>OX383927.1:26537848-27920765 GCA_947532085.1 Elegia similella | reverse complement strand
GTCCTATTATGCTCATAATGACTTGCCTTGTTTACCTACTTTCCCTGCAGATCACGCAATAGACCAGACAATGGTGGTGTCTTCTTTCATATCCACATGGAATGCAATGATTTAGTTCATTTGCGAAATTCCTAGACACTTATAAACCTAATGGCGATATGCTTAACAATTTTTTTGTTCAAGTAGATCGCGAGGTGGTTTGACCCGAACATCATTTGCGAACCATCTACGTACTACTAACCCAACATTTGGTATACCACCATATGGTATAATACTCGTATCTTTCTTAATTGCGTTACGTATACATATTAAGCGAATTAGAAAGTAAAGTAAGACGAACCATAGTATAAGACATTATTAGTATTTTAAAGTGTCTGTACCTATTGATTTACGACATGATGTTTTTGTTTTCATAAGTGTATATGGCCAACACTGCTGTTAGATTTTTTAAGCTGCCTTGAGGCATCTGATATAGCTATTGCTACCAGATGACGCTTAAAAGTCTCAATTAATATTTGAATCTATACTTAAAATCACAGACAAGAATTTTAAATGCTCTAGTCTTTCTTTATATTTTTTCTCTTAACAAATGTAACGTTACATTTTAACGAAAGCGCATCATTTTTTACCTCCAAAGGTGTCACATTGTCAGACGCGTCGATAGCTTCACAATGGCCACGGGAACTCTGGCCCCGATAGAAACTTCAGAACTCGTCATTTGTCAGACCATGTCGGCTCTTGATAGCTTCAATTTACATAAATATCGTGACATTGGTTCAGAGTTCGCTTACCTCATGTTCAGTGTTATGTCTCACTTTATTATGCAACAAATATGTATCAATAGATTCAACTTGGCTCAAAAAGTTAACAATATTGAAAACCTTTTGAGCTTTGCAGACGTCCTCTTTAAATAATAGATAAGCAATAAATTTATTTTTAATTACTTGTACCTTATCTACTACAACATGTATTCATTGGAATGCTTATATCGGAATAAAAAGTAATCTAAATTCAAGATATGGTCCACTCAGTGTGAAGTTTCATCCCAATCTCCTTATTTGTTGAGGCCTGAATAATGAAAACCTCAACATACAATCCTTCGAATTTATGTATTAGTAGAATAGGTACTTCACTGATTTCTCCCATAGAAGTAGTTTCCCTTTACTTTATATTTGTTTTATCTAGCATACTTTTTATCGGTAATTATTTTTAAACATCTGTTTTACTATCGATTCAATGTAATGTCCTTATGCGATATAAACTGTTATAAAGATCCAATTTTAGATATAAAGTAAGTATTCAGTGCATTAACTTTAGGTTTAACGGCTTCATAATTAATTAGTGTTTAATGTTATTGAACATAACCATGATATACATTTATGATTTCCTTCTCCTGTGTAAGTAATTAGCGGAAAGAATAAATGTGCGTAATCAACAATATTTCTTAGATGCGTTTACTATATGATTTCAAAATATAGTTAGGTATATTTCCACAAAAGCCAAGGAACATTAACGATTATTGAACTACGGTAAGTGTACTGCATTAATTGCAGTATTACTGAGTACTTTTTTATGACAGGGCGGCAAACGAGCTACCTTCTGATGGTATGCTCACCGCTACACCTGGTGTGTGACAAGACCGCTGCGTTGCCAACCTTTTAAGAAAACATAGACTCGTTTTTTGAAAGTTCCAATGTCGTATCGATTCGGGTATATTGCCGGTATACAGTTACTAACACAAAAAAAAAAATAGAAACTGTAGCTCCAATTATTGAAAAAATGCATACCCCAACAAGTTCAACTATTCTAATGAACTTCTTTCACAGGTCACCAGAAAAAGAGAAGAATACTCTTCTTATTAATCTCAATCTACTGTTAAAAAAACATACAATACCACGATATAAACAAAGAAACAAATGGAAGGGCAGACTCAAATGCGTTTGCGCAATATACCATCGGATTCATTAAGGAAGTTAATTGAATAAATGGACAAGTGTGTTCTAGTTTATAAGCTAAAGGACAAGGGAACGGCTGCCCGCTCTAATAGTGATAGTACTATTTGCATTTTGGTAAACGGGATCTGTTGTTCTGCTGTGTGGTAGAAACATAGATAATGAAATTAGATTTGAGTCTAGTGCAATTGTTTTGAAAACCACAAAATGTATCGTTTAAATTCTCACATCCCAACATTTATTTTACGAAATAACATAAGTATATTTAGTACATAGTCTATGCTAACTATAAAAAATAAAAAAAGCTATCCCAGAACAAGAGAACAAGAAGAGGATAAAGAAAACCAAAATAGCACATAATAAATTAGCAGATCAATAAATTAGTAAAATTCGTGATAATGTCTTAGCCAAATACTGCTATAAACTTTAGTTGTACTTATCCGCTTATTGTTACAATGTTTATCATGATAAAAAATGCACTGATGCAATTTAAACGTAATAAATGTTTTAAAGGCCGCAATTACAAGACAGGGAAAAAGCAATTACTCGTAGCTCCAAAGAATAATAAAATTGTTCCAAAAATTGTGATCTTTATGATACTTTGTTTATGATTAATAAAAACAAGTCTCACATTTATCTTCACTGCACAGAATCCAAGTGAAATAACTTTGATTGATATATGATAACAAAAAAAGTCATAAAGACTTTGAGAAGTATTCAACATAAAACTGATAAAAAAATTAAAGACTGCCTATCAGACACACTACTTGCACGATATAGGACAGGACCTCAATGAGGCCAATGGTACGGCAATCAGCGTAGCTAAATTCTGGCCAAAAGATATCCAATTAATTGAAGACATTTTGACTCGAAAAGAAAAATAACTGCTTATTTGAGTCTACTCAAGAAGTGATATTGTACGACCAATTACCTGCCAATTTCTTTATAGTCGGACAAGAGCATGGTAATTTGTACCATCAGCAATTACCCTATTGGACCCGTCACACAGAGTTATCAAAAAAATATTGTTACGTTTTGGATTAGCAACCATCTGCCAAAAACCATCCAACACAAAGATCCCTCTGGCCAGACAAACCATTAATGTAAAAAAATAAAAATGTCGGCTCGTGCAAGATAAACGGCTATTGGAATGCATCTGCAGATTCTCAGATCTGATACATCGATGATCCAAGATTTTGTGCAAAAAACATAATAACTAAAGATCTTTGGCATTTTAATGTCGCTTATAAAGATCAATTGTTTGTGTCGTGCCATATTTGATGATGTAGTTGATGTAATGGTTACGAAAGAAATAAATTTTTGTAAAAAACCGCGACTGCCCTACCGAAAATGTAACACTCGGGATAATATAAGGATTCAAACTATATCGAAAGCTGTGTGAAATAAACCACCGTTACTCCTAAATGTTTAAATGTTGAAAAATTCACATACATACAACAAACCCTAAAAACATAACGCTCTTTTTTGACAGTCGCGTAAAACTGTGTAAATTTATTTAGCTTGATTTGCATCATGTGAATTTCTCGTTTAATTAAATAGGAACTTATTTATTAAAATCTAACATATTTCGGTTCAGTTCGACTAATAAAGTCGTGCTGTATTTAGAAAGCAAATATAAAGCTCATGAACAAAGTTAGAACGGAGTAGTCATTGTAAATAACGAACCAATAGATCATAACGATGAATACCCCGACAGCTCCATTATGAATTATTCAGAGAGATAAATTTCCAGATCAAGATAACGTTAGACACGTCAAACGTATTCGTCCTTGCGAAACCGAAGTACCAGATGCACTTAATCCAGATAGATTTATATATGGTCATATAAATCCTGGAGATTTAAAGGCTAGACAAGCAATTGAGCTAGAGACAACCACTTAAATTGTGCTGGTCTAGAGTTAAATCGAATGCTCTGAGTTGATTGTTGCGTATTTGGTTACATGTGCTTATTTGAATAATTTTCAAAATTTCAGCCGCTGATGAATAGATAAATAAATATATAGGGAGAAATCACACAGATTGAATTAGGCCTACCGTAAATGTTGAACTTGCGTCCTAGAATATTTACTCAATTATACTATATAGAAAATAGATAAACATCCAAGATCTAAGTCAATCTGAAAAATATTGTTTTCCATCTTGACCCGGGGATCAAAGCCAGAACCCAGTGATTCAAAGGCACTTGCGGTACCACTTTGCTAAAAAGACGTCATTGATAATATTCAAATAATATTTTTATAGACGATCTTATTAGCGCTTATGCAATAATATGCATACATGGGGTGACTCCTAGAGGGGTGAATTACAAGTGGCATAAATATCTGAAGCTCTTTCAGGCTTCGCGAAACACTTAAACCGTTAGCCCTGGCTGTCATCATTACTGTTAGCAGCTTGGAAACTCTAACAGCAGTGTTGGCCACTTACAAAGACAATAAATCAAAACAAAATACTAGCCTACAACTGCTGATTGTATCACGTCTTAACAGCCACGCTTGGATACCTCCCGGCTGATTGTTATTCTCTGAACGCATGTATGTTTGTACCGAGATGTGTAATTAGTGTGTCAATAAATCTTTCTATATATTTCTCTTAATTGGCTTTGACAGAGGATGAGTCAGTTGCAGTTGGACTGACTGTAGATGAACAAAAAATTGTATGACCACATAAATCTATTGTCATGTCTCTAGCGACACGCCCCGGATTTTTGTAATTCGACTTTGAACTCATATCAGAGTAATTTGAATTGGGTTCAACTATAGCGTCATATTATAAAATATATAAAGGAAATTGCGCGTCTTATATCTAAGTATGCCTAAGATCGAAGTGAAGAAAAGTCGGAAATTATACGAACTGAGAATGCAACTTGTATCATGCTCAGATTAGATAGATAATAAAAACCGGTCAAGCGCGAGTCGGAATCGCACACGACGGGTTCCGTACCACCATACAATATCTAACTACAAAAAACGTTAAAAAAACATGTTTCTTGTACGGGTCCAAAATTCAATTTCAAATTTTATTTTGCTTTTGTTATTTGTTGTTATAGCTGCAATAGATATACACATTCTGTTAAAAATTCAAGTCTGTTACGGTGCAGTAGATACAGCTCTGTAAAAAACTGACGGACGGACGGAAATCGGAGGCTTAGTAACAGTGTCGTGTTTTTACCCTTTGGGAACGGAAACCTAAATATTACGAGTGTTACTGATGTACAGACAGGAAAAATTATAGATGAAAGCAATTTCCGTTATCTCTCTCACTCTCTCTCTTTAACATTAAGCTCAGTGATTTGACCTATGCAACTACAGATTTCTTCACACTTATACAAACAGTATTTAACGTTACTATTGATAATAGCGAATAGTTAGTACTTGTAATACATGTTTACAAACTTGATATATGGCCCCGGAACTGCTCTTGGGCGACTAGAGTCGAAGAGATACCGATAATTTATAATAATATCGATTTGAATATCGATTATTCCATCCAGGCTCGTATAGCTGAGCAATGTAATATTACTAATGTCGATCATTCCATATTGGGCTGCCTTATTCAACTTCGAATAATAAATCATCGAAAGCCATATTATCGTATCTAAGACTTTTAGCAAATCTATGATTTATGTAATATATATTAAACGAGTGCTAGTAGGTACGTACTCTAAGCTTTAATAGATATTGAAATATCTAAAATAGCGATTATACATTTCAGGATGGTTTGTGTTCGTTTTTCTTTGTGTTTGATTTGTCACTAATTATATTGGAAATAATTTAAGTTTTCTCCATATCAAGCCCTGAAAGATGGCTTGAGATATGGAGAAATGGATGACTATTTTACCTTACAAAATTTATTAATTTCATGAGATTGCTTGGTCGACAATCCTGTTCAGGACATTACTATGTCAGGCTGGCGAACTTCTTTATGCAAAGATTCTACTTTTGAATATTAAAATTTATCGATACCAGTTTTGGACATCACTACGGCAGGTCGTATGCGCTTGGTGGTTCAGCCATTGTTTCAAATTCGCGAAACCGGTCCCAGAGATAATGGCACGAAAATGATCGTCCACGCATGCCGTCTCGAGGAGAAATTCTATATCTTATTCTTATTTTGTTCCAAGAACGGCCATCCTTAGAAAAAGTATAGACGTCGCTTTATTTATGGCCGGGTAATCTTTATTTTTGTAAGATTCCGAAGGTTTTTGATTGCTTCCTAAGTTTTAATTCACAATAAGGTTAAATTTAAAACAATGTCGTTGTCTGACTCATCTTCACATTATTACGATAGGTACCTTAATGTCTAGGGTCTATGGGATTATAAGATTTTTTTGCTAAAGAATAATCCTCAATATACTTCGATGGTAAATAATCTTCAGTCGTCTTGATTCGTAAGAAAACATTCTAACGACTCGACAACACGGAAAAGTAGGTTACTCGTAAAAAAATGTGCATACCTCTATTTTTTGATCACAATAAATATATCGCCACAAAATTATAATTAATAGGACATAAAGTACCTTGTAGTTGATATTACTACAAAAACATGCTACAACGAGTCCTTAACCCAACTAAGTAATCTGTGTACCAAGAATTTTTAATTCCATAATTAAGCGTTGTCATTAAAAAAATATGTAAGGAACTTAGGTATTCGCAATTTTAGCAAATTAACATAATTTGTAGTAAACTGCGCCGTTGGTGGCACCCAAAAAATGTTTCGGTGGTCAAGGCGGACACTGATTTAAGCCCACTCCGCACAATTTTGAGCCAAATGTATTACCGCATGTAAAGACCTAAAAGGGAACGAAAAAAAGTTAATCTCTCCGCAGAAACTACCGGCACGTTATTCTTGTAGTCTTACAAAGCTTTAAGCTGTATTAATCCGTATTACACAGCAATTGGTGCTATAATGGCGTGACTTAGGAATCAATCATAGTCGATACTGAGTTGATACACGTAGGCAATTACCATTACATTGGGTCTTGTATTCTTCTTTTTTTAAGTAACCACATATTACGATTAAAGGAATGAGAAAAGTTATCGATCATGATAAAAAAGAGCTCAGGAAGATTATTGGCTTTTTCGAAGTAATTACGAGACTTACATTGACATGTCCAATATAAATCTCCGACAATTTGTGGCCCTTAACAGTTATATTATCCTCTTTTAAAAGTAACAATAATTCAATGCTATTTTAATCTACAACATCAATCTTTAAAAAAAATATAATTCACACTAAGCTAGCCTAAATGTTAGTTGTGAACTTGTGTCATAGTGATGAGATACTTTACATTTATGCATAACAGATACATAATCCGAAAAAAATCGAATCTCGGACCCTGCGAATCAAAGACAGTAGCAGTGTCATCACCACTGAGCCACAGAGAATCACTGGCGAAACCTAGTTATTAATATAGGTAAGTTAATAGAAATTGGTTTCACATAAATATAAATTTACGATATCCTGATTATTACCTATCTGCATTTCTCTGCACTAATATAGATACTTTACAACCTCTCAGGCAGTGTATGTTCTCACTTCCAGTAGCCCAGGGAAGTTACTATTTTATATCACATCAATTCAGGACAACATCTTTTAATAATTATTACTAGTTAAATGAAAATTGAAAATTAAAGCTAATAATGATTGAGCTTCGCGCGAAAACTTATATTAGTGTAGATTAATTATTTAAAATATCCTCTCTTAAATGTCCCAAAGGTTATGATTTTTTTATTTTTAGTGCAAGCTTAGTACAGAAAAAAACGTTGACAGCTTAACGCAAATATAAAAGTAACCGCTTGATATGATCCTGTAATGATAGCTGTAAGAAGAAGTAAATAAATAAATAAATAAATGATTAATTATTTATGTTGACCATATCTATAGTAATAAGTAATATTAAAACTGGATGCAATATATTTGTTTGCCAAAAAAATGGTACTCATGTTGTTTATTAAAATCAAAATGATGTTATTTAACAGAAACGTTCATAAACAGATTAAAAAAGTCATTAATTTTTGCTAAATACTTTCTTACAGAGTGTTTTAGGAAACAGTGCGATAAATATTCTCTTATAACAGCGCTCTGCCCTGAGAAATAGTGCGAAGTATTCTCTTAAAGAGCACGTATAATCCCTGGGCTACAGTAGCCTGCCGTAAAGTAATATCAATAAACAAATGCTATAAATAAAATGCGAAGTTCCCAATGTAGGCTAAGATAGTAAATACGTACATTTATGGTTAATAAATAATCTACTGGTTAATTTATTCAAGGACCATGAATAAAGACAAATTGATATAAATATTTAAGAATACAAAAGTCAGTGTAATTGTATTGGAAGTCTACTTTTGGGAGATGATCTGATTGGAATATGATAAAATTCATAGTTCTTTTTTTAATTTTCTTAAAAATAAACACTTTATTTTCAAGAAACATCATATAGCGGCTCGTATTGGTAAGCTATTGGTAAAAAATATATATGTTTTATTTACTATTAAATGTAATATTTACTTGGTATTGTGGATTTGGATTCCGATTGACTTTAACATATACTAAAATATTGCAGATTAGAACAGTAAAAACCACATCCGTTTCCCCTTCAATAGTTCTAAAATCAGTTTCAGCCTTCCTTTGATATGTTTTCATAAACCGTTATATATAATATAAGATGTTATCTCTCTTCTTTTTGACTTAAAAATCGTGTAACATCACTCTAAATTCAAAATAAACTCTATTTTAGAACAAATGTTATAATCAATATATATATTATATATATATATATATAGTCAATTTTGAATCTCAATAACTTCTCAAATATATAACAGGCTTACTTAGCCGCCAAAAGGCTCTTGCTCTCTTACACCACCTTTTATTGCATGCCGAAGCGTTGATTTGCAAAACCAGTAGCTTAATGTCCCTGTTTATTTTAAGACCGTTGTAAATATCACGAGATGTACAGACAGACGCGACCGGTTTAAAAATTATGGTCGAGAAACGATTGGTGCGTTAACTTCGTCTTAGACAAGACTTAGTTGTTAATTGAGTCGTTTAACGATTCAGTAAAAGAGAATTGCATAAGGGATACAAATTGAATTAAGTATCTAAGTTAAGTTCTTACATAAATCAAGCAATAAAATAGCGCACTTCATGTAATAGATATAGAATCGGTACCTTACACCAGGTGACCTCCCAATTTTGGCGCATGTTGGGAAATCACACCCTCGTTTTTAAATATTTATTTTATTCTCTAGTATAAGTCCACACATATCCAAAAAAGTAACCCTCACTTTAAGTTTTACTAACATAGGATAAGTGTCTTACTAACACACTATGGACTTGTATTGTCATAAATGTACAGTCTGAAATAAATAATTTCATTCATTCATTCATTCATAAGACTATTAAATGTTTTTTTTTTGTTTTGTTCATCGAATATATGTCTAACGATTACTAGCAATAACTTATTTTAACTAGATGCTGAGCTAATATAAAAAATCAGGCATTATACTAACTTCATGACGTGACAATTCCCAAAACTAGTAATTTCATTTCCCACGGCCATCTCAGCATTTGAGGAAGTATTATTATCTTCTAAAGTAAGTCAAACAAAGAAAAAGTGGACGCTTTCCTGCACTCCCGGAGTAACGAGGTAGCCGTCTTGCTTTTATACCATGATTATACTAATGCATTTCTTAGTAGCCACCTCCTTTATTATAAACGCATTTACCTTTAATGGATAGGTTGCATAACATAGACCTTGGTTATTTTGAAGGCGATGACAGGAAGGAGAATAAGATCTGGTCGGAATAGATCAAGAGATAAGATCAGATAGTGCCGATACTAACTAAATTGAAGAAGTAGTTAAGAACACTGAAAGGGAAAGACAAGTGAGTTGCTACTAGAATGTATTACGAAGAATTAATTAAATATAATATAGGGAATTAAAATTATTCTTTTAATAAGCAACAACAACCATAGTAAAAAAATTGCTAACAACTAAAACTATACTACAACTATACTAATTTACACAACGAACAAGAAAATCTGTATTAATCTTTTATCTAGTCAACTTTGATATTGGAAAGATAATATATTACATATCCTTTGTTTTCAAGGAAGGATTAAATACCACAAAAAGTAAACTGAAATAACTAGAAAAGACAGTCATTCTTTAAATTTCCGAAGGTCCGCGCAAAGATCCGTTTGGTTTACATAATAATGGTTTAAATGCTATTATAAATTAAAAAGTTTAGTAAGAATAGAAGCCAAAAGTAGAAATATATAATAAAAGCAAATCGAGCATTCAGTTGAAACTAGAATTCACCATTGCACAACTGTCCTTGCTACATTTCGGCTTGTTACGTAACGGCCCGTGTGAAGCTGGCTCAGCTTCTAATGTCCTTTACGTTTGTTTTATTGGTAATGTTTCTCGCATAAAACCACAGTCCCCATCTATTATAACGTTTTGTAATCTAAGCTCATAAAACTTTACTGCGGCAATTTGAGCCCTGATTTACATTTTACTACGAAACTCTATCTGGTATTAAAATTTATCACGATTATATCAATCATTTAGTTTCCCATTTGACAATGTTTACCGTTCATTAGGAAAACTGTTATTAATAAAGGAAACGCTATTTCTGACTTGAAAATATATTTTGTATTCTCCCTTTTCGTACCTTTTAAATTGCTTATATAATTTTAAGGGACATACACATTACATCTTTTATCCTATATAACTACAGACTATTACTCGCATGACACTTTACTCTCGTTCCATATCAAAACCTATCGTCAGTCTTTCTCTGTTTTGTACGTTTCTTATTCATCGCTTCTCCTTTTACATAAAAGATTGCCAAGAATGACCTGTAGATGAACATCACCATTTACTGTTATAACGCAAAGATTGAAAAAGCAACCAACAATGAAAATTTTGTAGACTACTGTCTTAATCTTAGTAGTGCTTTTCATTAATATCACTTTCTTTGATAATTACAAAGCACCTCAAGACATCAGGCAAGTCATGCAAGATGGCGATTACGTCGTTTGAGCACAACAATCAACAAACAAATAACGTTTTCGTGAGTGCCCCGACGTGTGCTCTGTCCAAGGGTCACAGGTTCACTTCCCGCGCGCTGTTCTTGGAAATTGAAGCAGTTTTGGTACAAGTATCGGTGTTTGCGTGAAATTGCCGGTTTTATTAGATTATGTGGAACGTTATGTTTATATCGTCTTGTAACATGCTATATCTGCCCATTGAGTTATATGGTCCAAAGCGGTACATCTAAAAATACTAGACCGTGAGAAACTTCGTGTACAAAATGACACAAACTAAATGCTGGTACTTGTGTAAACAGTTAGATTCCTGTCACTGATATAAGGAAAAAACTGCTAGTTACTTCAAAATAGTTAAAACGCTTGTATTAAAATCACATTTCAAAATGAGACTGTAGCTTTGAAATTAAACCTTATTGTAACTTTCTATGTTTAAAAGATGACGTTACCTTATGTTAATAAAACTAAGGGTACATGTTTAAGCAAAAAGAAAACCATAAAAGCAATCCGTTCAAAATTGAGCAAATGGTCCTTTATCACTTTCTTTTATTTCTTTTTATCGTCTACCTTTTATTCCGAGTGGGCGGAGACCGACCGTAGACGGCTGGCAACCAAATTGATTTTGATAATACGTGGCCTATTGTTTCGATGAAAAAAGATGATTTCAATGCACAAGAGTTCTTTGATCGTCTATCTAATATTATCGTTGAATTAGAAGTAATATTCCATAAGCGTTATGCATTATCCTCCTCTAATTTTCGTAATGTTACGGACAACAAATTTCAAATAGATAATGTTCGGGTCACGTGCGCTAGAGAAGGGTGTCTAATTGTTATTTTTATTTGATAGAATCCCAAGTCCATAATCCCCTCTATAAACTGTCAGGCAGATAGATTTGTGAGAATATCAAACGTGTGAATTATTGGTAATTTTGAAATTTTTATTGCATTATTTTGCTTAATTTTCAATATTATATTTGTACATACCTGATATAATTTTGAATATGCAATGTAATGCACTTTATCAAATTCAGACTTATCCAAATGTCAATCCAACAATCAAAACTTTTGACCCTCGTCAAAATTTTGCCTTGTAAATATTTAGAATCATGACTAAAAGCTAAAATACGACTAAAAATATAATCATAATCATTTTTAGGCAAAAAATGTTATTGCAAGTTTTTTTATATAGAAATTTGAATATTAAAACATATAACTTTACGCTATAACACGTTCAAAAATACTTTCAACTCAAAAATTATGTCTTTGTTCATTTAGAAATCTGCAATTAGCATATGTCATTGCAAGAATGAAAATGTTGACTAACACTTAAGAGAATCTGTGACTAATATTCTAGAATATCTTTTTTTATCTAATAGATCTAGGAATGCTATTATCAAGTATATTATACCAATCTGTAGTTAACGGCATGACATTATCAAAAATTTGGTCTTTGATTGGTAAAAAAAAAGTCTTTGATTGCAAAAAGTGTGTTCATCAGAAATTGCATCTCAACTTTTAGATCTAAATGTGTTAATGGATCCAGGAATGATCAGGTATCCTCTATCACTCTGGAGCTGAGAGCATGACGTCAGCGGAATGGGGCCGCCGCCCACCACAGTTCAGCGACACGGCTAGACACCGGACAATTGTTATCTTATCTATGCATCTGCTCGTGGACATTTGAATTTGGAATTTTGGTCTATGAATACCAGTATAATTACATAGCATCATATTCACATACAACACAAAGTTGTTTGTGAATATGATGCTAGTTTTTTTCTTTGCTCATCCTATTTTTTATCATCTTTCTGTCTTTCCGTAATTTGTCAGACACATTGACGGACAAGCAGACACCAATCATTTAAAAAAACTGTTATAAATATGTACATGAAACAGGCGATACAAAATCTCTATCTTTTGAGCCTCCAAGAAGAATAGAAGACAAATGCATACATCAATAGTAGAAGACCAAAGAGTATGCTTTTACGACTTTGCGAAGAGCTAGTTAAATATACCAAATAACGCTCCATTATCAGGCAAACAATGCTGATCAAACTCACAAACGGATGCGCTCCAAACACAGCCAGGGTAAATATGTGTAGCGCACAAAGCCCTTATAAGGCCCGAGTTCCTCCATAAGAGGGTATGGCTTTAATGAGCATCGCCAATGAGGGAACAAAGGCGCCGAAATGATACTATAGTCCAGGTGTGAAGCTGGAGTAAGGAAATGCATGAATCTGAACTGAACTTTCACGCCTTGTATGATTATTGTGCTTAGGAAGATTTCCTAGAGGCTAAGCTGATATCTACTAATTTTTTTTTATCAATACTTGTGGCCATTTTTGGTGCCGAAGAAATCTTGTCCGATCATAGTCATATTGATAAAACCAAATCTTTATATTGTGATTGAAATGTGAAAAAGGATATGGCCTAAAAATGGCCTTCTCGAATATTTTATGAATCAAGAATAGCCAAGATGCGAAAGGCTAGTCAATGATAGTTCTTTTAAGATCTTTTTAGAAACTTCTATGATTCTATCATTTAGAAGTATCAGATCACTTCGTTTACACCATTGTCATAAAATTGAGAAAATTTCAGTTTTATCAACCAGGAAGCCAATCATATATGTGCAAGATTTTGTTAAGAAAAGTGAAAATAAATAGCTAAATGCTTTTAATTATATAAGTCGCTCAATCCTCTCTTACCTCGCTTTCCAACCTAATATTTTCACTAAAGGAGAATGCATGTGTGAATTGTTACGGCTATCAGATGGAGCCTGGAAGTGCATTATTGTATGCAGCGAGTGGGCGTACGATATTACGATTACAGGACGATTGATGACGGGGAAGCATATTTGTCTGTGAGTAATGTTTATGCTGATTTTATTGGTGTAGCTAGAGGTTAAGAGTCGGTAATGCTAGACAAAGAACAGGTCCTTGATCTAACTACCCCTAAAAATATATATTTTTTAAACAATCAACTGTAATGTTCCATGTGATATGGCTGTAGTTACAGGGGACTTCAAACGCAAACCACTAACATAATCTAAAAAAGAAATACCAGGTGTCGGTGGTCAAATAGTCGGCTCAAGAAGGTTTAAGGCTAAACAAGCATTTTTATTTTATATCACGATCAAAATGGAAACCAACATTTTTAAGATTATCCTAGATCTGGGTGTTGATCTATATAATGTATCTATTATAGTATTGTTGAACTAGTATCCAACGACACAAATTCACAACTAAGCTCTATCTGTGTGTTTCGTCCCTAGTCCTTTTTGGATGAGTAAAAAAATGTTTCTTCTGTCTTTTTTTTCATACACAAAACGAATCCAAAACAAACATTTATGAACGTAATCCAGCACACAATCTGACTTAAAGCCTAAGAAGGTTATATTCCACTGACATTTCTGAACGGCTATCGTCCTGACATGATAACGCTAAAGTTGCATTGCGAAACTGCACCATCACGAACCACTCATATAAAATGATACACATTTAGCTATATGTAATATTGTTGCATTCGATCTGAATGTAACCTAGTAGTTTCTATCCCTCATAAAGTTGATATCTATCTATACCTCTGATTCCCTCTTTCTCTTTTATCTGTGTTCTCAGTTGCGTTAGCCCGAAAGCTGGAATCCAGAGATATATTTTTAAAACATCTCATCATTATTTTGAATCGCAGGGTTCCGGCTCGATCCCTGTCCAGATCAAGATTGAAATCGATATTTTTTTAGATTGCCTGGGTCTTGGATGTTTATACAAGTATACAACTTACTGTGGGGCTAGCCGCAAGTTTTTCTATATCCTTTCCATAAACGCGAAAGTTTGTGAGTATATATGGATGTGTAAATGTCTGTAATCTTTTACGCCAAAACAATTTTAATTTTGAACACTATCTGTGTACAAAATTATAATTGTTTTGGTTATTTACCTGGATTAACACGTAGGCTACCTGGCATCCTGTTCCCGCGAGATCAAAATTAACGTGAGCGGAGACGCGGGCGACAGCAAGTTACCTCATAATAGTATTCATGCAAAAAATTATATTCATACAAAAATCAAAGTGATATCTTTATCTACCAACAGTTTTCCAGTACGTATTAATATTTTCGTTCTCATATACAAACTAATTTTTAATTATTTTCTTTGGATCAGCTGCGTTGATACAAAGCACTACACATTTTTAAGAATAAAATATAACTTTTCATCAAATTCGCAGAAAACCCGGTCATATTCCCCGAAATATCGATCGATATCTAACTAAACCATAAGCTTTCGACCGTTTTTTATTTCAATTAGGAGCCATTTCAACGGAAGGGCTTGCACATCTGTCCGTCGACACACCGGGCCTTATAGGGGCACATCAGGACCCTAAAATGATACTATGCTAGTAGACATTATAGCATATGTCAGACAAAATTGTATCACATGTACAAGGTGTAAAACTCAAATTGAAATGTACACATGTCTTTTCTTTTTCTTTCATTATTCTTCAATTTGCAATATACACCATTTAACATAAAACTTTTGATACAGAACATAAATTTGATTTTGAAATACAATTTCGAATAAAAAATTACAGTACCGCAACATGTTAAGTTTTTTTTATCTAGTTACAAATACGACAATACTAGTTTCAAACCGAAAAATGATAAGGTTAAATAATGCATGCATATTTTAAAAACTGCTCATTTCAGCCAGTATCAATACTTCTAAGCATTTAATTTTAAGTACAAATGCCATGATATAAGGTTCAATTTGCTTTGTAATGAAGGTGTTTCTGTTATTAAAGGGCGACATAATGTTTAAATGTAACGGTTCTTGGCACTCGGCCACTGGGAAATTAATATTATTGCGTTTATCGATAGCGCCGAGCGCTATATTATTTTAAGGGTTGCTACTTGTTATGTTGATTGTAATAACTTGAATGTTATTGTGGTCGCGCGCGACTGGTGCAACAGTAATGATTTAATGAAAGTTGTATCTTGGAAATTTAAATAAAATCACTTTAATACGGTATTATCGCGTATATTACATTATTTTTACACCTAACGTTTCGAAAACTTAACAGTTTTCATGATCGCAGGTTGTTGCAAGTTGACATTTGTTTTTGTGTTATATAAACTATACAAAACTACCGCCTACAATATTCAATGATAACGTTCCGGATGTACGCAGTATTGGCTCACGGTGTCTGAAGGTCTTGCAGTCTTCTGATGAGCTTGAGATTTTATTAAATTGATATTAAAGTGATTTTATTTAAATGTGTAACAATCGCGAAAACATCAGAAACAATTAATACCTTGGAATTTAAATGTTCTTCATCATCATAATATCTTCTCTCATTGTTTTGGCCTATATAATTGTGTGGGCCTATTACATTTTTTTATTTTTCTCTAACACTCTTTACTGTATTTGATCATTGGTAAAATTTAATAAGTATATGTTGTACAATCAATTGCATAAGAGAACTATAGATATACTAAACAAAGTTAATTAAACTGACTACACATAAAATAAGTCATTTTAAAAAGAAAATCTAAATGTCCAATCGAAGGTCCTGAACCTAAATCGAAAGAAGAATACAATGCATTTTTTTGTATTTTGCGCGATTCATACATATGACGAACAAGAACATGAATTTCGCTTTGCATTTTTTCGTGAAAACAAAAGATAACACTCACTTGCAGAAGTATTCTCCCCGAGGCGACGAGAGACAGGTCCCGCCGTTCTTGCACGGAGAGGGGGAACAGGACACGAAACCTGAAATAAAAATACATTCATTAGCATTTGGGATCGCAAAAAAAACAAGCTTGGAATAAATTCGGTGTTATATCAAGTTATTACAAACAGGAATCGGATGCACGAGTCAAAATGGACAAGATATGATTGCGCAAATGAAAGAACAAATCAAACTGATAAATTAAGAAAAAGAAAAGTTCATTTGAAGAAACGTTATATTAGAAGATAATCTGCCTCAATATTACAAATATTAGTAAAAAATATAAATGGTTTTATATATAAAAAAAACGGTAATGTGCGAATCGAACTTGCGTGGAGAGGGTACAGTGAATGTTATAACAATTAAAATATAGATTTCTTATAGTAAATATAAAACTATAGGATCAGTAGTTTTGGATGTAAGGTACGAAGGAATTTTCAATTTCAAATCATAGTTATTTTAAAGTGAATACATTTTATATTTTCGTAGATAGTATAAAAGACTTAATCTTCAACGTGGAATTCGATATGAAATTAATGAATGGTTTAATTCTATAGTTAATTCATTCATTAAAATACTAACTCAGACAATTCTCATTAGGACTCATTCTCCCAAAATGGAAATTGTAAAAAGCATTCAGATGATTGTTAGAATTTAAAATATTCTTCGGCCATTCCATTCAATAATGTCCAAGTGATTCAATCAAAAATATTAGTAACTCATTATTAGAATAAAGTCGTAAATGAAAGATAGATTCGATGAATCAAGCTTTGATAATGATTATAGATTTTTTAAATCAAAGAATAGATTCCTAATCAAAACATTTATGTTACTACGAATAACTATGGAAATCATTAAGATAATGTTTGTTTGTAGTACAGAAAGACAATATTATGCTTTAACAGAGTACATACGGGTTATATAGGACCAAAGGTCAACTTCGCAAGACCGTGCGCAATATTTAGTTTCTTACATTGCTTTGACTGTTTAAGTAATACTTCCTAAAACAGTCAATAAACTCGCATGGTTTGAAAATTTTAAAAATATCGGTCTCACAATTGAGGATGCAAAAGGCAAAATGCTCAGATGAGAAGTTTTAGAAAATAATAGTTGCATAAAATTTTAAGCAGTCACAAAAACCCTCTATGTTGTAAACGATTGAACCGATTTCGATCAAATATAAGTAAAGCTCTCTCAATTATTAACTTTTGAGGCACTTTGAAACAAAAACAACTGGTCGATTACTTCGTTGTATAAAAAGTAATCGCTTAACTCCATACAAAAATACACGTTTGATTTACACTACCCCTCTTTTTGCATCGGTGGTTAAAAAGGCTATTGCCAATACCGACAATCACAAAGGCAAATAAAAGGAAAAAGTGATCGATTGTTGGCGCGAAATACGAATTGATAGCAATCGGGACATCCCGTCAGTAGCAGAGATTTGTATCAGCCATAATTTTATGTGAATTAGCATAGATGTATCTGATAAGTTGCCACACAGATTGAGAAACAGTTATGATAATGTGCCAAAATATTGTTCAAATTATATGGATGATTTTGTCAAAGTGGATTGTTTTGTAATGTATGAAATGGAGTAACACCTAACAAACTGCAAAAATAACTATTGTGGAAACAAATATTGAATTACATTATTATATTTTACTATAATAAGAAAAAAACCTTGTCATTTAAAAAGAATCCTACCTGTATTCATGGTAACATATAAGCAATCTTATTTGAAGAATATAATATGTATACCTTTTAATATAATTTGATAACTAAAGAAGAATATATTAGCATAAACGTTGCTATTATCGATTATGAATTATTAATAAGTTTTATTCAAGACGTGATTAACAAGTCAGCTTTATAATATAATTTTGACGTGGATATCTCATAAACATAGTTATGATAAAGGCGATTGGTGAATAGCCTTGGAGTATTGAAAAGCATACTTATGCATATAAGTTTGTAACACAAAGCTTACTTTATTGAATTATTATTTATAATGCAACGAATTATATGTTACAATATATACGAATAACATAGAATCACAATTAGAAAGCTGATGTTGGTAATATTATTGATAACTATGACTTAACAAATCGCAACTTTGCCATTAGAATACCAAATACATATCTAGATATTCAAGAAACAATCATATAGATGAACTGACCTAAGATTAAGTTTCCATGATTTAAAAGAGCATTTTTAATGCTCTCTTTTAATCTCGAAAAACAAACTATAAATATTTATTTTTGCAGAAAATAACAATAGTATGACGTCTTTTTCCCTTGCGGGGATAGACAAAACCTAGGTCTATAAGAACCGAAGGCCACGTTTATTATGTTGGTGATATAATGTCCATTAGGTGGAAAACGGAATCAAAATAGTGATGTGTTGCTTGCTAGCCGCATCGCCTATTAACATGATTCCTCGAAATTTTGCCTGTTCTCTCGATCGGCTTTTACGATCTGGAAGAGAAGCAGCTGTTACATTCTACGTTTTTTCTTTTCCCCCAGACTAGCGTGGAAGAGAAGAAGAAACAATCATTTAGATGACATGGCCTAAATTTAAGTTCTTTTAAAAATATTTTCAATAATCTCTTTTAATCTCGAGACGATGGAAAAAAAATTATAAATATTTATTTTTGCAGAAAATAATAATGCAAAAAGTGGATATCAAGACAAACAACGGAAAGACGGAAAAAATATAATTACCGACTACCTATAAAGTTTACCTTGGTCCATGTGAAAATCCACATATTACGAAGACGTGAGATGAGATCTTCAATATCGATCAGTCAGCAACGAGACCACCCAAACGTTGGGAGGAAATGCTGATTGTTCGATTTGAATCGAATGAAAAAAGTGGTCATATGCGAATCGGACTAACGCACTCAGAGTTCCATATAGAAAGAGTTGTTATTGTGATGTAAGTAAAAATTTACAAGTTTAGGTTCTTAACCATAATTTGTATGTAATTTCTTTACAATAATTTATGGTCAAGGGTTATCCTCAACTGCCTCTCCGGTGGTTGCAGGTATCGAGTACGTTTTCCCTCATTCATCCGAGTGAGTAGTATCCCAATACTTTTCATTCCCTTTCCAAATCCAAAAAAATCTGTCCTTCCCTAGCTTCAAAATGCTAACGATGGGCAGCAGCATCAGAAGCATAAGAAGCTAAAGAAACTGCGCTCGCCAACCCGCCTACCAAGCGTGGTAGTAATGCACTATTCTGCCATGGAATTAAGTATCTTTGGGAGAGGCCTATGTCCAGTACTCAACTTTTTACGGCTGTAATGATGACCTTAATTTGTGCCTTATTTTATGATTAGGTCAACGGGATGTACTCTTGACAGATCTGTAGAACCTATTTTATTGCCTATTTTTATGATGAGGTCAAAGGGTACGCTTAACAGCAAATTTGCAAAACATACCACATTATCAGCGGTATCTGTTGATCGCGTTAGCTTAGAAGTTTAATTTCGTCTCAGCTTTAAAAGACTGCAGACCTCAATATCCTACTAATATTATAAATGCGAAAGCTAGTATGTTTGTAGATTTGGATATTGGTTAAATCCCAGTAAAGTAGTGTTCCCGTGGGACCGATATTAACGCGAGCGGAGTCACGGGTGACAACTAATATAATTTATAAGTTTCAACCTTCCTGACAAACGGTATGTTATTAGACAGATGGAAAACTGAATGATTAAATTAAGGATTCCTTACCTTTTGCAATACGGAACCCTAAAAACCGATCAGTGAATATTATTTTGCAGATTACGAGAATTTACATCAATAAGTAAATATTTATGAGAAAATTTAACGTATTTTGGAAAGGTTTGCTCAACACTTGTGGACGGTAAACAGAATTTGAAAGTCAGATAACATAATTGATTACCTGTTATAAATCGTGAATTTCTGATAAGAATTTCGTTATATTTCAGACATTTTTCATAACAATATAAACGATATAATAGAAGTAAAAAGGAATTTATGAATGAACAATGATAAATTGACACTTATGCGCTGGCGAGAGATTTGTAAGTAGTAGCGCATCATGACGTTAAAATAATGAGACGTGTCTATTATGTTTGATAACATAATTCTATTGAGGATTTTTAGAACTAACTAAAATTTTGAAAATTAAGTCAGTAAACTAGAACAATCCAAGGGTATGAAAGAAGACATTTTGTTTATTTATCTAAGCCTATAGAGCAACAGTAGGTGGACTTTATGCTAGAACATTCTCTCCCAGGCAACCAACATAACATCAAGACATAATAGGACTGGGAAATAATTTTAAGGAGAAAGGGGATACAAGCAGACCACAAATCTTTAAAAATAAAATAGGTACCAACACAAGTGAAGATGTCTAAATAAATACACAAAATAGGCTAAATTGAGTCGATACAACCGAATAAATAAGGAAATCGTCGCCGTGTTATCTGTGTTTACATTCGTCAAAATATAGCGTTCCCACGCGTCCAACTGTTTATTTACGCGATAGCCTATCTTGTTTTGTCAAATTCAAACTGCTTTAAATTTTAAATGTCCAGCCACTTCGACAATAAACCTGATGCAACAATTTCTTGGAGACGATATGAAAAACCCGCGTCAACATTATTGCGCAATTTACGAGGAAGAACAAGGGAGTCGTGGAAAGAATTTGCGAGATCAGATAAATAAATATATATACGGACAAAGCACACAGATTGAGCTAACCCCAAAGTACGTTCGAGACTTGTGTTATGGGATACTAACTCAACGATACTATGTTTTTCAAATTCATATATCATTTTCCACCTTGACCTAGCCGGAGATCGAACCCTCGTGTCGCAGGCTGACATGTTGACCGCTACACCACGCAGCTAGCCCGAGAGATATATGAAAGAACTTCTTGTTTCATTGTTCTCATGCCGATTGGCTCTAATAGTGATAATCATATTTTGAGCAAGGAATTTGATATTCATTTTGCCTTTCGGGTAAGTGACGACTCTAATAGAACACTCCGCCGTCGCTGAGTATAAGTCACATATTGGGCAGCTGGTTGGGCACATTGGGCATAAGTAAAAATATGTAGTGTAGCTTACGTAGATGTAGAAACTGGAGATATTACCGATGATAAGGTGCAGAAATTACAAGGAAATATATTAAACTTAAATTACGCGTAGGAGAAAATAAAAGATAAAATTACACTAAGAAGATCAAAATACAAATAGACAAAATCAATGTTTGGGGTTTAGAAAATAGAAAAAAGTATTTGTTACTACATCGACTATTTAATGATGAAAAACTCACTGAAAAACGATAGTGCTGATTATGGGTCGCTTACACTGTTTCCATTGTACAATTTTAATTCAATCATATTTGACTCGATATTTCAGTTCTTCTGATAAGAATTTCAAGAAACCCTAATCGAAAGGCAGAAGAAACAAAATACTACAGTAGCCGTACCTTAAAAACATGTTTTATGACCCCATGAAGTGCAAACCAAACACAAATCCTTCCAATCATTCCTCCCGGGACTTTATTAACTCACGCTAACAAAAGGTGCATTTCTCATTTGTTTTTCCAAACTCCCCGATTTTGGGTAGCGTCAACAAAAACCGGGCGGTCGGCTACTGCCTTAAAAGGTCGGCCATTGTTTTTCTGGTTTTTCTGGAGGCTGCAAATTGTGAGACCGCTCCAGGGGTGACGAATTAAGTCGACAATTAAAATTTTACGCGGTCTTGTAAAAAGTATGATTATGCCGACGTTCAGGGTACGAATATTTTGGGAGTATCTGATTAAGGCACCGTTAAATAATGCTTCATATTCTATTATAATATAATACCCACTTACAACGTGATACAAAAATTTACCGAAATTTCTGATGTACGTGTATAATGTAAAATGATACATACTACACTAACTGGCCTTGGTAAGTTATCCTAGATTCTTAAATAACTAGAGCTACATTTGTAAGATAATTAGTATTGTAAATTTTCTAAAGTTTCATACACTACAGGTTATTATAGATTTGAGAAGGAATTTGATGTACTTATACTCCCTAACAAAATCACAACCAGTGTTGGTCACACACGAAAAACAAAAACACTAACAAACAAAACGCAATCTTTTCGAAATCACATAAAATAGACATTTTAGCAAAACGCGGCGCGATCACAAGATACCCGAGCCAGTAGAGTTGACCGACCGGTAATAATTTGGGCAGATGGCCATTACCACTAACCAATAGCCTTCCACAGAGAATAAATTATAATCGATAATACCAATTTAGCATGTTATAAGGAATAGTAGCTATAGAGCTACTATTCCTTATAACATGCTAAATTGGTAACCTTAAACCTCGGTCTGATTGTTTAAAATATAAATTTATGAACACATAAATCTTACAAATTTTGAATTTATAGGTAAATCTTTGAAATATTCTGTAATATTGGCTTTTTAAAATATAAGTAAATCGACAAAAGAATGCAAACTCATTGGAGTGTAAGTCCATTGAGACTTGAGATGTGTTAACACCGATTATGTGTTAATTCCGAAAAGAATTTGAAAAACTGGCCAAGTGCAAGTCGCGAGACAAGTTGTTTCCAGTTTGGTTAGGACATTGCAGGCTTCAATCACCTGATTGTCTGATAATAAAGGTGATTCCGTGCTTCGGAAAGCACGTTAAGCCGTTGGTCCCGGCTGCCATCTAGTAGTCGTTAAGGGAACCACGTCAGGGGCCGAGAGGCGGTTCCGAAGAACTCTGACACCAGGGTGTGCATGGTCGATTGACCGTGTCACCTTCTCGAAATGATGATGATCAAGTCGGATAACCTATGAGACCTCTCCAACCCGTCTGGCCAAGTCCTCTGGCTGCTCTGGCCAAGTATGGCTCTAGTAATACAGAGAGGGTCGTGCCTCTGTAGTGGAGAATAAAAAGACCTGATGATGAAATCGGATAAGGAGTGGGATAAGGAGTGGCAAGGAGTACTGTATCTATTGAAATGGTAATATTTTATTTGACTTTACAGACTTACAACGCACAAAATAATAAATTAAACAAATTCACTTTCGCATTTCCATTACGACAAATATTCACGTATATGTAAGTATTTTACAAACGATATGCAGCACGACGTACCATATTGCTGTCATAACATTATAAAACCGTTGGTCTCTACATGAATATATAGGTATTTATACATAATATAATCTCTGGTTTCACGTTGCGTCTGTATGCAAATAATATATGTTTTTCTCTCACGCGATTCACGGAAGTTTGTCGTAGGCGAATTTTTGATGAACATGAATTGATTGTGCGCAAGCGCAACTGTTACTTGATTCGACATGGAGGATTCTTGATAAGGAATTAATAAACATTGACTGAAGATGTGAATGGGTGTAGTTCTAATTATAATCATCACGAAGATTGTTATACATGGTGAAATTTTGATCGTTCTGGGGTGATTCAGCCCGTCGATATGAACAACTTTTCCTATGGGATCAATGCTGGAAACTCAAAAAAAATGGACAGTTCCATACAATAATGTTCGACCGCCCGGACAATTTGTATGGGAACGGCAAAAAAAAATTTGAATACCCAGCATTGGTCCCATAGGAAAAGTTGTTCATATCGAATCAAGGCTGAATCGCCCCTTTAAGGGTCCAGAACGATCAAAATTTCACCGTGTATATTTTACTGTAAAGGTCTTATTCAAGTCAAGGTCTTATTTAGGTACCTTACTTCGGGCTTTGCCGTAACAATTAAAGCTACAAAATTATTTAACTGAAAAGCTTATTTATTACCTACTTTCAATGTATATAAAAGTAGGTAATAATATGAAATATGCACAAAAGTCAGTACATAATCATAACCCATGAAACTAGAAACGCGTGTTAAACGTATTTTAGTTCAAATATGTTTTGTCTCATTCTTTTAACGTCAAACATTGAAGATAAAGGGATAAGAACGAGCATATTTTAACTTAAATAGGTTTATTAAGCCTTTGTTAATAGTTAAGAATAATTAAGTAACATGGCGGTTAAAAAACATTTTTTTTATTTCTGACCATAGTCTGCTCCTGTCTTCGTCAAATAAACAGCAATCAATAACCTATCCAAATTTGCAAAATTTCGTCAAAATCCATTCAGCCGTTTTGACGTGATTGAGTAACAAACATACATACAGACTTTCGCGGTCATAAAAGTAAGGATATTCGTATCTCAAAAATGTTATTTATAAGAGGCCGATTAAGATAAAGGTCAAGTGTGGCCAAATCCGCGGGTCGGCATAAGTTTAACAATTACCCGCTATCAGTGCGTTCCCACGGTCCTGATAACACTATCGGCATCCGGACCAACTCACAAATCGCATGATAATTTGCATAAAGCGTTTGCGTACTATTTGATCATTGATTGATGGTAGTTTGTTAAGTGACAGTTTGAGGAAAAAAATTGGATTGGATAAAATAATAATTATGGTCCTTTGAGCCGGACAGGCGTCCAGCTCGAAGGACCATAATTATTATTCGCTGCGTGCGAAGAGAAGAATTAACAAACAAATAAATCTTGCTTTTTAAGTGAAAATTTCTTTAGCGGCGTTGTGCTCTTTTTGGAATGGGTAAAATATGTTAAACTCGCGGCAGGACACGTGGCCTGATCGAAAATTCGTAAAACGGAGACGTGACATTCCAAAAAATTCAAAAATTCACAATGTTAATGTTTAAGTTTTCTCTTCTGCCGGCGAAAATAATGTATATAAGTAGTAAAAAGTTACGACTACAGTACGAAGAATGTTAAATGTTAAAATATATTTCATCAGAGAAACAATCAGGCATTTTAAACATCGAATTTGTTTCCCATATGTAATTAATTTATTTGAAAAAGAGTGATAATGTCAATCCCTGATTAGGCTCGTGAAACTAAACAGTTTAAACTTCCTATTAAGATTTCAACTTAATATATAACCTACTTGTATACTCGTTTATCTGTCAAACCTCAAAAACGGCCGTGAAATCAATAATTGACACTAATTATTATATTTTGCCGTCAAAATATCGATTCCAACGATCGTCGGTCACGCGATTATAATTGATATGGATGCGAATGTTTAGAAATGAATATCGGTAAAAATACGCTGAGAATCGATCCAGTAATTAAATCAACATTTATGGAACGGTTTCTGAACTAAAATTCTATGTATGAATGCGCGTAAGCGAAGCAAATTTAAAGAAATCAGGATTTTGAACTTTATACCCAAGTTTTCTGGGTTCAAAATGTCTTTTACTTGAATTTCATGAGTCACATGTACGTGTGAACTTTTAGATACAATACGTGAATGCATGTATCGAATATACTGAATGAAGATGAAGTCATACATTACCTGTTAGATTTTACATGTATTTTATTATTTAACTATATTCACATAAATATTGAATAAATTTTGTTATTGGTTTATTTATTTGCACTTTACCAAGATGTAAAATAATATTTATAGAGCACTCATTTATGCTGGTTGTTAAATTACTGAGAATGTAAATATGTTTATATTTATTAAATACTAGCTTTCGCCCGCGGCTCCGCCCCGCGTCAATGTCGATCCCTCGGGAATAGTAACTTTTCCCGGGATAAAAGGTAGCCTATGTCCTTCTCCGCACTCCAGAGAACTTGTATGCAAAATTTCATGATGGTCGATTAAGTAGTTACGGCGTGAAAGCATAACAAACAAACAAACAAACAAATAAACAAACAAACAAACAAACTCACTTTCGCATTTATAATATTAGTAAGGATAAGGATTTAAACAATATGTACCGAAAACCCTGTCCGATCCTTAAAAGGGTGATGAAGTTTCCAGTTTTGATCCCATAGGAGAAGTTATTTATATCGACGACTCAATCACCCCATCACCTTGACTTAGTTTTGCTTGCTATCCTTTGCTATCCAGCAAGGAAACGCAACCAGTATTCTTGGCACCATGCTTGGAATCCGGACTATTCTAATAAAAAAATAAGAAGCTTCTTTAGGTTTCGTGAAAACTTATATTCTAGAAGTACTATTCTGTTCCCGAGAACATCTAAATATATCAGTAGACCAGATTTATTTTAATATGGTAAGTATGCTATATGTCCAATACTTAAGGCATAGGTCAAATAATTTAAAAAGTACTACTTCTCTACTGAAATATTAATATTTTGTAATGTTTTGATTCAAAATAAAGTCTAATAAAATAACACAGACTTCAAATGAACCAAGTAATAACAGCAATGAAATATGACTTTATTTATCAAAAACTAAATTAACCCTTCCATTGCCTGGAGATTTATTAATTGTAACAGGTTAATTAAGAGAGCAGTATTTTTTATAAATGGCGACCGCTCTGTGGGTCAAATGCCGACGCCTACGCTGTAACAGTAGTCGAAGCAGCGATAAATATAGCGGTATGGATGATAGTTGCAGTGAGATGCGACGTGGGTGAAATTTGGTCAGATATGGGACATATTGTTTAAATAATAAGTGTTGGAGATTCCTATGTTTGATAAAATCTCTGAACAAGTATGTTATATTATTATGCCTAAGACTTTACACCGCCTTTATGATTTTTTTAAAGTTATTATATTACCTACTATATTCATATAACTTTAAAAAATCGCTTTATTCATCCTAGTAATTGACCGGCCCGAAAATTAAGAAGTCGTTAAAATCATTTTAGTTGTCTCCTCATTGTCGTCTTTTTAGTGATTTTTACTTTTAAACTCATTTTTATGGCCTGAAGGGTGACCTTATTAGGGGTGGTTAATTCACACACTGTCATTGATTGTTTGTTTGTCACTAAGTTCATTGATAACTTGCTTCTATTACCATTATCTATTATGATAAGAGAACGCATTTCATTCAACATTGTATTGATAATTGTTTTGATAATAGGAGTTTGAACAAGTCGTGATTCTAGGTTAAAGATAACACATGTTATTCTCCTAACTGCTATTATAACTAAATGGCTACTTTACGTATCTTCAATTTCCTTAAGTATTTTATTGTTTATCGTTTCAAAAATTATTTTGTTGTTAATGAAATTAGTTTCTTTATAAATCTAAAAACGCATAGGTATTTTGTGCCCTGTTTTTTAACAAAAAAGTCAAAAGTTACACAAATACGAATTTCGTTAACACCGCCATTCTGAGATTTATATAAGGTTATATGTAAATGTTCAGATATTTCGCTTTTAAAAAGAAGGTGAAAATTGAGAAGAAAAGGGCAAGTGTCATCCTAAAACTCTGAAGGTATAATCGACTATGAATAGTTTATAATAAACTTTGTGGGCAATAAGAAAATATGTTTCCAACTTTTGACATTGCCCTTTATAAAACAAGTTATCGATTATTATTAACGTTAGAAACGTGGGGTGACCACCCCCCGTGACTTGGCCGTCGCACGCGCATGGAACTTTCGCGATGGCATTGTAACTCTATAGACCCTTGATAAAAGAGCAACTGTTGCTATTGTTGTATCATCTGTACTGTTTTTGGTAAAATTATGGATCAATCCATAGTTTTGGCAAACAAGATGTAAAGCATCATCCATTTTGTTACTTATATCATAAAATAACTGAATCACATATTTTTGGACATTTTTATAATGAAAATACTATCTTTTTAGATTTTTAGCTAGATCTTTTTCTGATTTATGTTTTTCATATAGGTTTTAGACATATACTACATATACGTTTGTGCCCGCGGCTTCGCCCACGTTAATGTCGATCCCTCTGGAACAGTATATTTTTCCACGATAGAAGTTACACTAGCTTCAAACTACCTCCATGTCAAATCTCATCGCAATTAGTTTAATAGTTGAAGCGTGAAGTGGTAACAGACAGACAGAGTTAATACTTTCGTATTTATAATATTAGAATGAATTTGCATTCAGTCGCGTTCCAATACAATAAGGTATACAATTCGGATTGTAGATAACGGTTAAAAATAAAAACTGACGACGACATCCAATCCCTAAATAAAAAAAAATACACAGATATTTTATACTTAAGATTGATTCTACGTTGCTCTTTTGTGTAATAAGCCTCTTATTACATTTTTATTACGCCTGTACAACCTAAATTTACAGTTTTATAAGCATATAAGCTTTTGTTATGTCTATGCTTTAAATTTCCATCACATGACTTAGTAACCTTTTAACTGCACCTATACACGGATAAATAACAGGCCGTACCTTGTTGGATAACTGGGGCCTCAAATCAGCGTAATTGCGGATACGCTCGTCCTCTATTGTCGCATCCGCTGCGCGGTGATCTCAATCGATTCCACTCGATTCTATCCGATTGTGATTGTTGACATCTCTAAAAGATACTGGCAGGATTATTTCAAATTTAGAATCATCTTTTTATTTCTCTGTGGCACGATATTTGATTGCGCTGCGCTCAATCAATTCTTTAGGATCATGAGTTTATATCTCTAAATGAAGGCGGCTGGATTAGTTTAAATTTAGAATCTTTGTAATTTTTAGGGTGCCATATCAGTATTTTTTATCCTCTGTGGCCTATGTTTGCGATTATTTCACTCTATTTAACAAGACAATTATAATAATAAGTATAATATCAAAATAACGTGATACATGAATTATCCATCCATTTATGAGAATAAATATATTAGCAATACGAAAAATACTCCAGGTACATAATAGAGTAATTACAGTCATAAAAGGCACATCAACTTAAACGAGTTATATGGCACATACAAGTATCCGTCAGGCTATCAAATTTCCTAATTACCTGCCAATGTTAGCGCATAATGTCTTTATTGACCATGATTAATTTGATCAGAGGCCAAATCTGAACATAAAATTCGCCAATCTCATTATAAACCTTATTATGTGCGTCGTAAAGTTTTAAATGATAAATTACATGTTTGAAATACCTTATTACACATTCTGTCATCAACTGACGAAGATATTTAAAAGAGAATAGCAGAACAAAAAGCTTCATTAAGGAAAACCAGCGGCGGTGGCTTTGATCTCACGCAGCGATACCTAGTTACTTTCTTTACAAATGAGAAGAGCTTAATATATTAGATGATTATACGTCTAGTGCAGATGGATCATTGTTCAAACGGAGTCAAGTTATTTGTGTGCCGAAATCTAATAGCAGTGTTGATATGTTAAACGCTATGTACAATTTTAAGTGTCAGTATCGCTAACAGTAATTTAGAATGAAATAAACGACCACTTGAAAAAGAAAAAATTGCACACAATCGATGAATTGATAATGCTAGTCCGATTGGTTTAATAATATAAATTATGATTATTGTACACGCTAAATAACTACATTTGCAAATATATATTCGTTAGAATATTACATTTATTGAAGAGAAGTTTCAATACAAAACTGAAAAGGTAAAGGAACACACACCTATTTGTGATTCTGATTAACAAGGCTGTGTAGCATTCAAAGCCTGGGCCTATAGTTTCCGCTAATCGGCCTACAATGCCCCGTTAGTCTGAGATCCATGCATGAATCATGCTGCTTCAGTTATGTATCAGTTGTAGGTAGGGTTAGGTTAATTGTAGTTAGTAAAATTATAATTTGTCATATTTCCAATTCTCATCCTACTTAATGTGGGGTCATAGTATTTTCCCTTGCTTGAGCCATCAGTTTCGCTGCATTCTTTTTGCCCATATCTCCTTTCGCACACTCTATTTTAATTCCTAGTAACTTTCATATTCAACACATTCCTCGTATGTCGTGAACTACGATTTTTTGTCCCTAATGTCAATACTGCAAACAGCTGAACTCCCATGCTTTGAACAAAGTCCAAAACTTTTCTGCATAATTTTAAACACGAGGCAGCCCTTACAATATATAGCGATAGTGTCTTACCCGCCGTTAAGGAACATTTGCATGTTTATACCGAATAACTTATAAATACATGCTTTAAGTGTTAAAGTCATGTTGATTCCCCAATTATTCTAGGCTAACAATAATTCACTTATTTGTTGGTCTATAGGTTACACAAACCATACACTTAAACACGAATGTCTGAGTATTTCATTCTTCATCAAGTAAAGGCACACAGGATGCAATATTTTGATGAAACTTGCCGTAGGCAAACTAACATCTCAGCTGCAAAAGTCCACTGCTGAACATAGACCTCATTCAAGAATTTCCAATTTAGGTAAAATTTTAGGTAGACTATGTCCTGTCTTAGCAGATGGGTTACTTTCTCAGAGATTTCAGCGGATTGAGCTGTATGTTATAACCTCGTTAAGAAAGACGATAATCCACAACTTGAAAGCAACAAAACTATTTCACAAAAATACAGTAACTAACTAGACAAAGTTCAAACAGCTAAATGTGCCGTCATATTCTATAGCCATCTTTGTCAAACTCTTCCCATAGGCCATAGACGTTCCGGTCCATCAATCTCGGCACTTTGTTAACTTAATTATAGCTAAGTTCACGTGTGACAGTCTGCTCGCTATTGTCTGATTAAATAACGCATCATTAATACTAAACACACAATGGATGTCGAAACTTCAAAGGCTTGTGACCTGGGCCATTAATAATTTGATTTCTTTCTGTTATGCTTGCATGACTCATATGCGAGATTTGCACTACTTCCGGTACGAAAGTGGTGGGTTCTATCTTCTTCATAATCTAGTTTGCTATCATTATTACGTATCATGCATTCGTCTATAACTACTTCCTTTCCTCATCCCACTTTATGTGGGATCGAGCCAGCATGGAGATCTCAAAATTAAAAAAATAAATAAAAAACTGCTGCCGATGGCGCTGAGGTCGCCAAAAGGTGCAAGTAGGCTGGATGGTAAAGTAAGTATAACCTTAGCTGAGATTTTTTGTGCACAAAAATATATCAGCTAAGGCTAGGGCCCCAAGGTCCTAAAGTCTCTACACATTTAGCTCGAGGGGCTTCTTTAAAGAGATTGCTCAACGGCTTATCTCGGCTGCCGGTGATATGATAACAAGACTAGGCTAGCTGCTTTTTTACCCATCGGATAAGCATATATTTCTGGACAGAATTTCGGACCCTTTTAATTTTTCTACTCATGTATATAGTTTTAAATCACAGATATAATTTGAAAAGTTTTCAAATTTCCGGTTTTAAAACATCTATTGTGCACGTATTAAGTAGCTGAATTTTTTTCATGTTCAGCGTTAAAAAATAATCGACCATCAGACGGGCTGGTTGACATGTTTATACAAAATTTCAACTCAACAGGATATCAAGAAAACGAGGAATTAAAAACGCTTGAATTTAAAATAGAATAAACTTTATAAAATGTGTTTTCCAGTTCAATAATTAAGACACTTTAATACTAAGTCAGATTTTTACTCTCAACATCCAAAAGAAGCTTAACTTAATTCTGATTATACATCTCCTTGATAGGTAATGATTACAAACCTCTCCAGCGTTCCTAGATGATTTCCATCCAGTCCACGACCGTTTGTAAGCGTCGCCAGTTCGTTAGACCGTATTAGTCACCAAGGTGTGTAAATTGTATGAACCATTTGTACAAGCCCACGCGCACTTGGCGATCCGAACACAAATTATGTAATTAGGCGAAAATAATGTCCTCTTGCGTTCTGATTGCCTGGTCCTTAGATAGCAGTATAATAAGTAGGGATACAATTATAGGAGGAAGAAAATTGTAGGTACATATTAATTAGATTTTTCTTTCATGCTGCTCTTGAAGAAAAGAATAAGTTATATATCTATATTTTGTTCTTTCAGTACCTATTAATTTTGTTTATTTGGCATGAATATAAGTGACAGTAATATAAACGTATACCACACCAACCAAAGCTATCGATTTTGCGCTGAATTATTTAGTAGTCAGTAAATTCACAAATACAGATTTTTGAATATTGTGACTATTATTATATAGGAGCAATGTGTTGCTGCCATTGGCTGATAATGTTATGTTGCTGTAGTTTTTCCTATTAGACTAGGTAAAATAGATATTAACTTTTATATTACAAATCCTAAACACTCGTGTCAAATATAATGTACTGGATTCAATGTTTACTTCAAAACTAAATACTTAGCCTCGGAATCTCTCTTATTTGTAACTGGGACGTTGCTATATTTATTAAAATTGATACATTAATATCACAAAGATATGGTTGGGAATGTTATTACCCCGACGTCAAAAGCGATGGCGTTTAGAGACGCATGTTTAAGTATAAGAGCTTAGGGCCAGTGCACATTAACACCTTGCGGTATGGCACCGCAATTTGTTATAGGACTAATGTTGCCGATTGGGAATTTAAATTTTGTTCTGAATCATACTGCATTCCCGTTGATATTGAGAATATTACTGATTCCATTTCTAGTATTGCCACGTCTCATCTATCACTAATATTAAACCATTTCACAGCACAGCGATGCGATATAAAAGTTTCGCATGGTTAAAATTACGGGCCAGGCCCCAAATTGAACAGTTTTCTGACATTTCTCACTTATTCGGATTTTACAATCTTATTGCAATCTTTACTCGTTTTTATTTTATAGTCTCCATTTTCAGTATTTACGGCTTGATAATCCCATGCGTCTGATGGGAAAACGAGCTGTAGGATTTATTATTGTATACTTATTTAAATTCCTAACTGTGCTCAAAACTTTGCAACTTAAACATACAATTTTCATCAGAAAAAAATAGTTCAACGTCGACGCGCTCAGAAGTTTTTCTCCGACCAATTCATTGCTGTTAAATGTAAAGATCGTTATCATTGGTAAAAGTGTTAAATGGCAGTAGACGATGGAGCCATTAAGTTAAAAAATTCTATTTCTAAAGAACCTACGCACAACTGCTACTTGCGTCGCGAAAACGCAAGAAACCATCAACCATCTTATGTGCACTGCCCTATAATGCAGGAAAACGGTATAATAATTGTTTTAAGTTACTTACTTTCTTGATGACCATTGGAGATATTAAACGGGTTTAGTTATTAGGTGTTGGAAAAAGTTACGTGTTCTCTTGATTGAGGCAATTTATATAATTAACTCGCTTTAGTTATACAAGGTGCTTAGGTTTTGATGCCCTTAGGGCAAGGTTTTAAATGGTTCTGTGTATATAAATATTGACAAATAATAGTAATGCATTTTAAATTATTTGAATATGAACGAAATTTTATTAAAATAGTTACACATATTTTACATTTTCAACTCGCAGACAAGAGAGCATGTAAACATGTTCTCAATTTTATTACTTCAGTATTGTAAACCTTTTTGAAGTACAAAAACAACTAATTATATTTTATATCATATTCTAATGCAATCATTAGCTTTATAACAAAATGAACATATTATGTCGACTTGGATCACCATGTATAAATAATGGATGATTTATTAATCCATTTAAACCAGTTGGCTCAGAGATGTATGGAAGGGCAGGATTCCTCTTATCAAGTACGTAATCGGTGTTCCTTCGCTTATCTCTATTTTCTTGTAGAGGAAAAACTTCACCGTTATTCGAGAGCTTGTTTACTTTGTTTTGTGGATCTTGCTGTACAGTTAGTTTAAGCTCGTAGAAAATACAACTTTGTTGTACTTTAGTCAGTACAAACTATAGTCCAGTAACTGAACATTAAACTTCACTGAGTTTTTAAAATATTCTCTCACTCTGAAGACTCCAGTAATCTGATTAATTTTCAAAATACATTGAAGTTTTTAGTATTATGGCACGTATGTCTTATTGGTCAAGTCATAGATAACACTTTCTTTACCGTAAACTATCTATGTATTGAAACATAATTTGAGGATTACGTACTGCCCAGTATTATATATAACACTTGATGTATTGCTTAATATAGTGATTAAAATAAAAGAAAATCACAATAATCACAGTAATAACCCGATATGTTACATACCAATAACGAGATTAAGTTTCGTACCCCTCCAGTCTTGAAGAAACAGAGTTCAAAATAATTCAACATTAATATACGCAAATGGCTAAAAGAGATAGTTATTACGATTTCAAAAATACCTGCGCCCGCTTCCCATCAGGTCCAAGTATCGGACTTTCTTTGGAGCTGGCGCCGTAAACAGACAGTAATATACCTGGTTTTCGCCAAGCAATTAAAATAAAATGTTTGCAACTGGTTTTGCAGTCCGTTGAGCTTAATATTCTTGTAATTTAAACCGTATTTAGCGATATTACTGGTCCGCGTTTATCTGGATGACTTGTTAACGGTTTCGATTGAGAAAATACTTTTTGTAGCTTTTAATCGATTGCGCATGTGATATCGAACAGATTAAGTCAAGTTCTTTAGTCAAATGTAAGTCTTTTAGGGCCAAGTGAAATTCATCTCGACAGTATAAAATACCTAAAACCTTTTTTTTAAAACTGAGACCTGACGTTATATTTAAATAACTAGCTATCGCCCGCGGCTCACGTTACTGTCGATCCCGCAGGAACTAGAAGGTACTTTTTCCGGCATGTAAGGTAGCCTATGTATTGTATAGTAATAACCTATCTGTGAGCAAAATATCGTTAAGATCCGTGCAGCCCCTTGGCGTCAAAGAGTACCAAACATCCATACATACTCACAATCTTTAGCGTTTATTATATTAGTGAGGATAGGCACAAGCTTCAGCGATAGCATAAAACTATTTGTTTCTAGGTGTAAAATCAAAAATATTATTCCTGTCATTGATAGAAAGAGTGTAAATGACTACATAACTAAAACTTTATATTATTAAAAGCATTATAGGTTTGCCTATCAAAAGGTTTGAACAAATAAATAAAGCTTAGACATTTATGGTATCATGCAACACTAAAAATCAAGATAATACCAACACCAAGATAAATCAGAACAAAAATGTATTGCGATATATATGAATTTTCAACAGCTAGCTCTGAGATACGGATCCTCTAATCAATATTCAATGAGTAAGGATTCCAGATGATAAAGACCCAAAAAACACGGAACAAAAAGAAGAAAATGCTAATACTGGTCAGTACCTTACGGGAGATACCGTCGATTTATCGGATAGGGCGATACCTGTGACAAATCGTTATGGCGGTGCAGGCTGGCTAACATAAAGTATTGGGAGATAGCTCCTGGGGCGAGACACGACAACGCGATTACAGGTACATGGGGCCCGGTGGGCCGGCTGGCTTGTAATGGACCCGTGTATGGCCGAAGTGGCGTAGCTAGTAAAGGCAGGCCCTGTATCAACATTTTGCTTGAGGCCCTTCGACCCACCTTAAACTAAATGTCTAATCCTTATGAAATCTCGCCTAATATGGGATGCCGAAATATTTTTCTCTCATAGACCGTTTGATCCTTGATGGACATAAGATATTTAGCATCATCGATAAAGACACCTTTTTCTGCCATTATGGCAATTATTTTTGCCATTATGGCAATGTTTCTATCTTTACTGTTCGACACTCCAATTAGTTTAGCATAAACTAAGAAATCAGACGAAATAAGAAATTGTTGTCTGTCTAGACATACAGCGCCACCTGTATTCGAGGGCCCTATAGCAACGACACAGCTTACATGACGGTAGCTACGCTCCTGCATCCGACACATGGATAGCGTATAAACTTTAAATGCTTTACCCTATAATATATCATTTTCTAAACAACAGGTCACGTCCGGCAGCGGGACTAATGCTAATTGTAAAGTAAATGCTATTTTCATGTCCTGTTGTAGGGTGTGCGTCATTTTTGATTTGATTTCAGCAAAATAATCGTCTTAATGTATTTGTATTCACTTTGTCTCCTTTTAAATATACATATACCTCGTAATTTGTTGTGGATATTAAGAATTTCTATTGCAAATGTCATAAATATTTTACGTTATATTTCATTACAGTTTAACAAAACTTAGAAGATATTTAACATTATCTCAGACGCTTAAGATACCTAATCTATATTATAGCTGAAGAGTTTTTGTTTGAACGCGCTAATCTCAGGAATTCCGAATTCAAATTGGATTTCTTTTTTGTGTTGTATAGTCAATTTATTGAGGAAGGCTTAAGGCTATCAAACATGACGCTGCGACAATAGGAGCAAAGCATCAATAAAAAATGTCTTGAAAACCGGGGAAAATTATTCATCTATACTAATTAATCATAATAACAGAAATTGCCGCGAACGAAGTCTCGGGCAACAGCTAGTTATAAGATACTTATCCTGTTCAATAAAAAAGTGCTGCACATGAAAAATTTATAGTTACTCTTAGAGACTTGAGCAGGGTGTTCTATGTAACAAAAAGCTAGATTTATAAACCTGAATAGCTGATAAACGGTCAATGCAAAATGCAAATTACGCACTTGAGATAAACAACTTCCTGTACCTAGCAGAGCAAGCTCGCGCCAGCATAAACCTATCTAGACCACGCACAAACGCACGGATCGATTTACAGTGGACTAGGTGGACGTAATCCTCAGGTTCTATTACTCATCTATGAAATCGAGATGAATATAAAAGAGGCTAAACGTGATATTCTTACTATAGAATTTGAATTGAGACCGGTAAAACATTAGTTCAGGCGTAAGGATTAATAGCCACAAAACTGAGTTAGAATTACTAAAATACTTGGGAGATCAGAGGGATTCAAGCTTTTCTCTAAATTTAGAATTTCATCATTTTCATTTTGTGTAACCAAAATATTACTGAAAAACGTTAAACAAGTATAATAAATATGGACCACCCCCCACAGATCGAGCTAGCCCCAAGGTAAGTTCAAGACTTGTGTTGTGGTTATGGGATACTCACTCAACGATACAATATTTTATAACAAATAGATCAAGTCAAGTCAAGTCAAAGATTTTTATTCAAAATTGGATACATGTATCTCTTTTTGAACGTCATATTTTTATTTCTTATATATTTTTTTATATATGCAAAATTGAAATACTACTAGCGTTTCGGAACGACCACTGGTGAGAAGAATACGCCGAAAGAAACTCAATCCAGCCTTGGTCCCTACGTGCCTGAAGGGCTCTGAATACATTGTTAACATTAAATACAATTTTTCATACTATAGATTAATTTTAACATTTAATAATTGTTAACATTAAATAAATTTATATAAATTTCCACGCATTTTTATCAGTAATATAATCATCAATGCAGTAATAAGCCATTTTTATTAACTGGTTTTTTACAATCGTTTTGAACTTAAGTAAAGGCAGACCTAATATTTCTGCAGGAATTTTATTATAGAAGCGTACTCCTAAACCCAAAAATGAATTCATAGTTTTCTGCAATCGCAATACTGGTGTAGCTAATTTATTTTTATTTCTCGTGTTTCGGTCATGGATATCACTATTTTTCTTATATAAATCAAGATTATAGCGCACAAACATAATATTCGCAAATATGTACTGAGAAGGTAAAGTTAAAATATTTATATCTTTAAACAATTCTCTAAGAGATTCTCTAGCACCAAGTTTATATATAGATCTAATAGCGCGTTTCTGCAGGACAAATATGGTGTTTACTTCTGCAGCGTTACCCCATAGTAAAATCGCATAAGACATAACACTATGAAAGTAACTGAAATATACCAAACGCGCAGTATCAACATCAGTCAGTTGTCTAATTCTCCTGACAGCATAAGCTGCAGAACTAAGTTTACCCGCTAACGTAGTAATATGGGCACCCCATTGAAGCCCGGCATCAAGAGTTATTCCAAGAAATGTTGTTTTATCAGTTAAATCTAGTGGTTCATTATCCATTACTATTTGTGTTGGAATTTTTGTAACATTTGGTAAGCAAAATTTAATACATTTCGTTTTCTTAGCGTTCAACAATAGATTATTCGCTGTGAACCAATCCAACACTTGAGCTAAAGTACTATTAACCACGTCAAAAGAATTAGTTTGTCTATCAATTTTGAAGACAAGAGAAGTGTCATCGGCAAATAGTACAGCCTTACATGTATTGACACAGTAAGGTAGGTCATTGATGTAAATGAGGAATAACAGAGGCCCTAGGATAGAGCCCTGGGGTACGCCCATCTTAACCGATGATCCGGAGGATTGTACACTATCTAAACTAACTTTTTGAGTTCGGCCACTTAAATAAGATTCAAGTAAATCGCGAGATTTACCTTTTATTCCATAGTGCTCCAGCTTGGAGAGAAGGGTATTGTGGTCTACGCAATCAAAGGCTTTGGACAGATCACAAAAAACACCAATAGCATTTTGTTTTCCCTCCCAAGCATCATATATGTATTTCAACAGAGCTACACCCGCGTCTGTAGTTGACCGACCCTTTGTAAATCCATACTGTTCACGATGGAAAAGGCTATTTATGTTAAAAAAAGCTAATAACTGATTAAAAATCATTTTTTCAAATATTTTACTAAGAGCTGGCAGAATAGAAATGGGACGGTAATTAGTGGGATCATTTTTATCGCCAGATTTGTACAAAGGAATGACTTTACTTAACTTCATCAAGTCAGGAAATGTCCCAGTATCTACACACTTATTAAATATAGAAGCTAAATATGGTGCAATTACTTCAATGATGTTACTAATGACAGCTACAGAGATATCCCACAAATCTCCAGTTTTCTTATTGTTCAAACTCTTAAATGTATCAATGATTATTTGAGGTGTTACATGTTGAAATATTAAATGATTGTTACATTCTGGTATACAGCTTGTTAATAGTTTTTTAGATTCCTCAGATGATGAACGTAAGGAGGCAGTAGTATTTACGGGAATGTTAGTAAAGAAATCTTCGAAATATTTTGCGACGTCTTCATTAGTACTGAGGATCTTATTATCTACTTTTAATTCTATTTTGTTGTCACGATTTTTGGTTTTCCCGGTTTCCATGTTAATAATTTTCCAAGTGGTCTTTATCTTATCATGAGAATCTAGAATAGCTTTTCTTGTATATAAAGATTTTGCGCACAGGCACGCCTTTTTAAAAACCTTAGAGTAAGTTCTAACATAATTAATAAATTCAGTATTTTTATTGTAAGCTTTCATAGCTAATAATTCGTATAACCTGTTTCTACTAACGTAAATACCAGTTGTAGCCCATTCACTAAATTTTTTACCGATACGTTTAGTACATTTTTTAATTTTGAATGTATTTTTGAATTCCGATTCAATAATACCAAACATTTTATTATATAGAGCATCCGGATCATCTCTAGTTTCTTCAAAATATAAGTATAGATATAAGTATAGATTAACATTCAAGACTCAGACCAATCTGAAAAAGATCCTTTCCCATCTTGACCTGACCGGAGATCGATCCCGGGACCAGACAGCCTGGCATAATGACCACTAGGCCACAGAGCTCGTCATAAATAATATAAGTATAGTATATATTTACCAGTGGATCTAGAATGCTAAATATTATTTCTTCATCTTATGAAAATTCTTTCTCACGATATTACAAACGACGCCAACTGTACCAAGTATGTTCAACATACACAACATTGATACCATTTAATTCGAACAGCTCAAGTTTTCTAGAGCTTGCTGACCAATTCTGAATACAGCGAATCAAATCTCAATAATCACTGCGTTTTGTATGGAATGGTGGGCCATTCGCGGCTCTTTTGAAGGCTTCTGATCATGGGTAATTGAGAAGTTTGATTGCTCACTACCTCTAGCTGAGTTTTTAATTACCACGTGTAATTACTTTGCTGTCGAAAAGTATTTTCGGTTTAGTTGATTGCTATGTATCTGTATTTAGTTTCACATTACTCTTTGGGGTACCACCAAGTTGAGCATTAACTGGATTTTCTTGTCGGAGCAAGTTTTTGCATACGTTAAGATCACTTAAATGTACCGTACACATCACATTTAGTTACAGAAAATGTAACACCATAAAGAACATTCTCATGTACACTTGTAGTATGTCCATTAGTCTTACTATTTTTGGAAAGCACGTATTAGACTTCGATCCCGACGGATGGTATTAGATGTAAATCGTTTCCTTTCTACGTCATTGAAAACTTTCATATTTGAAAGAAGAATGAGTAAGAGTTTTTATAGATCTTTCCACCTCTCCATTCCAATAATGATTCTTTTGGCAATAATAGTCCAGATAAAATAATACTGATGAAAGGTGCTAAAATCTGAGAGTGTGAGCAATGTTAACTATTTAGCAAAAAGCAATTTCTAATCGAAACTTCGAAGTTTTTTCATAAAAGAAAAATACAACTTCCGAAAATTTCTCGAAAATCATACATCAAAATCATCAGGCAATTTGCTACAAATGAAATTTAAAAACCACTCCTTTTGTGCCCACAACTACCCAGTCGCGTAGAAACAATTGCACTCTGTTAATAAAGATTCTCATACTCTCATTCTCAAACTGTAACATTGCAATCACATTCACAATGAATAGCTAATTATATTTGATAAACATAATGCTTCCGTGTTCAATTAACAAGGGCCGGCGGTCTCAAAGCAATTCGGCGGACGTATGAATGCAGGGACTGTCTACGGCGCGGCAACACGCGTTATTGCCATAACAACCTCTAATGGGGACCATTAAATCGATGCATAAATCGATCCCACAGAATAGAACGATTAATCTGCCTGCGATGTTGATGACGACTCGGCCATTCAGTCTGTAATTAGGCAATCTTATATCTGTAAATAAATGTTGATAGCGGCTTTGAACGAAATCGAGGAGAAACTTTCAGGGATAATAGAAAGCACGCAAATGCTTAGTGTTTAATGATGAAATTTTCAAATGTTCAGTAATTATCTTAGTTTTCGTTACTTACAAATAATCTAGAATGAAATCTACACTAGCACATATTTCCCAATAATCGTCATCAGTGTCAAGCGCTTAACCTTGCCTTTCCGAGATTAATAGCACAACCATCTATCATAAGCAAATTATTGTCCTATTAAACCAGTACTGTGAGGCAAACACAAACTGTGGCACTATTAGTGGCTAACTGAAGGCCACAGTGACCAAGCTCCACATTGTTATTATGCGACGGTTAATAATCGGCCGGTCCACAAGGCTGAGTAATTCCGGGACGCTGACGCTTTAAAACGTTCGCGTAATCAGGATTTTTTTTGTTTTTGCAATGCATGCCATACAGGTGCTACGTTTTTTGGTGCTTATTGTTTTGAGATATTAATATCGATTCGTGTTCCAGTTGACAGGTGATTGAGAGAGCTTTATTGGCGAATGGTTCAAGGCGCACCTCAGGGCTGCAGCTTTGGTAATTTTTTTTTTTTCTAGAAGTTTAAAAGTAATGTTTATAATGTTATAAGTTTAGTTAATATGTATGTTAATGTCAGAAGTATATGATAAAATATTCGTCATTAATATAATTGATGCTGCAGCTGCATGTACAGAACTAACAGTTTTCGAGGCATGAAATTTAAAACCGTGTTTATCTATTGAAAAATGCGACGGTAGCCGACCAGTATGTTTGTTTATAATTTTTAATATTCATTATGAGTGTGAGAAGGTGTCGTGTGTACCAGTCGTTAGCTTGGGAGGCCACGGACCGGGGTTTCAATGCATAATGTGCTTCTTAAAATGTCACTTAGTTTTTTAAGTTATTTGCTTTGAGTAACCAAATGAGGAATATAAAGATTTTTATGTAAGTTCATTAACAGTCCATAACCTTTTTTAATTTAAATTAACAGTTATTTGGTACATCTTATAATTTATCTTTGTTCCAAAAGATAAGATTTTGATTTATTGCAATGTTAAGGTGGTTTGAACATGTAGAAAAGATGGATGAAAGAAGACTTACAAAGAAGTTTTATACTACAGATGTTACTGGAAGAGTTGGTCAGGGCCGGCCTCGACGCACATACGGTGACCAGATTACGGACGTTCTTGCCAAAGGGCAAGTTAGTAGTACCCGAAACCGACGAGCATGCATGAAGAGAGTGATGGATGTAGACGAAGCGAGAGAGGTTTGTAAAGATCGTAGCAAGTGGAGGTCCCTAGTCTCTGCCTACCCCCATGGGAAACAGGCGTGATAATATGTATGTATGCAATTAATAATCTATCTACACTAATATTATAGAGAGGAAAGCTTTGATTGTTTGTTTGCATCGAATAGGCTCTGAGACTACTGTACCAATTTGCAAAATTCTTTCTCCATTAGAATCCTACATTATCCCTGATGAACATAGACTATTTAAATACCTATATCTTCCCGTGCGAAGCCGGGATGGTAGCTTATAAACAAGGCTTATGGAATATACAAATACTTTCATGTTAATAACATATTTACCCTATACAGAATAGACATAGACTAAAGCCATAAGACCTAAAGGCCACGTTTAGCATGTAGGTTTGCTTGGCGTATTATAATACATACTTATAAATAGAATACTGAATCAAAATAGTGATTAAAGCCTGCCGCATCATCTATTAGTATAATTTTTAAGATTTCGTCCATTCCTATTGAAAATTAAGTTTTTATTTAAATTATACAGGGTTATAGTTAACTAACGCATAACCTACTAAATATTACTTAGGTACATCATGACTAACAACGTTTGTTCTATGACTTTTACCTAAACGCAATACATAGTAAGATTTTACAAACATTAGCTTTTATGTGGATCTCTATCAAACGTTAAGTCTATGTTTAATTTTACTAAAGCTGTGAACTTAGGTACCTACTATTATTACCTCGTACCGCTGATTGCCATAGAGTTAAGACAACTAGAATTTCTTTTTTTGCATTTTATTTTTTTAGTATGAAAAAAGCAAACATCTAATTACACAAAGTCATATAGTAAACGTAATTAATCTTGATGTACCTAAGACGTCTTTAGGAGGTTATGCGTTAGATACCACTTACCCTGCATATTTAAGATTCTTTTCTCATTATATAAAATGCGAGTCTCAAAGTTTTTCCTAAAACAAGAATAAAAACAGAAATATTTTAATCCAACATTTATGTTATTACGTATTTCATAACAATCTTTAAATTTAGCCGTCTTACACCCAAATAAAATGCTCTCGTGGGCGTCGTGGGATGCAATAAAAACGCACTTTATTGAATAAGATTGCATATGAATTAGGCACGGCCGCACAAAAAGACGTCTGTGCATTGTGCTTGGACGAAAAGCTGTCTGTATTTTAAGTTAAGGAAAGCCTGTGAAATAAAAATAACGTTACAAAAATCTTTGACCTCTTTTATTCCGTATTTTCATCACAATGATACATACATAATATAATAATAAATAATAAATATATACGGACATATCACACAGATTGAGCCCCAAGGTAAGTTTGAGACTTGTATTATGGGATACTAACTCAACGATACTATATTTTATAACAAATACATATATAGATAAACATCCAAGACCCAGGCCAATCTGAAAAAGATCATTTTCCATCTTGACCTGGCCGGGGATCGAACTCGGGCACTCCGTGTCGCAAGCTGGCGTGTTAACCACTGCGCCACGGAGCTGTCTTTACATACATACATAGTATCACGTCTTTTTCCCTTGCGGGTAGACAGAGCCTGGGTCTTTAAGACCTCAAAGCCACGTTTAGCAGTGGAAAATGGAATAAAAATAGTGATGGGTCTAGCCGCATCGCCTACTAATACTCGTATGATTCATCATATTTGCCCATACCCTCGATCGGCTTTTACGATCTGCATGGGAAGATAAGCAGCTGGTACATATGTGTACATGTGGAGAAGATGATATTGTGGATTTCTCAAGATGTGACGAAGATATGCGACTTTTCTTGTTTTAATGGTCCTATCAAGTTCCACTTTCTTCACTGGACCACGGTAAATATATAGGAACATATCACACAGATTGAGCTAGCCCCACAGTAAATTGCGAACTTGTGTCGTGGAATATTAACTCAACGATACCATATTTTACAACAGATACTTATATACTAGATAAACATCCAAGGCCCAGGTCAATCTGAAAAAGAGCGTTTTCCATCATGGCCTGCCCGGGAATCGAACCCGGAACCCTCGTGTCGCAGGCTGGCGTGTTAACCACTGCGCCACGGAGCTTGGATAAAAATAAGAATGCGTCAAACTCCGTTATATAATGGCTACTGGCCGCTAACATAAGTTCATAAGTTAAATGCATTTGCATCGAGTTTTAGGATATAAAGCTTACTTTTACGACCCCATAAGCCAAACAAATACTCAAGTAAGTACGTAAATTATCAGCCACAATCTCACAGCTTATAGTGTAGATGCCCCAAACCGCTGGACATATTTTACGACAAATAAAATTTGGTTTTACGACCCATCACTCCGCTCTAGTAAAACTATTTTAACATAATTGAATATACTTTCCAATTTCCCAAATTAGATGTTTTGTCACTATGTTTATGAACTATAATTTATTATTTGGATTGTTAGTAGATAAAACAACGACAAAGAATAATAATTTTATGTTCTTCCTCATTTAGTTTATTCTCTTTGCAATCGATGAGTCGTAAATTGTGCTGATCGTAAAACATAATTCTTTACGTTATTAGAAAAGGCACATTTGATTTGGTTTTCTTATTTGTTTGGACAAGATAGAAACAAAAATTATAAGATAGGTTCTTATTTCTAATATTTCTATACAAACTACCATATTTTGGATAACGGTTTAAACCTAGTCCTCGTTTTATAATAACACGGAAATAATTATTTGTATTAACTCGGTCACTTGTCTAAAAATAAAATCTAAAAATAATCTAATTTAAAAAAGTATTACTTAACTTACTAGTCTATTTTTGGGAAATCTTCCGATAGCTCACCGACAGTAAAATCTATATCTATCTATACTAATATGATAAAGCTGAAGAGTTTGTTTGTTTGTTTGAACGCGCTAATCTCAGGAACTACTGTTTTAAATTGGAAAATTCTTTTTATGTTAGATAGTCTATTTATTGAGGAAGGCTTTAGGCTATAAAACATCACGCTGCGACCAATACGAGCGAAGGATCAATAAAAAATGTTTTGAAAATGGGGAAAAATTATTCACCTATACTAATAAAAAAACTAATTAATCATAATAACAGAAATTGCCGCGGACGAAGTCTCGGACAACAGCTAGTGATTACATATATGACATATACCTTATTTCGTTTCAATTGATACAGAAAATTACACAAATTGGATTTTTTTAACAAAATAATTACTATAACGCAAGCTTAATTATAAATAACTCGGAAACGAAAGAAATGTCTAAAATTAGTGGCATATGAGTTGAAATAACAACAGGTTTGATCAATTAGTGGCATTGACCGGCTCGAGTCTCGTTCCCACCACCCTGCCTCAAGTGGCTTGCATCTGGCGGCGACACATGTGCGCGGGATGAGATGGGGTGAGAGTGAGAGTGATACGCAAATGTGGTTCCTCAATGAATTGAATCCTGATTTACTATTATGTAGTACTTTTTAGTGATTCAAAAAAGTTGTGGCAGTCTCGCCTTTTCACCTTTTTTGTTTTTATTGCTGCTGTATCGAACGGAGATTGAAATCGATTTAAAGTGACACAGGACAGATTTGTTAGTATTGTTTTTATTAATAACTACTTAGTCACTTTTGGCGAAGAAAAATTTTTTTTACGACAAAACGAAGTTTTTACTATTGTTTCTGTTAAAATAAGGCCAAATGGTATACCAGTAAATTTGAACTATCCCAAAGCCATTGTATTTAATACTTCATCATCAGATCGCCCTCAGCAATAACATGAAAAAACAAGGGCAATAATAAATACACTATGTATGAGTGAACTGATAATGCTTTTAGTTTAGTAATTTTTAAACATTTGATTTATTTAACGACGTATTTATTAATGTGACATAATTCTGATAGTGATTGACTAGCTCCGTGGCGCAGCGGTTAACACGCCAGCCTGCGACACGGAGTGACCGGGTTCGATCCCCGACCAGGTCAAGATGGAAAATGATCTTTTTCAGATTGGCCTGGGTCTTGGATGTGTATCTATATATGTATTTGTTATAAAATATAGTATCGTTGAGTAAGTATCCCATAACACAAGTCTCGAACTTACTTTTATTATTTATTATAATATTTTTTTTCCATTTTAATTAATTGATCACTTGTTTATTATTTTATTTAAAATGTATTATGTAAAATGTGTATGTAATGTATGTAATGTTCTTATGTTTATATAAACATCAAGATGAATAAATGAGTATTTGAGAATTTGGGCATAACATACATAAAGTGATATAATAACTGGCCAGTACCGTAGCAATAATTATGACCTACATGTCCACTAAATACTTATCCCAAAAAACAACAACTACAGGTAACAAATCAATAAAACCCTTTAATAAAGTTAAGGCCATCACCTAGCGGGGCGCCACGTTCGTGTCCGCACACTGAGCATAAACTCCAGCACTTTTAGAACCATTGCGGTTTTTATATGAGTAATTTTTATGACTGACCATACAAAACCAGCATTGAAAAAGAAAATGATCATTCGTGGCTGGTAATGTATGTAGACCCTGTGGCTACGACACAAGCCATTAACTACTTAAAATATACCAACTTATATATTAATTCCTCACCGTATGAAGTTAATTAGTAAAGTTTTTTTAATGTCTCCGTGAGAATTTACGTCTCGCTCAACCAATAACAATTACGGGTTTAGAATGTAAACTGATGTTATTAAATTTTATTATTTATCTTTTAATGTTTGATTTACGGATAGTGTGCGCGGGTTTTTTAACATGGACAGGGACTGCCCACCTGCTGGTCTGTAGTTTCTGTTAATACGACTTACCCTAAACGACGCATAGAAACTAAAAGGAATTTACTACAGGTTACTGTAGTAAAATCCTTTTTAGCTGTTAGGCTATTTTAAAAATCACTGGCCAAGCAGTTAACCCATAAACGCCCTCTATACCCATGCGTGTACAACTGTAAAAACAATATTTTTAATTCTTCTGTCAATAGTTTTTTAATTTTATTTCTTGTATTAAAATTGTTCATATAGCATCTACTACTACACTGGCCAACCAGCCGATTAGCGCCCTCTGTACCCATGCGTGTACAACTATAAAAACAATATTTTTAATTCTTCAAAGTCGCTCAAAGAGCTATGGAGAGGGCTATGCTCGGTATTTCTCTGCGAAGTCGAATCAGAAACGAGGAGATTCGTAAGAGGACAAGGGCCACCGACATAGCTCACCGGATTAGCTCTTTGAAGTGGCAGTGGGCGGGGCACATAGCTCGTAGAACCGATGGCCGATGGGGCAGAAGGGTTCTCGAATGGCGACCACGTACCGGCAAGCGCAGCGTCGGTCATCCACCGACCAGATGGTCGGATGACCTGACTAAGGTCGCAGGAAGACGCTGGATGCAGGCCGCTTCCAACCGGTCGTATTGGAAATCCTTGGGGGAGGCCTATGTCCAGCCGTGGACTTCTTGCGGCTGATATGATAATTCTTCTGTCAATGGTTTATTAATTTTAATTTTGAATCTATTAAAATTGGTTACGTAGCATCTACTACTACACTGGCCATGCAATTAAGGTGGTCAGGGATGTCATCCTGAACTACTTGTCCGATGGCAAGTATGGCATGTGGTGCGCTCGCCCAGTCTCCCGTGCTGCTACTGGCTTACCCCCATTCATCTGAGCTAGTAGTATCCCTATACTTTCATTGCCTTATCAGATCCAAGAAACTAGCAAACCATATGGTTTCCGGCAGAGTAAAATAGGACCACAACAAGTGTTCCCATGGATGTCGTAAGGGGCGACTTAGGAAATACAAGCTAAACAAAGCTCATAAACATCAATGAGACCTCTCCAACCCGTCTGGCAAGCGAGGAGAGTGTATGCCAAATCCTCTGTCTGCTCTGGCCATGTATGGCTCCGGTAGTACAGAAGAAGGTCATGCTCCTGCAGTGGAGACTAGAAAGACCTGATGATGATCCAAGAAATTCATATCCTTTCCTAGCTTTAAAATTCTTCCGATGGGCAGCAGCATCGGAAGCGCTAGAAGCCAAAGAAAAGCGCGGTGAGTATGGAAATATCCTCCCACGGAACAAAAGAGTCCTTGGGAGAGGTCCATTGTCTAGTAGTGGGCTTCTTACGACTGAAATAATGAATGATGATGACTATTGTTCTTAATTATCTGTGCTTTGACTGTAATAAATAAACAGCAACTTCGACAGAGTAAAAAAAAACGCTAAAAGAACACGTTTCTTGTTATTTGTATTATATTTTATTATTAATTATTACAGCAGTAATAGTTAAAAACACATTATGTAAAAAATCAAGTATCTACCTATTACGATTCAATTCATACAATTAGTTTAGTATGTTTGATTTCAGGGGATCATGTCCCCTGTGACCCCACCCCCTTCGGACCGCGCTTAACTCTAGGCTAGGCTTCTGATTTGGATAATCATCGTCATCATCATCATTTCGAGTAGGTGTCACGGCCAATCGTCCATGCACACCCTGGTGTCAGAGTTCATTGGAACCGCATCTCGGCCTCTGACGTGGTTCCTTTAACGACTACCAGATGGCAGCCGGGACCACCGGCTTAACGTGCCTTGCTTAACGTGCCTTAATTTGGATAATAAAACCTTGATGACCAATAGTGCGAAAGAAGATATTCAATATTGTATGTTTCAACATTCGAATACTTGTCCAGCCGCAACAATAGGCGTTGTTTAATGTTTTATTCATGTCTGGTATGACAGGGCCAAGTTTTTTATCTCTATTCAATAAGACTTGCCTCAGACTAGGACTTGAGCCTTGGGAGTTAAAGACAATACATATATTTACCTATATGCAAAGCTACATACTTATATATTCATCTTATAATATTGAACAAAGTCTGGTTCTGGTTTTTAAAGGGGTTTCCGAACAATTATTGTAACTTAACGGCGCGCAATAGCCCAGGCGGCGTGGCGGTACAAACGCGGATAATCTAAACGCGTTTGCTACTTTGGATATTTTCGTTTTTTAAGAATATTCAAGGGTTATTCGTTCGTTGCATTATCTGTAATGCAATTATAATCAAAAGTTTCAAGGTTAATTTTAATATATTTGATGAATAATGCTGTATACCGAGTAAATTAGACGTGATTTGGAGGCACCTTTGCATATTTTTTTTTATCGAGAAATATAAATATAATATAATATAAATATAATATAAATATATAGGGACAAATCACACAGATTGAGCTAGCCCCAAAGTAAGTTCGAGACTTGTGTTATGGGATACTAACTCAACGATACTATATTTTATAATAAATACATATATAGATAAACATCCAAGACCCAGGCCAATCTGAAAAAGATCATTTTCCATCTTGACCTGGCCGGGGATCGAACCCGGGCACTCCGTGTCGCAGGCTGGCGTGTTGACCGCTGCGCCACGGAGCTGTCAATTTACTGCAATCTTATTTTTGAGTCAGATAGTTACCAAAGTTAGTCCTGAACTTTGCTGCATTTTTATTACAACTTGAGTATTTCATTATTATTGATATTACCGGTAATCATGCAAAGCATTGTAAGGTAGTACGGGCCCTTAAGATCGGGTGAACTAGGGATGAACCGAATCTTTTATTTGTTGGTTTTTTCATCACCCCAAATAGCAGAATAACTTTTTAAATACAAGAAATATTTACGAAAAAAATAATAATAGTGAAACAACATACGCCGGGCAGCTAGGTCATATACCGTGTGGGCAGTGGCGTAACTGGCAAATTCATACAATAGGCCCATGAGAGTTAAGAGTAATCCCCCTCCCTCCCCCGCTCTTTTACTTCTGTCTTCCCCCTACGACAAGGGGCCCGTGGCATTTTGCCAGCACTGCCACCCTGTTACGCCCCTTACGAAAATAACTTACGTAATTCTTAAATTTCAAATTGGTATTTTTTATTTTGCTCAGTGCAAAAAGGCGATTGAGGGTATGGGCGAAAATCTGAGGAATGATGTTAGTAGGCAATGCGGCTAATAACTCATTACTATTTTGATTCCGTTCTCCATCTACACGCCAACTAATATGCTATTGGGCTCGGTCTACCCCGCAAGGGAAAAAGACGTGATATTACATTATTTTTATATCGTTTTAAACTTAACATGTCTTCAAAACACACGCTAAGTTTGAAAAATTCACAATTTATTGTAGTTTAAACAATGGTAAAATTAATATTGTAACCGTATCATAATTTCACAGTACTTATAATACTAAAAAGACATAAATAAAACCTTAAATTTTTTGAGAAGCCTTGATTCTTTTCTATTTAACAGCTTAATTTTTACGTTATATATTTTTTATTTTTACGGCAAGTACCACTATATTTACCAATAACGGTCTCTCAATGTCATTAAGAAGACGATTTCATCAGTAAAAAATGAAATTATTTGTAGTACCCGTACCGTTAACCAGTCTGAAGGTATATTCATCTATCACCTTTCATCGCCTGCATCTCCGTCTTGCACTTTACTGCCATTAAAAACGCATTACTATAGATTGGCTTCAGCTTCCGTTAAGCATAGTTGCACATTGGGCGAGCTACGTTTTACAAGGTACAGATAAGAACGGACAATATTTTGAGTGATAGATGATACTCGTACTTGAAAGTGAAGACTTTAAAAGCAAACTATTTAAATAATCTTTCATATTTAATAAAACCGGCTTCGATCAAACTAACCTTCTGTGATAAAATTTAAATTTGAAAGCATACACTTGCAAACAGAAAAATATTTTTTAAATCGGTTCGTAAATGATGGAGCTATGCGGTAACAAACATAAAAAAAACGTACAATCGAATTGAAAACCTCCTCCTTTTTTGAAGTCGGTTAAAAATATACATATTTCGACTACAAGTTTTTAGATCTTTGAAATATGAATTTTTAAGTACAAGGTAAGAATATCAGACAGTAACTTTTACGAACATCCCTTAAAATTGTGCCTATTTCATATAGTTACAATAATATTTCGTACTTAAGCAAATAACAGACACTGATTTAGTAACCAGCAAGAGGCTAAACGGGACCTTTTCACGGGTTGGTAAACATTGATAAAACGTCAAAATCTATAATCTTGAAGAACACAACAACTAAACACTTGCCTCTCAACTGTGCCAATGTGAACATTACTTACATCTATCTCATTTCAGCGAATTTATTATCTAGTAATAAGGTTAGGCATAGATGTAAGTAATTACTTATCAATTGTAAATTATAGACGCGATTCTCAAGACGAGCTACTGCCTCGCAAATTGAAAGCTAGGGCCCATTTGTTAGGGCGATGGTGGTCCGGTCGGCCCTACGCTTGACCTAGGTTCAAATTCCACTAACTCGTTAACCTGTAATTTACTAGTTAATTATATTGTGAATATACATTTATATATATAGTCAATTAATTGTGATTTATTATCAGATATTTCTTATACAGCATCAACTTTTGTATGTTTTCCTGTTCAAACTTAGAAACAAAAATTTTGTTTTTATTTAAATTTTTTATTATAATATTTGAAGCTGTATTAAGCTCACAATTTTATTTTTGTTGGCAGTTTATGTCCGAGTGCTGGGTAAAGGCCTCCCCTCTTTCCCTCCATTTATCTCTATCCTTGGTCTTTTCCTTCCAAAGCCTGTCGAATATCCGCAAGTCATCCGACTTGTCTTTGGTCTTCCTCTCTATCTATAACCATCCTGGCTGACAACGGATGGCTATAGTTGTGCGTGTAGGCCCATCTTTCAGAGTGCATACGACAAAATTAACCCGGCTAATCCCACTTTAATTTTGCTGCCTTCAATCCGACATCTGTATTAGTTATGGCGCGCATGGTAGTGTTTCTTACCCCTTCAGACAGTTTAATACACTATTTCGATATAAATTATTTAAATTACTGTACATAAGTTGCAACATTAGGTCACTGGCAATCGCGAAAAAAAAAGACAAAAATTGCCAATAAAGAAACGAGCTGTAAAAAAATCTAGGGAAAACAGATGCAATGTATGTAATAGTGTTTTTTGCTACTGCGTCTTGTTACATTTCATAATGGCTTTGAATAAAAACAGGCTAAGCCCCAAAAATATGTCAAAAAACGTTCGGATATTGAACACAGAGAACACGTGGTGAGGCGCGTCTGTCTATTCATTTCGTAGCCGGCGTAGATAAAAAAAATGCGTCCCAGTCGGATTTGGAATATTCGAATAGGAAACTTGCTCTTTCGATAATTTTAAGATTTACTTAATGGAGTTTTACTTCTTATTATTATTTATATTATGACTTCCACCGAAGCTCCGGTGATTCTGCCAACGTCATGGTTTAAAGAGACAGAAAAAATTTGATATGACCGATATTTCTAAGCGAGCTGAGAGTGAAAAGCTGGAGAACTAGAGACACAAACAAAAGATTCGAAGAAGCACAACATTTAGTACAAGGATGGGAGTTTTCACCAAAAATTTTGTTTTATGAATTTCGGAATATACTATAAGTATTCTTCTATGTTTTGTTTGTTCATGGGTATTAGGAAACACGATATTTTATTTTTTTTACAAATCCCGATACTTCATAATTGTTGATGGTAACTTTAACTTTGTTACCCGAATGCAAAGAAGGGTTATATTTAAGCATTTTGCGCATATCTTACCATGTGTGTAAATTTCTTTATTCTAAAGTCGACATTCATCCAGTCGTTTGGAAGATACGAGATATTCCCAACGGCTGGATGGATATTGACCTTTAAGTTATTACAAACGGCTGGAAAGCATTAAGGTCGGTATCGGTGGGTTTGTCTCAAAAACCAAAGTGTCCTTTGATAAAGGAGATTTTTGAAATAATATGACTCGTTATAGTTACTAAATGCAGCGTAGGTACTAATTTTTTTGATTAGATATATATTGATTCCTATACCTACTAGGTAAATACAGACTTATCTTCTTATTTCAATAAGCTTCGCAATAAATAAATTTAATTCCATCCCAAGTACCTACAGTAAAAAAAGGGTCGCTGCATACAAAACAAAAATCGATAGCACCAACGAACATCAACAAGTTGACCGGATGACAGATATGCGTAGGAAAGAGACGGAAGATCTATACGCTAATGAGAGAAAGGGAGGTGTGGTGTGCAGCTGCCGGTGACGTCAGAAGGGCCCGCGGTATAGTTGGATGCGCTCGAGCATGGTGGAAAGAATAACATTATGCTAGACTAGGGTCATGTTTGTACATGAACGTAGTTTTATAAGTCTTTATTCTATGTGAAAACGAGTTTGACTTGAGGATTAAATTCATCATGGGCCAGTAATAATATTTATCAATCATACTACTACTACTATAAGTAATTTTTAATATTCTTGGGTCGACTAATCTAACCAATAATTTTGTTAGAAATAATAATAATTCTAAAAAATGCTTACAGATGTAGTAGTTCAACAAATTACATATCTTTACTTATTTTAATTAGAACTTGCCTATTCTTAAAAAAAACATGAAAATTGGTTTTCCATTTAAAATAGAAATATATTTATTTATTTAATCTTAATTGTACAAATACAATGTAAGTGATTGCATAATAGATGAACTTGATGCTAAAAGCATTATCTGCCAGTCAAATCTTTGGGATTTGCAGAGAATTTCTGGTGGGTGCAAAACTAAATGAGAGTGACAATATAATTTTGTACAAAAAGAAAGTAAATGTATCAACTATAATGTATGTTTAAATCATATATTCTGTCTTGTAATACAACAATAAACCGAACAAACTGACATCAAACTACATGTTACATGGTCTTAATATTACAACTAAAATAACAGATTCTGTACTGCTCAGATAATGAAAAACACAGTCTAATTAGCAAATTTCTCGTTCGAGTTTCCCCACAACGCTGATAAAGGAATACACTGGCAACACTTGTAGCTGTGTTGCTAGATAAGCGATGACTACTGTGTGTGTATTCGTTGTGGTCTTATCCAATCGTTCTATCGTGTTTGTATTTATTCAGCGGGTGTAACTGGTGTAAGACGCTAAGCAATGGCTTACAGAATTTTCGAGGCAAAGACTAAACGTGATGACCAAGGCAGCTTGGCCTTATTATGTTTCTTAACAACGGTACTAAAAGGAAAAGTAAGGGATTCGGATTTTTTCAAATATTAAAACAGAATAAGTTCTTATATATCATAGCCGTGTAGTTTCCGGCAGAGTAGAATAGGACCACTTCAAGTCTTCCCGTGGATGTCGTAAGAGGCGACTTAGGAAATACAAGCTAAACAAAGCTCATAAACATCAACGAAACCTTTTCAACCCGTCGGCCAGCGAGGAGAGTGTAGGCCAAATCCTCTGACTGCTCTGGCCAAGTATGGCTCCGGTAGTACAGAGAGAGTCATGCTCCTACAGTGGAGACTAAAAAGACCTGATGATGAAGTTCTTATATGTGCCATTAATAAATATTTTAAACTAGGTAGAAGAAATCGTTAAAGCGGAGTTAATATAAAATTTATATAAGTTAGGAGTTTTGTCAGGCACTTACATACGCGCGATTTGCACAATTTGACCTCAAATATCTTGGCATTCGAGTGGCATAGATCATTCCACATCAAATAGCTAAAGACACCGTACAGGTATGAAATCATCTCAGCGCCAGACCCGGCATTACGACTGTAAATCACAGACAATGGCATCTATCATCGAGATAGACTCATCGAACCCATTACCAAGAGCAGGGCCTAAGTTTAAGATCGGGCGAGCTTCACGAAGCCCTGTAGAACTGTATACTCACGTTGAAACAGTTTGTAAGAAGAATTGAGCTATTTTTGTAGTCTACACTTCTGCACTAATAATAAAAAGAGGAAAGATTTGATTGTTTGTTTGCATTGAATAGGTTGCGAAATTATTAGACCATTTTGGAAAAATCTTTCACCATTAGAATCCTACATTATCCCTGATAAACATAAGGTATAGAATAAATACCTATATCTACCAGGCGAAGCCGGGGCGGGCCGCTAGTTGCATATAAATTATTTCCATTTGAGATCAGAAGTGCCGATAATATTACAGATAAAAAATATATTATTTAAATTTTCATAATTTCTACAGTAAATTTGTAAAAATAAGGACTATAGACTTGTTGATTGTTGAAACGTTATTAATATGAACTCTGTGTTAGTCGCATTACCTTTGCTTCTAGATAGCGCAGACATACATCTCACTATAGCATATTTTAATCTCAATATAGATAGACAATGATCTAGATGTCCGACTGGAACCCGAAAATGGAGACTCTCAAATTCAGACTATACCTTAAGGAAGATATATCTTTAGGTATCATTATTTCCTAAACAAAATGCATAAAAATTACGTCAATATAAAATAGTGTATATTTACAAGTTATTTTATATAATTTGGCTCAAAGCTATTTCGATTCGTCATAACTTAAAAGACTGGTTCGGTTCGTAATTGACCTCAGAGCCGTCGAACTGGCGATCAAATTTGCAAATATCGTAATAAAACTTCAAAATGTAGACATTTACGATACCTTGGCAACCTCGATGCGGTTAGCTTAGAATTATTATTAGCTCACGGGTTCAGAAAGCTTACAATAAGATTATCATGACATCCAGATACATGTTTGGGGGTGGGAATGGGGATATTGTAAATTTTGATGACGGAATTTGTACATACACCATCTACCCTGAGTGATCCATTTTTATGTAAGAAAAAGGAAACTACATATTTTTAGGCTCTTTGATTATAGGTAAACACGAATAAGAACAGTATGCTTAGATAGAAGCCTGACAAATTACATACCCTGCCTCCTCTTACATCCCTCCTTCAAAAACAGATCTACGTCGTAATGGTTATAATGCACAAATGTTTTGTTTTATCAAGTACTAGCAACCCGCTCCGGCTTCGCACTGGTGCAATTTAGATACTAATATAGGTCAGTAAATTATACAAATAAACCTTCTACTTGAATCACTCTGTCTGTTGCTAAAACTACATTTAAATCTGTTGAGTAGTTTTAAAGATCGAAGCGAACAGAAAGTGGAAGTGACTTCATTTTACTACGTATAGATTCATTATCCACTGATGAAAGTCAGGGTTCTAATTTAAATTCATTATCAATTCCATGATCACTATCTTAAAATCCAATTTTTCTTTTAACAACGTTTCAAAATTACTTTACATCTCTTATTTTACTAGTTTTTATTCCAATAAATCATTAACAGAAAATTATTTTCATAAATAACATCGATAACTTAAAATTTTTCATCATATCAATAACACTTTTGTGCGTAGATAGATAAAAATTGTCAGCAGGTGGATTCAATAAATTTCGGCCCGTATGCTTAATGCTATACCGAAATTGTATGTATAAATCACATTGGTATTGTTGTCCAGGCGAGTAGGAAAGTGGAGTTGTTTGATATTATGTTAAATTTTTTGACTGTGGTTTAAATAAGTAGTGCACCGTCAGTGTCAACTGAACAAATTACATAACAAGCGATTTTAGTTCAGTCACTGACTGAACTACTTCGTTAACTTATCTCTTTGTAATATTTGTAAGGCCAAATAAGGGTTCACCCTTAATTGACCTTAAGTTTAGATCTCCGTGGTTTATATAATTCAAAATATTCTCTTCTTTACATTTTTAATTTACCTTTTCATATTTCGCAAATGCCAACGTTTGATTATTCGATATATTTATGAGCTTATAGATATTATTTTTGTTGATGTAATTGACATTTGTAGTACCTGATTTTTTAACGAATTGCTACTTAACTCGACCAATGTGAAACTTGTAGGTAGATTAATTAATCATGAACTCGAATGCTGGGCAAATCGGATTAATAGGCCCAGCGATGGTACCAACGGCACCGGTAGATGCCCGACTGTATTTTACGACCATCATTTGTCTTGCGTTTGAGGCTCTTGTGGCACAAAGTTTTTGATGATTATGTTATTTTTCAAAATATTTAAGATTTTTAAATTTTCTTTCATAGTTTTTATATGACAGAATAAATTTTCATAATAATTCTTTATATATATATTTTGTTTTATTAACTTTGATATTAACTTCAAAACACAGATATTTTTAAAATGTTGTCTTTATCGGCCTTGAAGTATCTAAGTGGTGACTTTTTTGAAAGGTAAATCAATTATGTTGGTTCGAAAACGAGTAACGAAAAAATCACTTATTAACTTTAGCGTTTATTCCAAAAGTACGTTTCCAAAAAGTTTTAATTACAAAACTGATATAAACGCCTCCGTAATGGAGTTACGCCTTTCCCGTTGCCTTCAAATCAAACACATTTTAAGTGAAATAATCAACAAATGTAATCTGTTTCAACACTCCTAATTAGCTACCAGCTTTGAACTGGTCTATATCTATTAATGCAGTGTCAGTATTAAAATACTAATGGACATTAAAATAATCTTTGTAAAGCCTTCGACACTTCAAACGTAGCCGGCTGATCAAATATGAATATTCAACTCATTTGTTTAATAAATGAAGAAGAGTGCATAGGATAAAGTTTTGAAGAAGCTCAGAGAGACATTCATATAACTGACATCTATTTTATAGATCTTAAATCCAGCATCAATAAGAATACCAATTTCGAAAGCCATACATCCTTAATAAAGCCATTAAAATAAAGATAAGATAAAAGTGACAAACAGAGTGAATGAAGTCGACATTATGATGACGTATAAAACAAAATTGTCAAAGGAAAAGCCATACTGGCCGTTACGATCACTGACGTAACGATATAATTGAACGATGATCAAAAATCGAGAGATGGTTAGTACACAAGTGTACATAAGTATGAAACGAGTGTTCTGGTTTTAGCAAAGTTTAAAAATAATTTATCGTCCCCATGACATAAAACGTCTGAAGTAAATACTATACGTATGAAGATACAAATATCATAATCAGTCAATCCGACTAAATTAGAGACACTAACTGATGTCGGCCCATCAGTCATAGTTGACGACAGCCTCTATTTAGCAGACGAATGGCTACCAGACGCCGTCCATCAGGATGAGGTTAAACTCTGATCTTTCCAACGATTGCTCAATCGTAGACCATTTTTACCACGCAATACGTTGCGCAATTTTATGAACTATCAGCCTACAAATTGTCTCGAAAACAGTACGTTGGAATAATTACGTCATTATTTTAGTTGTATGAGAACTTATTTGAAACATATACTTAGTTTTAAGTTTGTGAAATGATACTTCCTGTGTTGATTCTTTTATGTTATAAAAGTTTTGAGATAACCACATGATGCCTAAAAAAACGAACCTATAAGTATTTGTAATATGTGTAAAAGTTAGTCGAAAAAAGCGCTTGTTTCTGTAGATATAGTTTTGGTCAGTAAATAAAAGAAATTAATTGACAAGCTGCAGAATAAGAAAATAATTTCTAATGTAACCGGGAAATCAAAAGATCATATTCAATAAATTCATATTCTATAAACCAAAGAAAAGGAAGTTCAAGAACCTTATGACTTTCTAAACGCCATATCTCCTGAGAAATTCAATCACTTTCCTGCCCATTAATCCATATACGTCTGTCAGATCTATGGAGGAACAATACCTAATTAGATTCAATAGTCGCGTCCAATTTTGTGGTATGGACGACCCGTGGGTTAATATCCCGGGAGAATCGCCTTAATATCCCATATAAGTCTAGCTCACAATACACCAGATCTGGTCCGTTAATGCACGTAATTTAACTGCTGATCGAGGCCCAACGGTACTATTGAACGCCATTTCTTAACCGTTGGAAAACACCCCGGGCGTTTTACAGGGATTCCAAATGGTTACATTATCTTGTTTTACGTCTAACAAGCGTTGAGCCTTCTATACTTCTATATCTTGGAGGCAAATTTTTTTCTACATCTACGACCTTATTTTAAGTGCTTTGGACACGTTTAGTAATTTTTAAAGCATACTGACATGTCCGCTAAGACAAAGATGGCGCTGTCTGTTATCTGCGTATAGGTCTCCGTGTTTTTTTTTTTTTTTTTTTTTTTTCAATTTATTTGGGTAAGCTAACAATGGTACATTGTATAATACTAAAAACGACATACTTACAAAGTGGAAAATAAATGTGCCATCAATAACGCCAACCACCACATAGTGTTATGGACGATATGTACGCGTTTTACATTTTATAACAATGTAAACGTATAAAATTTTTAAACATCTGCAATACACAATAGTGATCTTCAGATTTTACCATCAACATTTAAAGATGTTCATTTAGAAGTTATAATTAGGTCTGATGAGCCGCTTCTAATAATTTTAGAGTTAATCTCTCCTCAATGGTATTTTCCATTATAAAATATTAGATTTGAATATGTTGTTTCGATTAATAAATTAAATAACTCAACATAAACCATCTTAACATTGCATGTATTTAAAATTTTAATTTATCTTAAGATACAGCAGTTAACGTCACGACGCATGTATTAATTTCAACAGGTGTAATAAATAGTCTAGAGCATTGCGTGACTTATCTCAGTGAAAGCTCCTTCAAATAGCGCTCATAAGAGGTCTTTAGGTACCGCCGCGACTTAAACGATAGCTACATAAAAGAAGAATATTAAAAATAATGTTCCACCAAAATTTATTCCAGCTAAAACATTCAAGTTCGACCGCAAACAATAATCTTTGTATAAATCATAGAGTTATAATCCGACTCACACGCGAGGTGAATCACTGTTCTGAGAAAACGGAAACGACAAATTCTCCGTTCTTTTTTATGGTATAAACCGGCTAAGTTAAATATGACACGGTTACCATGGCTGCAGAGTAGGTTTTTGTTGTTTTAGAATAGACGGTTAGTGGTCGTGAGCCGAGCACCTGCGCTCGCACACCCGGCGCAAATCTCGGAGGGTGCTGCAGGGCGCAGGGATCGAGCAGGTAAACGGTCCCCAAGCCGTCCCTAACAGACAGTTTCACAATTCAAATGAAACTGGTTTCCAAATTCAGCTATAGTTTGCAACTGATGATATGCAAGACATTGAAATTCATTTTGAATATTTCTTTAAATCTAAGTTTATGTCTCACACTGATTTACTCTTCTATCAAGCTTTGTTTTGTTCCAGTCATGGTTTACAAACTATCTATTTGATAGTTTTATGTGTTTAGATAATGTCTGAAATAGATTTTGTTGTGTATTTACAATTACGAAACTGATGTCCAAAATGAGATAGAATAAGTTTGCTTGCACAGGATATTGAAGTCGATTTTAAATATTCCAAATTACAGGGTGAAAAAGAAAGGTAATTCAAGTCTCACCTATTGCGCCACAAAAAGTGTTGTCGGGCATGTTCTGAACTCGGCGGCACCATCAATTGCAGCTCGAGTCTCGACACAAACCGCAGTTTAGACACACAAAAAACCAGCGTCGGATTCGTTCGAGGTATTAATTACAGTACAGTCTCGAACCTCGAGTATTATGTAATTAACTATTGCTCCAGCGTCAGAATGATAGTTGGCAGCTATTTTATTCATTAACTTGTCATAGAAATGATGTATTTTAGTTTCTCATTTGTGTCGATGAAGAAAGTCTATTTGAGTTGATGTAGTAACAGGATGTTCTAGTATATAACTAACTAACATATCAATTGGCAACAACATCAATTATGTCAAAATATGACTTGCCTTGGTTAATTTCGCTCTCGCTTTAATTAATCATCTTAATTAAATAAAGAAACATATAGACAAAAATTAAGCCGATTCATGTAATACATATGACACGCTTATGTATGTCTCTTTTGTAAATATGTATGTATTTACTTCCAAATTCTAATTTATTAATAAAAACTACAAACTTACCAATATTTACTATGAAAAAACCATAAAACCGATGCAAGTTACTTAGAATTCAATAAAACTCAGAACTATATAAGTCTCACGCTTCTCAAAGGTATTTAACCGAGTAAAGACTTCTGGATTCAGTAGCTTTATAGTACTTAAGTAATTACGAATGAAGCTCATCCGCGGACCAGATGGTTTGCCTTGCAGACCTCAGTTATTAACACGACAAGCGTGCACCTGAACATCTCGAACATAATTCTTATAATTAAAAGGCATTGCTTCATCAGCATCGTTAAATGCATTTGCACCAATGAGTACATCTACCTATGTAATTAATTTAAGCTTTCGTACATTGGTAACAGAAATTAGTAAGTACTGTGATAGGAGATTTTAATCCTGCAATTTCATATAAAATCCTGACGTATATAACCTTATATTGAAGCATTATTGTACATTTATTCAATCCTTGATCGATTGCTGATAAGCTTGGCATTAAAATTAGAAAAAAATGTTTATGTATGGCATTGAATCTGAAGAACATTTGTATTTTTTTTATCTACATCAATCGATTACATCCTCAAGTGCAGTGTGTTGTAGCCTGGGGCCACGGTTATGACAGATTTTAAGTAGTCCTGCTTACCACCTCCTTATGCTGTTAAAATCAATAACCCCTGGTAATTTCTCTCATTTTCACTTCAGTCTTTTATCTCCTTTACGGTTACCCCGCAAAAAGGCCTAATTGCTCTTAAAAGAAGAGGCAAAGACAATATTGTCAGGTAAGCAAAGCAACAAGTGGAAACAAGTGCAGTGTTTTATGACACTCCATTGTTTACGCGGTGAATGAATCGTCGGAAATGGTGGCTTGACGTCCACGCCGGATTCAAGAGTCTTCCGCACTCGATCCTTTTGTTTCTACGCTAACAAGCCGCTTTGCATCGATCGTAAATGTCTAAACTCCATGAAGAGACACACTTTGAATTATTTTAGATGAAATAACAAAAAGGTTTTACAACAAACATTTCTACAAATGTGTGTAATTTTTTTTGATGAGTTTTTTTTTTAATAATGGAGCGATTTGCTTCTGTCTTCTCCATTACACACACTGCTGAGTGCTGAATCCACTAGTATGCAGGTTGCCTCATCATGTTTTCCTTCATCGGAAGTAGGTGAAATTATGAAAATTGGATAACAAACTCATATACTGGTTCGATTTCATTGAACCCGTGACCTTTTGCTTCTGGATGACGTGCTAAGACTGCTGAGCTAATTACATCATAGAGAATAGCATGATAGAGAATAAAATTGAGATGCAAAGAGTTATAGGACCCTATATACCATATGTTTGTTTGTTCGTAAATACCTGTTAAAAGAATGACACTGAAGGTCCTATAGAAATGGTAAGTAATGATTTAAGTCTTCCTCAGCCACTCAAAAGTACATCAATCCCAAAATCTGACAACGCTTGTATTGGGAATGCCGAAGATGACGTATTTATGTATGCAAGTGATCGGAAACATCAAAGGCTGTTAATAATAACACTTATTGTACTGTCCGTTGGTAATATTCATTTACAGAGCAGAAGTCAAAAATAAAACTGAGTGATCGACAGATGAAAAGGTCCTGCCAAGTGTTTGTTTTTCACTAGCGTTGAAGTTTATTTCAAGCTGCAGAATGAGTTTGATGTGGACGATGATGACATTACAAAGATATTAAAATAAAAAGTTCGTTTTGTAAAACTGCATCCTGACATGTCATGTCAGGGTGTCATCCTTAACTGCCTATCCGGTGGTTGCAGGTATGGCATCGGGTACGCGCGCCCGTTCTCCCAATCTACTGCTTTTCCAAATAACTTATCCCATTCGCTCAGGCCAACAAACTCCTATCTTTCCCTGGCTTCGAAACAGTTTTAATGAATATGTTGAAACCTAGCGGATGATGGAAGTCCCTAGGGGAGGCCTACATCTAGCAATCTTCTAGTTCTTGCGGCGGAGATGATGATGACGAGCCACATAACAACTCACAAATACCACCTAAAAGGGCAACCTAGTTAAAGTTCTAAACTTTCAATCCAAAGTATACTAAATCATGATAGCGATAGATAGATACGACGAAGTGTTTCAGTTACATTGTAACCGACCTTGTCTTTAACAGCTAGGAGATGACCTAAGATCTTCAGCTGTTGTGACTTGGAGCATAATCTGATATCTAAGACTTATTATATTTCTAAAACCTGCTACACAAATGCTCAGGGCAATTATAGGTTTTTTATTTTAACAGATTTTACTTCGATTCTGAAGCTACCCATGAAGGGTTCGCGTCAGACATGCGGCCGGTAAAAACTTTCCAATCATATAACTGTGTATCTTTCGTGATAATAGATGGACCCGGCCTCCGACGCACAACAGCTAAAGATGCCGGGAAAACGCTTAAAAAGTAGGAGGAGATTACTATTTATAACCTACCTTGATCTAGTAAACGATATTGCGCCACATTAAGCTCCGTGACTCACAGTAAATCCCATATCAATAGAACAGTAATCAGACCTCAGGCCGAGGTCATGCATGGCGCTGATAACCAACATTCACACGCTCCGATAGCCCTGGTTTCCGCCAGTTCCGTGGACTTGTCGGGACCTGAACCCGCTATCGGTGCCCACTTCCGCCGGACACCGCAAGCGTGTGTGATTGTTCCTCAACTCTGATAGTAACTTTGACTTTCTTTTGTTTTGTTAATTGGATTTTATATGCTACTTGCTTGAATTCTATGTCAGTAATAGTTGTACTTTTATTCTTCTTTCTTAGTATGCATTGGTAATGCATGTTGATTTGAATTAAGCGAGTATTTTGCATCAATCATTTGCTACATGGAATAAGTTGACACATAAATTACTCTCAAAACGAAAGAGTCTTTATATTTCTATGATCCTTAACTAAAGTTAACAGAACCAGAAGTTATTCTAGGATTACGTTTTTTAATCTCATTACCTATTTATCAGATTACGACAATCAAGACAATGGGTTTAGTTCTCACAACGCGGCATACTTGTGGAACTCTGTCATTAGAATTTACAGAGGTTATAGATGTTAAGCTCTTTTATGACTATATTTTATTCTTGCAGTATCACTTTCTCAATTACTCAGTGCTTTGTTCCCAATGGGTTGGTTTCACAATTATGTATGGAAGCTGAATATCGCCACACAAAATAAATTTCTTGCTCTAGAATTATAGAGAGGTTATATTCTAATCGACTTGCTCGTCTCATTAATCACTTGACAAGTAATAAATTTTAGACAAAATGAGAATGTGTCAAAAGTGTAGACTATTAGATGAGTAATCAATTTTAATTACTAAGATATTTTATAAATTACAACATCTGTTACTGTCTTTAGTTTGTACTTTGTCTGCGCGCGCGCATAACTCCCATTATTGTGGAAACGTAGTTACGAAAACGGATTAGACTTGTCGCTCACACGGCACTTAAGTTATTAACAAACATATTTTGATTTTATCTATTTTCATTTGGCTTGAAAGTAATGTTCTTTTGCTTTTGGGATCTTCACTCGGATCAATGAATTGCAAAGTACGGAAAACCTATCAATAACGATAGGTTACGGAATCGGTTTTAAATTTTCATTTTATATCATATTACCTCTATATCTTGAATTTTTTCTTCAACAATAAATAGTAATGACATGAAAATGTACATACAGAAAAATGTTAATGAATTGTTTATTAATACAAAATTCATATTAATATTATTTATAGTTTAAGAGAAATTTCAAAATATAGTTAGAGGGCCTGGTCAGGTATCTCTGTCCTTGACTGTACATAGCGGCCCGCTCCGGCTTCGCGCAGATAGATATAGGTATTTATTCTATAGCCTATGTTCGTCAGGGATAATGTAGGATTCTAATGGTGAAATAATTTTTCAAATCGGTCCAGTACTTTCCTTTTTCATAATATTGGTATAGAAGTAAAGACATGATAAATCCTTATGTATTGAAGTAAACGAGGTAATACAATAAAAAAATATCCTTATCAACAATATATTTTTATTGTATGAATACTGGCTTGATTATTTTTAGGTACTTTATGTAGGTATATTAGTTATATAATAGTATTAAGTTACGGCTAACGTAACTATTTCGGACGTAAATATATGTAAACAGCAATATAAATAATACTTATCATTTTAAAATTACTTACGGTGCTTTGCTCTTTAGACATATTTGTCAGCAATCATTGAACAGCAATTTATTATTCTAATTAAATCCAATGAAATCTACATTAGACTCTGACTACCAAGAATCTAACTACCAGACTTTATGCACCAATAACTTTATTTTCATAATCCAATTATGAGGTGTCTGGACAGTCGCACTGCTCTTATGACATGCAAATTATCTATGCCCCAACAGGCCGACAGCTTGATTGGTACTACTCTATTCTCATGAATAGTTATACCTAATTAACAAAGGTTAGTTTGAAATGTTTATTGGTCGGGATACGGATTGCGGTCCTTTGCCTAAGGGCCAAGTTGAAGTGAAGATTAGAAACACACTGACAAGTACAGTTTGTTAAGCATGAAAGTATATTTCGCTCTCACGCAGATGCATGACGTTATTGACTGGAGATTTTGGAAAATCTCCAAAATGTCCAGTTAATATCGGCATGCATTTAAAAGTCAATACGTTTGATGATGATGATGAAGTATAAAATGAAAGCAATGAGTTAGCATAAAGCAGTAGTATTGTTGTTGAATGTAGTTGTAAAACACAAAAAATCGGATTCTTTGATTTGCTAGAGGATAAGTATGTTATAACATTTCCTGTGTCAATCCCAAATTGAAGACAGACAATCACGAGTCTTCCAAAACTTGACCGGAGGCAGTTTCTTAATGTATTCTTGATTACATTCGCTTCTGTCTTTGAGAACCGTTATGCCTGTAGGTTTAGACGACCGACATAGAACAATGAGCATCGTGTAATAATCTATCACGAACAATATACATCTGATCATTATCTTCTTGTAATTCTATCGCATATACACTAGGTTGTACTTCGGATCAAATGTAGGCAAATTGATTAATTGTAGGATCGTATATTTATCGATAAGTTCATATAGTTCACGATCTTTCTTTCGATCACGCCTAACATTTGCTTATTGTTTATATCTTGAATTCTTGGCCTTAATTTTGGAGGCAATAGCTTTTCTCCTAGGTCATAAGTGAGTTCCAAGAAAGGGGACATCGCTGCAGCCGCGGTTTTGGAAGAGTGATGTTAGCTTCTCCGTAGCTATTTTTTCAAAAAAATATCTTGATATAACCGCATAACTACTCTGTACCCCGTATAGCAAATTGATATGCATAACATAACGCATTTTCCACATGTAAAAAGAAAGGTCTTAAATATGACCTATGTAAGGAAAGTGTAATTAAAATCAAACATTAAAACTACGAACATATTCAAAAATATGCTTTTCAAAGACCAACTTTATACAGTAACGACTATCGATGTCTTAAATGATTAGATGTCTCGTTCTGCCAATTACAATAATTTTATTACAAAAAATTATCATCTTTATCTTCAAAAGCGAATGGCTCCGAACAAAAGATTGATCAACCAAATCTTAATTCTTTTGATGTCTTTGCGTCTCGAATTAATTTTACAACTTTGATAATGCGAAGGCGCGCCGGTATTGTACGGGACTGATAATGGCACAAATAGCTGCCTCTGAGATCTAAAACGAGTCGTGGACGTAAACGCCCACGCGAACTCGATATAAAATCGGAAATTAGAAAGAATTCGGAGATTTTAAAACTTTATTACTTTTTGTAGCTGACTGACCCGGCGATCTTCGTATCGCCTCTTTTTGAGTACTCGGGTAAAAAGCTTATATGTTATTCCAGGGTGTCAGCTACCTCCAAATGTCATAAAAATCTGTCTAGCCTTTCTGGAGTAATAGAAATAATAATAGTAATAATAGTAGTGCGTAGTAACTAAGCCACAAAGTTGCTCATAGCGATATTCTCTGGAGTTTCCTTTTGGATCTAGTATATTTTATTGACTATTTTGTGATATAAATCTTCAAAAATTTTAATTCATTAAACATTTTAGAATTTTTAACGATAATAAATATTAATCCTGTCGTGAAAACATTAATTAATTCAACTTGATTTATACGCAGAATTTCCAGAATGAAGGTTTCCCATTCGGGCTTTGCTGGAATGGGAAAATTCATTTCTTCTTCATTTAAATATCACTCAGCTTAGACATACTACCGCTATTATAGAGATGGTAAACAAGGTCCATATGGACCTTGTTTACCATCTCTATCATAGCGGTACCTCGAGGGATGCCCTATAAATTTATCCTACGTGACCGACGGAAACCAGTGATTTATAATTTGATCTCATTTGGCCTAGGTCTCACGACGAAACAACTAGCTAGATCAGTCTAAGAGAAACTCGTATTAAACACAACTATAGTTCCCCGAGAGGCGGCCACTGGTGCCGAGCCCAGCCCATAACACCCATGGACTGGTTTATCTGAGGTCATCCGAGCACTTTCCACGGATATCGGCTTCACACGTGTGTTAAAACCAATTTTATGTCAATTAGCATGAAATCGAGATTCGGTGTTAGGATTGCTTTGTTTAGAATTTTATCGACTTGTGCTTTTAGAAGCTAATGTGTAAAAGTAATATATGGATAGTTTAATGATAACGCAGAGAATGTGATGACAACGCCCACACCTTGTCTGTATTATATAATAAATTACAGTTTATGTATAGAATTAGATAGAGTAAATTACAATTATGTGAGTGTAACCAAATTAGCTTAATTTTGTATCATATAAGATAATCTGAATAATGTAATAGTGAAAATGTCAACCATGCAAAACATTCGACATTTTGAACACAAGAAACGTGCACAATTCGACCTTTTTTCTATGATAGTTATCAAAACTCAAACAGAAACGTATTCAAAGGTCAGTGCGGTTAGTTGGTTATTGATTAACTGAATTTAATATTAATACTAACATACGACAATAATGAAGTGGATTAAAAACTAGATATTAATCAGACAGACAAGAAAGTGTTAGAAGATACTAAAAATGGTCTTAATGAGGAAGTAGTAAAGACTGAAATTGAATGTATGGCAATAATATGACGTGGAGTGCAATGAATAGCCGGCCACTTTCCAGACAGATCATAGACGCTGATCGTCATAAATCGACAAGAGATAAGTGGCTTTCACAGGCTGGGGAGGCCGCCGTCCTTCCGCTTTTGCAATTAGGAGTCGGTGTTCACGAGACAGGTTGGTATTTTAGAACTGATTTTATGCATCATAACTTTGTTCGAGGTGTGGCACGAACTTGCCTTCATAAAATGTAAGAAGTAGTTAGACATGTGTTGGGTTCATAATTTTAAATGCAAATCTACCTGTTAGAGGATTACATTTGAATTTACTAATAAGAAAGTAAGTCTTTCCTCTGTAACTGTAACAAACTTAGTAAATCATAATAAATGCCCATATGCATTTGTAATACCCTATAAAATTACACACATTTCTAAGATCTATTATGGTGGTCAATGATGGCACCATAGAATAGATCTGCCACCATCCTCAAAAGACTTTAATTAAAAGCTCAAAACAAAGGCGCGTCGAATGAAGGCCACAAGAGAATAATAAGTAATTGCTGCGCATTCATCTCACGTTTGACTAATTAAATAAATAATAAACCGTCGCCGTTTGATTTCAAGTTTAGATTCACAATAGATGGGCGAGGCACAGATGGAAATACAATTTTGATAGACCGAGCCATTTTAATAAAAGGAGCCATCATTATTACACACTTAAAACCCTTGTAATAAAGAATAATTAAAAAAAGATGAAGTAATTTACATGTGGGAGAATTTCCAAAAATATGATACGCAACCCACAAACCCTTTAGCTTAAAAGCATCGTAAAATGGTAAATAGGCTGTGGTACTGACCTACGTCTATTCATTCAGCAATATCGGATTTCCTCCTAAACTTCGGTTTTTGGTGATCAGTAAATATTATTTTTTATGTAGTTAAGTAACTAAAGTTTGTCCAGTAATATTAAGCGCTTCATAATGTCATGAGAAACCATTTCATTCCTTGAGTCAACATCAATAAGAGCTTCATTAGATTCATAATGATCATCATCAATAAGTTAGCTTTTTCCATTGACTTTGTAATGATTAGCCTAGTAATAGAGATAGATTAAAACTCAATTGTTGAAACTTGTTTGTTTGTGCGATCGGATTTTTTGCAAACAAAAACTACTACCATTAAGCAGTTATGTACCATTTGCACTACAAAAATAGATTTAAATGCATTTCAGATGCGGTATATTTATCCAGTCTTCAATTCTGAATCCCAACACGCCTGCCTGAGGCTCTGTTTGGCGTTCGTGACACCGGTGCAGCGACTGGCTTATTATTAAAGCAAACGGATGGACGGACGGCCCGATAACCACTTGCGCATATTCATACGATACTATGTAAACATTACTCTCAAGTTTTCAAAAGTTGGACTAAATAAGCAGCCTTATTGCAATGAATCAAGGTTTGAAGTTGATTGAGATAAGAATTTCGACCGGTTTTAGTTTAAATCACGGGTTTAAATTTAACTTTGGAAGTGCATGCAGCAACAGTTACATCAGTTGACGAAATATGTTGTCAAGAAATGATCACGATTTTGTATAACGATGTTTAAAAGCCCTGCTAAAGGTGTGTTCACTATATTATGTCGTTCAAGTATGAGGTGACATACAATAACATTTTTTGACAACAAAGTTATATGCATGCCTTCTTGCTAATTTTGACAACTACTGGTGTAAACGTTTTGTTGGTCACTTCAACATCCATTAGGGTTTATGTATATTAAATAATAATAGTTAATCTTACAAAAGCCACAATGAATTTTGAAGTGACGATCAAACCATACACCTTAGTTGTGACAAGTTAGCAAATAGACTGGCTGGTCTTGGTAAATCCATTTAAATCAAGTATATATTTGCAACTTTCAGATTAAGGATTATGTTTTTAGTTTCATATTAGCACAATATTCAACTAAAATTGTGTTTTAAACCCACGTGGATGATCCTTCGGGAAAAGAAGAAATTTGACCATGATTTGATTACTAACCTTCACCTGTTAGAGTTAGAGTTTTCTTCAGAAAGAAAAATAGTTTTTAACGAAAATAATATCTTTCCAAACAGGAAGCATAGCTTCGACCGACCATCTTGAGGTGTCAAGTCATGGCCAGAGGTTCTAGCTATCGCGTTGTTTGCACAGGCTCTTCTCAAACACGGACCCCACAGACGCGGGACTGGTTCATTACACGTTAGATTTACGAGGCTGAACTTGGAGTTTAGGAGATAAGGTAAAAATAGAACTGGGTACCTATGTAATCTTTTTGATATATAAGTTATTAGGACAGCAACAGGCTTAACTTTAACATGCATGCTCTGGAGGCTTTTGAATCTAATTTTAACGTCTCTGGTAAATTTATCTTAAAGTTTAAGTCAAAATCTTTAATTCGTATTGTAATTTGTAATGTATTTTTTTTCTATTTTACTTTTATTCTTTTTAATTATATTCGTAAGTGAAAAATTGCGGTTGAAAATACTCACTGCAGAGATTGACACCAACTCTTATTATTTTCTTTGCAGACATACTATAAGAACTTGTACAGACATTTTTTGTGGCTTTATTTCTATAGATAAATAAATAAAAAGATGTTGCTACGCATACGGACACACGCGTGCAAAGTTATAATGACATTTTGACAAAAATTGCAATATATTTAGGTTCTGAGATTTAGGTATACATGTTATAAGAAGTGTGTGTGTGCTGCAGCAATACAAATAAGTTAGCTCAGTGGTAATACTGCCTAGAGAGCATTACACTGATTTAAAATAATTATTAAATGTTCAAAAGCAAAAGATGCCGTTCACTATCTTAACACCATGTTGTAGCTTTTTCTATATGTTTGGAAGTCGTTGATACTAATGTACTTAGTACTAATGTACTGTAAGTAAACAATTTCTGAAATAAACCTGCATGTCTTGAAGCGTTCGTATCTACTTTACATAATATTATAATCGTGTGAAGCACAGGTAGCTAGTTTCTCATAAAATTCAAACGGCTACCAAAAAGTAAATACCAATGAGTAATTACGAATTAAACATACAAGATCTGCAGTAATCCATTAGGCACACTTGTGTATGAGTACGAAAACAAAACAATAGATAACTTTCGCATGAGAAACTAACGTTTCCCATACAATACTGTAGCGAATGCGTAATAAAAAGTGCGCGTTTGTCCCAGCCTGCGGTGATGTAAAAAGCCTAAAACAATTATTTTACATAATGCTCCCGCATGCTCGGTAGCGGTGGTAAACTTTATTAGTCATGTCTCCTTCGTCGTTTTACAAGATCCTGAGATCCAAGATCTTAGTAACCCTTCAGTTTCTTTAGTTTCTCGGCTACACACCAGGAATAAAAAACCGGCCAAGTACGAGTCGGCTCGCGAACTAAGGGTTCCGTACCTTTATTGTTCGAGATACAGCCTGGTGACAGACGGACAGACAGACAAACAGATAGACAGACGGACAGCGGAGCGATATTAATAGGGTCCCGTTTTTACCCTTTGGGTACGGAACCCTAAAAAGGGATAGAGGCGCTAGTATATCGCGTTTCCAAAATGTCATTTAATATAACTAATATCTGAGAAACCGAGATTTAGACTGAAACACGTTTTTCCTCAGAAACGACCTAGCTATATCTATTTTTCACCCCTTAAACCATGACATTGTTGATGCCATTTCTTACAAACTTATTATTATTTGCAAGTATACAAAAATCGCTTGTTTATTAAGGTAATGTGTGCATTTGACGTTGGCAAAGGCATTAAATATGATTGAAATGTAGACTTTGTTTCTAAGCATATAATAAAAAGCTTTTTCGGAAACTTACTCAACAGACGTCAACTAGTGAGTAAAAAAAGGTAGCCCTAATTGTAAAGTACTGTAAAAATCATAGGATAAAATTCGCACTGGAAAGAAAGTAATAGATTTACTACTTTACGTAAAAGAAGAGCAGTTCTACAGTTCTATTTATAAAAATGACACAACAAGACAAAAGCTCTTTTAAAAAAGCCGATATTAAATATGAAACTTTAAACAAAACCGGACACTTAAATGAACTAAATCGTAAAGAACATTCCATAAATATCACCACAGTTGAAATAAATAGCGTAATAGACAATTCAATAGACTAACGTGCCAAGCGTCAAGAGCTAGTAAAGGTAAGTTTGACGCCAACTAGAAAATAAAAAGGCCAACACATCCTTCGCTTTGTTCACGTTAAGCCGGCATACTTAGGAATATGAGATTTTATTAAAGCTGTAAAAGTTTACAGTATAATCGCAGATTTCAAAGGAAGCTATCGTAATTGCATTTATACGATTTAATCGTTATGAAAAGCGATTGTGAAGCTTTATGACGACTCCAATTATGATAATCTTGCGCCTGTACCTTTGTCTTTAAATTGTTTTATGGCCTCAGCATACTGGTTAAAAACATTGTTATTTCGTGAAAATTATAATCTTTTTCTGTTTATATCTACTTCCATTTTAAAATTGTTTAAATATAATCATCATCATCATTTCGAGTAGGTGTCACGGTCAATCGACCATGCACACCCTGGTGTCAGAGTTATTCGGAACCGCCTCTCGGCCTCTGACGTGGTTCCTTTAACGACTACCAGATGGCAGCGGGGGCCACCGGCTTAACGTGCCTTCCGAAGCACGGAATCATCTTCATTATCAGACAATCAGGTGATTCACGCCTGCAATGTCTTAACCAAACTGGACAACTAAACAAAGTATGCTTCCGGTGGGAATGGAACCCACGACCTCCGGGTCAACAGGCAAATGCCTTAACCACTGGACCACGGAGGCTGTTAAATATAATCATTAAACTTTGATTATTGACAGGGTGTGCATGGTCGATTGACCCTGTCACCTACACGACATGATGATTATTGACCACAAAGTCTTGTATTCAAACCACTCTTGCATTAGTTAGTAAGTTCTACAATTGAGATATTTTAAAAACAGATACTGTTCTGTAATTCAGTCTTTGTATATCATTGTTTTATGATATGAAGTATCTGATATTATCTGGCCAAGTATGGCCCTAGTAGTACAGAGAGGGTCGTGCTCCTGTAATGGAGACTAAAAAGGACCTGATGATGATGATGATGATATGAAGGTAATCTTTTAATAAACTCACTTCACTTCTTTTTATTGTTTATAGGCAACAACAACAACGTATATAAATATCATCAAACTACTAATGGTCTGGAAGAAAAGAAAAAACAGGTCACTAATACGCTAAACGTGGTATATGGTTCTTATGCTCTTAGGCTCTGTCTACACCTAAGGGGATACAGAAGGGATAAATATATCTCTGTACTAATAAAATATCGTTATCTATAGATATTTTGAAAATATACCTCTTTCAAATATAATTATAAAAACAATTGAAGGAATGTTATTGCTGCTCATAAATCACGATTGGAAGTAGCTTGTTCAAAAGTGTTTCATGGACGTTACTGCCAAAAAAGGCTAAATGGCCAGCAAATTGCGGAGAACGTTTAATACCGATAGCCATAGACAAGACTCTGTTGCGTGTGGTCCGGATACTTGAGCCAAAAATGGAAATGTGTCTATGCCTTGGTTTATTTCTATTACTATTTGCGAAGAGCTTTTTTTGATTTGATACGTTACTACAACTCAATCATAACATAGATGTTGAACATGAGTTTTGTTGAAAAAGAAATGCTGCCGTAATTAATTGAAGGCTAAGAGATACCATCGCGTAGAAATGAGATATGCAAAAGTTAACTAATAATAACTATAAAATAAAATGACATATGATAATCTGTTCAAATTTAAATATATGAATTACTTGTGACATTATAATTGTAGTAACAAAACAACAACTGCTCTAGCTAATGCTAAAAAGTATCCATTACGAAATCATAAAAACATTCACCGATTCTCAAACACTATTATGGCGTTACCAAGAACAATTCCCAGTCGCGAAGTCAATTGGATGAAAACAACGCATATCAGTAGTCAGCTCATGCAAATATTGCCACTTTTACCTTCCAAATAAGGTCCACGCGAGGAGAAAACAATGTTTATGATACGGTAAGTACATGACTGCAGAATCAAGTGAGAAATTGCTTAGTTTTAGTTGAGATTTATTCGTATAGTGACCTCATCCTGGACAATTGTCGAGACAATTGACCATTAATTGGTGCTGTTCATAAAAGTGGGACAGCTATGTTCAAACATAGAGACATCAATTCGATAGCCGAATGTAATCGTGATGTAATGCTACAGATCGTTCAAGTGATTTTGGATTCACTTTGAGTATTAAGTCACAGAGACTTATTTATAGCTTGGCGCTGAATGTAGATTGGTCTTAATGTTTTTTAGAAATTTACTTTAAATAAGTAAAATGGGAGCTCATTCTTATTATTAATATGCTCAATTCTGAAGAGACATTACTATTTAGTACTTATGTAATGTTAGGTGTGAGGAAAAGGGCACTATCTGAATTCAGATAAACTAAAAGATGTAATGACATTATAAAAGATACGTTCTTTTGATATCTTTACACAATATAAAAAGCAGTTGCTTCCGCTATCGGTTCGCTTAGATCTTTTAAACTATTCAACGGATTTTTATACAATTTTCAGCAATAGATAGATTCAAGAGGAAAGTTTATATGTATAATTAAATGCCCCATATTAGTACCTACATTGCACTCGTGCGAAGCCGGGGCGAGTCGCTAGTTTCATTGTAAATTACTTTTATCTGTAAGAATCAGTGGTAAGGACACAAATGTTTTAGGATTTTAGAGCAAAATAATGAGTTTACAATTCCTAAAGTCATTAACCCTTTTGCTAATGAGTTAGTAAGCACTTAAAGAACAAAGCAACCCTTTGCTTGAAAGGAAATTACCAAAGAAGCCAAACAATCTCTGATTTGCAGGCATTATGTTACACATTAGTTATCTGGCTCAAATTCTATCGGCCATTGTTTTGGGAGATAACAAAAGACCACAGCAAAGTACCAGGAAAAGGGTTATGATTCTAACAAACACAATTAAAGGAATGCTTATCTTTATTCTGCTTAAGAATTAAATTGTAATCAACCGAAAAACTTATTCGGATTAAAGTTAACGTTAAAATTCAGACCACCCTATACCATTTACCAAACAAGTAAACATTTACAGTCAGCTTAACAATATAGTCAAAGCATATTACTTAGCTGATATTGCCAATTAAAAATGGTCTACAAAGTTAAACTTTAGTGTTTGTTAATAAAACGGATTGAATTTTGGTGTTAGACACGTGTTAGGTTAGTCTTATGACAAGACAAGACGTACTTTGATTTTCAAGCTTTTCAAATGAAAGATAAAATACAAGCCTACTTTCTTGCATGCATAGGACGCACAGGGCACACAAATAACTGAATTTCGAACAAACATAACTTTCTCTCAGAACTTGGCTTTGGGAGGAATATCTTAAGGAACACAACCGTTCATGTTCAATATTCAAGGGTCCGTGGTGCACAGAAATCGTGTGGAGAAGTTCTGAATACTAATTCTTGTACGGGCGATTTGTATTCAACTAGGCGTACGTACTAGCTTCTCCGTTGCGTCGTCTTGAATTAAATGCTTTATCTATGAAATCTAGCAATTTCAAATCTTCATTTACAGTTTTGCGAGCATCCTTGACTTTCTTATGTTTGACTCGACTGCTATCTTCGCTGTAAGTTATGTTGTTTCGCCTATTTGGAGGAAATTATTGAGATGACATATCTACCAACTGATCTACTTGATTTTTCATGTATTCTAGTTGATAAGCATGAGATGATCGATGAGTGATTTTACGATTAATAATTTCGATGACATGGGTAGGATGTTGTAGCCTTTAAATGAGGGTTAGCAATTTATATACCAGCAGTTTAGTACTAAAATAAAATGAAAGAAGCAAGCGGATGAGAGATGATTAAGCTGCGATGGTTAAATGCAATTTTATTTAATGTTTAATCGACTTCAATTTAAGTTTCTACGCCTACTTTTTTATATTGAAATGTAATTGTAGGAAGGTCTATCTACGTTTTGGGTATAACGTTTTGGAGATGTTAGCAATGTACAAACTAGTAGACCATTAAAATTAAGGCATGGTAACAGAAATAGGTTTCGTGCAAATGATCCAATTCCTAGAACTGCTCAATAACTACGTTAATCTAGTTGAGGGAAAGGTGAGTCGATGTCATAGCCGTAACTCGGCGGTCTCAGGTTGCGCATTCGAGCCCAACATCAACAAACGCGGCACAATTATAAAACATTAAAAAATGCGATGCGTTGACTTCACTCCAGTTTTTAAAACGACTCGTTTCACAAGTTCGTACTGTGAGAACCGAGGTATAAGCCGACCAGTTGCGATACGACACCGAAACACGCAAGCTCGCTGACACACGGTACCTTTTCCCGCGTCAGCGTTACCTGCCCAACCGCGCTTTCATAAGCTCAGCCACTACTTAGAACTACGCGAACTACCACTCACCTTCAACTCCTTGGATCCTGGCTGCTACCGTCGACAGCAGCACAGCTGTGGCCAGCAGTCTAATCCCATAATCCGGTATAAAGTTTCTCGACCACATTTTGTAGCACAACATTCACACATGGATCACACACATTTGTTTTACTTCTTCTGTCGTTTAACCACTCAATAATCAACACTCACGGAACTAAATGTAAAAACTGACACTTCATTTTGTTTTTGAACTGTTGTTACGTGGAAAACATTGCGGAATTTGTCATTTTAGCGGTAAAACACGGTTCGAAAAAAGAGTTAAGCCCGGTAGGAACATGCGCAGCCGCGTCCTGCTCGCATCTGACGGCTTTGTTCGTAAATACACAGCGTACGGTAAATCAAAATGGCGGCGCGCGCGCTTGTGTGCGTGCGCGCAGCTTGTAACTAAACAAAACTTTGGATCTAAAGCTCGTTTATTTATTAAAATATTAGATTATTCAATTTGACCAGTGTTTGTTAGATATTTGTGTCATAAATATGTAAGATGTTCGCTAAAACACCGTGAGAACAGAGTTACGCACACAGTGAAACGTACGCGAAGGAATGTTGATTCAATGGAGAAATCAAGCGATTCAACTGCGCCCGCAGCCAATGGCGAGCTTTTGAACTTTATCGTTTTTCGAGCGCCAGACAGATGGCGCTGTAATTATTATTACTTTGCTGAGGGGTGGATTAATGTTTTCGTTTCCAAGACTTAATATAATTATATTGTTGCAACGGTAGTAGGTAGCAAACAAACGATTATTTTGCATTTAGCGTTCGTTATAGGTACGTTACATCAGAACCAACCATATAAGCTATTCATACATACATATTATAATGTCTTTTTCCCTTACGGGGTAGACAGAGCTTAGGTTTATGAGATTAGGTCTCATTAACCACGTTTAGCATGTTGGCGGGCGTGCAATTGGAAAAGGAAATCAAAATAGTGATGGGTTGTATACCGCATTGCCTCCTCAGATTTTCACCCATTCTCTCGATCGGCTTTTACGATCCGGGAAGAGAAGCAGCTGGTACATTCTACATTTCTTCTTTTCTTCCATGCTGGATGGAAGATTTATGCTGTTCTTATTCATTGATATACTAGATACAGAATCCACGCCATTAAGCCGTATGTATGTGGTAGACATAAACTAGGTTCATAGGACTCTTAACACTACATTGTTAGCATTTAATGAATAATAAAATTTATTTTATAAAGGTTAATAAGAATTAAAAATGTAACATGTATAAAATAAATAAATAAATATATACTAACTCAACGATACTATATTTTATAACAAATACATATACATGGTGAAGTTTTGATCGTTCTGGACCCTAGGGAAGATTCAGCCCGTCAAAATAAACAACTTTTCCTATGGGACCAATGCTGGGAACTCAAATTTTTTTTTGATAAATAATAAATATTTTTTTTTGTATGGAACTACTCATTTTATTTCTTTTTTGGGTTCCCAGTATTGGTCCCATAGGAAAAGTTGTTCATATTGACAGTCTGAATCACCCCTTTAAGGGTCCAGAACGATCAAAATTTCACCGTGTAAGATTCACATCCAAGACTCAAGCCAATCTGAAAAAGACCATTTTCCATCTTGACCTGGCCGGGGATCGAACCCGGGCACTCTCGTGTCGCAGGTGTTGACCGCTGCGCCACGGAGTTAGCCAATGTATGTACCTAGCTCATAAAAGCCGATCTAGGGAATGGGTAAAATCTGAGTAATCATGTTAATAGGTGATGCGGTCATGCGGCTAGCAGCCCATCACTATTATTTTATTTATTATTATATATTTTTTTATTTATTATTAACTATTTTGATTCCGTTTTTGACCTAATTCCCACCAACATGCTAAACGTGGCCTTCCGGTCTTATAGACCTAGGCTCTTCCTCCCCCATAAGGGAAAAAGACGTGATACTATGTATGTATGTAAAAAAGGTTCAACTTAATAGCTACCTAGGTATATTTGCTATTCTCATGGAACTATTTAAGTAGGTATAATCGTAAAAAACGTCAAAAGTATGTTAGATTTTGAGTCTTTGTTAAATAAATAAATATAAGTATACATGGTGAAATTCTTATCGTTTTGGACCCTTAAAGGCGTGACTCAGACCATCAAAATGAACAACTTTTCCTATGGGAACAATGCTGGGAACTCAAAAAAAAATCGATATTCCTATACAAACTGGCCAGGCGGCGGGACTCTTTTGTATGGAAATGACGAAATTTTTTTTGAGTTCCCATCATTGGTCCCATAATAAAAGTTGTTCATATTGATGGTCCGATTCACCCCTTTAAGGGTCCAAAACGATCAAAATTTCACCGTGTATAGGGCCCTCCCTATACACGGTGAAATTTTGATCGAAATTTTGACATATCACACAAATTGAGCTAGCCCCACAGTAAGGTATCAACTTGTGTTATGGATACTAACTTAACGATACTATATTTTATAATAGATAATTATATACTTAGATAAACATCCAAGACCAAGGTCGGTCTGAAAAAGATCGTTTACCATCATGACCTGACCGGGGATCGAACCCGGGCACCCCCTCATATCGCCAGGTTTACGTGTTTACCACTGCGCCATGGAGGTTGCTAAGTTTGGTGGTAACTTATTTATTTGATACTATCTGTTGCCCGCGACTTCCGCGGCAATTTCTGTTATGATTAATTAGTTTTGTTATTAGTATAGATGAATAATATTTCCCGTTTTCAATACATTTTTTATTGGTGCTTCGCTCCTATTGGTCGCAGAGTGACGTTTTATAGCCTAAAGCCTTCCTCAATAAATGGACTATTCAACACAAAAAGAATTTTCCAACTTGAACCAGTAGTTCCTGAGATTAGCGCGTTGAAGCAAACAAACTCTTCAGCTTTTAATATTAGTATAGATATCAGTTAATAACTAAAAGATTGGTTGGTTTTAATTTTATTTCTCAGGTCGGTGATTAATAAGTAATAATATTATAAAATAAGTAATAATATAAGCTAAGAGATATAAATAAAGATTCGATTATCTTAATGAAAGAAGAACATTCAATAGTTTTGCTGAAATATAATGTTAGATCAATAACAAGCAGTTATTGATCTAACAACAGTGACTCGAGGCGTATCGTTCGTTAGACGACCAAATATTTTAACTGCTTCAGCAATCTTTTTTCTTGTTTGTTTAGTGTAGTGATTTCTAGCCATGCATGCAAAAGCAGATTATACTTTTGTTGTTAACTAATTAGGCAACGTTTTGATGGCCGACCACCCGCCTGACACGAACCTCATTAAGTTTTAAAACAGTCCCATCAATATTTACACAATGACGATGTGTTACCAAAAACATCCATTTGAGATCGAGAATGAAGACCGTCTCACCACCATCAACACCAAAATATTTGAGATTAAAAAGAAAATACAATTGTCGGGTGAGTATCGAATAATTCACAATATTGGCATTGTCGCCCTGTAGTCAAATGTTTGTTGATTGATCTTTCCCCAGTGATTTTTGTATCTTCCGGATGCTTATTAGCTTATTTAAAATAAGCTATACTGTAGGTATAACCTAAAGTATAGCTTATACTTTTTACTTCCTATTGTTGTTTTGTCAAGTGTTGTGTTGATTTGATCCTGTCGGAGCCTATCCTAATTTTAAAAAGAATTTTTGAACCTGACGGACCACTAATTAAAATGGTTAAACAATGTTTTTAAATATTCATCCATAAAAACGTACCCATTGATATAGATGAATTGATAACACGTTTCAGAAGAAGACGTACAAGAAAAAGATAATTTGTCATTTAAATATATGTATTTTTAAGTACCGTAAGTACTTACATACGTACTTGCGTACATAAGTACTTACATTACATACATTAATAAAATACCTACTTTTTAGTTGTATCTATGATCATAAAAATTAAATTATAACTTCTTGTGACTTGATCACGACTCTGTCATCATCATTTCGAGTAGGTGTCACGATCAATCGACCATGCACACCCTGGTGTCAGAGTTCTTCGGAACTGCCTCTCGGCCTCTGACGTGGTTCCTTTAACGACTCTGTGAACATGACCGTAATTAGTATACCTAGTTCGCGGTGTGGTATCCGGCAGAGTAGAATAGGACCACTCCAAGTCTTCCCGTCGATGTCGTAGAAGGTTACTTAGGAAATACAAGCTAAACAAAGCTTAAAAACATCTGTGAGACCTCTCCAACCCGTCCAGCGAGGAGAGTGTAGGCCAAGTTCTCTGACTGCTTTGGCCAAGTATGGCTTTAGTAGTACAGAGAGGGTCGTGCTCCTGTAGTGGAGACTAAAAAAGTCCTGATGATGAATTATGCAGTTTAGTGTAGTATACCTAATGTCCCTTATATCTTTAGGAATCCTGTGCTGCTCCTATTCAAAAAAGTAAGTAAACGGAGATATATGAAATGTTGCCCACGATAACTATATAGTCCGCCATTGTGCATATATTTTTAATTTAGTTTAACTTTAATACTTTTAAGATGTATGTTGTTTTTATCTATACATATAATAAAACAGTAAAAATATTTTGTCTGTACATTTTGAATTTTTGACTGAAATGGATAGAGGGACACTTTAAAAGAATAATAGAAAGCAAAAAAAATTTTTTCGAATTTCTTTTCTGTCTGTCTGTCTGTCTGTCTGCAGGGACCGGAACCGCTTACCGTAACCGGAGTTTTTGATAGGGTTTTTCATAGAATTGTTTTTAAAAACCCTATCGATACGGTTAGCATATCATTATTGTAACCCTATCAAAACAGTTACCGTATCAATACGGTAAGCATATCATCAAGTTAACTTGATGAAAGGCTAACCAAAAGTATAGAGTTAATGCATGGAAGGTGTTACCCTATCAAATGAATAACCATATCAATAAGGTTATCATATCATTGAGTTAACTTGATGAAAGGTTAACCATAAGAATAGTGTTATTGCATGTAAGCGCATACCCTATTCCAAAAACCGTATGATTGGGTTTTGGAACACCGTCGAGCCATTATAATCTCTATTTGAAACTTCATTAGACCTATTATTGAAAACCTTATGGACGACAGCGCACACGGCGCGAGCGGTTTTGGTCATATAAAGGCCGGCGGGACTTCGTTTGGGAATCTACGCTGCAGGAAGTCAGACAAAAATAAACCTTTTTGCGATATATATTATGCACAAAATACAGACGGTATATTTGGATTCGGCAAATCTTTTCGGTTAAGTTCACGTAATAATAATTACTAAGACGGCAGAGACGAGTGTCTAAACAAAACACTTTATTCATTGTGTTGTTTTTAACCGACTTCAAAAAAGGAGGAGGTTTCTCTATTCGACCGTATATATATATTTTTTTATGTTTGTTCGCGGATAACTTCGTCGTTTATAAACCGACTTTGATAAATCTTTTTTTGTTAGAGAGGACATATTCCGAGTGTGGTACGATGATAAGGACGACCTGATGATGGAATCCTAGAGAAATCGAGGAGAACCTTCGAAAATTGTACTGGCGGCTAGTACGTTTGTTACTTTTTTCCTTAGGTATGTTAAAGCACTAATATTTAATGAAGGTCTAGGGTCGATCTGATGATGGAGCGAAAAGGCATTCGAGGGAACTCCTCAACGATTTACAGCAATCACCTGGTGTTTGGGTTTGATTAATTTGTATTGATGAGAACTTTACACATAGATGGGTTGCGACTGTCATTAGAGGTTTGATGATGATGACGAAGGACAGTCAAAGGAACTCCTCAACATTTTACAATAGCTACCTTGTGTTTGGACTTCATTAATTTCTGTTGATGAGAACTTTGCACCCATATGTGTTATAAGTACCATTACAGGTCTGATAATGGAGACGATAGACAGTCGAGGGAATCCCTCAACGATTTACAGCAGTTACCGTTTATTTATGGTTCAATATGCCTATTAGCTTGAGTTGTGATGAGAAAGGTTGATAATACTGGCACCGACTTCAAAATTGTATAAAATACTTATTGAATCATTTCTGACTAACTAAATTACAAAATACGAATTACTTTGTGCTTAGTAAATTTATATTTTACTTTTTAGTCTCCAGTTTCAAACTGGAGTCGGTTTTTTTTTTGTTAAAAATTATTTTTATGACATGCAAACTATGTTTAATACAGTGCGTTTCTTTTTAGGGTTCCGTACCAAAGGGTAAAAACGGGACCCTATTAATTTCGCACCGCCGGCCGTCTGTCTATTTGTCCGTCTGTCACCAGGCTGTATCTCATGAACCGTGATAGTTAGACAATTGAAATTTTCACAGATGATGTATTTGTGTTGCCGCTGTAACAACAAATACTTAAAAACATTCTATTTTTTTAAATAAATATTTTAGGGGGCTGCCATACAGCAAACGTGATTTTCCGATATTGATAACGGCAACAGGTAAACGCTTGAACTATTCACAGAATATTTAGTAATATATTCACTTTAAAAATAATTAATCAAATAAAAATAAAATTAATTTTAAAGGGGGGCTCTCATACAACAGACATTATTTTTTGCCGTTTTTGTAGATAACGGTACGGAACTCTTCAGGCGCGAGTCCGACTCGCACTTGGCCGGTTTTTTCTTTTAATTATTATTAATCCTTACTAATATTATAAATGCGAAAGTGAGTTTGTTTGTTTGTTTGTTACGCTTTCACGCCGTAACTACTGAACCAATCATCATGAAATTTTGCATACAAGTTCTCTGGAGTACGGAGAAGGACATAGGCTACCTTTTATCCCGGGAAAAAGTACTATTCCCGAGGGATCGACATTGACGCGGGCGGAGCCGCGGGCGAAAGCTAGTTGTTAATATAATTATAAGCATAGATTTAAAAAAACCGGCCAAGTGCGAGTCTGACTCCCGCACGAAGGGTCTCTTACCATTATTATGTAACGTCTAAAAACGAGCTCACATAAGACTGTGGTAACCACGGAGTGTGGTAGCTGAAGAAAGATTTATAAAGTCCTACTTAACGAAAGAAATTAGAAAAAAAAAATCCATTTGAGTACCACCATAAGTAGAGCAAGCGCTGGTAAAAAGATTTCATAGGTATATTACCTACTTTGGTTTCCGAGCGCAATAGATACCAAGCAACTTCCTATCGTTCCGCCAAGCGCCGCGCGCTGTCGAACGTAAACACATTGCTATTATTTTAGGTATTATTATTATTAAAGCTACTATGATTTTGTATTTATCTTACTTTACGTGATTCAAAAATTTATATTCGTTAGTTGTTGTGCGTAGCTAACAACTGTCTAATTTTTAATTCAATTTGTATGAAATTTTAATTCACCGAGTTCATTTATAAGTTTTCAATCTTTAATTGACCGAGCGAGCGAAGCGAGCGAAGCGTCTCAGTTTCCACTGGCCCAAAATTCTTTTGTCCGTCTGTCTGTCTGTCTGTCTGTCTGTCTGTCTGTCTGTTCTCGCCTACAGGTCGCATTTCTTAACCGATTCTTATGAAATTTTGTGAGCAGGTTCGGTAATTATATAGAATTTTTATGTCGTGCCAGTTTTTCAAAATTTTAAAGAATGGCGGATATATGGGGGTCCGAAACTTAAAAAAACTCATAGCACAGCTATTTGGAAAAAAATCTAAAATGTCATTAGACTTTTTTCTTATTCTCATTAAGACGCAACTTTTTTGTCTGAACAACTTTTTTATACGATAAACTTGAACGTGTTTATAGTCAACAATTTGTCCAAAAGTTGTCTGAAATGGATTTTCTGTATATTTATTATAGAAGTTGAAGTACTTGAAGTGGGAGAGGGAGTGAAATTGAACAACTTTCCCTAAGGAACAAAAATCAAAATATGAAAAATATTTTTTGGCTTAAAGCATGATACTGCGTATTACTTTTATAATTGAAAACACTGAATAAACTTAGAATCCTGAAATAAAAATAAAAAACAAATAAAAAAGATTCACATGCTATCCTGTGACTTGAACCCGGGGCTTATAGATGCCGGCCACTTCTTAACGTAAAGTTCGCATGTTTGTCTGCCATAATAGTTGAAAATTAGCGTCCTATTAAAATTTTGACCAATTGGTAACATACGAGTAACAACTATGAAACCGGGTACTTAAACTTTGCCTCCTATTCACCCATGCCAAGTTCACTATTCCGATATTTCCGATCTTGAAGAGGATCACTCCAACTTACTCGTAGTTAATGTGTACAAAATCATACTAAACATGGTGCTCAGCTCAAGGGCCGTGTTTCCATACAAGAGTAGTCCCCTGATTCCTCGCCGGATAGTACCAATAGAGTAATGATTTTTTGCTAAAAAATCCGTATGTTAATTTTTTTCATAATTGAATTATTTAAAGAAATATGAACCTTCAGAAACATGAACAATTGGTACAAATTTCCGTTGTGTTCAAACATCAAGAAAACAAATTTGGGCAATTATATAAGAGAAAGAAACGCAGAAACACAGCCATAGCTTATTTTAATTTTTAATGCAACTGCAACACAGTTCTATCCTATCGCAGTTGTTTACGATCCAGATTGTTATTTGAATATTATGTTATTTTGGTTTCTAATAAACTCTTTAAACTCTTTAAAAAAAAATGTAGAAAGAAATTAAATCGGTTAAGTTTTGGAGAAGAAATCAGAGGACTACGAAGCGTTAATTTTGTGTAATTTTTATAAGTATTTTTCGGCCGAGCTGTAGTTATCTCTATCGCACTCTGCGGGGTTTGTTTGGGCACGCGGCGCGACAGCAATAGATATTATAAATATATATTTTACAATTCTCTTGAGCTTAGTGTTTCCTCTTAAAAAAGGGTCTGGTCGGGTCTTCTGGTAAGGGGAACGTAGGTTTAAATTTCCGTTTCCTCTGGTACCTAATTAAGAGCAGCGGGGGTTGGGAAATAGTAACTGAAGGAAATCATTAATTAGTCAATTAGCATATCAGTAACAGATATATTTTAGGGCACTGGAGGGCAAATGTGGATGTTGGTTGTAAGGGCTCCGAGGTCTACTGTTCTCGCAGAACCACTAGTTTATATACGTCAAAAATATATTGTAGTTACCTTATCTATAATAGGTGTGCTATTTTCAAACCAACGACTTTTCTAAATGACAGATTTTTATATGGAAACTTCTACGTCTTTATCGAATCGCCCGTTCACAAATAGTACCCCTAAAACCACGCACCCTTTCCTTTGTCTCACACCCCCGCAAATTTTCGGGAAAGTCGTGGAAAGTGACTTTATTATTATTTATTTCTGGCATTATTTAGAATAAAAATATTATACGTCAATCGGCTCCCTTAGTCTGGGTGAAATGGATATTGATTTCCTATGGCGTTATTGTTGGAACGAATCCCAGGTCTGGTGGCAGAACCTTTTTATGCTGCTAGTTTAGCACCTTGTTAAAGTCCAAATACCATCTGTACTTCGCCGCAAGGTTCGCAAGGAATTTAATATCATTATGCTCATAAATAAATGTGAGTAATAATACTTCAAATGATTACCATATTATTAAATCAACATTAAGTACTATTTATATAATTATACTTTATTAAAAATACAATTTAAAACATTTTTGAATCAATTATAGTTTTTGAAAGACGAATACGCGGAATAAGTGTTAGGGAGGCACAATCGGCCTAAACGTTCGGTTTGTGACGCATCTATCTCTCTTCCACCATTATCACGTAAAATTATCGTCCGTGAATCGACTTTACAGACAACCAGATAATTTTTTTTTATTAGCATATTTTAAAATATTATATGAGTGGTCGCAAACCAGCTCACTAACGGTCGTAGTCTGATGAAAGTGGTCACAAACAGTTTCCACTTTTTCAGCATTTTTATAATAAAAGTGAAGTTTTTAAATGTAATGATGAAAATATGTGCCGCGCGTGCGCGTTCCAACCCTAAACTCAGAGTGTAAATAAACATAAAAATATGTTTCTTTTCTTGTGATTTATTAAAATAATATGTTGTCATATTTTATAGATTTAAAATTAAAACGTTTAAAGCGTATCGTAAGTTCAACATTGCAAATCACCAAAATAAAAAGCTTGTCATCATTTTAATGGAAGGGATTTACTTGATGGATTGACAGCTAATCTATACTAATATTATAAAGCTGAAGAGTTTGTTTGTTTGAACGCGCTAATCTCAGGAACTACTAGTTCAAATTGGAAAATCATTTTTGTGTTGAATAGTCTATTTATTGAGGAAGGCTTTAAGCGAAGCATCAATAAAGAAATGTTTTGGAACCGGGGGAAAATTATTCATCTATACTAAGAAAAAACTAATTAATCACTAGTGGTTTTGGGAGAACAGTAGACCTCGCGAACCCTTACAACCAACATCCACATTTGCCCTCCAGTGCTCTAAAATATATCTGTTACTGTTATGCTAATTGACTAAAGGATGATTTCCTTCAGTTACGTCGTCATAGTTACTACGCACCATTTTCATACTTGTCATACCATAGATTTGCATTTACGACATCATACTGAATGCACTAATTCAAAAGAATATACAGAAAATCGATTTCAGACAACTTTTGGGCAAATTGCCGACTATAAACACGTTCAACTTTATCGTATAAAAAAGTTGTTCAGACAAAAAAATTGCGTCGTAATAAGAATAACAAAAAAGTCTAATGGCATTTTTGATTTTCTTTTCAAATAGCTGTACTATGAGTTTTTTCAGTTTAGAACCATCATATTTCCGCCATTTTTAAAAATTTCGAAAATCTGGCTCGACAAAAAAATCTGCTCATATTACCAAACCTGCTCACAAAATTTCATGAGAATCGGTTGTGAAATGCGACCTGTAGGCGAGAACAGACAGACAGACAGACAGACGGACAAAAGAATTTTCGGCCTGTCGAAACTGAGACGCTTCGCTCGCTCGGTCAATAATAACTGAAATTGCCGCGGACGAAGTCGCGGGCAACAACTAGTTATCAATATTTTGCTTTGTTTTATAAGGAACAACAGAAAATCTTTCTATTCTGTGATGATATATAAATTACAATTTCTGTCTTAATACAAAGGCCGTAAAAACTGTTTATCTGCAACCATTTAATCACATGGGCATATACTCTACACTTCCTATATACCTACTTGTAAATTTTCATCAGAAACTGACACAAGCCTTTTTTTCCCCCCACGCCGTTTACTAGCTGCAACGAACATAGGTATTCTGTGCTTTCAGGCACCACATCAAAATTTAACGCACAGTTACATATACTACAATTAGGATATTCCATATTTATATGTATTTCTTTTTCATACACGGCGCAATCGGTACCTATTCGTTACGACACGTCCGCCGCGCCGCTGCCGGCCTCCCGCTGGTGCCTCGCTCCTTCCTCGCCCCGCACCAACCGCGCATATACTGCATCGCGGCCGCGAAATATTATTCGCGCGTATTTACAATTGAATTTTTAATTTCTGCTCATGCTAAAATACTAGTAGCTTTTAGATTTTGCCGACAGAAAAAAAGAAAAATAAATACCAATAACTTTATTACTTGTACCCTCATCTGTATTCATGTTGATTATCGATATTTGGAAAAAACCGGTCAAGTGCGAGTCGGACTCGCGCACGTAGTGTTCCGTACCGTTATCTATAAATACAGCAAAAAAATTTTTTTTTTGTAGTGAATATATAACTGAATATTCTGTGAATATTTCAAGCGTCTTCCTGTTGCCGTTATCAATATCGAGCAAAAACAAGCAAAAAAATCACGTTTGATGTATGAGAGCCCCCTTAAATATTTATTTTATTCTATTTATTAGTATTTGTTGTTATAGCGGCTACAGAAATACATCATCTGTGAAAATTTCAACTGCCTAACTATCACGGTTCATGAGATACAGCCTGGTGACAGACGGACAGATAGACAGACAGACGGACATCGGAGCGAAATTAACAGGGTCCCGTTTTTACCCTTTGGATACGGAACCCTAAAAAGAACTAAGTGCAGCACTATGCGTCCTGCCGTCTTTCACTAACAATGGATTTTGAAGTTTTAAATGAAGGATAAATATGTAATATGTAAATAAAATTAACTTGCATTACCTAAATGAGAAAAGTGCCAACGCGAAAGTTTACTTTAATATTAATGGCATGTTTATAATTTCACAGTAAAACCGTACAGTTTTTAATTGTCGAGACAGTTCAAATAAACAAAGCCTCTGTTCAGCGTCTGTTCAATTCCGAACATAAATAAAGGCTTTGGTTAAAAACGCGCTAAAATGCGCGAAAGAGACAGGCAATAATCAATAAGGTTAACCTTATGATTAAATACACAATCGTTAGGGTTTCAAGTTGATTGAGTTAACTTATTAATAAAGTTAATCAACGATATTGTTAACCATTTGATAGGGTTAATCCAATGATAGGGTAAACCTTATGATAGGGTTTTACACATGAAAGGGTTACCTAATAGATATGGTTAACCAGTTAATAAGGATAACCGTTCGATAGGGTTATCAAATCGTTGGAGTAACCCTATTGTTGTGATGAGCATATCCATTGGGTAATCATATCATAGGGTTTCTTTATTAATCAGATTAGCCCCGAACCCGGTTTTCCGGTCCCTGTCTGTCTGTCTGTCTGTATGTATGATCACGATTATCTCCGAAAATACTGAACCGATTTACTTCAAACTTTCACCAATTGCTTTGTTTTAACTCAGCAAAACATTTAAAGTTTGTTTCATCAAAATCGGTTCATTAACAAAAAAGTTATCGTCATTTGAATGAACTCAAGGCATGAGTTTGCCTGCAAACATATAGCAAAAATAAAATCCTTACCAATATTATAAATGCGAAAGTGAGTTTGTTTGTTTGTTTGTTTGTTCCGCTTTCACGCCGTAACTACTGAACCGATCATCATAAAATTTTGCATACAAGTTCTCTGGAGTACGGAGAAGGACATAGGCTACCTTTTATCCCGGGAAAAAGTACTAATCCCGAGGCATCGACATTGACGCGGGCGGAGCCGCGGGCGAAAGCTAGTGTACAATAAAGTATTTACAGACAAACAAACAATAACTCTTTAAGCTTTTTTATGTTATGAACTATTATTTATAGTTTAAAGTACCTAAGGACGTGAAGATTTTCTTAGCATTTCAGCCAAAAGTTGCCGATTTTAGCAAAAAATATAAGAAAAAAAGCCTCGGAATACAAAATTTTAAATAATATCTCCGTTTTCTTACAAACTATACTTCAAATAGGGGCGGCACTGGACCCTGAAAAATTCAGGTAGATCCTTAACCCTTTCATACATACATATCACGTCTTTTTCCCTTGCGGGGTGGACGAAGCCCAGGCCTTTACGACCTAAAAACCACGTTTAGCATGTTGGTGGGCATAAACGAGACGCAATAATATAGTTAAACAATTAAAATCCTTATCCTTACTAATATTATAAATGCGAAAGTGAGTTTGTTTATTTGTTTGTTTGTTACGCTTTCACGCCGTATCTACTGAACGGATCATCATGAAATTTTGCACATAAGTTCTCTGGAGTACAGAGAAGGACATTGGCTACCTTTTATCCCGGGAAAAAGTACTATTCCCGTGGGATCGACATTAACGCGGGCGGAGCCGCGGGCGAAAGCTAGTGTTCATATATGATTAATGGGATAGAATTCTTATATCGGAAACATAATAAAGCAATCATCTTACAGAGGGCCAAAGAAAATCCTGCTACGAAGAGAACGAACAAGAAAAACAACAAAACAATGACCTCATAGAAACTCTGAAGAAGGAAATAAAAGTCAGACTCAGCGAGTTGACGCAGGCTAAGCTGGTGATTGGAGAAGAAGAGGTACAGGTGAAGAATTATCTGACAGAGGTCTGCCCCATTGGAAACAAGACTAGCGATCAGGTGTTTAACTAACTAGATTAAACATTTATTCTATGTTATCATCATCATCATTTCGAGTAGGTGTCACGGTCAATCGACCATGCACACCCTGGTGTCAGAGTTCTTCGGAACCGCCTCTCGGCCTCTGACGTGGTTCCTTTAACGACTACCAGATGGCAGCCGGGACCACCGGCTTAACGTGCCTTCCGAAGCACGGAATCATCTTTATTATCAGACAATCAGGTGATTCAAGCCTGCAATGTCCTAACCAAACTGGAAACAACTAAACAAAGTATGCTTCCGGTGGGAATCGAACCCACGACCCCCGGGTCAACAGGCAAACGCCTTAACCACTGGACCACGGAGGCTGTTTTCTTCGTTATAACATAGTTATTTTAATTCTTAAGGTAAGTAGAAGAATATATCACGCGGCGGCACGCGCTTTGGCAAGCTTAGTTCAAAAGTACTTATTTTTAGAACATTTATTTGATATAACGCATTTATTTAAATGACTAGCTTTCGCTCGCGGCTCCGCCCGTGTCAATGTCTATCCCTCGGGAACAGTACTTTTTCCCGGGATAAAATGTTCCCTATGTCCTTCTCCGTCCCCAGATAACGTATATGCCAAATTTTATGATGATCGGTTCAGTAGTTACAACGTGGAAGCGTAACAAACAAACTCACTTTCGCATTTATAGGTAACACTAGCTTTCGCCCGCGGCTCCGCCCGCGTCAATGTCAATCCCTCGGGAATAGTACTTTTTCCCGGGATAAAAGGTAGCCTTCCTTCTCCGCACTCCAGAGAACTTGTATGCAAAATTTCATGATGATCGGTTCAGTAGTTACGGCGTGAAAGCGTAACAAACAAACTCACTTTCGTATTTATAATATTAGTAAGGATAAGGATTAGTTAGTTAGTTAGTATAATATAAGTAAGGATAAAAATGTAATCTGAATAAAGTCCCTAGTATAAATATTTGTTAAGACGAGGACTCAAATGTTTGGTACCTTCGCTCGGCAAAGGACTGATCAAGTGCGCGCAAGGGATAGCGCTTGGCGGTTTAGCCCGTGAATGATGAGATAGTCTCGAGTCGCTCAAAGAAAAAAACGTAAGCGCCAAATTCGTTATTTCTATTTTATATAAAATCAGACCGGTTAATTGTATTTTCATATTTACATTTTGATCAATTACTAATAACCTATCTTTTAGTCTAAAAATCATTATTTCATTCGTTGCATTTGAGCTACAATAACAAAAACTCTGCGAACGAAGACCATTTTTCAAAAAATATTTCTATCGAGAAAATTTTATTAAAAGGTGTTTTCATCTTCAATTTTTGCAGATGAAATAGTAAAATATCATATTACTTAGATTTGAAACTCCTAATTTAAGTATTTTGCGAGATAAATAAGGTTCAGAACGACCTTATTTACAGTGGTATCGCCTTAAATGTAGCACGTAGCGCCCTCTGTGTATAGTTTCAGCACAACTCTAGGTTATATGAAAAGTCGTGGAAACTTCAAAGATGATACCATGGTTATAAGAAAATAAAAGTAGACATCACAAAAAAAGAATATTTTGCTAAATAAAGATATTTTAGTCAACATCAACTAGCGATTGTAATGCTTTTAATATGAAAATCATTCAAGGTTTATAGGACTAAATCTATAATCTGGTTTATTTCAATACCCTATAAGCCTCATACTTGCATGTTTTACGATTTTAAATAAGGTGTAATCCTCTAGGGATAAATGTACCTACTACTATACTGTTACAGAGCCTAAGGTATTGAACTAATTAGTCCAAAAAGTATTCTATATTTTTTTGTATAAAAAAATAAAATAAAAATCATTTATTTCAGACTAAAGTCCATATCGGCACATTACACTACAAAATAGGATTTTAAATATTATTTTCATCCTTACCACTTATTAATTGGAGGATTTATGTGGAGGTCTGTATGCCTCTTATAAACATCGGCATCCATCCTCTCATCTATGAGCTGCAGAACTCTGTTGGAGCTCCCTCTCATCCTTTGCACCATCGAGGCTGACTTTTTGCGAATGATGGCATAGAAATCATCTATGCCAGCATCCACAAACATGCCTGATGCACTACAGAATCGAGGAAGCCTCAACAGAGCTCTGAAAGTATTGTTATATTGAATCCGCAGAGCATTATAAGTTTTTGACTTGAAGTTGGTCCATAGAGCATATGTAGAAGCTTTGACAATATGCTCTTAAGTGGGGAAGGTTGACCTGTACATTACAGCGAGTGAATCTATGGGCCAACATATTGCCTCTGACTGACAATGCTCTGCGTTCTCTTTCAATGTCTAACTCATCATTTAAATCTTTCGTAACAATATGCCCTAGGTACTGAAAACCTAGCAGTAAGAGTAAGCTAATAAATAGGTATACATTCTTAAAGGAATAAAATTCGACCTCATAAGCCCGCCGTTGTATATATATTTTTTCTGTTTTGTACATTCTCTTTCTGTTTATGTAGGTACTATAAAGCTTTACAAACAAACAAACCTCATAAACAATTTTCCCAAAATTATTAGTATTCATTACAATTTTATTGGCATTTTTTTACATTAGTATTTTATTTTTAGATAATTCACAACCTAGATCTAAAGGTAATAGAACAGAGAAAGATTTTAGACCTGCTGAAGTACGAGAAGCGAAGTAAGAAGAATAAACTGCGCAACTTTGAGAAGGAGTACGAGCATTTACTGATAGAGAATACGAAAGGGGAACTTGTCAAATCAAAATCAAGCACAAAGGCTAGAAAGGTAAGAATTAAACTAGATTTCTTTTTGAGTTACAGTTAAGAAAAAACTGGCCAAGTGCGAGTCGGACTCGCGCACCAAGGGTTCCGTATCATTATTTATAAAAACGGCAAAAAAACATGTCTGTTGTATTAGCCCCCTTAAATATTTGTTTTATTATTAATTTAATTATTTATTTTCAAAGTAAATATATTTTTAAATATTCTGTCAATATTTCAAGCGTCTACCTGTTACCGTTATCAATAACGAACAAAAACGAGCAAAAACAATCATGTTTAGTTGTATGGGAGCCCATTAACTATTTATATAATAGTGTTTTTTAGTATTTGTTCTTATAGCGGCAACAGAAATACATAATCTGTGAAAATATCAGCTCTCTAGCTATCACGGTTCATGAGATACAGCCTGGTGACAGACGGACGGACAGCGGAGCCATGTTAATAGGGTCCCGCTTTTACCCTTTGGGTACGGAACCTCTTAAAACCGATCAAGTATGAGCACGTTTCTTGTATGGGGACTCTGATGTATAAAATGCAAAAAACCATAGATTTAAAAAAAAAATGCGTCTCATACTTCTATGCATAAAACCTATTCCAGGCGACTTCCTTCTGAGAATATCAAACTCTTTTGAGCACAAACATTTTTTTTAATTGACTATGTAGCCAGCTCCCCAATTAAGGTTTTGCTACTTAACCGGGCATTTGAGGCGAGAGCAGAGTGCCTTCAGCCTTTATAGACAACATCACCAAAGGGCCCCCAGGAAGAACGGACCTATGCTTTGGGCGTTGCCTGTTTGCGCAAGGCTTGCAGAGACAGCAGACTCTCATATTTCCTGATGGGCCGCTAATATATTAACGGTTTAATAGATACGGCCCTGTGACGGATGAATCGACTTACATCAGAGGCTTATAAAACACCTTAGCACTATTTGCGTACGGATCCCTAAAAATTAAATGGCTTTTTATGCAAATGCTTATATGTAACAGTAAACAAATGCTTACTATTCGTGTGTGTAAGTGGCCAACACTGGTGTCAGATTTGTCAAGCTTGCTTGAAGCATATAAGATAGCTTAATAACCGCTATTTAGTGAAATGAAGTAAAGAAAACGAACCGAAGCACGGAAAAACTCGAAAAATTCAAGTGTCATTTGTTTTTGGTCACCCATCATAATGGGACCATGTGTTGCTTTACGCGCATAAGCGCTAATATAATGTGCACGCTAAGCAATCGAGGTAATTAATACAACAAATAAATCTACCAGATACTAGCAATTATGAAGAGTTTCTTCTTTAAACGTTTCAGCCTAAATTTAATTAGGTACTTAACAATGTTTTCCACAGAGAACATCACACTTAGAAAACGAAATTCATAAAGTTTTGATCCAATGGACTGAAGCGGAATTAGTCAAGAAAAAATATTATTCTATCAGGTGAGAATGGTATCGTTTTTTCCACAGATTTTAAACAATAATTAACTAAAGATAAACCTGAAAAAAAAAATTATATATTGAAAAAAATATATAATATAAATATATAATAATATAACTAGAAGTTGAGCAAGTAACTTGAGGGGGAGGAAAATGCCGGAGCCATAGGATGGGAATTCTCTCGCTGATTATGTGAATAAAGTAGATTATTGGCATTTTATTTTCAGACAAGCCCTAATAGATGATTCAGTGAAGTTCGAAAGCTCTCTCACTCATATAGAAGAGGCTTTGAAAAAGCAGAAGGAAGAAATAGCAAAGCTTGAGGTAAAAACTGTTAAACCACAATTTTCTTTGTTAATCTACCGATGAATTTTGAGTCTAATCTTGCGAGAGCCTATGTCAGAGCGAGGGCCGCCGGATTATACAATATGTTAAGAAACTGTCCGACCTTTGAAGGGATGATTCAGCCCGTTGACATGAACAACTTTGCCTATGGACCAATGTTAGGAACTCAAATTTTTTTTGAGGTTAGGAAATACAAGCTAAACAAAGCTCATAAACATCAATGGGACCTCTCCAACCCGTCTGGCCAGCGAGGAGAGTGTAGGCCAAATCCTCAGTCTGCTCTGGTCAAGTATGGCTCCGGTAGTACAGAGAGGGTCATGCTCCTGCAGTGGAGACTAAAAAGACCTGATGATGATGATGAAGTTCCCATACAAATTGACCGGGCGAACGAACACTTGTATGGAAATGTCGAAACTTTTTTTTGAGTTCCCAGCATTGGTCCTACAGGAAAAGTTTTTCATATCGACGGGCTGAAGCACCCTTCAAGGGTCGGACAGGGTTTTCTTAACATATTGTATATCTATTCCTATAGAACTATTATCATTTCGAGTAGGTGTCACGGTCAATCGACCATGCACACCCTGGTGTCAGAGTTCTTCGGAACCGCCTCTCGGCCTCTGACGTGGTTCCTTTAACGACTAGCAGATGGCAGCCGGGACCACCGGCTTAACGTGCCTTCCGAAGCAAGGAATCATCTTTATTGTCAGACAATCAGGTGATTCAAGCCTGTAATGTCCTAACCAAACTGGAAACAACTAAACAAAGTATGCTTCCGGTGGGAATCGAACCCATAATATATAACTATAATAGAACTATAATAGGTATACATGGTATCACTATCAATTCGCTTGTACAACAGTTGACTTGCCTAACAATTAATACTTAGAAAGAGGCACAAATATTGATTGTTGACTTCAAATGGGTTAAAATATATACTTCCAGAAAATCCGCGAAGAAGCAGCCGAGATGCGCGTTCGAGCTACGGCCGCCACTTCCGCGGAAGCTGAACGAGCTCATGATGCAGATCATACGCGAGCTCAGGAGAAGGCCTACTTCGCGCAGAGGTTCGCCGAGAGGAAACGTGAACTTGAGAAACTAGAGAAAAGGATATTCCCTCCTCAAAGTGAGTATTTTTACAACTTCCAAGGAAGTAGTGGAGATATGCGTTTTGCGTACAACAATTTGGTCAATTCGACAAAGTAGCAATAATTTTCTCGAAGAGAGTACCTAATAATAATTAATCGATAATATTTATTACAAATTATTGCCGTGTGGTTTCCGGCCTAGATTACATGACCACTCCATTCTACGCTATGGATAGAACAGGCAACTAAAGGGACAAGCACATTCATCTCGTGCAACGAAAGCATTCCCAAGGAGGGTTTAAGTTAGGCAGGCAGCGGTAAGTTAGGCAGTCGTAAAACTAAGCCTAAACTTTTCACAGCATGAAAAGTTTAAAAGTCTTACGTGCTGTCCCGATCCCACATAAAGTGGGAGGAGGAGTGGGAGATGAAGTAATAAATCAATGAACAAATCTAAAAATGTTTACAGCTCGAGTGGTGCGACAGGAATCGACGAAATCGGATGAAGGCGAAATTGCTACAGAGGAGCAATCTGCGGCTGCTCAAATGGAGGAAATATTCCAAAGGCTTATGAAACTTACAGGTTAATTTGCCATATATTTAAACCCTTGAGATTTTTAAAATTTTGTCCATTCCAGCAAATTACTGTGTGTCAGAGAATGAGTTTTTGATGACCATCTCCGTCGCGCTACATGAGGGAGTGCTGGCAAATACTTATATGTATGAACGTACTTGATTTTTATAAATGTATTGTTAAACGGATTTTCAACTTCCCCAGGTGGATTGCCCTCAGAGATGTGGTCGGCTGTAAAAAGAATGCCTTATCATATGATAGGATATGCCGTCATAATAGCGGACCCCAGGCTAAATGATGCACTAAACGGCCACGCCTTTTGTGTATCATATAGCCCGGGGCCATGCAACCGGAAAAACGATCAAATAAGAAGACTAAAGTAACTAAAGAACTAAAGTAGTAGTTGCTATATTCCTGTCAACTGCCTTGACTTGCCTTGCTATGATTTTCATTGATTTGACTTACCACATCGCCTATTGACATAATCCTACAATTTTCGCCCGTACCTTGTTTAGGTTTTTACGATGGGATAGGTGAATCAGCTACTACATTCTAAGTCTACATTTTTTTTTACCCAGTACATCACGCAAGAAATTCGGAATGGATAAATATATTTTGATATATCCTGGAATATTTCAGACTCAGCACAAGCCGCATAGTTCTATCAACATTCCTTTAGCAACTTCAAATGAAATACTTTTGAAGTAGGTTTACATATCTTACTATTTTTAAATGTTTGTCACCTCATATCTCCGTTATTTATGATACGATTTGAAAATCTTTTATTTGAACGGGTATGCTTTCCAATTCATTCATTTTAAATATCATCAAAATTGGTGCAGTAGTTTGATTGAAAGATTATTTACTACAATTTCCAGCTTATATTTTGGTATTGATCATATTTCAGGAGCAAACGAGGCTGAAGAAGTGTTCGACAGGTTCCAAGGCCAGCGGGAGACATGCAAGCGGCTCAACTACCTCCAACAGACCATTGAAGAGGAGAAATTGCAGTTAGAAGAGATGCAGACATCACTCATATCAGAGTTGGAGGCGTTCAAGTTTGCGTCGGTCAAGGATAAGGATGAGTAAGTCTTACCTTTTGCTTAAGTACCACTCTAGAAGACAAAATAAAAAAGAAGAGATTCTTAGAGAAACAAAGGTCACCATTTAAACTATTAGCTCAAGTGGCAGTGGACGCATATGGCGCAGAACCGATGGCCGATGGATAAAATAAGGTAAAAGTACCAGAAAGCGCAGCGTTGGACGATCTGACCAAGGTCACAGAAAGCCACTGGATGCAGGCCAATCGGTTGGAACTTCTTGGGGGAGTCGTGTGTCCAGTAGCCGATATCTTGCGGCTGAGATAATGATAAGTATGACAACAAAGAAGTTTACATGCAATGCAAGTGGCGACAATACCTCCAGTAGACATTGAAGAGGAGAAACTTCAGTTAGAAGGGATGCAGACGTCGGTAATATCAAACGTGAAAGCGTTCAAATTTTCTTTTGCTAAAAATTTTACTGCTGCTTTTTTTTTCTAACAAATATTGTGGCAAATGATGGAAATGTGTAAACTAATGCCAGTTTTACGCCTTTGTTGTTTTTCCTGTGGTGGTAAAGTATATCTGATTTTTTGTACTATGGTCGTGACCTCTCTCTAGATTTACCAATTTGGGTTATTTGTCATGGACATAAAATTATGAAACAGTCTGCATGCAACTGCAAGCAAACAAAATTCAACCTTTGGATAGCCATTGACAAAATCTTAAACTTTTCAGGGGACAAGAACAAATAAACGAGTTAAAAGAGGAAATAAAGGCAGAAGACGAGTTACACGAAGAGCTGCAAAAGACCCTAGATGATCTGGAGAAGCTGTTGCTAGAGATCAAAAGGCTGCTGTACGATCTGTGCAAGTTGTTAGACGTGAGTGTTCCTTTATATTAAACTAACGACCCGCCCCGGCTCCACACGGATAGATAGCCCATCTGTATCACATGTAGGATTCTAAAGATGAAAGAATTTTTCAAATTGGTCCAATAGTTTCAGAGCCTATTCAATGCAAGCAAATCAAATCTTTTCTCTTTATAGTATTAGTGTAGAAGTGTAAATAGAGGCAATTTTGTAGTAATTCATTATTGTAGATTACGACTAGATTGCCGATGGGACAACAACGTTAGATAATATTTGCAAAAGACTGAAAATGTTTTAGCTTATCTAGACTTAGATTAATATTATAAAGAGAATGTGGAGTATTGGAGCAGGACTTTTACAAATATTTGTCATATTCTGTTTTAGGTTATACCAGACCCTGCAATGCCAGAATGGACAGCAGAAGCTCGAGATGTACAAGATCTTATTACGGTTCTATCTGCGCGGTACGAGAAAGCTATCGCCAGAGCCGAGGAAATCAAAGAGAAGCAGGGAGAGTCTACTATCATAGCTATACCTTCTAATGTAAGAAAATATAAGGAGTTGTTACCCTGTCTAGCAAACGGGGAGGCGCATTTGAGTGTTCAAATGAAATTTAATTGGGACGAACACTCCTCTACTCTCCCCACCCTCTTAGTTTATCTGTGCCACACAGCACCGGATCAAAAGCCACAATATAAGAAAGATCTAGCAAAAATTTTATTGATTGTATATGCTTAGTAAGTACCTCACCCCGAAAACATTTAATTAAAAACGCTTTAAAATCTATCCATCAATTTAGTGGTTACAATGCATCAAATAGACCTATACACACACACAGATAATCTAGGCATAGTCTTAAAAATACCTTCAAAACAAAGCTGTAGTATCCAATTAATAGGGATAATAGTCGCGGAGGAACGTCATGATGCTCGCGGGTCTCCACGTTTCAAACGCAGAGCATCTTTTACTACTTCTGCGGATCTAAAGGGGTAAATGAAATTCTAAGGGTACTTTATTCACACCTTAGTTTTGGTAGGTGAGTAAAACATTGTTTTCATCATCATCATCATTATCAGGTCCTTTTTAGTCTCCACTACAGGAGCACGACCCTCCCTGCACCACTAGGGCCACACTTGGCCAGAGCAGCCAGAGGACTTGGCTCCACGCTGGCCAGACGGGTTGGAGAGGTGTCTTAGATGTTTATAAGCTTTGTTTACCTTGTATTTCCTAAGTCGCCTTCTACGACATCCACGGGAAGACTTGGAGTGGTCCTATTCTACTCCGGATACCACACGGCTACATTGTTTACCAGCTCGGAATCTTCCATGCTGGTCTGGGAGAAAAGAAAAAACGTAAAATTTGCCAGCTTCTTCCCGAGCATAAGTAAGTAAGTAAGTAAGCATACCGTAGAATCCGGTCAAGGGAATGAACAAAAATCATGACAATAGGCGACGCGGCTAGCACCATCAATATTTTGATTCCGTTTTCCACCTTTACGTTCGTCCACCAACACGCTAACCGTGGCCTTTCGGTCTTATGACCTTAGCCTCTGTCTACCCCGTAAGGGATATAGAGGTGATAATATGTATGTATGTATATGTATCAGCTCGGTTATGTTCTTTCAGCCAACAAGCCGCCCGTCATCAGTTGCTGGTCTCAGTGCCAGCCACAGCACGCCCAAAGAATCAGAGAAGGCCGTGCCCACATACAAAGAGCTCGTCAGCAGAGAGCCAGTTAAAGCCCCACGTAAGAATTTCATCATTATCATTTCAGCCAAGTCCACTTGACCCAATGACCCGTAACATCATCATCATCATCAACAGCCTTCTATATCCCACTGCTCGATATAGGCACGCCAACATTTATGTAACATTAACATTTAAGTTAAATGGTAAATAACAGTCCCGTAGACTACACTTAACGTAGATTTTTTTTTATGTTTTCGCTGTTCTATTGTCCATGATCATCATCCATCTTCATATCATGACTAGCTACGTGGCGCAGCGGTCAACACGCCTGCCTGCGACACGGAGTGACCGGGTTCGATCCCCGGCCAGGTCAAGATGGAAAATGATCTTTTTCAGATTGGCCTGGGTCTTGGATGTGTATCTATATATGTATTTGTTATAAAATATAGTATCGTTGAGTTAGTATCCCATAACACAAGTCTTGAACTTACTTTGGGGCTAGCTCAATCTGTGTGATTTGTCCGTATGTATTTATTTATTTATCTTCACAATTCCACTGCTGGACAAAGGCTTCTCTTAAGGATTTTTCATTTCATGGAAGGATATTGCCATACTCGCCACGTTTGGCAGGCGGGTTGACGAGCGCACAGTCTTTAGCTTCTTGTGCTCCCGACGCCGCTGCCCATCGAAAGCGTTTTTAAGCAGGAGAAATACAGTAATTTATTGAAAGTGGAAAGGGAATAAACCTATTGGCATAAAACTCACTCGGATGAATGAGGGAAAATCATTAGTCCGGAAAGCCGGCCGCGTATACCTGATGCCTTACCTGCAACCACCGACCAAGCCGTTGAGGACGATACCCTGGCGTGCCCACCTAGTCCGCGCTTCATTCACTGGTATTAAGGCGCTGTGCATCAGAAGAATACCGTGAAACGTGTATTTTTTCGTCGCGCAGTTAACCTTATTTTTCAAAGAATACTAGCATGAAAAAAATATGAAGTATAGTTCAAAGATCAAAATAAATGGTTACATCTAAATATGTTCAAAAAAATATTTAAAACCTAACTAAATAAAATATCAAAAAAGCTATATCCAGAAAAATTTTCGTCGCGGACTTCTTGATATTTTCAGCGACGACTACCAACTTTTATACGTCTATAAAAAGTATAACTAAATGAGCAAGATGGGTACCTACAAAAAATACAATATTTGGTTATAATTATTGAATTATTAAATTAAAAGTGAAAATTAACACGAAAAGGGCAGACACGGATTTGAACTGAGACTGACGATTGGTATGAAACAAATATATAAAATATCGCGCGATGTCTGCTACAAACGGTTAAGGGATACAGCGCCTTAATACTTTGAAAGCCGGAATCGCAGACACAATAGATTTTTAATTGTTTGTCGGACAACGTTGTCCGAGACGGCGTCTAAGGTGTTAAAAACTACGGATGAATTAAAATATACATTGGCAAGTGAATGTGCCCGTACTTGGCATGCTATCTCCAAGTACGGGTTACCTTAAATGAATCAACCAAAAAATTTAATAAAATATTTTGTCCACAGCCTCTGATGAAGAGGAGGATATACCATCGCGGTGCTATCTGAAACGGCAGGCGCAACTGATCATTGACACCAAGTGCAGAAGAAAAGGATTCAGAGCCTTCCCTAGGAAATAAGTCCACACTCTAATCAAGGGCGCATCCAGCTTTGGTGCCAGGGGGGGGGGGGGGGGGGCGTCACAGAGTAGTGATCAAGTCACAAGTTTTATAATCATAGATAAAATACCGTAGGTATTTTATTAATATAAGTCATAGCCCAGAGGGGGGGGGTCAGGGGGTCATGACTGGATCCGCCCTTGACTCTAATCTGGCAGTGGGATATTATTAAGAGGCCGTTGATACTTGGTTGGCAGTCTCACACGCACAATCAAATTTTTTTAAAGACTAAAAAATGTGTCTAATTTTTACTAAAGTGTTTCATTATTAATCTAGATAACTACATCGTGGATGTTTAGCAGCTCTTCATGATCTGGGAGAAAAGAAAAAACGTAGAATGTGCTAGCTGCTGCTCTTCCCGCGCAGATAGTAAAAGCCCATCGAGGGATTAGGCAAAAAAGTGGAATCATGTCAATTGGCAATGCAGCTAGCAACCCATCTCTATTCGATCCCATTTTCCATCTGCACGCCCTCCAACATGCTAAATGTGGCCATAAGGTCTTATGGACCTAGGCTATGTCTAGCCCGCAAGGGAAAAAGACGTGATACTTTATATGTATGTGGATATTTTAGACGTGTTTTTATACTATTTCTAAGTGTTTTTATACTAAGCAGCTGGCACATTCTACGTCTTTTCTTTTTTTCCAGGCCAGCATGGAAGAGCTGAAAAATATCAACGATATAGTAATCTACGATAATAATGAAACACTTTTGTAAAAATGAGACACATTTTTAATAATCTTTAAAAATGTTTGATTGTGCGAGCGAGACGAAGACAAGAGGGATGGCAATGGAAAGCTAATTGTAGATGTCGCTGCGTATTAATAAATACATAATAATAATGATCAGTCATTTCACCTTTCATTGGAAAATTATAAAACTCATATTTGTTATTTCAATAGAAAGAATCTATTGTTTATTTATTAACTTAGTATTTGGCAAACATAAACCCAACCTATAAATGTATTTCTTGTTTTATTTATAATACAATAAATATGTATACCTATGTCGTTCATACGTAGGAGACTGGCTAATTTAACGAATACGCTAATCAGAAGAAGGTTTTTTCGCTTATATGGAATTTGGAGTCAGCAACCGACCTTGTGTAAAGCAGCCTTAAAAGAATAACATATATCGATATAATCTTATAAATGAAGACACTCATAAGATAATCCAGAAACCATAGAGATAATGAAAAAAAACCTCAGAACAAGGACTAAGAATAAGAAACTGACTTCAATCAAGCTACTGACGAGGCGAGGACGAGACGAGACGAGGCGAGCTCCATGGCGCAGTGGTTAACACGCCAGCCTGCAACACGAGGGCCCCGGGTTCGATCCCCGGTCAGGTCAAGATAGAAAATGATCTTTTTCAGATTGGCCTGGGTCTTGGATGTTTATCTATATATGTATTTGTTATAAAATATAGTATCGTTGAGTTAGTATCCCATAACACAAGTCTCGAACTTACTTTGGGGCTAGCTCAATCTGTGTGATTTGTCCGTATATATTTTTTACTGAACCCTAAAACTGAACCTCCTCCTTTTTTGAAGTCAAGTCAAAGAAGAATGTTTAAATATGAACGTGGGACGTGCGTGGAACTCTGTGGAACTCGCGTGGAATCGAACCATAAAGAAAATTATATCGAATTATGTTTATAAATTAGCAATGCTCTGATCTCATCCCCTGGACCGCCAGAATAGTTTTTCATGTCTGTGCTTGGGCTTGAATCTTTGCACATATACCTTCTAACAGAACCCGAAAGCCGGAAGCTTTTAACTCGGTCCTTACCATAGAGATAATATAAGAGTCCTTACATCCCCTCAGGCTTGACAGGAATGACAACTCAGGGCCGCAGTATTTATTTATTTTTTTACTAAATGTTGGATTGGGCATTTGTCTCCCATCTCACCTGATGGTAAGTATTATGTTTATGATTAGTTTGTTCATAGTTTGAGATAAAAACATTGTAGCGCTATCTCTACAACGTTTTTATCTCTTTTATATTATCTTTATACAATACTAGCTTTCGCCCGCGGCTCCGCCCGCGTCAATGCCGATCCCTCGGGAATCGTTTTTCCCGGGATAAAAGGTAGCCTATGTCCTTCTCCATACTCCAGAGAACTTGTATGCAAAATTTCATGATGATCGGTTAAGTAGTTACGGCGTAAAAGCGTAACAAACAAACAAACAAACATACAAACAAACAAACTCACTTTCGCATTTATAATATTAGTTGGATAGACAATATTTATTTATTTTTAAAATTACAGTGATTAATACTGACTATATACAACAAAAACATGAAGTAAAAAAAAACATAGAAAACAATATTGTATATAGATAATGTATCTAAACTTTTCCGAACATACCACAGTTTGTAACATTCATATTCCAATAATTATTTACCTCTGTGTAGATGGCATTTGAAGCGCCTTACACTACCTTAAATTCGACACTTTTTACAACTTTCTAAACATCAAAACTTGTGTTCAAGTTTTAATTTTGATGGGCTGAGTCGTCCCTTTGGATGGAATGTCGAAGACAAATTTACAAGTATAAGTCGTTAGAAAACTAAGACTAAGAGCACAAAAGAAAAAAGTTTCATTTAAAATAAAATGTACATGTATAAAGTAAAATCAAAGAGTAACGTTACAAAGATTTCAACGTTACAAAATATATAGTTCAGCTACAGCGACTTCGTTCACGTCACAAAATGAAAGTCTCGTATAGTTTAGTATAGCGACTGCAGCTACGGCGGTGGCGTCGATCAGGCTGAGAACCACAACTTTCCAGAATGACAACTTCCTAAACATCAAAGCATTCGTGTTCAAGTTTTCATTTTGATGGGCTGAGTCGCCCCTTTGCCGTCAGGTGTTAGAGAACAATAAAATAAAAGATAGTATTAAAGAAAAACTGTTTCATTTGAAATAAAATGTATATGTAAAAAGTTAAATCAAAATGTAACGTCACAGAAATTTCAACGTCACAAAATGTATAGTTCAGCGACAGCGACGTCGTCGGCGGCAGCGGCTACGGCGGCGTCGACGGCAGCGACTGCGTCGGCGGCGACGGCGGCTGCAGCTACGGCGGCGTCGACGGCAGCGACTGCGGCGTCGGCGACGGCAGCTGCGGCGGCGGCGGCGGCGGCAACAGCGCCTGCGACGTCGTCTGCAACTGCGGCGGCGGCGTCGCCCGCACCGGTCCGACGGCTCGGCGGATCGTGAGTGCGAGAAGACCGACCGACTTCGCCTTCCATCCTCTGCATTTTCGTTGGCGATCTTATCCTTAGATTCGACTCCTGGCTTCTTTGAAACCTTGTCTTGTACTGCGTGTTCGGAACGTCGACGCGCCGCTTCCGCTCGCCGCCGCTTCTGCTGAAGATTCACGTACGTTTTCAACCTAGCCGTGTACCGTGGTGAAGCCTCTGTCTCACTTCGTTTTCTGAGGAAGACGACGACGTCATCGTTTAGTTTCTTCTTCTTCTTTTCTTCGTCGTCCATGCCGCCGCTGCCCGCCATCAGTCTTCGTTCATCGCTGTCGACCAAAACGTAAAATTTTGGTGTAAAAAAAGTTACAAAGCCGCACTAAACCATTCCGACATAATTATTTCAAATTACTGTTCTTTGTTTTCAGAAAACAGAACGTCTGACATCTTGAGTATGACATCTTTTCTTGTTTTTTTTTTCCAGCCCGTTTCTCGGTTTCTTAAAAAAGTAAAGAGTTCTACAATGAAACAAATAAAAATTGATTTGTCATAACTTTTGTCAATCGAAACTAATAGGTTATCCCTCCTACATTTCATGGATTTTTTAACTTATTTTGGCGTATGATTTTATAAAGTAGTACTTAGATAAATTCCACATCATGTTTTGCCCCAACAAGAACTCCTACCTCCAGCTGGTATGCGCGATGAACCCGCGGGTGATCAACAAGGCTGTCGACAAGGCCATGGAAAGAATACATTTTGATCCTCATTGTGGTAAGTGGAATTTTCCTGAAAGTATCTTACCTGTCTTTATTTCTTTGTCGTGAGCCTACAAGTATGATGTTATTAAAATCAAGAAATATAAACATTTTACATATTATACAAAAAATATGTTAAACTAGCTCTGTCCGCGTCAATGTCTTTCCCTCGGGAACAGTACTTGTCCCTGGGATAAAATGTACACTATGTCCTTCCCCGTACCTCAGACAACAGGTATGCAAATGTCATGATGATCGGTGCAGTAGATAAGATGTGAAGACGTTACAAACAAACGAGTCTGTCTTCTTGAAAGGCCGGCAACACTCTTATAACACCTCTGGTGTTACAATTGTCCATTAATGTCCATGGGCGGGGTGATCACTTACCATCCGGTGACCCGCTTGCTCGTTTGCCGTCCTAAGTCATAAAAAAACATTCTACGCCTATCTTCTTTCTGGGCAGTCTAAAGGCATCTGATAAGTACAACCTTTACCACACGTAGTAACTACCTATTTAGTAATCTGTGACACTAAGAGAAATACTACTAACTGCTTCGATAGCCCAGACCGAGGTAAGCTCCATAGATAAGCGATTGCGCTTATTTACTTAAAGCATTGCCGTAGAATCGGCACTTGAATTGGTGGACCCATAAAAAGAGAGAACAGAGCACACAAGCCTCCTCGGTACTTCTGAAAGTTCGTTAATCGAACTTGGTCGATTTCATCGTACTATCTTTTGAAATCAAGGTAGCACATGAGACGGAGAAGCGCAGATGACGAAATGATAGCCTTTCATATAAAAAAATCAATTTTAATCAAACTCCTAAACCGATTTTGATAATATTTAAAAGTTCAAAAAAATAAATGCCAATTTAAACAAAGAAAGATTGTTGAGTTTCATAAATGACGTAGTTATGCGATAGCAAACATAAAAAAAACGAATTGATAAAAATCTCCAAAAAAAAAAAAGACACGTGCTTACTTTTATAATAAGTTTTATTATACTGTTTGTTTTAGACGTACCTACTGCCCATCGCCTCACGTCCATGCAACCATCCCTCTACGCTCCCCAAGTGGACATAACACGGGCCAAGCTTGGTTTCGGTCGCAATGGCCTGCGGCTCATTGTCAGAGACTTACACTCGGACGATAATCTTATCCAACTGCAAGCTTTGCATTCAGTACTTGATCAGGTATTATGGCGTTTTTTTTTTTAAACTTTATCCCTAAAACCCTCCCTCTACGCTCCCCAAGTGGACATAAAGCGGGCCAAGCTTGGTTTCGATCGCAATGGCCTGCACTGTCAAATCGACCTTGCACAATTGCTCACACTGGTGTCGGAGAGTTCTTCGATACCACCTCTCGGCCTCTGACATGGTTCCTTTAACGACTACCAGATGGCAGCCGGGACCACCGGCTTAACGTGTCTTCCGAAGCACGGAATCATCTTAATTATCAGACAATCAGGTGATTCAAGCCTGCAATGTCCTAACCAAACTGGAAACAACTAAACAAAGTATGCTTCCCGTGGGAATCGAACCCACGACCCCCGGGTCTACAGGCAAACGCCTTAACCACTAGACCACGGAGGCAGCTTGTCAGAGACTTGCCCTCGGACGATAATCTTATGCGAGCTTTGCATTCAGTACTTGATCAGGTATTACGGTTTTTCTTTTTCAACAACTTGGTCCCTTAAACCATCCCTCTACGCTCCCCAAGTAGACATAGCGCGGGCCAAGCTTGGTTTCGGTCGCACTGGCCTGCGGCTCATTATCAGAGATTTGCACTAGTACGATACTTTTATCCAGCTGCAAGCTTTGCATTCAGTACTTGATCAGGTAAGACGCGAACCATGCATTATAGAGAAAATATAATATGCTCGATTGTCCTCTTTCCCTCCTCACATCAAAGCATCCCGCTAGCACTATTATGACAACATTCCTGCTGCAATATGACTTGGCAAAAGTTTTTATGGCCAGCCGCCCGCCTGACGGCAACCCTCCTTGAATAACTCCAGAACCGCTGACAAATATTTTCAAAATTAAGTACAAGTATTTGCTCAAGCAGGAATCGAACCCGCTGCCCGTCGTGTAGCAGGTTGGCGTGTTAATCACTCCGCCACAGAGGCTACGAAGACAGCAACATAAACACAATTCAGAAATATTTTTTGGGTAATGTAGTTTTACTCAAGCAAAATCGTCAAAATCTTACACAACTATACAAAACAATTACATTTTGATTAGAGATTAGTGCGAGTTCATACATTTTCTACTCGAACTCGCTGATAATGTATGAACTCGCACTAATCACTAATCAACGTGTGGTGGGGCCTACTTTATAATATTATTTTTAACGTATCGGTGTCAGGTACTAACTCGATAAACGTCTCTTCCTTCAGGTACAAATTTCAGAAAACGCACTGCTCATGATAAAGCTGCTGTTAGTTTACCGGCTCATAGACCTGATGCTCCACCGCGACCCGGTGATCAGGGAGAAAATCTGCCTCATCCTCACGCACCTCGCGACCTACTACCAGGGCAAGCAACAGATCATGACACGGCCTGTCATCATCGAAAACCTCATGTGGCTGATACTCAGAGACCGCAAGGAAATAAGGTTCGCGGCAGCCACGACCCTCAGAACCTTAGCCCGAGATAGATGCTCGTGCGAATTCATCATTAAGAACGAAAAAATCGTCGAAGATCTCCTGAAGATGATAAAAAACGAGCACGCGGGTATAGTCATTCTACACCTGAGGACTTTAGCCAACCTCGCTGAATGGGACCCCACGAGACTGCTCAGGGCAAATGCCTTTCAGATAATGCTGACCCTTTTCATAGAAAGAGATACGAGAATCGTCAGTGCCGCTATGGACTGCATGGCACAGCTATGCAAAGACGAAGTAGGTAAAATACTAGCAGACGAATATGACCTAACCTTTGTCCTAAGGCCATACCTCATGAGTACAAGTGTAGAAGTCATTATTAGTGCTGTAAATTTAATGGCGTATACGACTTTGACGACACGGTCTAAATGGCGCGCAAAAGAATGTATGAGACTGCCGAAGAGACTTGTAGATTTATGTCATACGCCGAACAAACCAGTACTGCAGCTCGGAGCTATGCAAGTCCTGATGAACCTTTGCGACATACCGGACATAAGAAACAACATCAGAATAAACATGGACAGGAATGTTAAGAGCATCAGCATCAGGAATCACGAAGAGTGGGACGGGACAACCGAAACCAGCAGTTTTGGTCTCGAAACTGGACATAACTATAGGACCATGTGCATTGAGAAGGTGGAAACTATCAAGAATGATCACGGAGATAATGCCCTAGTTATAAATGTGCATAGTTACCTGAGAAGACTGCAGGAACTGAAGGATCGATTGATATTTGCTGTCCACAAAAAGTCGTATAAGCATTAGATTTAGCCCAATCCGTGGCATAGTCCATTAAATCAGGTAGAAATCATATAAGGGAAGCTATTTTATACCTTTTGCTCCTATAAACTACTTAATATGACAAGACAACGCACGTCTGAATGTGTGTGTACTTTGTCTCTTTCAGGTCGTGTACGTTAGCGTATTATTATTCTGTGGTATATTATTGTTCTCTCGCTCTAATTAGCTAGATTAGAAAGAAACAGCTGGACTTCTTTGAGCTGAAAGATGTCAAGATTGCTATTCTTTCATCAGAAATGTGCGGATTCTTGCAGCGCATTATCAGTCTCTGCCCACTGCTGGACAAAAGCCTCCCTTTTTACGCTATTTTTTACGGTGCTGTACCACTCATTCACTGTCTTCCAGTCAACCAAACTGTCATCTGAACCGCGGTCTGGTGATTTACCGTTAAAGGAGGGATATACTTTGAAATGTTTCGATATTTTTTCATCTGTACCTGTGGCAGATATGACCAATTTTCCTGCCATGTACATCGAAATAATATTCGTGTAGTCTTCTGATTTTTTTGTATTTGACATACATATTTGATATAGTATCACGTCTTTTTCCCTCGCGGGGTAGACGGAGCCTAGGTCTACGACCTGAAGGCCACATTTAGCATGTTGGTGGGCATTAGGAGGAAAACGGAATCAAAAAAGAACATGATTCCTCAGATATTCGCCCATTCCCTCAATAGGCTTTTACGGCCTACGCGGGAAGAGAAGCAGCTGGAACATTCTACGTTTTTTCTTTGCTCCCAAACCAACATGGATGATTTTGAAAGTCTATTTTGAGCTTTAAGTAACTAAACGATATATATGTTAATAAATGTTGTAATTTGTTTTAAAACGACAAATAATGTATGAAAGCATATTTATTGTTTGAAATTGAATAAAATACATTATTCATTACATTATTACACTAATTGAGCTAATGTTTGGTTTACATTTTGTGCCTCAAACGACGGACTTAAAGCTATGACTCAGTCGTGCGTACATATTCATACACGTATTTTAATTACATACAACTTTAATATATAAACACGGTTTCACTCACGTTTGTTCAGACGAAATCGCCGACTAGTTTCGGTCTACGAAGACCATCATCAAGGCGAGTGTTAGGGGTGGCGCCATAGCGGTTTCGCCTTTTCTTCGTAACAAACGGACTTAGTTGACGATTCCAACTAAATAAACGTGGGTGAAACCGTGTTTGTATAATGAGTTTATCTCGCGTAAGTTTTATTACTATTATTACATACAACTTTATACAAAACTAATGCACAAACGTAAAAAAACAAAGCAATATTTAAAAGGGCAAACGAGGTACATTTTCAGAATATATTTTCATTCATTCATTTTCATTTCGAGTAGGTGACACCGTCTATCGACCATGCACACCCTGGTGTCAGTTCTTCGAACCGCCTCTCGGCCTCTGACGTGGTTCCTTTAACGACTACCAGATGGCAGCCGGGACCTTATTAACATACCTTCCGAAGCACGGAATCATCTCATTAATTTTGTCCATTTTCATTTATAACGTAAGAAGATAACTTCAATTTAAATCCAGACATACAAAATCATTTAATAACAGTCTTAACGCTTATATTAAAATAGTTGCATTGTTGATTCTATAACTAATGTTATAATTAAGTACCCGGTTACATTGTGCAGATTAAAAATAAAATACTGCCCGCTTTTCATTTGTATACCAGTCCTGACTTCACAGAAATATCGAGTTCAATGTCTGCTTTTGACATGCTATCTGGCAACAACTATAGAGAAATTATAGAGTTGCCATTTTATATTATTGCGATCTAACTGATGCTTGCTGAATATCAAATCTAATTATAGGTATTTCTTAAGAGTTTTGTATTTTACTACCAACTTAGAATATTTACTGTTTCGTTCAAAAATCATTGCGTATATAATTTTTTTATAACATGTGCGTTTTATGGCACAAAACTGCTTTCAAAATATACCTACACTATATATTTTTCATGGTTATATTATAATCTCAATATTTATCTACTTATTGCAATTAAAATAATAATTTATATCTACTCATCGTACGAATGATTACACAGTCATATCTTACGTAGGTTATTTTTCTAAAAGGCATAAGTTAAATTTGATTAATTACAAAAACCATAACAATATTACAATGGAAATGAGAAATATGCATTTCAAGTACTATAGAAAGTAGTTTTATACAGCAAAGAAAATACTCGTATTGAAAACGATCTCTCTATGATACTTAATATGTTTATTATTACAAGTTACAAGCTTTTAACTCCCAATGTATGTATGTAACTATATTTGTTCGGGTGGATTCTTGCAACTCAATATTGTAGCAGATATCGGCCACCGATTGCGCTGAAATTTTGTATACTCATTTAGTCTGGATGACAATGCATGGTTAGCTATGTGACGTCATTCTAAATCCAACATGGCGGAACACCCAATATGGCGGACTAGCAATTTTTTATGCACTCCAACAATATGGATATCAAAGGGCGCGCAATTTTTTTTTTTTAATTTTTGAGCGGCATTTTTTTTTTTCCTTTGCTTTCCGTTAAAACTTATCAGCCGATTGCTATATATTTCGGCCTAAGTGTTCGGCTTATGACGCATCTATCTCTTCCACCGTTATTACGTAAAATTATCGTCCGTAAACCGACTTTAAAGACAACCAATTTTTCTTACAAATAAAATATAAATGACTGCTTTGTCGAAAAAATTACAGCCTATGTCACTCGAGACATAAAGGTATGTATATACATACATATAATATCGTATTAGGATTCTAATGATAATATATCAGCATTTTTCGATTTTTTTTTTCACCTAGTTCTCACTTTTGTTCATTTGACGATCGCGGGACAAACTACTTAGGTGATTCAAGTGAGCTGATCGTGCGCAGTGTCGGCGCGCGTGCCACGCCCACTTGATATTTCTAATGTCTTTGTTGGTCTGTGTATTACCCAATCGACTAGCTCCGTGGCGCAGCGGTCAACACGCCTGCCTGCGACACGGAGTGACCGGGTTCGATCCCCGGCCAGGTCAAGATGGAAAATGATCTTTTTCAGATTGGCATGTATTTGTTATAAAATATAGTATCGTTGAGTTAGTATCCCATAACACAAGTCTTGAACTTACTTTGGGGCTAGCTCAATCTGTGTGCTTTGTCCGTATATATTTATTTATTTATTTATTTATTTATTGCCCCTATTACAACTTATCAACTTTGACTCAAAAGGGCCGTTCAAATATTAAGTAAGCAATATATCAGCTATGTTTAATCCCCACCTCCCTCTTGTCATCAAAAGTAAGAAAAGCTCTTCCCCCCTTCCCCAAGCTTACGTAAACATGCTGATGGCATCATTGTACAAACTCCCCTAAGCCTAGCCCAAGCCCCCTACCCCCCTTTGCTGCCTACGTAATATTTGAATGACCCCAAAATTACTTTGTGCATTTCGTCCAGTGTGGCATCTGACTTTTATAATGAAAACAAATAAATGATAGCACAAAAAAGCATTAACAAAACAATTATGTGCATATAAAATAATCAATTCACAATTAATTGCAAGCCTATACATCGCCTATATATATAAGACATACGTACGGCTTATTTTTACATGGTATACCTGTCTTACTAGACTTTGTGCAGAAAGAGAAAAGGATTACGGTTTAGGATAGCTGTCTCACTCTTCATAGAACTGCATAAGGTTTACCCCTTATCAGCATGATTTGGATCTAGAATTGCAAGATTGAAATGGACAAATGTCTAAATCGAGTTATATGTAAAATAACAACGGGGTTTTTTTTTTTTAACACAGATTGAGCTAGCCCCAAAGTAAGTTCGAGACTTGTGTTATGGGATACTAACTCAACGATACTATATTTTATAACAAAATACATATATAGATACACATCCAAGACCCATGCCAATCTGAAAAAGATCATTTTTCATCTTGACCTGGCCGGGGATCGAACCCGGTCACTCCGTGTCGCAGGCAGGCGTGTTGACCGCTGCGCCACGGAGCTAGTCAGGGTTGCACTCCGGGAGTGCCGGCAGAAGTGAAAACTCCGTGCGGTAGAAAGAGAGCGGGATATTACTTCCTCTTCTACGTCGCGCCGGCGGCCTCAGGTCACATGTCCGTCTTACGAATATTCAAGTCACGTGTCCTGTCGCGAATACTTTTTTTACCAATCCCAAAAAGTGCACAACCACTAAAAAGCTATCACTTCAAAACAACCGGCCAGGTGTGTCGTAATCGCTAACGACGGGTTCCGTACCACCTGTGTGGTGGTGTGTGTGTGACACGACGGACGGACAGATAGCATCCTTAAAACAAGTGTTAGTTCTTATTTACAATACGCCTTTTCTCTTTCTGAACCATCAAATGTACACTAAGATACGTTAGTGTGGGTTTATAACATAGCTAAATCTGAAAATAAAAACCTCATCTAATGATTAAACAATTGATATAGTATATTCAACATATTTATCACATTTCGCTATTAATTTATAAAAGACATTCCGTCAGGCCTGTCTCACTCCCCGTGTCGGTATCGAAAAGACAAACTATGGATCGTTTGTTCAAAGCTATAAGAATAAAATTGGCTTGCAATTAATTCTGTAGGTATCTAAACAAAAAGGTTCTGCGTTCTGACGCGAGTAAATCACACCGTATCGTTAACTACATTAAGTTGATATTTCTTTGAATACCTTTGCGATTGGGACTTATGTACGTCATCAAAAAGCCATCTCTGTGAATTTTGCAACTACTCAAAAAAAACAACACCTTGTATGATATGACACCTTGTATAATATCATGAAATATTTTGGAGATTCAGTTCTTTCTATATACCTTCGTACGTAAAATATTTACACAACACTAATTACTAATTAAAATTGCCTATGGAAGTATCGAGCATATACATTTTACTATACACTTCTAATGAATAAATAAGTTACCTAATTATCGCCCAACTGTTATCGAAACAATTCATAAAACATAATCCATTGGTCATATAACGAGAAAACTGAAATTTTCAATTCAGTTCAAAAATATAATTTTTGCATTTAATATACAAATCTAGCTCCCAATACGAACATATTTGCACCTAACTTGTTAACAGACAAATCCATGCATAGTAGGTATATCGTACTTACAAATACGTAGGAATCTTTTACCTGATTGATTACACATAGAAATATTTGTACCCAATTGGTTAGACATACAATAAGGAAACATTTAATTAGTTTAATTAAACTGATTGCCCTCAATTTGCGTCATCTTTGCATTTAAATTGTCACATAGGCCACATTGTATACAACTCACAACGGAACATCTTACATATTACGCCCAATTTGATTACTATTTATATGTATAAATCTTTGCACCCAATAGATTACAAGTGGAAATATTTTCACCCAACTGATTACACAGAAATCTTTCCACCAAATATATTACAGGTGGAAATATTTGCACCCAACTGTAATAGATTACAAGTGGAAATATTTTCACCCAACTGATTACATAGAGAAATCTTTGCACCCAATAGATTACAATTGGAAATATTTGCACCCAAATGATTACATAGAGAAATCTTTGCACCCAATAGATTCCAGGTGGAAATATTTTCACCCAACTGATTACATAGAGAAATCTTTGAACCCAATAGATTAAAATTGGAAATATTTGCACCCAACTGATAACACATTGAAATCTTGCATCCTATTCACTGCAGCTTTCCCTCTCAGTGAGGACGTACTCGTAAAGCGCCTTGCACAGGTCGTGCAACGTCGGGTCTCACCTGCCGCCGCGCTTGTTCAGCGGATCGTACATCTCCGCTTCAGAGTCGATCTCGTCTTCAGAGAGGGAGAGGGAACCACCGACGCGACGGGTGCGGAGACCCTCCTGTAATTATTATAAAAGTATGATTATTTTTTATTCACATATTTTCGATTTTAATATATTTTTTTAGTCGGCGAAAATGTTTTTTTTTATTTCGTATGGAGATTTTATCCGTTCATACAAAAGAGTAGTAGAATTGCCATATCCAGATCTGTTTTACAATTAATAAGTGTCTGAATGACCCACGGAATGACCTATATTAAATAAACGATTTGAATTTTTGTTTTTTTTTTTTTGATGTTTGAAAACGATTAAACCAACTTTGTACTAATATTTCTGTAGTATGTCCAACAACATATCAATTTTATTCGAGGCTTAGTTTGCTTTTTCTTTTTTATAAATGACCTTTTAAAAAATATCGATTTTCTTTGTAACATTTTAACAGATAATAAAACATTTGAAACAGCGGCAAATTACGTTTACCTACTTATATACTTATTGAAAAATGTGCCTTTTGGTCTTTATTACCTCCATGGGCAGTTCCCACAAATTCGGTTACTGAAGTCTTAGGAATTAAAGGCTAACTTAAAGGTGTATGTACAACTTAACATGCATTCTTTTCAATAACTTAAGTCCAGGAACATTTGTAGCACAGAACAATAAGATAATAAATAATAATTTACTTTTAAAGAATTGAGTGCATCAAATATGTCGTGCTGCTATTTGCCAATTATCAAAAACATAAAAGTGCATTGTGTGTATTTTATATTTTGCATTCACAATGCTATTTTGATATACCTTTATTAAACCTGCGACCTTAACGTACATAGAATTAGGTCGCAGGTTCAAATCCAGTCCGCTTGAGATATTTCTCACCATATTTTATTTCCTTATATAATATATAAAAAGAGTGCATTGTCTTTATCATAAACAATTTGAAAAGAATACTCAAATTGTTAAAAAAAAAATCTTTCATACAGTAGTACCACATTTATAAGTCGCCTCGGCATTGTTCGATGGCGTAAAATTTTACGCTACCGCCGACTCAAACCGAATAAAAACATCAGTAAAAAAAACCACAACCGCTCCATAGTCACACCAATTTACCACACCAGTGTGACTAAGGTTCATTTTAATTATCCATAGTCACACCAGCAAAAGCCGAACACACTCTTGACCAGAGACCAGTGTGACAAAGTTCATTTTAATTAACCTTAGTCACACCAGCAAAAGCCGAACACACTCTTGACCATGGTTATGGTCTATGGTTAGTTTTTATAATCCGTAGTCACACCAACACACTCTTGACTTGACGATCAAAAATAAAAGCCGATTAAAACATATTTAATTTTTAAAAATACATTTTAATATTATATTAATTAGTTTTATCGTACTGTTTCCAAAAACTGGCCAATACTAATTTCACCATGAATTACTTCCATTTGTGTCTGTATTATAAAATTATCCTTTTTCATTTCCAATTTACGTCTTTTATTTGGGTTGGTGTTACATTCAATATTAATACTTTTGATCAAGTTCGTTGTGACCTCTTCCTCCAGTACACTTAGAAGTTTAACGATAGTCACGTAATTTTTATTAACTCTTTTATTCAGCTGGGAATGCCAATTTTCTAAAACGTTATTGGTACGGTGACGTTCGTTATATATACACCATTCATTTATAAGGTAATCTTTAATCCACGTATTTTTCATATACTTTATGAACTTATTTAGTTTAGAATCATTAAACTGCTCTGACCGCGACTGGATATAGCTCCATCCATCACTAATTTTGTCTCTTGGTAAAAGAGGAAGAGATGCAGACAATGCCACAATGCGGCGATAAAGTTTCGATTTAATCCCGATGGACTTGCTTTTCCTCCAGATGCTGTTACTAAAGTGATAGTAACATCTTTTGATTGTTATATCAGGAAAAAAAAACTTCACAGCTTTAGTTGCTGCAAATTCAAAGTCAGCGTGAATTTTCTTTGGAGCCCACTCTGGACAAAACGTTGTCAAAATGTCAAACAGTGCGAGATATGATGTCTCTTTTTTATCGCTCATTAAGGCGTATACAAGCGGAATAACGTTAGTTGTATCAGATGTACTGTTTAGATCGCCATGTATGGAAAAAAGCTGACTAAACGGTTTAGGTGTACTCTTGAAAGTACCATCGATAAAATATTCTTTTATTACTGGCAGTTGTTCTTTACTTTCGGGGGAACAAAACAATATTATCCTAGAACCTTCATATTGATAATCCGCTATAAGAAAATTATTAAATTGAGCGGGTATTTCTACATCATCCAATTGAGTGAAGACCGTTTTCTTAACTCGAAATTTTTTATTACGTGCCGAGTATAGGCTTCGCTTCACGTTATCAAACGATGGCACTTTGGCAACCAAATGTAGACCTTTGTTGTATATGGGTTGAATTTGGTTTTTAAAAATACTAGGTACGGATTCAGCCGATGCACCGGCTTCATTCTTCATTTTATCAACACAACATAATATTTCATTTCCAGCATAATCACGCTTACAATCCAAAGAATGCTCCACATGTTTTAGTACTTTTCCATCCTGATAAAACAAAATCAGCAATTAGTACATTATAGTAATTTCGGGAAATCCTCTCTAATTAGAGTTTGTAACTAGTATTTTTTAAAAAGCTTCATTGTGTGTGTGGAAAGGCTCTTAGGCCTCATTTAGGAACTCGGCGACTGGCAAAAAATCTATGTTATGAAGAGTTCGTCCACCAGGATCCCCCGGGAAACGCACCGCCCCGACCGCTGAGTTCTTAAATGAGGCCTTAGTCCTACCATACGGTTCCTAAGGAACATACATGTCAAATTTCAGCTTCGGCTGTACGTTGTCTGTTTGTCATCTATTCAGTCACTCAGTAACGGAAGAGTTTTATATTATTATTGATTTATATTGATTGACTGATTGAAAGTAATGATCCTAAAATGTGTAGGTACCTACTAAACTAAATATGAAATAGTACTAGTACATACTACATATTAAGGCTGCGTTTATCCTGTTTACGTTTACAAAGGTTTAGAGAACTTACATGAATAGTAACAGATCCGACGCATCTCTGTATTCGCTTTTTACTACAAAACCAAATGATGCTTTTATTAGCATACACTTTCTGTTTATAATACCGATATCCGTCGAATAAAAGCACTACACCACGCTTTCTTTCTAAAATTCTAAAATCAGCCTGAACATCCATTTTTTACACACAATAAAATAATGACAAGGAAGTGACAAGGTAAAAACAAATGCTTTTATAAATAAATACTCCATTGACTCCTCTTTTATAATTAAAATATTGCAAATAGGTCGCAAACTCCATTATCAGTATACTAGCTGTCGCCCGCGGTTCCGCTTACGTTAATGTCGATCCCGCGGAAACAGTACTGTTTTCCGGGATGAAAGGTAGCCTATGTGTTAATCCAGGTAATACTATCTGTGTGCGAAATTTCATCAAGATCCGTTTTGCCATGAAAGAGTAACAAACATCCATACATCCACACATACTTACAAACTTTGAATTTTGAAATAAAATAGGGACAAATCTTACACAAATTTAGTGATTAGATTAAATAGTTCATTTATTTAAAACAATAAACCGGCCAAGTGCGAGTCGGACTCGCGCTCGAAGGGTTTCCTACCATTATCTAAAAAAACGGCATAAATCATGTCTGTTCCCCCCTGAAATATTAATTTCATTCAGTTTTTTTTTTATCAACTACTTAATACAAAAAAAAAACAGAATAAAATTAATCATAGCGGCAACCATAGAGCGGCAACAGAACTACATTAATTTTATTCTGCTTTTTTTTGTATTAGTTGTTATAGCGGCAACCACAGAGCGGCAACAGAACTACATCGTCTGTGAAAATTTCAACTGTCTATCACGGTTCATGAGATACAGCCTGGTGATATACGGACGGACAGACAGACAGACGGAGCCATCGGAGCCATATTAATAGGGTCCCTTTTTACCCTTTGGGTCCGTACCCAAAACCCTAAGAAGCAGCCTAAATAAAAGACCTAAACTGGGTGAAGGGCGTGATGGTTTGACTACGGATCAGGTTCGTAGTCACACTAGTGTGACTATGGATAATTAAAATGAACCTTATTTAAACTGGTGGGCGTGATGGTGTGACTAAGGTTCATTTTAATTTATCTGTAGTCACACTGGTGTGACTATGGATAATTAAAATGAACCTTAGTCACACTGGTGTGGTAAATTGGTGTGACTATGGAGTGGTTGTGAAAAAAACGAACTTATTCCTACTATATAAGATTTGAAATACAAAAACAACAGTCGTGCTGTCTGGCTCATGACAATTGTACGACGCGGCGCCGCAGCGAACTGCAGACATGGCGCGTACGCATCAGCCAATAGCGGACGGATATTTTCGCGCCATGCAAAATTTGATTACTACGCAGGTACATCGGTGTAACTTATAAAAGTGGTACGTTTAGCAATTTTGTAGTAAATTCTAATATTCAGCTACACAAAAGTAAGTAATATTTTTATAAAGGAAATATTAGATTATAAAACTATTATGTTATATTTATCTTTTAGTTATTATCCAGACACCATATTATATTTAATTAAAATAAAGCAACCATTTTTCAAAGACAAAATAAGTCTTGGGCTTGCATACTCATCATCATATCAGCCGCAAGAAGTCCACTGCTGGTTATAAGCCTACCCCAACGATTTCTAATACAATCGGTTAGAAGAGGCATGTATCGTCTTCTTGCTTACTCATCAAAGTGCTTTTGATGCATCGTGCTATTTATTTGTATGTAAATTTTATTCCACCATTACCTTTAAATGCCTGATTGAATTTACTTGTTACATGTGTGAGGGCTCGACTCTCGACTATCCCGGCGCTCTAGCCGAGGTCTCACATAAATAGGACGTTAGGGAGAACACAAGACTCGATACACAGAGAATAACTTTATTACAACTTCAAATATGTAGATGTTGACTTCAATAATTAATAACAGAGACTGTTATGCTCCAAGAGATGGTAGTAGACTGAAAGATGGTAGTAGACTGAAAGATGGTAGTAGACTGAAAGATGGTAGCAGACTGAAAGATGGTAGCAGACTAAAAGATAGTAGCAGACTGACGAATGAGTGATGAGAGAGAGAGATAAAGTCATCTAAAAATGGAATGGAATGAAATTTAAATTTAAATGTGGAATGAAAAATGGACAGGATGAGAGAAATGAGGTTGGACGAGATGCAGCATGCAGGTGGCATGCTGCAACGTTACACATGTACTGGATATTTTTTGGCAGGGCAATTTTTTCTTTTATTAACATGGTAAAGCTTGTTTGAGATATTTGAATGAAATTCCAGGCTGTTACACCGGAAGTCCCGGGTTCGATCCCCGCCAATCAAGTCCCGTCAAGAGTCAATATGGAAAATAATCTTTTTCAAATTGACCTGGGTCTTGGATGTTTATCTCTATGTGTATGTCATAAAATATAGAATCGTTGCGTATCTGATAACACAAATATCGAACTTGATTTGGGGCTAGCTCAATCTGTGTGATTTCTAAGAGTGTAATGAAACTATAACAAGGTTTCGAGATAGGTAGCCTATGTCACTCTTGAAGTCACTGCATGCAAAAAACACGTTGATGTCAAAAGGTCGGCTCATTATCGCGTTATCTTTTATAGGGCTGTCCAAAACTAGTTAATACATAAAATCAAGTCACTTCGCAAATTATTTCCGCCACCATTTCCCCCTAGACTCACAATGAAAGGAAAGTTAAGCCAGCTTAAGTTCGCAGTGTTAGAAATGCTATTGTGTTTGAAGTTATTATTGCTAACAACAACATGCAGAGCGCCCCGAAATTTAAACTGGAACTCAAATTTCGTTTTAAGGGTTCATTCAAATATTACGTAAGCAGCGAATGGGGGGTGGGGGGTTTGGGCTAGGCTTATTTATACAAAGGGGGTGGAAGGGTCTGCACGGTGATGACATCAGCAACATTTTGCAAAATAAACATCTTTTGTAAAAATTATACCAATGTTTACGTAAGTTTTGGGTGAGGGGGAAGAGCTTTTCTTACTTTTGCTGACAAGGGGGAGGAAGGGGTTGAAAATAACTGATATATTGCTTACGTAATACTTGAAAGGTCCCTAAGTAAATGATCTGTAAACTTTTTGTTTAAATTACTATGTAGCTAGCTCCAAGTGAGCTTTCGCTACGTCACCGGGCGTTTAAGGCAGAGTGCCCTCAGCCTGTAGAGACAACATCACCAAAGGGCCCCTAGGAGGGACGAACCTCGGCTTTAGGCCTGTGATCTGTAACCGCATATCCCAGCACCCGTAGCATGACACCTGCGACGCCGTTTATATCGCGCGATAAGCTATCCACATCTCGCTCTTTGATATTACGGAAAGCAAGATGGCGATAGTCGATAAACGTTGTCGCGCATGCCATGCTGGAAATATAAATACCAATTACACTTCTCGAGTCAAAATGGCTATTTACATTAGCCTTGACCAGAATTTGGCCACAACCACGGTGCGATCATTCGCCTCAACCTGATCCTCCACGGTACAAGTAGGGCTGCTAGGGTAATCCAGCAGATGGGCCATTGTCTGGACATCGCCGCAGCCATACAAATTGCAATTAGAGAAACCCCACCTAACTCAGAGACCCTGGCATCTATCAACACCAGCCCGAAGTCTATTTAGCGACTTCCTGACTGCCCAGGGAATTTACGATCCGGTGGAACTTTCTCTGTATATTAATGGAACTTTCTCTGTAAAAAAATACACTAAAACTATTCTTTTATGGTCTCATACCATATCGAAAGATTATAACAAACTCAAAAAAAAAAATCGTAATTTCCATGCAAATTAGTTCCGCCGCCCGGCCAGTTTGTATGGGAATGTAGATTTTTTTTAATTTCCAGCATTGTTCCATAGGAAAAGTTGTTCATTTTGATGGTCTGAGCCACCCCTTTAAGGGTCCAAAACGATAAAAATTTCACTATGTATATCTTAAATAGAAATAGTCAGTCATACGAAAGACGCAATGTATTTTGAAGTGACTATCAAAACGTTGTACGCAAAGTTAGCAAATAGGCCGGCAGGTCAATGACCAATATTGACATGTCGCTTAGCATAACTGTGGCTTTAATTCCACCCCTTTAAGGGTCCAAAACGATAACAATTTCACAATGTATAAAACGTACTTTGAAGTGACTATCAAAACGTTGTACACTAAGTTAGCATCCGATTTCTGAAAGATGCCCGAAAATACGAATCACACAGATAATGAGTAAATCTTAAAGCGTTTACAGATCAGTTACCAAAAACCACCACCACAGACCATAGTGCTGGCACAAACGAAAAAAAAAAACAAAAAAAAAAATTGGTGTGAAACCCCGACTACGCGTGCATTGAGTGCGAGCGCACCAGTTCTGTGTCACTGTTCCACGCCGCGCCCTCCACGCTGGAAGACATCTATAAACAATACGTTCTTATGACTATAAATACATACTATCACGTCCTACTGAAGACGATTGGAATAAGAAGAGGAAGGATGTTTGGTCACCTTATACGGCACGATCAATTTATGAAAAATATTATAGAGGGAAAAATTGAGACAAGGAGAGGGAAAGGAAGACCAAGAAGAGCATATTTGGATGAGATAAAGGAAAAGGCTGGAGTTGTGTCATATGGAGAGGTGAAAAGAATAGCTGAGAACCGAGAGACATGGAGAGTACTCCACCGACAAGAACACAGTTCTTAAATTATAGATAGAGAGAGATAGACGTCTTTTGTAAATCAAAACCTACTGGGTACTTCCCGTGAACTTAGAAACTAGAAAATTTGCTACGAAGCAACGACTTATAGCAGATAAAGGAAAAATTGCGAAAAGCATACAATTTTAGTTACATCATATAATAAAAATATTTTTAATAATTTTAAACTTATTATATATATTATGGTACGGTTTCTTTCTTCGGTTTTTTCTTCAAATAAATTTATTCGAAGAGGGCAGCACTGCTCCTCAAAAAATTCAAATAACCATATTATTAAAAGGCTTAATTCTTTTTAACTTAAGACCATCACCATATTGCAGTGCTTCCACAGAAAAATACCAATGTATGTGATTATAGAACGCTAGAAGAATTGAACCCACTATATCATACAAACCAAACCAAATCAGAGTCATCCTGCCGTAAAAAATACAACTCAAACTGTGATGTAGTTTACATCACAAAAAGATTAGTAATTACCTACTCTTACACTAATATTACTAAAACTTTCATTTTTATATCAAACAAAAAAACAGTTTCACTCGCGTATTTTTATTCTGTATATTTTTTCAGCTGCAGAGTAACAATGGATTACTGAATAGGCTGAAATTTACGAATATTTCCCACATCATCCCACACATTTTTCTAAGAAACAGACTTCATCAAACTATTGAACTGATTTCGATTTAAATAAAATGGGGCCAATCGGAAAGCATACACTTTCAAATAAATAAAAAGATTTTTTCAAATCGTTTCATAAATGAGGGACTTATTGTACAAACATAAAAATACATACATCCAAATTGGGAACCTCGTCCTTTTTTGAAATCGGTTAAATATACGTAAGTGAAACCGTTTTTTTTTAATATAAGGATTTTTGCCTAATAGTAGGACAAAATGGGTTAGTAAAAAATACACCTTTTTTTCACCTACCTCGAGTATCCCACCGCTGGGCTCCGAGGCGTAGCCCTCGAAGTGCCTCGGGTCCTCCTCATAGTCTGATGATGACGAGGAGTCGTCTACGTCGCGCCCAGTGCGGACGGAGCACACCATTTGGGCTAGGTCGGTGAATGTGTAGCTGTGGGCAAGGAATAATTCGTAAAATTATATTTTTTCCAATAAAAACCCTACTTCATCCAAACTACTTATATGACTTTAATGAAATTTTAATGGGACCGATTCAAAAGAATACCTATACAAATAATAAAAAAAGCTTTTTTGTAATCGGTTCATAAATGACTGGGTAATGAAGTAACAAACATTAAAAAATAACAACCCAAATGAAAACCTCTTTTTTTGACAGACGTTAGTTAATTTTTGATACATTATTTCAAACAAATGTAAAAACAGACTTTAAGCCACGAAAAGGGTAATAAAAAAAAACAAATACGGCATTAAACCATTTTATTAATGAATCAAAAAATATAAGAGCCAGCGCCACACTAAGGGGTGGTTCATGTATTACGTAAGCAAAATATCAGCTTTTAAACCCCCTCCCCCTCTTATCAGCAAAAGTAAGAAAAGTGTTCCCTCCTCGTATCATTTTCACAGAGCGATTTTTTGCTGACGTCAAACCTCCCTTCCCCCTCCGATGTCTTAAAATAAGCAAAGCCTAGATACCCACCCCTTCACCCTTCACTGCTTACGTATTATCTCAACGTACGCTACTTACTATAACGATACTATATTTTATGAAAAATACTTGTATAGATACACATTCTAGATCGATTTGTAAAAGATTGTTTTCCATCTCGACCTGGCTAAGGATAGAACCCGGTTACACTGACCACAGAGGTCGTCACTAGGCTTGCACTACTTACTCAGTCAACGAAGGCTGCGCGTCGGGTTTCCTCCCCTCCGCGGCGGCGCCGCTGACGCCCCCGCCGCCTCCCCGTCTCTGGCCCTCGAAGTACGCCGCGCCGTGTCTGTAGCCAACTTCGCGAATCTCGTCGAAGGATCCGAACTGTAAGGTCTTGTAGGCGTCGATTGGAGGTCGGATGTACTCGCAGTAGTCGGAGTTCTTTACTTCCTGCAGAAAAAGAGTACATAACAGAAAATAAGTACTGTATTGGACTGATGATGTTGAAATTACACAAAACAGTTTTGTCTGAATGCATAATTGTTATTATTGGTATAAAATATATTTCAGATAAAAATTGTTATGCATAAATTTCTACGAAAATTATGCCTAACAAGCTTTATGGCAACTATTTTTATGCCAAATAAACCGTTATGCGTATCGTCATGCATTCAGACACCTAACCATACTAAACAAGTTTTTAAATGTTGCTGCTATCTTTCTTAATTAATTTGATATCATTTCGTTTTTAAAGTTGGGTGGACAAGACGTAAATGTTTTTCAAACGTATAAAAATCTTAAAATACAATTTTACCATAAGATAATTTACTAAATTTTTTGGCATCATTTATTATGATACTAGCTTTCGCCCGCGGCTCCACCCGCGTCAATGTCGATCCCTCGGGAATAGTACTTTTCCCCGGGATAAAAGGTAGCCTATGTCCTTCTCCGTACTCTAGAGAACTTGTATGCAAAATTTCATGATGATCGGTTCAGTAGTTACGGCGTGAAAGCGTAACAAACAAACAAACAAACTCACTTTCGCATTTATAATATTAGTAAGGATAAGGATAAGGATTAGACTTTAAAAAATTTCACCATCTTAATCTGAATAAGGAATCGTCAAAAAATCTATATTTATCGAACCTGCTTACAGAATTTTACGAGAATAAGTTGATAAATACGACCAGTAAAAGAGAACCAACTGAAGAGCGTGGCAGAAGGATATAAGATCTTATTAAGAATATTTTCTCAAGCTGAAACTTAAGACATTGCTGCGCTTCGGTCGTGCTGATCGAAAAACAGATAATCATCATCATGATTTCGTGTAGGTGACAAAGTCAATCGACCATGCACACCCTGATGTCAGAGTTCTTCGGAACCGCCTCTCGGCCTCTGACGTGGTTCCTTTAACGACTACCAGATGGCAGCCGGGACCAACAGCTTAACGTGCCTTCCGAAGCACGGAATCGTCTTTATTATCAGACAAAACAGATTATTCATACCTCTAATTGTCTGTTGCAAGATACATAAGCCAATCTACTCTGGATGTCTGGCAAGTTTGGCACCTTGACCGGAGTCGTGAATGGGTTCCATCTGAAACATGGAACAAACTCTTGAGTAACAATTAAACACTCCAATCGACACGCAGAAGAAGAAGTTCGGAGAAGGCGAGCTCCGTGGCGCAGTGGTTAACACGCCAGTCTGCGACACGAGGGCCACGGGTTCGATCCCCGGTCAGGTTGAGATGGAAAATGATCTTTTTCAGATTGGCCTGGGTCTTGGATGTTTATCTATATATGTATTTGCTATAAAATATAGTATCGTTGAGTTAGTATCCCATAACACAAGTCTCGAACTTACTTTGGGGCTAGCTCAATCTGTGTGATTTGTCCGTATATATTTATTTATTATTCTACTGGATTTACTTCATAATTTGCATCATTTCGGTCGGAAGATACCCACTGCTGGACAAATGCCTCTCCCAACAATTCTTCGTTCCATGGGAGGATATTGCTAAACTCAGCTTGGCGAGCGCAATTTCTTTGACTTCATGTGATTCCGACGCTGCTGCCCATCAGAAAGAATTTTTAAGAGAAAGGAAAAATTGTTGAGATAAGGAGAAATATTTGAGAAGAGGATGGAGGTATCGGGATTCTGCTCTCTCAAGTAGCAGATGCCATACATACAAACACCGACCAAAAAGTTAAGGATGATACCCCTGACTTTTGATAAACAATTGACCATATGACAAAAATTTCGATGACCTTTTTTATTTGTTTTTCAAATAGACAGCGAAAAACCAAGAATGATCCAACCAAACAAACAACAGAACAAAATAATACCAGCACCGACCAAACCGACAGGACCGAGTACCTGCCACAGTCATCTGTCTGTCAGACAAAGTGACATGCTTGCCATGTTAGTTTTTTTTTTGTAAGAGCTGCCGCGAGCAAAGGCTTACGTGTGGTTAATCTGTGACGTCACGAAAGGTTTTATATATTTTATATTTTTTCTCCCTAAATATAGATTTAAAAATTTAAAAAACTATTTTTTCGACCTATATAAGGGCAAATCTAGAAACGGTTTTTTTGTTTCAGCAACATACTTTTTTGTCACAAGGTCAATTAAACTACATTTTCTTCTGAAAACTTATTTCTGTCACTTTGGTAACTATACGATAAGAGATTGACATTATATCTCCTACTAGAAATACCTTTTCCATAGAAGCCACCAGCCAGAGAGGTCATCGCCGTAGTTCGTCAGGTCTACGTCGTCTTGTGAACCGACGTCAATAGCCAGGATATGCTTAGCACCAAGGGATCTCATTACGTCAGCTGTAAATACAAATGATTGTATTAAAATCTATTTTGATTTAATCACAGCAGCGCATAAATCTTGGTGTTGCAGATGTCCATGGGCGACGGTGACCACTTTCCATCAGGTGGCTCGTCTGCTCGTTTGCTGTCAGACAATTATAAATAATAAATATATACGGACAAATCACACAGATTGAGCTAGCCCCAAAGTAAGTTCGAGACTTGTGTTATGGGATACTAACTCAACGATACTATATTTTATAACAAATACATATATAGATAAACATCCAAGACCCAGGCCAATCTGAAAAAGATCATTTTCCATCTTGACCTGGCCGGGTATCGAACCCGGTCACTCCGTGTCGCAGGCAGGCGTGTTGACCGCTGCGCCACGGAGCTAGTCAAAAAAAAAAGCCTAGGTTATACCTAGATCTGAATTACAATACAGTTGTGTTCAAAATCACCTAATTTTAGCAAAGATGTTGAGCGTTTCGGAGACTAGTCCTCCCTTCCTTAGATTGTCTGAGTTACAATAAAAATTAGAGGAAACTATCAAATTACAAGTCCTACACAAGACTTTATTACTGTTTACATTCCTGAAAGTTTTCAATTTTTAACGAAATATACACAAACAAAATAGGTTGTCTGTAAAGTCGGTTAACGCACGATAATATTCGAGATAACGGTGGAAGAGGGATAGATGCGTCACAAACCGAACGCTTAGGCTGATTTTGCTGCTTTATCGTTTGTTTCGCTCTCTCGCTTGCACACGGAACGTGACCCTTTTGAATGCGTGCAGCTGGCGTTCATCTACTTATAAGACTTCACGTCATAAGCTTATACTATTGCCTTTATCTATAGAATAACGATAACATTTTTCACAAACCTGGAACATTGTTGACGTAGCATCCATCCAGAAGTAGATGTCCGTCCGTCGGATCACAAATAGGCGGGAAGATGCCTGCGATGCTCATCGACGCTCTGCAGTACCGCCAAAGCATGCCTGATGGTAGTCATTAGCATAGGTCGAAGGTCCCAAGCCCCTTCCAGGTCTCAGACCCCCACTTAGAACCAGGTTCCCGGATCCAGATCAGTTCTCAAATCTCAGGTCCCAGGTCTCAGGTCCATGGTCCCAGGATTCCAGGTGCCGAACTAAGGTTGCCATTACTTACCGTGGTGAGTGTAAATGTTTTGTAAATGATAGATGATTTAAATGTGAGATGATTTTTTCCTCCGCTTTTTGGCAAATTTATTTGTTTTTTTTTTTTTCAGATTTACCGGGTAACTAATAAAAGAATACACTGAGCAGGCTGAGTCGTCACATACTTACTATGCAAAATTAAACGTCATACTTGAATGAATATGGAATTTAAACATCATATTTGAATGGAATAAAAAATATATTCGACCGGTTCGGTCGAAATTGATGTTTAAGGTCCACTATGGCTAAGGTCGAATTTTGTTTGTTACATTTCATATCGGATGTGGTTCCGTCTGCTCAATAGAGTCCAGAGGGCCCGCTGTCCAAGAGCGATCTCAGTCATATCCCATGAACGCTACTGCAGATCCTTACTTTAGTTACCAAATGAGATCAACCTAGTCTGTTTTTCTTAATGTTTTTAGGAATTTCGTATGCAACGTATAAAATCGTATAATAATCAAACTTAGTAAAACTTCGTTTTTTATTATTCTTGCTATAGACAAAGGGTATACAGCTCATCTGATTTCAAGCGGTCCGAATAAGATCTAAGTGAGTTTTTAACTATTATTTGTGCGATTACGAAAGTGATATTGTTTTTTAATAAATGATATGTCGTGGAATTTTAACACGAAAACCAAGTACAAAAAAACTAACTACCGCAAAAATAATATCGTGCGACCCAGTTAGTTTATAAAACGGGCTAAATATAGTTGAATATTATATTGCATTGTGATTTTTAGCTGTTGTAAAGCGGCAGAAAGAAGATAGACAGACAATTTGCGTGTTCGTTAGTGTGCAGATTCTAAATAGTCAAATTTCCAAAACATTTACACTCAAGACTATGAACTAACGCTACACCCTCAGCCGATTGGTTGTTTACAGCGTACGCATGACGCACACGTAGACAAGTGCATTGTGATTGGTTTACCTGGCAGGTTGTTGACGTAACCGCCGTCCAATAGGAGGTGGCCGTCTAGGGGGTCGCACAGCGGCGGCATGTATCCGCTCAGGGACATGGAAGCGCGAATGTAGCGCCATAGTGAACCTGCGGTGCGCGACATGCGTTAACGTTCCAAATTTAAATATTTTTTTTATTTTCTCTTTCTGGACGCGAGGCGGCATGTTTATCCAACCAGGCATTATTGATTCTGGCCACAATATTTTAAATATCTAAACTTTTTAATCCATAATACCGCCTAGTTTAGAAAAAAGTATCAATGGATGCAAAAGAAGTCTTGAGACTCTGTGTATGTTAAACTAGAAACACAGTCCATGGAAAGGAAACAATGGTTGTGAAAAGCGACACAATTTAAAAAAAGAAATGTAATCATAACACATTTTATGAAGAAAGTCATTTACCAACCCAAATGTCGTCATAGTGTTTCCAACGTATGATGTTCCTTGATGATGTTCACCGGATTACAACTAGTGACACAAAGATACAGTGATAGTCCTTGCTACAGTATTGGACATGCATTACATGCTATAGTAATGAGGGCATTCAACGTCTGAAGCCGATGATAAAACGAATTAGTAGTAAAAATAATGATCTCAGTTCGTTAAATATGATGAATTCTACAATGGAGGATATCTAGAATGCTTCACAGATACTTATTTTCTACATTACCGCCTCAACACACAAGCGGTCGCCGGTTACCGCGTTTAGTATGAAAAAGTTATTTACGCCACAAATGATAGGTTAGATTATATTTTAAAATCAAATCAAAAATCGGATAAACGAGTTTATGTATCGAGTATACGAATTTAAAATCGCTTTACTGAACTTTCCTATAGATAAGTTGATAAGCAATGCTTACTAATTAACTGTTATTTAAAGAATTGAATCTACATCATTCGCTAATAAAACAGGAAGTATATTCTAATAGCTCTCATATCGAGTAGAATAGATGATAATATCATAGTCAGGTCTTTTTTTTAGTCTCCACTGCTGGAGCATTACCCTCTCTGTACTACCGGAGCCATACTTGGCCAGAGCAGACAGAGGATTTGGCCTACACTCTCCACGCTGGCCAGACGCATTGGAGAGGTCTCATTGATGTTTTTGAGCTTAGTTTAGCTTTTATTACCTAAGTCGCCTCTTACGACATCCACGGGAAGACTTGGAGTGGTCCTATTCTACTCTGCCGGAAACCACACGGCTAGATGATAATATCAATAACGTTTAATCTTATGTTTTTTTAAATTATACACTACATCATCACACCACTTACTTCTGGAAGTCATCTGACATAGCTTAACGACCGCCATCTAGTGATAATAGTCGGGACCAACAGCTTAACCTGCCTTCCGAAGCACGGAGGAGCTTAATAAATATAATTTATATAATATTTTAGGAATATTCATTCTCATCCTAAACCATCTAGTACTGCCCCGGTACCATGGCACGCGTGACGTTTATCGACTATCGCTATTTTGTTTTCCGTTATAATAAAAAGCGAGATGGGATAGTCTATCACGCGATAAAAACGGCGTCGCGGGCGCCATACTATATGCTGCTTGCGTATAAGGTTTAGCAGTTTGACCCAACGGAACCTCCCTAAACCGAGAGACAGTTCCTAAGAACTCTGACACCAGGGTGCGCAATATCGATTGACCGTGTCATCTACTCGAAATGATGATGATGATGATGAACACGAGCCAGATTTTCAATGTGGTGGGGTTCCAGTGGTCTCAACGCAACACATAACCGATTTTTTTTGGTCTCCACCTCCGAGACACAGGTCTCAAGTTTGCAGTTAAATTTTACTCATCATCATCATCATCATCTGATCGTTTTCCCGGTCGCATACTCAGCTGTGGAGCCCGGAGTCCGCAAGTTAAGTTTTACTCACTCATAGACCACAAATTGCTTCTGATAAAAGAAACGATTGTAAGGAAACTCCTCCACACTAGTGGATTTAACTACCTCCGTGGTGTAGCGGTTAAGGCGTTTGCCTGTTGACCCGGGGGTCGTGGGTTCGATTCCCACCGGAAGCATACTTTGTATAGTTATTTTCAGTTTGTTTAGGATATAGCTGGCTTTTTCTGTTAATAAAGATGATTCCGTGCTTCGGAAGGCACGTTAAGCCGTTGGTCCAGACTGCCATCTGGTAGTCGTTAAAGGAACCACGTTAGAGGCCGAGAGGCGGTTCCGAAGAACTCTGACACCAGGGTGTGCATGGTAGATTGACCGTGACACCTACACGAAATGATGATGACTAGTGGATAATTCACTAGTTTTGCGTAATGGAGAAGGAATAGTAATCCGCTTCATAAATCCTGCCACAATAACGTAATTGTGTGTTATTTTTTTCACAATGACAATGGCAAGAGCCATCTTCATTTTTGAATCAACATTCTAGTTTAAACTACCCCCCCCCCCCCCCTTTGCACGTAGATATTAGTACTTCTTTTTACTTCTTTTGGTATTCTTTACACGACGAAGTTTTAATAATATTTTATAGTCTAGGTTCGTCAGAGATAATGTAGGATTCTAATGGTGAAAGAATTTTTCAAATCGGTCCAGTAATTTCGCTATTCAATGCAAACAAACAATCATATCTTGCCTCTTTATAATGGCGAGGTCCGTGGCGCAGTGGTCAATACGCCAGCTTGCAATACGAGGGTACCCGGGTTGGATCCCTGATCAGGTCATGATGGAAAACAATCTTTTTCAGATTGACCTGGATCTTGGATGTTTATCTATTATAATTTGTGTGATATGTCCCTATATTTATTTATTTATAATATTAGTAAAGAAAAAAGGTTTTTCTAGTAAAAAAACTAAATCTAACAAGATCAGTGAAGCATTCTCAACTAAAAACAAAAAACAGCCGTCTACAATGGGATGAAAAATAAATCAATGATGAACTAAAACCACACTCATGCATATACATGAAAATGAGATTACTGATGAGTTACAAATACATACAACCATCTCATTAAACACATCCGACCCGACATTGTGGAACGCACCGTTAAATTCAAAAAGCGTTATTCGGTAAACCAATCACAAGCGCTTTCTTTTTTTTTCGTAATGGCAACCCCAGAAGCAAATGTCGGATTCGTATAAGAAATTTCGATTATTAAATATAGCAATACTGTGAGGACACAAAGGACATAATATAAATAAACATATATATCAAAACGACATACACTCGGACTTCGGACATCATACAGACATATAAATGCAAGTGAGTGTGGTTGTAAAAAAAAACACTGTAGCGGACTAAATAAAAAAAATCATTGCGCGAGATGGGTACGTAGCATCACATCTCATCCTACAGCATGGTACAATATTGTTATTACCGTTGGAGATATTCAATGGAACTCGAAATACGTCAAAAGCGTGCAATACGTCAGCGTCAGAAATTAAGAAGTTAATTGGGTGTGTTGACTTCATCTACTAGACTGAGGTTTTCACTGTGTGCTATGACTTGGGGTCCTTTAAAAGGAGTGTTTACAGGTATCTTAAGAGTCGGCAACGCATCAGCACCTCCTCTGCTGTTGCAGATGTCTACTTTCCATCAGGTGGCTCGTCTGCTCGTTTGCCGTCAAATATAAATAATAATAAATAATAAAAAAACTGTTTTTTTTTTTGTTTTAGGACGGCAAACGAGCAAGCAGGTCACCTGATAACAAGTGATCACCGCTGCCCACGGACAACTGCAATACGAGAAGTGTGTCAGAAACCTCATCGGCCTTTCAAAAAAACAAAAGACTCGTTTTTTGATGGTCCCAATTTCGTATCGGATAGTTGTTGGGCTTTGTTGTGAGTCTTAAATTGGGACAGAAACAAAAAATATACTATTCGTTTTTTGTATGTAACTATTTGACAATACTGCAACGTTAATTTTAATTTATTTTACTAAATGTTGGATTAGGCATTTGTCTCCCATCCCACCTGATGGTAAGTGACGATAAAGACGAGGATGTTACATGCCTATCCAAGAGGTACCCATTTATTCTACTTTTGAATGTCCCGGGACTGTTCTTGTTACTGTTATACACTATTAATGTTCGCCCGCCTTTACACTGTGAAATAGGAGCCAATGCAATCTTGCCCACTGGGTCATTTAGTCAGGACAATATGCCTAGGACCTCGAGTCCCTTCTATATTAACTTGTCGGCATGCTCTTAATGAAATCTAGTTCCATAGAAATTTCCTACGGCAATACCACGATTGTACCATAGACCTAGCAATGTCACCGCCACCATAGATATGAGATCATACAATGGCATAGACAAATCCGCAAGTATAATAAAAAAAAAACTGAGCTTCAACGTTGTGTGTGAAGCCATGTGAATGATTGAATGTTGTATAAAAACCTCCTGGCATCTGGTCGGCAGAAGAGGTGCAAAACTACAGTTTATATAAATACGTCAACGTTGGGTGATTCTTAGTGTTTCGGTTCATTTTAGACAAGCGATTCTTTTTTTAAAAAAGTATGCAAGATCCTTCTTCTAGTAACACGTTTTTAGAGCTCAAATTTTCTACAACTTCAAAAGTAAGAACCCGCACACCGAGCCACAATCGTAGCCATTTTGCTATGCGTTAAGTGTTTTATAAGATTATTAAAGTGGACTCGATTATATCTGGCAATGGTTATGTGTGAAGAATCTTAGTATCGATCCGATCATATGGTAACAGCGTGTAACATAACCAACGACGTTTCCGTGAAGGGGTGACTCAGCCCCTTCAAAATGAACAACTTTTCCTATGGGACCAATGCTGGGAACTCATTTTCTTTTACATTTTCATACTAATTGCCGGGCCGGCCGAACACTTATATAAAGAAAAACTAGCTTTCGCCCGCGGCTCCCCCCGCGTCAATGTCGATCCCTCGGGAATAGTACTTTTCCCCGGGATTAAAGGTAGCCTATGTCCTACTCAGTACTCCAGAGAACTTGTATGCAAAATTTCATGATGATCGGTTCAGTAGTTACGGCGTGAAAGCGTAACAAACAAACAAACAAACTCACTTTCGCATTTATAATATTAGTAAGGATAAGGATGACAATTGTGGCTACACTGGTCACTTCGCGTTTCCGAACGCTGGGTCGTTTCAGCGCGGGCTGACAGTTGTCCAAAAGACACACGATACGACACGACGTGCTCTGGACCAGAAAACTAAATGTAAATGATAATTGACTATCATATCATACTCCAATCAGCAACGGTTTGGGGTCCTAACAATTTTTATTTGACTTTCTGACATTGTTGCTATAGAAAAAGTTGTTCATTTGAACGACGTTTATTATGTTACACATTGTGTTTAAATAAATCATTTTAATAGATTGATTTTTCAGTTCGTTTTAAATAACCCCTAATCCGACAACTCACTTAGTAATTTATCGGTAAGAATAACCATCTAAAATTTCACCACTAAATTAGCACCCAACATATTTACCATGCATATTTATACTTCCATTACATTTAATTATGTATATAGACGGGACTTAGCACGAACCTTTTTATTATTTGTTTCCGTTGACGTTTCAATGGAGTTACATCCATCGTGGTCGCAACGAGACTCGTTGGTAACGGAAACAAATAATAAAAAGGCTCGTGCTAAGTCCCGTTTATATACATAATTATGTGTTTAAAGCGCGAAAGTTTAAAAAAGAATATTCCATTACATTTTTATGACATCAACAATGCATGTACACAATGGACATATTATAATTGAGATATAAACACAATTTTGGGTTAGTAAAAGTGCAAAGGAAGCTTTAACATAATAAACACTTATACATCCTGTCCATGAATGTGTTGTGTTAAAATGTGAAATAAATTAGTACCGCGTGATTTTGAACCTCGGAACTATACTGAAATCCTGGAATTAGAATCCCTAGTGAAGTATAGAATTCCAAGAAAAAAATTTAATAATCAAAAAAAAAAATTTTTTTCCCAAGTCGCCGATTAGCTCAAATTTCTATGGTAGGATTTTTTTTTCTGTTTTTCTTGCAATTCTGTTTCTCATAAACAATTCTGATTTCAGTATAGTTCAGAGTTTCAAAATCACGTGGTACAACAAAAAGGAAACAATCGCCTTCTCAAAGCCAATTAGCATACCAATAACTTTCAATTACGCATATCTATATATCATTCGCGAACTAGTCATCAGTAAGACGAGCCCAGTCTCACGATTACGCTCTTTTTTTCATGTGTAGTAGCTATATTTTTAAGCTGCCTAATCATCTGTCCCCTTCTGCCCCAATCTGTTATAGCTTAACGTCTGTCATTAATGATGAGAGCCCGGACCAATGAATTTGACCTTTGAATTTCGTGAGCGGAGCGACACTTTAAGCAAGCGAATAGATACATAGATTTAAATAAAATCACAATCAATGTGTAATAATCGCGAAAACATTAGATACATAGATATAGGATAAGAGACGCTATTGACTAGCTAGTAGGCACTTATTATAGTTTCATCTCTGTCACAAATGATGACAAAACATCACATGTTACAGAGACGACGTAATACAAAGCCGATTGTCACCTTCCAAAAACGATTGTATACTTCGATCAAATATAATGGTAGATACACGATTCGCGCTCGAAAAGTGGCACCGGCAAAACAGCGCACTGATCGAGTTTCGGAGTTGTTTTGTCCACAGTTTCAATAAACCGCGCTAGCATTCACACGTCTCGCGATGACAAAGGTACAGTGAAAAGATGCAAAAACTACGCATCAAAAGTGAAAAAAAAAGATGGAGTTTTACTGTTATATGTACCGTTTTTGTCGTTGTTTGTAAGTGATGTTTTGACTCGGGGGCAATATTAAGGCTTCATTATGTATGAGACAGTGTATCTACCATTATATTTGATCGAAATTTGTATAATTCTTACTTACGGGTACGAAAACAGACAATTTGTACATATTTTGTTGCTGAGAAGTGTCCGACATTATTTAACATTAAAACCGAAATTCAGCCATATTCCTTAGACCAGATAAAACCAAAACCATGAATATTTTATTTTCCCAATAACATAGTATATATTTACATTATTTTATTTCCCAATTATAAAATTCCCAAACATAATATTGCACCACAAAACGATGATAAAAGTTAAACAGTGTTTCATGTTACATTATCATTCAAAATGGCGTATAAAAACAGATTTTATTTCAAAAAAAAAACATTCCGGCGCGTGGCTGTTGCTTGTAATCAATTTTATGTAAATAATTCTTTCTTGCTGGTGTGGGAACAAAGTAAAAACGTAGAATTTACCAGCTGCTTCTCTTCCCGTTATACACAATATTGATTTAATTTTTCACCTATATCTTACTCCGAGTATATGCTAAACGTGGCCTCCGGGTCTTACGGCCTTGGGGTTTGTCTACTGCGTAAGGAATAAAGACGAGATAATATATATAGTTTAAGTATTTATGTATAAATACTACTTTGTCAGAATTTCCGCGCATTATTTGAGAAAAGCACTATACAAGCCTTGGCGGCCAAGGCATGTATATATATTTTTTGCAATCATTGAATGACTTATGTATATACGCCTTGGACTCACCTCGGCTCGTCCATCGCCGCTTTATCGTCACTGTAGTATTGTACTATTCGTCTCGTTTAGACTCTTACTCTATTTTAACATAATTCAAGAATCAAGGTCTAACTTAACATCGATTTGTGGTGATTCCCTACTGCACCAGAAGAAAAACCCACTTACCATGCCTATGTATCCGCATACAGCTCGAACTGATATCGGTGGTGACCGTGAAGTACGGTAACCACAAGTCTTCAATATGGACGTCTCCGAAGGTAGAACGGATAGTCGCGTTGAATTGCCGGCCAGAGAACATTGATGTCGCGGGGTAGGTTAGGTCCAGGAGTTGCTTGCCCCATTGAGTCATTTTCTGAAATTAGTTAAAGTAAAGCACATGATATCTATAGCCTAAGGATACACCATATTTATTTTTAGCAAGGAGAGTGCAAGCCAAATTGTCTGCTCAGGCCAAGTATGGCTCTGGTAGTACAGAGAGAGTCATGCTCCTGCAGTGGAGACTAAAAAGACCTGATGATGATGATGATATACCATATTTTACTAAGAAATAAAATATGGTTAAAAAGTTCCACGCCGATTTTCGACGCCGATTTGAAGCGCGGTAGCTCAAATGGCAGTGCGTAGATCGTACAGAGACCCTAGGTCGCTGGTTCGAACCCCGCCCGGGGTGAATTTGTTTCACCATATTTTATTTCTTCGTTTAATAACACACATATAATAAAACAGTAAAATTATTTTGTCTGTACATTTCGAATTTTTGACTGAAATGGATAGAGGGACACAAATAGAATAATAGAAAGCAAAAAAAAATTTTTGGAATTTCTTGTCTGTCTGTCTGTCTGTATGTATGATCACGATTATCTCCGAAAATACTAAACCGATTTACTTCAAACTTTCACCAATTGCTTTGTTTTAACTCAGTTTAACATTTAAAGTTTGTTTCATCAAAATCGGTTCATTAAAAAAAAGTTATTGTCATTTGAATGAACTCAAGGCATGAGTTTGCCTGCAAACATATAGCAAAAATAAAATAAAATAATAAGTGACATAAGAAAATTAAAATCCAAAGTCAATTCATCATCATTATACGACAGCATTATACCTATCCATATTAATCCATACTTAAAAAAAAGGAGAAGCTGACTGACTGACATATCAACGCAGGGCCTAAACTATAAGGGTTAGGAACTTGAAATTTTGCACAGGGGTTCCTTTTATAAGGTAGGGGAGCAATAAGAAAGGATTTTTGGAAATTCATCTCCTTAGGGGGAAAAACGGGTTGCAAAGTTAGTATGAAACTTTGTTGTTTTTGAAGTTATTTGAATGAAATTCAGCATGAAGGTTCTTTACTGAAAGGTATGAAACACGAGTAAAATATTTTACTAAAAAATTATCCCTTAAGGGGGTAAAATAGGGGTGCAAAGTAAGCATGAAACTTTGCCATTTTTGAAGTTAGTCGAATGAAATTCAGCATGAAGGTTCTTTACTAAAAGGCATGAAACACGAGGAAAATATTTTTCTCAAAAATCATCCCTTAACCCCTTAAGGGATGATTTTTGAGGGGTAAAATAGGGGTGCAAAGTAAGCATGAAACTTTGCCATTTTTGAAGTTAGTCGAATGAAATTCAGCATGAAGGTTCTTTACTAAAAGGCATGAAACACGAGGAAAATATTTTTCTCAAAAATCATCCCTTAAGGGGATATAACGGGGATGCAAAGTTAGTATGAAACTTTCCGTTTTTAAAGTTATTTAATTGAAATTCAATATTAAGGTGTTTCATTGAAAGTCATTAACTAATGTATTCCGGGTAATTCTACTGTGCCTGAGAAATCGACACTTACGCGGGCGGAGCCGCGGGCCAAAGGCAAACCTGACTTATATATCAACGCACAGCCGAAACTACTGTGCGCAGAAGCTTGAAATTTGGCACAGGGATTCTTTTTATGATGTAAATGAGCACTAAGAAAGGATTTTTAGAAAATCAGCCATTTACAAGTTTTCACAGATAGAAGATATAATCGAGACTTAGTAGGGAAGTAATAAAATAAAGTTGTAGGTATAAGAAAGTTAAAAAAATAATAATTATAAAACATTACTTAAAGGAAGAACGAGTTGGTTAGTAGCCTTCTTATTGTCGGGGGCTTACTATTAAAAATGTCGATGTGTGGATTGCAACTTACGAACTTGTTGAATTGTGCATATGCCCTGCAGATAAAGGAGTTTAAACGATAATTTGTATTACACATTGGAATATATAAAGGACAATGCCTATTACGCAAAGATCTGGTGGGAACGTTTAAATTAATTGATTTCAATAACTCCGGAGAGTCTATCTGATTGTTGCAAATTTCGTTCAGAAACACAATATCCGCAATATTTCTGCGTTTCTCTAGCGGGATAAAATGATATTTAAGACATCTGGACTCATAGTCTGGAAGGTAGTGCTTACATTTAAATTGTAGATATCTTAAAAAACGTTTTTGAATGGATTCAATTCTACTTATGTATACGTCATACAATGGATTCCACACTTCAGAGCCATACTCAAGGATACTGCGTACGAAGGAACAGTATAAAAATTTTATAGGTTAAATATTATTAAAATTGCTGCACGTTCTGATAAGAAAGCCAAGCGCTTTAGATGCCTTCTTAACAATATAATCCACATGTTCATCAAATAATAGTTTTGAATCTAAGATGATACCAAGGTCTTTAATTTTATTAGTTGATGCAAGAATTTGATTTTTTAAAGTATATTTATATGAAATTATATTATGTTTCCTAGTTATACTCATAGAATAGCATTTAGAAATGTTTAAGTCTAGTTTATTTATATCACAATAAGATGCAAACCGATTTAAGTCTTCCTGCAAGAGGAGACAATCCTGAGTGGTGACTACTTGTCTTAAGATTTTTGCATCATCAGCATATAATAAGAATTTTGAATTTTGAAAACAAGATGATATATCATTAATAAATATGGTGAAAAGAAGAGGTCCAAGGAGAGAGCCTTGGGGTACACCTGATGGAATTGCTAACCAATTAGATTTAAAACCATTAATAGCTACAGCTTGAGTGCGATTCTCTATATAAGATGAAAGCCATCTGAGCAAGTTCCCATGTATTCCTGCAAAGTATAATTTCTGAAGCAGCACATTATGATCAATGCGGTCAAAAGCTTTGCTAAAGTCCGTGAAAACCATGTCCACCTGCATTCCCGAGTCCATACAAGAGGTTATAAAATCAGTGGATAGAAGAAGATTTGAAACTGTTGAACGACCCTTTAAAAATCCATGTTGTTCTGGGATAAACCAATTTGATAGGGTGGCATAAATCTGACTATGTACTATGCGCTCAAAAATTTTATCGAATATACATAGCTTTGAAATTGGTCTGTAATTTTTAATATCATTCTTGTTTCCACTTTTATGGACCGGTGTAATAAATGCAGACTTCCAAACGTTAGGTACTAATCCTTCCTCTAACGATCGTCTAAAAATCATAACGAGAGGAACAACTAAACACTTGGCACAATTTACGATTAATACGGGAGAAATATTGTCTGGTCCAGCACTTTTGTTCAGATCTACAGCTTTAAGCAACCTAAGCACCTCTGAGGAATCAATACGTATATCTCCAATATTATTCAAGTTATGACTGTCGTGGTCACATTTGGTATTATAAGTTGCATTACCCGGTGTACGAAAGTTAGCCTGAAAATACCTAGCAAATAAATTACATACCGTATCGCCACTGTTTGCCGTTTCTCTCTCATAAGTCATAACCGAAGGTAATTTTGAAGTCGATTTATTATTTTGTTTACATAAGACCAGAAAGACTTGGGATTAGTGACTACAGCATCCTGAACCGCTTGCATGTAATTTTTATGGCATAAATCTTCCATCCTCTTTGCCCTTTTCCTTAAAAAAGAAAAAGTAAGATAGTCCTCTTGATTACCGTATAATTTAAATTTACGGAAGTACTTGTATTTCTCACGTAGTACTTTTCTAAGGGTAGTGTTGTACCAAGGGGGAGAAGAGTTAGGTGACACATTTTTGTGAGGTATATGAGTGTCACGTAGGCTATATAATGTGTCATAAAAGAACTTTACCGCTTCCTCCAGGGTTCCCTCATTAATACGTTCATGCCAATTAATGCTATCAAGGGCTGAACATATAGCACTGTAATTACCCGAATTATAAAAGTACTTAGTAATTCTATTAACTCCTAACGAGTTTACGACAGCATAGGAGGCTTCAATGCGAAGAGATTTATGATGAGGTATATCCTCCGGTACGTGGGGGTCATCACAGGGAGAAATTGAGAGTACGTCATTGGAGAAAACCAAATCCAGTGACCTGCCACTATCACTTCGCACTGGGTTGCGTTGCAATAATCCACATTGTGTTAGTGTATCAAAGAAATCCACTTGATATTTAGTAAATGGGCCACTTTGAGTAAGATAATCGCCCTGAATATGCCAGCAAATCTTACTAAAATTAAAATCTCCTATTATGATGAATTTTTCATCGGGACATGAGCTAACAATATCAAATAATTTAGTTGAGTAATTTGCCAACTGAATGTTTACGCTATTACCTTTATTCTCTTCACAGAGATACAGGACATACAAGTTAATCCTTTGTGTCTGTCTGCTACCTGGAGGATTGAGGGAAACGGTCACCAAGAGATCCTCTGCAGAGGATCGCCACTCAGGGCGCCCCACAGCAGCTATATCTCGTCTAACCGCAAGTAGAACACCACCACCTAGGGTCTGCTTAGTTAAGCTATAGTCCCGATCACTCCTCCAGACGACATATCTGTCATCAAACAGTTCTTGGTCCCTAATACTCTCTAATAAGGGGAAAAAGCAAAGGGGCAGGGGTTTTTATGGAATTTTTATCATTTCTACTGTTCCCAAGGGAACGACATTAACGCGAGCGGAGCCGCGGGCAACAGCTAGTAAGAGATAACAGAAAAGATCTGTAAATGAAAAAAAATATCTTTTAAAAATGTGCCATCTGGTGGACAACTGCAACACCGGGATGTGATAGGAGCGTTGCCGGCCTTTCCAGGGGGTTGGAAGAAGGATATGAATGGGAAGAAAGGGTGGGATCAAAAATTTCTTTATGTTAAGGCGCTCTATATAGCGAAAATACCTTTTTTGAAAGCTTATAACCAGACTTATACACATCTTTCAATTGTATTTCTTATTTGTATGTATATATTCAGTTCTTCAATTATAATAAAGCACGACAGAAACACGATTGCTAGATTTTTCCTCGATAGTTTTATTTTTTGAAAATATGCTTTCTTTTGACAAATTCTGGGAATATTAGAAGTACTACAACTCATATAAGCATTAAATTTGCTTTATTCGATAGCTCTTCTATGAATTTATAATTATGCACGAGATTTTTACGATACGTACACTAAATAATTTACAATTACTTTATTTCTCCTTTAACCCACACGGCAACACCGCGCGGTCGCTAACTCACCTCGTTTGACACCGTCAGTACGCCTGTGACTACTGTCAGCGACGGTTCTGTGCAAATTTTTCCCGCGCGCCACCCATACGGATATACTACGTGATTAAATTTCTATTTATTATCCAAATATGGGTAATCACAATATAAAAAAAAATAAACGTTAAATGGGACGGCTACTTGAAATAAGAAATCATATAAATAATATGTGTTCTGACAGACAGGTATTATGTCGAATGAAGTCATCTGTGAAAATTTCAACTGTCTAGCACTATCACGGTGCTTAAGGTACAGCATGGTTGGTTACAGACTGTCGGACAGTGAAGTCATATGAATAGGGTACCATTTTTACCTTTTGGATACTGAGCCCTAAAAATTGATAGATAATAAATAGATTAGGTATAGTGATTCAATCTATATAGGTATAGCGTTACAGAATTTCGTCAGAATGAATGAAAAATAAAAATGTAACAAAATACAGTTTACTTTTGTGTGTAGATAAAGATTATTTTATTTTCTTTCGATTTTATAAAAAAACCTATTATGTATTATTTTAGCGTGTGAAAAGATCACCACAATGAAAATTCTGAGACCAACTCAACACATACAGATGCCATAAAGAAAACTAATAATGATGATGGGTAATTGACTTAATGCGATAATTTATTTCAAATTATCTGTAAAATTTATTAATCACATGCTGGTTCAATGCCTAATTTTTAAATAGGAATATAAACTATAATTCTTTTTTCTATTACATATGAGTTTGGATATACTTATTCACACAACATCAGAATTCCGGAATTCTGTAAATCTAGTAAATTCCGGAATTTCAAAAATTTCGTTTGATAGTAATTATTTTCTCGAAACCATTTGTTTTATTTTAAAAAGGAAAAATATGATTTTCTTTCCGGAACCACTGGAACATTTTCAACTTCAACACATACAGAAGACATACTGAAATCAAATTAGAATGACTAATTACGAATTTAGTCTATTATTTTTATCAGTTCCTTACTATGGGCCTCATAGAAAAGCTCAAGGTCGCTCAAAGAGCTATGGAGAGGGGCTCGGTGTTTCTCTGCGAGACTGAATCAGAAATGAGGAGATCCGTAGAAGAACGAAAGTCACCGACATAACTCAGCAAATTAGCTGTTTGTAGTGGCAGTGGGCGAGGGCACATAGCACGTAGAACCGTTAGCCGATGGGGTGAAAATGGTTCATTCAAGGTCGCAGGGAAATGCTGGATACAAGCCGCTTCCAACCGGTCATTTTGGAAATCTTCTGGAGAGGCCTATGTCCAGCAGTGGATTCTTGCGGCTTTGTTCTTCTACGAATCTCCCCGTTTTTGATGATTGGATCTCGCAAAAAAACACCGAGCATAGCCCTTTCCTTAGCTCTTTGAGCTTCCTTGAGCTTTCTTATGAGGCCCATAGTAAAGGACCACGTTTCGGACCCATGAGTCATCACTGGACTTGAAGACGATTTTGGACGAAAACACACTGCGGAGCTTCCCAAACGCTGCCCAGCCGAGTCGAATTCGTCGTAAGCCCTCATCCTTGAAGCTTTAACTTCCAACTGACCCCGATAGATAGACCCCGGTCAACGGCTTCAAGTATGGAGCTCCCAACTTGTGAAGGCGCAACATGGACATGCCACATTATTTTCATCTTATCCATGTTCATTTTAAGGCCCACTTGTTGGGAAGCTTCATTGGGGTCATTGAGCATGACACTTAGATCGTCCAGCGATTCCTCCATGACAACAATGTCATCAGCAAATCGAAGGTGAGTGATGTTATACTGGCTATTAATATTAATGCCAAGTCCTTACCATTCCAGGAGCTTGAAGGCATCCTCCAAAGTAGCGGTGAGCAGTTTCGAAGATATCACGTCTCTGTAGTGGGATAGCCCTAGTACTCTCACCTGTACTCGGACTGACATTGTGGCGTTGCTGTATAAGCACTTCAACACTTTGATATATCGATGGTCGACGCGGCATCGCTGGAGTCGCATCGACCGAATCAAAGGCTTTCTCATAGTCCACAAACGCTAAGTATAATAGCAGGTTATACTCTCTGGTCTTCTGTTAAACCTGCCGCTGCCTATGGATGTGGTATATCAATATGGTACTGCAGCCTTTGCGGAAACTAGCTTGTTGTAGGCTGGAAAGCATCAAGCCTGTTCGTGAAACGATTCGTGATCACCCTCGAAAACAGTTTATAGACGAGGCTCAGGAATGTGATGGGTCTGTAGTTCTTCAGTAGAGTATTATCACCCTTTTTGAAGAACAAACCCACACCCTTGTTCCACGCTTCTGACGTAACACCCTCGAGCACATCGGAATTAAAGAGCTTCTAAAGGACTTTCAGTACCTGCACTCCGCCCGCTGTCAGAAGCTCTACTGTGATTCGGTTTTCGCCTGGCGCCTAGTTGTTTTTAAGCTATTTGAGGGCAATCCTAATTTCGTACAGGCTGACTGGTATAGTGACGGGTTAGCTTGGCTCTCGGATCGTTCGCCAAGCTGACAATGGGTTTGGCTTTTGAGGTATAAAGCTGTTCATCTAACCTCTGAATCTCTCCCAGCACCTAGGCCTTTGTCGACGCCACACTGCTGTCCTCCGTCTTCAGCTTTGTTAATTGACTTTGCCTAATAGACTCCACCCTTGCGAACACTTTGAAGCTTTTATTCTGGTCTATTGTATCCTTAATACGCTTGGTATTAAAGGAGCGAATGTCGTGTCGCAAGGAGTTTTGGATTTGTTTATTGAGCTGCCGATGCACGTTTGCATCTTCGGAGGTCAGCAGCGGCGTGCATCGTCGCGCAGCCATCAACTTTTGGGTCTTTGGTGAGATCTTTTGAGGTTTGTGTTTGGGGCGGGACCTGAAAAACTTTGATCCAACCGCTTGGACAGTTTCTACGAACCCATTGTTTAACTCGTCCACTGTAACGTAATCGTTCAGGCAATCGAAGCGATTTGAGAGTTGGAAACCGTCGATATTTTGGATATAGGACGGTGATGGTCAGAGCGTAGACTTCATCAAACGAGTCCTCTCTCATCTGAGATTAATATTCACGATGCTTCCCACGATTCGGTGATCACTACCGATTTTTATCCAATTGATTACAGAGACATCTTTAAATATCTCTCTCCTCGGCAAAGTTTATATATAGATTTATAATATAGCTTTATCAAACATAACAGTTTACAACATAGTGATCGGCTGCTATTGAAGTTTTTTAGGATTTCGCCTATTCCCTCTATCGGCTTTTATGGTCTACACAGGATGAATATAATTTATATGGAGGATTATTTTTCCATGATAACAAACCAGCAGGAAAAAAAAATATAATGATACAAGTCAAACTTACTAATTTGATTTTAACAAAAAATTATTTGTATAATGGTACAGCTTGATAAATATCATTTGCCACAAATATCATACAGTAAAAATTGTTCGTGTGATTCGATATGAATCGAATAATATCATTTTACACAATATTTCAGTGTATGAAAAGATTTAAATTCATGTAATTAGTTCCAGATGTAGTCTTTTCACTGTTTTATTCTACAAAAAATGCAACGTGTCAAGTACTTTATGCAAACTTAGATCAGTATTCACGAATTTACATCTATTTTTTATTGCTTTGTAAATTAAGTTAAAATAGGTTACATCATTTTACACTTCCAAAAGTAAAATTCCAGATCAGTTCATTTTGTTTCAAATACAATCATATGAAAAACCACAAAAACTCGCATCGAAAATTCGAATAAACAATCACTTAAAACACTATTCACACGAAAATAATTTGGCATTTTGAGCCCTAGGAACATAGCAATAAAAAAGAAAAAAAATATATTTTTTCTTTTGCTGAATTTAGCAATGTAAAATATCAAAGGTGATTTAAATCGATCTATAACAATTTTTACTGAGGGCACAGATTTGTGCTATATTTTTTTACTTAAAGTGTTTATATTTAATGTAAAGATAACATGTGAAATAAAACGTTTACATTTAAATTTACTATGCCTGTATTTTATAATCTTTGCTAATATTATAAAGCTTAAAATTTTTGTTTGTTTGGTTGAATCGCTAATCTCAGGAACTACCGGACCGAACTGCCTCCGTAGTCCAGTGGTTTAGGCGTTTGCCTGTTGACCCGGTAGTCGTGGGTTTAATTCCCACGGGAAACATACGTTCTTTAGTAGTTTCCAGTTCGGTTAGGACATTGCAGACTTGAATCATCTGATTGTCTGATAATAAAGATGATTCCGTGCCTCGGAAGGCACGTTTAGCAATTGGTCCAGGCTGCCATCTGATAGTCGGTAAAGATACCAAGACAAGGGCCAAGAGGCGGTTCCGAAAAACTCTGACACCAGGGTGTGCATCGTTATGGGTCGGTTGTTGGTCAACTGACCGTGTCACCTAGACGAATTGATGATAATGATGACCATACCAATGTCCGGAGAAAAGATACGTTATCCTCAGGGATAACGATAAGGGATGTTTCCGACGCGCTATTGCTACAAACGACTCATTGGCACGACGCTCGGCAGGCTGACACGTCGTATTGACCAAAAATAGTTTATTTTATGTCAAGTTTTACTTATCACTTATTGACTAGCTCCGTGGCGCAGCGGTCAACACGCCAGCCTGCGACACGGAGTGACCGGGTTCCATCTTGACCTGGCCGGGATCCCCGGCCGGGAGGTTGTTATAAAATATAGTATCGTTGAGTTAGTATCCCATAACACAAATCTCGAACTTACTTTGGGGCTAGCTCAATCTGTGTGATTTGTCCGTATATACGAGTATATATATTTATTTTATTTATCAGAAAACCCTAAGTTTTAAACACCTACCGATGGCAGCGTAAAAATGACAGCTTAAGATATAGCCACCGTGACTGTACGAGCACGTCGTACAAATTTGGTGCGTCGTCGCCCTACTTTTAACTTCAAAATAAATTATGTTTTACTTAAAAACGTGCGCGTTCCACTATTAACAACTACGGCAGACAAGCATCTAAATAACTATACTATTTACGGTTATTTCAACTACATCGCCACAACTAGGTCGTCGCTCATACAGTGACATTGTTATTATTTTGCCTGAACTTCATAGTTTTATCCCCTTGTTCGTATAAACGTATATTCAGATCATCCGTATTTTTTCTTTGTCTAGCATTTGCAAGTCACGTGTTGTGAGAAAGTGAGAATAAGGATTATTTTAATTTATGTTTATAAATAAGGGGTTTATGTTTTTAGCTACATTAATTTAAATACTTATAAACACAAACAGCATAAATAGGACGTCGCGCAATATCTTGTTTTGTTTGTTTTTATAATAAAGTGCGAAAAAATATATTATATATAAGTGCTGACTAGTCCGCAATCGTAGCTTGTAATTATTTGAGTAACAGTATTATTAAAATAACAAATAAATAATTTCTCCATATAATGAAAATTTTCGGAATTCCGGTACCATAAGTTACAGAATACGGCCGTCCGTAATCAGTCATCAGAATAAGGACGTCAACGGACTGCGCGAGGGGAGAGAGTGGCGCTGCGCGGGGCCCCCGCCCGTGCAACAGCCACTGCGTCTGCTTCACCCCCTCAGATACTCAAACGTCCACTATAGGAGCGCCTTAAAATATAGATAACAAAATAAGTTGCCTAATATGTCTATGGTTCCAATGTACTAGTGACGCCATCTACGTGTGCTCTGTGTACCGTGTAAAAAAAAAAAGTTAGTCTATTGCGGAAAACCAATGTGTTTCTTTTACTTTAATAGTAAGATGAGAAGGATAAATCATTAAAAAAGACTACTACAAATCAATCTAGGGATTGATAATAAATTCATAATCAAAACAATACAAACCTGCGACCATTCCCTGGCTTTTTGCGTGACGGTGGTGATATTCCTCTCCATGCACCATAAGGCCCCCATGAACGCGCCGATACTGACGCCGCCCACCATATCGATTGGAATGCCTGCCTCCTGCAAATGTTAATGACGGTTAGGTAGTCATCATCATTTCGAGTAGGTGTCACGGTCAATCTACAATGCATAACCTGGTGTCAGAGTTCTTCGGAACCGCCTCTCGGCCTCTGACGTGGTTCCTTTAACGACTACCAGATGGCAGCCGGGACCAACAGCTTAACGTGCCTTCCGAAGCACGGAATCATCTTTATTATCAGACAATCAGGTGATTCAAGCCTGCAATGTCCTAACCAAACTGGAAACAATTAAACAAAGTATGCTTCCGGTGGGAATCGAACCCACGACCCCGGGTCAACAGGCAAACGCCTTAACCACTGGACCACGGAGCCTTTAGACTTTTACTTCGGAATTATGAGGTAGTAAGTATTGGGTCGTACCCTTATGAAATTGGCGGTTTCTATAGAGAATTACGAGTTTTAGTATCACTGCGGGTTTGATAAATAAAACTAAAGTGAAATTTCGCATGTATTTACGGACAACAGTAAGTATAATTTACGCATTATAGAATTTACAAAAAGTTAGAAAATGAATAGAAAAACGACATTTTTGATCAAAACGGACAAAATCTGAAGCGAACTCTTTTCATGAGCATTTTTCAATAATTAAATTCAGACAAATAAAAAACTTCACTTATGCAGAATGTTAATTATATAGTCAACTTTCAAAATAAAATAAAGAAACTGAAAATCATAGTCATTAGGAACAATATGGCAAACGGAAAAAAAACGTCAATGTCATAGGTAGAAACCTTTGATCAAATATAATGGTAGATACACAGTCTTATACAAAATGAAGCCTTAATAATGTCCCCGAGTTAAAACATCATGCTTACTTGCAAACAACGAAAAACGGTACATACTGAAAGCCCATAAAACCATATTTTTTTCACTTTTGATGCGTAGTTTTTGCATCTTTTCACTCGCGAGACGCGTGTGTGCTAGCGCGGTTTATTGAAACTGTAAACAAAACAGCTCCGAAACTCGATTAGTGCGCTGTTTTGCCGGTGCCACTTTTCGAACGCAAATCGTGTATCTACCATTATATTTGATCGAAGGTAAAGACTCTTAGCCGTGTGGTATCCGGCAGAGTAGAATAGAACCACTCCAAGTCTTCCCGTGGGTGTCGTAAAAGGCGACATAGGAAATACAAGCTAAACAAAGCTCATAAACATCAATGAGACCTCTCCAACCCGTCTGGCCAGCGTGGAGAGTGTAGGCCAAATCCTCTGTCTGCTCTGGCCAAGTATGGCTCCGGTAGTACAGAGAGGATCATGCTCCTGCAGTGGAGATTAAAAAGACCAGCCGGCCAATTTGCTAACTCAGTGACCAACGTTTTGATAGTCACTTCAAAATACATTGCGAGTTTCCTATGATTGACTATTTTTATTAAAAATATATAAAACGCAATGTACTTTGAAATGACTATTAAAACGTTGTACACTGAGTTAGCAAATAGGCCGGCTGATGATGATGATGTCAAATGTGTAGGTACCTGTATAGCCCGCACCATGCCGACGTGCGCTGCCCCCCGCGCCCCCCCTCCCCCCAATACCAGTCCCACCGACGTGCCCGTTAGCCAGCGAGCCAGGCGGGAGAAATCCGAGTGGACGTTGGCTTCCGACATCAGCACTTTGCTGTACAGTTCACTCTGAAAGGAAAGTAACATTTTTATATTTTTAATTGTTATATTATGCATTCACAATGCTATTTTGATATACCTACATATATTAAACTAGCTGTTGCCCGCGACTTAGTCCGCGGCAATTTCTGTTATTATGATTAATTCGTTTTTTTATTCGTATAGATGAATAATAAAAAACATTTTTTATTGATACTTCGCTCCTATTGGTCGCAGCGTGATGTTTATAGCCTAAAACCTTCCTCAATAAATGGACTATCCAACACAAATAGAATTTTTCAAACTGTACCAGTAGTTCCGGAGATTAGCACGTTCAAACAAACAAACAAACTCTTCAGCTTTATAATATTAGTAAGTAAGTAAAGACTTAAGGACGCAGGTTCAAATCCCGCCTGCTTTAAATTTTTTCACCATTTAATCAATGTCTCATACATTGTTATAAATGAAAATACAGACAGTGAAGTTATTAACATGTTAAGTATGCCCTTTAAAACCTGCCTATTCAGCGTGTAAAATAAGCGACGACGTTCCCGTAAAGGGCCCACTAAGCCCGTCAAAATGAACAACCTTTCCTATGGGACCAATACACAGATTGAACTCACAAATCATTCGTATTAGTATCGCTCACTAAGAATAGGCTAGTTTCCTGGGTCAAAATAATAACATTACAATTAGTCCGTCAGTTAGATAATCAAAAAATATTGGACAAGTATTTTTTCTATTGTCAATTAAACAATAAATAGAAAAGATAAAGCGCGTCAAAGTTCATGAGTGGGGGCTTGTGACGTCAAAGTTTGCTAAAAAGTGTAGCAAACTATGACGTCACACGGAATTTTAAAGGGCTAGATCTTTATTATATCATTTTTTATTCTATCGACAAAAGAAAAAATACGTATCCAATATTTTTCGAATTACTAACTGACGGACTAATTATATTTTTTTAGGAAACTAGCCTATACTCGCGGCAGTAAACTGATGGAAAGTTCTAGACTATTTTCTGGAAGCTTTGCGACAATATTTATACTTACAATTCTATACTGGCTCTTTCTCGTGAACATGCGATGGGGGCATCGTACATGGTGATGCTGACTGACCCACGTCCTCATGTTCAGCCAGTGGACAGTGCCAGATGGGTTAGGACCTCCCTCGCGATGTAACAGCACCAACTCCTTTTGTGTACGGATGGCTAAGCGTTCGATTTCTTTCTCGATCTGAAATATTATTGATTTCGATTTGAATCCGAGGAAAACCTGGAAATTACTGGATTAAAACCTATTTAATGCTGTCCTTCCTTTCGATACCTAAATAAGATACTGGCCCCTGTAGTGGCTACGATTCGCAGACAATGTCGCACCTACTTGAATGCCCATCTTGTTCCACATCCTGTACCTCATGGCGGATACCCCCTATGCTATGCATGGTTGTGGCAGATTATTGGTCAGGAATAATTTGGAATAAAAGGCATATTATATTCAGTACTCGACACGACGAAAATACCCCAACCTCAACAATAAATAAAGAACCGTTCTTTATATACCAACTTTAACTTGATCATTATGCTGTATGATCTTTAGTGTGTATTTTCTACTCGGGCAATTTTATGGGATTTGTTTTAGTCCTATTAGGACAATATTAGGAAATTATCGATCCGGCTCGAAGGACCAGCATCCCACATTCAACCAAACAGAAAACAATTGATGTCATTACGTCAGCTGAAAATAAAAAATACATCATGAACAACTTTTTTCAAATAAAAATATAGACACGACGCCCTGCCTAGCAAATTAGCCTATGTCATTCGGGATTTAACGATACCTTATGCATCCACATTCGTTTAGCCATTTAGAAGAATTAAATAAATAAACTCACATACCATACATAATCTAAAACCATACACTCGTTTTTTCGGCAGTTGTGTAAAAAGACAAATTTACTTACTTTTCCAATACTGGGCTGTTTGTCGCCCAACGCTACAATCAAAATGCAGTCGGCTTGCCGAATACATCGTTGAGTCCATTGGGTGAGACTCGGGTCGCATTGATAAAGCGCCACCTAGAAAAGCAAAAAAGTTTAGAAGCGGTCTGAACATTTTCTAATCTGTGGGTCTAAAATGGCCACTTCGTAGTCATATGTACCTATATGTACACTAAATCAGCAAATAGGCCGGCAGTGCATGTATATTACCTTGTGTTTGTCCTCTTGTTGCGCTAGCCAGGAACTCAATCTGTATTCGTTATTGGGGTCCATAATCGTCAGGCCGAGCAGTTTTCTGATCACATCTGACGTTAGACGAACTGTTGGGCCTGTGAACAATAGTCGATTGTTGCATCGAGTAGAAAGTAATTTATATTTATATAAAAAGCACGAGAGCAATATAAAAAAAATGGAAAATAGTAAATAGCCTATTGTACAAATGGTGTAAGGATAACTTTTTTTTTAGATAAGGGATCGCCTCCACAAGAGAGAGAATCGCGACGAGTCTGCTCTTCTATCTTATATTATTATATATTCTATTCTATAAGCGATACGACTGACATTCGCTCGCACTCTGCCACTCGTCGGATCACGTTCTAAGAGAGTGTATAGAATACGTGGCACGACGATAAAATCGTCGCGATTCTCTCGCTCGTGAAGGTGATCTCAGTGTTATCGAAGTGGACTTACCGATGGCACATAACGAATGGTATAACTCGTACGTAAACGCCGTCAAAGGCACATCGTCGCTGACTGGTACCACTGCCACCGTTGAGAAGTTGTGCTGTGAAGGTCGAGATTCAATAGTAGCCGCACCCAATCCCGCTGTAGGCTTCTGCCAGGAACCTAATCAAATGTTTTAAAGTTAATGTTTAGTCCATTCTTTTTAATGAAGAATTTACATATGTGCTATGACTTGAGGTCTTAAGAGTCGGCAACGCATCAGCAGCTCCTCTGGTGTTGCAGATGTCCATGGGCGACGGTGACCACTTTCCATCAGGTGGCTCGTCTGCTCGTTTGCCGTCGGATATACATAAAAAAAAAAAAAAAAAAAAAATGTGCGTTTGCCCTCTATCTTGTCTAGGGTGGTACACGCATCTCAAATAATACCTATTCACTCTTGCCTTGAAAATCCCTAAATTGAACGAGTCGGGAAACAGCCGACTTTCAACAACGAACTAAACTTTTTTATTACGTTGAAAAAGATAGTGGATAAACTTTGTCGCCACGCCATGCTTCAGGCAGAAGCAGGCGCCATGGGGCAACAATAAACGATATTCTTCTCAAACATGCTTGGAAATTCTAACTTTATTTTGACAAACTTGTTTGAGACAAATCGACATTGCTTTAAGAACTGGCCATATTCACGACCACAAAGTATGTATGAAGATTCATATCTGTTGTGTATAAGCGGCCAGCAACATTACCATGAACATCATATATGTCCAATACATTATTATTGAAAAATGGAATGACTGGTTTTATTAAAGATTTTATTGAAAATTCCAACTGGCTTACAAACAATCACATTTGACAGTCCCGTGGCGCAATGGTTAACAAGGCAGCCTGTGACACGAGGGTGCCCGGGTTCGAACCCCAGTCAGGTCAAGATGGAAAATGATCTTTTTCAGATTGGCCTGGGTCTTGGATGTTTATCTATATATGTATTTGTTATAAAATATAGTATCGTTGAGTTAGTATCCCATAAAGTCTCGAACTTACTTTGGGGCTAGCTCAATCTGTGTGATTTGTCCGTAAACTCGTGGGCAATTAGCAATAGATATCAGTTTTGCCAAATGGCACCCTGATAATATCGAAGGTACCTAATCTAGTCTTGGAAAACCACCAATGCGCTGGGCCGACGATATTACAAAAATATTGGGTAGACCTGGATGCGCACAGACCGGGTCAATTGGAAAAGCCATGAAGAGCCTATACCCAACAATGGGCGAACACGGGCTGAGAAAGAAGAAGAATCTAGTCTTGCAGCAAGTCACTAAAACAACCTGAAAAGACGTTAAATCTTTTCCTAATAGAAAACTATATCATAAGCCAGAACGGATCGCTAGTTAAGAGTTTACCTAAGATTCTATGCCCCAGCAAGTTGATAAGCCTTGTAACAACCACAGGGAAGCGCAGCTTGATCGCGTTGAAGAGTCCTTCAGGTAATTTTGCCAGCTCTGAATCTCGGACAGCCATCACTGTTGTGCTGCGTCGGGTTTGGGTTACCATTTCCACCTAGAGCATAGGAAGGTAGAATCAAAAGACGTTTACAAATTAGGGTTTTCGTTCCCCCAGATGGCGGCACTGTGACGAGAGCTATTTTTGACAGTACCTATCAAAATCCACTAATCATAAAAATTATGTTTAATCATCATTTTTATGATTGGTGGATTTTGACAGCTGTCAAAATACCCTTCTCACAGTGTCGCCACCTCGGGATCTAATGAATTCCGTAAAAGCCCTAATTCTAGGAACCGACATACTGAAGCACTTTCTGTACAATGGGTAGAGGTACTTATACTGAGTCTAAGGTATCACCTCATATCTGAATCGCGTTCAAGAAAATCCCAAAACCATAAACTATTATACGGAGTTCTTGGCGAGAATTTGAGCTGACAGCACGATTTTTGTTTTAGATTGTTTTGCAAATTGATTTTAGTGGAGTTTATAATGTGAAATTGATGTTATAAATACCCATCAACATGATGAACAATGTTCGGAATAACTAAAATAAACCATCATGGTGCGTAGTGCGGCGACTGTAGTGAAATTTACTAAGCAGGCTGGTGGTTGTCTGCCTTGCTTCGTCGTCTATGATCGAACCAGTGGATCCGCGAAATCGTCGCCAGGGACTCCATCGAATCAACGAAATTAATTACACCATCATTTCGTTGCTAAACAAGAATAACTCAGCCACTGGTAAAATATATGAAAAAAATTCTAAACGACTCGTATCCAGCCCGCCTATTTGCTAACTCAGTGTCGAACTTTTGATTGTCACTTTAAAATACATTGCGGGTTTCGTATGATTGACTATTTTCATTTAAGATATATAAAACATAATGTATTTTGAAATTACTATCAAAACGTTGTACACTGAGTTAGCAAATAGGCCGGCAGGGCCGTGAAAGAATCCAAAAAGAATAACCAATAGGCTTGTTTCTTAAAAAAAATAGCATCTAAAATAATTAGTCCGTCTTATGGATTATCGAAAAATATTAGATACGTATTTTCCAATTAAACAAAAATTGATAAAGAAATAACCCGTTACAGTCCCGCGTGACGTCACTGTCCGGTACACTTTTTACCGGCCTGTTGCGTCATGAGCCCCCACTCCTGAACTTTGATGCGCTTTATCTTTATCATCTTTTGTTTGAATGAAAAAAGAAAAAAAAACGTATCTAATATTTTTTGATAATCTATAAGACAGACCAATTATTTAAAATGGTATTTTTTTAGGAAACAAGCCTATAAATACCTAAAGCAAAATACTTACAATGCCCACAAGATCGCCTTTGCCGTACTCTCCCACGAGTTCCTTCTTTCCATTTGAATGTGTGATGACGGATCTCAGACGACCACTGAGCACTATAAATGTGGAACCAGACTCTTCATCTTGACGATACACTGCTCGGCCAGATTCGAGGAACACCTAGAAAAAGGTAACAAAATGTTTTTTGTAATTCATCATCATCATCATCATCAGGTCCTTTTTTAGTCTCCACTACAGGAGCACGACCCTCTCTGTACTACTAGAGCCATACTTGGCCAGAGCAGCCAGAGGACTTGGCCTACACTCTCCACGCTGGCCAAACGGGTTGGAGAGGTGTCTTAGATGTTTATAAGCTTTGTTTAGCTTGTATTTCCTAAGTCGCCTTCTACGACATCCACGGGAAGACTTGGAGTGGTCCTATTCTACTCTGCCGGATACCACACGGCTAATTGTTTTTTGTAATTAATAATCCGAAATGAAATAACTTAAATCCGGCCAAGTGCGAGTCGGACTCGCGCACGTAGGGTTCCGTACCGTTATCTATAAAAACGGCAAAAAATCATGTCTGTTGTATCGGAGGAGTATACCCCCCCTTTAATATTAATATTTTTATTTAATTATTTATTTTTAAAGTGAATATACAACGTGATTTTAAACTCCCTAGCTATATTGAAATCTGGGAATCAGAAGCCCTAATGAAACATAGAATTGCAAGAAAAAATGTGAAAAACGATAAAGAAAATTAGGTTTCCCATACAAAGTCGCCGATCAGCTGGACGAATTTCTATGAAAGGTTAATTTTATTTTTTCGTTTTTTACCTTTTTTTCTTTCAATTCTGTATTCCATAAGGGATTCTGATTCCCAGACTTCAATATAGCTAATAGGGGGTTCAAAATCACATTGTATAACGAAATATTCTGTGAAAATTTCAAGCGCCTACCTGTTGCCGTTACAATATCGAGCCATGACTGCCAGTTATCCAGGAAGATAACTGGCAGACAACCAGTCAGATATCTGACTTACCCAATCTAAAGCGAAGTCCACTTGTCTCACGAAAGGCGACAGTCGCCGCACCACAGTATTGGCAATATGCAATACAACTGAAGGCCTTTCCCTCATTATACTGTACACTGTGGTTTTGGATAATAAACCGATCCGGGAGAAATGTTTGGCGCGGATGGAGAAGAAGCTTGGTTCTCCTGTTAGGACGGCTAAGCCGCCTTCCACTTCACCTGCGGAAAGAGAAAGTATATTTCATCACAGCCTAGGAGTCATAAAAATGCCTGAGTGTAGATTTCGTGCTTAAAAAATAAAAGAAATAAATATATATCACACAAATTGAGCTAGCCCCACCTTCGATCAAATATAATTGTAGATACACGATTCGGGCTCGAAAAGTGGCGCCGGCAAAACAGCGCCCTCATCGAGTGTAGGAGCTGTTTTGTCCACAGTCTCAATAAACCGCGCTAGCACTCACACGTCTCGCGATGACGAAGGTCAGTGAGAAGATGGAAAAACTAAGCGTCAAAAGTGAAAAAGATAGATGGAGTGTCATACTTTCAGTTTTTGTTGTTGTTTGTAAGTATGCATGATGTTTTGGCTCGGGGAAATTATTTAGGCTTCATTTTGTATGAGACTGTGTATCTACCATTATATTTGATCGAAGAGCCCCACAGTAAGTTGTGAACTTGTGTCGTAGGATACTTACTCAACGATACTATATTTTATAATATATAGGTACTTATATAGAAAAACATCCAGGACCCAGGTCAATCTGAAAAAGATCGTTTTCCATCATGACCTGACCGGGGATCGAACCCGGGCACCCGTGTCGCAGGCTGGCGTGTTAACCACTGCGCCACTGAGCTCGCTTATCGCCGCAAATAGGCTTACAAGATACATTAGCATATCATCGTTTTATTTCTTTTACTAAAAAAACCGGTCAAATTAAAAAATATAAACAGTTTATTGGAAAATTACTCGTAGTATTTTTAGTATATCTTTTCATTATTACTGCATTAACAATGCTATTCTATATACTCTTATTAAATTAAAAAAATATACTTAATGTGGTAAAAAAATAGTACCTAGCTAATCCCACTCTACGCACTGTATTCTGGTGGCAAGTGCGTCGGGGTCGGAAAAGGTCCAATACAGACATACACACACTTTTTGTCCGTTCGAGTCTGCGGCGTACAAAAAGTCTATGGCGCATCGTGTGCGTCTGCATATGATTGCAAAGGTTCTATTTTACAAAAAAAAATACTTTCGGATAGTCTGCCGTCTGCGGTGGGCTTAATTTTCGCCATCTTTATTTGCGCCAGCTGACATGCGTGAACGCTACAAAACTGCGCATAGCTGTAAGTCTGTAGGAAAATCAATATGTAATATTTTTCTGCATTTGGTTTTTTTTTATCCAAAACATTTCATTTTAGTAACGAAAGGAAGATATAAATCAATTATCTTACCTGGATAAGCTGTAAACATATGGACTTCGCCTTCGCCCTCAGCTACTTTTTGAGACACTAGCAAAGCGCCAGAGAGAAGGTACACCAACGCCACGTCCTTGAAATATAACCATAATCAGACTCAAACACGTACAATGTACAACTGTCATCCATTTTTTCTTTATAAAATAATACCCATCTTTTAACATTATGTTAGTACTATAGTAAATTGCCCCAAAGATACAGATGACAACATTTTTTTTCTTATATATGTACAATATGTAAAGAAAATCCTGTCCGATCCTTAAAGGGGTGATGAAGCCCGTCGATATAACAAATTAAATCAACGCTGAGAACAAAAAAAATATTTTCAAACAAAAATGTTCGGCCGCCGAACAATTGGTACGAGAACGTCAAAAAAAAATTCGGATTCTCAGCATTGGTCCCTTAGGAAAAGTTGTTCATAACGACAGGCTGAAACACTCCTTCAAGGATCGGTCAGGGTTTTCTTTACATAATATATAGATTATTGAATAAAATTGAACTTTTTTTAAAATTCATAATACAATTAATACATAAAACAATCTAACGAGGACATATTGATTTAAAATGTCGTCACGGCTCACAGAGCCGTAAAAGCCGCCTTTGTAAAAAATGTATAGACATTTTCTACAAAGGCGTCACGTAGATAGACAAACTTGGACTAAGCAAATAATACAGAGTAGATATTATTTATCACCTTACTGACGGACTAAATAGATTTTTTCGCTTTATACTTTGGCGAGCTCCGTGGAGCAGTGGTTAACACGCCAGCCTGCGACACGAGGGCCCCGGGTTCTCGATCCCCGGTCAGGTCAAGATGGAAAATGATCTTTTTCAGATTGGCCTGGGTCTTGGATGTTTATCTATATATGTATTTATTATAAAATATAGTATCGTTGAGTTAGTATCCCATAACACAAGTCTCGAACTTACTTTGGGGCTAGCTCAATGTGTGTGATTTGTCCGTATATATTTATTTACACTATACCAGGAAGAGAATATAAGAAAGACTTTTCTGAATAATGGTTGATGTATAAAGTTTTAAGTTGATATACACAAGAAAAGTTCTGACTACAAAAATACCAAATAAAAACTAATAAAAAACATAAGGCGACTGTACATCTGCGACGATTGATGTCAGGTTATTATTAATGCTTGCATGCCTATAATGAGGCGTTAGAACAGGGGCCCAAGACTTATAATAAACAGTGGCTTACAACACATTGGAGATCTGATTTTATGAATACAAATTATATCTTAATACCATAACCTCTTCGAAACTATGATTTTTTTACTTTTTTATTTTACTATTCATTTTAAACGAATTGTTACAAATTCTTATATTCTGATGGAGATATATATCTTTCTAACGCCCGAATACTCGAATGCTTTTTTACTTAAAACGTTCTCATATCTCGTGGCGTCACTGTCTAGACAATTATCTAGCGATACAAAGACAGAACAAAACTTAAATACGTCATTAGTTAAGAAGGTTTTAGGTATACGGCTATTAATTTAAAGAAATATGATATAATGAAGATTTTTTCAGAACTTAAAACTCCTATTTTGTACTACCTATGCTCAGATATAGCATGAATTGAAAAATATATGATATCTGCCTTGCTTCTTGCAAGGTAAGATTACAATGTATTGAAAACCACTGGAACACGACTTGTCAACAGTTATTGACACTTTTTCATACACAGTGTTGTATGAAAAAATGTATATGAAGTAAGCATACTTTGTTTACAAGACTTGGACCCCAAATAAGATTTTTACAACTTGCCATGAAGTATAAAAGATAACACAAAACCCAAACAGAGGCACCCTTATACCTGCTTGATTTCCGGTTCCCCCGCGATACTATAATACAGCTAAGGAAATATATCTGGTATTAATTGGGAGCAAAGTTAACGAAGACATTGTCTAATCTAAAGCTGAACTTCACTCCTAAACAAACATATGCATATAGAATTTAAAAATAGGTCTATCTTTGGTACTTCAAATTTCCGGATTTATTGAACAACAAGTGCAAGGACATGAGAGCGCAAATCCTATCCTAACTAATATTATAAATGCGAAAGTCGGCTTGTTACGTTTTCACGCCTTTACTACTGAAACTGTAGTTCCTAATATGAGATGGACATAGGGTTTATTTTATCCCGGGAAAAGGTTCTGAGGAATCTACAATAACGCGGGCGGGGCCGCGGGCGAATGCTAGTAGTCATACCTTTATATCTGGCATAGATTAACCACTCGCGGGTGCAAGCATCGCGCAGTGCTTGCCGGTACATATATAACCAAGGAAACAGTCGGCCGATTTTTTTTAAAGTTTGTTATAAAACATCATGAAAGAAGGTCTAAAATGCTTTGTATATATTTTATGAAAATGTAACATTTCCGCCATCTTAGGGAAAGCAGTTTTCTTACCCCTAGATGTACTTCAGAGGTTAATTCACAGCAAAATTTTCCGTATTCAAGTAAAGAGTTGCAATAACTACAATATCTCTCGCATAAGAGAATCAGAATCTTTTAGTTGACTAGCTCCGTGGCGCAGCGGTCAACACGCCTGCCTGCGACACGGAGTGGCCGGGTTCGATCCCCGGCCAGGTCGAGATGGAAAATGATCTTTTTCAGATTGGCCTGGGTCTTGGATGTTTATCTATATATGTATTTGTTATAAAATATAGTATCGTTGAGTTAGTATCCCATAACACAAGTCTTGAACTTACTTTGGGGCTAGCTCAATCTGTGCGATTTGTCCGTAAAAAAAAAAAAGAATCAGTGGAGTGGAGTTCATATTTAGATTAGACAATCTCTTATCTAACACTTCATTAGAAATTTACATTAGTATTAATTTTACGGCAAAATGTACAGAGCGTCTAAATGCTAAGTGACTGTGGAGCGGATTTATGTTTTTTCAGTCACGCTTGCTTGTAGCTGTCAAATCATAACCAGTGATAAGAATAAGGAGAATGTCACCTATTGTTAAATTGTGCATTTCTTTTACATTAATTTATTTTTTTTATCAATATTTTCTTTACTATTTTTTTATCATGGTATTTAATATGTTTGCGCTTAGTCTAACTTTATACCTAACTTAATATTAAGCATATTTAATTTACCTCTAGCGAACATCTATTTGTCATTATTAAAGTTTTGAACTTGTTAGGCATACATATGTTTGGATTGCAATTTAGATCAACTCTCAGTGAATATATAATTGTTGTTTTCATTGTGATTGTGATCTGTTTTGTGTGCTAATAAATAAATAAATAAGTGTTCCTTTATCGAATAGCGCTCGGTACGTGCGTACGGAGCGCTATCCGATAAAGGCGACATTCTATGTTCAGTCTGTAACTATCCAACTCTTTCTTCGAAATGTAGATAAATTCACTCTATATATATCCCTATCACTGATTATGGAAATATTTTAAAAACATCCCAGTTACGCTCATAGTTGCGCATGGTATTGACTAATCTTATACTAGTTCATACTTATTAAAAATCCAATAACACTGCTTCTTAAAGTATCTTAAATAACATACTTGTATTAAAATTGAAAATATGTGATGAAAAAGAACTCTGCCACAGGTAGTATTCGAACCCACGTCCCTTAGGTTAACGCCCTAAGTGTGATACCATTACACCACCGTGACTTCGAATCACCGCGTCGAATTCTCTCATCACATATTACCCCGTAGTGTATACGCCTTTCAAGCATGCGTACTTCTTTAATACTACCCACTATTTAGTAGTGTAGTATTCTACTTCATTCATATCCGATGAATAGAAAGTTGATTAAATTGAAGAAAGCTTTTTACTTACTTATTTTATTTTTTTAAATAGCTTTACAATGCTCGGTATATGATTAAAAAAAAATTAAGTAACAGACTTGTAGTTTAAATTACATGCATCTAAAAACACTACATACCTTATGGCTTTCCTCCTTCATGATGTAAGTGCCGGCCGGCAGATCCCTCACTTGTACGTGACCTCGTAACACATTGTCACTTTCCAGACCCAGCTCCTTGACAAACGCTTCCGTTGCTATTTGAATCAGAGCCTGTAAAAGGAGAATGAAATATCAAATCTTAACTTCTTCCACCCATGACATATACAACGTGATTTTGAACCCCCTAGCTTTATTGAAATCTGGGAATTACAGTCCCTAATGGAAAACAGAATTGCAAGAAAAAAAGGTAAAAAACGAAAAAGAAAATTAGGTTTCCCATACAAAGTCGCCGATCAGCTGGACGAATTTCTATGAAAGGTTAAATTTATTTTTTCGTTTTTTACCTTTTTTTCTTACAATTCTGTATTCCATTAGGGAATCTGATTCCCAGATTTCAATATAGCTAGGGGGTTCAAAATCAAAGTCAAAGTCAAAGATTTTTATTCAAAATTGGATACATGTATCTCTTTTTGAACGTCATATTTTTATTTCTTATATATTTTTTAATATATGCAAAATTGAAATACTACTAGCGTTTCGGAACGACCACTGGTGAGAAGAATACGCCGAAAGAAACTCAATCCAGACTTGGTCCCTACGTGCCTGAATGATCACGTTGTATAAAAGAAATTATAGATCTGTAGGTACATAGAAGTGCACATTATACATTTCTTAGCGAGTGACGCGTGTCTGCCAATAAGTCAGTCGAAACTCGCCTACCTAACTAGGCAGTCTTGATATACCGTGTCGCGTCCATACTGAATAATACAGTGTCGCGTCCATAGTGAATTAACTGTAACCAAATTGTATTCGTATGTTTGTGACAATAAATTGAGTGAATGTTAATTGTGGTTTTATATTGGAACTCATCTACCCCAATAGGACAAACTTACAGATCACATGTAGAACATGGGTATTCTTCAAATAGCCGTGTAAAACAATGCATATAAGGCTAAATAAAAAAATATACTAATCAACACGCTAGTTTTGGAGACATCTAGACCTTAACAATTAGAAAACTGACTCAAAAAACACCCTGTGCACAAAAACCATTTACTTGACGTAAATTTTTTTAGCATTACCTGCTATGGAAACTAATTATACCATCCTGAATATCGGATCCGATGAGAGGGACACCGCTATACGTTAGACACGATACGAGATATCTCCAATCGTATATCGCACATTAGTGACTGAATTTGGGATGGTTTACTGACGTCGACAATCAAACGGCAGATTTATTGATGTTCATAACAAATAAACCTGGCCTGGCCCTAGTAGTGCAGAGAGGGTCGTACTCCTGTAGTGGAGACTAATAAGGACTTGATGATGATGATGTTAACAAATAATATTTTTTTCTTTCCAATAGTTTATAACTGATAATAATAACAAAACTGAGGAAATATTTACCTGTTCATCAAGGTTCTCGTTGGGGTGCGGCTCGCGTTTCTTGAACGAATTGCCTTCCTTCGCCCGCTGCATTGGTGGCTGCACGTCAGGTTGTTGCTAAAATATATGTGAAATAACACATTAGTTCTTAGAATCCAAATACTACTTATTTTGTTTGTTTGTTGTCAGTTTCAAGCTGCCTTAAAGGCAGCTTTCAAGCTGCTTAAGCGGCTCGAAATAGCTTAACGACTGCCATCAAAATTCAAAATTCAAAAATTCATCAATGATAACAGACTGAAGATGGCAGTCGTTATGCTAAGTCAGTTTGACATAGCTTAACGATTGCCATCAATGATAACAACCGGGACCAACGGCTTAGCGTGCCTTCCGAAACACTACATGTTAAAAGTTGTAAATAATGATGGAAAGACTGTGTAATAAAGGACTGGTGAATAAAAAGGTCCGGAGGTGTTTAACTTTGTGTATTCTGTCATTATTAGAAAAGCTGTAATGGTGAACATACTCGTTCAATGTTCACCGACAATATAGAAAACTTAGCATAGACTAAAATGCTGGAGTTGCCAACACTCTGTTTCAAATAACAATAGTAATGTCAAACTTCCATATACTCTCGCTAAACCTGATGAATATGCATGATTGGGATTTTTTCTACACTGTCCCCAGCTTCACGCTTGATAAAGGTATCTCCGGATTAATAAAGAAAAGTATAACACATAGTTTTTCATTTCTTGTAGAACATAATTACAAATTAGATATATTTTCCTCGAGGAGTCTTATAATGTAAGGAGTATCCTTTTAGCCACGCCAGCGCTTGTTTAAGTTACTCTCCCCCACGCCAGACTAGTACAAATTGTAATAACTTTAACTGTCCATGGCGTCTCAGACACGCGACCGTTTTGCAACTACAGTGGTCAATGGCGCTCAATAGGTTAAGCTCACAAAACAAACTGTGTAAAACAGGGGTGAAAAGAGAAAAACAGCCTTTTGTTAATCTCTCTCTGATATTTAACACTTTCGCGGACACTGCCCGCCTCTAAACGTCATTCTATTGTTATTTCTTTTGTGTCTAGTTCAGTGTCCGTAAACGAGTTAAGAGCCAGGCTCTTGTCAGTGTCTTTGTGTGGAAAGAAACGCACACAACGACTATGTTGGCTGGAAATAATAGAGTGGTTGCTTCCATTTCACACACTAGTAAACACTACACTAGTATGCAGGTAACTGGTTGCATAATTTATGTTTTCCTTCATCGGAAGCAGGTAACTCGATGACAATGACCGTAGTTGAGTCAGATTGGTCTACAAACTCAAAAGACTTTTCGCTCATAGGTCTCGCTCTTATACCTCTGAGCCATGGGGCTTATTATAAAAACGTTCGGAGAAAACAAAACCAATATCTACAAACATTTCGCACAATTATCGTGGTACCTGTGGCGTGTTTGACGTGATGTCAGGCACCATGTCAGGTCTCTGTCGCCTCCCCTGGTTGTGAATGGGGGATGATGCCTGGTGGTTGATTTCTGAGGCATGCTGTTACAGAATAACACATTGCTAACTAGATTCACGTTATTAGTACATACAGGTTCGAATAAACTGGCAATATTTTAGATATACTGAAAAAGTAAAAAAATTAAGAGTTATTTTTGACCGTAACATATCTTGGGTACCGCAAATCGCTGAGGTTAGTAAAAAATATTTGCTGCTGCCGGTTCAATAGGCTAGTTTCCTAAAAAAATATAATCAGCCCGTCAGTAAGATATTCAAAAATAATTGGACGCGTATTTTTTCTTTTGCCGATTAAACAAAAAATGATATAGTATAAGTTATAGTTATAGCCCTTTGAAGTTCTGTGTGACGTCATAGTTTGCTACAATTTTTAGCAAACTTTGACGTCACGAGCCCCCACTCCTGAACTTTGATGCGTTTTATCTTTATTATTTATTGTTTATTTGTCAAAAGAAAAAATACGTGTCCAATATTTTTCGATTATCGAACTGACGGACTAATTGTTATGTTATTATTACGACCCAGGAAACTAGCCTATTAGGTGTATTCGATTTTTTTTTGCCACAGCAAATTAAAATCACGCTTGCTCAATCCTTGCTTCATCCCATTCTTGACTACGCTGACTCCTGTTATCTTGATCTCACTGAGGAGCAAACAACAAACTTCAACAAACTTGAGCGTTCTTGTTTCGCATTGTGTGCTTTGTTTTAATGATGCAATAAAGTGTATATTATTATTATTTTAATGCCGGTACACTCCGATGCAAACTTTCTTTGGCGCGAGTCATTGGGCACTACACAATTTTGGGTACGTATCAGCGGGGCAAAGCAAGAGCGGGCGGCGAAACTTTTTTCATATTGATGTATATTCTATTAGGGATTCTAAACCTCATTAAAATATTGCCAGGGAGTTGAAAATCACAATACAGGGTAAATTGAATTCATTAGCAAACGTTAAGGAGTGAGTCAGACCACGAACTGAACAACTTTCACTATGGGACCAACTTCGACATCGTGACAAAATTATCTGCTCTTTCATACAAAAGTGGAATAAATTGGCCAAAATCTATGAAACAGCAGATTATTTTTGCAATTTCGGAGTTGATCCCATAATGAAAGTTGTTCAGATTCGTGGTCTGAGTCACTCCTTAAACGTTTGCTAATGAATTTAATTTCATCCTTTTAAAGCATAACGATATAGTCAATATTTAATTTAATAGTTATTATGAACAAACCACGGCCGTGGAACAAACCTTTTAATATGTTAGAAACGTTAAAAACTACAAACAACAGTTACAAAAAATCAAGCATACATATTTTTGCGACTTTCATGTTAAAAAAAACCGGCCAAGTGCGAGTCCGAATCGCAAACGAAGTAGTACTGGTAGTATGGAACCCTTAGTTTTGCGATATACAATATTGAACCACAAAAGACGCATTAATTATTTACTTATTTTTATTATTCGTACTTATTGCCGCTATAGCGACAGAGAATAAAAACAAAATTAATAATAAGAGTTTCATACAAGTTTCTTTTGGCGTTTAACGAAACGGTCGGCGCGGTACGGACGCGGTCGCATTATTACACACACACACTAGGGCTAATGTGTGTAAATAATAATGCGACACATTGGCCAGTTTTTAAAAGCAATTAAAAATACATGAAAGCAATAAAAAAATCATAAAATCAATTTAAAAAAATGTGCACGGCTCAAATCGACATGTTTGTTCGTCACTTACCAAATGCTCGGGCACTGCTCTCTCGCTATGGTGCGGCGAGTGCATCGTAGTGCCGCTGTCTGTAGACAGTTTAGGCGCCTTGGCGGGAGAGGACGCCACTGTCATCGGACGTCGTTTCTCGCGACCCTATTGAAATAATAAAAAAATCTATGATTATGAACTCTATTACAGTTACTTAAGGATCAATTCACTCTAGCTCAGTTAAAGACTTGTATCCCACTATTCAGGTTGAAAGCAAGTTTTATTGTTATTGTGATGTTGGAAAACAGTTATGTATTATATCACTGTATTTTAGACTTTATCGTCGTGAAATAAGATACAATTTATAATGACTGCAGCGAATGCATCATAGTGCCGCTGTCTACAAATACTTTAGGCGTCTTAGCGGGAAAGGACACCACTGTCATCGGACGTTTCTCGCAACCTGCATAAATAGGAAAAATTAATGATTGTGAACTCTATTACAGTTACTTACGGGTCAATTCACTCTAGCACAATTAAGGACTTTTAAGTATCCTGCTATACAGGTTGAAAGCAAGCGCCACTATCATGAGTCGACATTTTCGCGTGATTGTGATATAAGAAAACAGTTATGTATTAGGTATCACTATACTTTAGACTTTATCGTCGTGAAATAAGATACAATTTATAATGACTGCAGCGAATGCATCAGTGCCGCTGAGTACAAATACTTTAGGCGTCCTGGCGGGAGAGGACGCCACTGTCATGGGACTACGTTTCTCGCGACCCTATTAAAATATGCATGACAAATGAATTTGAACTCTTCTCACTTGACGTTTCTCGGGGCCCTGTCGTGATCAATCAATCAATCATTTATTCATAATAACAATATACATTGTGTTCGAATTACAATCAAATAAAACCAAATAAACAGATACAAACAATATTTACAAATTTATTACATTACTTATCATTAAAATGCTAAATAATTATATATAGATGAATTATTGCATTTGAACGTTATTATCTGTACTATTTTGAAAGGTTAAATTTAGTTGAAACTGTAATGTTTTGTCATCAGACATTTCTCATAAGCATATCGCGAGAAAAACTGTTAAGGAAAAAACGGTTGTTTTTTTTTTCTTTTAGCATTGAAAAATCATTTAATTCTTTCCTTAATATAGTTGTTAAAGTTCTCAAAAAAAATTAAGGCTTGATGGATCCGCAATGGATCCACCTGGATTTGCTTTAATCCAGCTGGATTGAAAATTAAGTTTAACCCTTTTTTAACCAAGTTGCATATGCAATACTCACAGGGTTGACCAGTTCTGCGCTCAGTCCCAAATACTGGTGTAGTGCGGTGAATGTTACTCTCTGAAGGCGCACCATGATGATCTGAAACAAAACGAAACATGTTTTAAATAGTATAATTTTTCATATAAAAAAAACGAAAGGAATGAACTTATTTTTGTATCCCTTGCGAATGTCGAAAATCTGCGGCATAAACGGCTGTATCTTTTGATTGCATTGTCTTAGAAGATGGACTTTTTACAGCTTGAACTGACAGTAGACCTGAGTATTTGATATGAATTGCAGCTTAATACCTCTACACGTTCCTGAGAAAAAGGATCTTGACATACAGACAGACGGACAACTAAGTGATCCTAAAAGGGTTCCGTTTTTCCTTTTGATGTACGGAACCCAAAAAAAAAGGTTAAACAACATTTAAAAGTTACCTGTATAACCCTGACGAATATATCAGGATATTCTTTGAAGACTTCTTGGAAGGCCCTCATTGGAAGCTTGATAACTTGAGAATCTTCTAACGCTTTGGCATTGACTGTTTTGTACGGTTGAGAATTACCCTGTCGAAGAGAGAACTCAGTTTAATTAAACTATTTGTCGAAGAGAGAACTCAGTTTGATTGAACTATTTGTCGAAGAGAGAACTTAGTTTGATTGAACTATTTATCGAAGAGAGAACTCCGTTTAATTGAACTATTTGTCGAAGAGAGAACTTAGTTTGATTGAACTATTTGTCGAAGAGAGAACTTAGTTTAATTGGACTATTTATCGAAGAGAAAACTTCGTTTAATTGAACTATTTGTCGAAGAGAGAACTCAGTTTGATTGAACTATTTGCCGAAGAGAGAACTCAGTTTAATTGAACTATTTGTCGAAGAGAGAACTCAGTTTGATTGAACTATTTGCCGAAGAGAGAACTCAGTTTAATTGAACTATTTATTGCTGTAATAATATTAAAAGTTACGCTAGACATAATTAATATTATAATAAACGGTTTCACGTATCCTTGACACTCGTCCTAAAGATGGCCATCTGAATTGGCTCTCACTTGTCGGCGATACCGACTAACGATACGTGAGTGAAACCGTTTGTTGTAATATTATTTATTGCTGACTGGTTTTACAAATAGAAACGAATAGAAATTCATCATCTGACGGGGTAGACAGGGCCTAGGGCCATAACATAAGACCCTAGGCCACATTTAGCGAACCTATTAGTGAACGTATAGGTGGAAGATAAAATCAAAATAGTGATGGGTCCTACGGAGAGGCCCATTTTCCGCAGTGGACTTTTTGTGGCTGTAATGATGATGATGATGAATGGGCAATGAACTGATACCTACCGTGAGGACATCGGTGAAACTGAGAAGAGACGTTACGCTCTCCCCTGCACGGACAACCTTAAGCGATAGACTGCTGCCCTCTTGATTAGTTATGTATACGTTCACACGGCCAGTTTGTACCACATACACGTTTTCATCTGTGTCACCTGCGAATTAAAAAATAAAAATAAATTCAAAAAACTTTTTCATGAACAGCTTTTATGTAAGTACATAACTTAGTTTTTTTTCTAAATTCGATATCCATATTGTTCATCATCATCATTTCGAGTAGGTGTCACGGTCAATCGACCATGCACACCCTGGTGTCAGAGTTCTTCGGAACCGCCTCTCGGCCTCTAACGTGGTTCCTTTAACGACTGCCAGATGGCAGCCGGGACCACCGGGTTAACGTGCCTTCCGAAGCACGGAATCATCTTTAAGCACGGAATCATCTTTATATTGTTGGAATTGTAAGGTCAGTGGTATCATCCTCAACTACCTGTCCGGTGGTTGCAGGTATGGCATAGGGCACGCGCCCGACCACCCGAGCTGCCACTTGCTTTTCCCCCATTCATCCGAGTGGTATCCTAATACCTTCATTCCCTTCCCAAATCCAACAAATTCTATCCTTTCCGAGCTTAAAAACGCTTCCGACGAGCAGCAGCGTCGGACAGCACACGGAACCAAAACAAAAGTCTGCTCTCGCCTACCCGCCAAGCGTGGCGAATATGGCAATATCCTCCCATGGAACGAACAATCTTTAGGAGAGGCCAGTATTTTGTCCAGCAGTAGACTTCTAACGGCTGTTATGATGATGATGATTGTTGGAATGCATCAAAAATAGCTAGTCTGCCATATCGGGTGTTCCGCCATGTTTGATTTAGAATGACGTCACACAGCTTACTAGGCATTGTAAATATTGTAATCCAAACTAAACGAGTACACAAAATTTCAGCTCAATCAGTGGAAGAAACCTGCTTCAAAATTAACTTGCAAGATATCACCCGAACAAACATAGTTACATACATATATACAAGCTTCTTTTTTATATTATAGGATGGCAAACGAGCAAACGGGTCAGCTGATGGTAAGTGATGAACGCTGCCCATGGACAACTGCAACAACAGGGTGAGACAGGTGTGTTGTCGGCCTTTCAAGGAGTTGGGGGAAGGAAATGGGGAGGGGGAAGGATGAAGAAGCGTGTAAAAAAACCATCAACAACAACAGGAGTAGCCCAATGGTCCAGTGAGTCTGAGCATTATTAGCGCTTACATATGTTAAGCAACTCTGGACGCGGTGGTCCGACCGGGATGCGTATTGCCAAACTGTATACTGACCCAGACCGGGGTTGCTCTGAGTTCGATCGCAGTTTGCCTTTGTAGTTGAAGAGCAAACTGTATACTTATTCAGAGAGTGTCTGAGTCAAAATACATTTTGCTTTAAAATACTATACCAAAATACATACGAGTCCAGACGTCCATACTTTCCAGCGTCTGGTGTAGTATGTAATGGCATGATAATTTAAAACAAAATGTATGAATGCAGACATGTTTTATTTCTCTGCCTCGTCTTCTAAAACTTGCGTCGCTTGCGACCTTGACTCCTTTTTTTCGCCAGTGGTCGTGACGTGACTTCATTAGCAATTACGCAAGTGTTTATTAAATAAAGTGTAAAAGTTTAAAATTGTTTTTTTATAGATCGGTGTAAGTCTTGATAATTTAAATAAAATTGACACTTGGCTAGTTTGCGTTACGAGTACGCTGGTAGAAAAACAGTTGGCGTACCTACTTATTTATTGATATTTTTAACATATAATTTTTATTTCGTATTTTCCGGTTATTAACCAACAAAATTTACAGTTTTGAAGTCGGTTTAAATTACTTATTAAGTTATTTTAATTCCCATTTTACTTATCCGTTTTTTGTTTTTTTTTGGTTTTTTTGCTATTTTGTGCTAATGACAATTTTTAATAGGGAAATAAAGCACAAAAGGCGTGGTGTGATGCCATCACCTGATATTTGAGTTCTTGTTTTTGGCGTTTAATGAAAATTTCCCATTTTTTGTTCTTGATTCATTAATTTACTTTGTTATCAATCACTTACCATATCGACTTAATTGAGTTAATATTACCTAGACCGAAATAACAAATAGATAAAATTTGTTGTGTCAGTGCATCTTTCTTATTAAAAATTAATAAATACTGAATTGGAAAATCTTATAGTTTTTTTAACACCCTCTATAGTTGTTACAGTATAAATAATTTTTTAGTCATACTTACAAAGGCTTTTCTTTAATTAAAACTTAAATTACTTCATAATAGGTATGTTTTTTGGGGAAAGTTGTTCAGTTTCACGGATAGGATACCTAAAAATCGCACCAGCATAGAAAAAAACAGTATGTAAAAAAACTGTCACAGTTTGCTTTGCATACAAGCGAGCAAAGTGCATACCATCTCAGACTGCTCTGAGCTCGTATGTACTTTGCTCCAATTTGTTTGTGATTTTAATGAGCACGACGTAGTTCAGTACAGACTATGGGTGTCTGGGTCAGTATACAGTTTGGCAATACGCGACCGGGATGGGTGACCGCAAGTGGCATAAAAATATCTAGAGCTCTTCTGTGCTTCGGAATATACGTTACGCCGTTGAACCCGGTTGCCATCGTTGATGGCAGTCGTTAAGCTTTGTAAAATGCCTTAAGGCAGCTTGAAAAATCTAACACCAGTGTTAGCCACTTACACACACGAACAACAATATCATCATCATCAGCAGGACTTTTTAGTCTCCACTGTAGGAGCATGACCCTCTCTGTACTACCGGATATACCATATTTGGCCCGAGCAGACAGAGGATTGGGCCTACACTCTCCTCGCTGGCCAGACGGGTTGGAGAGGTCTCATTGATGTTAATGAGCTTTGTTAAGCTTGTATTTCCTAAGTCGCCTCTTACGACCTCCATGGGAAGACTAGGAGTGGTCCTATCCTGACTCTGCCGGAAACCACACGGCTAAACAAAATCAGACAACTAGAATTCCTGTCGTTTTATGCCACTTGCAGTTACCCATCTCAGCGGGGCCCGTACCCGGTGTTACCTAACATGCATAAGCGCTAATAATGCTTACTGAGCCATCGCGCTCCTCCTTTAGATATACATATAAAAGGTACTCATAACTTACCAACTTTAAAAAGAAACGTTCCAGCCGGCAGATTTAATATCTCCGTATGTTTGCACAGCATCAGAAACACTGGCTTCTCAAAATGGCCGAAAACTCTAATGCTGTGCAACATGTAGAGGGCGTCGGGTGGTACCCGGTCATCGCTCGTGAGGTCCTCTTCGAGGTACTCCGCTGGAGGCTCCAGGACCTGGGGGCGAAGCTTTCGTCATGTTATGTTAGGTTTGGTCAGAAATTTGGATATAATAATCATGCCATGCGCCAACATATACGGTGGATACGACATTTGCGATATAAATCAAACCACAGGCCAGTGGCGTAACTATGCCATTTGGGGCCCGTGACAAATTCGTACAATGGACCCATGTGAGTTTAAGTTTAGCTTCGGCGGCTTCTTACTGGTTTAGCTTTGAGACCGAAAGCGCATCAAAGTTCAGAAGTGGGGGCTCATGACGCAACAGCTTGGACGACGCAACAGGCCGGTAACAAACTGTACCGGACAGTGACGTCACGCGGAACTGTAATGGGCTATATCTTTATAAATTTTTGTTTGTTTGAAAAACGAAGAAACGTTTATTATATTTTTCGATAATCTATAAGACAGACTAATTATTTTAAATGTTATATTTTTAGGAAACAAGCCTATTATAAATAGACCTATGGCGCCATCTATGTGATGAGTCTGAAACACATCGTACGCGTACGCAATAGGCGTTGGGACGACATACCAAAATGTAATTTTCATACAAAATAATGCGTACATATTATCACGTATTTATCCCTTACGGTGTAGACAGAGCTTAAGGCCATAAGACCAAATACCACAATTAGCGTGTAAACGAAAAGATGAAAAAAAAAATTTTTTTAGTTTTACTTGTGCAAAAGTCTGTTACTAATTGCACTGCAGCGCCCTCGCCGCCGCCCATAGTGGCAGTTAATGGAACTAACTGCCACGGCCTGCCGACATGCTGGCCAGATTCTTTGTACGTGCTTTCAACATGCCTTAAGTTAGGCCAAATCCTCTGTCTGCTCTGGCCAAGTATGGCTGCGGTAGTACAGAGAGGGTTATGCTCCTGCAGTGGAGCCTAAAAAGACCTGATGATGATGATGATGATACCATAAGTGGTAAGATTTACTTCGCATATGTTTTATCCACGCTTTTTTACATTGTTATCTACTTCTGACGATTTTCGTCGTCTTCCAATATAAGTATATTAAATATTTTTTTATCTGAGTCCACTCTTTGCAGATCAAGGTCTCCCCTCAAGAAATTGTCGTTTATTATTGTACGATGTATTAAATCCTCTGTCTGCTCTGGCCAAGTATGGCTCCGGTAGTACAGAGAGGGTCATTCTACTGCAGTGGAGACTAAAAAGACCTGATTATGATGATGAACTGATGTACGATGGTACGAAACTATTCGTGTTTAAATACGACTCGCACTTGGCCAGTCTATTTAATAAATATATACGGACAAATCACACAGATTGAACTAGCCCCAAGGTAAGTTCGAGACTTGTGTTATGGGATACTAACTCAACGATACTATATTTTATAACAAATAAATACATAGATAAACATCCAAGACCCAGGCCAATCTGAAAAAGATCATTTTCCATCTTGACCTGGCCGGGGATCGAACCCGGGCACTCCGTGTCGCAGGCTGGCGTGTTAACCACTGCGCCACGGAGCTGTCAAATTTTATTACCGTCCAGACAACGTACATTTACTGGAACATCGAACAATAGTATTGTACGTCAACAAACATCGATCGACCGCGACAATCGCAGCGATCAAGTATCATTATCGGGTAAGTCGATGCAATAAAGATAACGTACGATAAACTTCAGCGGTAACGAAATGATGATGTTATCGTTATTATCGTAATATAAACAATCAATTTACTAAAGTTTTTTTTAGGGTACCATACGCTAAAACAAAACTTTACCAAAAAAAACTTATCCGGAAGGATCGCTCGTGTGTCCGTCTGTTCGTCTGTCATAGTCGATTTGTTCCAAATATAGTGGACGGATAAAATGTGACCCAAGAACGTATATACAGCGTGATTTTGAACCCCCTAGCTATATTCAAATCTGGGAATCAGAATTCCTAATGGAATACAGAACTGAAAGAAAAAAAGGTAAAAAACTAAAAAATAAATTTAACCTTTCATAGAAATTTGTCCAGCTGATCGGCGACTTTGTATGGGAAACCTAATTTTTTTTTGTTCGTTTTTTACCTTTTTTTCTTGCAATTCTGTGTTCCATTAGGGATTCTGATTACCAGATTTCAATAAAGCTAGGGGGTTCAAAATCACGTTGTATTGCGTAAATAAATATATTTTGACTTAAGGATACTTAAGGCTAATTTTAAGGCAGACCTGTCTCACACCCCGTGTCGGTATTAATAAAAGCTTGAAAAACATACCTACGCAGCGACCTTTGAAGGGTTAAGGTGAAAACCGAACAAATCCGGCAGGAACGACGCGCGTTTGATCATATTATGTTCACCAACTTCAACGAATTATGAATCGTATGTTCAAAGCTATAAGTATAAAATTGGCTTGCTGTAGGTATCTAAACGAAAAGGGGCTGCGTTCTGACGCGAGCTAAATTACACCGTATCGCTTACTACATTGAGTTGATATTTCTTTGAATATCTTTGCAGAGTGCGACTTCTGTACGTAAGTACGAGTGCTTATTCTGTAGTTAAGGGTTATTATTGTGAATATAAAGGTACTTTGGGTCAAATTTTAAAAAAAAGTTGAGATAAATATATATTATTTTAAAGTTATTCAACAAAATAGACGAATAATTTCCATTCAGCCTTATATCCGAAATCACTACTCCGAAAATTATGATAAAATATATATTATAGGCTTCTCAAGTAGATTACAGGAAACGTATAAGAAATGTAAGGTTTAATTACCAGCAAATTACATTTATGGTACGGAACCCTTTCCACTCGATATCGACTCGCACTTGGCCGTTTTTTTTTTTTGTCTTTTGGCCAAAAGGATAATATAGTATCCGATTCATACCAATCCGTTTTGTTTCGTATCCCAGTCTTATCATCACCTTTCCCGAGTTTGTATGAGTCAGTAAATGTTTTTGTCACTCAAACTTTATCACTTCTGACGGTATGAGAAAGCGGAGAATGATATGACAAACACACAAGACCATCTAGAAACTAAGACTAGTTACTAGAGGGTCTTCTGGTATATCAAACGTTGCTTCATGCATGCTCTGATGAACATTGTATTAGTCAATTTTAATCACCAGTACCGACTACCGACTTAAATATCATCCGTCTAAATATAAAATGTGGATTCATGTTAGTATTAAATTTGAACCAATGGTCGCATAAATTAAAAATGATAGCTGAGAAAACATCAAATTGATAATTATTATTATTACATATTACAATACATTGCATACATAGTATAAAACAAAGGTGCTTCCCGCTGTCTGTCCGTCCCAGATCTTTAAAACTACGCAACAGATTTTGATGCGGTTTTTTTAAATAGATAAGAGTAATTCAAGAGAAAGGTTTATATGTACATTGCACCCGTGCGAAGCCGGTGTCCGGGTCGCTAGTTACATATTAATTATAATGAGGTCAGCGTATGTATAAAGTAAGTTTTATTAATTAATTAATTAGGAAATATTACCTTCAATTGTTCCGGAGCTGACTCTTTCTTCAACTGCAGCAGTTTCCTCGCGAACCGCATAACAGCCCGTCTTTTTCTACCCTGGCCCGAATTGGATATGGACTTGACTTTGCGAAGCATGCGTCTGCCGTAGAATAACATCTTGTCCCGTTTTCGAAATCGTTTCGCTGGCTCCCCCGCAGCACCAGCGACTGCACCTCCCAAAAGTTCTGTTGATTATAATAAATAAGAGTTTTATAAATTTATCATAAGATGGCGTATTGTCTTTTACTTCAATAAAGATTTTACTTATCTACTGCACGAAATTGTGATAAATTACGTGTTTTCAAATCACTAGTAGTATGCGCTGAATTAATTAAATACATAAAAAGTATTTGTATAATTTAGGTCGATCCTTGTACAAGATCGTGCCCTTGTTGGAATTTGAAACAGATACATATGAAAATATATGTTATGATATTTAAAAACATTTTTTTCTCTCTCGAAAAACTTGTAATTTTTACGTCTAAAACAATAATTCCCATATGATAATATTTATATTTACATCTCGGAGGTCGCCCCTTCCTTATTTTTTTTATAAAAATATAAACATGAATTTATGAAGACTTCATCTTTTTTCCTAATCGCCTAATGGTTCTGCGAAGCCTAATGGCTTGCGCAGTAGCGACGTATTTTGTTCGCGCGGCACGCGCTATGAAATCCCCCTTTAATATAATATAAGTGACTTTGCCTAGAGTTTGGAGAGAAGACAAAGTCACTTTTTTTTGAGACAAAGTCACCATTTTTTAAAAATAACCTAATACTCAAATGAGTTTCAGGTTGGTTTTACAAATTGGTGATAGACTTTTTGTCAGTAAAAAATACTGTAACAGCAGTAGCTGAATATCTCTGATTCCTGTTTTTCACTTATAAGCGGAAACCTATCTAAACGTGGTAGTTGTTTGAAACGATATAGAACTTTCAACTGCAGAGGGAATGGGCGAAAATCTAAGAAACCATGTTAATAGTTTTTCGTGTGTGTAAGTGGCCAACACTGGTGTCAGATTTTTCAAGCTGCCTATAGGCATCTGACATAGCTTAACGACTGCCATCAATGATAACAGCCGGGACCAACGGCCTAACTTGCCTTCTGAAGCACGGAAGAGCTCGAGAATTGTTTGTGCGATTTGCTCACCCATCACAGTGGGGACTGCGTCCAGGGTTGCTTGACTTACGTAAGCGCTATCAATGTTCACGATCATTGGGCCATCGGGCTCCTCATTGACCTCGCCGTTGACCAGCACGGGCCACGGTATACAAGTATTGTGGACAAGCGTGTCTTAACTGAGAAAAGAAATTCCATTTAATGACGAAAGCTTCGCTAAAATTACTTTGTTACATAGAAACGTCGTGACAAATAAAAACACTGTCGTAATCAGCAAATTACTGATAAGATTTGAGAACAATGCCGGAAGAAACACAATGTCTCATCAAAGTATGGTAATTGATATATCACAAACGACCTCCACTATGATTTACAACTTATTTGTGAAGATATTGGAATACATGCTTACGTACCTATTGAATTTATGTAATCACTAAAATAGCAATAATTTATTTCAATAAACGATAAACGTTGTCAAACAAATTAAACAAAGAAACAATGCCTTTGACTTTAACGAGGGGTTAATTAACCTTTTCAAAGCCATAGTCTGATATATGTGACAAATCAAGTTCGTGTCTGCGCCGGTCAGTCTGATATTGCCACAGATTGTGAATCCATTGGTCTCTTATTTGATTTGTCGCATACAGATTGTGGCGTTGAAAGGGTTAATGAAACGACTTGCTTTTTTTTTCTTTTCATTGCAACAGTACCCAGAAATGAACCATGGTTTTATCTATTAGAAAAAATCAGCCCACTACGACTCAGAGACGAACATAAAAGGTTACGAGTTTCCTATTCATCCTAGCGATTGCCGAGCGAACGAAAAACGTCGCGGCTGCGCAAGCCATTAGGCTGCGCAAAACCTAAACCTATGTAAAAAATTTAAAAGTCTTATTTTCATATTTATATTTTTACTAGCTTTCGCCCGTGGCTCCAACTCGGGCTAGAACAGTCCTTTTTCCCGGGATAAAATGTACCACATGTCTTTCTCCGTACGGTCCGTACCCCAGATAACGTGTATACAAAATTTCATGATAATCGGTTCAGTAGTTACAATGTGAAAGCGTAACAAACAAACAAACTCACTTTCGCATCTTATTACTTAGGAAGTAAGGATTAGGATTTAAAAATTAAGAAAGGCGACCTGTGAGATGTAAATATAAATCTTTTCATGTAAGAATTATTGTTTTAGACGTAAAATTTACAAACTTTTCAAAGAAAAATGTTTTAAGATATCATAACATATATGTAACGTTTTTAATATTTATATGTATCTGCTTCAAATTCCAATAAGGCGGAGATCTAGTGCAAGGACCGACCTAAAGTATACAAATAGGTTTAATGTATTTAATTAATCCAGCGGATTGTACTAGTGATTTAAAAATACGTCAAGTTCCACAAATTCGTGCAGTACCTTCTTAACCTTTTTAGGAACTGAACCCCAAAATCAAAATATTAACATGTCAATGGGAATGGGAAGATAAGTCAGGACAGGAGAGGAAAGGGAAGGCCGAGGAGGGCTTAGACGAAGTAAACTTTGTGAGAAGGCTAAAGTCTAGAGAGGTCAAGGAGATATTGGAGGATCGAGAAAGATGGAAAGTACTCCTCCGACAAGAACATAGTTCTTAAAGTAATGATGATGATTATGTCCGAGTGATATCTGCCAAGATAAATTTAATGAAATTAATCAATAATTTTTCGAGGAGTATCTTAAACAACCCCGGGCGCGGTCTCCACTTGGATGGGTGACCGCAAGTGGCCTCAAAAATATCTCGAGCTCCTCCGTTCTTTGGAAGGCACGTTAAGCCGTTGGTCCTAGCTGTCATCATTGATGGCAGTCGTTAAGCCATGTCAGATGCCTTTAGGCAGCTTGAAAAGTCTAACACCAGCGTCGGCCACTTACACACGCGAAAAACAAAGTTCAAACAATAATTTTTCGACAGATTTTGATCAATTTGATTTTATTAGCAGCGCCTAATCGTAGGCCTTTCTTTAACCCGATGTGCCTGACGCATCAAACCAGCATCTCGATTGAAGTTTGTACTACAAAACTAATACTTGATAATAAAATACACACACTTGGACATTCTGGGATTTGGTCATTTTGGCATATGGACGTTTTGCACCCTCTGGACATTTTGGGATTTGGACATTTTGAACCTAAACAAACAAACAATTCTTCCTTGTTGTTATCTACTAGTTGAGACGTTTAGCAGTGCGTCGCCTGTCTGTCGTTCTATAGAAACGATATTCACGATAAGATCGTATCACCCGTACAAAAGCGACATACGCGTATGTGACGGACATCACATCTGTCTGATCTTATCAAGGCCAAAGAATATACACTATCAAGGCGATGTATGTAATAGACTCGTCCTAAACTGTCCATAGCCGTGTGGTTTCCGGCAGAGTAGAATAGGGCCACTGCAAGTCCATGGATCTAAGAATAATCAGGATAGGACCTTAAGAATGTGGCAGTGAAGCAAATCACAATGTATGCAGACGTGTCGTGACACGAAACTCACGCACACATCGGCACTCAAATGGATGCAGGTTTTCCCCGGTCGAAATGTCAAACTTGTAGGTACTTACCGCGAAGTTGGTGTGCCTTTTGAAACTCGATGAAAATAAGCATAAAAACATAAAATAATGCCGAGCTGTGTGGTAAAAGAGTGTAAAAATTATAGTAAACTACACAAAAAGTCCGACGGTATCACGTATCATAGGTAAGTACAAACTTATTGTTGTTTTCGAGACTATGTAAGTATTTCACTCAATCGCATATTTTCTTGGTTTAATTATACTATTTACACACACAACACCACAGTTACTCGTATGTACGAATTGGTTGGTAGCCTAAACACACGTTTCAACTACAATTTTAAATTAAACTAATATGATTTTATAATTTTCTTTGCGCCGCAAAAGTCAATGACCCGGTGACAGCGCAGCGCTAAGTCGGACAGTCGGTGTTGCCAGAATATGATTTCAAGATTCCTGTTCTTTATTTTTAATATAAAAATTTATTTTGTTTATTTTTTTAAGGTTTCCCATTCGTGATGCTTATGTAAAAAAATAATGGATCGATATTATTAGAAGAAATAGAAAGGATGCATCATGGGTACCATCAAATTATTCATTTGTTTGTTCCGAACATTTTAAAAATAGAAATTTTTATATGACAAAAGGAGCATATCGCCGGTTGATTAAGTTCGCGTGCCCAGAAAAGGTATGTTTCTTATTAATACTTTTACTCGACATCAAAAAAAGGAGCAGTTCCAGTTGTATTTCATTTTGCATATTTTAATGTCATAACTCCATCATTTATGAACTAAATATGGAAAATCGATGTATGTGTTGATGATAAAAAGTGAGATGATTTTGGAATCCAAGATGGCTGACATTACTTTTAATTTAAAGTCAACTTTAGTGGCGTTTTTGGAATTTTTTGGGATATTAACAAAAATGAACTAATTTTCAGTTTTCAAGATGGCCATCACCACTATTTATGGAAATTCGACTTGGGTGACGTTTTCGGAGTATTTCAGGGTAAAACTGACGCCAATTTTGTGTTGGAATTCAAGATGACTGTCACAATTTTTTGAAAATATGACATGTGTCGCTTTTGAGTAATTTTTGGGTGCATCACAAACAACACTTATGGGATGCAAAACAGGGGTGATATTTTCGAGGTATTTTGGCGTGTAGATCACAAAAGTGGCGTCAATTTCGGGATCATAGTATAAAACAAAGTCGCTTCCCGCTGTGTCCGTCTGTCCCTATGTATGCTTAGATTTTTAAAACTACGCAAAGGACTTTGATACGGTTTTTTTTCAAAGATAGAGATATTTAATGTTTATATTTTATACTTATATGTAAATGTGAAATTATTTTATTATCATTTGTCGACGTCAGAATAAAAGATTTAAACTTTGAACAATTTCTGAATTTGATATTGTTGATTTATTGATGACACTAATAATCTATAGAACTACTGATTCTATAAATCTGCAAAATTATAAAAAAAGTAATTTTAAAATTTACCACAAATATAAGGCCTCGAGGGTTTGTTTTTCTGTAAGTAAAATTATATGTATTGTTATTTATTAACTTAAAACACAGTAAAATAAAAATGTTATCTATAATTTCGTTCTTTTATTCCTTTTATCGAGTTCCCCAAAACGTTTAAGGTCGCTCAAAGATGAGATTGATTCACAGTTGCCCTTCTGGATCATTATGTCCAAATTCATAATACTTCTCTGATACAGATGTTACGTTTTGTAAAAAAAATATAAATAATATTAGTGCTACTAGGCATCAGTACCACTCACAATTTATTTACTCTAATTATTGGGTAATTTTTGATGACAATGGTCACCCTATACTGCACACATGTAACCAAAGTTTGCTTCACTTTGACGTTCCTCACGCCCGGTCCATATTATTCTTAGGTCCATGTGCAAGTCCTCCCATGGATGTCGTAAGAGGCGACTTAGGAAATACAAGCTAAACAAAGCTCCTATTTTTCAAGAGGCGATCCCTACGGCAATCGAGGATAAGCTAACTTCTTTTGCCGCTTTGCGCGAACATCTTGGGAGGCTATCTTCGCATGTTGCTTTAATACTTCTCCGGAATTCATTGGCTATCCCACGTATGACATATCTCATTAGAACTAGTCCAATATGGTTGTCTCCTCTGGAGGTTGATCGGTTTGACAGTGTGTTGGAATCTATCCTAGAGACTATACTCAATGTCAAGCTTGATCAATCACAGTGGACACAGTCCTCTTTACCCGTGCGACTCGGAGGTCTTGGTATTCGCTGCTTGTCGGAGGTATCTTTGCCTGCATTCTTGGCATCCTCGCATGGGGTAGTCAATTTAGTCTCTAAAATACTCGGAATCGACGGAGCTGAATTGATTCTGCCCCATGTTAGTGAGGCTTTGAGAGCTTGGTCGATGCGATGCCCAGATACGGAATTTCCTCACAAACCAGAGATTCAACGACTTTGGGATGAACCCAGGGCTCGTGTAATTCTAAGAGAGTTGGAAGACCAAGCAGATGGTGCCCATTTAGCGAGAATAAAAGCCTCCGTTCAATCGGAGTCGGGAGCTTGGCTGCATGCTGTGCCGTCACCCCATATGGGTACACACCTCGACAATGACTCTTTAAGAGTGGCAGTGGCATTGAGATTAGGCTGCGCAGTATGTGAGCCTCACATTTGCGTTTGTGGTAGGACAGTCGAGGCTGATGGGCATCATGCTCTGGGTTGTACAAGATGTGCTGGCCGCTTATCCCGTCATCACTCTTTAAATGACATAATTCGTAGGGCGCTAGTTTCGGCAAATATTCCGTGCCAATTGGAACCTCCGGGTCTTTCTAGAACGGATGGCAAACGACCGGATGGGATTACGTTAATACCGTGGCAGAGGGGGCGATGTCTTTTATGGGACGCAACTTGTGTAAGCACCTTTGCGGCTACTTATCTCGCAAACACTTCACGGCTGCCGGGGGCTGCTGCTAAAGCAGCGGCGGCTCACAAAATGACAAAATATTCAGTGCTGTCCTCCAACTATGAATTCGTGCCGGTTGCTGTTGAGACAGCCGGCCCGTGGTGCCCGGAAGCCAAGGACTTTATTTGGGAGATCGGACGTCGCTTAAGGGACCGTGGGTATGACTACCGCTCTGGGTGGTACCTGGTTCAAAGGATATCCATAGCTATCCAAAGGGGAAACGCAGCTAGTATTATGGGTACCTTTGAGCCAGGCACAATTCAGGGTGGCATTTTTGATTAATTTTAAACTTAATAAAAATATCCAATACCTTGAAAATTAAATGAATTGAAAAAACAAAGCTCATAAACATCAATAAGACCTCTCCAACCCGTCTGGCCAGCGAGGAGAGTGTAGACCAAATCCTCTGTCTGCTCTGGCCAAGTATGGCTCCTGTAGTGCAGAGAGGGTCATGCTCCTGCAGTGGAGACTAAAAGGACCCGATGATGATGATGATGATGATGAAACTGTCCAAGAATTTTTTACTATTAAGGCGTTTTTTCACTAATGTGCCTATTTTTGGGTGATATTTCCATAGCAAAACTATGTGTCCCTCCATGCTGGTCTGAGAGAAGAGATAAAACGTGGAATGTGTCAGCTGCTTCTCTTCCCGCGCTGATCATAAAAGCCGATCGAGGGATTTGGCTAAAATCTGAGGAATCATGTCAATAGGCGATGCGGCTAGCAACACATCAGTATTTTGATTCAGTTTTCCATCTACAAGCCCTCCAACATGCTAAATGTGGCCATTAGGTCTTTTGAACCTAGGCTCTGTCTACCCCGCAAGGGAAGGAGACGTAATACTATGTATGAGCTCTAATAGTCATAAATTCCGTCCTCCATTTTTGTTTTCATTATTTCTGATATTTTGATGACGTCACGAAGAGTAAATAAGTTAGGTAGGTATTTAAAATTTCAATTTGATGTATCCTTACTAATATTATAAATGCGAAAGTGAGTTTGTTTGTTTGTTTATTTGTTACGCTTTCACGTCGTAACTACTGAACCGATCATCATGAAATTTTGCATACAAGTTCTCTGGAGTACGTAGAAGGACATAGGCTACCTTTTATCCCGGGAAAAAGGAGCCGCGGGCGAAAGCTAGTTGAATATATTTTGGAACCACGACTTCTACGAATACTTTGGATGAACTCACCCGGCCCCTCTTGGACTACCACAGATGCATTGTACATAGTCAATGACCCTTGTACTTTGCCCTGACATATGACACATCGAAAAATCAGCATTATATAGTTTAGGTTATATTGAAGTAGACCTCACAAATATTCTCTTTGTTGCGATCCTTTGTTGACCGTTGCGGTCCTTTGTTGACCGTTACGGTCCTTTGTTAACTTCTCGACGCAGTCTTACTCATATTTCGCCTTATTCGCTTTTGAATTAATTTATGGTGAATATGGCTTTTAATCGGGAAGCAAATGTGGCTGGCTGGTATTATAGTAGAATTAACATATTCAAACAAAAAACCGTTTCGCGATTGCTCACATTTTTTTTATTCCTAACTTCTTTTTTTTTTATTAACCTATGCTGTCTCCCACTGCTGGGCAAAGGTCTCCCCCATAAGTATCCATGTCTTTCTATTCTGTGCCACCTACGACCATTTTTTTGTCAAAATATTTGATGTCATCACACCAACCAACGCTTTCGTAAATATCTCTTATTTTTTTTTTAATTTACGAATACGTATTACGAGTATAATATAATATATTTTAATGAAATTTTTTGTACATTATTTATTAATTAAAACAATAGTTGGTTATGAATCATATTTTTCATATTATCAATAATTATTAAAAAATTATACCGCTTCTTGGAAATTAAAACTTAAATCGAACTGTATAAAAACGTTAAAAGAACCAACTATACAACAAAGACTTTAATAGCGCGATTGTATCCGTAACTAAAGACTCATATAATGGTTTCTTGGAATGGAAACCTTAGAATTATGGAGTCTTGAAGTAAACACATTAGCTACGATGTTACTTTATTATTTAGATCTCAACAACAACAGTTTTACGACAAAGATTAATGATAACGTCTGTTCATCACCGTTTTGTTCATGTTTTAACAGTGTGATAAATAGCACAGTTAAGAGATATAATGAAGTATTTGTTTATTTTAATGTACGACTTCTACTTAAATATAATGAACTAGCTTTCGCCCGCGGCTCCGCCCGCGTCAATGTCGATCCCTCGGGAATTGTACTTTTTCCCGGGATAAAAGGTAGCCTATGTCCTTCTCCGTACTCCAGAGAACTTGTATGCAAAATTTCATGATGATCGGTTCAGTAGTTACGGCGTGATAGCGTAACAAACAAACAAACAAACAAACAAATAAATAAACAAACAAACAAACTCACTTTCGCATTTATAATATTACTAGCTTTCGCCCGCGGCTCCGCCCGCGTCAATGTCGATCCCTCGGGAATTGTACTTTTTCCCGGGATAAAAGGTAGCCTATGGCCTTCTCCGTACTCCAGAGAACTTGTATGCAAAATTTCATGATGATCGGCTCAGTAGTTACGGCGTGAAAAAAAGTAACAAACAAACAAACTCACTTTCGCATTTATAATATTAGTAAGGATTAGTAAGGATTATTACGAGGTAAATTTAAATAGCCGCTAATAACGTCGGTCACTGTCACAGCCATGAACTTGAGAATTTAAGATGATGAGAGATATTAACTGCCTCCGTGGTGCAGTTAGTAAAAGTAGAAGCATATTTTATTTAGTTTTTTCCAGTTTGTTTAAAACATTGCAGGCTTGAATCACCTGATTGTCTGATAATAAAGATGATTCTGTGCTTCTGAAGGCATGTTAAGCCGTTGCTCCCGGCTGGACATAAACTTTATTTATACTTATTTTAACTATATATAAATTACTTAATCTAAGACGTTAATTAAAAAAAACCTCAGTGTATAGCGAAGCCGTGGGCGAAAGCTAGTGTAATATAAATGTATAACATGTATACATGTTTTTCCTCTACACATAAAATACATGTAATTATGTATTTGTTGCTGGCCTGAAATCGCTTCGGTTAACCACATTGCGTGCGGCCTGAGAGTTGACCCAATTAAGATGATACAGAACATGCTATAAGTTCACTAAAAGGACTTTATCCAGAAAATCTTTACTAATATTATAAAGCTGAAGTGTTTGTTTGTTTGAACGCGCTAATCTCAGGAACTACTGGTTCAAATTGGAAAAAATCCTTTTTGTGTTGGATAGTCCATTTATTGAGGAAGGCTTTAGGCTATAAAACATCACGCTGCGACCAATAGGAGCGAAGCATCAATAAAAAATGATTTGAAACCGAGGGAAAATTATTAATTCATCATAATAACAGAAATAGCCGCGGTCGAAGTCGAGGGCAATAGCTAGTATATAAATATACTTGTGTAACAAATACAATATTTATTCCAACGTCTACATCGCGTTTATGTATATAACTACTTAGTTTTCGCACGCGGCTCTGCTCGCGTCAAAGTCGATCCCACGGTAATAGTATATATCCAGGATAAAAGGTAGCCTATGTCCTTCTCCGTACTCCAGAGAACTTGTATGCAAAATTTCATGATGATCGGTTCAGTAGTTACGGCGTGAAAGCGTAATAAACAAATAAACAAACAAACAAACTCACTTTCGCATTTATAATATTATAGTAAGGATAAGGATTATATTAAATTATATTAATTATATTATATTAAAGGATATACTGGCAGAATACTCCCCATCAAACCGAGTTGATTGGTCATTCCGGACAAAGTACTTTTTCGTAATTCACTCTATATTGCATATCCTATGTCATGTCAAAACTTATGATAAACGTCGTATTGTGAAAATATATCGGCGATACATAATCGCAAGTACTCAATGCAGTATAAGAGCACTGTGTGGTCGTATCGTATTATAATAGTTACATTATACCTATATCGTTATCATATCAAAATATCTCACCTTTGGCACGCCATCGTCTGTAGTAGTAGAAACACACGACCAACACAGACACGAGGAGACATCCGCAGAATGAATATAACACCTGAAAAGATAATAAATCTTTTCAATATTTTATTTATGTATAGAAAATAAAGCAAAAGAATAAAAATGTGTTTCAGCCTTTGTTTATCCATCGTTCAGAAAAATAATCATGGCCGAGGAAATGTCTTATTATGTCTTAAATTAGCAGCTAATTTAATATTTTAAACTAATTTATGAAACAAAGTGAAAAAGTGTGTGAATGTTACTTAGCCTATCAATACAAGTGTTTCAGGCGTTTTAAAGTGATGGTAAACACTCTGAACAGATATTATTAATTACACTAAGTACTTCGATCTTATATTTGATCGAAGTTACACTATAACTTTTCGATTTTCTTTTAACATTGGTCATTCATTTAAAGAAAGAACTTTGAGAAAATTGCGAACATTATCTATTAATACCTGAAGCCAAAACTTTGTACCCCTTTTTACGAAAATTGCGCGGACAGAGTATAAAAAATCTTACACATAGAGAAGGAGTGCAGAATGCTTATATTTGTTTAAATTATGGTTGAACTTCGACCACTGGGCGACCACTATTACATATAAACAAACGTAAACACATATGTTATGATTATTCCTGTACAAAACTTCCAAAAAGGCTCTCACTCAAAACATTTTCAGCATATGTATTCACGGAACAGACACCAAAACATACCACAAACAACAACATCGATAACATTCCCACGGAAGGCGCACAACACGCAGCCACACCACAGTGCCACAACACACAACTGTCTACAGTTAAATATCACGGTACACTGATCTACGCAAAAGTCCTTGCGGCAGTTTTCATTTCGCTGTCGCAAGCGCATAGAAATTGCGCAAAAACGACTTAGATCTCAAACATGACATCAATTATGTCAATAGTGCCTTGTTTAGACAATTTGCTGGTAATAACAAAATTGGATAAAATTGTTATGCGTCTATCTTACAATTTATTTACGTCAGTTAACTGTTTATCTATAACTTATTACCTACTAAAGAAATGCGTATGAGGCGAAATAAATTACATACATATTTCTTCTACAATGTTTCCCATTGTGGTAGAGAGAGACTATAGATCTCCACTTTCTACTATCTAAATAAAATAGATAGAACCATGTGTGAAGGAAAAATTACATCCAATTTTCTCAATTTAATTAAATAAATTAATATATATTGGATAAATCATACATATCGACCTAGCCTCAAAGTAAGTTTGAGACTTGTGTTATGGGATACTAACTCAACGATACTATATTTCGTAACGAATACATGTATATAATAAACATCCAATTTCCAGGCCAATCAGAAAAATATCATTTTCCATCTAGACTAGCCGGGAATCGATTCCGGGACAGCCCGGCATGATAACCACTAAGCTAGAGAGCACGTCTAGGCCTTCAGAACAGAACCTGAATTGTTCGATGTTCTTCGGTGGCGAGAATAAAAATAAAATATTTACATCAGAAACGCACTAAAATCAATAAAAACAATACTTAGACTTTCTGTAATTGAAAATAAATTCCTACTTGCCTATATGTATTGCATTAAGTGAGAAAACAAGCAAATGCAGATAGGGCTTTGAGTAAGCCTTTATTTTAAAGTTCTTTTTACCCTGCTACTCTGTTAGAACTTAAAAATAAACAGAATGTACCAACTGCTTCTCTTCCCTGAACATAGATGTGGTTTGAGAGAATGGGAAAATATTTCAGAAACCATGCCATAGCATAGGCGATGCGGCATCATTAAGTAACCCAATTATTAATTTTATTCCCTATACGTTATACGTGGCATTTTAGTCTAATGACCGGTGTCATTAGCCTTAAATGCCGGGAAATAGGGATACACATTATTAGTACATACTAATAAATATCACAGATCACTCTCTGTGATATGAGTTAAAATCGAGAAATAAAAGATATCAGTATATCAACTAATAGAATACTGGGCCAATTTGTAATCATGCGGGACACAGAATCGAATTTCAGGACAATATCGGATTTTTTGTTTCTTTGTGCAAAAGTAAGACAGGATAAAAAATTATGTAGGTAGTAGACAGTTGTCTAGATAGCGTTTTTTCTTACAATGGTGTAAAAACTGTAGCCTGGAAGCAAACAAGAATACTAAGAGCAGTGGCTTTTCTTCCACGCCGTTCAAAAAAGTAAATCAAGGTAATGGACGTTAACTTGAGTTTTATTACCACTAGCTGTGCCCGCGACTTCATTCGCGTACATTTGTATGGGGGCCACGTCTTATCATAATTGGAGAATAAAAACAACGGTCTGCCGGCAGAAATGAAAACTCCGCGCGGTAAAAAAGAGAGGTGGATTACTTCCTCTCCTACGCCGCGCCGGCGGTCTCAGGTCACGTGTCCGTCTTACTAATCTGTTTCTAAAGTAGCCTGTCCTGTGTCCTGTACATCTAAATGTTTATCTATCAAGTTTCATAAAATTCAGCCAATTATTTAAGAGTTATGGAGAACATAATACATACTTTTTTTTTCTTTAGCCGTTTGTGTCCCACTGCTGGGCAAAGGCCTCCCCTCGTTGTTTCCACAAATACCTATAATACATACTTACAGAAAAAAATCTAAATATCGTTAATTTAGTTTATTTAGTTTCAGTTTATGGAGCTTATAAACACGATATCTCTGAAAACAAAGTAACTTACTCCATGGGAAATTATTAGTTTTTTTTTTTTTTACTAAATGTTGGATTAGGCATTTGTCTCCCATCTCACCTGATGGTAAGTGACGATAAAGACGAGGATGTTACATGCCTATCCAAAAGATACCCATTATATGTATTATTATTGTGTATATTGATAGGCGATAGGCTTGCATCTTCTAAGCCGGCCATGATGTCCCACGTAATCTAATACAAAGGTACCTGTGAACCTTTTGTCTACCTCGTAGTACAGAAAGACGTGAAATATCCGCATTACAAAACTGAGTACGGTGTTGTGGCAATAATGCCCATGTTTTGTACAGTTACGCTGAAACGTTAATTACTTAATATTTTCTAATTAGTCACGCCTTTTTAATTATTAAATACTAATATTATAAAGCTGAAGAGTTTGTTTGTTTGTTTGAAAGCGCTAATCTCAGAAACGACTGGTTCAAATTGGAAAATTCTTTTTGTGTTGGATAGTCCTTTTATTGAGGAAGGCTTTAGGCTATAAAACATCACGCTGCGACCAATAGGAGCGAAGCATCAATAAAAAATGTTGTGAAAACGGGGAAAAATTATTCATCTATACTAATTGAATTATTATTATTATTATTCGGATGTATTTTTCTCTCCTCTTGAAGAGTGTTTACACCAAATACGCGGGCCAAAGCCAAGCGTATATTTAATTAATCATAATAACAGAAATTGCCGCGGACGAAGTCGCGGGCAACAGATAGTTATATATATAATTGCTGACTAAAACAATATATTTCTTTAATTAAATATCGTCTTAGCTTATCCTGTTCTCGAAATGTCCTACCGCAAAATTTCCTTTCCTCAAAATGTCCTAAAGTCAAAGTCAAAGATTTTTATTCAAAATTGGATACATGTACTCGTATCTCTTTCTGAACGGCATATTCGTATTTGTTATATTTTGTTTAATTTATACAAAATCGAAATACTACTAGCGTTTCGGAACGACCACTGGTGAGAAGAATATTATTTTTATTTATATAATATACTAGCTTTCGCCCGCGGCTCCGCCCGCGTCAATGTCGATCCCTCGGGAATAGTACTTTTTCCCGGGATAAAAGGTAGCCTATGTCCTTCTCCGTACTTCAGAGAACTTGTATGCAAAATTTCATGATAATCGGTTCAGTACTTACGGCGTGAAAGCGTAACAAACAAACAAATAAACAAACAAACAAACTCACTTTCGCATTTATAATATTAGTAAGGATAAATAAATTAAATATAAAAAATATAATTAAATTAATATTAAAGGGGGGGGGGCTATACAACAGACATGATTTTTTTGCCGTTTTTATAGATAATGGTACGGAACCTCCGTGGCGATTTCGACAGCTCCGTGGCGCAGTGGTTAACACGCCAGCCTGCGACACGGAGTGCCCGGGTTCGATCCCCGGCCAGGTCAAGATGGAAAATGATCTTTTTCAGATTGGCCTGGGTCTTGGATGTGTATCTATAAATGTATTTGTTATAAAATATAGTATCGTTGAGTTAGTATCCCATATATAGTTGCAAATAAACCGTTTTAAACCAAAACTACGTGGTTTAAAACCCGTTTTAAATAAATTTAAAACGGTTTAAAACCGTGACCACGTGATTACTAGTTTATTAACAAAGTATTATTTTGAAGGTAAAAATATTAATATTAATTGAAAACATTTTATTTTTTTTAGTTTAAATAACGTTTTATAATATTTTTAGGAAATCCTAATTCTAAATAGAAAGATTACAATCTAAATATGCGTATTTTTTCATTTCTTTTTCCTATCATAAGCTGTAGGTAGGTATGCTTTTTGTTATAAAAAAAACGGCCAAGTGCGAGTGGACTCGCGCACTAAGGGTTCCGTATCATTATCCTTATCCTTACTAATATTATAAATGCGAAAGTGAGTTTGTTTGTTTGTTTATTTGTTTGTGTGTGTGTTTGTTTGTTTTTTACGCTTTCACGCCGTAACTACTGAACCGATCATCATGAAACTGTGCATACAAGTTCTCTGGAGTGCGGAGAAGGACAAAGGCTACTTTTTATCCCGGGAAAAATTAATATACCCGACGGATCGACATTGACGCGGGCGGAGCCGCGGGCGAAAGCTAGTCTATAATAACTTTAAAATTATTTAAAATCTTATACCTTTAATCGAGCAATTCTTGTATATTTATTTATATGTATGTATATAAATTTTTTTCGTCATTTTCCATCTTGACGTGGCCGGGGATCTAACCCGGGACCTCCAGTGTAAGCCTGGCATGGTGACCACTAGGCCATAGAGCTCGTCAATATAATATATCTTATACCTTTAAACGAGCAATTCTTGTATATTTATATGTAGATAAATTTATTTCTATGATCTCGGAAACGGTTCTAACGATTTCGCTGAAATTTGGTATATGGAGGTTTTCGGAGGTAAACAATCGATCTAAATTAGTCTTATGTTTGGAAAAACGCGTATTTCTTTCCACGCAGAATATGGCCGCTAATTTCGTCCTGCCGGCCACTGTCCGTCTGGGACGCGGACGGCAAGAAACGAGTGTTACGGGTTTGAATCCCGCTCGGTGACTTACTTTTGTTTTTAGGGTTCCATACCGCATGCTGGATACGGCTAAGCGTACTACGCTTAAGCGAAATAAGTCATTCCATTTCATTTCAAAAGGAAAAAAACGGAACCCTTATAGGATCACTCGGCTCCACAGTGACTGTCTGTTTGTCTGTCTGTCTGTCAAGAACCTTTTTCTCAACGTCTTGGTTTTTTCCACAACTCCAAGGGACAGGTAGACCTGAGTATTTGATATGAATTTCAGCTTGATACCTCAACACGTTCCTGAGATAAAGGATCTTGACAGACAAACGGACAACAAAGTGATCCTATATGGGTTCCGTTCTTTTCTTTTGATATACGGAACCCTAAAAACTAAATTTATGTTAATTAATAGTTTGTTATTTCGTTGTTTGTATTTTCTGCGAAATTTAGACATTTAACTTAATGGATGATGACAAAGTAATGTAACAGTTGAATATATCTTCCAATCCTAGCGCCCGCGACTCTGGTCGCGTCTAATACACATTTGAGACATTTGATGCAACCAGGGTCACTGTCGCGTCCGCTAGGTTTTTAAGGTCACCTTAAAGTATAATTTTTCATGGTAAAGTTTGTTTTTTTTACATAATTATACATATAGTACATTTTTTTTCATTTCACTTAACCCAAATATATGATGGATAATGCAATAATTATATTTTGAATTGCTTTTTGTAAAATGTTAGTAAATTCTAATAGAAAATCGTTTTAAACCTATATTAAACCTCAATATTTGGTTTAAAACGTTTTAAACCAAAAAAACGGTTTAAAACCAAATGGTTTTAAACGTTTAAAATACTATTTGCATCTATAATCCCATAACACAAGTCTTGAACTTACTTTGGGGCTAGCTCAATCTGTGTGATTTGTCCGTATATATTTATTTATAACCCTTCGTGCGTGAGTCCGACTCGCACTTGGCTGGTCTTTTATATTGTTATGAAATACTACGTGCAATACGTGCGATGCGATTGGAGATATCTCGTATCGTGTCTAACGTATAGCGGCGTCCCTGCCATCAAATCCGATATTCAGGATGGTTTATGCGCTTTATTCGTAGATAACCTCAATGGAACTGGTTTTTGCGAAAATAGCCGAGTAACTGTAATTCATTTACGATTTCTTTTTCTTTATCCGTCTGTATTTGAAATAGGCATATCCGAAAATTTTATTTAGTTTTAATTACTCGTTCGATTAAATTTTGGCCATTAATATTACTGTATTGGTCCCAGCATTGTTCCATAGGACAAGTTGTTCATATCGACGGGCTGAATCACCCCTTTGAGGGTCCAGAACATACACCATGTATAAGTGTATCAGTAGTACCAAACAAATGTAAAAAACATGAGAAGCCAAATTTCTAGTCGTTTTCTATGACATGTAACAGTTTATGATAATAAAATATGCAAATCATGGCAGGATGAACTAGAAAAAACTGGCTCTCCATGGCGACTTTACAAAATACTAGCGTCGTGCGAAGCCGGGGCTGGCAGCCCCGGCTTCGCACGGGTAGATATAGGTATTTATTCTATAGCCTATGTTCATCAGGGATAATGTAGGATTCTAATGGTGAAGGAAAAGAATCAAATCTTTCCTCTTTATAACATTAGTGTAGACTAGACATGCTTGAGGAGGAATCATGTTGCCAAAGATATCTTTAGAATAATAAAAAGACCGGCCAAGTGCGAGTCGGTCTCGCGCACGAAAGGTTCCGTACCGTTTTCTATAAAAACGGCAAAAAAATCATGTCAATTTATTGCGCTATCGTACACACAAACATGACAATCTATACTTCTATACGTGTCTATACTAATATTAAAAAGCTGAAGAGTTTGTTTGTTTGAACGCGCTAATCTGAGATTAGACGAACTATTGGTTCAAATTGGAAAATTCTCTTTGTGTTGGATAGTCCATTTATTGAGCAAGGCTTTAAGCTCCGTAGCGTTAAGCTATAAAACATCACGCTGACCAATAGGAGCGAAACATCAATAAAAAATGTTTTGAAAACGGGAAAAAATTATTCAACTATACTAATTAATCATAATTACAGAAATTCGAAGATATCGTCGCGGGCAACAGCTAGTTATTTATAACTAGCTGTTGCCCACGACTTCGTCCGCGGCAATTTCTGTTATTATGATTAATTAGCATAGATGTATCATTTTTCCCCCAAAGTAGATCAAACCGGTCGGGGCTTAATAAAAAGTATATCTTTTCGCGAACTAGTCTGCCACGCGGTCCGTGATGGAAGGACTCTTCGATAAACGCATATAACGACATATTTTTTGTAAACATCGGCAAAATCTTAACGAATTAAAAAAAAATACTTCTTGTGTAGTAAAGTGGTGCAGGACACGCAAGGAAAGACGGAAAAGTGACACTGGAGTAACTTATCATAGCGAGCGAGGCAAACTGCTAGCCTACCTACCTCCGCTATGTTGACGCCATAGCGTTCATTAGATATCTGACACCGCCCGGGGACCTTGACGCGGCCAATCCCAAACTACCTTCGTATATGAGTGCGTAAGTTTTTCGTTGTGATTTAAGTTTGTTTGCGTAAATGGGACTGATATTTAATCGTTAGTTGTATGAGAGTTAAGCTTCCATAGTTTTTCTAATTCAATGGTACCTATTGTAGCTGTACACGAGACAAAAATACCTACCATAATGTATCATCATCATCATCATCAGGTCTTTTTAGTCTCCACTACAGGAGCACAACCCTCTCTGCACTACTAGAGCCATACTTGGCCAGAGCAGCCAGAGGACTTGGCCTACACTCTCCACGCTGGCCAGACGGGTTGGGGAGGTCTTTGAGTAATGTATCCTTCTATCAAATCAACGAATCATGAAACGAGGGAAAAATTACTAGATCATAAAAAAATATCTTACACAATAATATGAGAAACTAATTTCCATATCGTTTTTACGAGTTTATATCACGTGCAAGAAAGCTACGCATCATAGAGCATAATAAAATTATGCTTCGCACAATATTGTAACTATATTAGTCACTTCTTTGTTTTTCGTGTGTGTAAGTAGCCAACACAGGTGTCAGATTTTTCAAACTGTCTAAAGGCATCTGACATAGCTAGTTTATACCACGTGCAAGAAGCTACGCATCATAGAGCATAAAGTTATGTTTCGCACAATATTGTAACTATTATTCATTTGTTTGTTTGTTTTTCGTGTGTGTGTGTGTTGGTGGTCAACACTGGTGTCAGATTTTTCAAGCTGCCTTGCCTAGGCATCTGACATAGCTTAACGTGCCTTCCAAAGCAAAGAGTTCGAGAATTGTTTGTACCACTTGCGGTCACCCATCACAGTGAGGACTGCGCCCAGGGTTGCTTAATTTACGTAAGCGCTATCATAGCTTAACGACTGCCATCAATGATTACAGCGGAGCCAACGGCTTAACGTGCCCTCCAAAGCACGCAGAGCTCGACAACTGTTTGTACCACTTGCGGTCACCCATCACAGTGAGGACCGCGTCCAGGGTTGCTTAACTTACGTCATCATCATCATCATCTCAGCCGCAAGAAGTCCACTGCTGAACATAGGCCTCCCCCAAAGATTTCCAATATGACCGGTTGGAAGCGGCCTGCATCCAGCGTCTTCCTGCGACCTTGGTTAGGTCGTCCGACCACCTAGTCGATGGGTGTCCAACGCTGCGCTTGCCGGTACGTGGTCGCCATTCGAGCACCTTTCTGCCCCATCGGCCATCGGTTCTTCGCGCTATGTATATTAACTTACGTAAGCGATACTAATGCTCACGACCACTGGTCTATAGGGCTCCTCAGATTGTTCAATAAAACTACTCAAAGATAGATAGATACCTACAAACATTCATCCTTCTATCATATCAATCGTCAGATAAAATTTGACACACATTTCCGCGATGCTAAATAAAGACGTAGGTGTGTCAGTGTGTGTATTGCGTATTGTTGACAAGCCAAGGGGCAACGACCTTGACAACGAGAACACTTGAACATGGCTCGCAGTTTGTGAACTGCAATTCAAATTTAATTGTAGTTTAATTTCATTAGTGGTTTGTTCAAAAAAATATTTGAAATATTTTTGTTAGGTATATGATGTAACAAAATTTATATTTTGCGCAATTTTTCCTATAACTGTGTATGTGTTATAAACTTTATAAGACGTTGCTTCGTACCAAATTTCGAGATTCTGAGTTCATGGGAAGTACCCTGTAGGTTTTGATTCCCTCCCTTGCGAATGTCGAAAAAACACGAAAATTTTGCGGCATAACCAGTATCTTTTGATTGCATTAAATTAAATTAAATTAAATTAAAATCATTTATTTTTCTCACACAACCAAGACATCAAAACAAATCTGCAAGTGTCAAAATAGGTAATGTGAGCTGGAGCCTAAACTAGGGCGACTCTGTATTTCAGGCCTCCAGGTCCCACCTATGAAAGAAAACGCCAGAGGTGCTCATGTCATTGTATGCACTTTTGTTATAATGGAAAACGGATTGCATTGGCTTAGAAGTTTGATTTTTTCACACCTCAAAGGTGCAGTAGACCTGAGTATTTGATATGAATTTCAGCTTGATACCCCTACCCGTTCCTGTAAAAAAAGTTCTGTCTGTCCGTCCGTCTGTCAGACAGACGGACAACCAAGTGAATATAACTTGGTTGTCTAGGGTACCTATAAGGGTTCCGTTTTTTTCCTTTTGAGGTACGGAACCCCAAAAATAAATGAAATTAAAAATTAAGGGTACAAGAAAAGTGTTTTTGAGCATTTATTGGTGGTTAAATATGGTATGGTGGTACGGAACTTTTCATGTGTAAATAAAACTTACACTTGGCCAGTGTATTTATTTAAAGTTAAATGTCTTAAATGTTCCTTTACTTAGTGAGTTTAACTGACTAAATTTATATCCACCAGCACCCACAACTTATTTTTAATTTTTTTTGTAAGTGTATATGAACAGGTGGAAGGAATATAAAAATCTCCACAGACAAGAGCGCAGCTCTTAAATTGAATGAATGAATATGACAAAAGATAATAAAAGTTATTTTTATTTAACAAAAGTTTTCTATCTATTGTGCTGTATTAGCAAACTGGGGTCCCAACGGCGCCCCTACCCTAGAGCGTATTGGAAATAGGCAGAAGCAGATTTACCACAGGCTAGACTAGAGTGTAGGCAAATTTTTAGGTTGCCATATTTTTTTTATTCTTGCTACAAATGTGTGGAGTAGAAGAATAGTAGTTAAATATATACTTAAATAAAATGAGAAATAAATTGAAGTTATATGCCAAAGATAAATTATTTCTTCTTTCCAATTAAAAAAAAACTCAACTCACATCCAAGAACTTGAAAGTACCCAGTTTACCGACTTTACTGGGTGATGGGTGACCACTAGTAGCATAAAAATATATTAAGTTCCTGCATGCTTCAGAAGGTACATTTGTGTTGATCCCACCTGTCATCATTAATGGCACTCATTAAGTAATGTCAGATGTCTGGGCAGCTTTAAAAATCTGACACCAGTATTGGCCATTTACACACACAAACAAGTAAAACAATTAAAGCTTACTTTTTTTTTTTTTTTTTTTATCTAACCTATATTGTCCCACTGCTGGGCAAAGGTCTCCCCCATATAAAAGTCTCCACAGACAAGAGCGCAGCTCTTAAATTGAATGAATGAATATGACAAAAGGCGCGACGATGGCGCGACGACCTCGACGTTTTTCAATGTGGATGGTCTGAAATTGCATTGGACAGAAACAAGTGGAAGGAAAGCTTACTTAAAAAGGGTTTTTTGTCAGAACCAGCCACTCCTCACCAGAGCATATTTACCAGTCGCATCATCAGTTCTAATGCATCAGAGTCCAGGATTCCTTATTATCAAGGCCAAATTTAGGGCAGCACAAAAATATAAAATTCAGACTAGTAAACAACTTTTCTTTTGATATTTTTTTCACATTTTACCTTTGTAGGCAAAGGTAAAATGTTTGTACAAACATGATTATATTGAATATGTCATCATGTTTAAATTATACTTGAGTTTAGTCAAGTTACTAGTGGAGTTTTACAATAAGTAAAAATCATTTATTGGAAAACTTGAGTGAAAAAAAATGTACATTTTATTTGGAAAATAGTTTGGGGCCACACCAGACCTCTAAATTCGGTATTGGTTATTATGACAGTAAGTATTCATGTTGTGATAAGCGAATCGCGCCGGGAATCGTACCCGGTATCCCGCGTGTCGCACGCTGAAGTGTTAACCATAGCCGCGCGTCGGTGATCGACCTAGCAGATAAATCGTAACGCAAACAGCAACATAATGAATCATATATTTCATGTGTACCAATGATTCTACCACAAAAGATCTCATCTCCTTACATTGAATTCAAGGATATTGATTCTATTATTAACAAAGCGATTATTATCTAACTAAAACACGTAATACAAAGCGTCCATCCACTCAATAATAATTAGAAATGTATTGTCGTTGTAACTATTTCATCTGAAATTTATAAATTGTGCCACACAAACTGATACAAAAAAATCAATACCTGGTTCTCCTGAAAATTATCGGACCACTCTGATGTCCACGTTTTCACCGCAAACATGTCCGATTTGTCGTTTATATTGTTGAGAAGTCCCACAACATCCATTTTTAATTAATTACAATTTAAAATAGCACAATTTTCAAGAATATATCCACATTTCCAATGACTGATCATCAGCTGTTTGACAAATAACAACATGGAAATTGGCATGAAAAGAGTGAATGAAGATGAATGAATTTATGGAAGGGAAGCTCTCGAAAACGAAACCAAAACCAGAAACGCTAACAAACTAGATTTTGGAATTGTTTTAAAAATAAGCGTAAATATATTATGTGTTGACGAATATATTAATGGGTTGTATTTTAAACACGTACCAATAATACCAATATATAAAACAATATTGAAATGTATGTTAAAATTAGATAATTCTGAGATCCTCCGGACACGCCATAAATCTCATATGTTCAATCTGCTTTCTTATCATATATTTGTAGTTTTTACCCTTACACTGACCAAATTTTGTGAAATTAAAATGTTTCTTCAACGGAGTAATCAGACAAAATTAAATGTAAGTTAAAGTTACATTTTGAAATACGCCATAAATCTCATTAGTTCTATGTAGTATCTGTTTACTTTTCATCATAACACAACAATATTTTCATAACCTTTGGACAGACAGAACAGAACAGAACCATACCAATGTGTTGCCAACACATTAATAAACTCCATTCGTTGACTTAAGTCCCAGCCTCTTTAGTTAGTTGTTCATTCCTTTAGGACATACTCTTTCAAATCTGTGTTCATAGCCGCAGCGCAGCGGATTATTTGTGATGCCAGATTTAAGCGGCGATTACATTACCCGATTTATCGAGCCGATCCATCGGGAACACTAACTGTCGATATTTAAAGCGTTGCGTTTACACTTGCACTAGATCGCCTCCCTAACTCAGTTGGTAGCTGCATTTGTTACTGTAAGGATGGCTCCTATGATTTCCAAGTACCAAAAGATTGGACAATTCGACTATCTTTTAAACTTAGTGACACAATATATTTAGAAACAAGACACATTATTTAGAGAAAGTGTCAGTGCTAAACAACGATTAGCTGTTTCAGATTTTTAGCGACGGGAAATTCATATCATGACCTGAAATATTAATATCTGAGCCACTTTTGTCCCAAATATTACCTGAAAGACATGACTTGGCTATCTATAGATGTCTAAAACATTGAAAATGTAATGCCTTGTTTTCTTAATTGCGGTGCCACTCTATGACAGTGCGTGACTCAAGGGCGGATCCAGAGGGGGGGGGGGGGGGGTCATGGGGATCATGACCCTGCCCTGGGATCTAGGTGGACCACTAATTAAAATTGATATTCTAAACATGTTTTTGAATATTCATCTATATACCTAAACATAAAAATAAAAATCCTGGCAACTCTATCTGTGTTTCATTCATTTAAATACTCACACACTCATTCGTTCCATTCATTCAATGCAAGGCGAGCGAGGTGCCGTGTGTGACGTTTTCTAACAACCTATTGTATTTTGTGATATCGCAAAATCTATTGCCTACTATATCTAGTGCTTGATATTGCCCTGTTTTACTGGTAGTCGTCGTCGTTCAAATCAAAATTACAAGGTAAGAAATATTATAGTACAATATTGATAAGAGATATCCTTTCACTGATAACGAACGCCAACATGGCGTCTCCGTCCTAATACTTTCTATTTTATTGTACGTTTACTGTAATGTAATTTTTTCGCAGAGATGTCGCGCTATCGAGAGTGGGATCTCTCCTGCAAGGTATACGTCGGAAATCTTGGCACAAACGCTTCAAAATATGAAATCGAGAAAGTGTTCTCAAAGTACGGGAACATTCGAAATGTGTGGGTGGCCAGAAACCCTCCAGGTTTCGCATTTGTGGAATTTGAAGATCCCCGTGACGCAGAGGATTCCGTGCGTGGTTTAGATGGAACGTAAGTGAAGTAAATTTTTTTATTACAATGTACATAATTATATCAACCATGCAGAATCAAAGTATTGATTCACTGAAAGTTGGCGCCATATTGTTGCCGCCATCTTGGTGGTGGGCCATGCCTGTTGACCTGGATTTTGCTACTGCCTCAATCTACTATTTCTAGTCAAAATATTCCACCTTCTTAGTATAACAGGATATTGCATTTTGGGGAGACCTATTAGTTTGGAGTCTCAGAATTTTACTATTAGGGAGCTGCATATTTTGATTATCACATACCTTCTCGTTTTCATTTACTTCACATATTATTGGCAACAACGCACAAGCCACAATGGCATTCAGATGAAAAGGCAACAATGGATGGTTCATAGTAACAGCTTTTATTTTTCCATGAATGTGTGATACAGTCTACAAATATGATTACAGCATTTTTTTCTTTCTGTCTGCATTATTACAATTTGCTCTGTTTAGAACAGTGTACACCTGTTATTAGATGAATCAGCACGCTCCTTAGATCCGTTTCATTCTCAATGTGAAACGCTTGAGTCATAAGTGTGCGAGAGCATGATACCTCCATTTTAAGACTGACTTGTGGTATTACCTTATTGATATCACTTGTCTTGGAATGGGGAACATTTATTTTACACTAGCTTTTGCCTACAACTCTGCCCACATTAATGTTGAATGAGAACAATTTTTTCTGGGATGAAAGGTATTGCGTCCTTCCCCGAGCCTCAAAAACTACCTCCATACCAAATTACATCCAAATTGGTTCAATGGTTGAAGCATGAAAAGGTGACTGACAGACAGAGTTAAGGGGTATTATACCATCCTGAATATATCGGATGAGAGGGACGCTGCTATACATGCAATATGATTGGAGATATCTCATAGCGTTTCTAACATATAGCGGCATCCTTCCCATTGGATCCTAAATTCAGGATGGTTTAATAGGCGCTTCACTTTCGCATTTATAATTTAATATATATTTATTATGTGATTGATAAATGTACAAATTCACATCTTTTTTTAAATTTTCTTTAGACGATGCTGTGGTACACGCATCCGTGTTGAAATGTCCAATGGCCGAACGAGAAGAGACCGCAGATACTCAAGGTATGTTTTATTCATTTTGTTTCTTCCAATTAAATATTCAATACTTATAATAAATTTCTTGCAGCCTAGGTAACTATAAAAAGATGTCTAAAATTAAACTGATTAAATAACAAAAATTTTAAAGTTCCATATTTCTTATTAGATATTAAGGCGCCGGCCCCACTAGCGGTCAGAGTTTCGAATTCTGCGTTTCGCGGTCATTGTAACCTATGTGTGTGTTTAGAAACCTACACACACAAAAGCAACAGTCAAAGAACTTCAGACTCCTAACTCTGACCGCGCGCAGTGCGGCCTGTGCCTTTGATCTACGGATTAGTAATAAGTTGATGATCTTAAAATACTTCCACATTTTATCAGAACTTTTAAACATCTTTTTATTATAATTGTTTTCTTAAACATTTTCATTAAAGTATTTTATTTATGCCAGATATACTATTGCTTAATTATTCCAAGTAAATTTTGATGTGTGTATTCATCATTCAATTAATCTATTCATTGCTAAGATAAATGCATGTCTGCATTATCTTTTATTTATCATAAATTTATGATGTAAGCTTGACAAGGAGAAATTAAAAGTGGTGGGTGTTGGAACGTTTACAGGTCCATTTTATCAACCAACCACCAACACACCGACCTCACCACATCTCTTCACAACTACGGCTCGTTAATTAAGACATCCGCGAACGCCGCTCGCAACAACAACCCGCTCAACTTCTGCAACCGGCTCTCCAAACTACTACGCGCAACCGAAGCCTCAAACAACTGCGTCCTAGCAATCCTCCTGACTGCCATTACCTAGTCCTACCTCGATCCTGGATAAAGTATGTTCTCGAGAGCCACTTAGGACCCCGTCATCCCAACATAGCAAACTCCTGATGCTTCACCGACTGCACACATCGTCAACAAGGCACAGCCAGAATACAACTCAGCGGTCAACTCTCCCGTGTTACCACAATATCTCGCAACCTCCCGATTAGCCAACGCTCCATGGAGGATTACATTGAAACTCTTCGCCTCAATACAAGTTAAAATTCCTTCGGCCTCACTGCAGCCCAACATCGATCAACGACTTTCTTCAGGCTCACCAAGTCTCGGTACTTTTTGAATCCTATACTTAGCACTACCTTACCTACCTATTAGTATTAGTGATTGTGTTGGCGTATTAGGTGTAATTAGGAATTGAAAGTAATGTAGAGTAATGATCATTGTAATAGACTAATTACTCCCATGAAGTTAACCACTTCTGAAGTAACAAGCTGTTTCGATCATGATAATGGAAGTTGCAAAGGTCTTTAAAAGTTTTATTATAAAAAATATTTGTTTATAGGTGGGTATTGTTGGCGTGAGAGTGACTTATGGTTTTGTACAGGTCGCGTAGCCGCAGTCCGCGCCGTCGCTCGTTCTCTCGCGGGCGCTCTGTGTCGCCGCGTCGCTCTCCGTCTATCCGTCGTCGCTCGCCGTCTATCAGACGCTCACGATCCCGCGATAGGCGCAGTCGATCGGATAGCAAGAACAGGTAAATATAACGCATATTAATACGTAATATAAGATTACTAAAGACTATCCAGTGAGAGGAATAAATAGTCTGGTTTACGCTAGAACAAAAGTGAACTTTTTTTAATCGCACATCTGGGATACCTTTGATGGGTATCATTGGATTCTTTGTGTTATCAGGAGTACGAAACTGTGAGTCGTAGAAAAAAAAGTGGTGGGGACCCCCGTACAGGCCGTCAAAGATGGCGTCGGGACCTTTAGATTTTACTTTATAATTCGATTAATACATAACCGATTTTAATAATTTTTACTTTATTTGAAAGGTAATAATATTTTCTATATTTTATTCCTCGACGTGTATTTTTAATAGTTGTGAAGTTATTAATAAAAAAGATTTTTCAACAAATTGTCCGAAAAGTATTGTGTGATTACTCAAAAACTATAGAATTATTGGTAAGTTATTATATATTTAATTGAGTATAAATTCAGCTTTTCAATACAGGTACATATCATTCAGCTAGGCTTTCAAATCATCGGGTAAAATCAATTTGCGTAAAAGGGGGCCGGACCGGTACCACTACGCTCTCTATATAAACGCTATTTTTCTTCAATTTATTTAAATAACTCAAGAAATAATTAATAAAACATTTATTTTATATCAAAACAAGGTAAGGATTGTTTGGATTTGGGAAGAGAATGAAGGTATTTGGACTACCAGCTCAGATGAATGCTAGAAAAGCAAGTAGCGGTTAGGGAGGCCGGGCGATGCCATAGCTACATCCACCGGCTAAGAGGTTGAGGATGACAAGACAATTTTAAGCCTTTTAAAGAATCGCCACATATTACTACGGGTTAATTGGAGAAGCCGAGAAATCGAAATTCTTTAAGGGCTGCGTCAAACGTAAAATTGTAGACCCATGTTAATAATATATAAAGATATATATTTATTATTATTATATGTTTATATTCGCATAAGTATTTACACTTATTTTATATGATATTTAATGTTTATAATATATAATTTTAAGCTTTTTTGTTAACGTTTATATATCATACGCACTATATTGCACCACCCAAACTCAATTTCTCTGTGTGCTCCTTTGGTCGACTGGCAGAGAATGCCACATGGCATTAAGTCCATCATTTGTACACTTTTGTTAATTTGTGCAATAAAGTTTAAATAAAAAAAAATATATATCCTTTGACGTGTCCATAAACAGCTAATTTTTTCATAGCCAAGTGATGATTCATGCTATTAATGCCAAGCATATCTATTAGGATGCTGAAGACTGCGAGAAAATTTGCTTTTTTAATACAAGTACACTTAGGACTAAAATCAAGTACTTTAGTTCTATGATCCCATCTGGGGCAGACGGTGTCCACATAGTGATTCTCCATATCTTTCTGATTTTAGCTTTGGGTTTCAATTCATTCCAGGTCTTTCCGATCTTCTTCGTCTAGTAGACTAGTACTAGACGAACGAACCTGGCGAGGTTTGTTTGGGTCAGCCAACATTTCGCTTTCTTTGAGGATTCAATTTATTTATTGCATTTTCACATTGTACAGTTCTTAACATATATTCCAAACCATAGTCTGCTTTGGTGTATGATGAGGAGAGTTTAGCTCATTCAGAGAGTTTGGCCAATCCAGTTCCACTTGAGGTATTTGGTCTGTTAGTCGATCGCGGTTGCCATATACAAGTGCATAGAGGACAATATAAAAAATTTGGTTAGCTATAGAACAAAAAAAACCAACAGGTTGCACTCCGGCAGTGCCAGCAGAAGTCATCATCATTTCGAGTAGGTGTCACGGTCAATCGACCATGCACACCCTGGTGTCAGAGTTCTTCGGAACCGCCTCTCGGCCTCTGACGTGGTTCCCTTAACGCATTCGCTGCCGCCGACTACGTATTTGCGTTTTCTTAGTTTTGTAGAGGTGCCGCCGACGCGTATCTGCGTCCATACAAATTTGCCTTTGCGTTCAAGGGGTGCCGCTAGATACGTATTTGCGTCTATTGTTTGTCTTCTTTTGTGTTTTAGGGCCAGTCCCTTTTGCACATTTTCATTTACTAACGTTTCGCAGGTACCTACCATGAATACTTAAGTACCATGACAACTGCAATAGAATATACTAAAAAAATTTATAAATGCATGCTTTTTTAAATTTTTTAAGCGTTTTACTTTGTAATATCCTAAACAAATACGATAGTAGTTTTCTCATTTTGTGCATATACAATGCGGTATACTCAATAGTAGGTACCTAAGAAAGAAATATTGAAACGTACACAAAAGGAGCCGGCGTCAAAGGTATTTTCTCAAAGGCCAAATTCTAAACAAAAGGTCTACCATAAACCCTTTGACCACTTAGGTGCAATTACTTAGAATCAAATCAATGGATTTTGTCTACAATATTATTTTAAAATTGCAAACAAAGTAGGTACCTACCTACCTATCCTCTTTTTTGTAAGTATACGTATGAATTGGTATACAGATTTTATCCATATAGGTATTTACATTTCTCGTTATTGGCTACTGTAGAGCTACAAGATCATCCTTACTAATATTATAAATGCGAAAGTGAGTTTGTTTGTTTGTTTGTTACGCTTTCACGCCGTAACTACTGAACCGATCATCATGAAATTTTGCATACAAGTTCTCTGGAGTACAGAGAAGGACATAGGCTATCTTTTATCCCGGGAAAAAGTACTATTCCCGAGGGATCGACATTAACACGGGCGGAGCCGCGGGCGAAAGCTAGTATATTATAAATGCGAAAGTGAGTTTGTTTGTTTGTTACGCTTTCACGCCCTAACTACTGAACCGATCATTATGAAATTTTGCATACAAGTTCTCTGGAGTACGGAGAAGGACATAGGCTACCTTTTATCCCGGGAAAAAGTACTATTCCCGAGGGATCGACATTGACGCAGGCGGAGCCGCGGGCGACAGCTAGTAATAATATATAATATTCCAAAATTTTGCTATAAATACAAACGCATTTCCTACTTAATTATAAGTTCCAACACTATGTACCAATAATTATATTCAGTAATAAATGAATATTGTTTTTATTAAAGCGTTTGGTTAAATACCTGTGTCTATTTAAATATAAAAAAAAAAACTTAAAAAAAAAAGGAAACACCTCGCGCCGCTCTCAGCACTGCGGTCGTTATATTCGGATGCAAATAAAATAATTGACTTCATTTTTAAAATTTTATTAATTTAATACAGTTCATTAAAAATCAACCGGGGAGCTCTGTTCGTATTAGATTTATGCAATTCGCTCAACTGCTACGGCATGTTGAGCGAATTGCATAAATTCTCTAATTACGAACAGAGCTCCCTGAACAGGCGCGCTTCCACCCGCCTCTCCATTTTTGCTACGGCTGCGTTCCACCTTGCGGTGGCGGCAGCCAATTCTTCTGCCGTCATCGGCCGCGGCGCTGGCAGCATCTCCGCCTCCGGCAGCCGCAGGCGGTGGAACAAACGGCGGCGATGCCTCATACCGTCCTCTTCCACCGCCGGTGTGTCTGCCGGAGGCTCAGGTGTGCCCTCCGACGGCACAGGCGTACTCGCCGGGGGCTCCGGAGTCGCGGCCAGCGCCCCGCCATCGTCTATGCCGGGACGGCAGCAACAGAACAGCTGCCGCCACCACGGCAGCCGCGCCCCTCGCATCTCCAGTAGCGGAGTTCTATAAATAATACACATAAATAAGTAACTAGTTAGAGCATACATACATAGGCTTACCATAATTATGAACAAACCAGGACACAGAACAGTAAGAGGCTCATTTTTATTATATTTTTAGCTTAATTTGTGTTTTATTGCAAATAACAAAATACATATTAGTAAATGAGACGGTCCCGGTCTAACCAGGAAAAATGGTAAGCTTTTACATGCATATTAGTACCAAAAGAAGCTGCAAATAAGTAATAATTGTTTGAAACAGTGCACATATCAAATGTGGTATGAACAAATGAAATGAAATCCCAATGAAAAATACATATATTAAACTAGATGTAGAATGTTCCATGTTAAATGGCCTGTATTCACTTTGAATAATGCAAGTGCAGTTGGAAGAAGTACTGAAAGAAGTATTAAATGCGGTGGTGTCTGAAACAGATAACTTTTGATAGCTGAACTTGCAAGATCAAGAAAGGTTCCAAGATGGATTGATAGAAGGGCTTTACAGCTGTAAAGGCATTAATGTTTTACATACTCCTACACAAATTTATAGGATATGTCTTCGGTCCACTTTAACATTTTTTGTATAACACGAGTGTCCAACGCAAAACACTACTTGCAACTCACCACCTCTGTGGTCCAGTGGTTAGGGCGTTTGCCTGTAGACCTGAGGGTCATGGGTTCGATTCCCACAGGAAGCATACTTTGTTTAGTTACTAACGGTTTGGTTAGGACATGCAGGCTTGAATCACCTGATTGTCTGATAATGAAAATGATTCCGTGCTTCGGAAGGCACGTTAAGCCGTTAGTCCCAGCTACTAATCAGTAGTTGTCCACACTTCTTTTTTTCCTAATTACTAATCATCTGCACTAATTACTAACCAAAATGAATTCAGGCCTTTCCATCAAGTTGTTAGAAGAATAATAATACATTTGTGTGCAAAAAAAATGTTTAGTAGGTAGACCATGCACGATCGATAGAACATGAAGAAATTAGTCCAAAATAAAATATACCACACCCAAACCAACGATTAAAGGTATGTAGAACAGTTTTGTTTTACAAAAGGCAACAACAAAAAATAGGTTATTATTTGTCACACTCGTAAACCACACGTGCAAAGCCGTGCCAGTAAAAATGCAGTGCCACTTTTAACTTATATTATAGTAAAAAAGCTGCATTATGAGGACATTTTGCACAACACTCTTACTTTTAATTTTGACGTACCTGTGTATACAACCTAGCAGTATCCATTGAACTGCACATGGAATGAAACTTTGTTTTAGAAATAATATATAAATAGTAGGTACTACTGAAACTCAACTGTTTATAAAATGGAATAATAAAACTTACAGTTCGGTATCTTCCACCAAATGCGCCATTTTATTTTTTCAGTTTGGTTTATCTGGAAACAAAAACACGAACTTAGTATAATTTTGGACAAAAATATATTACTATCGTAACTCGAATTACTGAATACACAAACTAGTAATAAAATCTTCATGAATACTTACATTTCAAGAAAAGAAGCTTCTACTTCGAGCGCTATCGTGCCGGCCGGCATAAATAAAGTAAACTTTTTTGGCATAATGAAAGTGACAGGAGTGAATGAAGTTTTTTGTCTGAATGAGTATTGCAAGCTTTCCTCTGATAAATCTCCCCAAAATCGTATCAAAAGAAAATGTGTGCTTTATTAAGCCAATAGCCAAATATATATAATAAATATGGATAATATGTAGAAGTATTCAGTTTTGCCGATTTCAAAACTCACAATTTATAAATTAAAACTAAGTATATATTTAGCATGGGGTAGATATATTGTAACGAATAAAAGTAAAGAATTCAAACAAAGAGAACGTTTGAATCATCAAAAATGATTCCGTCATTGTATTACTCGTAGGGTAAAATTCAGGTGTTCAATTTTACAATAGTTATACTCAGAACCAAAGTCTTATCAATTCTTGTTATTGAACAAAAGAATGTGACAACGGCTTATCATTAAAGAAGAAGAAAGAATATTATCTATTATTGCAACGGAACAAAGGGGTCCGACTACTGCTTATCATCAAAGAATGCGCTGCTATTGTCTTATTTTTAGGGTTATAGCGCAGGTGTCCAATACGATAGGTGACATTATTGATAAATTAGACAAAATGGTCAGTATGCTACAAGCCCTTGTGGTATACACTACTCCCGTTCTGTGCTATTGTGACCTGTTATCGTTGTTTTGACCTGGCTGTGATTTTGGATACCGATTCTGCTCCTCTTGACTCGACTTTGACCCGGCTGTGCTTTTACGGACTCTTGAGTTTGCCTCCGATTACTTTGGCGTTATTTTACGGATTCCGAGTTTGCTTCCAATTGGATTTTGGTGAATCGTGATCGTGGTGTTTGCAGTTTTTGATAACCGTAAGTACCTATTTCTATAACTGTTTTTTTTTGCTTTTGAAGTCTCTAAATGTGGCACATTAAGTAAATAAAGAATACTTGATAACTCTTTCATTATAAAACATTTTTTGTTTTTAAAACTCTATTTACTTGATATATACATAATAAATAAAACTATTAAAAGTAAGAACTTTTAATACATACATACATACATCGTATCACGCCTTTTTCCCTTGCGGGGTAGACAGAGCCTAGGCCTATAAGACCTGAAGGCCACGTTTAGCATGTTGGTGGGCATTAGGTGGAAAACGTACTTTTTGGTACTTTTAATAGTTTTATTTATTCAAATAATGACAAAAAATATATTGGTAAAAGAAAGCTACACTTGTCAATTGGTCTGTTTGTAAACACGATTTTGATTGACAAGCTTCTAAACTATAATTTTATTTGCCCTAGATGGATGTGGATCCCGATACTGTCGAGAGGAATCTCATGGACATTTTTGGAGAGGACGAGGCAGGGAATTATCGCGAGATAAGACGTCAACGAACGGAAAGCGGAACGTCGGATATTTTGGCTAATTCCGATTTGTCCGACTCTGAATTAAGTACCAGGTAAATTTTATTATAACATCATTGCATTTCTTTAAGAAACAAATCTTAAATTCTTGTATATTCATTTTTGAGCCTTTACATATTTTCCAAGTAAGTAACTTAGTTATCTTCTTCCACAGTTCGAGTGGCTCTTCTGTCGTCATGAGTGACGAAGAAGATATGCCAGATATTGATATTGGCGATGAGTGGGTGGATGTTCCGGCTGCTCCTATGCGGTTTCCAATGACGGGTCGACCCGGCATCTTACTGCCCAATGCGACCACAATGAGTCCAATGGACTATTTTAAGGTATTTTTTAATGTCAATTTTATGACAGAAATTGTGCGTGCCACAAATAAGCACGCAGCTGATATTTTAAGTCGACCAGGACTTAAACCCCAAAGTCGAATTAAGAGCTGGAAAGACACTAATGTCGCCGAAATGTTCAAATTTTTAGGGATACTTTTTTTCATGGGGACGGTTAAAATTAATAAAATAAATAAATATTGGGCAAAATCACATTTGTATAAATTTAATTTAAGTCAATATATGAGCCGGAACCGATTTTTATTAATTTTAAGATCTCTTTATTTTGATTATGAAAATGTCGGGGTATCCATATACTCAAAAGTAGATACCTTAATATCTTATTTCAATAATTTAATGAAAGAAACAATATACCCCGACAAAGAATTAACAATAGACGAATCTATGGTGCAATTTAGAGGACGACTTTTGATCCGTCAGTACATTAAAAATAAACGCCACAAATTTGGAGTTAAATTATATATATTGGCTGACCCTAATGGTTTAGTCCATAGAATACATATGTATAAAGGGTCAGCCGACCCTGATGTAAGTGGTACTGGCCATGTAAACAAAGTCGTCCTCAAATTAATGGACGATTATATGAACGCCGGTCATTCCGTGTATATGGATAATTTTTATAATAGTGTAGATTTGGCAGAAATACTACTAACAAAAAAAACCTACTGCACGGGTACTCTTTTAGCGAATAGAAAAAAAAATCCTATCACAGTGACCGGCAAAAAACTTAAAAGAGGCGAAACTATATATAGGTGCAACAGAAAGGGTGTATGCGTCATGAAGTGGAAGGACAAGCGAGATGTGCTTACGCTTTCCACTGAGCATACACCTCGCATGGTTGATATAGTAAATAGGCATGGTCGTGCCCAAAAAAAACCAGAAATTATTTTAAAATATAATAAATATATGAAAGGAGTAGATCAACACGACCAAATGCTTAGTTACTACATCAACCAACACAAATCGGTACGGTGGTATAAAAAAATAGGTATCCATATAATGGAGACCATGTTACTCAATGCTTTTTTTTTGTATAGAAAAGGGACTAGCAACAAAATTTCACTAGAAGAATTTAGAGATAATGTGTTGCTAGGACTATTACCTCCATCATCGAACTCACATTCGCCGCAGTTACCAACCCACATGCCCGTACAACTAGAACGAAATGAAAAAGGGTTGGTAAAGCGGCGAAAATGTCATCGATGTTGGAGCACGCAAAAAAAAAGAAAGGATAGTAACATGATCTGTGCGGACTGTAACATAGGACTGTGTATCCCATGTTACGGTCCGTATCACATGGAAAAAATGTTATTGCCGTAGCCGCTTTTGTTACACATATATTTTAAAATTATAATAATATAATCGTCCCGCAACCTATGTATTTATTTGTATAATTTTGTATGTTTAAAATAAATAATAAACAACAATGATTGAATGACAAATGATTTTCATTCACGACCCCCATTACCCGTATTTTTGGTTGTCCATCAAAAGTATGGCAACCCAAAAATTGTCGTTCATTCAGTACGAGTCGTAGATAGAAGTGTGCGAGTTGTATCATTCATTAGACACGAATGATCGTGTTCGTTCGGTAAAAAATCAAAGGTATATTATTATGTAAGTAATGAAATTTTTGGCATTGTAGGTATAATGTATGATTGTTACTCGAGTTAAATCGCAACAAATCATTAGTACCTATAACGTTAAGTCGAAAAACAACGATTTCAACTGTGGGAACTTCGATAATTTATAAGTTCTGAATCTAGTTCAAACAGAGTTCCCTACTTCTACGTTCAGGACCGAGGATAATTTAGGACGTGTAGGTATGCTCCCTTACAATTGTAGGTATATATATTTCAATTAAAAAAAATCATCGTAACCTAGGCGCGCAGATATAGATAGGTGCAGAATGGGCGGGCACAAGGTACAACTTCACACTGCTTTGAATTTACAATCTGTTATAACTAAATAAAGCTCTAATAAGGTATGCACAAACGAAAGTAACCCGAAACCAGGTAAATATATTTTTTAGGACCTCTCATAAAATCCCGAGATTAGAAGAACAATAGCCGTGACAATAGTCCCGGCCCGGTGGGTCTGTTTTTTGCAACGACGCACGGGCGCGTTGACTGGCACCGCTCGGTAGTGCAAGGACGCAAATACGTATACAGTGGCATAGCTGATACACCTGTTTGGACGCATATTTGTGTTCATAGGCACTGGCGTACTAACTCTTGTACTGGCATTATACAGTTGCATAAAAAAAAAGGCGGCAGCGAAAGCGTTAACGACTACCAGATGGCAGCCGGGACCAACAGCTTAACGTGCCTTCCGAAGCACGGAATCATCTTTATTATCAGACAATCAGGTGATTCAAGCCTGCAATGTCCTAACCAAACTGGAAACAACTAAACAACGTATGCTTCCGGTGGGAATCGAACCCACGACCCCCGGGTCAACAGGCAAACGCCTTAACCACTGGACCACGGAGGCTGTTAAACGGAGGCCACCAGAAGTGAAAACTCGCCTTTGCAGCGGTCTCAGTTTACGTGTCCGTCTTACGAATTTTCGATCAGGTTACGTGTCCTGACGCAAGTTTAACATTTTTATCTATCCCAAAAAGTACACAACGCCTCTACAGAGGATTTCACTTCAAAAACTTTGTAAATTTGTAAATAGCACCTCAGGATATGGAATTCTAATGTCCCAAGGTGTTTGTCTTGTCTTTTTACTGGACTACGCTGACAGCTATATGATATGAAAATGCAGAAGCCTGGCTGAAAGCTTTTACAACACAGGGATGCCCCTAAAAAATCGCAAAAATACATAAAACCCTCGAGAGGATAGTCATTGCGAGCAAGTCGATTGTTGAAATTGATAAATTAGACCTTAAGTTAACCTTATTAAGATTTTTTTTTTTTTTTTTCGTTTTTTTTCCTTTGTTTCACACCGCGTTGAGTAACACTGCTATTTAATAGGAAAAAAACCAATAGTCGCAACATGGCCGGTTTTTCCAACGAACTTGGCCACCATCTTCTTTGAAGTGCTTCGAGAACGAACATCTTTAGTCGACTTTAGCTCGTCTTGAAAGACCCAGATTGTAGATTGTTGATTGTTGTTTGGAATCAGGATCGTAGGCATAGATCCAAGATTCGTCACCACCGATGATGTCGTAGACGTGATTTGACTCTCCTCGGTTGAACCTTTGCAAAGTTTTCTTACACCATCTGACGCGGACCGCCTTGTGATCGTCGGAAAGCAGATGCGGTATCAAACGGCAAACTAGCTTTCTCACACCAAGCGCTTTATGCAAGATCTCCTGAATGGTTGTCCCTGAGATGCCTAATAGAGCCTCTATCTCTCGACACGTCACATGACGATCGTCGAGAATTAGTTGTCTCACAGCAATGATGTTATCTTCAGTGAAGGCGGATTTTGGGCGTCCTTCGCGAGATTTGTCACTAACACTAGTATGTCCACGCTGGAATTCTAAATACCAGCGTTCGACAGTCCGCAGACATGAGGGTTCATCACTGATTAGAAGCCTGGACGCTACTATTCAAAAGCACCTTGTATATCACTGCGCCACAGAGGTCACCCGTCTTAAGTGAATTTAATGCCTAAATGCCGAAACCGTCGCCAGAAAAAACCGAATCTTCGGTCCGTTTCTTCCAAAGTCAAAGATTTTTATTCAAAATTGGATACATGTATCTCTTTTTGAACGTCATATTTGTATTTGTTTTATTTTGTTTAATTTATGCAAAATCGAATTACTACTAGCGTTTCGGAACGATCACTGGTGAAGAAGAATACGCCGAAAGAAACTCAATCCAGACTTGGTCCCTATGTGATCCTTCCATTACATACCCTGTCTTTTCTACAATATTAATCATGATTCTATTCTTTTTCAGATATTAATCGAGAAGACCTCGTGGGGCGAACATGTACAATCGGACAAACTGTAATATAGTGCGTGATAGAGTATGAAAGTGTTGTGTCTGTAAGTAATTTAATTAAGATAGAGAATTATTGCCTGGACAAAGATAGCTAAAGGCAATGCTTTTAATAACTTTGTAATTCCCTTTATGTAATCATAAGTTGTATAAAGTTTTTGCTGTAGGTATTGCTAGCACGAGTGTCAGAAAATGCATTGTACCTACTTTAAATCTAGTTTTATGGACTAAATAAATATACATAGAATTATGTTTGGTTTTATTCAATACTCAGTAGTTATATATAATAGTTCAACGACAGCACTGTGCAATTCATGCTGTTGAACTAAAAGCCTAATCACACTGAATTCAAACGTTAACGCGTGCAGCGTCCCTCTCGTTATAACTTATAACAGATATTGTCATTTCATAGTAATTTTGGTATCGTCGATAAAAGTCAGATTCTAGAAATGACAGACACCTTCAAACGCTGATAATGCCTTTTTTTGACACAGACCTGGAGTTTATAATTTCCCTAGTATACTAGTAAATGACGTCACGCAGCGTTTCAGGCGCGAAGTTTTCATTGAGTTTTAGGGCATTTATCGATTTCAAACGGTTAAAATTACACCACAATCTGAAAATGAGTAATAGTAACCGTCATTTCCAATTGATAAGCTTACCAACTAGCTAAGTGAAAGATAGTTTCGTAGTTACCAACTCAAACAAGTTGTCTAATTAATTGTACAAAACAGCTAGGTACCTACTAAGTTTAAGGTAAAAGTAATAAAAAAATTATGTAAATTTTACAGTAAAAATAAATGGTGTTTATATAAATTATTTACTTCTGATAATAATGTAAAAAAAAATATTTACTACAAGAAATATAGGTAAACAATAAACATCCATAATTATTTGAAATATTCTTTTTAACAAAATAAAATCACGACATACAGTAAAATATAAAATTCAAGCTGCCTAAAACATTTCACAACAAAACGACCACCAGATAGCGACAGTAGTCCTGAGCAATAGCTTTTAAGGAAGACATTCTTGGTACCTACCCTAACTTATTCGTAGTACCTACCCTATCATGTTATGCTGTCTACACATCCAGGCCGCCGGCCGGCCTCATTTTCATACAACTGCCCGCTTGTGTAGGCTGCCGTGCCGGCGTGTAGAGAGCTTCGGTGTGTTGAGAGCTTTAAAAGTACCTGAGCGACCGAATTTCGCTCAGTTCCCCAGAGATGAGACCTATCTAGGTCGATTGTTCACTCCCAAAATTAGTCAAGAATGGTATAGGTACCTCAGACGGTGAAACTAGTCCTTGATTTCAAACGGATCCATCATCATCCTTGATGATGAACCTTGTTTAATATCATACTCATACTACTATCATGATAGCCCTTTCGTGGTAGCCTTGGTCTATAAGACACTTATAATTTAAATGGACCTTGTATATAACATAACATACCAAGCTTCGGATTTCTAGTACTAATACAGTCTCCGAGCTAAACCGCGGGCAGACAGACGGACATAGCGAAACTATAAATGTTCCTTGTCCCTTTAGAGCCCTAAAAAGGAAGACATTCTCAATTCGTCTAAATCTCTCAATTTTTTACGTATTTTACCTCATAACTCCGTCAGTTATAAAACGATTTGAATTTATTTTTATAACAATATATTTTATATTTGCAAATATGTTTTCCTAATAGGCTAATTAGTCAGTCAGTTAGATAATTAAAAAATATTAGACATGTATTTGTTCTTTGTCAAATAAACAAAAATTATAAAGATAGACCCCGTGTGACGTCACAATTAGCTACACTTTAGCATCACATCACGAGCCCCCCTCATGAACTTTGACGCGCTTTATTTTTATACTTTTTTTGTTTGACAAAAGAAAAAAGACGTGTCCAATATTTTTTTACTATCTAACTGATGGATAAACATAATATTATTAATTTGACCCGGGACACTAGCCTATGTCCCATTTAAATTTCACCAAAATCAGTCTAGTACTTCGGTGGAACTCTTAAATCATTTATCTTTTAAACTTACAGGTCTCTGCTGTCTTCTTTTAAAGAAGTCGAAATAAACATACGTACCAACAGCCACAAATACAGATCCAAGTACATGCAAAACCGTAACATTACTCTTAAACACTATAGACGATATCAATAGAGAAATAAACTTCCTAATAGTTAAAATAAGGGTGACTGTAACAGTAGTTTCCTTGGTAGCCAATTCGTGCACAGAATGTGTGCAGTAGAACTGAGAAATAATGTTCAAAGCTAGTAGGAACCATAGTTCTTTTTGTAGGCTGTACGCTGTGCTCTGCAGTTGCGGAGATATTGCCAGGAAGAACGGCAGTGGAAGAGCATGGGTGTAGAACAGCATCTGAAAAAATTACAAAATTTTTAATTAGTTATCTTCCACGCTGGTCTGGGAGAAAAGAAAAAACCGGTCAATTGCGAGCGGACTCGCGCACGAAGGCTTCCGTACTGTTATCTATACAAACGGCAAAAAGTCATGTCATTTTATGGGAGCCCCCCTTTAATATTAATTCAATTTGTATTTAATTATTTATTTTTTAAGTGAATCTAAATATTCAGTGAATATTTCAAGCGTCTACATGTTGCCGTTATCAATATCGAGCAAAAACAAATATGTCATCTGTGAAAATTTCAACTATCACGGTTAGATACAGCCTGGTGGCAGACGGACAGACAGACAGCGGAGCGATATTAATAGGGTCCCGTTTTGCCCTTTGGGTACGGAACCCTAAAAACGTAGAATGTGCCAGCTGCTTCTCTTCCCGCACAGATCGTAAAAGCCGATCGAGGGAATGGGCGAAATTCTGCGGAATCATGTTACTAGGCGATGCGGCTAGCAACCCATAACTATTTTGATTCCGTTTTCCATCTACACACCAACATGCTAAATGGGGCCATAAAGTGAGCTCTGTTTACCCCGCAAGGGAAAAAGACGTAATACTATATATGAGTTAGTGACCAGAATATGATATTCCGTTAAAACTGACCTGTTTTGGTTTCAGTTTCAGCCGAACCCGTAACCGAACATGACGCTTATTTACACATACTATCACGCACGTTTTTTGCCCATTCGGGGTGGACAGAGCCCAGATCTTTAATATCTATAAGACACGGTTTCTTGAAAATCTGTGCTTTTTTCTCTAAGACTGGTTTATATTAAAACCATAGAAGTAGAGACAGAGATGCCATTTGCCGCGCGAACGAAAAACGTCGCTACTGCGCAAGCCATTAGGCGATTAGGAAAAAAGATGAAAAGTCTTAATAGTTTTATATTTAAGTATATTTTTATAAAAAAAGAAATAAAAAAGGGTGCGACCTCCGAGACGTACATATAAATATTTTCATGTAAGAATTATTGTTTTAGACGTAAAATTTAAAACCTTTTCGAAGAAAAATGCTTTTAGATATCATACCATATATATATCATTTTTAAATTTCATATATATCTGTTTCAAATTCCAACAAGGGGACGATCTTGTTCAAGGATTGATCTAAATTGTGCAAATACTTTTGACGTATTTAATTAATTCAGCGCATAGTATTAGTGATTGAAAAACACGTCAATTTTCACAATGTCGTGCAGTACTGTCTTAAAGCAGAATAACTTTTCAAATATAAGAAATATTTACTCCAAAATTGTCTCAAAACTAGTAGCGCGGGATACAAAGACGCCTCCGTGAAAAATAAATATTTTAATTAAATAATACAAAGTTTTGCCGTGAATTTAAGTAGTGCCCGTGTATTGGATTGTTTACGATAAGTGGTAGCGTTATTTACAGTGAACTCTGGCGTGAAACAGCTAAAATTGTGATTTTAATTTTGATGAATTGTGGGATTGTAGGCCACAAGGTGGAAACATGATAAAACAGCATTCATAACAACATTGTGCTACAAACCTGGTTAAACGCCCTGAGCCTTGCATAAAAACTACTTTGAACTGTGTTTATTACAGAACTATTGTTTTGCAAAAGTGTGTGCCGTCCACAAGTATTTTTTGTTGAATTTATTTCAACTACGCATCTTTTTATACTGCACTGCATTATTTATTATTAACACTGCCATCTATCTTCTAACCTGAGAAGTTACTCTCGCACTGTTTGCAATTTGTTTGATTTGGCATTGTGGTGGGTGCTATTACTGTCATTGATTATACAAAGAAATTTGCTTTAGTTTCAAAAGATGTCGCCACGAGTACCGGATTATGGCCCGTGTGCTGCATGTTTACAAATTATAAAGACACGCTTATATCTAAAATGTTGCATGTGCACGAAACTGTTTGATTTAAAATGTGTAAATATAAGTGAGAAGAGGTTCTACAATACAATGACTATTGAGCATAAAAGCAATTGGCAGTGTCAGGAGTGCAAGAAAGCGCCTAAAAAGAATAGCTCTCAGACAGACACTCAATTAAAGCCACAAGAACCGGCTTGCAGGAGCGCCACAACGAGTAATAGTTTTCCCATCATAGCACCTTCTCCATCCCCGTCTACTGCCCGCTCTGACATCAACGGTGAGAGTAAGACAGTTATAACAAATGAACTCTTGTACAACGAGTTGCGGCTCTTGCGTGAAGAAGTGAACGCCCAACGTTCTGAAATGCGTGAGTTTCGCAGCTCTATCACCTCGGCCGTGGCGGGATGCAACCAAAGAATTGATGACCTGGCAGAGCGTGTAAGCGCTGTGGAGGACCAGCGGCAGGACGAGACTAATGATATAACCGAATTGAAGCAAACCATCGCTGATTTAAAGTCGGATATTAATGACCGCGAGCAAGAATTGCTCCGTAATGATGTTGAGATTGCGGGAATCGCAGAAGATAAAAACGAAAGTGGCCTTCATCTAATACTAACTATAAGTCAGAAATTGGGCGTTCGGCTGGAGGAGAAGGACATTGTAAGCGTCGAACGTGTCGGCCCTGTGAGAACGGCATCACGTGATGGCGCCGTGACCGCGCCTCGCCCACGCCCCCTGGTGGTGCGATTGGGGCGTCGCACACACCGCGAAGACCTCCTAGCTGCGGCTCGTGTACGACGTGATGTGACCAGCGATGACCTGGGACTGAACATGGAGCCCCGTCGCTTTTATATTAACGAAAGACTGACACATACGAATCGAAATTTATTTTATAAAGCCCGTGAAGCCGCACGTCGTGTCCAATGGAAGTATGTTTGGACAAGCGACGGCAAAATTTTTGCTCGTAAGGAGCACGGCTCACCTCGGTTTCGGATACGGTATGAACCAGATTTAAAAAATGTTTTTGGGCTCTGATAACGTTTGCTCGTAAATATTATTTCTACGTTACTTTTCTATTTATTTATACTATAAGCATTAGCATTTTCATTTATTTTCAATTTTTTTTAATAAAAAACAACCTATTTTGTTTATGTATGCCTGCCTTGCCCGTATGTCTAATAATTATTATTGTTTCTGATGATATTGTGTTATGTGTATATTTTGCTGTCGAATCTATCATATTGGAAATTAAATGGAACCGTAACTCTATATTTAAATACTTGTACACGAATATGGCCTTAGAATGTATGAACAATGTAATGAGTGTAAAACAAGTTCTTTATTACATTATGTACATATACGATTCCTTGATACTGGGCCGTTGCTATAGTAATGTATGTATGTATGTGTGTGTAATCAACTTCACCGCAGGTCTGTTTCTTTTTACAGAATGTAAACAAAGAATATTTTATGTCGTCAGTAAAAGTTTCGCAGCATATTACTTTATAATTTTAAACCAAAAAAACAATCCAATAAGACTACCTAGATTTGCTCTGATACCTAAGCTTTTCTCTTCGCGCCCTAGACCTAAAATATATAAGTCAAAAAAATGGCTCAATGTTTTTTTAATCATTTACAACCTTAGTATGCGCCATATAACAGTTCTAAAATTTTTACTTGTTTGCTGTTTTTATGTAGAGATTTCATCTAGTTTTGTTATACAATTTATTAAACGTAAACACTTAAGTATAGGTCTCTTAAATCCCTGCTCACTTGGTAACCGGCGTCGCCATGACGAGTTTTTAGTTGCTATGGAACGACATGCAGTGGACGTGATGGCTATCAATGAGACGTGGCTTCAGGACGCAGAGGATGCACGCGCGCCCACAGTACCAGGCTACCGGCTGCGTCACGTGCCACGTTCTGTAAATGCGCCACGCTCTCGTGGTGGTGGGGTGGGCTTTTACCTGAAGCGTGGGGTGTGCGCGCGGGTCCTAGAACATCCACCAGCCTTACACGTCGAACAGATGTGGATTTGTATGAAACTAAACGGCTATAAACTCGTCATAGGCACTGCTTATCGCCCGCAGTGGATGAATGTTGATACATTTATTGACGCTATGACTGAATCTGTATGCTGTTTCTCTGGGTTTGATCAAATCGTTTTAGTCGGTGACTTTAACATTGACTTATTGAAACCTAATGACTGTGATGCCATTAAACTTATTAATTTTATAAATTCAATGAGCCTTCTTCAGTATGTAAAAGAGGCAACACACTTCACTGATAATTCAGGAACACTGCTGGATATTGTTTGTAGCAGTACAAAAGTTTGTAATCTTGTTGTAGACTATATTCCAGATCTAAGTCATCATGCCTTTGTATCGTTTGAACTGAATATAAAAAAGCCTAAACCTAACCCTCGTTGGATAACTTACAGACCACTTAAAGACATTAATATTGAAAGTTTTAATAAGGACGTGAACTCTATAATCTGGGAAGAGTTACTATGTGATAATGTGAATGATTCACTTGCAAATTTTAATGAACAAATAAAAATTTTGTTTGATCTTCATGCGCCTGTTAAGAAAGTTTATATTAAAGAACATAGCCCACCCTGGATAACACAAACTATAAAAGACATGATGAAATTACGAGACAAAGCCTATTTTAAATTTCGTACATCAAAGCTTGATAAAGATAAAGACGCATACAAAGAACTAAAAAAAATTGTTAACGTAGCTCTAAATAACGAAAAAGCGGCATATTTCCGACATAAAATAAATCAAAATTTAAATGATACTCACGTTCTATGGAAGAATATTAAGCAGAATATTAATTTCAATAAACATCAGTATGAATTACCGAATAATATCAACAATCCTGATGATATTAATCGCCATTTTTTACATGTTCCCGGGAATTCTAGCGTTGATGTATCGCAATTAATGAACTTTTGGTTTAATCGATTTGGCCCATCAGTATTTAGTCTCCAAACGGTTGATGAAGCATCAGTTTTTGAAATTATTAAGAAAATATCAACTAATGCTCAAGGTGTCGACGGCATAACATTGAATATGATTGTCCTTACACTACCACGTACATTAAATATTATTACTGCAATTGTGAATATGTCCATCAGAACCGGCGTCTTTCCAGATTTATGGAAAAATGCTATCGTTCAGCCGCTTCCTAAAGTAAATAATCCTAAAGAATATAAAGACCTCAGACCCATTAGTATTTTACCTTTCTTGTCCAAAATTTTAGAAAAAGTAGTATGTAATCAACTAGTTCAATACTTGAATGCAAATAATATTTTACCTTCCAAGCAATGTGGTTTCCGAGCCGGCAGAAGCACGACTACAGCACTTCTTAATGTAGTAGACGATATTTTAGCGGGAAGAGACGTGGGAAAGGGCTCCATTCTGATTTTGTTAGACTACTCTCGTGCATTTGACACTATTAATGTAACTTTACTTTTGGCCAAACTTACCTATTATGGTTTTGATGGTCCTACTCTGAAATGGTTTGTAGGTTATCTAACAGGTCGAAGTCAACAGGTTGAAGTATCTTGCAATGATGGGTCTAAACTGTATTCTGAAATTTTACCCACAAAAAAAGGTGTACCACAGGGTTCAATACTAGGCCCTCTACTTTTCATTTTGTATACTGCAGATCTGACTAATTGTATAAAGAATACTGAACATCATTTATACGCTGATGATCTACAGATATACCAAAACTTTAAACCTTGCAACACAACCGCTATCGTAAAAAATATAAATGAAGATCTTAAACGTGTTGCTGAATGGTCAGACGCAAATAGTCTAGTTTTAAATCCATCCAAAACCAAGTTTCTTATCATTGGTACTAGAGCTCAAATTAAGAATATCAATAGTCATGAACCAAATATAACAGTAAGAGACAAAGCAATAGAACAGGTAACCGAAGCTAGAAATCTGGGCGTTGTGATGGATAGTCACTTACAGTTTGAGAAACATGTACTCGAGACTGTGAGAAATTGCTACTACCGGCTAAAAATATTATACCAAATAAGAGAACATTTAAGCATAGAGTCGAGAATTTATTTGACAGAGTCTCTCATATTGTCTAAATTAAATTATGCGGATGTTGTTATAGGAAATTGTCTGTTAGCTCGCACAAAAAAGCTAATTCAACGTGTCCAAAACTCTTGTGCAAGATTTTGCTTCCCTATTCCCCGTAGATCTCATATAACTCCTTACTTAAACCGACACGACTTACTTAATATGGAATCCCGACGCTCACTACACTTTGCAGTGTTATTATTTGGTATAATTAAAAATAAAAGCCCCTCATATCTATTTAATAAATTAATTTTCACTAAACACACACGTATTGATCGTCTTATATTTCCTACACATAAAACTGCTGCATTCCGTGGTAGTTTTAAATATGCTGCGACTAGATGCTGGAACGACATCCCACCCCCTATAAAAAGTTCAATGACTGTTAAAACTTTCAAAAGTAAATTAAAAATACACATCTTGAATAACCAAAAATCATAAGGTTACAGCATATAACTTTTTATTACTGAAAAAGCTATGTGAGATGGAAAAATTGTTTCAGATTGATTGTTTTTCATTTGTTACTATGATTATAGTTCTGCAAAACGTTTATTTTATTTAGTTTTTATAGAATGTTTTTTTTTATTTTTTTGTATATTCTTTCCACCAATGTAAGTGTTTCTACATACACACATGGCATCCACGGAAGACCAGCGTCGTGGTGCAAGTCACGCACGACACATGCTGAGTGGAGACCATTTTGGTACACAATGTTATTATTACATGTCAATTGTATTGTTGTTATACTGTACCAAATAAACCATTTTCTTTCTTTCTTTCTTTCTTTCTTTCTTTCAAAAAATAATAAGGAATTGAAGTGCATTGGGACAGCTAATTCTCGATAAATCCCTGGTTTGTCTCAAGGTTGGTAGACTCTGACAGAGAATGCCACATGGCATCAAGACCACCTAAATAAATAAAATATAACAAGCATATGTAACAATAACTATGTGTAATTTTGCTTTATGCATGGTAATTTATTTTTCAGATACGTAATATCATTCTCATACAAGTTTGTCTTATATTTTTTGGATATTTTTCCTTACATATCGCTTCCCTAGTAATAGAGGGGCACAATTCAAAATTTTGTGTTTTCGATTTTTTGTAATAAATCGGCACAAAACTAACAGTTCTAGGACCTCGCTTTGAAAAAAATAGGATAAAAGCTCAAATTTAACGAGCGCTATATTTGTGTCTCTTTTACACCGACTCTTTCCTCTCTCACGTCTTCCCGTGACAAAGGCCCATTTAGTAAGACGCCGGTATTTGTAGAAGCAGGACCTTATGCGTGGAAGCAGAATTCGACTTAGGCCCATAAATCATTAATTTTCTGGCAAGTACTGCAAATACTGTTTGTATTAAAAAGGCTCAATAAGATTTAGACCCGTGTATTACGAAAATGTTTTCTATTACGTGGTGTTATTTTAAATTAATCCCTTATTATACAAACATATTGAACGATTTTCAGTAGATATATCTAAATGATGCCTTATACCATTAAGATGTAGTAATTGGCGTGGGGGTAGATTTATATTTAAGTCTTTTTATAATATATATTTTTTTATAAATTAATAGATGTGTCTATACTTACAAGTAATTTTTCAACATTATTTTTTAGTTTCTATTAAAATATTTTCATTTCACTTTGCAATAAGTAACATTCATAAAATTAATTATTTTTATTGAATTTAGTAAGCAATGATATAATAAATATTGTCAGTATTGTTCAAACCCATTTACATAAAATCTACACGAATAATTAAAATTTAAGTATCTGTTTGTAACAGTTTTTTTTTATACTAAACGCGTAATGCAAGTAGGGTTTTCGAGGCTTTAGTACACTTGGTATGACTATGCCAGCCTCATGTACTCGTACTTAGTACAAACAAAAATATATAACTTTTTTAAACTTTGAACCGATTGTAACGGGTGTTTAACTGATAGAAAAATAACATTATAAAGTATAAGGGTATTTGCAGTCCGTAAGTAACTTTCACTTTGTTAATTATGTGTCAATAATAAACAACTAGGTAGTTACGTAACTTATGCTATATTTATTCATCTTCTTTAGAAATAAAATCTAAAAGACCTCCTGCTAAATTCATCGGTTCCACCCAATAAACCAATCATAGAACTGGCTTACAAAGTAAGGCTGGATTTTAATAAAATTATTAATACCTACATATTATTTGTTTTCTGTATTTTCACATAAGATAGTCAGTTTAAACTTAATTAGATAACAGAGTCTACCAACTAAACATTGGTAGCTAACCAATGTTTAGTTTTCCCAATACATTCAATAACTTTTAACTATGTAGAACTCTCACATGCGTGATTTTCTTAAAAGGTTGTTTATATTTTTAGATGTTAACTGAAGATATTATTGAAAAGGAGAATATTCCTTCGTGTAATTAGTAAAAAAATGACAACATAATATCTAGAAATATTGAAATGACCTGTGAGACTACACTCAATGTTCCCGTAACTGACACCACCTTAACTAATGCAACTGCATCTATACGATCAAGGTATTCTTTCAGTAGTCCCAGTTCCTCGTCCACAATTAACAGTAGAAGTAGTTCTTCTTGCAGCACTTGCAGCAGTTCCTCGTCCCGTAGTTGTGAAGTTAAAGAAAACGCATATTCTTGTAAAACATTGTACTTCATAAATCATCGTACAGAAATGAAAACGAAAAAAAATTAAGAAATAAAGCAAAAAGATGTTAGAAGCTTTAATCTGAACCCAGAGGCTTATACAGCACCATTCGAATTGAGTTTATGTAAACAGAAGGATTTGCAAGAACTAATTTCCAAAAGATTAACTGACCCATCTGGGCGGGGGTGTCACCCTTAACTGCTTGTCCGGTAGTTGCAGGTATGGCATCAGGTACGTTTCCGAGCTCCTTATTACTTTTTCCCAATCATTCGAGCGAGTAGTATCCCAATACCTTCCCTAAATCCAACAAATCCCTATCATCCCCCAGCTTGAAATTGCTTTCGATGGCAGCAGTTTCGGAAGCACAGGAAGCCAAAGATACTGCGCTCGCGAACCCGCTTGCCAAGCGTGGTGAGAATGGCAATATCCTCCCATGGAACCAAGAATCCTTGGGAGAGGCCTATGTCCAGTTGTAGACTTCTTATGGCTGTAATGATGAATTGATCCATTCTATGCCACTTATTTTGAAGCTATGTTATCGTATCTTTTGTCAATTTCGTATGAATTCTAATTTTTTTGTGTATACTTAAAAAGTATTACCGTGATTTTTAATTGTTGAAGATTCGTAAAGTTTTGTATTAGTAGTAACCAAACAATAATTTAATTAATGAAAAATATTATATACATTAGTATTATATAAAGAAGAAAATCAATTTTGTTATACATTGAGATAAATCAATAAATAAAAAAGATGGAAGTCTCAATTTCTTTAATTTTAAAGTGTAATTACATAAAAAAAAGTGTTCAGTTAGAGAAGTTATTGTTTGAAAAGTTTATGTTTCGTAATCATTGATTTTACTATATAGTTATATTCAGATTGTAAAATCTAAGAAGTTCCTAACTACATTATGTCCACCTTAGTAATGTCTTAAATTGATTTAATTTTTTTTTTTTCAATTACATTTTAATTTATTTCATTATTTTTTTCTGAGATTTTATGGCACTTTAACTTAATTCGCGTTAGGGTCTACGAGCAGTAAGGTCCTATTTTGAAATAGTACCTTAAAATGTAGGCATTTATTATCATAAAGGGGCCTAATTCGAAAACTGCCTTAACATAAATATATATTTTTTGTATAATAAAGGCCTTACTTAAAAAGCTTATTTTGAACTAGTTATTTAATGCTTAAACTTAATTATATTTAAAAAAATTATAAACTATATTGTACTATTCGAACCTGAGATAATGTGTACAAAATTTCAAAACTCTAGCCAATAAAATTAGTAAGTTAAAGAGAATTTTAGAAGAAAATCAGATTAACTAAATCTTTATCGCGCTATTCCCAAAAAATATGTTTTTTGAATTGTGCCTCTCTATTACTAGGGAAGCGATATCCCTTCCCGGGTAGACAGAGCCTAAAGTCATAAAACCGAAAGGCGACGTTTAGCGTATTCGTGGGCGTAAAGGTGAAAAACAGAATCAAAATAATGATGGGTTGCTAGCCGCATCGCCATGATTCTTTAGATTTTTGCCTATTCCTTTGACCGGCTTCTACGGTCTGCACGGGAAGAGAAGTAGCTGGCACATTCTATGTTTTTCTTTTCTCCCAGACCAGTGATACATGTATCCAATTTTGAATAAAAATCTTCGACATTAAAAAAAAATATCTAATTTTATAAACGTGACTGTTGTATTTTCTTAACTGTATTAAAAATAAAGCCTACCTCATCCGGATGCTTCCCATATTTTGAATACAGCAGCTCCTGTTGAAGCCCAGTGAAAGCACCAGTTATCAACGTAAGTAACAGAATAATTACTCCAATGCACCAATAGAGGAATATGCCTTTATTTTCTTCTGTTGGCGCTCCACCATACATTGCCAGTGCCACACCAATACTTATCAAAAATGATCCAATAGCATTGTTAAGTCTTGGTTTTTGTTTTTTTACAATGCAATACACTATCATACTGGCTGGTGATGACGCAGATCTAAAAAGAAAAAACAATATTTTGAATTTCTCTACACAGTGTAACAAGTTTTTTTTTGGTTTTCTTCCATAAACAATGATGGACACTAAATGCGAAACAACAGAAGTTAAAATAAAATATATTTATGTAGAAAGATACATGAAACATGTTTTTTGACAATTTCTCTGGATCCTGTCAAAATTGTTGCTTAAGAACAATAGTGTCCATGCACATTTTATAACGATCGGTTTAGTTGTTACGGCATGAAAGCGTAACAAACAAACAAACTCAATTTCGCATTTATAATATTAGTAAGGATTTGTCCTAAATAGAGATAAAAATGCTATTGTGTACATATTAAAATGAATTTAAATTGTCCATATTATAATATACTTGACCTAAGCATTCCTAGCCTAGCTACTAGCCTCTCAGGATAATTAGTGTGTAAGTTTTAAGACAAAATTTAATACAGTATATGCTTTAGCAGCGAATTATATTTTATAATTTGACTATAAAATATAATTAATCTAAGAGAGATAAACAGGAAAATACAAACTGAATAATTACCGTATGATCATATGCAATGTGGACGGAACATGCAAAGCATAAACATAATTATTGGCCACACTCGTAACGAAAAATAAAGTGATTAGAATAGCGTACTGCTTCAGAGGAATTTTAGGTTTTATCTGCAAAAGTAAAAAGTAAAGTAAAAGTAAAAATTTGTTTATTTTCTTTAACATACACAAAAAACAAAGTATAACTCAGAAAAACAAACAAAACAACATCTAACAGTGTTAAAATAAAGTTAAAACTCACTTACCGTGCCATACTTTACAGTTACTATGAAACCTTGTAAAGAAATAAAGAAGAATTGAAGGAATGTTATCAAATTGGCACTGTGTGGAGCCCGTGCCATTAATATTTCCATGAGAAAAGCGCTTGAACAACATCCTATAAAAACTTTTGCTATTGTTTGTAAAGAACGCATTTTTCTGGTATCCTAAACCAGATATTCATATACATATAAAGTTACTTATAAATCTTATTTTTTTCTAAAAACAAATATAAAATACATTAATACAAAAAACAATAAACACTTGCGGAAAACAAAACTTTCCTGTCGTGGCGCCATATCCGCCATATCCATTGGTCGCCTTGAAAAAGCTGACGTGTCAATGTCAATTTGACGTAACATGACAATTTGATGTTGCCAGTTAGAAAATTGTATTACCCCGTTTTATTTAAAGATTTTTTTTTAAATCAACTAATTAAACTTAAAATGAAAAAAAAAAACAAGCACTTTCGGACAAAGAGCAAGCAAATCGAACTATTATTGATAGTGTAAAAGTTCTTAGAAGAGCTAGAAAAAAAAAGTCGAATGTACTTATTCTATTAATATAAAATATTTTAAAAATTCGGATACAATCTAATTTATTAAATATTGGAGAAACCTAATTAGTGAACGTCTTACTTAAATTAAAATGTGACGTCACGCTCAGAGCCGTAGGCGTAGCTTGGAGGGAGGCATTGTGGGCCAATGTTCTACCATGAATTTACAATACCCTACCTTAAGAATACCAAAAACTGAGATAAATTTATTACTATTAAATTGTTTGTTCATAGTTTGAGATAAAACAAAATGTAGCGATAGGTATCTAAACATTTCCGAACATACCACAGTTTGTGACAAGACAATCATTTCGCAGAATGCGATAGAGACAACTGCAGCTCGAACCGAAAATACCTATGAAAATTTCACAAAAATAACGCTTCGTAGTACCCTGATTTTCTTCTCCAAATCTTAACCGATTAAATTATTTTTTCATTAAAATTTAAAATAAGCTATGGCTGTGTTTCTATGTTTTCTTTTTCTAAGATAATCGTGTTGAATTTGTTTTCTGGGTGTTGAACACAACGGAAATTCTTACCAATTTTTCCGGATTTTGAAGGTTTGTTTAAAATCTTTCAGTTATGAAAAAAAATTGTAAGATATCATTGCTCTTATTGGCGAGGCGGCGAGGAATCAGGGCACTACGCTTGTATGGACATACGGCCCTACGATTTCCTCTTAACGTGACTTTTTGACCATAGGCTTCGGGCTCCCTACCCCATAAAGAATAAAGTCATGTTATTATGTATTAGGTCGTGTGGTTTCCGGCAGAGTAGAATAGGACCATTCCTAGTCTACCCATGGATGTCGTAAAAGGCGACTTAGGAAATACAAGCTCAACAAAGCTCATAAACATCAATGAGAACTCTCCAACTCGTCTGGCCAACGAGAAGATATTATTAGATATCTGGTAGAGTGTAGGCCAAATCCTCTGTCTGCTCTGGCCAAGTATGACTTCGGTAGAACAGAGAGGGCCATGCTCCTGCAGTGGAGACTGAAAGGACCTGATGGTGATGATGATGATTATTATGTAGGTTAGGTATGTCAAAGTATGTCACACTAAGAACGGGTCGTGATCGTGACGTAATTTTATGATGATCCATTATTAGAATTACCCTGAGTTAAAGCGTAATGACAAAGGTGCAAAGTGGATTTTTATCGAAGGCGTACTGTAAATAATTGATTTTATTTTTTTAAAAAACGTAATTGGGATACATAAAAACAATGAGTGGTAATATTTTGGGAAAAACATATCAACTGGCAATACACATTTAAAAAAAAAGTACTAAGTCTTCAAGCATATGAAATCACTGTATTCTGCCAGGGCTCGTGCCCTGCGTGTGATGCGTGTGTATCTGTGTATGAATGATGATTTGTTGTTCGTGGCTTATCGCTATTTATTTAAATGATATCTATTAATTACTAGTGCGCAAAAATTTAAAAGACTTATTACTTTCCTAAAAATCAAGTAAACTTATTACTTCATTTGTATATACTATACTTACTCATACAGTTTATTAAGTGAAAAGTTCTCTAATTATTCATTAATTACCAATGTTACTATATAATGATATCAACAAACAGTTACAAAATCGCATAACTACGAATAGTTATTACTTTTCGGTAATTTTTGTTGAATGATAAGAAGTAGGCTTGCTTTGGCGGGCGGGACACAAAAACATGAGCCGGATTGCAAGTCCAAAGACATGCTTCATCATCATCATCATATCAGCCGCAAGAAGTCCACTACTGGACATAGGCCTCCCCCAAGGATTTCCAATACGACCAATACTTCCTGCGACCTTAGTCAGGCAGGTCATCCGACCATATGGTTGGTGGATGTCCGACGCTGCGCTTGCCAATACGTGGTCGCCATTCGAGAACCCTTCTGCCCCATCGGCCATCGGTTCTACGCGCTATGTATACATAAGACATGCTTGAAAAATTGAGGGCATGTTTATTTACTATTTATTAAAGCGCTTCTTAGTGTGGGCAAAAAGCAAAATAGTAATAAGCGCACAAAGTCAAAGTCAAAGATTTTTATTCAAAATTGGATACATGTACCTACTTATCTCAAAACCGCGCGATATCGCGCGCGATTAAGGTCCAAAAAATAGGTGCATAAGGGCGATGTGTGGTTTAAAATCTAGAGAAAGTTGTGTGCCCTTTTTTAAGTCTCTTAGGCTTCTGACTCTTCCTTGCATTTATATAATGGAAATATGTATATTTGTTAAGGCAAATCCACATTTTGTTTACTAAATGGACTGCAAATAGAACAAGACCAGATCGCATAAGAACACAATACAGACAGAAACTGACGACTGGAGGATACAATACCGCTAAGATACGCAAAAGTGTGATTGGAATAGCTCCTATTATTTATAACAAATTACCTGATAGTTTTAAAACATTAGACATTGTGACATTTAAAATAAAGTTAAAATTATTTTTGACTGCTAAATACTATTATAATGTAAAAGAATACTTAGAAGATAATTTGACAGAATAGATTTTGACATTATGCCTACTTATTAATAATTTTTCCTTTGTTTTTCGACTATTAATTATAATCATATTTATAAAATTGTATGTCCATATAGGACAGGTAACAGTGAAACTGCTATTAATTATAATTTAAGATCTTAAAACCTGTTTCCACAATAAAGTCATTTTGATTTTGATTTTGATCAGTTTTCAATAAATTAGACTCAACTTCAATTAACAACGCAGGACCAGGAGTGAATGGAAAAAGTGGAGGAATGCCTTTGCCCAGCAGTGGGAATGTGGACACGTGATGGCTCGAAATAATACATTGATGATGATTATTAAATTTGCCGAGCCTTTCTTCTGAAATTGGTTATGCTAACGTTTTGTATGCCATAATATGATTTTATCTTTATAACTAAAAAAATAATTATTTTGAAACTTTTTAATATTTATTTTATAAAAGTTTTCATTTATAAAATAGAAATAAGTTTTTTTAAGTGACGTCATTTTTACGGTTGCTTATTAATTTATTGGAATAAGGCAGAAAATCTATATTCAAAGTATAAATGCATCATTTAAACGTTTAAACTTAAGTAGGGCAGGGTAGGGGCTCCTTGTCAATAGGTATGTACGTAAAAAATACGTGCCTAATGATGTTTATTCGGGCCAAGTTAGTTATTTTTAGTTTTTTTTTTATTGTCTTCTTTTACCCGATTGACGGGCTAACGGACGGCTTAGAATTAGCACCTTTTGTGGTAATATGGTCCCAGGGTAAACTTTTAGAAACGAAAAATGATGCTGAAATTCTAACACACTTCTTGCTACTCTGTCTAATTATTGAACGTGAGGAGAGCACACGTCTGCCCTCTTATTACATAAAGTGCTTAGGTTCACCTACGTAGCGGCACGTATTTATGTAATGTATTGACTGACTGTGACAATAATCAGACTATTGACTAGACATCATAATTTGGTTTACGTCCTGAATACTAATTCGAAATAACCCGGAAGATAGAACAAAGTAAGTCATTTAGTACCGAGAGAGTGCGTGGAGCATTCACTATTTTGACCTGGGAAAGTTAAGTAAACTCATTCTGGTTGGGTTCTTTACAAACTGGTTCTATTATGAATAGAAGTGCACTGCCGGGTCGCAACAAACGAGCCGAACCGAGAAGCGAGTTACAATCGAGTTTTAAATCGATAGTCGCCTCATTCATTCCAACAAGAATCGAGTAAGACCGCTTTGCCGCGCAGAAGCGAGCGGACGTGCGCGCGAATTTAAAAATGTTACAAATACGAATTTAGAATAAACGCGATCCTGCAACGAGTTTGTGTTTAACGTCAAAACAGTCACATTTTTATGTAAAAAATTATTGTGTGTTACGAACAAGTGTTACAACTCCGTGCTGTGTTTTAAAAGATACGTTTTTTCCACAATGCAAACGATTTTGAGTTTTATTTCTACATATAGTGTGTGCGATTTGGTACTGTTAAAAAAATGCTAACAGGATTCATTGTGGTTTCTCTTCTAGTTTTTCACGCCATCCCGTCAGGTGAGTTTTTGTGGGTAGTTAAAAAAAAACAAGTTATTTCGTAGCAATTGATCTATGTTTTTTTTTTATTTAGTACAACTTAATTGAATTAATTTATAATTAGGTACCTAAGGAAAGTATATTTTTTGTATAAGACGATGATGTTTCGCCCGGCTTATAAAGATAAAATTTAAGAATGCTATGAAATAAAACCAACTTAGCTGATTTTCAATTTTGTTACAAAGTTGAGTAAATAAATAAAGAAAATGATGAAAAAAACATGCCAATAAAATGTTGAAGTAGTTGCAAAGATTGCTACGTGTTACCCCTAAGCCTAAGAGTATCACGATGCAATGAAAAAAAAATGCATTTCAAATTCAGATAAGGATAATTATGGTTTCTTTTTGAAAACTTTGAAATAATTATTATTAACTTAATAAGTCGTTTCATTACTAACTTCATGCCCTCGCGTAAATATGGTTACTCGATACCAAGTAAAGGCATAGGCGTTGGGAGGGCCGAGGGGGATGCAAGAGGGTGCAGTAGCACCACCTAAGCTGTAGATAAAATAAATGAAAAAAATATTATTAAAATATCAAATACGCATAAAAAGTAGTAAAATCAAATAAAAAAAATTAAACATATATATATATATATTAAAATCTTCTTATTAAAAAAATAGGGTGCTAATTAAACAGGATTCTTTTTAATAGCATTATTCGCATTCTAAAAATGTACGTTGCCTTCTAAATTACTAAGTCAGCCACAATTAACGAGCATCTAAATAATACCATCTTAGCCACTAGTTATCTTCTATGTAAGCCATTCTAAATACAACTCAGCATGATGGTTATTATTTAGCATCTAAATTTGTAACTTGCATTCTAACAGTAAACTTCTAAAATACTAATATTTGACATCAAAAAATATATTTATTTAGCTTCTATTTTTTTAACTCAGCATGTTTAAAATGTAACTTATCCCAAAATAATTGATCGGTAATATTTAGCTAAAATTGTCAGCAAATAGTATATTATGGCCACTAATATTACCAGTAGCTATTGAGGAGAGTCAAAATAAGACTTTATTTTTGAAAAAAAAAAATGTTTATTAAATTACGGTAATGTTACTAATAGTAATAGTAGGAGAGCTGGTACAAATTTTTGGGCAAGTATTTGAAGCAAGCTGAAAACTTGTCACATACCTCTCCTATTATACCCCAACACGGAACTGCAGACCTGACTGGTTAGTGGTAAATTGCGGGGCTAAATCAACCCCTAATTTTTTGGCAGCATGGCAGGTAGAAAGTCCCACCAAAATAGTACCCTATTAAAATTTCAACCTGCCTCAAATTGTTTTTTTATATTTTTTTGCAAATTTTTTGTACGCATCTGGTAATGTTGAAACCCCGACTAAATCGTCTGGCTTATATTTTTTATACATAAAACATAAAAAATTGCATATTGCCACATATATCTATATTTTTGGTAATGAAAAAAGAATATTAAAAAAAAAAATAGGGGTTGATTTAGTCCCGCTACTCACCCACCAGCCAGGTCTGTAGTTCCGTGTTGAGGTAGAGGTATGTGACAATTTTTCAACTTGCTTCAAATACCTACCTACCCAAAAATTGGTACCAGCTCTCCTGCCTATCGATACATGAATCACGCCGTATATCATGTAGTGGCTATTTTTACGATAAAAGAATATGATGTATTATTTTACATGCTAAGTTATAATAAATGATGCTGACTGTAGAAGCTTGAATTATATTTTTTGGAGGACATAGTGTTGATGCTGTAAAAAGGAAAATGGTGACGAAATATAAAATCCGTGGCTGAGTTAGTAAATTAGGTGGCAACGTATAAATAGGAAGGACAAGTGATAATAATTGATGATCTTTATTTGACGCTTTCTATAGAATATTTAGTTGGCGGTGTAAAAAAGACGAATTAGTTTATTAGAGGCTATGTCATTTTCCCGTTGCTTAGTTATGAAATTAGAAGTTTGCTCACGTGGCCAATAAATAATTTTGTGGCTTGATTTATTATTTCCCAAAAAAATACAATAAATAATTATTCGCTGTAGCAATAATATTGGTTGAATTAAATTGATAATAATTTAAATAACCTTTCAGGTAGTAACCGACTTCGACCAAACTACTGAACCGATTTTGAAGAAATTTAAATGGAACTAATTGGAATTGTACACCCTATCAAATAAAAAATCTCTCGTCAGGCGTCTGTGAGTAATTGGGGACCAACATAAAAAAAGATTGGGAACGAATTGAGAACCTCCTTTTTCGGAGTCCCTGAAAATTTACGAAATCGGAATCATCGATTCTCATATCATAGAATTTACTAAATAAAGTTTTTCATGCACCTCCCTAAAATTATTTTAAATAGTACAGAGAATTATTATTCGTAATCGTAGTACATACTACTTTGTTTTTTTTTCGTAAAGAAGAAGTGATTTTTCAAGCTACCTAAAGGCATCTGCATTGCTTAACAACTGCCATCAATGATAACAGCCAGGACCAACTGCTTAATGTGCCTTCGGAAGCACGGAGGAGCTCGAGACATTTTTATGCCACTTGCGGTCACGGTCAGCTACTCAAAGGTATTTTTGCCTTTTGTCATCAATAGGGATTCCTTCACTGGGAGCAAAATTCTGATAATTAAATAACAAAACCGTTTTTTTTATTTTATAAAAATCGCGTCTTTTCAGTCCATATCCATATAAATATTACATGCGAAAGTAACTCTGTCTGTCTGTCTTCTTTTCGCGCTTCAACCACGGAACCAATTTGGATGAAATTCGGCATGGAGATACTTTGAGGCCCGAGCAAGGACGTAGGGTGCCTTTGATTCCGGGAAATTCTACTTTTCCCGAGGGATCGACATTAACGCGGGCGGAGCCGCGGGCAAAAGCTAGTATCATATAAAACAAAACAAAAAAAAAACAAAAAACATTTATTTCACCAAGATACCTACATTATTCGGAGTACAAAAGGACTACTTAAAACTAAATAACGACATAAACATATGACCTCATACATTCTTATTGACAAACCGCTTCTTAGGCTTAATAAAACTGTTTACACTTTGTTTTCGGCGTCTCGATGCTACACCTCATGATTTCAACGATCTTTTGACATTTTTATTGACGATATAGTTGCCAACGGCTACACTCTGATACCTACGTATGCGATCAATGAACTTCGTAGTGATGTGTTGGTCAAGGTGTGTCTAAAAGGCGAGGGTTCGAATTTGTAGCTTGTAGCTCATAGAAGTATGAAGACGAAATTTTTTTTTTTAAATCTATGTTGTAGCTATACGTACCTTGTTTTTTTAAAGAGAAATAAATATTGCTTAGGCAAGTTTCTTGACGGGAATTTCGGACTGCACGGCTTTTGTTTTAGATTGTTTTGCAAATTGTTTCTAGTGGATGTAAATCGGTGTAATTTGGTGTTATAAATACCCATGTTTATGGACAAAGTGTGGAATAACTAAAATAAAGTGTCATGGTGCGGCTGTAATGAGATTTACTTAGCGGGCTGGTGTTTGCTCACCTCGTTGCGCCGTTTATGATCAAGCCAGTGGAATGGTGGGAATTGTCACCATCAGCGAAATCAGCAAAATGACTTACATTTCCTTGATACACAAGCAAGAATAACTTGCAGAATAACTAGACACTGGCTAAAATAAGCTTCAAAATGAAGTTTGGTGGCAAAATAGAATAAAAGAAAATAAGAACTGGATTCTTATTTTCTTTTATTCTATTTTATAAATAACACAAGAAATTTTCGTCATTACCTATGTATTCCGTAACCCACCTAACTAAAATCATCTGAACGGAATAAGGCCGGTAGTAAACAACTGTTATATTATAAAGAAATATTTTTCATCAAAACCAAGTTAAAAACCTCGTCTGTTATGATATGAACTATGGATTTTATTATCAGTCTCCTAATGGTTAAGTAATAGACAAGACTATTACATTATCAGCTGATGATGTAAACTCCAAAATCCAGTTGTGGCCGCCTCGTTACGATGTTGACCCTTCCGTGATGTAAGATGATCTAACAGTTCGATTTTTTCAAAGAAGTACTTACTTGCTTGCCTTCTCCTAATGCCACAAGGTAGGGTCGAAATTCCACATCGGGAACCTCGGTATTATTCATTTAGGTCTCTATCTCTCTCTTTTAAACAAGCGTGTTCCCGTCCTCTTCATCGTGTCGAGTTCTGAATATACTTATGCCATTTATGTCAAATTCATTTCATCATTACAGCCGTAAAAAGTCCACTGCTGGACAAAGGCCTCTCCCAAGGATTCATCGCTCCATTGGAGGATATTACCATTTGGCAATACCCTTCCGCCTGCCAAGCGTGGTGAGTACTTGTACATACTCACCGCGCTTGGCAGACTGATACAGGTGGGTTGGCGAGCGCAGATTCTTTGGTTTCTTGTGCCTACGCCGCTGCTGGAGGGAGGGCAGGTATTTGTTGGATCTGGGAAGGGAATGAAGGTATTAGGATACTACTAATTTGGATGAATGGGGGAAAAGCAAGTTGCAGCTCGAAAGGCCGGCCGCGCGTACACGATGCTATACCTGCAAGTGAACTGCAACCACCGCACAAGCAGTTGTGAATGACACCTCTGATATCTCAAATTACTCCTGACCATTAATCTGCCACAACCATCGCTTTGGGTTACCCACCATTAGGTTCTCCATTGTACAGGATTTGGGCAGGACGGGCTATTATATAGGTGTGACATTGTCTGTGAACTTTCGCTACACGGGCACTGGGTATCATTAGTGTAATGTAACCCTATCTTACAAAACAGCTTCTGCAGCGACCTAAGTCCTCAGTCTATTGATAGGCCTCCGAACAGGCTAAGACGAATCATGACCTCATGAAGCGAGAGGAGGCAGTTTCTCATATGATGCTATAATCAGAAGGAGAGGCGTATTCATGTTTCCAGAGCTCCAACCTTGCCCACGCACTTCATGGGGAGAAGAAAGTGCAGTTGTAGAGCCCAGAAAACTGTTTCGTCTTTTATGTCTGGTTCTATCCAAGGCTGTATTATTCTATCCATGGGTACTTATTGAGGGGGTGGTGCTCATCTGCCTTCTATTTGTAATTTTCCAGAGGGTTTTTGTACTTGAGGTGGGACCAAAGAGAATATATTTTCCTTGAGTCATAATTGTAATGGCATGGACGGCTATGTTCCTTCTTGAATTCTCATTTATTGTCCGTTTGAGTTCGGTATTATTCATGTAGACTTTTCTTTATGTCAGCCATCATAACGCAGTGTGATGTCATAACATCGGATTGGTCGTAAACAGCTCCTAAAACAGGTTATTCAGCATTTGTCTACAAGACCCCGCCTACATGGGTTGTGATATAAATTATTGTAATGGCATGGACGGAATATTGCTAACAAAAAACCGATGGCAACGTCGGGTCTTCATATGTAAATTCGGCATAAATAAATATGCATATAGGGCCATATCAACGATTTGAGCTAGCTCCCACTGTAAGTTGTAAACTTACTTGGGATACTAACTCACTAACTCAACGATATTATATTTTATATAAATACATATACAGATAAACATCCTAGACCCAGGCCAATCTGAAAAAGCTTGTTTGCCATCTTGACCTGCTGGCCTACTTGCTAAGTTTGGACATCTACGGTCTACAACGGTTTGATCGTCACTTCAAAATTTAATTTCTCTTTTCATGTAAAATTAAAAATAAGCTATGGCTGTGTATCTGTTTTCTTTTTCTAAAATAAAAATAAAGCTATGTATGTGTATCTATGTTTCCTTTTTCTAAAATAATCTCGTCAAATTTGTTTTCTAGATGTATTACATACATGATTAGTACACAACGGAAATTATATTTTGAAAATACTTTTGGGATTGCCGACTACCTATCTCACTTTAGTTTTAATGATACAAGGGAAATTCTTACCAATATTTCAGGTCTTTCAAGTTTCATATCTCTTTAAACAATATGAAAACATAGGGACATGCTAATATATCCAGAGATTTTTTTTTGTAAAAATCATTGCTCTACTGGTACTATCCGGCGAGGGATCAGCCGGCCTATTTGCTAACTCAGTGACCAACGTTTTGATAGTAATTTCAAAATACATCGCGGATTTCCTATGTTTGATTATTTTTATTATATATATATAAAACGTAATGTACTTTGAAATGACTATCAAAACGTTGTACACTGAGTTAGCAAATAGGCCGGCAGGGAACTACGCTAGTACGGCCCTCCTCTAAAAGGATTAAGACTTTAAGTATGTGGGGTATTTATGCAATGGTTAGCTGGCTTGTTGGGTCCTGGGTGCCATGCTACCCCTCATCATCATTTCGAGTAGGAGTCACGGTCAATCGACCATGACACCCTGGTGTCAGAGTTCTTCGGAACCGCCTCTCGGCCTCTGACGTGATTCCTTTAACGACTACCATATGGCAACCGGGACCAACGGCTCAACGTGCCTTCCGAAGCACGGAATCATCTTTATTATCAGACAATCAGGTGATTCAAGCCTGCAATGTCATAACCAAACTGGAAACAACTAAACAAAGTATGCTTCCGGTGGGAATCGAACCCACGACCCCCGGGTCAACAGGCAAACGCCTTAACCACTGGACCACAGAGGTTGTTATGCTACCCCTTATCAATGGCCTTACACTAATATAAGGGCCTCGGGATCCGAACCATAGCAGCTAAAATGCAATTCGACAAAGACAGTTATCATTACTATCTTTGTCAAACTTTTTAATTTAAGTAGATACACGATTATGCAGTTTCGAAAACAAATATGTTCTTAATGACTATTTATTAGTAGACTACAGAAGCAAGGTACTTAAAAATTAATTAGGAATATCGTTAATTTAGAACGTTGTCGAAATTTCCAACCATCCGACTGCCTGCAGATAGCAATTTATTTTGAATCATTGAATACGATTGATTTCCTATTTTTTTGTATTTTTAAATGTAAAGAATTTATACTCGTATAGTTATAATTATAAATAACATTTACCATTTTCGTGGTACATGTTAAAAAGCCATAAAAAAGACGCAAAATAAATTAATTACATGTTATAGACGCAATTTGTTTTTTAATCTATGGTTAACTAATTAAAATTCGAAAAAAACTGAAAGAGTTTGTAGAATGTCTTATTAAATTCACTGACGTAATGTGTATTTAAGGCGTTGACTTCGTATGTGTATATGTTACTGAAGGACTATGTAATGTCAATATTTATTAGTATTCATTAATTATTATTTAAACAAGCATCTGATCGGAGTTTCTAATAGTTATAATGATTTTTATATTCGATTAAAATCGACAAAGTTACTTACTAAAATTATTTAAATTAATTGTTTCTTTTTTAATATATATTTGACGGCAAACGAGCAGACGAGCCACCTGATGGAAAGTAGTCACCGGCGCCCATGGACATCTGCAACACCAGAGGAGGTGGTGATCATGGACCTATGGTGGTGATGCGTTGCCGACTCTGTAAACACGCCTTTTGAAGGACCCTAAGTCATAGCACACAGGGAAAATCTCGTGTCACTATCACAAGTATTAATTTCAAATATCTGGTGCACATTTAACCACGACATTCCCTTGAAGGGGTGTCTCAGCCTGTCAATGTGAACAACTTTTCCTAAGAGACCAATGCTGGAAATTAAAAAATACTTGGCCATACAAGTGTTCAGGCGGTTAAGAAAATATAATTTTCCAAAAAAATGTTATTTCCCAACATTGGCCCAAAAGAAAAGTTGTTCATATTGACGATCAGAGAAAACCCATTTCATCAGTCTCTAAATTGTCACTTTTAACGAAATCAATAAATACCAATTTTTTTATAAATCGTCATATATGTACTCTACGTCGATTATTTTCATTACTTTTATGTAAAGTGAGTAAAGCTGAGACAAGGTTGAGTAACTTGTCTCAGCTTTACTCACTTCACTTTCTTTCATCTCTTACGAGTATATATGTCAGGTACTTGTATAGGTACACTGATTATGATAACCTACTTGTTTTGTTACGCATTATTTTGTTATCTACTAAATGTCACTAGTTTGTAACTATGATATCTGTTTCTTGTGACTATATCACTACTAGTGGAGATTTTTTTTTTACTTACCTATTTAGTCCCACAGCTGGGCTAAGGTCTCCCCCATTGCCTTCCATAACTCTCTATCCCGCGCTACATCCGACCATCTGCTTTCGAACTTCTTTATCTCGTCACAACAACGTTTCAAAAAGCCGCAAAGTTGAAGTGGGATTGGGCGGGTCACGTCTGCCGAATGCATCCGATGGGCCACTTTAGCTACAAAGTGGACTCCTGAGCAGGGCTACAGGAAGCGTGGTAGGCCTAGGAGATGTGTTAATGACTTTATATTATTAAGTTTTTAGCTATGAAGTCATTGTAGTCGATAATCTTCCAAACCAATAAATAAATAAATTTACTGACCAGGGTTGCATGCATCAACTATTGGTGGCGGGTATGAAGGGACTAACAGTAGTGGGTGGGCGCTGGCCAGCAATAGTTTGCATGAACTAACTGGTGGCGGAAGCACGCAAAGTAAATTGTCTCAAAGTAAATGTAGCTTTGACTTCCGCAAAGTAACACCTGAATCTATTAAATAAATAAATATCATTGATGGCAGTCAAATGTGCGAACAACCAATAAAAAATAAAAACCTACCAATTAATTGTACTTATGCGAAAGTGAAAGTTTGCCTATTTCGTTCCAAAGTACTTACATAAGTTAATACGTTTTATAACTTCGGTACTTAGACAACTTTTACCTGTATTGTTGATATGCTAATGAAACCACGCAAACTGTGATTTTTGTTTACTTTTGCGCGTGGCTACGTCCGCGTTCGGTTGCTTATTTCGCCACCCCCATAATCTGCCACCCTAGGCTGACATACTCAGATAACTAGGAAACCAGTAAATGGATTCCATTTTGTAAAAGTAAGCAAAGCCAATTATTATAAAAATACTAGCTTATGCCGCGACTTAATCTGCGTGCAATACCACAGGAAATATATTTTAGAGATAAAAAGTATTATATGTGTTAATTTAGAGACCAATTTGGTACATGTTTCACTTTTTTTATGTAAGTGTGAGATTGTTCTAATTTTGTGGTATCAAATAAATAGTTTTTCTTTCGTTAGGTGAAAATAAAAGTGTGCAAAATTAAAAAAAAAATTGCATGTGTATTATAAGTAACAAACATCCAAACTTTAGTATTTATAATAAAGTACGAAGTAGGATACCAATCCGCCTATAATGGCCACTTAGAAGATTAGCCACTAGATACGGATTCAATAAAAATAACTCGCTAAAATAAATTACACACAAATAACTTTGCAGACAGGTAATGCGCTGGTTACTCACGTGGGCATAATTGAGGTTATTTCCATAGGAATCAAAATCACGTGAATCACGTGATTGTACAACTTAATTTGCGTATTAAACGTTTTTTAAATATTTTCCAACTATACAACTGCCTAAAAAGGAGTATAATATAAGTATATTTACTGCAGTAGCCCTTAAATTTAATCGGTTTGAATTTCCTACCACTTTTCGCCTGTGACGTCACAGTAATTGAAAGTTGGCACGGTCGATGTACATAAATATCTGTGCTTAGCTCAAGAAATTATAGTATCTCTGTGACACACTATGACACTCAGATAACTTATTGGATATTTATGTAACTTGTCCCTGTTACAATTTAAGCCCTGATATGTTATATACAATAATAAATAAATATACAAAAGTCATTTCCCGGTCACGCTGTAAAAACAGTGCAGTTTAAGTGGAGAAGAAAGTGAAACGTGATCGAGGAAGAAACCTTGCGCCTCACTATCCACCTCGCAAAGATTACATGCTTGTTGTGTATATCTTTTCTGACTCATACATAACTTATTGAGTATGTATGTACCTAAGGCGGCCAAAGGTGTCCCATTCTACAGGACAGACCCGTAACGGCAGTGGCAATCAGCGCTGTAAAAATTTAAGAAAATAGTCTCGCAAACCGCCGGATGCGACCCGCGTTGTCCCGCCGAATGCGACCCGCGTCGTCCCGCCGAATGCGACCCGCGTCATCCCGCCGAATGCGACCCGCGTCGTCCTGCCGAATGCGCCTATTCAATTCCCGTCTCAGGTCATGTTTGGTTTACACCATGTCTTACCATATTCGTAGTTTCACGAGTAGGCAAGAGGCAAGATAATTAGGACAGCCGCCCGGCCATCAATAATGTCCCGCATCGAGTTTTGAAAAGTTGGCCTCTTTAATAAAAGTTTTCTCTTTGTCATCTTGGTGGGCACATGTTCATGATAATAACTTTAAGTAGGTAAAATTTTACTCGTAGTAAAACAATTTTCAATATATTGCTCTCTGTGCAATCTCTGGCAACTGATTTATGACCTTTTTGTAATCAATTTCCTTCTTATTGTGAAAACCAAACGCAGATTCCTCAGGTCAGAATGGGTGGTCGGACGGCTCTCTTCTATCTGTGCAACCTTCAGCTTGTAACTGTGATTTTTGGACTGGAATATTTGCAGTGAAGACCGCAGTGTTTTTACTCATTCATCCACCAAAACCACCAAATGTATACTCTCGATATACTTACTCTGTAATTTATATCATATTAATTATGTATATAAACGGGACTTAGAAGAACCTTTTTATTATTTGTTTCCGTTGACGTTTCAATGGAGTTACATCCATCGTGGTCGCAACGAGTTTCGTTGCGACCACGATGGATGTGCTAAGTCCCGTTTATATACATAATTATGTGTTGAAAGCGCGAAAGTTTACAAAAGAATAATTATATCAAATTGCTAGTTAAATTGTCATTATAAAGTACGTGTGTCCGTAGCAACTAATAAACTTCTCATCTTTCTGTCTATGTTATATTTACGCCTAGATTTGTTAATAAACAACGTCATTACCCGGTCACGCCGTCAAAACAATGCGCATGCGGGCTCCAACGTGCTGTTTTTTATCGGTCGTTCCCACGACAGCTAAATGCAATTACTGCAGTGACACAGATTAACGCGAATATACAGATATCTATATTGTAAACCTGACTCTGATAAATATTGACGTCTTTATCATAGCGTCTGGCCTGTCTCACTTCCCGTGTCGGTATCGAAAACATATACCTCATACCATGGACGATTTTTATACGTCCATGCCTCATACATCGAAAACACACGCGCGGCGGGTGACACCTTCGAAGGGGAAAACCGAACAAATCCGGTAGGAACAACGCGCGTTTGGTCAGTTGTGTTCATCAACTTCAACGAATTATGAATCGTTTGTGCAGAGCTATAAGTATGAATTTGGCTTGCTGTAGGTATCTAAACTAAAAGCTGCGTTCTGACGCAAGCTAAATTACACCTTATCGCTACATTATTCAGTTGATATTTCTTTGAATACCATTGCAGAGTGCGATCTCTGTGGTTATATATCGACGGGCTCAATCACCCCTTCAAGGATTGGACAGGGTTTTCTTTACATATTGTATGTTTGTTTATTATTTAATCTTAGGGAGTCTTACAACATCAATGAATATATAATAATAGGCTAGTTTCCTGGGTCGTAATAATAACATAACAATTAGTAGATAGATTATCAAAAAATATTGGACACGTATTTTTTCTTTTGTCAAATAAACAATAAATAATAAAGATAAAGCGCGTCAACGTTCAGGAGTGGGGGCTCGTGACGTCAAAGTTTGCTAAAAATTGTAGCAAACTACGACGTCACACTGAACTTCAAATAGCTTTATCTTTATCATTTTTTGTTTAATCGACAAAAGAAAAAATACCTGTCCAATATTTTTTGAATATCTAACTGACGGTCTAATTATTATTTTTTTAGGAAACTAGCCTATTCTTATATAATATCTGTGTGCTATTAAGAAGTCTCCGCCTATTAATTATAAGATTTAAGAACAACAAATGTAATAATAAAAATTATAAATAAACTAAATAGCATTAAGTACTTAGGTACAAGTACTTTCGTAATCCCTACGATGCTATGCCAAACAACGCACAATGACGCAAGCCCCTTGGCATAGGTACACCTTTTCTCCAATTTGTAATGGCCAAATTATGTATAATATTTACGCCAAACACCTTGCCAAACCGTTGATGATCCGTTGCAGTGATAATATCATCTTAATGTTTAATTGCTTCAAATATATTCATACATACATATTATTACGTCTTTGTCCCTTACGGATTAGACAGAGCCACTTTAGCTTGTAAGTGGACGTGTAGATGGAAAAGGTATCAAAATAATGATGGGTTGCTAGCCGAATCGCGTATTGACATGATTTCAAAAATTTTCAATTATTCCCTCGGCTGGCTTCTAAGGTCTGCGCGGGAAGAGAAGTTTTTCTTTTCTCCCAGACCAGCATGGTAGGAATATCTATCCACAACAGGAATACGAGAAATAAAAATAAATTAGCGACACCAACTTTGCGATTACAGAAAACAATGAATTCATTTTTGGGACTTAGTATACGCTTCTATAATAGAATTCCTGAAGAAATATAGGCTCTGTCATTAGGTAAGTTTAAGACTGCTGTTAAAAATCAATTGCTTAAAAATGCCTATTATTGTATTAATGACTATTTATCAGATAAAACTCCATGGAAGTAATATATTCAATAAATTGTACATCGGTGATTACTTAATGTAAAATAATTCAATTTGTTATAAATATGTGAAAGTGTAGCCCTTCAGGCACGTAGGGACCAATACTGGACTGAGTTTCTTTCGGCGTATTCTTCTCAGCAGTGGTCGTTTTGAAACGCTAGTAGCTTATCGATTTTGCAAATATTAAAAATAATAATATGACGTTCAGAAAGAGATATGATATCCAAATTTGAATAAAATTCTATTTCATTTCATTTCATTTCATTTCATATCTTACAAATAAACATGGAATCATTTATGTTCACGATACAGTCAAACGGAATTCCATTTTCGTTTCCATTAGTGATCAACAAAAAAAAATTTATGAATATTGAATTGACACTAAAAATAAAGACATGTAAAATTTTAATAAAAACGACTGTTTTTAAAAATATATACGGTCGAATTGAGAAACCTCCTCCTTTTTTTGAAGTCGGTTAAAAAAGGAGTCCCAAACTCAGTTGTCAGTTAACACAAATTGGAAAAAAAAAAATAAACTTCTCCGCGTCTCTATGAATAAATGTACAATACAGATTTAGCTTATTTATTTTTGAATGTGTTCCCATTCCAATCGGAACAAGTGATAAATACACGCTATAAAACTAAATATAACTAAGTACTTTCTAGGTTACGCACGTTAAGCCGGTCCCAGCTGTCTTCCTTCACGTCATTGATGGCAATCGCTAAACTTTATCAGATGCCTTTTAGTAGTTTAAAAAACCTGACACATGCCACTCCCACTCACATCAAAACTGTAATTTTTAACCCGTCTGTCGGAGTTCTTGGCGGGAATTTCAACGGACTGTACGGTTTTTGTTTTGGATTGTTTTGCAAATTGTTTGTAGTGAAGTTTTTAATGTGAATTTCTTTATTACCTCGTATCTTCCAAACGGTTGAATGGATTTCGACAATTAAGATAACTGTACTTAGATATTTCAAAAAGGTTTTTTTTTTATTATAACTTTTTGTTTCATTGTGAATTTTTCATAGGTTCACGTTGTTAGAGAAACGGGATAAGACATAGGTATAATCATATTGCTCCCAAAATGTATAAACTAAATATGTTTTACAACTTTCATACATTTTCTCATGTCTTTGTGATTTGCCGTAACTCACAGTACGTGTTGGAAAACTGTAAGTACTGTGAGTATTGTAATAATAAAGAAATCACTACATAGTATAAAACAGTCGCGGTCTGTGCATAAGTATGCTTAGATCTTTAAAACTACGCAATGGATTTTGATGCGTTTTAATTTAAATTATTAGAATGATTCTAGAGGAAGGGTTATATGTTAAGGCGCTGTATCCCTTAACTGTTTGTAGCGGTTGAAAGTGGCGATACCGGTTGGACTGTCCCTAGTCTCATTTCAAACCCGTGTCGGCCATTTCCGTGTTAATTTTCACTTTTAATTTAATAATTCAATAATTATAGCCAAATATTGTAGTTTTTTTAGGTATCCATCTGTCTCATTTAGTTATACTTTTTATAGTCTTAAAAAAGTTGGTAGTTGTCGCTGAAAATATCAAGTAATTCGCGACGAAACTTTTTTGGGTATAGCATTTTTGCTATTTTATTTTGCTAGATTTTAAATACTTTTTTGAAAATATTTTGATGTATCCATTTATTTTGATCTTTGAACTGTACTTCATATTTTTTTCATGCTAGTATTCCATAGAAAATAAGGCTAACTGCGCGACGAAAAAATAGACGTTTTACGGTATTCTTGTGATGCACAACGCCTTGCCGGGGCGAATCACTAGTAAGAAAAAATAATTTTGCGGACCAAAGGTTGTTTAAATATAATTAATTCTTAGCGCCAAGCAGCAGTTCCGTTACCGACCGTAACCTTAGAGAAAAGTGACCACGACCAAGACCTTGTCGGACTCGAGTTCAGTCGTCTAGTCGAAGATCTGTCACGGAGCCAAGCAGTTGTTTTGACTGTACGTCATAACGTTATTTATAAAGGTGTTGGGACGAGACGTTGTCCAAGTTGTGGGGGATGCGCTCACACCAAATTTTGCACCAAATAGAAATACATCTGTATCTTTATACATCTTCCATCCATGCTGGTTTGGGAGAAAAGAAATAACGTAGAATGTACCAGCTGCTACTCTTCCCTCGCAGGGTGTGGGTAAAATCTGAGGAATCGTGTTAATACGATGCGGCTAGCAGCCCATCGCTATTTTGATTCCGTTTTCCACCTAATGCCTACCAACATGGTAAACGTGGCCTGCAGGTCTTATAGACCTAGGCTTTGTAAACCCCGCAAGGAACAAAAGCGTGATACTATGTATGTATCTTTATCCTTACGGTGTAGACCGAGTCGGCCGTGTCCACAACCTGTCACGGAGCCAGGCGATATTCCATTTTGTTTGAACGTCATTATGTTATTTATGAAGGCGTTGAGATATGACCCTAATTACTGGGGATGCCGTCACACCTCACACCAGATAGAACACATCTTTATCCTTACGGTGTAGCCGGAGTCGACCATGTCCACAATCTGTCACGGAGCCAGACGATGGTCCATTGTTTTGTTTGAACGTCATATGTTATTTATGAAGGCGTTGAGATGTGACCCTAATTACTGGCGCTCACACCAGATATAAACACGCCAGGCTGAGTCGGCCATGGTATAAAAGTTACATTATATAATTTATATTATATATAATAATTATTATATATTAAATATAATAATAAATAATAATTATTATATATTAAATATAATAATAATTATTATAACAAAAGGTTTCACTCACGTATACGGTACGTTAGTCGGTAGCGCTGACAAGCCATATCACCAAATTTGTCGGCGATACCGACTAACAATACGTGAGTGAAACTGATGATGTGCTTCAAAAACAAAAACAATTATTAGAGTCTGATTTGTACTTAAAAACGTGTACGTATACCTCAGGTATACGTAATCACTTCGATTTTTTTTTATCTATGGTAATCGTATTACAATATTATTAGCAGTTTGCAAAAAAAGGATTTATGGTTCTGAAAAGGTTGAATATAAATTTTTCTAAATCTTTTTACAATTACAATAATTTAAAAAAATAATCAAAGTACAAAGTTACGTACGAAAGGGCATTCATAAAATTTGTTAAACCAATTTCATGATTTTAATTCCACTCTCACATACTTGTCGCAGATTTCAATTTAAGGAAATATCAAAACAAAACTACAATACAAACAAAACACTCATATCGACATGAATGTTATTAAACCTACAAGCAAAGTGATATAGGTAGATTTGCGTCATATTTTTAAGGTTTTCTTTACGGTTTTCTAGTACTAAGAACCGACTTTATACGCGTGACGGTATAAAGCTTTTAACCCCTACCCCCATTGTCATACGCTGTCACACTGTTGATATATTACCCTCAACGTGTGACGAAATAACGATAGTTATATTTTAAGCGTTAAAATTCTTACACGAAGATTCTTATTCTTCGCGATCTACTTCGCAATTTGGAGTATTAGTTTACTATTTTGATAGATCAGTTAAAAGATTATTTGCCAACGAATTTTTCCAACCCACGTAACCCATTATAATATAATATTATTACCTATTAGAATAATATTAAAAGTCATACTCTGTTTGTAAATTTAATCTCAACTTAATGTTTCTGCATATTATATTTTATTTTACATTTGTTGTTCTTCAATCTTAAAATTAATAGGCGGAGACTTGTTAATAGCACATGGATATTATATAAGAATTATTATATGTTCATTGATGCTGTAAGACTCCCTAAGATTAAATAAATAAATTTTCTCCACTGAATGACCTTAGTATTTATCGTTAGCTATAGCTGTCTAATCTAATGCACCATTCCATCTTCGGACGACACGACGTGGGCAGGGATTCCATCTATATGTGGTCGATATTCCTGCTCATTGCACCTCTAGATTCGCCTCCTCCTTCATTATGCAAACCCCGAAGTAATGGAATTCCCTTCTGCGTCGCTGTTTCCCGACTCGTTCAATTTAGTGATTTTAAGGCATGAGTGAATATGCATTATTTGAGTTTGCGTGTACCATCCTAGATCTCATTGTTTGCTTCCTATCAGACAAGATAGAGGTCAAACGTACTCAAATTCTTTATAAATAAAAAAAAAATCACCACTGGTAATCACAATATTACACTTAACTTTTGGATTCAAAAATCATTATCAGTTTCTTGCGAAATTAGTCAACAAACGCACGTCAAACATAGTAATTAGTGGCCACGTAGGAAATTCATTATACCATGACATTTCAAGGGCAAACCCGATTACACTCTTGCAATGAAAGTTGTTCAACATCTTGTTTACAAATCCGAGACATACATACATATATTATCTCATCTTTATCCCTTACGAGGTAGACAGAGCCTAACCTAAGGCCATATAAAACCTATTACAGATCAGAAACACCTCTTTATATCTTGTAAATAAAGAATACATTTTGTTGCAGTAGGTACATATTTATTTTGGTATAGAATAGTTGAATTTTTTTCGTGATTTAAGTGTTGTTCCTAGTGTCAAATTTGTTCCTTTTGTTATGCTGACCAAGTTCTGAAAGTATTATAAATGTGCACTTAGGGCCCCGTATACTCGTAATATTTAAAAGTTACATTACTACTGAGTTAAATAAATATAAAGGGACAAATCACACAGATTGAGCTAGCCCCACAGCAAGTTGTGAACTTGTGTCGTGGGATACAACTCGAAGACACTATATTTTATAACAATTACTTATATTTATAAACATCCAAGACCCAGGTCAATCTGAAAAAGATGGTTTTCCATCTTGACCGAAACTGAACCCAGGACACTGCAAGTAAGGCACCTGCGTTACCACTGCGCCACAGAGGTTGTATTTGTAATAGATTGTAATTGAGAATTAGCTTAAAATATTCTACATGGACGATTTAACTTACGGATTAGAATCCGTAATCCCTGCAATGAGATTCCTACACTTCAAGATTCTGTTTACCTCGTTAACGATGAAGACGATTTGATCGTAATTTTTTTTTTATATATACATATAACTAGTTACTGCATGACTTGTGGATATAATATATCATATCGACATGGAGTGGAGTACAGTGACTAATATTATAAATGTATTGTGAAAGTGTTTTGTGGTCCACTTTCTCGCTTCAATGGCATCGTACTGACTGGTGTGATTCAAATTTAAAATTATAATAATCCATGCTACTTACTTTCTTATGAAAGTAGTCTTTTTTGCAAGCTTTTATTTTATTTGCAATGTATGTTTGTATAACTATGTTTGTTCGGGTGGAATCTTTCAACTCAATTTTGTTGCAGATATGTTACACCGATTTAGCTGAAATTTACTCGGAACATAAAGTGTTGTACATAAAAGCTTGTTTTTAAAAAGTTTTTTACTTAACTTATTTGTAACAGAACTTCTTACATTTTTAACTCTTAAAGTCCAAGCGCTTACTAGCCAAAGTCACAGAGACACAGTATGTGTCTCATTCGATAATTTTCAGTTTGAAGAGTTGACTGTTATTTACAAAATGTCTGGTCAGGCCTCCCACAAGAATTTTTGTCTATTTTCTGCCATATTTGCAGGTCACTATGTGTCATCTGGTGCTAATACAAATCCATAGTAAAGGTTACCTTTGAAGTTCGGTGACAGCAAGTGTCACTTCTCCTCTCGTGCCCTTCATGCCCCACTAGCTGCATAAAAGCTGACCTCTGTGGAGTTTCAGTGAGTGGAGCGTCTGTCTTTCTGTCTGTACGTCTGTTACCAGGCTGTATCTCATGAACCGTGATAGTTAGACTGTTGAAATTTTCACAGACGATGTATTTCTGTTGATACATAGCAGATGCAGATAACAACAAATACTAAAAAATAGAATAAAACGTTTACAAATGGATTAAATTTCTTATTATTACATTTAGTTGTCACACAACAGAGCACTACTTATAGCTTTCACTCAGTGGGGACAACAGCTGCCCGGAATCATATTAATTCCCGTTAGTCACCGATGCGTCTAACACAAACAAAAAAACAACGGGTTGCACTCCGGTAGTGCCGGTAGAAGTGAAAACTTAAACATTATACGTTACAGCAGAAGCAGGCATACATTTTCGCCGCGGGGTAGAAAGAGAGGGGTTATTACTTCCACTCCTACGCCACGCCGGTGATGTCAGGTCACATGTCCCTCTTACGAATTTTCGATGAGGTCACGTGTCGCGAGTTTAACGTTTTTTACCCATCCCAAAAAGTGCACAACGCCGCTAAAGAAGTTTTCACTTCAAAAATGTTCATGTGCCTTCAGTGGGGACGTCCAACTGGAAAAATGGTCGTAACCTTTGACATATTGCATAGGACCTAAAATAATGACAGTTTGCTAGGCAATCACTATACTTATAACTTTAGTCTGTGCTTCAGAAGTGATCCATCCATGTGGAACGAAAAGTAAATCAGTAGCTAGGCAAGTATTTCCGTTCAGCTCGTGTGAGTTTACCCTAACGATTGAAGTTCCATGTGTTGTGTAGACAGATTGTCTGGCAACGAACTGGTATTTACTTTCGTTGCCAAACCGTTTTAAATTTCTTTATATTCTTAAACAGCTGATGTTAAATAATGTAAACCATAGTTATTTATATGATGCAATTACAGGTAGACTCGAACAATCTAGACAAGGATATATAAAAAATCATGTAGGTGGCTTTTGGAGCGTTGAAAGCTACCAGTTTCGGCACTGATCGTTCTTCAACCGGTTCGTGAATAACAGGCTTCAACCTTGAGCTTTTCGTCAAAATGTCGCACCTATATGGAACTGGTTACTGCTTGAAACTATTTGAAAGGGATTTTTTCAAACCATTTGCAACATATGTGTGTTTTACGCTAATGCTTGAGTTTTTTTATTTATAAAACAACTTGTTCGTGTCCTGATTGTGTTGTTTATCAATCGATGTTCTTCTTTTTCCAAAGGAGTAGTAGGCCAATTCATAGGAATCTTTTAGGTTTTTATTTATATTTGTAATTCCGTAATTTAGACATATGAACCGATTTGAAAATGTATTTTTTTATCTGGGAAGATACTCCGGCTTTTGGTTTTTGGCCTCAGTTCAGTAATTTGGAACAATATTAGTTATTATTGAATCAATATCTTTTCTTTGCATTATTTGATTGTTTCTAACAATATTTTTTGATTTTCTTGCTTTATATTCCACTAGCTGTTGCCCGCGGCTCCGCCCGCGTTAGTGTAGATCCCCCGGAAACAGTAAAATTTCGGAAATAAACATACCCTATGTCCTTCCCCGCCGGGGAAGGACATAGGGTATGTTTTTGCTGGGTTCTATATTTTCGGAGATAATCGTGATTATACATACAGACAGACAGACAGACAGACAGACAGACAGACAGACAGACAGACAGACATAAGACAAAAAATTCAAAAAAAATTTATTGCTTTCTATTATTCTTTTTAAGTGTCCCTCTATCCATTTCAGTCAAAAAATTTAAATGTACAGACAAAATATTTTTACTGTTTTATTATATGTATAGATATATAGTCATGGAAATGTATATAGATAAACATTTCCATGACTTTCATCGTAACTTTTTATAGAGTTGAATTAATGGGTTCTTAATCAAGTAAATTAAAAAAATATTAATGATAAGCTTATTAAATCTTACCTCTTATAACTTCTGCAATAAACAGAGTAATTAAAATATGTTTCACCTTCAACATCAATTGAATCAAGTTGACCTCTGATAGGACTCGTCGATTTTTGTCGCGTTGTCCACTTGACTCTTTAATTTTGGGGTCAGTTTACAATCAGTTGAACTCGAGAAGAGACCATTTGGGTTATTAGCCAACTGTCTTTATGAATGTTGTCTTTTTGACCCACATGAAAAACCCTTGATGAAGGCGAGTATTTTTGTAATTGTAAACTTCTTTAGAGGCATTGTGATTTTTTGGGGACGGGTAAAAATTTTTAAACTCGCGTCAGGAGACGTGACCTGATCGAAAATTCGTAAGACGGACATGTGACTTGAGACTCACACCCGGAGTGCAGCCCGTTGTTTTTTTATTTACTTATATCTTTTACAATAAGCAGCATTTCCTAATGACATATATTGCTTAGCTGCAAGGCAGTTTGTCGGAAGCAGCTCTCGCGTATTACACAGTAGCTATTAACTGCATTACAAAATTTTTTTAATTAATGAAGTCTTTTTAAATTTCCAATATTTTAGAAATAATCTAGGAAGTAGGTCAATATGCCTGCTACAGGTGGTAACCGTCAGCATACTATAAGCTTTAAAACACAGTACGCATGTAAAAAGGGTTGATACAGAGTTTGTTGAAACTATCGTTAGTAATTTAGACAAATTTAGGTATTTACGAACTAAAAATGAATAAGAATAAAACGCCTCTATGGTTGCCGTTTTTATTATATACTGGGTATAACTACTATAAAATATAGAAATAACAGTTATACTACTCAAAACAAAGAAGTAATAGAGCAAATTAAGGTCATAAATCTTAAAAGACAACTATTCCATGATCTTAAACAAAATACAGTTGTCACAACTACCTCTGAAGTGTCTCCACCTAGTGAGGACTTCAGTAATATAGTTTTAAACGATGACAGCGTTACACATGGCTGAAAAAAGATTCTTCTAAAGGAACTTTCTTGACTTAAAAATTAACATCTTTATTAAAAATATTTTAAGACATACTTTCAATAGAAATGCTAAGTGGGTCACTAGTGGTTACTACAGTTGAAATTTAAAACAAGAAACACTAACAGTAGAACGAATCAGTTCTTCACACTTGCCACACATTTAGTTGAAGCCGTTATATTTCAGGTAGACAGACTGCTACACAGCACAGGTCGTCCTCAATTAGACAAACATTTGTATGAAGAGGTTACTAGTGCAATGAATGCCCCATTGTCTTCACGTCACTTCAGCAAGTAGGCGCTCTAGCAAACACATAGATTGCTTAAGATTGGCGAGCTTTGTGGAGCAGTGGTTAACACGCCAGCCTGCGACACGAAGATTTAGTCAAGAAGGAAAACGATCTTTTTCAGATTGACCTGAGTCTCGGATGTTTATCTATATAAGTATCTATTATATAACATAGTATCTTAGATAAACATCAAAGACCCAGGTCAGTCATCCTTATCCTTACTAATATTATAAATGCGAAAGTGAGTTTGTTTGTTTGTTTATTACGCTTTCACGCCGTAACTACTGAACCGATCATCATGAAATTTTGCATACAAGTTCTCTGGAGTACCGAGAAGGAAATAGGCTACCTATTATCTCGGGAAAATGTACTATTCCCGAGCGATCGACATAGACCGGGCGGAGCCGCGAGCGAAAGCTAATTCAATATAATTATAGTGTATCGTGCTTGCATTTACAACAATGTGAAATGTGTAACAGTGCAATCCAGACATGTAGGTCTCACAGAGTTCCCATGTGATCGTTCTGACGCGGTCAGTAGACCGTTTGTTGGCACACTTGCTTGCGGATTCCCTTCCCTTTTGTAGTGGATAGATAAATGCTTTCCAATAATCAAACATATCTTTATATTAGTTTTTTTATTCGACAATAAAGTTTAGATTTAATAAAGGGACACTTAGAGGACCACTTGGTTGTTCGTCTGTCTGTCTGTCAAGACCTTGTTCTCAGGAACGCGTAGAGGTATCAATCTGAATTCATATCAAATACTCAGGTCTACTGTCCCTTGAAGCTGTGAAAAAATCAAACTTCTACGCCGACGCAATCAAAAGATACAGCTGGTTATGCCTCACACTTTCGTGTTTTTTAGGGTTCCGTACCCAAGGGGTAAAAACGGGACCCTATTAATATTGCTCCGCTGTCCCTCTGTCTGTCTGTCTGTCCGTCTGTCATCAGGCTGTATCTCATGAACCATTATAGTTAGACAGTTGAAATGTTGATGTATTTCTGTTGTCGCTATAACAACAAATACTAAAAAACAGTATAAAATAAATATTTAATCCCATAAAACAAATGTGATTTTTTGCTTGTTTTTGCTCGATATTGATAACGAAAATTACTAACTATTCGCTTCAAAAGTAAATATTTAAATATAAAATAAAATTAATATAAAAGGGGGGCTCCCATACAAAAGATATAATAATTTTATTGCGCGAGTCCGATTCGCACTTGGCCGATTTTTTTGACATTCGCAAGGGAATCAAAACCTACTAGGTACTTCCCATGAAATTTACTACAAAGCAACGTCTTATAAACGCACAGATAAAGGAAAAATTGCAAAAAGCATTAATATTAAGTAGCATCATTTTTTTTTCCTAGCCTGTTGGTGTTGTGTCCCACTGCTGGGCAAAGGCCTCCCCCTGGATTCTCCATTAATCCCTATCCTTCGCTACTTCCGGCTATCCATTTTGAAATTTATCGAGGTCGTCTCTCCATCTCCTTGTTGGTCTGCCTCTGCCACGGCGGCCGTCCGGTACCCAGAAAGTGGCAAGTTTTGCCCACCTTTCTGGCCGCATGCGACAAACATGTCCTGCCCAGCCCCATTTCAACTTGGCAGTTCTAGCACCTACATCCGCAATTCGTGTCAGGGAGCGCAGCTCGGTGTTCCTAACTTTGTCTATAAGTCGCAAGCCTAGCACGCTACGCTCCATTGCTCGTTGGCAAACCTAGAGTCTGGACTTTTGAGTTTCAGTAAAAGACCATGTCTGTGCACCATAGGTCAAGATGGGCAGATTATACATGTCAAGGAGCTTCCATTTGAGAGATATAAAAAAATATTTATAATAATTTCAAACTTATTTTCGTGCGCGATTTCGACTCGCACTTAGCCGATTTTTTTTGATTTGACCCACATCTCATTCTATCTGTAATGTGTAGTAGTAATATCATATATTTGTTTTTATATGTATCGACTATTCCGTATACTTTTGATAAAGGTTCAAGCTCAAATATTGTGGCAAGGTTACTAATATTTGTATCCGATAAGGAAGGCCGGTTAATACATTACATTCATTTCGAGTAGGTGTCACGGTCAATCGACTATGCACACCCTGGTGTCAGAGTTCTTCGGAACCGCCTCTCGGCCTCTGACGTGGAATTAAAGGAATTTAACGACTACCAGAAGGCAGCCGGGACCACCGGCTTAACGTGCCTTCCGAAGCACGGAATCATCTTTATTATCAGACAATCAGGTGATTCAAGCCTGCAATGTCCTAACCAAACTGGAAACAACTAAACAAAGTATGCTTCCGGTGGGAATCGAACCCACGACCCCCGGGTCAACAGGCAAACGCCTTAACCACTAGACCACGGAGGCTGTTGGCCGGTTAATTAAAACATACTTATGTCCCCTTCATGGTTAGTGACACTGAGATAATATATATATTAGTATTTTTTTCGAGAACTTGTTGTGGTAGAGGCACGCTACCGGCAAAATAAATTTTTGCTAGTAGCGTGAATAGGCCGGCTCGTCCGGGGAAGTACCACACTCTTACAGAAAATAGACGTTTGAGTAGAAACTTTACCACTTCTATGCTTCGTTCGGTGGGTGAGTGAGCCGGAGGCCCAACCTTCTCCCCATTCTCCCATTTTTCCCTACTACCAATGTCCTCCCCCCAACTCCTTGAAAGGCTGGCAATGCTCCTGTCACACTCTGGTATTGCAGTTGTCCATGTGCAGCGTTGATCGCTTACCATCAGGTGACTCGCTTGCTCGTTTGCCGCCCTATAACATAAAAAATAAAGATTGCCCAAAATGAGAGTAATGTTTTCAGAATTTACATTTAGCGTGTTGTTGGCCGTAAAGGTGGAAAACGGGAATCAAAATAGTTATAGGTTGCTATTTTCATGTTTGTTTAGATTTTCGCCCATGACCAACTTCTACGGTCTGCGAGGGAAGAAAAACAGCTGGCAAATTCTACGATTTTTCTTCACTTCCAGACCAGGATGGAAGAAAATTTACAGTTACATGAATAAAATATCCTTACTAAAATCAATAATCTATTTTTATCAAATGGAACAATGGCTGAACAGTTAAAAATAAAATTAACAGACATTAATAAACTCGCATCGTAAACACTTTATGCTTTATGGTGCATTTGGTGCAACGACCTAGCACAATAGAGTGATGCATGCCGTAAAATAATGTGTATGAAGATATCATAAAAGTAACTAGCATATGCATGCATGCGTTTTATACTCGTATAGTACCTACCTCTATGCATACATACAATCATAAAAGTGATTCACAAATGGCATTAATAATTCTTCGTATCGAATTTGAATACGTAAAGTCCAAGATAAGTATCTATTCTTTAGTATACCTACAGATTTATGTAATTTGCCTATTTTCGATTGATTTCATTGTTTACTGTTTAGTTGTTTCCAGTTTGGTTACTGATAATAAAGATGATTCTGTGCTTTGGAAGGCTTGTTAAGCTGTAGGTCCCGGCTGCCATCTAGTAGTCTTTAAAGCAACCACGTCAGAGGCCGAGTGACGGTCCCGCAGAACTCTGACACCAGGGTGTACATGGTCGACTGACCGTGTCACCTGCACGAAATGATGATGATTAAAAATATTATCTGCAGAGAGTCTAAGGCCAAGTGCGAGTCGGCACCATAAATTGTTTAACTATAAAACACGTTAAAAAATGAGGTACGGCTGTGTCCACAGAAACAGATCGAGATATATTTCTGTGACTGTGTCGGTTCACACGGCCGTTGGTATAAACGTGAAACGTCTTTATCAGCGAGTCGCTTTTAGTGTTAAATATTGAAAGAAAACCAGATGCTGTGATGCAAACTCAAGATCTTAGCAGCGAGCTGACTGTATACGCTAAATTATGTCACTAAAATCATGTTTCTACGATGAATAGTTTTGTAGTTATTAATGTCAGATCATCATCATCAGGTCTTTTTAGTTTCCACTACAGGAGCACGACCCTCTCTGTACTACTAGGGCCATATTTACGGTCAGAGCAGTCAGATGATATAGATCAATTTGTTACGGTCCGGTTTTCTGACATGATACCCCGTGTATACTATACACACCGATTTTAAAGACGTGCATGTCAAAAACACGTTTCTTCTATGCAATTTATTTTTGGCTGAGTTCTGCGAGTCTCGGCTCTGTACAAGTCGGAATTTCTTGGTAATTGTTGATTTAGTCCTTGTATGCACTTAGCTTACGCAAGGCTGTTATCGCTAAAAATAGACACTGGCTCTTAATACTAAGGCTTCGACTATCTCGGATATTCAGTTAAATACCCAGGTTGAATAATGTATAAGTCGTATAGAAGCAGCGTTTGCCAACTTTTGTGTAAGTTACGGTGCAGGCAGGTGTTAGGCCCACCCAACTCCGTACATGAAGAAATGCTGCGGGGTGGCAGATGATGTTGCGGAGATACAAGACCACATCACATAGTAAACTGGTTTATTGCTTCTTGATATGTTACTATTATTTAGATGGTTGGGTGTGACGGGACAGGTCTCATCAGCTGTCCGCTAGTATCTCGAAAATCTATACTAATATTAAGCTGAAGAGTTTGTTTGATTGAACGCGCTAATCTCAGGAACTACTGGTTCAAATTGGAAAATTATTTTTGTGTTACATAGTCCATTTATTGAGGAAGGCTTTAGGCTATAAAACATCACGCTGCGACCAATAGGAGCGAAGCATCAATAAATAATGTTTTGAAAACGGGGGAAAATTATTCATGTATGCTATTAAAAAAATGAATTAATCATAATAACAAAAATTGACGCGGACGATGTCACGGGCAACAGCTAGTAAATGATAAGTGTTTTAATGCTAATTATAATAACAAAACCGCTGACACGCGTCCTAGGTACATTTATATGGCCGCGCGCCGCCTAAATGTACAATGTAAGCTCGTGCATAGTCGTAAATAAGTAAGGATGTGTAAATAAGTAAGGATGTATTTGGGGGTGAGACGCCCTCATCTCAAACGCCCGGGAGCTAGCAACTAAAGATAATCCTTCTTCTTCTCAGCATATTTGCGTCCACTGCTGAACATATGCCTTTTGGATGGGACTTCCACTCTGATCGTAATGCGGCGATCCTGGTCCAGGTCGGCCCTGCCGTCGTTTTAATGTCGTCCGACCACCTCGCCGCTGGTCCAATAATAAAGATAATCCTTGTAATATATACTTTAATATCTATACTATACTAGCAGTGGACCTTCTGTCATCTAACCAGCTTTTTTTTTACTACATGTTGGATTAGGCATTTGTCTCCCATCTCACTTGATGGTAAGTGACGATAAAGACGAGGATCTTACATGCCTATCCAAGAGATACCCATTTATTCTACTTTTGGTATTAAGCTTGTCAGTACACTTGCCAGAGCGCATCGAAGTATTCCTCAGAATAATAATATCTCTCTGAACTTCTAAACTATATTGAAATCCTAGAATCAGAATCCCTATTGAAATATAGAATTGCAAGAAAGTACTACTACTACTAGAAAGTACTAGTATACGACATAATTTCAGAATTAGTAATCTGTGACAATACTGCGTCGCTAACTTAATATTTTTTTTAGTTGTGGCAAAGCCACGCTATCGACAAAAGTAATTTTTGCTAGTAGCATGAACGGGCCGGCTCGTCCGAGGAAGTACCACACTTTGACAGATCGACGTTTGAGTAGAAGCTTTACCGCTTCTTTGCTTCGTTTGGTGAGTGAGAGAGCCGGAGGCCCGTCCTTCCCCCATGTCCTTCGCCCAACTCCTTCAAAAGCCGGCAACGCTCCTGTTATACCTTGGTGTTGCAGTTGTCCATGGGCAGCGCTGATCGCTTACCATCAGCCATCAGGTGACTCGCTTGCTCGTTGGCCGTCCTATACATAATAAAAAGAAACTGCTTGATTAGTGGAGAAGCGGTGTTTGTCAACTGTAAAGGGTCTTGGCTCTAGACAAGATGGAATGCGTCTCCAGCCAGTTTCTAGATAATTTAAAATTCAATCCATGTTTACTCATACCTGACGCAAGGCGGTAGATTGCTAAAAATAGATGGGATCTTAACACTTAAGGCTTCAACGTGCGTCGGAGTTATTTATGTTTATTTAATAGTCTTTTGTACTTCAACTTTATGCTAGGTTTAATGTTGCATGTTGACCTCAGAGACAACCTTAGCTAGGACGTTAATTTGTTTATGAATAAAATCCTTACTAATCCTTACTAATATTATAAATGCGAAAGTGAGTTTGTTTGTTTGATACGTTTTCACGCCGTAACTACTGAACCGATCATGATGAAATTTTGCATACAAGTTCTCTGGAGTGCGGAGAAGGACATAGGCTACCTTTTATCCCGGGAAAAAGTACTATTCCCGAGGGATTGACATTGTCGCGGGCGAAAGCTAGTAGATAAATAAAATAATTTATTACTTTGTCATATAGCGCGTAGCCATGTGGTATTCCGGCATAGCCGTGTGGTATTCCGGCAGACTAGGACCACTCCTAGTCTTCCCAAGGAGGTCGTAAGAGGCGACTTAGGAAATACAAGCTAAACAAAGCTCATAAATATCAATTAGACCTCTCCAACCCATCGCCAGCGTGGAGAGTGTAGGCCAAATCCTCTGTCTACTCTGGCCAAGTCCAAGCCCTTGCAAGACCGGCAACGGTCCTGTCACATTGGTATTGCAGTTGTCCATGGGCAGCGGTGATCACTTTCCATCAGGTGATTCGTTTGTTCGTAGGCCGATCGTGCCTCTATCTGTTGTTCCTCGTACACGGATCGTGACACTTTCTCGTGTGTGCAGCCGGCGTTCTTCGATTAAAAAGACTATCACGTCAACGTAACAACCTCCGTGGTTCAGTGGTTAAGGCGTTTGCCTGTTGACCCGGGGGTCGTGGGTTCGATTCCCACCGGAAGCATACCTTGTTTAGTTGTTTCCAGTTTGGTTAGGACATTGCAGGCTTGAATCACCTGATTGTCCGATAATAAAGATGATTCCGTGCTTCGGAAGGCACGTTAAGCCGGTGGTCCCGGGTGCCATCTGGTAGTCGTTAAAGGAACCACGTCAGTGGCCGAGAGGCGGTTCCGAATAACTCTGACACCAGGGTGTGCATGGTCGATTGACCGTGACACCTACACGAAATGATGATGACTATCTCATCAAAAAACAAACAATACCTAAGTGACTTAAAATAAAAGCTGTACAAAGTCATTACAAAGTCTGCAACTTAAGTTGTACGACCAAATCCAGTACATACAAAAATAGCACCGGATATTTAGAAGGCTGTTTTCGGACGATAACCAACTCGTTTACATAGTAATGTACGTATTTATTTCTATTTGCAATACACTAAACCTCATGTTTATTTCATTTGAAAACCTCATTTGTATTCAGGAATATCATCATCATCAGGTCCTTTTTAGTCTCCACTACAGGAGCACGACCCTCTCTGTATGTACTACTAGGGCCATACTTGGCCAGAGCAGCCAGAGGACTTGGCCTACACTCTCCACGCTGGCCAGACGGGTTGGAGAGGTGTCTTAGATGTTTATAAGCTTTGTTTAGCTTGTATTTCCTAAGTCGCCTTCTACGACATCCACGGGAAGACTTGGAGTGGTCCTATTCTACTCTGCCGGATACCACACGGCTAATTCAGGAATATATATATATAATACCAATTATGTTTCAAAAGTATGTTCATCTTTCATTCCATCATTTACATTTATATAAACAACTAGCTGACCCGGCAAACGTTGTTTTGCCATATAAATAATGTCTAAAAAATAAAAAATAAAATTTAGGCGTGGACTACCCCTCACATTTAGGGGGATAAAAAATAGATGTTGGCCGATTCTCATAGATACCGGATAAGCACAAAAAATTTCATCAAAATCGGTCAAGCCGTTTCGGAGGAGTATGGCAACGAAAACTGTGACACGAGAATTTTATATATTAGAATAGTGCGACGTGGTTTTTAACAAAATTCGTTATTCCTAATTATTCGTTGCCTATGATGTAATGTATAAATATTAATAACTCCCAGATTTACCTGGTCCCATACTAAAGGATCCCATAAAAAGATGTGGTCAGGGGTGTCATCCTAAACTGCCTGTCCGGTGGTTGAAGGTATGGCATCGGCTACTTGCTATTCCCCCATTTATCCGAGTGAGTAGTATCCCACCCAATACATTTGATTCCCTTCCCAAATCCAAGAAATTCATATCCTTTCCCAGCTTCAAAATGCTTGCGTTGGCAGTAGCATCGGAAGCACAAGAAGCCAAAGAAACTGCGCTCGCCAACCCGCCTGCCAAGCATATTGAGTATGGCAATATCCTCCCTTGAAATGAAGAATCTTTGAAAGAGGCCTACTTCCAACAGTGGATTTCTTACGGCTGAAATGACGATCATGATTTAGTATCACAAATATCCTTTAGTATCATCATCATTATCATTACAGCCATAAAAAGTCCACTACTGGGCAAGACACTCTACCCAAGGATTCTTCACTCCATGGGAGGATATTGCCATACTCACCATACGATTGGCAGGCTGGTTGGCGAGCGCAGTTTCTTTGGCTTCTTATGCTTCCGATGCTACTGCCCAACGCAAGCATTTTGAAGCTGGGGAAGGATAGGATTTTGTTGGATTTGGGAAGGGAATCATTCGGATGAATGGGGGAAAAGTAATAGCAGTTTGGGAGGCTGATCGTGCGGAATGACAGACCTGCAATCACCAGGGAAGCATGACACTGACCTGATGTCACCTCTGACCTGTATTACAGAATACAACGTGTATACATTCTTTCTTGCTTGATACTTCCTTATCCTTACTATCCTTATCCTTACTAATATTATAAATGCGAAAGTGAGTTTGTTTGTTTGTTTGTTACGCTTTCACGCCGTAACTACTGAACCGATCATCATGAAATTTTGCATAAAAGTTCTCTGGAGTACGGAGAAGGATATAGGCTACTTTTATCCCGGGAAAAAGTGCTATTCCCGAGGGATCGACATTGACGCGGGCGGAGCCGCGGGCGAAAGCTAGTTCTGAATAATGTTGAAAGTCTATTGAAAGTATTATTTTAACAAACGTTTAAAAAGGTGATAAATTAAATAAATATACACGTATTAGTTTTAATAAGCAATATAAACAACATATGTTTGTCAAATTAAGGAGGTAGGCAGGTAACCTTAATAAATGGAGTGAAAAAATTGTAAACACACCTTTTCGTAATATTTGTTTTAGAGAACGTATCTACAATGCAAATATTCATAAGTCTGTTATAATATAAACCTACATAATAAACTTTTGTTGTTGTTGTTGTTGTTGTTGTTGTTGTTGTTGTTGTTTATTTCTTTATTGTACAAGATTCTTAACGCTAGAAATACAAAAAAAACACAGTTTTCAATGAAAAATTAACTTTGTACAAGGGCGGACTTATCCCTTGAAGGGATCTCTTCCAGTCTTTTGCTACTGAAGATAAAGTAGTTAGTAAATATATTAATTTTGACGTTATAGTTACTTATATTCCTGTTTTAACTAGTAAATAAATATTTATTTTGCGGCTTAGCTGTGTTCATTATACGATTCTAGCATGGACACCCACATCATTGTTATCATAAAGTACGGAAGCCTTAGTGTTTCTTCAAGAAACATGCAAAAATACTGATTTAACACTTTGCCTGCCGAAATCGCAGACACAATAATTTTTCAATTGTTAGCCGGTCACCGATGACCCGTTTGGCGTTTAAAGTGTTAAGGAATGTTGCGAGTGCCTATTGTTAGATTCAAAAAAGACTGCGTTGGTCATGGCTTTCATATTTGACATAAGAAAATTTATAAAAGAAAACTGTTACTTAAAATTAATAAACCCAACAAAGAAACGATCGTAATACTTATGTATGTAAGTCACAAATTACTACCCTGTGGTACGTGCCCAAACACTGATAGTATCCGTTTCGTATAGCAATGCTGATTCACTATCTTGATGACAGGATACCTCGATCAATTTTAAAATATGTATGTACATAATAATGGACATCCGCTTTAAACGTTTCAAGTGTTTAAATTATTGACGTCACAGCCAAGAATTTATATTTTTAGCTCAACTTCAAGACATGATTAGACTAAAATAGAATAGAGATGCTATGTTTAATTGCACGTCATGTACTTGATAGTAATCGAAAGTCAAGTGCTTCTGTTTGTGCAGTCGGGGAAAGTATGGAATTTCTAGTAGCACTTGAAGACTCTCATCACGAGTATGATTACTTTGAGTGCTCTGTTGCTCAAGATGCTATTTCCGTGTTCCTTTTATTGCATTTCCCTACAAGACTTGTTTGATATGAAATTAAAGTTCCAAACACATTTCGTAAATTTAGAGGTTATCAGGACGCGCCAACGGATATATATATTGATGATTGTTAGAACACCCAAATCTTGTTTTGGGTATCTGTTATTATTGATATAAAAGAAGAGCAAAAGAAATGAAACGCTCTAAGTACCTATTTTTATAAATGAGAGAAAACAATGCCATTCATCCCGTAAAAGAGGAGGAGTACGAATATTTGCAAATTATAGAAACAATAGATTCCATGTTGAAAGGAAGACTTGGAAAATAAGATGTGGCAGAGAACATTGTGCAGTTTTGCACAACAGTACAAAACTTCTTACATACGTAATACGTAGTAACCTACTAGTATACTAGATAAAGAAGACAATAAAATAAAGTATTATTATCAATGTTGACGTATCAATTCATCGTCACCAAACCGTCGACGTCTGGTATTCAAATTATTATAAAAGTGGAATAGTATTCAAATAAGCCCACTTATTAACAATGAATATTTATCGGACTATTCAGGACACCAATTTATATGAATACTCACGTAAATGCCGACCCACCTGTACCTCATGTTGATCAATAAATTGATTAACATAATGTTGCTAATTCTGTGATTTGGACACCGCACATCCTGAATCTCAATAAGTTATATGAAACTATCAACTAAGGTCTAGAAGAGGGCATTAGAGAAAAAAGAAAAAGACTTAATTTTTTTAGAGTTATCTTATTGGATGTGCTGAAAACTAATTTATCTCCAATGCTTTCCTAACTAATTTATTTTATGTTCGGTTTTAAACTTGAGTCACGAGAAGGTTGATTGAATTTAAACAACAATGTTGATAATGTTATGATATTGAGGATAATACATTACGTTGACAAATTATCAGATAGCAAAGAACTCAAAGCTGAACAGTAGGGTGCTGATCAAAAAAATTTACGGTAAATTCACTTAGTAAAAGATTGTCACAAACATGTTTATCTTTACATAGTATAAAATGAAGTCGCTTCCGTTGTTTGTTCGCTTAGATCTTTTAAACTACTCAACGGATTTTAATGCAATTTTTAGCAACAGATAGAGTGATTAATTGAGGCTTATATGTATAATTTACTGCTCCATATTAGTATCTACATTGCACCCGTGCGAAGGCGGGGCGAGTGGCTAGTCTGAAATAAAAAGTAAAGTCTTGTCTAGATTATTTACAATAACAAGGACAGTAAACAGATTTTCACTAAACTTCCATTTTTTCTCGTTCGTCACATGACAGCTATTGTAACAATAGCCAAGCAACGGAATTTGCCGAAGGTCGTTAGTCTAAATGATAAAGCGCATTTTTTGCCGATAATACTGTCCATGGTTTAAATACCGTATGTAATGTGGCTATAAGGCTTTTGAATAGAATAGCGGCAAGTGCAGTATGGGGCCTAAATACCTAAGGTGGACAGACATGATAATGGAATAAATAAATAAATATATACGGACGAATCACACAGACTGAGCTAGCCCCAAAGTAAGTTCGAGACTTGTGTTATGGGATACTAACTCAACGATACTATATTTAATAACAAATACATATATAGATACACATCCAAGACCCAGGCCAATCTGAAAAAGATCATTTTCCATCATGACCTGGCCGGGGATCGAACCCGGTCACTCCGTGTCGCAGCCTGGCGTGTTGACCGCTGCGCCACGGAGCTAGTCAAAATAGATGATAATAGAATAGATGTCAGAATAGATGATAATAGAAAAACGGACTGCTTACAACCGGTCATTTGACCCTGCAGATACAATAACAGAGTGTTCAGAGAGTTAGCACATAAGTAGTGTTACATAGATAAAGTCATGAACTTCTTACACATACAATACAGAATGAACAATGACAAGAATACACAATGTATACTCAGTCAACATACCTTGTTTTAAAGATAAACTAAAATTGTAAGTTGGTTGTTGCCGCTTCTTCTGCATTCCGCTTTGGAAGCGGCACGAAACTTAGCCATAAGTAAATTACTGACGTCAACAATTCTCTATTGAAAATATATGACAATTAGCTGTTGCCCGTGACTTCGTCCGCGGCGATTTCTGTTATTATGATTAATTAGTTTTTTTGAAAGAATAATTTTTCCCCCGTTTTCAAAACATTTTTTTCTGATTTTTTGTTCCTATTACTTGCAGCGTGACGTTTTATAGCCTAAAGCCTTCCTTAATAAATGGACTATCTAACACAAAAAGAATTTTCCAATTTTAACCAGTAGTTCCTAAGATTAGCGCGTTCAAACAAACAAACTCTTCAGCTTTATAATATTAGTATAGATTCATCATCATCATTATAAGCCCAATCATATCCAGTCTTGGATGTAGGCCTCCTCCAATTTCAACCATGACTGGCGGTCTTGTGCCCGTCTCATCCAGCCATGCCCTGCGTGTCGTCGGATATCGTCAGACCATCGCTTTGGCGGTCGTATTAGTATAGATTAATAAGTGATAAACGCTTTGAATTTAAACCTTGCGGCAGAAACTATAATTTAAACGGCATCTTTCGGCACATGGCTAATACATGTACCATCCAAATACAAACTAAGTTTTAGTTATTTCTATGACTAGCATTCGCCCGCGGCTCCTCTCACGTTAATAACGTCCCCGCGGGAATAGTACTTTTTCCGTGATGGAAGATATCCTGTGAGTTAATCCAGGTAATAAGTTATTTATGTGCAAAATTTCATCAAAATCCTTTCAGCCACTTTGACTTGATTGTGTAACAAACACCCATATATCCAAACAATACTGTATCATATTCAGTATGCGGTACATCTTCACGTTTCAAGTTCAAGTTAAAATTAGTTGGCTTTTCGAAATTTGTGATAAGTAGTTTTTAAATCGGTAATCTAAGCTGTATTTCTCTGTTCTGTAATGTATAGATCATTAAAAACTGACATTCATTCAAATTTTAATGATCATTATGATTCGTCTATCATCAAAACAGGATTCTAACCCTTTCAATAGAAAAGGTTCTGTTAGTACCTACATTTTACTTAAAACCAATTATAAAGTTCACTTTCCTTTGTCCTCAGGGCTGTGCTCCAGCCTACTATGCGGGCGCACTAAAGAGGTGGAGGTGGGGGGTACCTTCGGGTCCAACACTGCCCTAGCGTTGGCGTTGGTCCGCCCCCCCTCCACCGCGCCGCATCAGCCATGCCAGCTCGTACTGACTGCTCCTGACGCGACTGCCTTCACCGTCCGTCTCATCGACGTAAAGGTAAGATTTTTTATTTATAGTAGATTAAATTAAAAAGCTAAATAAACATCAATGAGACCTCTCCAACCCGTCTGTTCAGCGAGGAGGGTGTAGGCCAAATCCTCTGCCTGCTCTGGCCAAGTATGGCTCTGGTAGTACAGTCAGCCACTGAGATACCAGACCCCACCCTCTACCTATATCTTGAATTTCTCTTAAGAGCCCGACATATGCCAGGCGGCGTGGCGATACAAACGCGGATGGTCTAAACGCGTTGGCTACTTTGGATATTTTCGTTTTTTAGGAATATTCAAGGGTTATTAGAAAAAGAAAAACAAATGATGGCTGCCTTATCTGTAATGCAATAATATTCAAAAGTTTCAAGGTTAATTTTAATGTATTTGGTGAATAATGCTATATACCGAGTAAATTAGACGTGTATTTGGAGGCAACTTTGCAATTTTTTTCTATCGAGAAAATTTAACGGAATCGTGTTTTTGAGTCATATAGTTACCAGAGTTAGTCCTGAACTTTGCTGCATTTTTATTTCAACTTAAGTATTTAATTATTATTGATATAACAGTCAATCATGCAAAGCAGTGTGAGGTAGTACGGGCCCTTAAACTAAAAATAATATTGACATAAAAATGAATATTCAGAAAGTCTTTATTAAAATCTCTCTGAATATATATTTTCATGTCAATATCATTTTAAATTTTAGAGAAAATTCAAGATAAAGGTAGAGGGCGGGGTCAGGTATCTTAATGGCTGACTGTACAGAGAGGGTCATGCTCCTGCAGTGGAGACTAAAAAGACCTGATGATGATGATGGAATTAAAAAGCGTATAATAAGCATTTTGAAGTGAAAACTACTTTAGCGGCGTTGTGCATTATTTGGGATGGGTAAAAAACGTTAAACTCGCGTCAGGACACGTGACCTGATAGAAAATTCGTAAGACGGATACCGGATCTAAGACCGCCGGCGCGGCGTAGGAGAGGAAGTAATATCCCCTCTCTTTCTACTGCACGGAGTTTTCACTACTGCTGGTGGTACTCCCGGAGTGCAACCCGTTGTTTTTTGGGTTCCGTACCCAAAGGGTAAAATCGGGACCCTATTAATATCGCTCCGTCTGTCCGTCTGTCTGTCTGTCGGTCTGTCTGTCTGTCTGTCTCCCGTCTGTCTGTCCTTCTGTCACCAGGCTGTATCTCATAAACCGTGATAGTTAGACAGTTGATTTTTTTACAGATGATGTATTTCTGTTGTCGCTATAACAACAAATAGAATAATATAAAATGAATATTTAAGGGGGTGCATACAACAAACGGGATTTGTTTGCGTGTTTTTGCTCAATATTGATAACGGCAACAGGTAGACGCTTGAATAACTCACAAAATATTTAGTTATATATTCACTTTAAAAATAAATAATTAACTAAAAATACAATTAATAATAAAGGGGGGCTCCCATACAACAGACACGATTTTTTCGCCGTTTTTATAGATAACGGTACGGAACTCTTCGTTCGCGAGTCCGGCTCGCACTTGGCCGGTTTTTTTACTACACTACAATTGAAGAATCTCTTCAAACATTGCAAAATAGAAAATTACTTTCACAAGAAACGTTTACTATCAATTATCTATCCACATTACTATCATCATCATCATCATCATTTATTAGTGGTTTTAAAGTGTTTATCAACTTGCGATTGTAATATTCTAACTGAAAGTATTTCATTTAATACAGAAGCCATTTGTTCCATCTGCGGTCTCGCAATCGGCATTGTGGTTTATGCTCGTGTTTGACATACTTTGTTTGAGGCATACGCAAGTTGTTTTATTAAATAAACACAGTTAAAAGACGAGCAGGGCGTACACCTGATGTAAAGTACCTATTCTCAGGTCGATGACACCAACAGATTGTATAGTAGTAGCTCAGTTTATACCGGGTGTTTTAGTTAATTAGAATCTTTCAAATGATCTATAACTATAGATCATTTGAAAGATTCTGTAATTATACATTACTAGCTGTTGCCCGCGACTTCGTCCGCGGCAATTTCTGATATTATCATTAATTAGTATACAATAGACGAATAATTTTCCCCCGTTTCCAAAACATTTTTTATTGATGCTTCGCTCCTATTGATCGCAGCGTGATGTTTTATACCCTAAAGCCTTCCTCAATAAATGGACTATACAACACAAAAAGAAATTTCCAATTTGAACTAGTAGTTCCTGAGATTAGCGCGTTCAAACAAACAAACAAACTAACAAACTCTTCAGCTTTATAATATTAGTATAGATTTATATACTGATAACAAAACTTCATGAAATATATTGGAATGTTATAAAAAATATTGATCCTTGAGAACACCACAAAACTAGACATAACATTCTTTAAGTGGGTTTAACCTTAATTTACATAAAACATAAAAAATAAGTTACGTAATTTACGTAAGCTTATGATAATATTAAGTGTCATTTAATATTTAAGATCATTATGAATTCTACAAAATCATATAAATATGCGTAAATACATTGATGGTGATAATTCGTAATTTAGAATATTAAAAAATCTACTTACTCCATTCATAAAAATGTACAAAAATTCAGTATTGGCTTATCTGGTTAAGTCTTTTCATCTGAAAAAACAATACTCTAACTATACTATGTGTTCAAGTGAGAGAAGAATCTTTCTTCGTCAAGAGACTTTTGTTGATGATATTGTGAATGACTATTTATGGAAGACTAGCTTTCGCCCGCGGCTCCGTCCGCGTCAATGTCGATCCCTTGGGAACAGTTTTTCCCAGAATAAAATGTACCCTATGTCCTTCTCCGTACCCCAAATAACGTGTATGCAAAATTTCATGATGATCGGTTCAGTAGTTACAACGTGAAAGAGTAAAAAAACAAACAAACAAACTGACTTTCGCATTTATAACATTACTAGCTTTCACCCGCGGCTCCGCCCGCGTCAATTTTTATCCCTCGGGAATAGTCCTTTTTCCCGGGATAAAAGATAGCCTATGTCCTTCTTCGTACTCCAGAGAACTTGTATGCAAAATTTCATGATGATCGGTTCAGTAGTTATGGCGTGAAAGCGTAACAAACAAACAAATAAACTTACTTTCGCGTTTATTATATTAGTAAGGATATTATAATGTAGATGAATCAACAATCCCTTAGTTTTATAAAATTACAAGAGAACAACCTTCTCTAACTTGCTTTATTCCATCCTCAAGCATCTAATGAAGGTTTCTGGTTACATCGAATTAGGATTCACTGCAAATAGCCGCATTACAGCAAACTCTTTAGCCATTAGACATATTACATTACGTATTCCACAAAACGAGTAACCAAACACGTTTACATTCGTTTGCAAAATTTCCGTTGCGTCAGTGGCAAGCGTTGCAAGGTTGCCATTTTGGTTTTTGTGATTATGTTTAAAAAAAAAAACAAAAAAAAACACCCAATGTTTTTTTTGTTTTCTTTTTTTTTTACTAATTATTGGATTAGGCATTTGTCTCCCATCTCACCTGATGGTAAGTGACGATAAAGAATGAATGAATAAATGATGAAGTTTGATTTTTATCTTTATTTTTTTTTATTTAAATACTTTATTGTACCTTGAAAGTTACAATAGGTAGACTTAATGCTAAAAACATTCTCTCCCAGTCAACCTTTGGGAAATGCTAAACGGATAAAATAAGTAGGTGTCTATAAATAGAAAGATATGTATATTATGATAAAGCAAACTTTTATATATATATAGTATATAGTGTTATATGTAAACTAGTCATATAGAGATAGCGGAGGATCGAGAAAGATGGAAAATACTCCACCGACAAGAACATAGTTCTTAAAATAATGATGATGAGGTAAACTAGTTTTGAGTTACGTAGAGAACGTTTAGAATATCACTTGCATGTTCGAACTAAATATCTATGAAATATGACGTTACCAAGACCATTTGGTGTTTTTACCTTACTGATTCCTTAGACCTCACTGGTATGGCTGATGCATAATTAATAAGACCAGTCGAAGCAGAAACTCAAATCTAAGAAAATCGAAATAATCAGCTTTTAAAAACTTTAGAGGCTGTAAGGTGTTTTATCTCATAGAATATAACTCCAATCGAACATAAGACTCACTCAATCACACCAAAGACTGACCCTTTAAATATACTGCGTTAATGTCGGTCCCTCGGGAATAGTACTTTTTCCCGGTATAAAAGGTAGCCTATGTCCTTCTCCGTACTCCAGAGAACTTGTATGCAAAATTTCATGATGATCGATTCAGTAGTTACGGCGTGAAAGCGTAACAAACAAACAAACAAACTCACTTTCGCATTTATAATATTAGTTAGGATTAGGATAACAAAAATAAAATTCCTAGAGCAATGTTTAACCAACTATCGCTAAAAATAGAAATAGCAAAACCTAAACTATTAACTTCTTAAGCGCACGATAAATTCTAGAAAAGTAATTACCTTGAAGCGTGCGAAAAGGCTTGCTTGCAAATGCTGCCTCGTTGGACGCTCTCTGTATTAAATTTGAAAACATGGTTACTGTTGATTAGGCAATACACAAAGATTACTTGTAAATCTAACTAGTATATCTAACTCAACAAAAGTGACGGTTTTCTTACACGAAAAACAAGGGACCTGCAAATAGTACAGCTAGATTATTTAATGGCAATGTGGAAAATAGGAAAAATAGAGACCCTAGCATAGAGCCCTGGGGTACACCCATTTTCCAGGGGCGCTCAAACAGTTTACGAGTTTTTACCACTAAAATTAACATCCACGTTCGTATTCAACTGTTTCATTCATCATGTCTAAGTTATCACTTTTGGTGATATATTTATTTATCTACAATGTCCATCTTACATATGTGTATGCTTCCAGCCGGAGTTTGCTTATCATTATAGAGATATCTAGTTAGTTACTCATCGTAACAAGGAGACGAACTATTATCTCAACTGAATATAAATCATCATCTGAACCAAAGTTGTGTAATTTTTTTGTCATTTTATTATTTAAGGGCCCGTACTACCTCACACTGCTTTGCATGATTGACTGTAATATCAATAATAATTAAATACTCAAGTTGAAATAAAAATGCAGCAATGTTCAGGACTAACTCTGGTAACTATATGACTCAAAAACACGATTGGGTTAATTATTCTCGATAGAAAAAAATTGCAAAGTTGCCTCCAAATCACGTCTTATTTACTCGGTATATGTATAGCATTATTCACCAAATACATTAAAATTAACCTTGAAACTTTTGATTATTATTGCATTACAGATATGGCAGCCATCATATGTTTTTCTTTTTCGAATAACCCTTGAATATCCCTCAAAAACAAAAATATCCAAAGTAGCCAACGCGTTTAGACCATCCGCGTTTGTACCGCCACGCCGTCTGGCATATGGCGGGCTCTTAATGTCTAAAATATATTGTAAAACTAACCACAATATGAGAAAAGATGTCAATTTGCCATTACGCATTAAAAGCACTAACGATTGTCAAGCAACCCAGGACGTGGCCTGGCGAGATCCCAACTTTGATCCCATAGGAAAAGTTGTTCATATCAACGGGCTGAATCACCCCTTCATCTTTACACCTACAAAATAAATATAGACGGACAAATCACACATATTGAGCTAGCCCCAAAGTAAGTTCGAGACTTGTGTTATGGGATACTAACTCAACGATACTATATTTTATAACAAATACATATTTGATAAACATCCAAGACCCTGGCCAATCTGAAAAAGATCATTTTCCATCTTGTCCTTGCCGGGGATCGAACCCGGTCACTCCGTGTCGCAGGCTGGCGTGTTGACCGCTGCGCCACGGAGCTAGTCTAGTAGCACTAAGTATAGTAAGCTCATTGAAGCCATCATTCTACATGTCTCCGCATTAATGTGATTGTTATTCCTTGCAAAATGGATGTCCTTGCAAACATGAGTGATTGTATGTCCTATGCGATAGTACATTGACCCCAATTCAATCTGTATGATGCTTTTGTCACATATATAACGAATGGCGTGTTTAAAATTCTTACGAGTACTCATTTTAAACACTAGACAGTGACTGGGTACGATAGTTTATATGCAAAACATTTATACATACATAAGTACATAGTACTACGTCTTTTTAACTTGCGGGGTAGACATAACTATAGTCTATAAGACCTTATGGCCACATTTAGCATGTTTGAGGGCGTGTAGCTGGAAAACAGAATCAAAATAGTGGTGGGTTGCTAGCCGCATCGCCTATTGACATTTATGAATATATATTTGCATACAAGTTCTCTGGAGTACTGAGAAGGACATAGGCTCTGTAATATAGGCACTTTAATCTCAAAAAAGTAGTGTTCCCGAGGGAACGACGCGATGTTGAGGCGAGTGAAGCTAAAGGCGAAAGCTAGTCTAAATATATATAACTCAAAGGTGACTGACTGACATAGTGATCTATCAACGCACAGCCCAAACCACTGGACGGATCGGGCTGAATTTTGGCATGCAGGTAGATGTTATGATTTAGGCCTCCATTATGAAAGGATTTTGATCAACTCTACCGCCAAGGGGATAAAAAAGGGGATGAAACTATACTTCATAACGCGAGCGATATAAAAGATCACATAGCATTGTCTAGAAATGTCAGACGTCCTTTCGTTGCCCTCGTAAACAGTGTAGGACTCGTAGTATTAACCTCTTTATAGTTTGTTATTATCAACACGAACGTCTGTGGTTTTCCTCTTGTCTATATCTGGTGACAGGCTGATGACGAAGCCGTGGGAAACGGTAAATATAACTACGAAATCTTTGAGCACTATTTTTAAAACTAAGGAAAAGTTTTGACAGAGCACGTAAATATACGTAGTAAACAATATTATAGTGTATATATTTTGATTAGCTCCGTGGTGCAGCGGTCAACACGCCAGCCTGCGACACGGAGTGACCGGGTTCGATCCCCGGCCAGGTCAAGATGGAAAATGATCTTTTTCAAATTAGCCTGGGTCTTGGATGTGTATCTATATATGTATTTGTTATAAAATATAGTATCGTTGAGTTAGTATCCCATAACACAAGTCTCGAACTTACTTTGGGGCTAGCTCAATCTGTGTGATTTGTCCGTATATATTTATTTATTTATTAAGTAAGATGTAGAATGTACCACATGAAGCAAATAAAGATTATGATAATGAAGCTGCAGGCGAAAGCTAGTAAGTAGGATATAAAAGTTCACATAGCATTGTCTAGAGATGTCAGACGTCCTTTCGTTGCCCTCGTAAACAGTGTAGGACTTGTAGTATTAACCTCTTTATAGTTTGTTATTATCAACACGAACGTCTGTGGTTTTCCTCTTAGTCTATATTTGGTGACGGGCTGATGACGAAGCCGTGGGAAACTGTAAATATAACTACGAAATCTTTGAGCACTATTTTTAAAACTGAGGAAAAGATTTGACAGAGCACGTAAACATACGCAGTAAACAATATTATAGTAGTTACATGGTGAAATTTTGATCGTTATGGACCCTTATAGGGGTGAGTCAGCCCGTGGATATCAACAACTTTTACTAAGGGACCAATGTTGAGATCTTTAAAAAAAAATTGCAATGTCTATACAAAAATGTTCGGCCGCCCGGTCAATTTGTATGGGAATGTCAAAAAAAAATTGATTTCCCAGCATTGCTTCCATAGGAAAAGTTGTTCATATCGACGGACTGAATAACCATTAAGGATCCTTAACGATTAAAATTTCACTGTGTATATTATAGATATATTATCTTATGTATATCTTATATATATTATAGTATATTATATTTAAGATAATACCCACGGAGTAAGCTCGTTGGGTAAACAAAGTCTCTGTCATATATATCGTAGGTATATCATTATAATATCGTTCTAAGTAGTGTTCGATTTTTGCTATCGCTTGTTCCACACTCTCACTCGCTTACACGCGGAACGTGACACTTTTTTGTCCGTCATCACGTCAAAATATAAAATATTTTTTTTTTGCTAGTAATTTTTATAAAATGGCTGATGACAACTTGAATTAAAATCCTATTAATTTATGTTGTACAAATGTGTTTCTTGTTTGTATTAGAATTCGGGGATTTTCTAAAATCACGTGGTTAAAAGTGTAAAGTTCAAGTTGTTCGATTATATTTTTTCCTCAAACCTGACGTGCTGATAATACTAAGAATATAAGAAACTAATAAGAAACCGATTCACAGAAAACATATAGGTATATTTATATTATAATAACTTCGTCGAACGCACGACACGACCTAGGATAGCAGTGGTCACGATCACGATGTGGGAAGTTTATTCGGTTTTCAAAGGAACAAAGGAGCCCGATGGCCTAGTGGTCGTGAGCATTAAAATCGCTGACGCATGTTAAGCAACCCTGGGCGCAGTCCCTATTGTGATGGGTGACCGCAAGTGGCATAAAAATATCTTGAGTTCCTCCTTGTTTCGGAAGGCACGTTACACCGTTGGTCCCGGCCTTCATCTTTGATGGTATTCGTTAAGCTATGTCAGATGCCTTTAAGCAGCTTGTGAAATCTGACACCAGTGTCCAAAAACAAAACAAACGAATTTGCATAAATTTGTCTCCAGTAAGGCCTTCCGGCAGCCTTCCGGATTTTAGTTACAAATTAGGAGATATTCTGAAAAGATGCCGATATAATGGTATTAGCATAGCATTGATTTTGATACGGTTTCGGCTGAAGAAGTCTGAAGTCTATTTAGAAATCATTGTGACCACAGAAATATTCTGTGATTGTCACATTCGAAATATTAAGTAACGCGGATTGGGAATGCCTTCCACATTATACAATAGAAAAATCAAACGTATATAACGATTCAATAGATACAACTAGAGATGGGCAATCCACCCACCCGGGTTTAAACCCAGTTGGGTAAAAACCGGGTGTTTTGGGTGTTTTGGGTTTAAACCCAATAAGCACCCATTTTTTTGGGTTTTTACGATTTTTTACTTTAATTATGCTACTTCTTGACCTGACTAAGCTGGTGCAGTGGACTACAGTTCCAACCCTTCAGGTCCAATTGGTCAACTTCCCTCCCATACTTACGTTTTTGTTTTATGCCCTCATCAAATAATATTTTTTTGCGATAGAGCGAGGCGACATGACCAGAGGATAAAATAAACGGGTATTTTGGATTGTTAGTAGCTCAATAATTTAAATATTGTCGCGAAGCTCCCAGAATGGAATAGTCTAGAACTTATCCGAACACCGTCTGTCGCGCTCATAAATCTTATATCTTGCTCACACATATGTATTCTAGGTTAGCGGGAATACACACTATCGAATATTCTGGCAGTCGGAACCGAAACTATATGGAACTAGAGACAAAACTATTATGAGGGTACGGAAGGGGCCACCGTCATTCAGTTGACCGCGAGTATTCGAAGCGAACGATTTCAATACGAGTGCGAGTAATAACAGTGACCGCAAGGCCACGGGTAAGCGCGTCGCGTGGCTGCGATAGGTTTCAGAGGCAGGCGCACGCGGCAGAGGCAAACGCCAGCGCCAAGGTGTTCACGAGAAAGGGCGGCAAGGAAAGTGGACGTATTCAGATCAAAGAATAATACAATAATTTTTTGAATAATACCATTACTTATTGTTTTGACCGTGTTGAAGGATTCATTTATGATACATGCTTTTTAACCGACTTCAAAAATGGAAAACGATGTTCGACAGTTTGAATGTTTTCTTACTGACTGGTTGGTAGCTTTTGGGTAAGGAATTTGAGGATCTCGAAAATGACGTCAGTCTTGGAATCCAAGATGGCGGACGCGACTTGTCATAAAAAATCGACATGGGTGTCGTTGTCAAGGTATTTTGAGGTGTAGATCTCGAAAATGACGTAAGATTTAGAATCCAAGATGGCGGACCCGAATTGTTATAAAAAATTGACATGGTTTTCGTTTTCTAGTTTTTTTGGGTGTAGATCTCAAAAATGATGTCAGTTTAGGAATCCAAGATGGCGTACGTGACTTGTCATAAAAAATCGACATGGGTGACGTTTTTATGTTTCTTGGGAAGAAGATCTTGAAAATAATGTCAGTTTTGTAATACAAGATGGCAGGGCTTTGCATGGTAATTCATCATGGGTGTTGATCAATAGTTTTTTGGGGTGTAAATAACGTAATTTTCGAGGAAGAATAGGAAACAACACCCATGATGATTTATCATAAACTGTCGTCATCTTTGATTCCAAAACTGATTTTATAATCTAGATCTACACCACTAAGAACCTAAAAAATTACACGCGTCGATTTTTCATGACAAGCCACGTCCGCCATCGTAGATTTCAAAACTGACATCATTTTCGACATCTACACCCTAAAGAACGTAGAAAATGAATCCGATGTCGATTCTTCATGAGAAAATGCCTCCGCACTCTTAGATACCAAAATCGACGTCATTCTCTAATCTACACCCCAAAAAGCCTTAGAAATAACATCCATGTAAATTTTTCATGACAAGTCACGTCCGCCATCTTGGATTCGAAAACTGACATCATTTTCGAGATCTACACCCCATAAAACGTAAAAAAGAACACGCATGTCGATTTTTCATCAAAACTCGCGTCCGCCATCTTGAATTCCAAAACTGACGTCATTTTCGAGATTTTCACCCTAAAAACCTAGGAAACGACTCCAGTGTCGATTTTTTATGACAAGTCGCGTATGCTATCTAAGATTCCAAAATGACATCATTTTCAAGATCTACACCCCAAAGAGCCTTAGAAATAACATCCATGTAAATTTTTCATGACAAGTCACGTCCGCCATCTTGGATTCGAAAACTGACATCATTTTCGAGATCTACACCCCAAAAAACGTAAAAAAAGAACACGCATGTCGATTTTTCATCAAAACTCGCGTCCGCCATCTTGAATTCCAAAACTGACGTCATTTTCGAGATTTTCACCCTAAAAACCTAGGAAACGACACCAGTGTCGATTTTTCATGACAAGTCGCGTATGCTATCTAAGATTCCAAAATTGACGTCATTTTCGAGATCTACACCCCATAAAACCTGGAAAACGACATTCATGTCGATTTTTTATGACAAGTTTTTTCTGTAACTACCAATGTCGTCGCTCGGGTGGAGCGACAACAAAGGGTATATTTTTTTTTAGGTTAAATGGTTTATGAATTATAACGATAGATAATGCCTCAAGACATTCTGAAGTCATTGTGGAATAAGATGCTCCTGTACATATTTTAATACAAACATAATCTCTAAAAATAACAATACACTCCTTTTTTGAAGTCATGTAAAAAGAAAACTATCAAAAACTCAAATTTCAATACCTACATAAGAAAATAAAATAATATCATTTTACACCTTAGAATTATTTATTCTTCTAATTACGTCCACCGACTCACTACTGCCGCACAGTCATTGCCGCACTCGTTCTAACATAAGGTCTGACACAGCATGCCGTCTCTTTCTACTTTGGCGCAAAGCTTTTAAAATATTTACGGCAAGCAAAAGACCAACATGTTGGTCAACTGCAACATGAAAACACAGAACTAATTATTTTCATCTCGGTTTTTATTAATAGTAAACATTTTAAAATTTCCTAAAATTTAATTAAGTACGTACCTAATATTTCTTTAAATTATTTTAACGTACAGCAACGTAGAATTGATCATTACAATTTAATAAAAATATATTTTTCATATATTACTAACGTTTTTGACAAATAAAGAAAACACCCAATTTTTTGGGTGTTTATGGGTGTTTAAGGGTGTTTATTGGGTTTTTACCAAAGCACCGGGTTTAAACCCGGTGCTTTGCCCATCTCTAGATACAACCCTGTGATAGACGGACGGATAGCCGTGTCGTTTCCGGCAGAGTAGAATAGGACCACTCCAAGTCTTTCCATGGAGGTGGTAAGAGGCGACTTAGGAAATACAAGCTAAACAAAGCTCATAAACAACAATGAGACCTCTCCAACCTGTCTGGCCAGCGAGGAGAATGTAGGCCAAATCCTCTGTCGACTCTGGCCAAGTATGGCTCCGGTAGTACAGAGAGGGTCATGCTCTTGCAGTGGAGACTAGAAAGACCTGATGATGATGATGATGATGATGATAGACGGACGGACATCGAATTGGGCAAAAATAATATTATTTGTAAAGTCGGTGTACGGACGATAATTTTACGTCAATAACGGTTGAATAGAGATAGAATGCGTCACAAACCGAACGCTTCTTTCGCCCGCTTGCAAATGGAACGTGACAGTTTTTCATGCGTGCGGCCGGCGTTCATCGAGTTATAAGTGGCTATCACTTCAAAATAATCAGCACTCACCACCACGTTAAGCATGTTGTGAGCGTACAGGGGGAAAACACGAAAAGTGATGGTTAGCCGCAATGCCTAACTAACATGATTTCTGATTTGCGCCCATTTCCTCAATCGGATTTACGATCTGCGCGGGAAGAGGAGCAGCTGGTACATTCTACGTTTTTTCTTTTCTTCCAGAACAGCAAAGAACAGATTTAAGTGATACTTCACATAATCTCAAATCTGTACATGAATTACAAAAAAAAGAAAAATAGATTTATTGACATGTATCTCACATAAAGTACAAGTATTACATTACACATTATATATATATTAATAGCAAAAAGTTATGGTGATATAAAGAACTCACATACATACATTTATGAACACTAAAAACATAACACTCCTTTTTCGGAGCAGTCGAGTAAAAATAGGAATATTGCATCATTGGAAACGAGAAAAATGGTTTTCTCCAAAACGAATTGATTTGTCACAATTTAACTTTGCTAGGCTTATCACATGATGTTGTGTGAGTTGTATGACTCACACGTTTCATTTCAAAGCGATTCTTTAAGGGTATTATGGAAATTAAACAATCCTTGCTTTAGAAGGTCTTTGACGAATGTTTCGTCATTTTAGCTGTCGAAAATAGTATGTTACTGAATGAACAATACAAATATAGGAGTATTTGTAATGATAATACTTTAGATTTGTATTCTAGACATAGAAGATTATGATGATCCTTGTGAAGAATAGTATAAATAGCCGTGTGGTATCCGGCAGAGTAGAATAGGACCACTCCAAGTCTTCCCGTGGATGTCGTAGAAGGCGACTTAGGAAATACAAGCTAAACAAAGCTTATAAAAATCTGTGAGACCTCTCCAACCCGTCTGGCCAGCGTGGAGAGTGTAGGCCAAGTCCTCTGGCTGCTCTGGCCAAATATGGCTCTAGTACAGAGAGGGTCGTGCTCCTGTAGTGGAGACTAAAAAGGACCTGATGATGATGATGTGAAGAATAGTTACTACTTCTAAGCTGTGGAAAATATTACGAAATAAGCGTATATAAAATACATGTTAGTACAATGATGGATTTGCTAAGGACGAAACGAGATGATTACAGTCTATGTACTTGTTGCAACCAGGAAGTGCATTATAAGTGCATTGGAGCCGCAAACAATGCGAAATAAACTTGTTTATGATATGCAATGTCCGATAGATATGTGGTGATAACAAAATAAGCTGTATCCCAAAAAATGCTCAATTGATAAATGCTTAGCGCCGAGGCGGGAGTGACTAAGTAATCATCATTTCGAGTAGGTGTCACGGTCAATCGACCATGCACACCCTGGTGTCAGTGTTCTTAGGAACCGCCTCTCGGCCTCTGACGTGGTTCCTTTAACGACTACCAGATGGCAGCCGGGACCACCGGCTTAACGTACCTTCCGAAGCACGGAATCATCTTTATTATCAGACAATCAGGTGATTCAAGCCTGCAATGTCCTAACCAAACTGGAAACAACTAAACAAATTATGCTTCCGGTGGGAATCGAACCCACATTTCGAAGTATGCCGACGTGTGCTATTCTTGATTGATGACCAGAGGAGGAGTCTCTACTCAATTGTGCTGCGTTAGTAGTATATGTGAAATGAGGCGACACCGGTTTTCATAGAAATTACGCGTGATAGCATAGCACTCCTAAATCGAATGGTTCTATAGGCCTAAATTTTAACAACTGCAGTCGTACGTTAGTATTATTACTTAGTCTGTGCTACAGTGTACAACGAAACAACCATTGCGGCATTCGTATAATTGCCATTTTTATTTAAGATATATAAACCGTAATGGATGTTGAAGTGACCGTCAAAACGTACAACGTTGTTTTCAAAAGTAAATAAACCTGCCAAGCCGCCAACCACTGGCCAGGCAGTTGAGGATGTCACCCCTGGCCCCTGACCTTATTTTGAAATAGATACCTACATTTGTAGTTAGAAACATCCAAGATCCAGGTCAATCTTAAAAAAGATAATTTTCCATCTTGACCTAACCGGGGATCAAACCCGGAATACTGTGGCAGCCTGGCAGGATAACCAGTAGACAACAGAGCCCATTTAACTTTAAAGCTGGATGGAGAGGCCTCATTGATGTTTATGAGCTTTGTTTAGCTTGTATTTCCTAAGTCGCCTCTTACGACCTCCATGGGAAGACTTGAAGTGGTCCCATTGCCGGAAACCACACGGCAAACGTGCGGCACAAAAGTGCGGATAAAACTACATTAAATACAATAAAAAATCTTTCATTGACATTCAATTAAATTACCTGCTTCTTTATATTACGAGTATCGCTTGTTTGTCTTCTTTTTTTAGCCATTACCCGGCGCTATTGTTATGTGATTCATATCATAAATACTATGCATTATTATTAATAGTTGTTTCCTTCAAATGTCACGTAATAAGTAGCTATTATTAAGTAGCCATTAGAAACGAGATGGAATAGACATTTCACATGTATCTTCTTGGCTTCCTATGTCCCACCGTCGGGGCAAAGGGCAGATACAAGTTGGCGCCATCTGGATCTATCCGACGCAGCGTTCTTCGTTTTACTCCAGGTGTATCCCAGCTTCTTTGCCTCAGCTATGACAGTGCGGCGCCACGTTTGTTTTGGGCGTCCTCGCTTTCGCTTGCCCTGCGGATTCCAGTCCAGAGCTTTTCGGGGGATATGGTCGTGAGGGCGGCGTAACGTGTGCCCGATCGTTGGATCGGGCACACTTTCTCCGCAGGATCTGGACGTTCGTGACATAGTTTATCTATATATTTCTCATGTATAAAGACATATAAATAATGTATAATAACACATTTATAAACAAATAAATAATGTTAAAAAAAGGAAGGAAGTAAAATAGAAAAATGTTTAGTTATTTCAAGATAACTTACGCTCCAAAACAACAATTCTTGAACTTGTTTAAAAATGGAACACCGTTGAAGTCAAGCGTGACCTTGTAAAGGCGTTCCTAAATTATTAATTCAATTTGATTTCCAAGGTTTGTAACACCTTGTACGCAGTAGTTTTTTCTTCTGTAGTAATGAAGGACGTCGTCTCGCCTCGCTTCAGTCAGAGTCGTTATCTGTACTTCTCCTATTTCTCATTCGGGCAAAGGGTAAAAACGAGACCCTATTAATGTCACTCCGCTGTATTAAGTTTTTGTCTCTTTACCTATTTCTATAAATTCTTTGTATCACGGTAACGAACTATGTACATTCTTAACTGTGTACGCTTATAATTAGCACTTACTTATAAAACGATGCCTATTTATTTGTTACATTTTGAGCTTAATGTATGTACTATAAGTAATGCTGTAATTAATTTTAGTAGCAACAACTGACATGGTTTCTTGCCCATGAACAGTTTACCTAACCAGACTCTTCAGTGCTGCCCGCTCTCATTTCCGAAAACCTTATCATGACACAATATGAGGCTGTACTATTAATGCTGTATAGGCTAGTTCCAAAAACCAAACAATTATCGTTTTCCTTGTTAATCCTTGAAGAGGCGTTCAAAATTTCTTTCACTATTAGGTTTCCAAGGTTTGTAGCGACTGAATGTGAGGGACACCGGTTCAAAGTCGCCTCGAGGTCGTTCACCGACGGCCTTCGGATTGTTGAACCACAAACATGAACTGGCATTTAGAACTAGGGTAGATGGCATACAAAGCCATAAGGACGGGGACCTCATGAATTTGGTTAGTTAAACTAAAAGAAAAGTCCATAAATTATATCCCTTATTTTCTCGTATAACCAGAGTTAGGTATCTATATACACTAATCTACACACTATCTTCACACATACTGGGTGGCGCAAAAGTACTGGCACTAAAGAAAATACTTTTATTTTTTTTATATGACATTTTCTGTCATTCTGTTTTTGAAAATTGTGTAGTGAACAAATGTAAAATACACTGAAAATAAACAAGACGGCGCTACGGCACACACAGCGCGCGACACTATGGACTTAGTGAGGGACGCTTTTCCAGGCCGAGTTATCTCTCGTTTTGGCGATTTGCCTTGGCCTGCAAGATCACCCGATCTGACCAGTCCAGACTTCTTTCTTTGGGGTTTTTTGAAATCTCGGGTGTATGTGAACAAGCCACAGACTCTCGCAGCTCTAAAAGAAAACATTCGTCAAGAAATAACGAACATATCGCAGGAAGTGTTACGGCAAGTTATGCAAAATGTCATAAATAGGGCTCAAATGTGTATCAACTCTGGAGGTCACCATTTAAAAGACATCATCTTTAAATCCTAATGGTACGAAATTTAATGGCACAAATATACATTTAAAAAAACCTAAATCTAGTTTTCTAATTTAGAAAAAATGTTATAGCTGAACCAAATAGGGTCTTTACTTTTGCGCCACCCAGTATTATCACGTCTTACCCTTACGGGGTAGACAGACCCTAAGGTCATAAGACCAAAAGGCCACATTTAGCGTGTTGGAAGGCCTAAAGGTGGAAAACAGAATCAAAATCATCGCCTATTGTCATGATTCTTTAGATTTTTGCCCATTCTCTTGACGGTCTCCGCGGGAAGAGAAGTAGCTAGCACGTTCTACGTTTTTTCTTTTCTCCCAAACCAGCATGGAAGTATATAGCCGTAGATAAAATAAAGTGAAAAATATTTGCACGTGATGGGAATCGAACCCAGTCCCTTGTGTCGCAGACTGGCTCGAAAGGCCGTCAAATTCGCGCAATAAAACAATATTGTATACGTTACGCCAATGCAGTTTCGTCGCGCTTCCGCTGTCAAACGTACACGTGCCATACAAAATCAACGTGCAGTTGATTGTAATCAGAAGCAGAAATAATTAAATTATACTGATAACACGGAGACGGAGGTACCAACCAGTCATTTGAAGCCAACAAGTCGTATATTATTTCGGAATATTTTAACTGCGTTTTGTATTATAATCTTATTATCCAAAAGACTTATTTTTCGTGTAGTAAGAACCCAGCCTAGGTCTATCCTTACCCGCTCTCCTTCCCACGTCCTCCCTCCCGCGTTGCCGGCCTTGTAAGGCTCTTTTAAAGGCCGGCAACGCTGGTCTTGCAGTTGTCCATGGGCAGTGGTGATCACTTACCATCAGGTGATCCGCTTGCTCGTTTGCCGGCCTATGTCGTTTTAGTTGTGGTAGAGCCACGCTAACCGGCAAAATTCATTTTTGCTAGAAGCATGAATGGGCCAGCTCGTCCGGGGAAGTACCACACTCTCACAGAAAATGGACGTTTGAGTAAGAGCTTTACCGCTTCTATACTTCGTTTGGTGAGTGAGAGAGCCGGAGGCCCGTCCTTCCCCCAAATTCTTGAAAGGCCGGCAACGCTCCTGTTGCATCCTGGTGTTGCAGTTGTCCATGGGCAGCGCTGGTCGCTTACCATCAGGTGTTTCGCTTGCTCGTTTGCCGCAATCCTTATCCTTACTAATATTATAAATGCGAAAGTGAGTTTGTTTGTTTGTTTGTTTGTTACGCTTTCACGCCGTAACTACTGAACCGGTCATCATGAAATTTTGCATACAAGTTCTCTGGTGTACGGAGAAGGACATAGGCTACCTTTTATCCCGGGAAAAAGTACTATTCCCGAGGGATCGACATTGACGCGCGCGGAGCCGCGGGCGAAAGCTAGTATAACATAAAAAAAGCAACGTATTGCACTTCGGGAGTCCCGGTAACACTGAAAACTTGTACATTAAGGTTGTGCATTTTTTAATATTTTGGAATGGTTATGGAATCATTTTTATGATTAATCAGTATTAAAGTATTAGCGTAGCAGGCTGTAGTATAAATAACACCCGCACACTCGCGCAAGCGCCCTGCCTCAGCAGGAGCAAGCATACATTTTCGCCGCGCGGTGGAAAGGGGGATATTACTTACAGTAGCGGCGTTAGGGTATGGCGCGCTTGGGCGACCGCCCAGGGCACTGGATATTGAAGGGGCGCCCACACCAAGCAAGGACTACGTTAAGCCTTGAGGCCGATGCGGCAGAAAGGTCCCGGCTGTCATCATTGATGGCAGTCGATAAGCTATGTCAGATGACTTTAGGCAGCTTGAAAAATCTGAAACCAGTATTGGCCACTTACATACACGGAAAACAAACAACCAAGCAAGGGCAGAGGACGCAGGGCAGTGTGATTCCATCCCATTGTACCCCCCTCTCCCCAATAAGACGGGCGCTCATAGAAATCTCGCCCACGGCGCCAGTAACGCTGACGCCGGCACTGATTACTTCCTCTCCTTCGCCTTTGCGGCAGTCTCAGGTCACGTCTCTATCTTACGAATTTTCGATCAGGTCAGGTGTCTGAGACTTAGAATTGTTTAGAATTTTTTACCCATCCCAATAAGTGCACAAATAAGTTTTTACTTCAAAAAATGAATCTGTTGTATTTTTGCTGACGTGTTAAAACACGTGAAAACACACGTGTTTGATTTTGACGCCGTTGGCAACGTGACGCACCGTCACGTCACGTCACGGCCATAAAACGGAATGACTCACGTCACGTAACTTAACCTTAATCTAATTCGATTTGGGGCTATAAAGATTGTAGTCTAATGTGATTTGTTATTGTAGCCTTGTTACATAATAACTTGTTTTTTAATATCAATATTTTTTTAAGACCTCCGCGGCGTTGTCATTATGCCAGGCTAACACAGTATAGGTCCTAGGTTCGATTCTTGGTCAGGTCGAGATGGGAAATGATCTTTTTCAGATTGACCTGGGTCTTGGATGATTATCTTATATGTATTTGTTAATGTATCATATCATCATTATTTATATTTATAATATATCATCATCAGGTCTTTTTAGTCTCCACTGCAGGAGCATGACCCTCTCTGTACTACCGAAGCCATACTTGGCCAGAGCAGACAGAGGATTTGGCCTACACTCTCCTCGCTGGCCAGATGGGTTGAAGAGGTCTTATTGATGTTTATGAGCTGTGTTTAGCTTGTATTTTCTAAGTCGCCTCTTACGACATCCATGGAAAGACTTGGAGTGGTCCTATTCTACTCCGCTGGAAACCACACTGTTGCCCGCGAATTCGTCCGTTAGCGTTAGCGCGTTCAAACAAACAAACAAACAAACTCTTCAGCTTTATAATATTAGTATAGATGTATGTCATTAATAATAAATCTGTAAGGGTTGGTCATGGAGTAAGTTACTTTGTTTTCAGAGATATCGTGTTTATAGCTCTATACATGATACTAAAATTAAACGAATGACGATTTTTTGAATTTCTTTCTGTATGTATGTATGTTACTCCATAACTCTTAAACGAATTGAAGGAATTTTATGAACTTGGCAGATAAACATTTAGATGTACAGGACACAGGATAGGCTACTTAATTTTTTTCTCCAGTTATAATAAGACGTGGCCCCTATACAAACATAATTAACTAGCTGTTGCCCGCGACTTCGTCCGCGGCAATTTCTGTTATAATGATTATTTAGTTTTTTCTTAGTATAGATGAATAATTTTCCCCCGTTTTCAGTACATTTTTTATTAATGCTTCGCTCCTATTGGTCGCAGCGTGATGTTTTATAGCCTAAAGCCTTCCTTAATAAATGGACTATCCAGCACAAAAATAATTTTCCAATTTGAACCAGTAGTTCCTGAGATTAGCGCGTTCAAACAAACAAGCTCTTCAGCTTTATAATATTAGTATAGAAGTATAGATTAGTAATGTCCGGCAACGGAGTCGCGAGTACTACTAGTCCTATCCTAACTAATATTATAAATGCGAAAGTGAGTTTTGTAGAATCATGATGAAATTTTGCATACAATACAAGTTCTTTGGAGTACGGAGAAGGACATAGGCTGCCTTTTATCCCGGGAAAAAATACTATTCCTGAGGGATCGACATTGACGCGGGCGGAACCGCGGGCGAAAGCTAGTTTATTATAAAATAGAGTAGGTATTGCCGTAAGCACTAGTACTTATTTTGTGGTATTGCCAGCCACTAGTCATATTTATTCCGTCAAAACTTTTTACTGTTAAGGAAATTTTGGATCATTATAACATAATTATATATTTCGATCAAAACAGTTGTGAGTCAAACTTTAGGCTATCGAATGCCTAAAGTGTTAGTTCAGTAGATTCAGTAGTTATTGCACAATGCCAGAACAAACAGTTACATGGACTAGAATCTTTAAATTCTCACTACGCCATCACCGAGAAAATTGAGAAGACACGCCGAATATGCCTAGAGGATATTTTGATAATTTCAGTACCGATAAAAAGAAAACGTGACAGAATTTTACGACTATTTTCGTTTGACGCACCTCTATTTTAAACGGCTGGACCGATTTTAATAAAACATGTCGTAGAAACACCGTTAGATATCTGGCTTTCAAACAAAAAAACGCATCTAAAACTGTTCACCCGTGTAGGAGCTATAGCAGCACAGACAAACACACATACGCGCACAGACAGACACACATAACCGTCAAACTTAATACCCCTGTTTTTGCGTCGGGTGTTAAAATAGTCTACAATTTGTGGAACGCCGCATCATTCCGTTGCGCCGTCTAATTTGCAGAAAAAAAAGACCAAAACCAGTTTCTCGGTAAAAAATAGCAAGGACAAGCTCTGCCTGTGTCTACATTGAGTAAATACCTGTGTAGGTACAATGAGAAACAAAAATCTGTTTTTTTTTTCAAAGAGAAGTGGAAGTCTCGAATTACAATGGTTTTTTTTCCAAAGAGAAGTGGAAGTCTTGAATTACAATTCTTACTAATATTATAAATGCGAAAGTGAGTTTGTATCACATTCACGCCGTAACTACTGAACCGATCATCAAGAAATTTTGCATACAAGTTCTCTGGAGTGCGGAGAAGGACATAGGCTACCGCGGGCGGAGCCGTGGGCGAAAGCTAGTATTCATATACATGGTGAAATTTTTATCATTTTGGACCCTTAAAGTGATGAATCAGACCATCAAAATGAACAACTTTTCCTATGGGAACAATGCTGCGAACTCAAAAAAAAATTCGACATTCCCATACAAACTGGCCGGGCGGCGGAACTCTTTTGTATGGATATGACGAAATTTTTTTAGTGTCCCTATCATTGGTCCCATTGAAAAAGTTGTTCATATTGATGGTCTGAGTCACTCCATTAAGTGTCCAAAAGGATTAAAACTTCACCATGCATACAAATTAAATTTAAAAGTCATATCTAAAGTAATGCTATAACTAAAAATAAATAAAAATGGTGATGGGTAGATCGCCCCGTGGTAGCGTGCCCAGAAGGCTGGCAGTATTGCCACGTTGGATAGCAACGCTGATCTTTTGACCAAGGCATAGACTAGCCTTCTGGCCACGGGTCATTTAAACGCTGTATGATGCACTGCACCAAGTACTTATTGCGATATACTCGCTGATTGTATAGAGAAGGTCGACCCACGACGTACTCTTTATCAATAAGTAAGTAGTTCATCATAATTAACATAGCCCCATCAATCACAAGATATAGTTCGTTACGTATTCAGTGCACGGATGCCCTGCATGAGTTAAGTATTTGACCTGTCCTCTGCTGCATCCTTGCCTCGTGCAATTCATCTTCATTGCATGCAATCACCTACGGGACGGATATAGTCAGGTTTGTATATTTTGCCTTGAGGTTTCCTGTCTTGAAAAGGATACTCCGTTTTTAGGCCCTATTAATATGGATCCGTTCTCCGTCTGTCTGTCCGTCTGACACCAGACTGTATCTCATTCACCGTGAGAGGCAGTTGAAATTTTCACAGATGATGTATTTCTGTTGCTGCTATATACAAGTACAAATAGAAAACAAAATTAAATGACTATTCAAGGGGGCTCCCATACAACAAACGTGATTTTTTGTTCGTTTATGCTTGATATTGATAACGGCAACAGGGAGACGCTTAAAATATTCATAGAATATTGAGTTATATTGTTAACATTTAAAAATTAATAATTAAATTAAAATAAAATAAATATTTAAGGGGGGTTCCCATACAACAGACATGACTTCTTTGCCGTTTTTATAGAATGGTACGGGACCATTCGTGCGCGAGTCCGAATCGCACTTGGTCGGTTTTTTCTATTGACGTCATTCAAGATGAAGGACAGGATATGATCAGCTTTAGACTGTCAACCAAGGAAAGGAATATAGTGAAGCAAACCAAGATACCAATTTAGAAACGTTTACTAGTTCAGTAGCTGTGAATATATTGCTACTAATTAAATCAACAGATGCTTTAAAACTTTCTCGCTCATTGACTAGAGATAGATGATCTTCAAGGATTACTCCACCATTTTCTTCTAAGAACTCAGATCAGTCATCAAAACTCAAGGTACTATAGTCGGTTACGTCGAGTTCCATGTAGCATTTGTTGTATCAATAGGTTCCCTGATGTCTACTGCTTCATGATGAATTGCTGTTGCATTTGCTAGATGGAGAAGGAATTTAGTTAGTTGACAACAATGTCGGTTGCCTATGCTGTAATGCATTAATACGTGCACTGATCTTTGCTCATTATGATAATACTTTTAAAGAAATGACGTGGACAATCCATGAGTGTTGAGTATTTTCATCTCATTGAGGTAAATGTTACAAATAAGCAGTTTTAAAAAAAATGTTTATAAAAGTGATGAAAGTAAACCCGACTTCAATTTATTAGACTCAGTATAATGATAAAGTTTTCCTCATGTCACCTCATCATGTACTTAAAGCGGCAGCTGGCAGGCATATTACTATAATTAAGGGTCACGAAGTCACGCAACGTCTCTGCCTGGAGCATCATCGAGGCTGAAGCGCTTCGTTGCGGCCTTTTTTTAGCTCTTTGTATATATCAACCAGTTTGGAAGACTTTAGTTTGTAACTGACTTCAAAAAAGGAGGAGGGAATCAATTGGGCTGTATTATCTTTTTTTTAAATGTTTGTTACCTCAGAATTCCGTCATTTATGAACAGATTTCAACATTTATTTTTTTTATTTGAAAGGTTATGCTTTTAAGTTGGTCCCATTTAAATTTTATCACTTTTGGTTCAGTAGTTTGATTGAAGTTGTCTTCTTTATACAAAAGATTATTAAGTAGCTCTTTGTATAGGTACTTGTATCAACCTGTTTGGACGTCTTTAGTTTTATTATCACGACATGTATTTCATCAGATCTCTATATTCTGATTAGATTCCTAATTCACTAATTCGACCCAATCAGTAAGTTCCTAAAAACTTTTGAGTTTATTTTTTATTCAATCTGTAAATGCCTTAGGAACCTTAATAATTTATCTTCCCATTACAGGCTTCTCTTAATGCATGCCATCCATCGCGGGTATAACTGACCTTTCATCATCATCAGCTTTCTGTGACCCACTGCTGCGTATAAGCCTCCTTTTGTGTACGCCATTCCTCTCTCCAGCCATCGCAATCCAGTTCCTTCCAGCAATTTGCTATAAATCGTCAACTCACCCAGCTACTGGACGTCCAACACTACGTTTTGCCCTGTACCTGGCTTTTACAAAGATAATTCTAAACCTCACATTTTGCTAGATTCTAATCAATTTGAAATAAGTACATTGCAGTTGGCATATTAAGGTAATTATAGGTCACTCACGCAATGGCGGCTGTTAGGAGTAATTGGTGACCATGTGCCGCTTGAATCACTAGATTGTAGACTATACTATTTCTAATGATGGCTACTGACGCCAGCACACCAGTTTCAAGTCAGAGTACTTACGGAAGTCTATACATTTTCATTTTAATCGAAATATTTCGTATTACATTTATTTATAGAATTTAAAACATCGATTCTGTGATAGTCTTAGTTATTCTTTGATATAGGTACATATACTTAGTTTCCACCTCATGACATATATTTCCGATTTTATTCTCAGCTCAATCCGGATCAGGATCCCATTATTTTGACAGCATTGAGCATGTTAATTATATTCATGTAGTATGTACTAGAAAAATCTGATATGTTGAACGTCGAAGACTCCTGATGGATGTGGTGTACTGCCTGCAAAAACGGTGGGCCTAGGAGGGTGATTTGATAAAAATAAAGAGGGTGATAAGCAATTTCTAGTTTCACTATATTTTTTTATTTCAAAGTTCCTTCCCTGGTGCTGCAGTGAGGTCGCAGGACGGCCGAACACTTGGGCCCGCGAGGCCGATGACCAAGCTCCAAGGTAGGGGTAAAGCCCGAGGGTTTTAAGCTTTCGCGGTCAAATTCACTATTATTTTTCTACGGGACAAACCGCGATTCAATTTGAATACTCTTTTATTTCGGCATCATTGCAGCTGCCATCTTTAAAGACTGGCTCATTGTACTAAACAAGCGCAAGCGCACTCTCACCACTTTAGTATCTTTTATGCATAGGAAACAATTTTTATATAAGTCATGTGTAACAAAAAGGTGGTGTAATTTGATATTATCTCTGTAGGAACATCACATGGTGATATGTGAGTAGTTCCCACACAAACAAGTATGCAAAATGGTTGGATTATTATAATTCAAAATGAGTCTTCCTAACTTGCAAAACTAGACAAACGGGTCTTCAGATTAATGGATGTCTGTCCCTCTAAATAACACAATTAAAATAAAACTAGTCATACAAGAATGTTGCAACTTTGTCGCGATGACTATAGCAAATGATTCAGAAAAAAAAACTAAGCGGCTTTTCAATTAACGTTCACAACAAAATTCTACGCACTCTGGATTTTACGAATTATTAGTCACAATGAAAGATAAAGCTGGTAAGAAGAGTGTTATGGAACTAAAATGGAGTTGGGTAGGACACCTGGCAATGCGAGGTGATGATAGGTGGTGTAGAATGTTGTCAAAATGATGGCCCATAAATGGCAAGCAAAGCGTAGGTCGTCCGAGAGCAAGGTGATTCGACGATATAAAAAACGCGGGTCGAACGAAACTGGATTCGTAAGGCACAAGACCGAGATGGGTGGCGTGCATTGAGAGAGGCGTATATGTAGCTGTCGGATATAGAAGGCTGTCGATGATGATGATGATTAGTCATGAAAAGTTGACGATGGGTAGATTACCTAACTTTTATTATATATCAGTTGTTCTATTTCCTTTTACAAAGGCGAAGGCTTTTTTTACTAAATATTGAAGTAGGCATTTGTCTCCCATCTCACCTGATGGTAAGTGACGATGAAGACGAGGATGTTACATGCCTATTCAAGAGATACCAATTTATTCTACTTTTGAATGTCCCGGGACTGTACTTGTCTGGGAATATAGACGCAGGCGGTTATTTCCTCACATTAGCTACTCGAACCAAAAAGGAACTGTCAAAGTGTTTAGGCTAGAAGCGAAACAAAAGAATGCTCTTCAAATATTAATGTTTATGGCTAACAACTTAAAAGTATAATATATAGAGCATACAAACTAAACTAAAATGACATGCGAAAGCGCAGTCAGTCACGTTGGTGCCCACGAGTTCGAAATGAACTAATTCATAATTAATGAAATCTCTAATTGTCCTCAATCTAAGATGAATGGCGTGGTTATGTAATTAGTAGAGGCTTTGAAGTTTGTTGTGTATTTATTTAAAATGCCTCATATCTCGTCTTTATTGCTTACGGAGTAGACAGCGCAAAAAGTAGCAAGGCCCGAAACTACATTTAGCATAATGACGAACACATTTTATAGAAAATATTTACGTGTGGCTAGCTCTACTGCCTCGTAGTCCAGTGGTGTTGTTGCCTGCAGAATCGGGGTCGTGGGTTCGATTCCCACGGAAAGCATACTTTGTTTAATTGTTTCCAGTTTGGTTAGGACATTGCAGGCTTGAATCACCTGATTGTCTGATAATAAAGATGATTCCGTGCTTCGGAAGACACGTTAAGCCGTTGGTCCCGGCTGCCATATGGTAGTCGTTAAAGAAACCACGTCAGAGGCCGAGAGGCAATTCCGTAGAACTCTGACAACAGGGTGTGCATGGTCGATTGACCGTGACGCCTACACGAAATGATGATGATCACTACGTAATTACTAAGGACTTCTAGACTTATATTATTAAGAGTCATCAGACGCTGCAGACTTTCTATTTATATCTATAGTTTAGTCTGGTTACCAGCAAAACCTTTGGACCAAATAGGGAATTAAAATAAATAAAATAAATATATACGGACACATAACACAGATTGAGCTAGCCACAATGTAAGTTCGAGACTTGTGTTATGGGATACTAACTCAACGATACTATATTATAATATAACAAATACATATATAGATAAACATCCAAGACCCAGACCAATCTGAAAAAGATCATTTTCCATCTTGACCTGGCCGGGGATCGAATCCGGGTACCCTCGTGTTAACCACTGCGCCACGGAGCTGTCAAGTAAAAGGTGCGATAAAGCGCCAATATGAATACAAAGGTGACAATAGTGATGTGCAAGTTCGAGGGTAGGCGTAATACGTTGCAGGTTTTAGTTTGTACGGCGGTCTAAGGGGGCAGGATAAATCTCATTGATTACATTAATCTGGTCATTGATTGTTTACTTGACAATTATGGAATTTCCAGTGAGCCATACCAGAGTAATATTAATGAGAGGCGGCTCAATCTATTCTAGCAAATCTATACTAATCTATAGAAGTTTGTTTGTTTGTTTGACCGCGCTAATCTCAGACACTACTGGTTCAAATTGGTGAATTTTTTTTGTGTTGGATATTCCATTTATTGAGGAAGGCTTTAGGCTATAAAACATCATGCTAAGACCAATAGGATCGAAGCATCATTAAAAAATTGTTTAGAAAATCATCTATATTAATAAAAAAAAAAACTAATTAACCATAATAACAGAAATTGCCGCGGACGAAGTCGCGGGCAACAGCTAGTTATAAATAAATTAAGTTTGGATTTAGGGACAGGATGAGCAATAAAAGGTAGTATGAATTGTCCCTACTTATCTTCAAACAAGGAAAACGACATCTCAAATACAGTTAGTCGTCGTAATGATGAAGATAATGACTTGGACCAGACAAAGTTTTTGGGTCAAACGGCTGCTAAATAATGACTTCGTAATCACTGGCGTCAAAATAAAAGAAAGTGAACGCAGGCACTTTCTTTGGAAGTGTTTGATGATTGGAAAGGATATTCGAAACTTCCCGATAAATATGTACTCAGTAATGTGACTTATGCTTAGTTTAGAAAGAGGTGTGAACATGATCAGTCTCGTGACGTGGTCATTGAGTTTATGTATCGTAAGTATATTGCTGAATTAAATTTGACGACGCATGATAATGTAGATGAAAATATTGAGTATGATATAAAAATATTAAATATATATATTAAATATAAATATATAAAAGGGGGAAATGAACTAAGAATTAAGCATAAGTTCGAATTACGCTGATATAGCAGACGCTATATCAGCGAAGAATCTTCGGAAGTGTTTGAAGATTAAAAATATATGTGATTTTTTGCTTAGCTTAGAAAGAGGTGTGAACTTGATTAGTCAGAATTTTGTCGTAGTCATTGAGTTTATGTGTCGTAAAGTATATTGCTGAATTCAAATTGACGACGCACGATAAAATGGGGAATAGAACTAAGAATTGAGTATGAGCTCCAATTCTTCTCTAAATGTGAAGAGTAAACGCAGACGCTATCTTTGAAGATTAAAAAAGATGTGTGATTTTATGCTTAGTTTAGAAAGAGGTGTAAACCTGATTAGTCAGTCTCGTGACGTGGTCATTGAGTTTATGTATCGTAAGTATTTTGTTGAACTAAAATGACGACGCACGATACAGTGGGGAATAGAACTAAGAATTGAGTATGTGAGCTCCAATTCTTCTCTTAATGTGAAGAGTGAACGCAGACGCTATCTTTGGAAGTTTTGAAGATTGAAAAATATGTGTAATATGCTTAGTTTACAAAGAGGTGTGAACCTGATTAGTCAGATTTGTGTCGTGGTCATTGAGTTTATGTATCGTAAGAATATTGTCGAGTTAAAATTGACGACACGATCAATCGACCATGGTGTCAAAGTTCTTCGGAACCGCCTCTCAGCGTCCACTGCAATAAATAGTTCTGTGTGTGTGGGACATAGCAACAGTTAGGCTTACAACGTTTAAAATAGAAAATAGGTCCTCTAAAGCTTTTCTGATCGGCACTGGTCAGACAAGGTCCGCAGGATGTAGCCGCTAACGATGAGCAGATAGACTAATTTCATGAAATTGATGAAATAAAGAAGGTATCGATTATTAGTGATGTGACTTGGTACTAATAAATTATACTTTCATACAGACTTGATAATATTTCGTCATTTTGTTCAAATATTGATAGAATTTCGCCATTTTGTGCAATACGCACATGGTAACAGGCTTGCAACGTCTCAAAAAGGACCTCGAAGGCTCTGCTGGATGGCCTTGGCACTGGGCAGACCGGATGCCAGTCAGGTCCGAAAATAGCCGCCAACCTACGAATATAATTATACGTAGCCGCCAACCAAAAGTGAAGAATGAATTACGAATCTATGTTGTCACACTTTCGTATAGGCTTGAAAGTATATCGCCATTTTGTTCACTGCAATACCCACTCATATCAACAGTATCGGCTTGTAAGTTGTAACGTAAATAGGCCTTCGAAGTCTTTATTGGCTGCCACTGGTCAAACATATCTCGCCCAGGTCAAAAACTAACCACTAACGACAAAAAAATACTAATTTCTATATTTAAGAAATGGAGAAAGAAACATACTTTGTAGATGGTTGCACAAAAGAAACTTTATAGCCGTTTACGGTGAGCAGAAATACTAATATCTATAACATTAAGAAATAAACACATTAATATCTGCGGTGTGTGGTTGCACTAGAATTGAGTATACTTTTCTACAGACTTGATTGAGTACATCGCCATTTTGTTCCATTGCAATGCGCACATAGTAACAGGCTTGCAACGTCTAAAATAGGCCTCCGAAGGCTCCGCTGGCTACCACCGGTCAGACCAGTCCAGGCCCGATCCAAAAATAGCCGTTTATGGTGAGAAGAAACACTAATTTCTATAAAATGTAAGAAATGAAAAATAAATAAAAATTAATAAGTATACTTCTCAACAGACTTGATTGAGCGCCATTTTGTTTCATTGCAATGCGCACATAGTAACAGCACGCAACGTCTAAAATAGGCCTCCGAAGGCTCCGCTGGCTGCCACCGGTCAGACCAGTCCAGGCCAGGTCCAAAAATAGCTGCTAACGGTGAGCATAAATACTCATTTCTCCTTTCACTGCGGCCGGAATCTGTACCTTAGGAACACGGTTTATTGACTCGAGTGGTTGGAAGGCTTTATTATCTTATTCATTGGTTTTCTTAGAATCCTTACTGATATTATAAACGTGAAGGTTTGTATGTATGAATGAATGAATGAATGAACAATTCTTAATTGCACCAAATAAACACACAATCGGTTGATCTCACATTTGGTACAAAGGCGGACTTATCCCTAAGCGATCTCCTTAACTTTAGGGTACAACGTCAACTGTAGGGTATGTTTACTTAAGTGTTTTATTTTGTATTCACAATGCTATTTTGATATTCTCTTTAAAATATGGTGAAAATATTTCATGCGGGCGGGGTTTGAACCAGGGACCTAGGTCTAGGTGCGACCTACGCTCTGCCAACTGAGCTACTGCATGATTCTACCTCGGCGCCGAAATTTTTTCACCATATTTTATGTCTTATATATTTATTTCTTATTTTAATAAGAAATAAAACGTGGTGATGGAAACTAAACATCATAGGGTTTGGTGCAGCAAAAAAAAAAAGGAAAAGTACTGTTACAGGTTACTTCGGGATCGACATTAACGGGAGCGTAGCCGCGGGCCACAGCTGGTTGTCTTATGTTACTAGCTCCGTGGCGCAGCGGTCAACACGCCAGCCTGCGACAAGGAGTGACCGGGTTCGATCCCCGGCCAGGTCAAGATGGAAAATGATCTTTTTCAGATTGGCCTGGGTCTTGGATGTGTATCTATATATGTATTTGTTATAAAATATAGTATCGTTGAATTAGTATCTCATAACACAAGTCTCGAACTTACATTGGGGCTAGCTCAATCTGTGTAATTTGTCCATATATATTTATTTTATTTATTTATTTATGTTTAGGGCTGTGGCAAAGGTTCTATCAGATCATAGGGTAATACCTGAAGGATGGTGATTTAAAGATATTGATGAAATCGGTTCTGAAGTTGAATTTATCCATTTCAAACAAACAGATACTTACATATAAACCTTTCCTCTTTATAATTTTAAACTAGAATGATAAACTTTCAGATGAAAATAACCGACTTAAACCAAACTAATTAACCTATTTTGACGAAATTTAAATGGAATTAATTCGGTTAAATAATAGGAGCTATGGTATGGCGCGGCGTTACAAAGATTCTCATAATCCTTTTTTGAAGTCGGTAAAAAAAATGTGACAAAACTTGTTTATGTTGTTGTACCTATAGTATTTCCGAAATAAGTAAAAAAAAATCTTCCTATTTATCTATCCCTATAATGAACATGTTTACTATCATTTGCTTAAACGTAATTTCATACAATCTCACTAAACCACTAAAACGCTAGTAGGTAACATATTTGGTAATGACAAACCAATTATTTTTTGTGATATGTCATCTTTTAAAAAAATTGACTTCAATTATATTCTCTTACAATACTTACAATTAGCTTACAATCTTATTCGTAGCTTACAATGGAACAATTCATTACATCAATTTAAAACTTATGGTAAACTACAGTTATAAATTAAAGAATTTAACTTATTTTTTTTTTTATCGTTACAGGTACTTTTGCAGTTAACTACCAAAGTTGATGTGAGGTGAGCTCGTATGACGACGGTTATAGAACAGTTAAAACCTCTGTTTTTTTGGAAGGCTATGTAGCTAGCTCCAAGTGAACTTTCTTTCGCTACTTCACCGGGCGTTTGAGGCGAGGGCAGAGTGCCCTCAGCCTTTATAGACAACATCGCCAAAGGGCCCCCTGGAGGGACGGACCTCGGCTTTGGGCGTTGCCTGTGTGCGCAAGGCTTGGAGGCAAACTCTCATATTGCCTGATGGGCCGCGTATACATGCATGCAAGCCTGAAGGGCCAATCTGAGAAACAATGGTTTTTAAACCTCTCTTCCTTTACCTTGTATATACCTACCATTTGTTATGATCATTTTCTATATTGATCTGACCGGAGATCGAAGCCAGAACCTCTGGTGTGGCAACCTGGCGTGATGATCACTAGACCAGATGTCATCTAAACAAATTAACCCTATTTATTGAAGAGCAGGTTGAAGCAACGAACAAAAAGGCAAAGTTATAGATTGTAGTTGTGATGTGACTAATAGCTCTCGAATGCGCTCCCTTCCCTGCCCTTTCAAGGCCTTCGATCTTTCTAGTGCAAACCTAGACGTACAAGTATACCTACTAGAAGCTTCGACACGTTTGATCGAGCTTTCAATGACAATAAAATTCTACGGCAAAAGGATTACTTGGATTAGTTTTTTGGTTCAGTTTACAATTTTAATAGGTTTCCTGTCCCAGGAATTGTATGTAAACATTTCAATTGTTTTATTATTGTTTTGATAAACAAAACAACTGGACTAGGAAAGGGTATGTATCCTGTATTTTTTTTGTAAATACTACTTAAATCTTGGAGGGGTGGAGTTATAAAAGATTTATACTATTAATCGAAGACCAGTCATATCGCCCCGCACAGGGTTTGAGGGTTAATTCTCTCAAAACAATAGAAATACCATTATACATCATCATCAGGTCTTTTTAGTCTCCACTGCAGGAGCATGACCCTCTCTGTACTACCGAAGCCATACTTGGGCAGAGCAGATAGAGGATTTGATTTGATTTGACACCATTATACATAAAACAATAATTTTGGCTTAATACAAACTCAAGATAATCATTTATCTACACTAATTTACACTTCTTCACTAATTATATAAAGAGGAAAGACTTGTTTGCATTGAATAGAATATTCTTTCACCATTAGAATTCTACATTATCCCTGATGAAAATAGACTACATGTTGAATACCTATATCTATACGTGTGAGTGTAGAGCTAGTGCAGGCCGCTGGTATTCATATAAAAAAAAAGTAAATCTTTTGGTGCATAGCGCACAGAGAGACAAACGATTTTAAATATGGGAAATATTGTGCCTCGGGCTCTCAACATAGGAAACGCAATATGATTTCATCGTTAAGTAAAATATGATATGACATAAAGAAAAATTTACTGTGTGAGTGTGCGGCAGACAGAACTTGCGTCTTATGAGTAAAGATCATCGCGCATTGCCCTAAGCAGACGTGAGACAATCATTAGGCGTATTCTAATCGTGTAAACAATAAACAAAGAACAATATTACGCGACAATTACGAAACTGTTATTTAATTCCAAGCATGTCTCTCTTAATATTCACGCCGCATTGAGTTACATAATATGGGTGGGCGGGCAGTAATTATGTCAAGACCTTACTGGACCAGGAAACTACAAGACGAGGTGTAGTTTAGTGTCGAATGAATGATTGATAACACAACACATACATTGGCACTCCACCAGCTTTTAGAGCGATAAAACCGGTAAAACAAGTCGTAGCTTAGGCCAGAACATAGCATGTGATATCCAAATCACCAATATTCTGAAAGCTATTCTAGATAAGGGTACACCAGGCACGATGGTTTGGCAGCACAGACAATACAACCTATTGTTATACCGTTTATATTCTCAGTATATATAATATTCATCTATGGGTTATATTGTCTGTGTTTGGCAGTTGCATGTCAAGACCTTACTATTTGAAGTCAAGTATGGATTATCTCCTCAATGTTTCGTGATTTAACGTGGTATGGCTGTAAATTTACCCTCATAACCGCTTGAAGGGGCGACTCAGTCCTTCAATATGAACAACTTTTCTTATAGGACCAATGCTGGGAAGTTAATCTTTTTAGACATTTCAATTTAAAAGAGTTCAGCCGGCCGAGCAATTTGTAAGAAAATTACGATTTTTTACGAGTTCTCACCGTTGGCCCCATCGGAATAGTTATCTGTACCGTACCGACGGACAGAGGATAGTTTTAATGGGAATGTAAAGTGTTAATTTACACACAAGCGGGGTCCGTAGCAAATTCTGTCTGTTCTCTTGCAGCTTGTTACGTGATTAATCCAGCACTGGTTGTACATACATATTATCACGTTGTATCCCTTTCGGGGTAGACAGAGCCTAAGGCCATAGGAACCACTAACTACGACTCAGTGCTGCCATCTGGTGTTAAACATTTCAGGAGAAAAGAATAGAATAATAACTACGCTCATTGATGGATATCAATGAGTGATATCCATCAATGATCGTTATTCTTCTTTTTAAACTTTTGCTTTTTATACACATAATTATGTATATAAACTGGACTTAGCACGAACCTTTTTAACATTTATTTTCGTTGACGTTTCAGTGTCAGTAATAACAAGGTTCGTCCCAAGTACCGTTTATATATAAAACTAGCTGTCGTCCGCGGCTTAGCTCGCGTTAATGTCGATCTCTCGGGCAGGAACAGTACTTTTTCATTGGAAAATATATACCCTATGTCTGTCTCCGATCCCCAGGCAACAGGTATACAAAATTACTTGACGATCGGTTCAGTAATGAAAGAATACAATGTTAAATAACCTTCCCTCATTTTCTCCCCCCGTCTCCTTCCCCCAACTCCTTTAAAGGCCGGCAACGCTCCTGTTACACCTTGGTGTTGCAGTTGTCCATGGGCAGCGCTGATCGCTTACCATCAGGTGACTTGCTTGCTCGTTTGCCGCCCTATAACATAAAAAAAAAACAAAGAAACAAACTCACTTTCGCAATTAAAATATTTGTATGGATTACGTATAGTTGTTTTGATTTATGTGATGTGGTGTAGAATTAACTATTTAATTTTATTGTTCATCTTTTCTTCGCGTCCATCACTCTACATTATTATTATTCTATTGTTTTATACATAAGATGGTGTTATCTAACACCATTCTTCTTTCATCCGATAAAATAATTTTCATATCGACTTTTCTTCGATACGAGAAAGTTCTTCTATTTTCAAATGTGTGTCTAAATGTACATGTAGATAAAATAATATTGGGGTTTATTTTAAGACTAGCTGTTGCCCGCGACTTCATCTGCGGCAATTTCTGTTATTATGATTAATTATCGTTTTCAAAACATTTTTAATGCTTCGCTCCTATTGGTCGCAGCGTTATGTTTTATAGCCTAAAGCCTTCCTCAATAAATGGACTATCCAACACAAAAAGAAATTTCCAATTTGAACCAGTAGTTAGCGCGTTCAAACAAACAAACTCTTCAGCTTTATAATATTAGTATAGATGTGATTATAGTTATTGAATGTACGAATACTTCAGTTATTTAACTGAAGAAGTACATAGTTATGAGTCACTTTATTAACCAAAACATTTAATTTCCAATTAGATTGTTCTTAGCGCTGTTTTTCTGGATTTTTAGGGGCTTTTCTGTATTTTTAGGGAAACGCTACTGGCGGATGACATACGATGAATATTAATGAATGAATAATATTCTAAATGACTGTAATAAAACCTTTAAGAAGTAGTAAATTATTATTTAATGTTGTTAGGTAATAAAACATGCAATTTAATATGTTGCTATCCAATATCACTTGCGGTCTATTGGGTAATTCTTTTGCATAATATAGCACTTTAGAAATAACTTGAAGTTATAATATCTTAGTAGAATATTTTATAAGCAAATTTAAAATTACTTGTCGGAAGACGTCGGTTATTCTTGTCAATAAATAATCTTACTTATACTGTATACATTAAAAAAGTACTGAACCAATTTTGATAAAATTTTAATAGGACAGATTGGAAAGCATATATTCTAAATACAAAGGCCTCATATATAAACCCTTTCAAAGAATTGTTCAATACGGAGTTATGAGATAGTAAACATTAAAAAAATACGACCCAATTGAGAATTTTAGAGAATATAATTTTTCTAGCTTCTAGGTTTAGAAGCAATATAAAACAAAAGTTTAGAAAAACAGACGAAAAAATCAAAAACACCATGTGTACAAATAAACACTTTCTTGGCCAACAATTATCTACTATTGATATTAAATCGTTGATGTCGACAATAAAAAAAAAATATTGAATTTAATAAAAAAAAATGTATAAGAAAATAAATTTAGTATGCCAATTTCTTAAAATTTGCTAAAGTAAAGCATTTATTTGACCTTTGAGACCCAAGCCTTAAAATATTTGCACTTAATATAAATGGATAATTCAATTTTCAATGGATTGTATAAGTCAATGCTATAAATTAAATTATACACATGCACAACTTAGCCGATTATCCAACTAATCAAAGACGTAACCACACATCGATTACCCTTCATTGTTACTTAATTTCTAATTTATTGTGGTAATAAAGGCAATTACTTGGAAGTAATCGCTTTGATGGCTATCTTGTTGACTATATCGATTTCAATTAAACATAATGACATAATAGTCTAGAATTGAGTTGCAACTGTAGCAAAACAACTTACGTATAGACTATATTAAGGAGTGACTCAGACCACAAATCTGAACAACTTTCATTATGGGACCAACTTCGACATCGTGAAAAAATTATCTGCTCTTTCATACAAAAGTGAAATATCTACTTGGCCAAAATCTATGGAACATCTGATTTTTTTTGCAGTTTAATCAATCAATCTTCAAACGTTTGCTAATTAATTAAATTTCACCCTGTATAGGGACAAATCACACAGATAGAGCTAGCCCCACAATAAGTTCGAGACTTGTGATAAGGAAAATTGAGTTAAAGATTCAAAGATTTATTCAGAAAATAGGCCTTCTCAGGCACTTTTTCACGTCAATTTACATTTTAAATAATACTTATTATATTATATTCAAATTATTAATTATTGTTTAAAAGCTACAAACTACTAGCTAGTTAGTACTCAACTATACTATATTTTATAACAAATAACGTATCGCTGAGCTACAACCTTTTGGTATCGTTGCGGCACACATGTTAACAAGATTAGGCTATTTTTGTGTGTTTCTTAATGTTTCTAACTGTGATGTTTGTATATATCATGTTTGTATGTGTGTCTTTTTGATGCTAATAAAGTTGATATCTATTTATCTATCTATAAATACATTTAACATCATCAAACATTTAATATGAGTCCCTGGACAATATGAAAAATACCATTTGCCATCTTGACCTGAATAGGAATTGAATCGGGGACCTTCGGGGTGTCGTGGCATGATGACTATTGGGCCGTATAGACGTCATTTTTTTTCGTTCGTTCGTCAATTCTATCTATCTTAGATAGACTACTTATCTCATTTAAGTTCTTATATCCAGGAGTACGAGGGGTATGAAGAGTATCTATACACTCTTTGATTTGTAGCAGTCAAGGTGTGAATTTACCCTCGACTTTCCCTGGAAGGGGTGATTCAGCCCGACAAAATGAACAACTTTTCCTAAGGGACCAAAACTGGGAACTCACGATATTTTCTTACAATAGTGTTCCGAGGGTCGACAATTTGTATGGAAATGGGAAATTGATTTACATTGATGGGCTGAATCACCCTTTTTAAGGGAATTTGGAGGGTAAATTTACATGCTGTCTAGTTTGAATAATACTTTTTCGTATTCTTAAAGTAGTTTTTTCAACAAATGAGGCACGCAAGGGTAGCATAGACACGCAATCCCAAGCTCGAACCGTCTCACGCAGTCAAAACTATTTTTGTGGCTATTCAACTTAACGAAAGAAATTGATGGTAAAAAAGAAAGTTCTTTAATTGATTAAAGCATTTTAAGCACGTTAAGCCGGTGGTCCCGGCTGCCACCTGGTAGTCGTTAGAGGAACCACGTCAGAGGCCGAGAGGCGGTTCCGAAGAACTCTGACACCAGGGTGTGCATGGTCGATTGACCGTGACACCTACTAAAAAAAAAAGCTTTTTAAAATAAAATCCACAATTTGCGCAATCATTTAAAGACTTATACAGGGCAACTTGAAAAAAACCTGTCTCTGTCGGTTCTGTCTACCCCGCAAAGAAAAAAGACGTGTAGTATGTATATTTATATATATGTGATCATAGAATATTGCCTCACATTTTTATAAACTTACTGCAAGACAGTCGGGGGCAGATAAATGTGACTACATACATGGCGTGATTTTGAACCCCCTAGCTATATTGAAATCTGGGAATCAGAATCTCTAATGGATTACAGAATCGTAAGAAAAAAAGGTAAAAAACGAAAAAAAAATATTTAACCTTTCATAGAAATTCGTTCAGCTGATCGGCGACTTTGTATGGGAAACCTAATTTTCTTTTTCGTTTTTTATCTTTTTTTCTTGCAATTCTGTGTTCCATTAAGGATTCTGATTCACAGATTTCAATATAGCTAGGGGGTTCAAAATCACGTTGTACATAGTATCACGTCTTTTTCCCTTGCGGGTAGAGTGGTCTATAAGACCAAGATAAGACCTGAAGGCCACGTTTAGCATGTTGGTGCATTAGGTGGAAAACGGAATCAAACTAATGATGGGTTGCTAGCCGCATCGCCTATTAACATGATTCCTCTGATTTTACCCATTTCCTTGATCGGTGTTGACTATCTGCGCGGGAAGAGAAGCAGCTGGTAAACTCTACGTTTTTTCTTTTTTTCCCAGACCAGCATGGAAGAGGAATGTGACTACCCTACAATTTAAAATCTGTTGCTAGAGGGGTCAGTTTTGTCTGCGCCTGACTGTACATACCTCAAAATAAAGAACTACCGTTACATCAGGCATTTGGGTCAGTAACTTTTGACGACTGCGCTTTTTATTAATTTTAATTGACGTCAAAAGTGGAAGGCCGAATTAATTTAATATTTCGCACGGTTTGGTCCGTTATTGTTGTTTTTGTTTTCCGTGTGTGTAAGTGGCCAACATTGGTGTCAGATTTTTAAAGCTGCTTAACGGCATTTGACATAGCTTATCGACTGCCGTTAATGATGACAGCCTGGACCAACGGCTTAAAACGTGCCTTACGAAGCACGTAAGAGCTCGAGAATTGTTTGTACCACTTGCGGTCACCCATCACAGTGGGGACTACGCCCAGGATTGCTTAACTTAAGCTCTATTAATGCTCACGACTACTGGGCTATTATTGTATAGGACATCTTGCATTCTTGCTCATAAAAACTATTCCATCACACGTTCTTATTCCTTACGGGGTAGGAAGGAAGAAAGTGGCCAAACAGCGCACAAGTATGTACTTGTGCTCTGTTTGACCTCACTGTAACAATTATCAAGATAAAACGTGCTAAAAAATGTTTATTCAAATAGAAGCATTTTTTTTTTCAAATCTTATTTGCTCTTTTAAATTAAATCTCTTCATCATCAGGTCTTTTTTAGTCTGCACTTCTAGAGCATAATCCTCTCTGTACTATCGGAGCCAGAGCAGACAGAGGATATACTGAAATCCTGGAATAGTAATCCCAATTGGAATACAGAATCTAAGAAAAACAGCTAAAAAACGAAAACAAATTGGACCTTCCATAGAAATTCGTCCAGCTGATCGGCGACTGTATATGGGAAGCCTAAATTTTTTGTTCGATTTTCACCTTTTTTTCTTGCAATTCTGTATTCCATTAGGGTTTCCGATTCCAGGGTTTCAGTATAGTTCACAGGTTCAAACTCACACGCTATCAATAACACATGTTCTGGAACCATGCTGGTCTGGGAGAAAATAAATAACGTAAAATGTGCTGCTTCTCTTCCCGCGCAGATCGTAAAAGCCGATCGAGGTAATGGGTAAAATCTGAGGGACCATGATAATAGGCGATGCGGCTAGCAACCCATCACTATTTTGATTCCGTTTTCCACCTCATGCCCATCAAAATGCTAAATGTGGCCTTCAGGTCTTATAGACCTAGGCTCTGTCTACCCCGCGAGGGAAATAGACGTGATATGTATGTATGTAAGTTCTGGAAACACGAATATGTCACACCTGACCTAAATTATATAATACACATTCGTGAGGCTAACAACAAACGCCATAATGTACAAGCAAAAGAAACGCGATTTCAAGCTCTAATTGCATAAAACAATACTGCAATACATACGTTTCCTAATAGCTCGTAACTGCTATGTAATAAGTGCCAATTTTCCGTGAAGCGGTGACAAAGATAAGCCACGCTCCACATTTGCACCTGTGTTATATTTTCAAAATCGATAAGTGTGAAATTTTCTAGTCACCTGAATACATATGTAGCATTTGTCGTGCGACTGTTTGAATGTCATTCGTACTTTTTAGGGTTCCGCACCAAAAGGGTAAAAACGGGACCCTATTAATGTCGCTCCGCTGTCCGTCTCTCTGTCGTGTTTGTCTGTCCGTCTGTCACCAGGCTCTATCTCATGAACCGTGATAAGCTGAAATTTTTACAGATGATGTATTTCTGTTGCCGCTATAACAACAAATACTAAAATATAGAATAAAAAAAATATTATAGGGGGCTCCCATACAACAAACGTGATTTTCTTGCTTGTTTTTGCTCGACATTGATAAAGGCAATAGGTAGATGCTTGAAATATTCACAGAATATTTAGTTATATATTCGCTTTAAAAATAAATCCTTATCCTAACTAATATTATAAATGCGAAAGTGAGTTTGTTTGTTTGTTTGTTACGCTTTCACGCCGTAACTACTGAACCGATCATCATGAAATTTTGCATACAAGTTCTCTGGAGTACGGAGAAGGACATAGGCTACCTTTAATCCCGGGAAAAAGTACTATTCCCGAGGGATCGACATTGACGCGGGCGGAGCCGCAGGCGAAAGCTAGTAATTAAATAAAAATAATATTAAAGGGAGGCTCCCATATAGATATAACAGACATTATTTTTTTGCCGTTTTTATAGACGATATGGAACCCTTAGTGTGCGAAACCGACTCGCACTTGGCCTGTTATTTTTTTATATTAAATGGGTTTACTCTTTTAGACCAGTGACGAAGCCTTTGAAAATGATAAAAAAAGCAAAATAAAATTATAGTAGCATGAAACCCATAGCAAGAGGAAAATAATATATCAAAAATTAAAGGAAAAACAAATTACGGGCGATGTGAGGTCAGAAAGTGGAAGGGGGTGAGCTTTTAAGGGTAAAAAACTGTTTGTCTTGATTTCCGGCAAAACTGCAAGCTATGGAAAAACGAACCCATGGAAAAACGAAGTTCTAAGGTATCCAAAATTCAAAAAAATTGTTTTCGGTAGTCGGTTAAATCTCATTGTGCTGTATCGATGCTGATCTGGGAGAAAAGAAAAAGCTTAGAATGTACCAGCTGCTTTTCTTCCCGCGCAAATCGTAAAACCCGATCGAGGGAATGGGTAAAATCTGAGGAATCATGTCAATAGGCGATGTGGTTAGCAACCCATCACTATTTTGATTCCGTTTTCCATCTACATACCCTCCAACATGCTAAACGTGGCCTTCAGGTCTTATAGACCTAGGCTCTGTCTAACCCGTGAAAGACGTGATACTATTTATTTATTATCTCAGACTTTACAAGCGTAGGCGCTTATAATACTCACCCTCAATGGACCATGAAGATATAATCAAAACAATACATATTTATTATCATAAGTCATAAGAATCAATCAAAACTAAATCGCCCACGCATTCGATCCTACCTAACATAATTTGAATGTGACCGTCTATGCCGTAGAAAGTGGCGCCTACGCCGAGGTCGCAGTGAAATCTGGTGATGTATGATTATTAGTGATGACTGATGCGATCATGCTTAGGCCGACTAGCCGATTGGCCGCTCAATCGGTTGTGAAGAGGCCGACTATTCGGCCGAGCCGATAATGGTGTCGGGCATTTCCGTCAAACATTTAGTTTATTGAAGAGAAGAATATATTAGTGATGTAACGAATGTCTCTTTTTAGCATTCTAATGCTAAAATGCATTAAATGCTGCATAAAATGCTGCGAATGCGAATGCGAATATATGTTACCGACAATGCAAATATTCAGTCTTTGTTCATATTTGGCGCCAATTTGTCTATGGCTTGGCGGCAGTCGCGTTCGGATAAGGTTCGTTACGTTCGTATCTAATAAATAAATTTAAATGAATGGATTCTGTTTTTATTAACCTAATGTTACCTTCAATTTGTTTTTGTTTTCTGATATTCATAATAATTCATATTCGCAAAACATTCGCTAATAATAAAAAAAAATATATTATGTTGTTTTGTTTGTTAATTCAGAAAATGTTTTCTTTACAAGCAAGTAATTAACAAGCAAGTAAAAAAACAAAGCAGTCTTTACTTGTAATCAGTCTCTAAGACTGGTTGACTGGAAGAGATCCCCTACTGGGATAAGTCCGCCATTGTGCATATTCTCTGTCTAGCTATTAAGCTTACTTCTTTTATGGTATTTGATGTTATTTTATGTACAATAAAGAATATACAACAACAACAACAACAAAGACTGCTTTGTTTTAAAAATGTGTAAGACTGAATATAAAATAAAAATATTAAAAACATAAAAAATTATCTACTCCCTATTTCTTCCTACATATTATTGAGATATATACAATTATACATACAAAAAAAATAGAAGCCGGACAATCGGCGCTCTTTGCCGAATATTCGCCGACTAGTCGCGTCGGTACCATAATAGCTGAATATTCTAGTCGCCGACTAGTCGGAACATCTCTAGATTCTACATATGATAAGTTACTTGTAAATACCCGTAGCTATGCCCGTAGGACGTATAACATTCAATATGAAATTTTTAGGGTTCCGTACCCAAAGGATAAAAACGGGACCTTATTAATATGGCTCCGCAGTCCGTCTGTCTGTCCGTCTGCTCGTATGTTACCAGGCTGTATCTCATGAACCGCGATAGTTAGACAGTTGAAATATTCACAGGTTATGTATTTCTATTGCTGCTATAACAAACAATACTAAAAAATTGATTAAAATAGGGGGCTCTCATACAACAGACATGATTTATTTCCCGTTTTTATAAAAAATGGTACGGAACCCTTTGTTCGCGAGTACGACTCGTACTTGGCCGGTTTATGACGTCACAAAACATTAATTCAAACTACTCCGAACAATACTGCTTATCGGGCTTATAAAGAATTTTAAAACAGTCGCTTCTATTATTTTCACACATCATTTTAAGGAAAAAGTGAAAAAGGTTTACCTACCTACTATTTGGGTTTTTGTAACATGCAAATAACCATGAAAGCCTCTATTTCGAAATCACGATACCCCAATTTTATTTATTTGTATGGATAACATTATCTAAATGCGAGGCGATGCGGGCTACAATCATGTTTTCGAGTGTTATGCAAACATACCAACATGTTGTATGTATGTACATATATTGGGCTAAAATGTACTGTACAATGCTTGCCAAAAATATACTGAAGTCTAATAATACCTAAGACAGAGATAGAAGTACATAAATATTATTACCATGTCTCACTCGCTCTATTAATATAGTACCTATTCGAAGCTATCCTATATATATAGACGCTAAGTTAATGCTACTTGATTTGGGTGGTTCAGGTACCTATTTTGTTTTTTTTTAATCCAAGTTTAACCCTCTTATTCATAAAAATTAGCAAACGTTTATTGAACCTATTTTAGTTAAAATATGTTTTGTCCTTATCCCTCTCTGCAACGATTGGCATGGAAAGTACGAGACAATACATGTTTTAACTAAAATAGGTTTAATAAGCGTTTGTTATTTTTTATGAATAAGAGGGTAACTGTTTAAGGGGCAAATAACATCCTCCGTACTTTTCACAGATGAAATGAAATCACATTTTATTTAAAAGAAAAAAATACTAAACAAAATACTCTTTTTCAAGTCATTTGAGAAATTATATATTCAAGACAGAGGTAAATAGGTAATCTTTGATTATATGAGTGGTAGGTAACACACACATGCAGAGGTTATTACATATTTTTAAAAATCCAGTTAAAAGATTCACACCTTTCTTTGTAAGCGTATGAGTATTGATGCTTTAGCTATGAAAGACACAGCTTATGACCCCTTCCCATCTATTGTCACACGCTGACACACTCGGTTGACCCTCCCCTCCCCTTGAAATGTAACATATTTATGGATAGACCTTAATTGACTATTCATCATCATCATCATCATCAGGTCCTTTTTAGTCTCCACTACAGGAGCACGACCCTCTCTGTACTACTAGGGCCGTACTTGGCCAGAGCAGCCAGAGGACTGACTATTCGATGAACGAGAATAATCAAAGGATCATTATTAAAATCATTGTCCGATTTAACAAAATATCCAAGTTTCTTTTCGCGTTTTTTTTTATTACTAGCACCCCGCCCCGATTTCGCGATTTATTATACAATACTAGCTTTCGCCCGCGGCTCCGCCCGCGTCAATGTCGATCCCTCAGGAATAGTACTTTTTCCCGGGATAAAAATTAGCCTATGTACTTCTCCTTACTCCAGAGAACTTGTATGCAAAATTTTATGATGATCGGTTCAGTAGTTACGGCGTGAAAGCGTTACAAACACACGAATAATCAAACAAACAAACTCACTTTCGCATTTATAATATTAGTAAGGATAAAGCTTCCTTTTGAATCACTCTACCTATTAAAAGAAACAGCATCAAAATTTCTTAGTGTTAACGAACATTTCGTAGTATTATCTAAGCATACGAGTACATAGGGACTTGTTATGTGTTGGGGACAGACAGACAGCGAGAAACGGCTTTGTTTTATACTATGTAGTGAAGTAGACATAGACATAACTTTTCCAGACCAAAACCAAATACCAATAGGTACATGAACACAATGTAATAAGAAAGGTAGATAAAAAAAGGACACGGTTGTAATTATTTTGTACTGCTTAACATTTTATATACAGATTAAAATAGTGACTAATAACCCGTATACGAGTATATTGATGTTAAAAGCTGTCATGTACTTGACCCACTTAACAAAATCGTTGTTTTTCCAATTTAAGGTCTGTGCACATTACAGAGTTTACCACTTTAATTTTCAAACCAAAAATAACATTTTTAGATGATGTCTTTGAAAAAATTAAGGGTATCAACCGTCTGGCCAGCGAGGAGAGTGTAGGCCAAACCCTCTGTCTGCTCTGGCTCCGGTAGTACATGCTCTTGCAGTGGAGACTAAAAAGACCCGATGATGATGATGATGATGAAGGGTATCAACCTCAAATGCTTGCCCCTTCTCCCGAGCTGCTACTTGCTTTTATCATCATCTGAGTAGTATTTCAATACTATAATTGACTAGCTCGGTGGCGCAGCGGTCAACACGCCTGCCTGCGACACGGAGTGACCGGGTTCGATCCCCGGCCAGGTCAACATGGAAAATTATCTTTTTCAGATTGGCCTGGGTCTTGGATGTTTATCTATATATGTATTTGTTATAAAATATAGTATCGTTGAGTTAGTATCCCATAACACAAGTCTCGCACTTACTTTGGGGCTAGCTCAATCTGTGTGATTTGTCCGAATATATATATTCCTATTCTTTCCCAACTTAATAATGCTTTCGATGGACAGCTGCGTCGGAAGCACAAGAAGCCAAAGAAACTGCGCTTGCCAACTCTGTCAAGCGTTGGAGTATGGCTATATATCCCATGGAACAAAGAATCTGAGCAAGGCCTTTGTCCAGCAGTGGAGTTCTTACGGATGATGATGCTTTTGATCCTGGCTATTTGATATAAGTTTTTAAATTAAGAAGTTCGTTTTCCAAATCCATAGTATATGTACTACATGTGTGTGTTTATAAATCCATAGTATATGTACTACATTATGTCACCTAGAAAAAAAAAACCGGCCATGTCGAGTCGGACTCGCGCACTTAGGGTTCAGTACCGTTATCTATAAAAACGGCAAAAAAATCATGTCTGTTGTATGGGAGCCTCCCTTTAATATTAATTTTATTTTTATTTAATTATTTATTTTTAAAGCGAATATAATAACTAAATATTCTGTGAATATTTCAAGCATCTACCTATTGCCGTTATCAATGTCGAACAAAAACAAGCAAGAAAATCACGTTTATTATATGGGTCCCTCATTTTTTTTTTTTTTTAGTATTTGTTGTTATAGCGGCAACAGAAATACATCATCTCTGGAAATTTCAGCTGTCTAACTATCACGGTTCATGAGATACAGCCTGGTGACAGACGGACAGACAGACGGACAGCAGAGCGACAGTAATAGGGTCCCGTTTTTCTCTTTGAGTACGATACCCTAAACATAGTCTTCAAACTCTTGAAACTTATAATAAAACCCTTCTTTTTAGATCAGAGGTTACAAAATCTTGCTTGATATAAACCGCATCGTACAAGAAACCTATTGTGGCTTGGTATGTCGATTCTTTTATTGGGTTTGCAGCCGACGGCTTCTTTGCACAATGCAAACGAGCAAATTGAATAAGCCTTGAATCGTTCTTTCATACGTTTGTATGACGAAAGATGCAATAACTGATAAGCCATCTCTTTCCTTTTGTAGACGCGAAAGGGAGAGAAAACCTTATGCCTTTTTAACGTTGAGGGCCATACGTACGAGTACACTACTTTATACTTTATTTACGCTTTCTGTGTGTATGCATTGTCCTTTGCTAACTCAGTGTACAACGTTTTGATAGTTACATCAAAATACATTGCGTTTTATATATCTTAAACTAGCTGCTGCCCGCGACTTCGTCCGCGGCAATTTCTGTTATTATGAATTCCTTTTTTTATTAGTATAGATGAATAATTTTCCCCCGTTTTCAAAACATTTTTTATTGATGCTTCGCTCCTAGTGGTCGCAGCGTGATGTTTTATAGCCTTAAGCCTTCCTCAATAAATGGACTATCACAACACAAAAATAATTTTTCAATTTGAACCAGTAGTTTCTGAGATTAGCGCGTTCAAACAAACAAACTCTTCAGCTTTATAATATAAGTATAGATTACACGTTTGAGACATAAAGCGTGATAACGTTATCAGATTTGGCCGAAGATAGATGGTAATTGCGATTGTAAAGATTTACCTAGACGCGATGTATACACTCATAAACATTAACGTCATAGGATATACTTGGTATCTGTTAGTGATCGTAGTCTATGCAAATTTTCCTGTGTGTGTAGAGGTCGAAAATAATTTGGGTAATATTGGTAAAAATCACAATACGGACAAAGTCTGTAGATTTGTCAATGACAGCTAAAACGCTGTACAAATGAAATTAATAATGCCTATTAGTTTCATTTGTAATACGCTAATACGTGACTAAGATGCATATAAAAAAATGAGATATAGTAGGATCATCATAATCATTTCGTGTAGGTGACACGGTCAATCGACCAATCACACCTTGGTGTCAGAATTCTTCAGAACCGCCTTTTGGCCTCTGATGTGGTTCCTCTAACGACTACCAGATGGCAGCCGGGACCAACGGCTTAACGTGCCTTCCGAAGCAGCATAATAGGATAAGGAGGGTACTTTCTAATCTAAAAGTAATAGGTTTTAAAATAATAAACAAGTTGAAATATTTAGAAGTTATTTTGGAATAAAGAAACTCCTGCATTGAAGTGTTCATAATGAGGGTACACCTCTACACCTCTACTCTCTACCGGTACACTCAATGGGATACACAGAAATTCGTTTTCTACTAAGTCTAGAAAACTGGCAGTTAGAACTTGTGTGATAGATAACAGTTCATCGAATAGTTATTATTCGATGAACTGTTATCACACAAATATCTTACATGCTTTGAAACCTCACATTTTAAGCATACTTAAAATTTATGCATTAAAAACAAGTTTTATTACTTTTACATTATTTTAAATAAATGATTTATATGTATGTATAAATCAAAGCCTGTGTTGTCTAGGAATTCACTTCACGGTATCCATGAAATATCTCAAAAACTACAAAGAACTACAAACACAACTAACACTTCTTCTACCTTATCCTTATCCCACTATTTATGTGGGGTCGGCACAGCATGTAAGCTTTTTCCATTTCTGTCTATCTCCAGTCAACTCGTCCGTCACTCCCTTTCTACACATATCCTCCTTTACACACTCCATCCAACGTTTCCTTGGTCTCCCTCTGTTTCGATGACCTTTGACATGCATATTCAGAACCTGCCTGGTTATATGACTAACACACTACATATAATATGTGTTAAAAGTAACTATTACAATTATACATTGTTGAAGTATATTATTGATAGTCGCATGGCTGAAACAATAGGTGCTAATGAGAAGACAAACGATAGCATACCAGAGATGGAAACGCTCCCATAAAAATTATCAACTTATGACTAAAATAAATAGGAGGAGGACGGAGCGTCAACTTGTGTCACGTATGGCATAGAAGCAAGTATATTATGTCATATTTTTTCTATTGACATATATAATATACTATTGTTTGTTTGTTTATCTCTCATATCGATGAGACGTAAGGTCGACCTGATGTTATAGACAAACAAAAATGTGATCAGCGCTTTGTTAAATACCTTCTTGGTAAATAAATAATCTATCTTTCTTACATGGCTTTCTTATAACACCATAGACTCGCTTATTGCATCTTTATCTGTACAACAGATCATTATACAACGTGATTTTGAATCCCCTAGCTATATTGAAATCTAGGAATCAGAATCCTTAATGGAACACAGAATTGCTAGAAAAAAAGGTTATTATCCAAAAAGAAAATTAGGTTTCCCATACAAAGTCGTCGATCAGCTGGACGAATTTCTATGAAAAGTTAAATTTATATTTTCGGTTTTTACCTTTTTTTCTTACAATTCTGTATTTCATTAGGGATTCTGATTCCCAGATTTCAATATAGCTAGGAAGTTCAAAATCACGTTGTATACAGTCTGTATATGATCTGTTAGTATCTAAGTTACGAATTATTTTGTCTTTTCTTTTCTTTTTCTCGCTCGTCACCTTCATGGACAAGTATTTTCATTTCCACTCTAGCATTGACGCAATACGTCTTTTCATAGTTCAAAGACACGTGTTTCATCGAAAAATGGTTGTCACTTTACTACCATCCATTAGAAACCTCACCACACAAAGACCAGAAGTAAAAAATGCCTTAAAGCAGTGAAACTGCCTACTTTCACTACTATTGTTCGGACACCCTTTGTCATGTTGTTATTAACGTTAGTGTTGTCATCGATCTTCACTGCTGCGTTTTGTTGAACAAAATGTCTTAAGGTATACAAAAAGATGAAATGTCATTTAAAGCTGAAATTTCATATATTACTATATATTAAATGTTATAGCATTAGAGAAAGTTTGTTTATTTAGATGACATGATTATGGTCGACAATACATCACATAAACTAAACAAAAAACGGCCAAGTGCGAACGGGACTCGCGACAGTTCAGCATAAACTACCTTGCGGTTTCTGGTTTTTTTTATTTTATTTGTACTGTTTCAAATTTCAGGTCAGGGATGCTATTCCCAACTGCTGATCTATCCTGTGGTTGCAGGTATGGTATCGGGTATGCGCGCCCGGCCTCCCAAGCTACTGATGCCTTTCCCCCAATCATCTAAATAAGTAGTGGCCCAATACCTTCACTCCCTTCCAAAATCCAACAAATTCCTTCCCCAGCTTGAAAATTCGTTCGATGTGCAGCATCGTCGGAAGCACAAGAAGCCAAATAATAAAAATTCGCAAAATATGCTTCCATATCTTAATTTTATATCACAAATTGAGATCTGCGGTCTCTTGACGCTGTAAAAATCAACGTTATCAAAAGTTATGGTCATTTATGAAGCATATTTTGCGAATTTGTTTGAACTCGCAAGAGAATCAAAACCTGTTTGGTAGTTCCCGCTGACCTAGAATCATGCGATCATACGTTCAGTCGTTCCCGAAGTAAAGCGTATTGGCAGACAGACAAACAAATAGACAAACAGACGGCCAACCGAGTGATCCTATAAGGGTTCCTTTTTATTGAGGTACGCTCCCCTCAAATTTTTAAAAGAATTTTCATGCTCTTCATTCCTCGCTTGAACATGATGTCAATTCCAGGATAGGGATTTCAAAGGAACGTTTCAAAGTAACTTCCTTTCTCTATCGTAGGGAGCCGGTCAAGTATAGTTATTACGTAAGCAGGATATCAGCAATGTTTAACCACTTCCTCCTTCTTGTCAGCTAAATAAAGTGAAGCTCTAGTCTATCCGGGTTTACGCCAACAAACATTTTCGAGATATTTTGCTGACGTCATCACCATAAAACCCCCGTTCCTCATGTTATCATCAAAACAAGCCAAGTATAGACCCGCTACCCACCTTTGCTGCTTACACAACTTTTAAATGAGTCTAGGAATAAAATAGAACATTGTATTTGAATGCTAAAGCTAACTTTGTAGATAAGACAAAAAATCCAACATCACAATAATCCTGCCATTCGTATGTATCACGACCAGAAATAAACATCTTGATTTGCTACACCATAATGCAATAAATACCAGATTTATATATCAACGTATCTATGCAAATCAGTGAACAAACAGAACAGCAGTGGCGTGATAAAATTCCTTGTATGTCATATTATCCTGCTAATATAGGAGATGTAGAAACTTAAAGGATCAGCTTTTATAAAGACGTCGATTTAAATCAGCCGGGTTGTCGTATATTGACCGTTGGCCAGGCGTTGCCGCGTTACGTATAAACTGGTTTCTTGTTGACTCAATACAAAAGGATTAATGAGTAGGCAGGCAAATCGATTTCTTATTGGCTTGTTTATAACCTTTATATTGAGACTGAGCTGTCGCCCGCAGCCACGCTCGCTTAAATGTCGATCCCGCGGGAACAGTACTTTTTCCCGGGATAAATGGTAAAACATGTGTTAATATAGGTATTAACCTACCTGTGTGCAAAATTTCGTCAAAATCCGTTCTGCTGTTTTGACTATATTGAGTAACAATATCCATATATAATCACAAACTTTTGCATTTATAATAAGGCTTTCATTTGTTTTAGCCTCTGATGATCTTCATTAGGTTTTAAATCACCGTGTTGGGCCTACGTGTCCAAATTTTAAACTCATCGATCATTGGTACAAACTTCTAGATAGAGATGTTGTTAATGTAGCATTTTACAAAATAAAAATGATCTTGGTTTTGATACCCTTATCCAGCATAACACACGGTTTTCTAATATTAAGAAACAATTTAGCTGCATGTCAACATAGTCTGCGTGTTAAAATTAAAATTTAATATGTGAAATATGTAACTCGCAGAAATTTTTCATGTGGGTTTTACCTATGTGTAATTAGTGAAATAACCAAAGATAAAATTTAAGCCTACATTTTTGCTCAAATTCTAAATACCGTCAGAAATTATGTAACTAAATAAAATGTTATGCATATATTATAAAATTAAGAAAATAATAAGCAAATCTTTACAAAATCATGAATATGCCATAATTTCAGGTAGTTTTACGTCAAATGTATTTCTAGGAACTGCTTATGCATATTTCTTTGACATTTCCTTATATGTGACACGTTTGACAATTCATAAGAACATGTAATTTTTAACAATTACCTAAATATTGATTGATACTAGGTAAATTTAATCAGAAAAATCAATTGTACTGTCAAGTTAGGAGAGGAAAACTAAGTTGATGCGATATAAGTACATACTTAAGTAACAAATGACGGTATAGTTATGTCAGCCGGCTTTCAAGGCGCTTGAGCAGGTGGGTGTGTCAACACGATTGTGCGTAGTAGTAATTGCTAATGAATCATTTATATAAGGTTGGTAATGTAGAAAAACATGTTTTTTTAAATGTCCTTTGGCGTATTGAGTAACCGGCAATTGTACCTATGTTAATAAATAAATATATATGGGCAAATCATACAGATTGAGCTAACCCCACAGTTAGTTGTAAACTTGTGTCGTGAGATACTATATCAACGATACTATATTTTATAATAAATACATTTATAGATAAACATCCAAGCTCCAAGTCAATTTGAAAAAGATTGTTTTCCATCTTGACCTGAACAGGGATCGACCCCGGCCCTGCAGAACCCTTTCTTCAGTTACGGGTTAGAAGCTTTTACCTTTGTCTCCTGTATCTCTAAAAGCATTACCTTCCTACTTAGTCCATTATACTAAATTCTGGTTCTCATTTCATCATGTTTGTTTTTTTCATCATCATCATCATTCATCATTTCAGCCATAAATAGTCCACTGCTGGACTAAGGCGCCTCTCCCAAGGCATTTTCGTTCCATGGAAGGATATTATTGCCATACCACGTTTGGCAAGCGGATTTTCGAATTCAGTATCTTTCGACGCTATTGGAGTAACTCCCAGTCGCCCCGGCCCATCGGAAGAAATTTGTTGGATTTGGGAAAGGATTAATGGTATTGCGGTGCTTCTAACTTGGATGAATTGGGAAAAAGTAAGCAGCAACTGCCCCCTGCCAGATGGACCGATGACCTGAGGAGGGTCGCTGGTAGTGACTGGATGAGGAAAGCGGGAGATCGTGCGCTGTGGCGTGCCCTAGGGGAGGCCTACGTCCAGCAGTGGACTGCTGCAATAGGCAGATTGATTGAAGCAGCAACTTGGGAAACATTTAAAGATAGCACCCCTGACCTCGTACTCATTTATTCTAATTTTAATTACTCTGGAACCTTATTCGTTCCTCTTGACTTCGTCATTACACCAATGAGGACTTTTCAAAATGCAATAAGATAAATAAAAGTTTAAGTTAGATAGATGGCATTGATAAAAACGCAAGTGTCAAAGTCATGGCTTTATTTGACACTTGACTTCTTTTTTTTAAAATGTCACTTTGAAAACCCCTCATCTACAGTTCTTCACTAATTTACAAGAACTGCAAAGGCTAAACTGTAGACCTCGCGTTCGTATTTCCCGATTTTGCGGATATCCATTACTGTTTAGCAGTTGCCATGTCTGTGAAACACTTTAAAAATGAAGTACCTATATAATTATTAGGACTTCAATATTCATTTGCGAATTTTATTTGAAACTCCTTTGCGCAAGGATGGTAGCGCTAGAGATTGAAAAAGGTTCGGGTTACTAAAAAACCAGTGTTACCGACCTGATAAAGGTAAGGTCAGGGATGTCATCCTTAACTGCTTGACCGTTGGTTGCAGGCCTGGAATCAAGAGCTGCTACTTGCTTTTCCCCCATTCATCCGAGCGAGTGGTATCCCAATACCTAGGCTCCCTTCCTGAATCGAACAAATTCCTATCCTTCTCCAGCTTAAAAAGCTTTCGGTGGGCAGCAGCCTCGGAACCACAAGAAGCCAAAGAAACTGCGCTCGCCCACCTGCCTGCCAAGCATGGTGAGTATGGCAATATAACTCCCATGGTAAAAAGAATCCTTGGGAGAGGCCTTTGTCCAAAAATGGACATCTTACGGCTGTAACGATGAGCTGATAAAGTGATAACCCTTAGTTAATCGTTAGTCGTGGTAGAGCCACGTTACCGGCAAAATGAATTACTGGTAGCATGAATGGGCCGGCTCGTCCGGAGAAGTACCACACTCTCACAGAAAATCCACGTCTGAGTAGAAGCTTTACCGCTTCTATGCTTCGATCGGTGAGTGAGAGAGCCGGAGGCCCATCCTTCCCCCTCCCCTCCCCATTTCCTTCCCCCAACTCCGAAAGGCCGACAACGCTCCTGCCACACCCTGGTGTTGAACGCACCTGCCACACTCTGGTGTTGCAGTTGTCCATGGGCGGCGGTGGCCACTTACCATCAGGTGACCCGCTTGCTCGTTTTCCTGTACCATAAAAAAAACCTTTATTAATCAGCTTAAATACAGATTTGGAAGAGTTTCTATTGTACTGTAGATTAATAGCCATAGAGGTAGCATACTTTGTAAAGATGTTTTCATTCTTGTCACATGATCGATTAAGTAAACACAGATCGATTCATTCAGTATGGCGATTGGCGACGAACAATGGCCGCCATCAGTGGATTATATGTTTCATTCAACACCTTTGGCTATAATAGGTACATGTAGTATACTGTCAATATTTGAGAACAATTGTTATTCGCCATACAAATAAATAATTAATACTCATTCATAAACTTTATTTTGTTCTTTTGTTAGCAAAATGATTTATGTACATATGTATTGTTAAGTAACCGTGAAGTGCGCGTACCCTAAGTACCTATATCAGGTAGGTAACTTGGCAGTTTTCTTTTTAAGGTTCCGTACCCAAAGGGTAAAAACGGGACCCTATTAATATTGCTCCGCTGTCCGACTGTCGTGTCTGTCTTTCCGTCTGTCACCAGGCTGTATCTCATGAACCGTGATAGTAAGACAGTTGAAATTTTCACAGATGATGTATTTCTGTTGCCGCTATAACACACAACAAATACTAAAAAATAGAACAAAATAAATATTTAAGGGGGCTCCTATACAAAAGATATGATTTTATGAACGTTACGGAACCCTTCGTGCGCGAGGCCGACTCGCACTTGGTCGGTTTTTTTATCCACATGATCTCTCTTTTCTACCCTAAGGCAAGGTAACAGGTAACCAGTCGACTCACTGTATAAATAAGATATTCTTATCTTTGCGCATTATTGTGATCGTACGTAAGAACTACGATACGAATACCCCTCCCCTTGTATAAAAAAATAAACATAGTCGCCCCCTTTCCTAAATCAACTGTCCCCAAAGGGACCGTTCAAGTATTACGTAAGCAATATATCAGTTATTTTTAACCCCCTCATCCCCCTTGTCATTAAAAGTAAGAAAAGCTCTTCCCCCCTCATCCCAAGGTTACGTAAACATTAGTATAATTTTTATGATTAGTATAATTTTTATGATTAGTATAATTTTTATGATATAAAATATGTTTATTATTTTGCAAATTACTGTTGTCATCACTCGTGTCATCACCGTGCAGACCCTTCTACCCCCTTTGTCAGGAAAAATAAGCCTATCCCAGATCCCCCCCCCCCCCCCCCCCCTTATTCGCTGCTAACTGCTTACGTAATTTTTGAATGAATTTTTAAGCCCAAATTAGTGCGTTAATAAAGATGTCTTTACATTAAAACATGTCTGGTTTTGGCGACCAATATGCCCGATATGGTTAATATCCGCCATGTCAGTCAGCCATGTTGAGACGTGCATGACGGCTATTTTTAGCCGCAAGCCGCAACCTGTTTTTTTATAAGAGGGAAAATCGCCGGCGCCGGACTGGTCGGATCGCTATCTTAGCCGACGGCGAAGAAGGAATTTCACTACACAATGTGTCTATGGCCAGTTTTATCAGCAAGATCTACTAATGAAGTTTAACTTCCTAGTTTAAATGTACCAGGGCTATATGAATCTGTATTATTTGTCTCTATATATTTATTTAACTAATTAAATACTTTCGGCCAACAGAGAGACAGCGTAGGCGTATAAAAAATTAAAATTGGTTGTCTTAAAAATCGGTTTTCGGTCGAAGAGATAGATGCGTCACAAGCCGAACGCTTAGGCCGACCGTGCCTCTCTATCTCTTGTTCTGTGCTTTCGCTTGCACACGCAACATGTCACTTTTTCGTGCGTACAGCCAGCGTTCATTAGTTTATATGAGGTTACCACATTGAAAAAAAATTGAAAACCACACAGCTGTTTCGGACCAAACAAAAAACAGAACTTTGGTCCAAACCGCTTCGCTGTTTTTGTCATTTTGCAAGGACAAATGTACGTCATGAGTTCTGACGTAAACGTGTTAAGAGGGAATCGTAGGGTCGTATTTCTATAATATGGGTTTTTGTTAAATATATACGGACAAATCACACAGATTGAGCTAGCCCCAAATTAAGTGCGAGACTTGTGTTATGGGATACTAACTCAACGATACTATATTTTATAACAAATACATATATAGATACACATCCAAGACCCAGGCCAATCTGAAAAAGATCATTTTCCATCTTGACCTAGCCGGGGATCGAACCCGGTCACTCCGTGTCGCAGGCTGGCGTGTTGACCGCTGCGCCACGGAGCTAGTCCGTCTATACAAGCATAGTCCCTTGATTTCTCGCCGGATAGTACCAGTAGAGCAACGAGTTTTTCCAAAAAAATCTATCAATATATTAGCATGTCCCTATGTTTAAACTTTTTTCATAATTGAATTATTTAAAGAGATATGAACCTTCAATAACCTGAAAAATTGGTTTTGTAGAATTTCCGTTGAGTTCAAACATCAAGAATACAAATACGACGCGATTTTATTAGAAAAAGAAAACATAAAAAAACAGCCATAGCTTATTTTAATGCAAAAAGAAATTAAATCGGTTAAGTTTTGGAGAAGACATCAGGGGACTACGAAGCGTTAATTTTGTGTAATTAATATTCATAGGTATTTTCGGTGCGAGCTGCAGTTGTCTCTATCACACTCAGCGGTGGTTGTTTGGGCACACAGCGCGACAGCAATAGATTTTGCAAATACCTATTTATTTTAATTCTCTCGAGCGCAGTGTTTCCTCTTAAATAAAGGAAATCTTAATAAAAAACACATTTTATTTAACGGTAGTTCTTGGAATGATTCTGCAACGAACGCAGCCTCGGAGCAACCTTCGTGGTATCACGTACGCAAACTAACGGTGAGCGCGGAGCCGATTACTGTAAAGATGTTCCCAAACTGCATCTAAGGGTCAATTCAGACTAGGCGGAAACATGATGAAGCACTTTTTAAGTGGTAATTAAATATCAACCTTATTCCATTCAATCAAAGCTGACAGTAGTACGCAACATTAAAATAAGTAAAATTTCAATATTGCTTACTATTTTCAATTTAATTTTATATTTCATTACTTTAATTTGATATTTAATTACTACTTAAAAAGTGCTCGAGCATTTTCTCCTACCCAATTATATGACTCTAAGACAAACTGTTATTTACGTTACGACACATAATTACGATTGTACATCCTTTTCATCCAATCAAAAAATCTCAATTTTACTCATAAAATTTTACGGGTAACATTCAATGAACTTGATTCAAAACAAGGTAAATAAATGAAATACGTTTACTAAAAAAAATCAGATTCTGTACTTCACTATCACTACATAGTATAAAACAAAGTCAATTCCCGCTATCTGTCCCTATGTATGCTTACGAGTAGATCTTTAAAACTACGGTTTTTTTAAAGTCGGGGTCCGGGTTGCTGTTTGGTAATAAATTACTTAGTATTTTTGGTATTACTTTTAATTATTTTGCATTTGATACATAGTATCATGTCTTTTCCCCTGACAGGGTAGACAGTGCCTATGTCTATAAGACCTGAAGGCCAATTTTAGCATGGGCATGGGCATAAACATCCAAGACCCAGGCCAATCTGATAAACTTAGCTATATATATATAAGATCATTTTCCATCTTGACCTGACCGGGGATCGAACCCGCCCTCGTGTCGCAGACTGGCGTGATAACCAATGCGCCACGGAGCTCGCCAAATACTGTGATACTTGCTATATCACCGACTATTACTAGCTCCGTAGCGCAGCGGTCAACACGCCAGCCTGCAACACGGAGTGACCGGGTTCGATCCCCGGCCAGGTCAAGATGGAAAATGATCTTTTTCAGATTGGCCTGGGTCTTGAATGTGTATCTATATATGTATTTGTTATAAAATATAGTATCGTTGAGTTAGTATCCCATAACACAAGTCTCGAACTTACTTTGGGGCTAGCTCAATCTGTGTGATTTGTCCGTATATATTTATTATTTATTTATTTATTATTGCCAATGGAGAGACATGAAGTCTCATGTCATATTTGGGTGTGGTGTGTGGCGTATTCGACAATGAATTAAAACAAAGACTTGTTGTGGAAACTACTTATTGCCTTTTTTTTTGAGGTACACTGAAGGAACTAAATGTTCAAAATGTTAATTCATTCATTTCGAGTAGGTGTCACGGTCAATCGACCATGCACACCCTGGTGTCAGAGTTTTTCGGAACCGCCTCTCGGCCTCTGACGTGGTTCCTTTAACGACTACCAGATGGCAGCCGGGACCAACGGCTTAACGTGCCTTCCAAAGCACGGAATCATCTTTATTATCAGACAATCAGGTGACTCAAGCCTGCAATGTCCTAACCAAACTGGAAACAACTAAACAAAGTATGCTTCCGGTGGGAATCGTACCCACGACCCCCGGGTCAACAGGCAAACGCCTTAACCACTGGACCACGGAGGCTGTTAATCTCATTACACCAGGTAGAAAGTACACTTCCACTCAAGTTCAACAATGTTTTTTACACTGGAGATTAAACTGGCAACTTACTCGAACGTACGTTAACCAAACCACGTTGGAGAAACGTGCTGGGAGACTATTTAACCCATCCTGGATATGCTGTCACATGGACATCAGACCATGCTGGCGAGATGAAATAACAAGGAGATAGACCACGGAGTAATTTGGATTTTTGTAACGATTATCTGTAGACAATATCTCCATTTTGACAAAATATGTTTTACTTACGATCATGTCGGCTGTACTGTCAGAATCAGCTGGTCCATTCTACCTTTTTTTTTCTCCCAGACCAGCAAGGAAGAACATTGCATTTGATAAATTAAGAGAACTACTGATTACCGCCAAAAATTGCCACTTTTGGCCATTTACACTATACGATAATGAAAATGAATACCAAAATACTACAAGTCTTTTACTACCGAAGTATGGAATTATACGTCCATGGGAATTATATTATTGAAATGAAAACTTATATAGCGGCGTTGTGCACTGTTTGGGATGGGTAAAAACATTTAAACACGCTTAAGGACACGTGACCTGATCGAAAATTCGTAAGATGGACACGTGACGTGACCTGAGACCGCCGCAAAGGTGAGTATTCACTTCTGCCGGCATTCCCGGAGTGTAACCCGTTTTTTATTTTATTCCGTGCTTCGGAAGGCACGTTAAGCCGTTGGTCCCGGCTGCCATCTGGTAGTCGTTAAAGGAACCACGTCAGAGGCCGAGAGGCGGTTTCCGAAGAACTCTGACACCAGGGTGTGCATGGTCGATTGACCGTGTCACCTACAAGAAATGATGATGATTTTATTATGTGACCGAGTTTAGGAGTCGCATGATAAAATCATAAGTGGTGCTAATTTCGCAAGTCTAAGCCTCTTAAATGGACCTTATAATGTGATGTGACCAAGCGACGTGCACACACATTTTTCGGAAGGTAGACAAAAACGTACTAAGCCAAAAACTTACCTAAAAAATTACGATTCGTATATCAATAAATACTTTATTTTGTATATTCAATCATCATCATCAGGTCCTTTTTAGTCTCCACTACAGGAGCACGACCCTCTCTGTACTACTAGGGCCATACTTGGCCAGAGCAGCCAGAGGACTTGGCCTACACTCTCCACGCTGGCCAGACGGGTTGGAGAGGTGTCTTAGATGTTTATAAGCTTTGTTTAGCTTGTATTTCCTAAGTCGCCTTCTACGACATCCACGGGAAGATTTGGAGTGGTCCTATTCTACTCTGCCGGATACCACACGGCTAAGTTTAGTGTGTTCAGGGTAATTCTGTCTGTATGGACTGTACGGTGACTGTACGTCACTGAATGTGGTGACCATTAAAAAAACATGACCTACAACGGTCAATTTATACGACCGAATCACATCACAGACTTACAGTGAACACGGAACGTTTCTGCAACCTCCATTCAACCTTCGTAAAATCACGTAAACATTCCTATTAAATCTTACGTGATTTTGAGCAGGTTTTTACTTAATTAACGAAAAAAAAAAACCTTTGATAAAAGCTTCTTTAAATACAAAAATACCTAGATTTTAATTTAATTTTAAAAAGTTTTTTTAAACATGCCTATTTACGTAATTTACGAAAGACATCAACTAGTCAGTCTAGAGTGACGTCACGTTAAGGAGATACAGGATACAAAAATATATAATGGTTAATATTATATATATTACAATTCTATGCTGGTCTGGGAAAAAAGAAAAAACGTAGAATGTACTAGCTGCTTCTCTTCCCGCGCAGATCTTAAAAGCCGATCGAGGGAATGGGTAAAATCTGAGGAATAAAGTTAATAGGCGATGCGGCTAGCACCTGTCACTATTTTGGTTCCGTTTTCCACCTAATGCCCACCAACATGATAAACGTGACCTTCAGGTCTTATAGACCTAGGCTCTGTCTACCCCGCAAGGGAAAAAGACGTGATACTATGTATGTATGTAATATTATATTAAAATTTCGATAGTCCAAACATGGTGGACACGTCGGCAAACTCCGTTCGACCTTCGACGGATCACGTACGTTTGTACTGATCCTTGCTAATTTTCTTGTTTACAATATTTGGAAATCGATTTATAACTTTATTGCTTTATACGGTGGTAATAACTAAGTAGGTATATACATATTCACTTGTAGAGCCAAATAAAATGGGTTCAAAAAAAATGCATCTCGCCCGAGTGACATGGTGGCAAGAACGCTGGCTGCGTTCCCCCGTTGACCAGTTATACTAATCCGTTGGGCGAAAAAGCACAAAGCCTTCTTATCACCGGCAGCCGAGATGAGCCATGAGGCTCTTTTCTCTCTCTCTCTCCCTTTTAATCTATATTCTCTTTTTAATTTTCGAGTAAACATCCTGCTCACAGTTTTCCTATTTTACCTAATTCTAAAGGTAAAGAGTGCTACAGCACAAGTCATTAGGCTGCGCAGAGCCATTCGGCGATTAGGAAAAAAATATGAAAAGTCTAAATATTTTTACATTTATAAAAAAATAAGAAAGGGGGCGACCTCCGAGACGTACATATAAATATTGTCATGTGAGAATTATTGTTTTAGACGTAAAAATTACAAAGTTTTCGAAGAAAAATGCTTTTAGATATCATACCGTATATATATATCATTTTTAAATGTCATATGTATCTGTTTCAAATTCCAACAAGGGGGCGATCTTGTTCAACGATTGATCTAAATTATACAAATAATTTTGATGTATTTAATTTATTGAGCGCATAGTACTAGTGATTTAAAAACACGTAAATTTTCACAATTTCGTTCAGTACCGTCTTGAGTATACATATTGCAAAAAGCTTTATAAGCTACTTGCTTTCGCCCGCGGCTCCGCCCGCATCAATGTCGATCCCTCGGGAATAGCACTTTTTCCCGGGATAAAAGGTAGCCTATGTCCTTCTCCGTACTCCAGAGAACTTGTATGCAAAATTTCATGATGGTCGATTCAGTAGTTACGGCGTGAATGCGTAACAAACAAACAAACAAACAAACTCACTTTCGCATTTATAATATTATAGTAAGGTATAAGGTATAATATTAGTAAGGATATTTTGGTCTAATGGCATTAGGCTCTGTGGACCTGGGTAAGTTATCAACATATTACAGTTTAGTCTTTTGAATACAGATATGTATCAGCATGTGAATGACATTCTCTTAAAGGGGCGACTTTTCTTATGGGACCAATGCTTAAAATCCAAAATAAAATCGACATTCCCATATAAACTGCCCGGGCGGCAAATCTATTTTGTATGGAAATGCTGATTTTTTTTTAAGGTGATACCACTGTAAATAAGGACGTTCTGAACCTTATTTATCTCGCAAAATACTTAAATTAGGAGTTTCAAATCTAAGTAATATGATTTTTGACTATTTCATCTCCAAAAAATGAAGATGAAAACACGTTTTGATAAAATTTTCTCGATAGAAATATTTTTTGAAAAATGGTCTTCGTTCGCAGAGTTTTTGTTATTGTAGCTCAAATGCGACGAATGAAATAATGATTTTTAGACTAAAAGATAGGTTATTAGTAATTCATCAAAATGTAAATATGAAAATACAATTAACCGGTCTGATATTATATAAAATAGAAAAAACGAATTTGGCGCTTACGTTTTTTTCTTTGAGCGACTCGAGACTATCTCCTATCTCATCATTCACGGGCTAAACCGCCAAGCGCTATCCCTTGCGCGCACTTGATCAGTCCTTTGCCGAGCGAAGGTACCAAACATTTGAGGCCTCGCCTTAAGAGCCCGCCATAAGCCAGGCGGCGTGGCGGTACAAACGCGGATGGTCTAAACGCGCTGGCTACTTTGGATATTGTCGTTTTTTATGAATATTCAAGGGTTATTCGAAAAACACATGATGGCTGCCTTATCTGTAATGCAATTATAATCAAAAGGTTCAAGGTTAATTTTAATGTATTTGGTGAATAATGCTGTATACCGAGTAAATAAGATGAGATTTGGAGGCAACTTTGCAATTTTTTTCTATCGAGAAAATTTAACGCAATCGTGTTATTGAGTCAGATAGTTACCAGGGTTAGTCCTGAACTTTGCTGCATTTTTATTTCAACTTAAGTATTTCATTATTATTGATATTACAGACAATCATGTAAAGAAGTGTGAGGTAGTACGGGCCCTTAAGTTCCCGGCGTTGCTCCCATAGAAAAAAAATGTTATATTGATGGGCTGTGTCGCCCCTTTAAGGGAAATGCGGACGGTCAATTTACACGCTGTGTATGTATTATCACCACACCACAATAACTATCAATGACATAATATACCTGGAATTTTATTTATAGTTAGAACCACAGAAAAAGAAGTACTTTAATCAATCTAAAGTCGAGTCCATTGGCGTCAGTTTTTTTCCTCGCACAAGGCGTATAATTCTGGTTTATTGCTTGTTCGTGACGTGACTAACTTCAGGCTGTGATCCGAGTATGAGATTAAGAGGTAATTGCACGCCGATTACTTGATGTGTGGTCCAAACTTAAAAATTGTACCTATAGAAAAAAAGGGTCGTGCTCCTGTAGTGGAGACTATAAAGACCTGATGATGATGCTAGAAAAAAAAGGTTCTATTGTGCTTTACGGACGATAATTTAAGTGATAACGTTGGAAGAGAGATAGATGCGTTGCGTCACAAACCAAACGCTTAGGCCGATCATGCCTCTATCGCTTGTTCCACGCTCTCGCTTGTACAAGGAACGTGACACTTTTTCGTGCGTGCAGACGGCGTTCATCGATTTAAAGGGCGCTATCACGTCAAAAAAATCACAATCAAAACTTATTGAAACTTTTATTATAGCAAATAAAATAAATAAATTAAAAGCCATTACTCAACAATTATCATTCTTATCTACCTACAAGCTAAACAAAGCTGATAAACATCAACGAGACCTCTCCAACCCGTCTGGCCAGCGAGGAGAGTGTAGGCTAAATCCTCTGTCTGCTCTGGCCAAGTATGGCTCTGGTAGTACAGAGAGGGTCATGCTCCTGCAGTGGAGACTAAAAAGACCTGATGATAATGATATACCTACACTTCTTCTTTAACAAGACCCATTTTTGATGATATTTTCTGAATTTTAACCATAAAAAATTGTGAAAAGAGTATTAATATAGTGGTGTTTTTAGGTTTTCGTACCTCAAAAGAAAAAAACGGAACCCTCATAGGATATCTTTTTTGTCCGTCTGTCTGTCAAGAACCTTTTTCTCAATGAAGGATACCAATACTTTTTATGGTTTTAACTCAAAATTTTCCAAAATCAATTTGATACGAGTAAGTATCAATATTTATCAATTGATACTAGTACAGTAGAGTAATCAAAAAGTATCGATACTTGATGACCGATACAGTATCGAGTAAAAGTAACGATACCTCAATAGTATCGTTTCGTCCCTACACCCACGTCACTAGCTGATATAAGAACGATTCTGTTCAATATTCGGTATCACAAAAATGTTCATGAAATCATTCATACTTTTTTTTATACATATTCCGCTTCTTCCTATGAATTGTAACACCACTTTGTCTTTTGTTTTTAATTACTCTCATTCTCATACAGTGTGTACCGCAACTAAGCAGATATGATTGTCACCCACCATTATTAGGAGTAAATACAGTTGTTTTGTCTTACTGTGTGGTTCTGAAACCGTTACTTTGAGTAATAACTTTAAGTATATTTTTATTTTATTTATACTTGATTTATTGTTCAGTCCTCATTGTAATTTAATTTACTCGAAATTAAATTACAATGAGGATAAAAATATTAAATACAAAAAATAATAAGTTTATTTTACGTTACGAGTAGACAGATGTCGTCAATAAAAAAGGCATTATACTTTATTTATATACTTTTTTTTACTTTGGCCTTATTTGAAACTTGACTCATTAATATCATCTACTTAGAGAAGTAGTTATTATATTTTTTTTAATTACTTTGAAAACTACGAGTGGGTTTATTGTTTCCTTTTATAAAGGAAAAGGTTTCTGATGTTTTCGCGATTGTTATACATTTAAATAAAATCACTTTAATACAGTATTATCGCGTATATTATATTTTTACTAGCTGTTGCCCGCGACTTGGTCCGCGGCAATTTCTGTTATTATGATTAATTAGTTTTTTATTTGTATAGATGAATCATTTTCTCCCGTTTTCAAAACATTTATTATTGATGCTTCGCTCCTATTGGTCACAGCGTGATGTTTTAGCCTAAAGCCTTCCTCAATAAATGGACTATCCAACACAGAAAGAATTTTCCAATTTGAAACAGTAGTTCCGGAGATTAGCGCGTTCAAACAAACAAACTCTTCAGCTTTATAATATTATAAGTATAGATAACGTTTCGAAAATTATACAGTTTTCATGGTTAAGGTACAGTTACTAAACAAACGTTGACACTCTGTAAACATACTGACACATACAACAGAGCAATCCTTGCTAACAGCATCACAATATGTGCTTATTACCTAGGTCCAAGGCGAGCGCAAGGTCTCAGGCCACCTGGTAGGGCTTGTGACATGGCCATGTCATAAATGGAGCTACGAATGAGATATGATGCTTGAGTTGCAATCGCTGCATGATTGATGGAGAGATGATTATAATGTGTTTCTTGAAAATGCAATGCTCCGCGCATTTCTATGGAGTCACGAAATAGAGATAAATAAATATATACGGACAAATCACACAGATTGAGCTAGCCCCAAAGTAAGTTCGAGACTTGTGTTATGGGATACTAACTCAACGATACTATATTTTATGACAAATACATATATAGATACACATCCAAGACCCGGGTCAATCTGAAAAAGATCATTTTCCATCTTGACCAGGCCGGGGATCGAACCCGGGCACTCCGTGTCGCTCGCTGGCGTGTTGACCGCTGCGCCACGGAGCTAGCCATCTCAGAGATATTTTAGTAATGCAATTCTGAAATCTCAAATGCTTGTCTGGGTGAACAGAAAAAACCTAGAATGTACCAGCTGCTTCTCTTCCCACGCAGATAGTAAAAGCCGATCGAGGGAATGGATAAAATCTGAGGAATCATGTTAATAGATGATGCGGCTAGGAAACCATCACTATTTTGATTCCGTTTTCCCACCAACATGCTAAACGTGGTCTTCAGGTCTTATGGACCTAGGCTCTGTCTACCCCGCAAGGGAAAGAGCCGTGATACTATATATGTATGTAATCTTAACTTCCTAACTAATATTATTAATGCGAAAGTGAGTTTCTTTGCTTGTTACGCTTCACGTTGTAACTACTGAACCGATCATCATAAATTTTGCATACACGTTATCTGGGGTACGGAGAAGGACATAGGGTACATTTTATCCCGGGAAGAGATTAGCTCCGTGGCGCAGCGGTCAACACGCCTGCCTGCGACACGGAGTGACCGGGTTCGATCCCCGGCCAGGTCAAGATGGAAAATGATCTTTTTCAGATTGGCCTGGGTCTTGGATGTGTATCTATATATGTATTTGTTATAAAATATAGTATCGTTGAGTTAGTATCTCATAATAATACAAGTCTCGAACTTACTTTGGGGCTAGCTCAATCTGTGTGATTTGTCCGTATATATTTATTTATTTATTTAACTACTGTTCCCGAGGAATCGACATAGACGCGGGCGGAGCCGCGAGCGAAAGCTAGTGTAGAGTAAGCTCCTTACGACCAGCGAAACTAGTGCCGTGCCACCCGTTATTTTAATCTTTGATTTGAGAACTTGATTGAGAAACGCAGTACTTTAATTAACGAAGTTTTCTGCATTTAAGCTTTAAAAATCTTATCTCCTGTAGTGCAGAGTGGAGGCGGAAGGCTTTGACAAAGGCCTCTGCACTCGTGACATTCATTAGGAAACGGATGTGGCCGTTTAATATGTCAGCACCTGACCCTTGGGCTCCGGACTATCTCGTGGACAAGCTAATTTTCCACTTGAATATTGGCGTATGCTACCTACTGTAAATTAATTATGTTATGAATGTATGTTTTCACGCTTCGATCAAATATAATATAATGGTAGATACAGTCTCATACAAAATGAAGCCTTAATAATATCCTCGAGTCAAAACATCATGCATACTTACAAACTACGACAAAATCGGTACATATTTGTTTTCACTTATGACGCATAGTTTTTGCATCTTTTCACTGTATCCTCGTCATCGCGAGACGTGTGACTGCTAGCGCGATTTATTGAAACTGTGGACAAAACAGCTCCGAAACTCGATTAGTGCGCTGTTTTGTCGGTGCCATTTTTCAAGCGCGAATCGTGTATCTAGCATTATATTTGATCGGAGACTTCACGACTATCATCATCACAGTGGTTAACACGCCAGCCTGCGACACGGAGTGCCCGGGTTCGATCCCATATATTAAATATAGTATCGTTGAGTTAGTATCCCATAACACAAGTCTCGAACTTACCTTGGGACTAGCTCAATCTGTGTGATTTGTCCGTTTATATTTATTTATTTATTTATCATCATCATTACAGCCACAAAAAGACTGGACAATGACCTCTCTCAAGGATTTCTTGTTCCATAGGAGGATATTAGAGTAATATTTTTCCATGGAACGAGGAATCCTGGCAAATATTGGCAGGCGGGTTTGCGGGCGCAGTTTCTTTTGGCTTCTTGTGCTTCTGACGCTGCCGATCGCAAGCATTTTTAAGCTGAGGAAGGATAGGAATTTGTTGGATTTGAGAAAGGAATGAAAGGTATTAGGATACTACTCACTCAGATGAATAGGGGAAAAGCAAGAAGCAGGTCGGGAGAACGGGCGCGCGTATCCGATGCCATAGCTCCAACCACCGAGGCAGAGGACACCATGACGAGATACAAATTAAATACATACGTTTTGTTCGAAAAATTATCCATCACCATTTTGCAACCACAACTTGTTAGGGTTCCGTACCCAAATTGTAAAAACGGGACCCTATTAATATCGCTTCGCTGTCCGTCTCTCTGTCTGTCTGTCCGTCTGTCACCAGGCTGTATCTCATGAACCGTGATAGTTAGTTAGACAGTTGAAATTTTCACAGATAATGTATTTCTGTTAATAATAACAACAAATACTACAAAATTGAATAAAATAAATATTTAAGGGGGCTCCCATACAACAAACGTGATTTTTTTACTTAATTTAGCTCGATATTGTAACGGCAACAGGTACCTAGACGCTTGAAATATTCACAGAATATTTATATTAGTTAGATATTCACTTCAAAAATAAATAAAACTAATATTTAAGGGGGGCTCCCATACAGCAGACATGATTTTGTTTTGCCGTTTTTATTAATAACGGTACGGAACCTTTCGTGCGTGAGTCCGACTCGCATTTAGCCGGTTTTATTTTTAATCTTGCAGTCTTACAAAACTGCTACCAATTAAGAGAACACTGATAAAAAAATTAGAAACCCAACAATGACGTTATGAAAACAACGCGATCTCTTACCAAATGTGGTGTGTGAACAATGCACAGTTGTATGCGAATGCATTGATGCAACTCTTTGGTTCATTACCATTGAAACGACGTGCGAAAACCGCGTGATTCTTTGTAACTGATAGGATGAAGGTCTACTTGTTTGAAAAATTTATGATTACCGAACACTGTTGCATTAGGTTTTACTCCTGTAATAATAGACTAAGTTTCTGAAAATAAATAAAAAAAAAAAAAAAAAAAAAAAAAACATTGATTTAAAAAAGAGACAATAAAGTTCTTACTTTTTCATCTATACTAATATTTTAAAGAGGAAAGATTTGTATGTTCGTTTGACGCGAATAGGCTCCGAAACTACTATACGGATTTGAAAAATCTTTCACAGTTGGGAAGCTACACTATCTGCGCTGGACATAGGCTGTTTTACGCGGACGAAGTCGCAGGATAACAGCTAGTATCCTAACTAATATTATAAATGCGAAAGTGAGTTTGTTTATTTGTTTGTTTGTTACGCTTACACGCCGTAGCTACTGAACCGATCATCATGAAATTTTGCACACAAGTCCTCTGGAGTACGGAGAAGGACATAGGCTACCTTTTATCCTGGGAAGAAGTACTATTCCCGAGGGATCGACATTGACGCGGGCGGAGCCGCGGGCGAAAGCTAGTACATTAAAATTACAATAAATAACTTTAATAGGCTTGTTTCTTTAAAAAAAAAATACCATTTAAAATAATTAGTCCGTCAAAAATTATTAAGATAAAGCGCATCAAAGTTCAGGAGTGGGGGCTCATGACGCAACAGGCCGGTAAGAAGTGTACCGGCCAGTGACGTCACGCGGAATTTTAACGGGCTATATCTTTATCAATTTTGTTTGATTGACAAAAGAAAAAATACGTGTCGAATATTTTTATAACACTGATCTATAAGACGGTCTAATTTTTTTTTATATTTTTTTATTAATTATTGAAGTAGGCATTTGTCTCCCATCTCACCTGATGGTAAGTGACGATGAAGACGAGGATGTTACATGCCTATTCAACAGATACCCATTTATTCTACTTTTTAAATGGTAAGTATTTTTTAGGAAACAAGCCTATTATCGCACTGCACAAGTGTTGTGACGTAGGTATTTAGTGTGATGTCATCATCATCATCAGGTCTTTATAGTCTCCACTACAGGAGCACGACCCTCTCTGTACTACTAGAGCCATACTTGGCCAGAGCAGACAGAGGACTTGGCCTACACTCTCCACGCTGGCCAGACGGGTTGGAGAGGTCTCAGAGATGTTTATGAGCTTTGTTTAGCTTGTATTTAAGTCGCCTTCTACGACATCCACGGGACGACTTGGAGTGGTCCTATTCTACTGTGCCGGATACCACACGGCATTAGTGTGATGTATGTGTTGAGAACGTGAACAAGGGGACCTGCAAAATGGCGGTATTTATTAAACAGGGTGGATACCGTATTTGGATGAATATCTAATTTATTATTGAGGTTATTGTTGATTTGTGTCCATAATTAAATTAAGAAGGCTATAAAATGCCACTAATTAAGTAAATATCAGTATTTTTATATATTTTTTTTTGCATTCACAATGCTATTTTGATATACTCTTGATCTTGATAAATTAAGAAATAAAATTTGGCGAAAAATTTCACGCGTTCTTCACCTTAGGTCTTTGTACGACCTAAGGTATTATTTATTTTGTATTATTATTATATATTTTATTTAGATATAAGAATAACATTTACATGTTACAACGTTATAATATGTACCTACGTATAATTAAAATATATATGTTTAATTAAAAATATTTATACAGCGATTCGTCAACCTTGTAATGTCACTGTGAATACAGAATAGGTGGCATGCTAAAATTATTAATTTCCATATTTATCTGAATATTACTGACATACGTTTTAGTAATTTTCTAAAAGTCTTACAAAAAATAGGGCTTGTGTGTGTTTTGATGAGATAAAATAAAACCACTCTGAATTGTAACCAGATATAATTAAATCATTAATTTCCACGTTTTTATAAACGATAATTATCAAAGCAGTTAATGTTACGTACGTGCCAAATATTTAAATACAATTATAAAAGATTTAAGTCGAGCACATAGAAAGATTACTTAAAATTAAATGATTCAAATGTTTTAAACTTTGAGTAGGGTTTGTTCTAGTTCCTTTATTTCAATAAATAACAACAAACGTAACTAAAAATAAAGTAACTTTAATATGTAGCTACAAAAAAAAAAGAAAGAACATTAGTACTAAAACTGAAGACTAAAAACTAAAAACTTAAAATTAAAACCTTCGGTTTTTTAATCTATTGGTTATGTAACAAAAACTAAAAACAAATTAAAACAATGGACTGGTTAGAATGCATCTGCCGTACAGACTACGTAAATTGTTAATAAATAATTCAAGATTTTCTTTATTTGGCGACATGTCCGCGTTCTTCATTTGGCAGTCGTTCTCTATTGTTACGTGTTTTGCAATATTTTTATATTCTTCAATGTCTTTGAAGTTATTTGTGACGTCACTGATTGTATAATTGATGATTATGTAAAAGTAACAGCAGATCAATTACACGCTAAACTTACCTGTAAGTGTTTACTTCAAGTGTGCATTTTTCACATCAACATCCTTTTATTTACTTATCTGATATTATTCAATAAGGTGTTAACTAATTTTACATTTTCCTTTGTTGTTATCGGGCCATATGATATCAGTTACTTTATGTAATATTCTACTTTGCCTTGTCGGAGATTTTTTTGCAAATTTCATGAGTTACTTCATTTTGTTTGAGTTTTTTTTTAAAGTTTCACGAGGTCACTTTTCTTTTGAAAATTTTGATGATAAATAAGTTTTATGTCTTCTGCGATACATTCTTCTGATTTAAGTTTGCTCATAACTATTCAAGTACAAGTTGCGGCGGTTTCTTTGGATATGGTCAAGGAATCTAAAAAGACTACAAAGTAGAACCAAGTTAAACTGATGTCTAATTCGGACGTCAGACCTACTTTTATATTCTGAACATCAGTTTACGTCTAATAGAACCAAAAGGACAAAACAAAAGATGTTTTTTTCAGCTTTGACTCACAATCCTAACAATAGGTCGCCAAACATTACTTCTTACCAGGAAACCATACTAATTGCCCCACATCAACACTAAACATGGCTTAATAGAAAACCGAAAAGGCGTTATTGCTGCACGTAAAAACGACTCTACTAACAAGTTTTACAATTACGGCCAAATCCGGACAATTACTCATGTTAATTTGTTGTTATTGTTACGAAATATTAGTATAATTTAAAAGTAATTGAGTAGAATGACTCAATATCGCCAAATACATCGTGTATGATGCTTACATTTAACCTCTAGTACTTATTTACATATTTTTTTAGTTAGTAAAAATGAAGCCGTTCAGGTTTTATGTAAGCAGCATATTAGAAATCTTTAACCCCCACCCCCTCCTGTCAGCAAAAGTAATAAAAGCTCTCCCCACCCCCCACCCCCCATGGCTTACATAAACTTTGGTATAATTTTCACAAAATGTTTGTTTATTTTGCAAAATGTTGTTGCCGACGTCATCATCGTGCAAACCCCTCCGTCGCCATTGTCATCAAAAATAAGCCTAGCTCAGACCCCCCAGTAACATTTGAATGGCTCCAAGGGAACCATACTAATTCAAGCCATGAAACTCAAAAATATTAATAGTCAATTAGCGTAAATCGTTTCAGAAATACTTCTTTCTCCCCATGCCACAAACAGTTTTATTGCTTTAATTAAACAGAAAATTGGACCTAGGATCTTCATGTTGCTCTTTTTATATCGATGAACGACGACTGCACGCACGAAAAAGTGTCACAATCCATGTGCATGCGAGAGCATGGAACAAGTGATAGAGAGGCACGATCGGCCTACGCTTTCGGCTGGAGACGCATCTATATCTCTTCCTGCGTTATCACGTAAAGTTATCGTCCATAAACCGACTTTCATCATCAGGTCCTTTTTAGTCTCCACTACAGAAGCACGACCCTCTCTATACTACTAGGGCCATACTTGGCCAGAGCAGCCAGAGGACTTGGCCTACATTCTCCACGCTGGCCAGACGGATTGGAGAGGTGTCTTAGATGTTTATAAGCTTTGTTTAGCTTGTATTTCCTAAGTCGCCTTCTACGACATCCACGGGAAGACTTGGAGTGGTCCTATTCTACTCTGCCGGATACCACACGGCTAAGAACAGACATCCAATTTTTTTTATGAATGTTGAACTGATAGCGATATTTCTTCTGTTACAGGAATCGCTTGGTGACTGGGAGAGAAGTTTCAGCGATTTCGATGGGCCGCCGATTTCTGGCGCCCCGGGCCGCAAGTGGAGCGCTAGGTCCGGCACCCACGCCCAGGATACGTCTAGCGACCAGACAGCGCCGGTGGCAAACAGTACCGACGCATGCAAATTGCTTATTGTAAGTACATAGTGCATACATGCATAGTATCACGTCTTTTTCCCTTGCGGGGTAGACAGAGTCTAGGTCTATATGACTGTTTAGCAAGGTGGTAAAGAGAATCAAAATAATGATGGGTTTTTAGCCGCATTCCCTCGATCGACTTTTATGCTCTGCGCGGGAAGAGAAGCAGCTGGTACATTCTACGTTTTTTTCTTTTCTACCAGACTAGCATGGAAGAAATTGTAAGTACAACCGAAATAAACTGTTTGAAGAGCACATAATACCAGGGTATTTAAAAATACAGCTATCCAGTAAAAATTTAAGGAGCCCGATGGACAAGTGGGTCTGAGCATTTTTGGGCGCTGTGGCCACTGGGATGGGTGTCCGCAAGTGGCATACACATATCTTGAGCTCTTGGCTTTTATCATTGATGGCAGTCATAAAGCTATGTCAGATGCCTTTAAGCAGTGTGCCTGACACTAGTGATGGCCACTTATACATACTAAAAACAATAACAACAGTACCAAACTTTATAAAAAATATCTAGGTAGTAAGTATGCTGGGTGAAATTAAATTCATAAGCAAACTTTTAAGGAGTGACTTAGACCACGAATCTGAACAACTTTCACTATGGAACCATCTCCGAAATTGCAAAAAGAAATACTGTTCCATACATTTTGGCCAAGTAAATAATCCATTTTTGTATGAAAAAGCAGACAATTTTTTCACGATGTCGATGTTGGTCCCATAATGAAAGTTGTTCAGATTCGTGGTCTGAATCACTCCTTAAAAGTATGCTAATTAATTAAATTTCACCCTGTATATGTAGTTTATTCCATTTGAACCATTATATGGGTTACCTAACGATTACCTTTTTTTATTTTAGCGTCAGTTAATAGGTACTCGTACCTACTCCTTCTAATTTATATTATTCCCTCCCTTCCATCCGTATCTTTATTAATTACTAGCTTTTGCCCGCGGCTTCGCTCAATTTAGGTTTCATACAAACTTTCATCCCCTATTTTATCCCCTTGGGGGTAGAATTGATCAAAATCCTTAGCGGATGCCTACGTCATAACATCTATCTGCATGCCAAATTTCAGCCCGATCCGTCCAGTGGTTTGGGCTGTGCGTTGATAGATCACTATGTCAGTCAGTCACCTTTGAGTTATATATATTTAGATACTACACCCTAAGAAAGCTTCGTCATTATACTTAGTCACGCTAAGGCCGTATGTCCGTTGACCTACTTGTAGCAGTATTGGTCCAGGCTCAAAGACCCTGTATTGCTGTTATGTGTGACTCATAAACATAATACTTACAATTTTATTGGGAAATTTGGTGTTAATAAGTTTGTTGCCGTTGTGAATGCAAAGGTCTTTAAAATGAGAGAGAAATGTCCATTAACCTTATGTACAAATGTGAGGTTATATACTCGTGAAGTGAGCTTTTCAATAAACAAAAATTATGACGGTTTTCATGATGTTAGGAAAATTGCTCTTGATTCTACAAACAGTAGTCCAGTCCCATGATACCTCTGCTGAGATCGTCGAGAGAAAAAGATCGTTTTTCCATCTTAACTTGACCGAGGATTGAAAACAGAACCCTGCTATTTAAACGCAAGCATGGCACTGAGCCACAGCGGTCTTCAAAAGCTAGTTTCCTATATTTTTTTAAAATATGGCGGCTTTGATCTCCCTCTTTCGTTTTTTTCTTTTCTTCTATTTGACCCTCAAACTTCATTTCCACTGGTTTGATCATATAACTCAGCAAGGCGAGCTAAACACCAGTCCGCTAAGTAAATCACACTACAGCCGCACCATGACACTTTATTTTATTCCATACATTATTTATTTCGATTATGCGACTTCACGATATAAACACTACTGAAACAATTTGCAAAACAATCCAAAACAAAAACCGTGCAGTTCGTCGAAATTCCCGCCAAAAACTCTCTCTTTTTTTAACTCTTCAGTAAACATATTTTTTATGGTATTGGATGGCAAACAAGCAAGCGATGGTAGCGATCAGGGCTGCCCATGGACAACTGCAGCAACAGGAGCGTTGCCGGCCTTTCAAGGAGTTGGGGGAAGGATGTGCCTCCGGCTGTCTCACTCACCGAACGAAGCATAGAAGCGGCAAAGCTTCTACTCAAACGTCGATTTTTTGTGAGAGTGTGGCAGTTCCCCGGACAAGCCGGGCCCATTCATGCTCTCTAGCAAAAATATAATTTTGCCGGCAGCGTGACTCTACCAAAAGTAAATTATAATAATGAATTGATTATATCAATTACAGTTCATCGGCGAATCGAAGACACCAGTATGGCGACTGCAACTTTGCGGTGGGAACGCGGCCGCCATCGCGGCGCGGGCTGGCCCGAAACTCCTGCCGCAGAAGATCAGGATCGTGTGGAACCCGCCTACTTCTCCTTACCAGCACACAGAGAAGCTCAGGCTGGTCGTCACGGCTGTTAATAGTGGTAAGGTTTATTTTTATCTGTTAATAGTGTATTTTGCGCAATACTGCTCAGCTAAGTAGGGAAGGTCATAGGTGTAATCCTCAACTGCTTGGCCGGTAGTTGCAGGTATGGCAACGGGTACTCCCATTCTTTCGATCACCTACTTGCTTCCCTCGTATATCCAAGTGAGTAGTATCCCGATACCTTCATTCCTTTCCATTTCAACAAATTTCTAGTCTTCCCCAGCTTAAAATTGTTGCCAATGGACAAAACGACAGAAGCACAAGAAGTTTAAAAATCTGCGCTCGCCGTGGTGAGCGTGGTGAGTATATAAAAATCCTCCCATGAAACGAAGAATCGGTAGAAAAGGTAGATGCCTTTGTGCAGCAGTGGACTTTTTACGGCTTAATCGAGGATATTAAGTAGCCAAGCAGGTAATCAAAAGCGGCATCCAGGAACAGCCAACCGATTTCATCTTTTTTTTGTATTCTGAGCGAAATTCTGAGTGATTCTCAAATCTCTGATTCTCAAGCGCCTTCTCGTCCAAAGAAAACCTTAATTTTGGTCTATCAACAGAAGAGAACAGAAAGCTGCCTTCTCAATTTGGAATTTAAGTTTATAGTCTAGGTACTCTAGGATAGGTGCCAAACCTTTGTATACACTTTTGTTAAAATCCAAATTTTATCAATTTCAGGGGCAATATGCAACAATGAATCCCAATTCACATGTGGAGCTACTGGCCTCTGCATATCGTCAGATTTAGTCTGTGATGGTGTGAGACACTGTCCTGGTGGCGAGGATGAGGATCCTGGTGCGTGCACCCAGCGCCGAGATCCCCCACTGCTGGAACTGCTGCGACGATTCGCTGCCAGAAACCAGGAGTTCTTGGGGCTGGACCAATCGGATGGGATGACAAAGCCTTCTGTGATAAGTGAGTTTGATTTTTTATATTACACTAGCTTTCGCCCGCGGCTCCACCCGCGTCAAAGTCGATCCCTCGGGAATAATAATTTTTCCTGGGATAAAAGCTAGCCTATGTCCTTCTCCGTACTCCAGAGAACTTGTATGCAATTTTATGATGATCGGTTCAGTAGTTACGGAGTGACAGCGTAACAAACAAACAAACTCACTTTTGCATTTATAATATTAGTAAGGTAAGGATAAGGAAGTAAAGTTTAATCCGGGGTCTGGGGGCCGGATAGACTGTGATAAAACCGAAATCCAGGCGGACGAAGTTGTGGGAATCAGATAGTTTATCATAAAGTATCTAATGATCATATCCACTGTCAAATTATGGGTCATAGCATAGCCCTTCCGTTTTGAATAAAGACTGGAATTTTAGATATAAACTATCTATTACTATACGTTTAAAACACCGCTTTTATAAAAAAAATACAATAAATCTAAGTGTTCTTTAGTGAAAAAAAAAACTTATGAACATACATTTATTTCTAATTACAGTGAAAATAACTGAAGGGGAGCAAAAATCCAACGCTTTCATGGAGTTCGCGGCAGCTCTGAAGCCCTACGGGCCATGGAGCTACCTGGTGGTCGGCATGCTGGTCTGCGCCACCATCCTCATGTTCTGTCTTGCTTGGGGTAAGGCTTCAAATATTTCTAACATACAATTGTAAAGGACCTAAAACAGAACCTTGAGGCATACCAATTTTCTATCTCAGAACTACAAAAAATATTGACGCCCGAACAAAAATTTAAAAAAAACCTCCCCTGGGATTATACAAACAATATATGGTCACATGTTGACAATAAGGTCCGAAATGTTATTTCATCATCATCATCATCATCAGGTCTTTTTAGTTTCCACTACAGGAGCACGACCCTCTCTGTACTACTAGGGCCATACTTGGCCAGAGCAGCCAGAGGACTTGGCCTACACTCTTTTTTATGTCACATCTGCTTTGTTCGGCGGCGCAGATCAGCATGACCTCCGCCGAATGAAACCGAATAATAATATCAGTGAAATGTTATTTGGAGAAATATAATTCGATCCTTCTGGCTTTTACTTCCTAAAATACTTTTTATAAGTTCCTAACTTACAATAGTTTCCCGCATTATGATGTATAAAATCACATTAAGAAATAAACCACGCACAATCAACTTCACACTTTGCCAGCAGTTAAATGTAAAGCACGGAGGCACTGGTGAGGCTGGAGAGAAATAATGCTGGAAAAACTGCCTTTAATATCAAAATATCAACATCAAAACTAATCGTATTCACTTTTTTCAAGCCATGACAGAAATCTTCTTCTTTTTCTTGACGTATAAAAACCATAGAAATACATAAAAAGGTCGGCAGCGTGGCCGTCGCTAACACCAGCAATCGATAATCTTCAAGTTATGTTGCCAGTTAAAGACTGTGCCAATAGTTTTCCGCAATATGACGAGGTTTTCTATATTTTTGGCTGGGCTATACTTACAAAACTAATGTAAGGTATAGTATTGCTAGTTTTTTATGTCACATCGGCTTTGTTCGGCGGCGCAGATCAGCATGACCTCCGCCTAATGAAACCGAATAAAAATATCAGTGAAATAACGAACTTATAGCTAGTATATAAGATTTAAAATCCAAAAACAACAGCACTCGTGTTGTCTCACTCTAATTGGCACGAACGCATCAGTCAATAGAAGACAGATATTTTAGCGCCAAATTAAAAAAAACCGGCCAAGTACGAGTTGGACTCGCGCATCAAGGGTTCCGTACCGTTATCTATAAAAACGGCAAAAAAATCATGTCTGTTGTATGGGTCTCTGTAATATTAATTTTATTTTTATATAATTATATATTTTTAAAAAGAATATAGAACTAAATATTTTGTGAATATTTCAAGCGCCTACCTGTTGCCGTTATCAATATCAAGTAAAAAAAGCAAAAAAAATAACGTTTGTTGTATGGGAGCACCCTTAAATATTTATTTTTTAGTATTTGTTGTTATAGCGGCAACACAAATACATCATCTGCGAAAATTTCAACTGTCTAACTATCACGGTACATGAGATACAGCCTGGTGACAGACGGACAGACAGACAGACAGACGGATAGACGGACAGCGGAGCGAAATTAATAGGGTCCCGTTTTTACCCTTTCGGTACGGAACCCTAAAAAATTGATTTCTGCGCAGGTACAAAAAGAAGTACAAGGTGTATTTTAATGGGAGTACTGTAACATTAGTTTTGTCCATCACGTGTGTTGCCAAGTTATTCTAGTTTTAACTAAGGTATATTTGTTTCCAGAATGCTGCTGCAAGCGCTCCAAGCCGTCGGACACGCCGCTGAACATCCCGCCGCAGTGCCTGGACCTGTCGCCCGTGGCGGTGACGGCGGCGTCGCAGCAGCTGTTCGCGGCCCCGCCGCCCGCCTCCCCGCCCGAGTACGAGCCCCCTCCCTCCTACTCCTCGCTGTTCCCGCGCGCCTTCAAGTCCTCCCCCACGCCCGTCCCACACTGCTCCCACCAGCAGCCTCCGGACTGAGTTGCACGCGCGTAGTTAGGTAGATAGTGTATTTCAATTGTTTTCTTTGAGAAGTGTAGTGGTATTTATTGCTTGACTGTTCATTGAATCGACTGGAATGTTATTGACCACGTATCTAACTTAAAGACAGGTGTAATTTACAAAATTCATGAACCGATTGCCATCTCTTCGTTAACGTGCTGCCTTAGTTATGAAATGTCTGAGCCCGGGGCCTACCTGCTCATTGCCACCATCGGTGCGTATTTGAGTTCGAAGCAAGATAAAATAAGTTCGTTTAAATCCAGTACGACTAAAAGGACATTTTATGATAGAAACAGATGCTAATAAAAATAAGAAAAAAGGCAAGGACGTAATTAATTTTGACTTCGATACTTGTACATTTTATATTCTTTGATACGACACCAGGTTCGTCAAAGTTGACAAATATACCTATAGTGGACTGTCTGCTTGGTTGCTAGTTGATTGACCTACCACTACGCTTCTCACAGATCTTTTAATAAATTAAGACAGGCGAAGGTATAAAAAATATTGTTTTAGTTCCACCGGATGAAGTCTCAAGACATACCTACAAAGAGATCACCTTTGAGATTTTGTGTAAATTTCTGAGAATTATGATTTTAATAAGCGCCTTAATAATTGATTATTTAGTTAAAATACAGTGTTAAACTATAAAGATATATCCTCTTTATTGACAAGAAACTGGATTTTTGTCTAAAATGATGAACAGAAACCTTTATTCTGGACACTGGCTTTGACTTCTTTGACAAAATATCATGTAGAATGAAACTGTATAAAGATTATTAAGGATGCCATGCATTAACAATATTATCACTCCTGTTTTAAGTATTTAATAAGGGCTGGATTCTCCGGTTACTGATGAAATACCATACCCCATTCGCATCAATCTTCGATTCTTTCAATTATATTCCATTCTTGTCTATGTCTAAAACCTCTCACTTTATTCATGCCGATTTGTTACATTTTATCAGTAACTGATGAAACCTGTTTTCTTTTAAGTTATGGTTTACAAAGCGAGAATGTGCAATGTGTTGAGTAACGAATGTATCTTTTCATGAAAACTTTGGGGACCAAAGTAGAAATTATTATCGTGTTTAAGTGATGCTGTGCCTTAAATGGAAATAAGTGAATTCATCTTCGAGATTGCATAGTAAAATGTATTATCAATTAATTCGTTTTACGTAGTTTCAGTAAGAAACTAGCCTTAAAAACATAGATCACACTGCCCCAACTGCCTAATACATAAATGATTTTGTAATAACTGTAAATATATCCTTAACAAATGAACGTAGATCATGACATGTTTCTGTATTTTATAGGCATTTTTGACAGTTTAACCTTACTATGAGAAATCACTGACAGGCACTGGAGTGAGGCACTAAGGCACATAGTGACATATTAAGCGTTTTTTGAAAGGTTCTACCTAAATAACCTCATATCATAAAAAAAAAATGTTTTGCGCCCGCTTTTTGTTGCCCTGGGCACGTACTACTTGCCACTGCCTAGGCACGCTCCTTTGAGCAATGACTTAACTCGTTCACTGACACTGAACCAGAGACAAAAGAAATAACAATAGAATTACGTCTACAGACTGGCAGTGTCAGCGAAAGTGTTAAGTACCTTAGATGCCTTAAACCTTAGGGTAAAAACATTTGATGGGCCGCTGTCTATTGATATGCCTATTAAGATTATGGAATATTCTGTTAATGTACATGATTTCTTGCATTAATTGAATATTTGTGTAAGTACCTAAATGTAGATATGTTTGTACGTCTTGATAGATAAAACCGACTCGTAAGTTGAAGTTTAAACGATAACAACACAACACAAACGTTTGACTAGTCCCTTAGGATCTGTTGTAGATATTATTATATTACTGTTAAGTATCACTAGTTCGTAAAACGATTCCATTAAATACCTAATTGTAACAGGATAAAAGTGATATGTATAGTGAAAAAATAAAATAGGTATTTATTTCTTAATCTGTGTTTTATTTTAACTTTAGTAGATTACTTCAGGGCTTCTATTTTTGAAAGTGTGATACTCGTCTTCGAGCTATGTTTGTATGGAAAATCGCTCGCTTACGAACGGCGTCATTTCAAAATTTTAGGCTTGCTGAATGTTGGGGTTCTAAACTAAGTGGCAAAAAACGGAGCCCTTATGGATTCGTCATGTCGATGTCCGTATGTCACAGCCACTTTTTTCCGAAACTATAAGAACTATTATACTGTTGAAACGTGGTAAGAAGATGTATTCTGTGAACCTCATTAAGGTTTTCACACAAAATCAGAAAAAAAAAACAAATTTTGTGGGGGTTTTAAATTTTTCGTTAATCCCATACGTGTGGGTATCTATAGATAGGTGTTCAAAAATGATATTATGGCGCTGTGCATCACAAGAATACCGTAAAACGTGTAATCCATGTAATACTAGCATGAAAAAAATATGAAATACAGTTCAAAGATCAAAATAAATGGATACATCAAAATATTTTCAAAAAAGTATTTACAATCCAGCAAAATAAAATAGCAAAAATGCTATACCCAGAAAAAGTTTTGTCGCGAATTACTTGATATTTTCAGTGACAACTACCAACTTTTTTAAGACTATAAAAAGTATAGCTAAATGAGCCAGATACCTAAGAAAAATACAATATTTGGTTATAAATATTGAATTATTAAATTAAAAGTGAAAATTAACACGGAAATTGCAGACACGGGTTTGAAATGAGACTAGGGACAGGCCAACCGGTACAACTTTCAACCGCTACAAACGGTTAAGGGATACAGCGCCTTAAGGTTTCTAATATAATTTTTGCCGACTCGCGCTTGGCCGCTTTTTTTAATCTATGGTCTGATACCTTAGTTTTTACTATTGCAGTGCCTGCCGCCGCCGCACTCCGTTCAGGGTGGGAAGCTCCGTAAAAGAGAATCCCTTTCAACTACCCTTATTCTATTCTAATGATAAAGTTTAGGTACTTAAGTGCTACCTGATATCGTTATTAAAATTGCTCAGAATAATACTGCTAGTCATACTACTTGATAAAGTATTTTAACACAAACATGAGGCAAAATTTTGCATCTTCCTATCCTCTCTTACAATGAACATCGGCTACACGCACGAAAGAAGTGGCCTCCGTTTGCAAGCGAGAGCGTGGAACAAGCGATTGAGACGCACGATTGGCCTAAGCGTTCGGCTTGTAACGCATCTATCTTTCGTAGTACCTTAGTCTACCGTTATCACGTAAAATTACCGTCCTTAAACCGACTTAACAGACAACTAATTTATTTTTATCTCATTTGTATAAAGGTCTGCGTCTGTCTAATTCTGTTGATCTGATAAATCGAGATGGAATCGTGTTTAGGACGTTATAATTGACGACGACCAACGATTGCGTGGAGGGCGTAATCACAGCTATGATTTGTATAAGTCGGATCCAAGCTAAACAGGACTTATGACTAAACATTTAAATTCATCAAGTTATTTAAAGTTAACCTGTGATTTGGAAAACTACGCAACGTGATGTCCATCATGCATGGCATGGGCCCTTCAGTAAACGTACATCATTACCCCTTACCATGACAATCACAATCGCGACAATCAGAGTCCGAGGTGGCCGATAATTGCCGATAGTGTGGATGCTGTTTTAAATATCAGAAAAGCACGTTGGGTTGGGTGGGACAACCGTCTTTGTCTCGGTCTTGGTTTTAGTGCTTTAGTTATTGTTCTGAGGGTTTTAGTCTGGCTTTGGCATAATGAAACAAACAACAGTGCTATGACAACCTATGAAAAGTAATTGTAATCTATGATCGTGTACATGACGATAGATGTCAAAACTCAGAACAATAACTAAAGCATAGAAACCGTGTTAAAATAACAACAAAATACAATATTCTACACTGTTTTTACTTATGGCATTGTTAAAGCATCAGAAAGAGATGCATATACAATGCCATTTGCGTAAATGTGCAGGTTGTCCTGGGGTACTGATGTGATCAGGGTTGTACTATATCGATGAAATATATTTATCGACTAAATGTTTCGTCCTAAAAAGTCATAAATGTACTCTACTCTGATTGTATCGATTCGTTAAATGAGTACGATTCATTAAAAAAAAACAACTAGTTGCACTCCAGGAGTGCCGGCAGAAGTGAAAACTCGCCTTTGCGGCATACTCAGGTCCGTGTCCTTCTTACGAATTTTCGATCAATTCACGTGTCCTGACGCGAGTTTTCTATTTTACCCATCCCAAAAAGTGCACAAAGCCGCTAAAGAGGCTTTTACTTTAAAAGTTACGTCAAGATACACCTACATAACTCCTAATCGCATGGCGTCGCTTGGCTTCATCTGATAAATAGGTAAAAAAAAAATCCATACATTACCCACCGCGCGTCTACTGTCTACTGCTGGTCATTAGGCCTTACCCAGTATTGGTCGAACGGCAGAATACCTAATATGATGTCAATCATATTTTCGATTATTTCGAAATTCAAACAGTGCCTACTTACCTACCTTACCTATGAATGCGCAAAAAACCCAATGCATTCGATTTACAGTCCCCAATGTGAGGCAGTCCAACGTTGACATACTAGTTGAAGGTAAAATAGACTTTGTAAATGATACCACCTTCTTAGGAATCACAATAGACTCTAAATTGCAATGGGGCGCTCATGTATCAAAAGGTAATATAAGGTCAGATATATTTTTCACTTGATCAATGGGCCATTCAGCATATTCCAAAACCATCTAAAGCTTTTCCCAGCTAGCTTTGAGGAACAGTCAGTAAAGGAAACATAATCAGGTAGGTAAAGAGAAACACATAATTCGAAGTGATATTTTTTATTTTATAAAACTTTTACACTAGGGTAAAAAAGTGCCAGTGTGTTATTTGTGAAAAATTCACAGTGTTGGTAATAGAAAAACAAGAGGTGAAGAAAAACAAGAGATTACTTTACCCACTTTCATTACTGTCCAAAATAAAATGTTTTTCATAATTTTAAATATAAATAATAAAACCGTTTCCGTAAACTTTCTTATTACCATTGATTTATAATTCGGCAAATATAAATGTAGGTAAAGCATCGTGTTTCAATCGCTTCCATTTAATTTTATATTCGAAATTAATGTATCGGCACGGCAGTAAAATATTTTGAACAAATTCGAGTATGTATGACATTTTATGTCCAATATGTCGCTTGAAAGTTCCTCGGATCCACACCTTTTTATCCTTTTACTTCAGGGAGCTGCAATAAAATTTCAACAATAATTTTCTTCATATTAGTAAAAATCGATTCTTTTTAGGGTTCCGTAGCCAAAGGATAAAAACAGGACCCTACTAATATGACTCCGATATCCATCTGTCTATCACCAGGCTGTATCTCATGAACCGTGATAGTGAGACAGTTGAAATATTACAAACAAAAATTTCGGGCGTTTTTATAGCTTACGCCCACGGCTCCGCTCGCGTTAATGTCTATCCCCGATAACAGTACCTTATTCTGAGATGTAATTTATGTCTATGTTCTTTTCCGTACTCCAGAGATCGTGCAATGGTGATGATGATGATGCAAAATTTCATGATGATCGGTTCAGAAGTTACGGCGTGGAAGCGTAACAAACAAACTCACTTTCACATTTATAATATTATATGTAAGGATGGTACGGAACCCTTCGTGCGCGAGTCCGACTCACACTTTGCTGGTTGTTTAATTACCATGATGGTTCAATTTGTTACATTACTATTGCATGGCTCAACACTAACAAAAATATCCCTGATAGCAAGACCGTCATAAAAAATATCGATATACTCGTAGATACGTGATTTTACCACATCACTAGCAAAAAAAACTAACCTAATTTGAAATAAGGAAAAAACGATAATTTTAAGCAAAATACCTATAAAAGTTGTCATTTATACAATACGTTATATAATTGACAATATTATTGTTGTATTTTGAGGTATTTTGGGTTTTAATTATGCACTTTTAACTGAAAAACTTACCGAAGAAAATTATGTTTTACAGAATTTATTTCTGTTCGTCCTGAATGGGATTTACATCGCTCCATTGCACAAGACATTGTTTAGTATAATGGTCATTTGATAACGCACCAACCCAACACCGGTTAATACTTTTTTCCGTGAGAATTTTAGCACAATCCTATATTTAATTTGCAGACATCACAATTCCGCCGCAATGTTTTTGTCGATATATAACCCGATCAAATCGGCAAGATGCTAATATTACAGACGTTGAACTGTAATAAGTTATTTTGAATTTAGTCGGATTTAATTGGAGTCCAATGGAGTCCATTGACATTTCAAGTCGGGACAACCATGAAAATAATAGAAACTGACTGAAGTTTTTGTCTCATTCTGTCATAAGCGAAAGCTCATAAGAAAAATACAGTGTCAACTATCTGTTTTCAGTTTCTATTTTTATGCGGCTTCTATGTATATTATTCTTCTGAGTGTCAAAACCTCAGAACAATAACTAAAGCATAGAAACCGTGTTAAAATAACAACAAAATACAATATTCTACACTGTTTTTACTTATGGCATTGTTAAAGCATCAGAAAGAGATGCATATACAATGCCATTTGCGTAAATGTGCAGGTTGTCCTGGGGTACTGATGTGATCAGGGTTGTACTATATCGATGAAATATATTTATCGACTAAATGTTTCGTCCTAAGAAAGTCATAAATGTACTCTACTCTGATTGTATCGATTCGTTAAATGAGTACGATTCATAAAAAAAAAACAACTAGTTGCACTCCAGGAGTGCCGGCAGAAGTGAAAACTCGCCTTTGCGGCATACTCAGGTCCGTGTCCTTCTTACGAATTTTCGATCAATTCACGTGTCCTGACGCGAGTTTTCTATTTTACCCATCCCAAAAAGTGCACAAAGCCGCTAAAGAGGCTTTTACTTTAAAAGTTACGTCAAGATACACCTAAATAACTCCTAACCGCATGGCGCCGCTTGGCTTCATCTGATAAATAGGTAAAAAAAAATCCATACATTACCCACCGCGCGTCTACTGTCTACTGCTGGTCATTAGGCCTTACCCAGTATTGGTCGAACGGCAGAATACCTAATATGATGTCAATCATATTTTCGATTATTTCGAAATTCAAACAGTGCCTACTTACCTACCTTACCTATGAATGCGCAAAAAACCCAATGCATTCGATTTACAGTCCCCAATGTGAGGCAGTCCAACGTTGACATACTAGTTGAAGGTAAAATAGACTTTGTAAATGATACCACCTTCTTAGGAATCACAATAGACTCTAAATTGCAATGGGGCGCTCATGTATCAAAAGGTAATATAAGGTCAGATATATTTTTCACTTGATCAATGGGCCATTCAGCATATTCCAAAACCATCTAAAGCTTTTCCCAGCTAGCTTTGAGGAACAGTCAGTAAAGGAAACATAATCAGGTAGGTAAAGAGAAACACATAATTCGAAGTGATATTTTTTATTTTATAAAACTTTTACACTAGGGTAAAAAAGTGCCAGTGTGTTATTTGTGAAAAATTCACAGTGTTGGTAATAGAAAAACAAGAGGTGAAGAAAAACAAGAGATTACTTTACCCACTTTCATTACTGTCCAAAATAAAATATGTTTTTCATAATTTTAAATATAAATAATAAAACCGTTTCCGTAAACTTTCTTATTACCATTGATTTATAATTCGGCAAATATAAATGTAGGTAAAGCATCGTGTTTCAATCGCTTCCATTTAATTTTATATTCGAAATTAATGTATCGGCACGGCAGTAAAATATTTTGAACAAATTCGAGTATGTATGACATTTTATGTCCAATATGTCGCTTGAAAGTTCCTCGGATCCACACCTTTTTATCCTTTTACTTCAGGGAGCTGCAATAAAATTTCAACAATAATTTTCTTCATATTAGTAAAAATCGATTCTTTTTAGGGTTCCGTACCCAAAGGATAAAAACAGGACCCTACTAATATGACTCCGATATCCATCTGTCTGTCACCAGGCTGTATCTCATGAACCGTGATAGTGAGACAGTTGAAATATTACAAACAAAAATTTCGGGCGTTTTTATAGCTTACGCCCACGGCTCCGCTCGCGTTAATGTCTATCCCCGATAACAGTACCTTATTCTGAGATGTAATTTATGTCTATGTTCTTTTCCGTACTCCAGAGATCGTGCAATGGTGATGATGATGATGCAAAATTTCATGATGATCGGTTCAGAAGTTACGGCGGGGAAGCGTAACAAACAAACTCACTTTCACATTTATAATATTATATGTAAGGATGGTACGGAACCCTTCGTGCGCGAGTCCGACTCACACTTTGCTGGTTGTTTAATTACCATGATGGTTCAATTTGTTACATTACTATTGCATGGCGCAACACTAACAAAAATATCCCTGATAGCAAGACCGTCATAAAAAATATCGATATACTCGTAGATACGTGATTTTACCACATCACTAGCAAAAAAAACTAACCTAATTTGAAATAAGGAAAAAACGATAATTTTAAGCAAAATACCTATAAAAGTTGTCATTTATACAATACGTTATATAATTGACAATATTATTGTTGTATTTTGGGTTTTAATTATGCACTTTTAACTGAAAAACTTACCGAAGAAAATTATGTTTTACAGAATTTATTTCTGTTCGTCCTGAATGGGATTTACATCGCTCCATTGCACAAGACATTGTTTAGTATAATGGTCATTTGATAACGCACCAACCCAACACCGGTTAATACTTTTTTCCGTGAGAATTTTAGCACAATCCTATATTTAATTTGCAGACATCACAATTCCGCCGCAATGTTTTTGTCGATATATAACCCGATCAAATCGGCAAGACGCTAATATTACAGACGTTGAACTGTAATAAGTTATTTTGAATTTAGTCGGATTTAATTGGAGTCCAATGGAGTCCATTGACATTTCAAGTCGGGACAACCATGAAAATAATAGAAACTGACTGAAGTTTTTGTCTCATTCTGTCATCAGCGAAAGCTCATAAGAAAAATACCGTGACAACTATCTGTTTTCAGTTTCTATTTTTATGCGGCTTCTATGTATATTATTCTTCTGAGGTCAAAACAAGCTCAGAAGAATAATATACATAGAAGCCGCATAAAAATAGAAACTGAAAACAGATAGTTGACACGGTATTTTTCTTATGAGCTTTCGCTTATGACAGAATGACCCAAAATACCTCAAAATACAACAATAATATTGTCAATTATATAACGTATTGTATAAATGACAACTTTTATAGGTATTTTGCTTAAAATTATCGTTTTTTCCTTATTTCAAATTAGGTTAGTTTTTTTTGCTAGTGATGTGGTAAAATCACGTATCTACGAGTATATCGATATTTTTTATGACGGTCTTGCTATCAGGGATATTTTTGTTAGTGTTGAGCCATGCAATAGTAATGTAACAAATTGAACCATCATGGTAATTAAACAACCAGCAAAGTGTGAGTCGGACTCGCGCACGAAGGGTTCCGTACCATCCTTACATATAATATTATAAATGTGAAAGTGAGTTTGTTTGTTACGCTTCCACGCCGTAACTTCTGAACCGATCATCATGAAATTTTGCATCATCATCATCACCATTGCACGATCTCTGGAGTACGGAAAAGAACATAGACATAAATTACATCTCAGAATAAGGTACTGTTATCGGGGATAGACATTAACGCGAGCGGAGCCGTGGGCGTAAGCTATAAAAACGCCCGAAATTTTTGTTTGTAATATTTCAACTGTCTCACTATCACGGTTCATGAGATACAGCCTGGTGACAGACAGATGGATATCGGAGTCATATTAGAAGGGTCCTGTTTTTATCCTTTGGGTACGGAACCCTAAAAAGAATCGATTTTTACTAATATGAAGAAAATTATTGTTGAAATTTTATTGCAGCTCCCTGAAGTAAAAGGGAACTAGATAACCCAGAAAAGCGCATTCTAATCGGTCGCGTGGCAGGAGTAAGACCTAGAGGCAAGCCACCAACCCGCTGGACGGATCCACTTCTGAATTCCTTGAAGTGCAACACACAGGCTGCCATTTACTTGGCCCAGAACAGATCAGCCTGGAAACATCTTGTGGCTGGGGCAAATTATGGTGGTCACGACCCTCAGTCATGAGGAAAACGACCAAGAAGAAAAGAGAAGTAAAAGGATAAAAAGGTGTGGATCCGAGGAACTTTCAAGCGACATATTGGACATAAAATGTCATACATACTCGAATTTGTTCAAAATATTTTACTGCCGTGCCGATACATTAATTTCGAATATAAAATTAAATGGAAGCGATTGAAACACGATGCTTTACCTACATTTATATTTGCCGAATTATAAATCAATGGTAATAAGAAAGTTTACGGAAACGGTTTTATTATTTATATTTAAAATTATGAAAAACATATTTTATTTTGGACAGTAATGAAAGTGGGTAAAGTAATCTCTTGTTTTTCTTCACCTCTTGTTTTTCTATTACCAACACTGTGAATTTTTCACAAATAACACACTGGCACTTTTTTATGTTAAAACCTTCATACTTGAAAGTTTTCTTACTGGCTGGCATAATCATTTGATTTGATTTTTATATTCTTACGTTGCCATGGTGCAAACACTCACTTCAAAAAATTGTAAAATCTCTACAGAGATAGTAAATAATACTAAATAGTATATAAATTACATTTGGTGAATTTACATTGTTTTTTGGTTATTTATTTAGTTAATATAATATATTAACATTGGTTGTGGGCAAATAATGGCCAATAATAACAAATAATAAATTTATGTGTTATTTACGTGATTATTTTTTGTGAAGTGAAATATAATTTTTTCATCATGGATGGAGATATTTCGTTCGATAATGTAATCGTGAGTACCGGTTCTAATATGTCCATCGGTAAATTGGAAGGTGTCAACAATTATGCAACATGGAAATTTCAGATGAAATTGGTGTTGATTGACCATGGTTTATGGGAGTTTGTGGATGGATCTGGTGATGCTTCAAAGAATCCCACCAAAGATCAAAAGGCGTATGCAAAGATTTGTCTAAATATTCAACCTATATGTTATCCACACGTAAAGAATGCTGTAACAGCTTCACAAGCATGGAAGAGTTTGAAATCAGCATATGAAAACTGTGGCATAAGCAGAAGGCTTTCTTTAAAAAGGAAATTAGCACAAATTAAATATGCGGACTTTAACTGCATGGATCATTATATAGGAAATATAATTTCTGTGATTCAAGAATTAGCAGATATTGGCTGCAATATTGACGATGAAGAATTGGCAGAACTCATGTTAATTGGCTTGCCAACTGAATTTGATCCACTTATTATGGCAATGGAAGCTTCTAATACAAAGCTAACATCAGATTTTGTTAAATGTCAATTAATTCAGAGTGAATTCAAGAAAAAGTCAATAGATTCAAATTTAGAACAATCCGAAAAGATTTTACTAGCAAAGAACAAATTTGTTCATATCTGTCACAACTGTCATGTCAAAGGACATATCAAGCCTAAATGTCCAAAGTTGAAAAATTTCAAGAAAAAAATAAACAATAATTCATCTCAAGATGGTTCATCATCATCATCGAAAAAGGGAATTAATACTTCTTTATTTTCAACTGAGACTGCTTTAATTAGTACTGTTTGTGATCGTGATAGCTGGATTTTAGATTCAGGTTGCACTAGTCATATGACTAATCGGAAGGATTGGTTACTTAATTATTCTTCTGAAGTTAAAACCCAAATTACTACAGCTAATAGCGATACAATGTATAGTGAAGGCGTAGGAAATGTCAATGTGACATTAAATAATAACAGTATTAAAGTTATTAAAGATGCTTTGTATGTACCAAAGGTAGCAGCAAATCTTTTGTCGGTTAGCAAAGTTGCTACTTTGCTAACCGACAAAAGATTTGCAAAAGGTTATGTTTTAGTATTTGATATTAATAAATGTTATGTTTACAGGAAGGATAATGTATCCATTACTGGATCATGTGATCTGGAAGCAATTAATATACACGGTGTTTACAAAATAAATAAAAAAGAGGAATGTTTATTAAATAACCAAGAGCCTAAGATGTCAACCGAAGGTAAAGCTTTTGTATCCAGTACAGATTTGTTGGAGCTATGGCATCGTCGCTTAGGACACTTAAGTTTTAAAGGTATGTTAACCCTTCGTGATTCTTTGGCACGCGGTATTACTTTTCCAAATGGAAATCTGAAATCATGTCCTCCTTGCATTGAAGGTAAACAAAAGATTAAATCTTTTCCCCGTGGTCAAGCACATAGAAGCGTGATGAAGTTGGATTTAATCCATACTGATATTTGTGGACCGATGTCCATTAATAGTTGGAGTGGAAGTCGTTATTTTATTACTTTTACTGATGATTTTACGTGAAAATCTTTTATTTATTTTTTGGATCGAAAAGATCAATCTACTGTTTTGAATACGTTTATTGAATTCAAAAATGTTGTTGAAAACCAAACCGATCTAAAGATTAAGCGTGTCAGAAGTGATAACGGCACAGAATATTGCAACAAAAGTTTTGAGAGTTATTTAAAGCAATGCGGTATAATACACGAAACTACTGTTTGTTACACACCTCAGCAAAATGGAGTTGCTGAACGTCTTAATAGAACTTTAATGGAAAAAGCTAGAGCAATGTTGCAAGACGCTGGCTTAGGAAAAAAGTATTGGGCTGAAGCAGTCAATACTGCTTGCTATTTAAAGAATCGTAGTCCAACCGCTGCTCTAAAGAAGGCTACTCCTGAAGAGCTGTGGACTGGTTCTAAAGTTAACCTTAGTCATCTTAAAGTCTTTGGTTGTATAGCATATGCTCTCACTCCACAATGCCAACGTACAAAACTTGATCCTAAATCAAAACCCTACATTATGTTAGGATATTGTGATCATACAAAAGGATATAGACTTGGTGATCCAGCTGATGGCAGCAAAATGATTAAAGCTCGTTCAGTAGAATTTATTGAGAATGTTAGAGGTACTGAATACAAGACTAATAAGTCGAATAATTTAAATGATTCTATGAATACTGTCGAAGTTTCGATTTATAATCAGAACAATCCTCAGGCAGACATTATTGAATCTGACGGTGATGAATATGCTACACCAGATTTATCTATCAATTCTGAAATTCAGAATAATATTAATAAGGAAACTGTTGTAGATCATCCTATTATTGATGAGATTTTCCCTGATGAACAAAATGTTATTGAGTCATCATTGAATAATACTCAAACTTTTGAAAATATAGAGCCTGCTTCTGTAAGATTTGATACAGATTCTGAGGTCGCAGAAAACTCTAGACCTGTACGTACCCGTTGTCCTCCTATAAGATTTCAAGATTATGAAATGAACTATTTTAATGAAATAGGCTTATTGGGAAGGAGCGAACCTCGAACGTACAATGAAGCCATAAAGTCTGAGAAAAGCAAACAATGGTTAGAGGCTATGCAGGAAGAATATAATTCTCTTTTATCGCATAACGTCTGGGAACTTGTTGATAGACCAAAATATAGTAACATTATAAAATGCAAATGGGTTTTTAAAGAAAAAGTTGATCCAAGTGGTAATTTTGAAAAATTCAAAGCTAGATTAGTTGCTAAAGGATTTACTCAACAATACGGCATTGACTTTGAAGAAACCTTTGCACCTGTCGTTTGACATTGTACCTTACGTTTACTTTTGGCAATTGGTATTCAAAATGACATGGACATTGAACATGTTGATGTTAATACAGCTTTTCTTAATGGAGACCTCAATGAGAGAATTTTTATGGAACAACCTACTGGTTTTATGATTGAGGGGCAGAATAAAGTCTGTTTACTTAAAAAGAGTTTATATGGACTTAAACAAGCTAGTAGAGCATGGAATGAAAAAGTTCATAAAGTTTTAGTTACAAATGGTTTTACACAACTAAAAACTGAGAAATGTGTTTATTTCAAAAATAAGGTAATTATAGCCTTATATGTAGATGACTTCTTCATATTCAGTTCTAATGAACATGAAAAGAAATTGCTTTACAATTTACTTAGTTCTAACTTTAAAATTAAACTGCTTGGACCTGTAAAACAAGTATTAGGTATGAAAGTGGAAAGGGACCGAGAGCAAGGCATTTTGAAGTTAAGTCAATCTGAATACGTAAAAAATCTGTTATTAAAGTTTGGCATGAATGAATGTCATAGCATAGCAACTCCAATGGAAGTTAACTTTAATCTTACAAAAGCAGATAAAATAGATCCAAGATTTCCGTATCAGGAACTAATAGGAAGTTTAATGTATCTTGCTGTTTGTACACGGCCAGATATAGCGTTTGTATGCAGTAAGCTTAGTCAATATAACACCTGTTATAATGAGTCTCACTGGACTGCTGCTAAGCGTGTTTTGCGGTATCTATCGGGTACAACTGACTATGGACTTAATTTTAAAAGAGGAAATAATGAAGTTACAATCTCATCCGACGCAGATTGGGCGGGGGATATCAACGACAGAAAGTCTTATTCTGGTTTTATAACTAGATTAGGCAATTGCATCGTAAACTGGCATAGCCACAAGCAACAAAACGTGGCCTGTTCTAGTACAGAGGCTGAATATTACGCTCTTGGCAATGCTGTAAAAGAGGCGAAATTTATCCGTAATTTTTTACAGGAACTTAACTGTACACAATGGTTGAAATCTAAGACAATCACCATTTATAACGACAATCGTAGTACATTGAAAATGGTAGAAAATGAGTGTTTTCGTAGGACTAAACACATAGATGTTCATCATCACTTTATACGAGAATGTGTTGATCGTAAATTAATTAATTTAGATTACAAGCCTTCTTCTGAGCTGGAGGCAGATCTTTTTACGAAAGCTTTACCTAAGGTGAAACACAATTATTTTATTAAGTGCTTAGATTTAATGTAACATTTGTTTCATGTCCTATAATATGTATTGTGTAACATGTATTGATTTATTTATTTTTTAATTTGGTTCAATTTTAATATTGTACTCTCACATTTTGCTGGCAATACCTTTGCATAGTTTGTTCGAGTAAGGGGCAGTGTTAAAACCTTCATACTTGAAAGTTTTCTTACTGGCTGGCATAATCATTTGATTTGATTTTTATATTCTTACGTTGCCATGGTGCAAACACTCACTTCAAAAAATTGTAAAATCTCTACAGAGATAGTAAATAATACTAAATAGTATATAAATTACATTTGGTGAATTTACATTGTTTTTTGGTTATTTATTTAGTTAATATAATATATTAACATTTTACCCTAGTGTAAAAGTTTTATAAAATAAAAAATATCACTTCGAATTATGTGTTTCTCTTTACCTACCTGATTATGTTTCCTTTACTGACTGTTCCTCAAAGCTAGCTGGGAAAAGCTTTAGATGGTTTTGGAATATGCTGAATGGCCCATTGATCAAGTGAAAAATATATCTGACCTTATATTACCTTTTGATACATGAGCGCCCCATTGCAATTTAGAGTCTATTGTGATTCCTAAGAAGGTGGTATCATTTACAAAGTCTATTTTACCTTCAACTAGTATGTCAACGTTGGACTGCCTCACATTGGGGACTGTTAATCGAATGCATTGGGTTTTTTGCGCATTCATAGGTAAGGTAGGTAAGTAGGCACTGTTTGAATTTCGAAATAATCGAAAATATGATTGACATCATATTAGGTATTCTGCCGTTCGACCAATACTGGGTAAGGCCTAATGACCAGCAGTAGACAGTAGACGCGCGGTGGGTAATGTATGGATTTTTTTTTTACCTATTTATCAGATGAAGCCAAGCGGCGCCATGCGATTAGGAGTTATTTAGGTGTATCTTGACGTAACTTTTAAAGTAAAAGCCTCTTTAGCGGCTTTGTGCACTTTTTGGGATGGGTAAAATAGAAAACTCGCGTCAGGACACGTGAATTGATCGAAAATTCGTAAGAAGGACACGGACCTGAGTATGCCGCAAAGGCGAGTTTTCACTTCTGCCGGCACTCCTGGAGTGCAACTAGTTTTTTTTTTTTTATGAATCTTACTCATTTAACGAATCGATTCAATCAGAGTAGAGTACATTTATGACTTTCTTAGGACGAAACATTTAGTCGATAAATATATTTCATCGATATAGTACAACCCTGATCACATCAGTACCCCAGGACAACCTGCACATTTACGCAAATGGCATTGTATATGCATCTCTTTCTGATGCTTTAACAATGCCATAAGTAAAAACAGTGTAGAATATTGTATTTTGTTGTTATTTTAACACGGTTTCTATGCTTTAGTTATTGTTCTGAGAAAACAAGCGTCCCAATATTGCTAGTTAAGGGAATCACCCAAAAAAACAAGCGAAGCGGTAGTGGTGTTCCTTTAAATTGTACCTATAATAACTATTACATATAATGTCATTACTTAGTATTATCAAAAACAAAAGCTTTTGACATCACTTCTGCTTCTGTATTGTTTTTTTGCGGAAACGTACTATATTTAAATCAATGCGTTCTTTATACCCTTAACCGACGATGTACAATGGAGCAACGATTATCCGAACGTCGATCAACTGAACTAGCCCTTATCCGACCTACTACGCTCGCTCGCCCGACCCACGTGCTGATAAATGTAAGATTTAATTGTTAAATTATGTTTGAATAGATACTGAAACATAATTAAACAAAATGCTCATAAGTAGCATAGCCATAGCTATTGTATTACTCATAGCAATTATAAGAGATATCAAGTACATCTTACCTAGGAGGTAGTTTGCTTTATATTTTACCTTTTAATAAAGTAAAAACTTCTAAAAATTAATAAAACAAAAATACATGTTAAATGGGTAACCAACGATTACTAATATGCCAACACTGAGAACAGGCAAAGCAAACTGTCACTGTCACTGTCAGTCGAACGAGCCTTTGTAAATAATTGTTTGTTTACGGGGAGTTGTTAATTTCTTAATTAATTAGTTTTAATCAGGTATCTAATTGTATGCCAAATTAGAACCAACAACAGTATGGCTCTTCAGGGCCCGGTGGATGTTTGTCGCGTCTGTTTAAAGGATGATATGGTGACGAAGAAAAAAGGTCTATCTCTGTTCCAAAAGTTACAAGATTCTCTCATTTCTGAACACATATTTAGCATATGCAACGTGGAAATAACGAAGGACGATGGATTACCTACGAAAATATGCCCGGACTGTTTGATTGAGCTGGAGACAACCTTAAACTTTAAGCTTAAATGTCAAACTTCTAACACCATACTGCACAGTAAGAAACTTGATAACTCAGAAGGTTACGATGTTAAACTTGAAATTAATCTTGATGATATAAAAGAAGAAAAACTTGAAGAACCTACAATTCCTCTTCAAGCTGAGTATTTGGAAGACGATTTCATCAATGATACCACAGAAGATACTGACGCCATTATCAAAACTGAAGGAAAGTCAAGTAAAGCAATAGATCTAAAATTAATTTGCAATGACTGTGGAGGTTCTTTCCCTAGCAAGTGTAAAATACGTGTACATTGGAAGAAAGTACACATGCGTGAAGCCTTGATCTGTGCTATTTGTAGACGAACATTTAAAAGTTACAAAGCTTATAACCGGCATGTCAAGGATAAACCAAAAGCATGTTTAGCGATGAAAAATGTCCGTGTAGAAGGCACAGGAAAGTCCAGGCTGTATCTTTGTAAGGACTGTCCGTACACCTCAAAAAGAAACAAAGATATGCAAAGTCATTTAGTACTCCACAGCGGCGAGAGGCCATTCAAATGTCTTAAGTGTGACAGTTGGTTTACTCAACAGAGCTCCATGCATGGCCATATGGAAAGAGTCCATGGTGTTTACAAAGTAGAAATTACTTGTCAATACTGTGGTAAATTTATAAGAGGACGGCATGCAGTGTATAAACACCTACAAAAACATAAAACAGCTGGTGTTCAGTGTAATGTGTGCAAAAAAGTCTTCAGTAGCAAAAGCACTTTAACAACGCATATGGTCCGGCACACGGGGATAAAGAAATATACTTGTGAGAAGTGCGCTAAAGCATTCTTCACATTAGCGGAGTTGTGTAATCATAGGAAAATGAAACATAGTAATGTAGAGATTTGGTACAAATGTGAATTATGCGAGTATAAAGCCCACAAGTCTTATACAATAAAGAAACATCAAGCGAAACACACAGCAAATAATTTCGCTTGTCATACGTGCGGCATATTTCTTGATAGTGCTGAGAAGCTAGCGTTACATCAACCACGGCATTCTGAATCTGAAAAGAAGTTTCAGTGTCCTCACTGCGAAAGAAAGTTCTACAAAAAAGACTCCATTCAAAGACATATTAAATCGAAACACAAGTGTGCCCTGTCAGACAGTAGACCAGTTTTGGTGAAAAATGAGAACTATGACAATGAATTTGGGAAAACTATTGAAGTTACTCAAGCTGGAGTGCAAATAAAGACATCAAGTAAAAGTATGAAGAAGCATTGAAACAACATACTTTGTAGTCTATTTAATGTTAAAATACAATACGTAATTCTTTTAATTATAAAATATAAGACCTGACTATAGATTTGTGCAATTGAGTTCTATTTTCAAATAGAACAAGTTTTGTTTGCCCATAGATTAAAAAGAAATTGCATGTTTTTTTTACTTAATGATGGATTAGGCATGTCTCCCATCTCACCTGATGTTTGCCTATATTATTTACATCCTTCTCATTAGGCTAATTGTGTTAACTTATTATTCAAAATGTTTAGTTACAAAAAATATAATATATTTTTACCCATAATTTTCTACAAATATTAAATTATAAGGCAGATTATTTGTTTCATTCAAAACTTTATTTATTATTGACTTTTCCACGCTGACTATAAATTTTCTGCTAAGTCTCAGCTGTCCGTCCGTCCATGCGCGTCCCTAACAGAATTGAAAGTTTTACAGAATGTGAAGATATATTTATTGGTATAAAAATTAAAATCAAATTTATTTAACAACTAGCTTTCGCCCGCGGCTCTGCCTGCGTCAATGTCGATCCCTCGGCAACAGTACTTTTTTCCGGGATAAAAAGTAGCCTATGTCCTTCTCGGAACTCCAGAGAACTTGTATGCAAAGTTCATGATTATCGGTTCAGTAGTTACGGCGTGAAAGCGTAACAAACAAACAAACTCACTTTCGCATTTATAATATTAGTAAGGATTATGGGGTCCTCCTAAATTTTGAAGAACGTAATTTTTGACAATACGTACATACTTATCACGTCTTTTCCTTTGCGGGGTAGACAGAGGCTAGTGCTTCAAGACCCAAAAGTCATGTTGGTGGGCGTTCGATGGAAAGTCGAATCAAAGTAATGGGTTTCTAGCCGCATCGCCTACTTAGGTAGATAATTCCTCAAAATTTTGTCCATTCCTTCATTCGGCTTTAACGATCTAGTCAAAGGCAGCTGATACATACCAGGTTTTTTTTTTCTCCCAGACCAATAAGGAAGTTCATTATAATAAATCCTTTAAAAACATGCTTAGATATTGACCTAGTGATGTATACTGAGCTTTCTTCTAATACCAATATGTTGAAGGGTCTAAATGAGCTTAGTTATCACCCCTTTAAAACAGCCTCCGTGGTCCAGTGGTTAAGGCGTTTGCCTGTTGACCCGGGGGTCGTGGGTTCGATTCCCACCGGAAGCATACTTTGTTTAGTTGTTTTCAGTTTGGTTAGGACATTGCAGGCTTGAATCACCTGATTGTCTGATAATAAAGATGATTACGTGCTTCGGAAGGCACGTTAAGCAGGTGGTCCCGGCTGCCATCTAATAGTCGCTAAAGGAACCACGTCAGACGCCGAGAGGCGGTTCCGAAGAACTCAGACACCAGGGTGTGCATGGTCGATTGACCGTGTCACCTACACGAAATGATGATGATGACCCCTTTAAAACTTTACCTCCATCTACGAAACACCCTGTACATCGTTATTCCTTTTAAAATAGATAAAGCGCGAATCCAACGGCCACTTAGCATAATAGCGGGTTTAAAGATGAAGATAAATCGTTGTATTTTACACGCTTTTTATTAGCTTCGCCTGTATGTTTGTCTGTTTGTTACCGACTTCTTTCAACTCGATTTTGAGCCACTTTAAAAGGTCAAATTTAATTAAATTGTAGTAGAATTATCAAAGACCGTTGACAATACAATCAATATTAATAATAAATCTGTAAGGGTTGGTCATGGAGTAAAGCGTCAATTACACCATCCTGAATTTAGGACCCGGAATTCAGCATCCGATAAGGACAAGAAATTCAGTCGTCGGAGCTCCTGATTACTCCGTCCGGAACGTGTCCTGAACGGAGACTGCGCGTCCTGAGAGAGCCATCTGTTGGCCATCCTGAATGCGTGAGAGGGACGCCGCTATACGTGCGATGCGATTGGAGATATTCTCGTATCGTTTCTAACGTATAGCGGCGTCCCTCTCATGCGGCGATCCTGAATTCCGGATGGTTTCACCTTATGCTTCCGTTATGCTTCCGATAAGGACGTCGGAAGCCATTCTGTCCTGACAACGGATCGACCGTCCTGAATGAGATTAAACTGTCCGTTGACTATCCGTTGACTGAATTCCGGATCCTGAATTCTGGATGGTCTAATTGGCGCTTAAGTTAATTTGTTTTCAGAGAGATCGTATTCATAAGCTCTATACATGATACTGAAACTAAACTGAGGATATTCAGATTTTTTTCTATATGTACCTATGTATCATCAGGTCTTAGTAAAATATGGTGTCATCATCATCATCAGGTCTTTTTAGTCTCCATTGCAGGAGCATTATCCTCTCTGTACTACCGCCATATTTGGCCAGAGCAGACAGAGGATATGGCCTACACTCTCCTCGCTGGCCAGACGGGTTGGAGAGGTCTCATTAATGTTTATAAGCTTTATTTAGCTTGTATTTTCTAAGATTTGGTCCTATTCTACTCTGCCGGAAACCACACGGCTACCGGAAACCACACCTATGTATGTTTCTCTATAACTCTTAAAGGAATTAACAGAATTTTATGAAACTTGGTATTAATAAATAAATATATACGGACAAATCACACAGATTGAGCTAGCCCCAAAGTAAGTTCGAGACTTGTGTTATGGGATACTAACTCAACGATACTATATTTTATAACAAATAGATATATAGATAAACATCAAGACCCAGGCCAATCTGAAAAGGATCATTGTCCATCTTGACCTGGCCGGGGATCGAACCCGGGCACTCCGTGTCGCAGGCGTGTTAACCACTGCGCCACGGAGCTGTCTAATAATAAATAATATTTTTTTTTTCCAGTTATGATAAGGCGTGGCCACGGAGCAAGTGCTCTGTGGGCGTGGCCCTCATACAAATGTACGCGAACGGGTACAGCTAGTAATCATCATCATTTCTTGTAGGTGTCACGGTCAATCGACCATGCACACCCTGCTGTCAGAGTTCTTCGGAACCGCCTTTCGGCCTCTGACGTGGCTCCTTTAACGACTACCAGATGGCAGCCGGGACCACCGGCTTAACGTGCCTCCCGAAGCACGGAATCATCTTTATTATCAGACAATCAGGTGATTTAAGCCTGCAATATCCTAACCAAACTGGAAACTACTAAACACAGTATGCTTCCCGTGGGAATCGAACCCACGACCCCCGGGTTAACAGGCAACCGCCTTAGATAATAATTTGATAAAATCGTGTTTCTTTAGTTTTTTTATTATTTATTACTTCTCATTACCGTGCACAAAGATCGGAAGGGAGTATTTACTATCCACGGACAGAGACCTTAATTAAAATCGATACCTACCTACCTGAATGTCGGCTTTCCTCATTAAAATTTAACACTATCCGCTGAGTTTATCGTTTGTTTATTTAATATTGCATGCAGTTCTATTCGTTTTTAACATACATACTTATCACGACAGAGCGTAAGGTCATAAGACCGAAAGGCCACGTTTAGCGTGTTGGTGGGTGCAAAGGTGAAAAACGGAATCAAAATAGTGACGTTTTTACTATTGTCATGATTCTTTAGCTTTTCGCCCATTCTCTTGACTTTGACCCTTGCTACTACGACTAGCATGGAATGTCGTTATTATCGCGCTAAAAATATAGCAGGCTCTCAATTTAGCTGCATTATTTCTTTCTTGTGTTTGTTATCTTATAACTCTGTCATTTTTTAACAGATTAAGTAAATTCATTTATTATTCTATACTTATTACTTTTAGATTGGTCAAATGCAAATTTCATCAAAATTGTTTCAGTAGTTTGGAAGTAGTTCTTTTATTATGTATAGAAAAGTCGGGATTGCCGACTTCATGTCCCTCCAGTTCATGTCCCTCCACCGCGCGTCCCGTATTCGCCTAAAAGGTCCTGACAGGTCCGACACTAGAATAATAAATCATTTTATTCCAGGAAAAATCCCATATTACAATAAATAAATAAATAAAATAAAATTGGTAGATTAAATTAATATATACTATAGTCGGCGTTCCCGACCAAATAGCACGTGGTTGATCCGTTTTTATACACAATGTCTTTGCGTTAGTTTCAATGATATAGAAGTCGACGAGAAAGACTAGCTCCGTGGCGCAGAGGTCAATACGCCAGCCTGCGACGCGGAGTGACCGCGTTCGATTCCCGGCCAGGTCAAGATGGAAAATGATCTTTTTCAGATTGGCCTGGGTCTTGGATGTGTATCTATATATGTATTTGTTATAAAATATAGTATTGTTGAGTTAGTATCCCATAAAGCGCCTATTACACTATCCAATTTTAAGGAATCCTAATTAGGAACGGTTAGGAACCTAAATCGGAAGCTAGTGATCACACTACACTAAATTGTTTCCTAAATCGGGACAACGCACAGTCCATCGACCGATTGCGCTGGGGTTGCACGTCGCTATCAATGGCGCCGTATTTATCAAAGCAACAGAAAATAGGGTTTGCTTTAGCCGTAGCAGTGGGAACAATCGATATAAAAAGAAGGAAAAAGAGAAATGCTGGGTTAAAGAATAGTTATTATTAAGAAAAAAATTGAGCCTGCAGATTTGTTGACAGACATGATTTTTTATAGATAACGGTACGGAACCCTTCGTGCGCGAGTCCGACTCGCACTTGGCCGGAATCCTTATCCTTGTCCTTACTAATATTATAAATGCGAAAGTGAGTTTGTTTGTTTGTTTGTTACGCTTTCACGCCGTAACTAGGTACTGAACCGATCATCATGAATTTTTGCATACAAGTTCTCTGGAGTACGGAGAAGGACATAGGCTACCTTTTATCCCGGGAAAAAGTACTATTCCCGAGGGATCGACATTGACGCGGGCGGAGTCGCGGGCGAAAGCTAGTTTATTATAAAGATAGGGCATTTCCCTATACATTTCGATTATCTGTAATAACACTTCTTTTTCGATGGGCATTGCCGCCGCTTCTGAGACAGTCGCCATTGCATACGTCCACTTCGATCAAGCGCGGGCCGGCAAATAGTCGTCCTAAATCGTAGCGTTGCGATTACACTGTCCTAAATCGGAGACAATTTAGGAAACAGAGCGGTCGGGACCTCCGATCTCGACTAAATCGGATCCAAATCTACTCTAACAGCGATTACATATTCCAATTTCCTAATTAGGTTTCCTAAAAATTGGATAGTGTAATAAGCGCTTAACACAAGTCTCGAACTTACTTTGGGGCTAGCTCAATCTGTGTGATTTCCGTATATATTATATTTATTTATATATATAACGCGTATTGTGGTGCCTAATTTGTTTAATTATACTAATCATAAAAAATACAGCGTGTAACATAACGCCGTTTCCGCGAAGGAGTAATTCAGCCCGTCAAAATGAACAACTTTTCCTATGGGACCAATGCTGGGAACTCGATTTTTATTGACATTTTCAGACTAATTGCTGGCCGGCCGAACACTTTTGTATAAAAATGTGGGGTCATTCAAATATTACTGGGGGGGTCGGGGCTAGGCTTATTTTTGCTGCCATGTTGGGCGGTGGGGTTGGATTTGCAGTGATGCCGTCAGCAACATTTTAAACAAATATATTTTGTGAAAATGATGCCAATGTTTACGTAAACTGGGGGAAGAGCTTTTCTTACTTTTGCTGACAAGGGAGGAGGGGGTTAAAATAGCTGATATATTGATTACGTAATACTTGAACAGCCCCTGTAAATTTTTTGAAGTTCCCAGAATTGGTCCCATAGGAAAAGTTGTACATTTTGAAGGGTCGAGTCAACCCTTCACGGGAACATCATTACGTTACACGCTGTTTACAGCATAGTAGTATGTCACATCTTTATGCAATTCGGAATAGACGGAAATCGCTAAATCAAAGCCACTTAGCATAGAAGCCGGCTTAAATTCAGATATATCGTTCGATTTTTCATTTGCGGGCTCAAAGATCAGAAGGCGGTATTCCCGGACAAAGATTGCTTTTAATTAAAAATCGATACGTGAATGGCGGCATTATTAAAATTTAACACCGCCGTGTTTCCCCTTCGGTTCATTCAATAATGAACTACCTATTCGTTTTTATGTCCTACTAGCTTTCGCCCGCGGCCCCACCAGCGTTAATGTTGATCCCTCGGTATAGTACTTTTTTCCGAGATAAAAGGTAGCCTATGTCCTTCTCTGTACTCCAGAGAACTTGTATACAAAATTTCATGATGATCGGTTCAGTAGTTACGGCGTGAAAGCGTAACAAACAAACAAACTCACTTTCGCATTTATAATATTAGTAAGGATTAGGGATGAATAAATGTTTTTACCTCATAACTACAGCATTTAGGAACGATGTAAAAAATATTTAAAGAGTTTGAAAGGGATCAATCCCGATTCAGTAGTTTAATTGAAGTCGTTTTTTATATCCAAGAATATCAGTCAAATCACGTCTAAACGTGGCTTGTAGTCTTATAGACCGAGGCTCTGTCTACCCCGCGAGGGAAAAAGACGTGATGTATGTATAATCACGCCTTTCTCTTACGGATAAAAAAGAGTCTCTCCATGAGATTTCCAGAGACGTAAAACTGAAATACAGAGAATAGGTAATAAAAAAATATAATTTTTAAACAAAAAGAACTGTTTCTCTGATGGCACCATCAGGTCCTGGTTTCCTTATCATGGTACCACTCTTGGGTTTATCTCCTTTTCAGCAAAAAAAGAATCATTAAAATCGGTTCGAAAAAGTTATCCACGAACACACATAAATAAATATTTAATTGTGTTACAATTCTCGATAGGATTTTACTTACTTTATTTTATTTTATATTTTCTTTCAGCGTATAGGCATGTAACATCCTCGTCTTCATCGTCACTTACCATCAGGTGAGATGGGAGACAAATGCCTAATTCAATATTTAGTAAAAAAAAAAAAACGCTAGTAGTATTTCGATTTTTTATATATGTATTTAAAAATATATAAGAAATAAAAATATCTCGTTTAAAATGAGATACATGTATCCAATTTTTAATAAAAATCTTTGACTTTGACTTTGGGTCCCACGTGGAACTAGAAGCAACAAGTTCATCCTACGTTTTTCTTTTATAGATTATGGGGTCCTCCTAAATTTTGAAGAACGTAATTTTTGACAATACGTACATACTTATCACGTCTTTTCCTTTGCGGGGTAGACAGAGGCTAGTGCTTCAAGACCCAAAAGTCATGTTGGTGGGCGTTCGATGGAAAGTCGAATCAAAGTAATGGGTTTCTAGCCGCATCGCCTACTTAGGTAGATAATTCCTCAAAATTTTGTCCATTCCTTCATTCGGCTTTTACGATCTAGTCAAAGGCAGCTGATACATACCAGGTTTTTTTTTTCTCCCAGACCAATAAGGAAGTTCATTATAATAAATCCTTTAAAAACATGCTTAGATATTGACCTAGTGATGTATACTGAGCTTTCTTCTAATACCAATATGTTAAAGGGTCTAAATGAGCTTAGTTATCACCCCTTTAAAACAGCCTCCGTGGTCCAGTGGTTAAGGCGTTTGCCTGTTGACCCGGGGGTCGTGGGTTCGATTCCCACCGGAAGCATACTTTGTTTAGTTGTTTTCAGTTTGGTTAGGACATTGCAGGCTTGAATCACCTGATTGTCTGATAATAAAGATGATTACGTGCTTCGGAAGGCACGTTAAGCAGGTGGTCCCGGCTGCCATCTAATAGTCGCTAAAGGAACCACGTCAGACGCCGAGAGGCGGTTCCGAAGAACTCAGACACCAGGGTGTGCATGGTCGATTGACCGTGTCACCTACTCGAAATGATGATGATGACCCCTTTAAAACTTTACCTCCATCTACGAAACACCCTGTACATCGTTATTCCTTTTAAAATAGATAAAGCGCGAATCCAACGGCCACTTAGCATAATAGCGGGTTTAAAGATGAAGATAAATCGTTGTATTTTACACGCTTTTTATTAGCTTCGCCTGTATGTTTGTCTGTTTGTTACCGACTTCTTTCAACTCGATTTTGAGCCACTTTAAAAGGTCAAATTTAATTAAATTGTAGTAGAATTATCAAAGACCGTTGACAATACAATCAATATTAATAATAAATCTGTAAGGGTTGGTCATGGAGTAAAGCGTCAATTACACCATCCTGAATTTAGGACCCGGAATTCAGCATCCGATAAGGACAAGAAATTCAGTCGTCGGAGCTCCTGATTACTCCGTCCGGAACGTGTCCTGAACGGAGACTGCGCGTCCTGAGAGAGCCATCTGTTGGCCATCCTGAATGCGGGAGAGGGACGCCGCTATACGTGCGATGCGATTGGAGATATTCTCGTATCGTTTCTAACGTATAGCGGCGTCCCTCTCATGCGGCGATCCAGAATTCCGGATGGTTTCACCTTATGCTTCCGTTATGCTTCCGATAAGGACGTCGGAAGCCATTCTGTCCTGACAACGGATCGACCGTCCTGAATGAGATTAAACTGTCCGTTGACTATCCGTTGACTGAATTCCGGATCCTGAATTCTGGATGGTCTAATTGGCGCTTCAGTTAATTTGTTTTCAGAGAGATCGTATTCATAAGCTCTATACATGATACTGAAACTAAACTGAGAATATTCAGATTTTTTTCTATATGTACCTATGTATCATCAGGTCTTAGTAAAATATGGTGTCATCATCATCATCAGGTCTTTTTAGTCTCCACTGCAGGAGCATTATCCTCTCTGTACTACCGCCATATTTGGCCAGAGCAGACAGAGGATATGGCCTACACTCTCCTCGCTGGCCAGACGGGTTGGAGAGGTCTCATTAATGTTTATAAGCTTTATTTAGCTTGTATTTTCTAAGATTTGGTCCTATTCTACTCTGCCGGAAACCACACGGCTACCGGAAACCACACCTATGTATGTTTCACTATAACTCTTAAAGGAATTAACAGAATTTTATGAAACTTGGTATAAATAAATAAATATATACGGACAAATCACACAGATTGAGCTAGCCCCAAAGTAAGTTCGAGACTTGTGTTATGGGATACTAACTCAACGATACTATATTTTATAACAAATAGATATATAGATAAACATCAAGACCCAGGCCAATCTGAAAAGGATCATTTTCCATCTTGACCTGGCCGGGGATCGAACCCGGGCACTCCGTGTCGCAGGCGTGTTAACCACTGCGCCACGGAGCTGTCTAATAATAAATAATATTTTTTTTTTCCAGTTATGATAAGGCGTGGCCACGGAGCAAGTGCTCTGTGGGCGTGGCCCTCATACAAATGTACGCGAACGGGCACAGCTAGTAATCATCATCATTTCTTGTAGGTGTCACGGTCAATCGACCATGCACACCCTGCTGTCAGAGTTCTTCGGAACCGCCTTTCGGCCTCTGACGTGGTTCCTTTAACGACTACCAGATGGCAGCCGGGACCACCGGCTTAACGTGCCTCCCGAAGCACGGAATCATCTTTATTATCAGACAATCAGGTGATTTAAGCCTGCAATATCCTAACCAAACTGGAAACTACTAAACACAGTATGCTTCCCGTGGGAATCGAACCCACGACCCCCGGGTTAACAGGCAACCGCCTTAGATAATAATTTGATAAAATCGTGTTTCTTTAGTTTTTTTATTATTTATTACTTCTCATTACCGTGCACAAAGATCGGAAGGGAGTATTTACTATCCACGGACAGAGACCTTAATTAAAATCGATACCTACCTACCTGAATGTCGGCTTTCCTCATTAAAATTTAACACTATCCGCTGAGTTTATCGTTTGTTTATTTAATATTGCATGCAGTTCTATTCGTTTTTAACATACATACTTATCACGACAGAGCGTAAGATCATAAGACCGAAAGGCCACGTTTAGCGTGTTGGTGGGTTCAAAGGTGAAAAACGGAATCAAAATAGTGACGTTTTTACTATTGTCATGATTCTTTAGCTTTTCGCCCATTCTCTTGACTTTGACCCTTGCTACTACGACTAGCATGGAATGTCGTTATTATCGCGCTAAAAATATAGCAGGCTCTTAATTTAGCTGCATTATTTCTTTCTTGTGTTTGTTATCTTATAACTCTGTCATTTTTTAACAGATTAAGTAAATTCATTTATTATTCTATACTTATTACTTTTAGATTGGTCAAATGCAAATTTCATCAAAATTGTTTCAGTAGTTTGGAAGTAGTTTCTTTTATTATGTATAGAAAAGTCGGGATTGCCGACTTCATGTCCCTCCAGTTCATGTCCCTCCACCGCGCGTCCCGTATTCGCCTAAAAGGTCCTGACAGGTCCGACACTAGAATAATAAATCATTGTATTCCAGGAAAAATCCCATATTACAATAAATAAATAAATAAAATAAAATTGGTAGATTAAATTAATATATACTATAGTCGGCGTTCCCGACCAAATAGCACGTGGTTGATCCGTTTTTATACACAATGTCTTTGCGTTAGTTTCAATGATATAGAAGTCGACGAGAAAGACTAGCTCCGTGGCGCAGCGGTCAATACGCCAGCCTGCGACGCGGAGTGACCGCGTTCGATTCCCGGCCAGGTCAAGATGGAAAATGATCTTTTTCAGATTGGCCTGGGTCTTGGATGTGTATCTATATATGTATTTGTTATAAAATATAGTATTGTTGAGTTAGTATCCCATAAAGCGCCTATTACACTATCCAATTTTAAGGAATCCTAATTAGGAACGGTTAGGAACCTAAATCGGAAGCTAGTGCTCACACTACACTAAATTGTTTCCTAAATCGGGACAACGCACAGTCCATCGACCGATTGCGCTGGGGTTGCACGTCGCTATCAATGGCGCCGTATTTATCAAAGCAACAGAAAATAGGGTTTGCTTTAGCCGTAGCAGTGGGAACAATCGATATAAAAAGAAGGAAAAAGAGAAATGCTGGGTTAAAGAATATTTATTATTAAGAAAAAAATTGAGCCTGCAGATTTGTTGACAGACATGATTTTTTATAGATAACGGTACGGAACCCTTCGTGCGCGAGTCCGACTCGCACTTGGCCGGAATCCTTATCCTTGTCCTTACTAATATTATAAATGCGAAAGTGAGTTTGTTTGTTTGTTTGTTACGCTTTCACGCCGTAACTAGGTACTGAACCGATCATCATGAATTTTTGCATACAAGTTCTCTGGAGTACGGAGAAGGACATAGGCTACCTTTTATCCCGGGAAAAAGTACTATTCCCGAGGGATCGACATTGACGCGGGCGAAAGCTAGTTTATTATAAAGATAGGGCATTTCCCTATACATTTCGATTATCTGTAATAACACTTCTGTTTCGATGGGCATTGCCGCCGCTTCTGAGACAGTCGCCATTGCATACGTCCACTTCGATCAAGCGCGGGCCGGCAAATAGTCGTCCTAAATCGTAGCGTTGCGATTACACTGTCCTAAATCGGAGACAATTTAGGAAACAGAGCGGTCGGGACCTCCGATCTCGACTAAATCGGATCCAAATCTACTCTAACAGCGATTACATATTCCAATTTCCTAATTAGGTTTCCTAAAAATTGGATAGTATAATAAGCGCTTAACACAAGTCTCGAACTTACTTTGGGGCTAGCTCAATCTGTGTGATTTCCGTATATATTATGTTTATTTATTTATATATATAACGCGTATTGTGGTGCCTAATTTGTTTAATTATACTAATCATAAAAAATACAGCGTGTAACATAACGCCGTTTCCGCGAAGGAGTAATTCAGCCCGTCAAAATGAACAACTTTTCCTATGGGACCAATGCTGGGAACTCGATTTTTATTGACATTTTCAGACTAATTGCTGGCCGGCCGAACACTTTTGTATAAAAATGTGGGGTCATTCAAATATTACTGGGGGGGTCGGGGCTAGGCTTATTTTTGCTGCCATGTTGGGCGGTGGGATTTGCAGTGATGCCGTCAGCAACATTTTAAACAAATATATTTTGTGAAAATGATGCCAATGTTTACGTAAACTGGGGGAAGAGCTTTTCTTACTTTTGCTGACAAGGGAGGAGGGGGTTAAAATAGCTGATATATTGATTACGTAATACTTGAACAGCCCCTGTAAATTTTTTGAAGTTCCCAGAATTGGTCCCATAGGAAAAGTTGTACATTTTGACGGGCCGAGTCACCCCTTCACGGGAACATCATTATGTTACACGCTGTTTACAGCATAGTAGTATGTCACATCTTTATGCAATTCGGAATAGACGGAAATCGCTAAATCAAAGCCACTTAGCATAGAAGCCGGCTTAAATTCAGATATATCGTTCGATTTTTCATTTGCGGGCTCAAAGATCAGAAGGCGGTATTCCCGGACAATGATTGCTTTTAATTAAAAATCGATACGTGAATGGCGGCATTATTAAAATTTAACACCGCCGTGTTTCCCCTTCGGTTCATTCAATAATGAACTACCTATTCGTTTTTATGTCCTACTAGCTTTCGCCCGCGGCCCCACCCGCGTTAATGTTGATCCCTCGGTATAGTACTTTTTTCCGAGATAAAAGGTAGCCTATGTCCTTCTCTGTACTCCAGAGAACTTGTATACAAAATTTCATGATGATCGGTTCAGTAGTTACGGCGTGAAAGCGTAACAAACAAACAAACTCACTTTCGCATTTATAATATTAGTAAGGATTAGGGATGAATTAATGTTTTTACCTCATAACTACAGCATTTAGGAACGATGTAAAAAATATTTAAAGAGTTTGAAAGGGATCAATCCCGATTCAGTAGTTTAATTGAAGTCGTTTTTTATATCCAAGAATATCAGTCAAATCACGTCTAAACGTGGCTTGTAGTCTTATACTTTCTCTTACGGATAAAAAAGAGTCTCTCCATGAGATTTCCAGAGACGTAAAACTGAAATACAGAGAATAGGTAATAAAAAAATAAAATTTTTAAACAAAAAGAACTGTTTCTCTGATGGCAACATCAGGTCCTGGTTTCCTTATCATGGTACCACTCTTGGGTTTATCTCCTTTTCAGCAAAAAAAGAATCATTAAAATCGGTTCGAAAAAGTTATCCACGAACACACATAAATATTTATTTATGTGTGTTCGTGGATAACTTTTTCGAACCGAATTCGATCGTATACATTTGTATACGATCGAATTGAGTAACCACCTCCTTTTTTGAAGTCGGCTAAAACAAAATAAAAAAATGATGAGTTGCAAGCTGCAATTCTCGATAGGATTTTACTTACTTTATTTTATTTTATATTTTCTTTCAGCGTATTCTTCTCACTAGTGGTCGTTTCGAAACGCTAGTAGTATTTCGATTTTTTATATATGTATTTAAAAATATATAAGAAATAAAAATATCTCGTTTAAAATGAGATACATGTATCCAATTTTTAATAAAAATCTTTGACTTTGACTTTGGGTCCCACGTGGAACTAGAAGCAACAAGTTCATCCTACGTTTTTCTTTTTTCTCCGATCATGAAAACTGGACTATTTGTATAGAGGAAGAAAATGGTTTTTCAATATATATAAATGTTAGTGATCACTTACATAAAATTCAGTTTCATGATTTGAACCAAACAAACATACAAGAAATCTGCTCTGGTCTGGGAGAAAAGAAAAAACTGGCGACTATTGTGATTTCCACCTCAGGCCCACTAACATGCTAAACTTGACTAGGGTTACCATTTAGGAATAAGAACAATCCTGGCAAAAAGCCGGACATTTCGATAAAAGACCGGATATTTTGGAAACATTAAATACTTAGTTTAGATCAGTGTTATAGTAAGCACATGGATCTAAGAATAATCACGATAGGCACTTGAGAAATGTGGCAGTGAAGCCAATCAAAATGTATGCAAGCGTGTCGTGACACAAAAGTCACGCACACATCGGCATTCAAATGGATGCAAGTTTTCCCTGGTCGTAATGTCAAACTTACGAAATGTTAAACTTACCGCGAAGTTGGTGCGCCTTTTGAAACTCGTTGAAAATAAGCATAAAAAATACAATAATGCCAAGCTGTGTGGTAAAAGAGTGCAAAAATTATAGTAAAATACACAAAAAATCGGATGGTATCACGTATCATAGGTAAGTCATGGATCTAAAGCATGGTAAGTAGGCTGACGCTCGCATTGCGAGGGGGGTAGGGTAGGATACGGGCGGGGATTGTTCGCCTTGTTTTGCCTAGCGGCGCCCGTCGCGTCGGCGGCGATTCCATAAATCCGGACAAACTAAAAGGCCGGACAAAGTCCGGACAAGAGTCTAATAGTCCGGATATGTCCGGACTAATCCGGACGGATGCTAACCCTAAACGTGACTGAATTCTGTCGCCGCTAAATAAGTCATGATAGTGTATATTATACCTGATATGATGAGATGTGCCAGATTTGGAACTAAACTTGCCATCGAAGAATGGTTAAAGACGCTGGACTACTCACAAACCGAAGACATGCACCATCAAATACAACTACCCATTTACTACACTACCCATTTACTCACATCCATCCTGTACACCACACAATCACAACCCTCTGACAGAAAATCTGTGTTATAAGAACCGATGATAAAGATGAAAATCCTAACTAATATTATAAATGCGAAATTGAGTTTGTTTGTTTGTTACGTTTTCGCGTTGTAACTACTAAACCGATCATCATGAAATTTTGCATACACGTTATCTGGGGTACGGAGAAGGACATAGGGTACATTTTATCCCGGGAAAAAGTACTGTTCCCGAGTCCCGAGGGATCGACATTAATGCGGAAACTTGTAACAAGTTTCGCTTAGTGCAAAGTGAAATAAAAGATTAATACTGTAATTCTAGTTTTTAAGGATCTTTGTAATTGGTATTTATATAAATTAATAAAAAGTTTATTATAATACATACAAGAATTAAGCGGTTACAAAGATTTTTTTAGAAAAAAATTTAAAACTACTGCTTACCCAAAAAATATAATCAGTGTTACTTGGGGGGATTCCAACGATAGATGGTGGATTAAAGAAACTCACATACATACATACATGCTTGTATTATTACATGCATACATTACATACATATAAAACTTATGTATTTACATTATATATACATACTCACTACTCACTCTAAAAGCATTATACCGTGTTTTTGGCAGTCGTGTTAAACAGGAGAATTTAATCACCTAAGTAGACGAGTAGAGAGTAGAGCTTTTTCTTTACATATTGTATATGTACTTACTTACTTATTTGTTATATTTATCCCGCAAGTGACAGTGCACCTACTTTGATGGTAATAGATAGGTGATAACTGAAAATCAGTGTTTTTGTATCTCGGTGCAAAATAGTTTCTGCGTTATGGCCTATTTGCCTTGCTGCAGCTTACACATGACATGTTTGCTCGTGTATAGATATAAGATTAGTTTAGACCGCAATTTGTGTTAGTGGCAAACCAAATAAACGCTTTATCAATAGTACCTGGGCCGAGCTTCGCTCGGTTATTACTATTTATTGTGATATGTGGTATTTAGGTAATAATCTATATTTATTTTATTCATTTTATTATTATTCATTTTTTAAACTTATCTAAAAACAATAAAAATTAAACCCTTTAAAATAATTGTAAAAAAAAGTAAGTCACTCGTTTCTTGCCGTCCGTGTCTTAACCCGCTGGACCAGACGGACAGTGGCCGGCATGACGAAATTACCGACGAGAGTTTTCCCAAACAAGAATAATCTAGATCGATTGTTTAAAAACCAAATTTCAGCGAGATTGTTAGAGCCGTTTCCGAGATCATAGAAATAAATTTATGTACATATATACAAGAATTGCTTGTTTAAAGGTATAAGATATCTAGATAACTTGTCTATTGACCATCATGACGGTACAAAGTAAATTGCATGAAGCAAATTGCATAAGTCTTTCTTAAGAATTGACAGTTATTTATGCAACTTTTATTAGAAAGCATTAATATTTTGCGACTTAATCAGCTTTTTATAATTCAGAACTGGTTGCTTTGCGGTACAGTGCTGGTTCATAGATCAAACCAAACTGAGATCAGAATTGTCTGGAAATAAGGTAGTCCAACTTGCTTCAATACCTACATACATAAAAATCACGTCATTACTACTTGCGGGGTGGGCAAAGTCGAAAGCCGTATTACCAACAAGCAGCATTTATAAAAAATAAAACCGGCCAAGGGCGAGTCGAACTCACACACGAAGGGTATATTTATGTAATAAAGTTTTAAATTATTAAAAATATTTTTATTATAAATTTGTTACTCAAAATTAATGCTTTTCGCAATTTTTCCTTTAACTGTATTATAAGACGGTTCTTTGTACCAAATTTCAAGATTCTGAGTTCACGGAAAGTACCCTGTAAGTTTTGATTCTGAATCTGAATCTGTGTGATTTGTCCGTATATATTTATTTATTTATTCCCTTGCGAGTATCTAAAAATTATTAAAAATATTTTTTTATTATATGATGACACAATTTTTCCTTTATCTGTGCTATAAGACGTTGCTTCGTACCAAACTTCAAGACTCCGAGTTCATGGGAAGTACTCTGTAGGTTTTGATTCCCTTGCGAATGCCGAAAAAACACGAAAATTTGCGGCATAACCAGCTGTATCTCTTGATTGCGTTAGCTTAGAATTTTGATTTTTTCAGAGCTCCAAAGGACAGTAGACTTGAGTTTTGATATGAATTTCAGGTTGATACTTCTACGCGTTCCTGCGAAAAAGATCTAGACAGACAGACGGACAACCAAGTGATCCTATAAGGGTTCGGTTTTTCCTTTTGAGGTACAGAACCCTAAAAACCTGACCATAGAATACGACTGCCCTTTCTTAACGAAAATAGCATATGTCTCACTCTCACCTCACTAGACATTGTAATTTTTGACAGTCCGCCCTATTGATGTTTTGCTTACGTCACGTAACCTACGACACTTCGTGGAAAAATACAAATCTAATGATACGTTATACTTGTAAATCGGTCTAGCCTTTTTGTCTACAGGAGGTTACTGTGGCGATGAACGCCGGTTGCACGCACGGTAAAGTGTCACGTTCCGTGTGTAGCTTGAGCGCATCTATCTCTCTTCCATCGCTACACACGTAAAATTATCGTCCGTAATCCGACCGCAGACAATAATTCTTTTTTATGTAGGTACCTAAATCCTTATCCTTACTAATATTATAAATGCGACAGTGAGTTTGTTTATTTGTTTGTTTGTTACGCTTTCACGACGTAACTACTGAACCGATCATCATGAAATTTTGCATACAAGTTCTCTGGAGTACGGAGAAGGACATAGGCTACCTTTTATCCCGGTAAAAAGTACTATTCCCGAGGGATCGACATTGACGCGGGCGGAGCCACGGGCGAAAGCTAGTCATCTATAAATTAACTGAAAACTTACAACTTTCGTCTTTTTGATATTGTTGGGGTTCTCGTAGTCCCTTTTTACATAACAGTTACTATCGTGTACCAAGTATGCTAAGTACTATCAATCTTCAGGCAGAAAGTTTGAGAATAACCCTTATAGCCTGTCTAACTTTGGTCAGTTAGATTATCACACTACGAATAAGTTATCACATTCGCAGTATGAGTAGGTACCTACGTGGCGTTAGGTTCCGTACCTTTACCTTTCTCACCTGTACAATCTACACGCATGATCTTTGCCCGCGCGGCACCACTCGCTTACCGAACGGCCATGTTTGCGCCAGTCCAGTTATACCAGTGCCGCGTACAGTACGTGTCAAAATGGCTGACGTCGCCATACTAATCGCGATGAAAAACATTATCGTATCTTTCGAAACCGAGCAGTAATCTATTCATATTACTGGCCAGAAAGTGAGTTTTAAAAAGTTATTGTGCCCAACCGTTTAAATATTTCGAATTCGACAGAGAAAAAAAGTTGTGTTGACAATTTAAAGTTTCGCTGTGGGTTCTATCAAGCTAGAAACGTTGTGTAAACTGTGTTTTCGTTTGTTTTCGCATCGATTTGGATTCTAATTGGACCTATCGGACTGGTTACGGCATCAGAGCTGGTGGCTCTTCAAAGTTATCAGGTATGTACTTATTTACTGCTCATTTTAATTGCCAGACGTTGCCTACCAGTGATTATTTTTAATCGAATATCGAATAACGGCAGTTCTATGTTCTTCATTTAAATTCTTATTTCGAATAAGGTTTATCTAGCGAATAAAATAGAGAATTCTTTTTAAAAATGGAAAAGAGTTGGGTATTGTGCCTAACTAAAATATTATGTTAAATGTAATATACCTAAACTGAAATAGCACAGATTACCTTTAATATATAGTAATAGTCTATACTAATAAACACCCACTTCTCATTAGATTAGGAAGTTCTAATATATTGGGATTGTTTGAAGAACAAATTCTGCTGTTGTTCTTGTATCTACGCGTAGGTAGGTTAACATTTATTGTAAAAAACAGACCAAGTGCGAGTCGGGCTCGCGCTCTAAGGGTTCTGTACCATCTACAAAAAACGGTAAAAGAATCATGTCTTTTGAATGGGTGCCCCCCTTAAATATTAATTTTATTTTAATTTAATTATTTATTTGTAAAGAGAATATAATATAACTAAATATTATGTGAATATTTCAAGCATCTACCTGTTGCCGTTGTCAATAAGGAGCAAAAACGAGCATGCTTTTTGTACCTTATATATTTATTTTACTCTGTTTTAAGTAGGTATTATAATATAGACTAGCTCCGTGGCGCAGCGGTCAACACGCCAGCCTGCGACACGGTGTGACCGGGTTCGATCCCCGGCCAGGTCAAGATGGAAAATGATCTTTTTCAGATTGGCCTGGGTCTTGGATGTTTATCTATATATGTATTTGTTATAAAATATAGTATCGTTGAGTTAGTATCCCATAACACAAGTCTTGAACTTACTTTGGGGCTAGCTCAATCTGTGTGATTTGTCCGTATATATTTAATTATTTGTTGTGTGAAAATTTCAACTCTCTAACTATCACAGTTTATGAGATAAAGCCTGGTAACAGGCGGACTGACCGCGGAGCCATATGAATAGGGTCCCGTTTTTACCCCTTGGGTACGGAACCCTAAAAACTATACCGATTGGAAATAGCCAGTAAAACTGTCCAGTGTCCATTCATCATATCGCTAAAATCACAATCTTGATAAAACTGTGCCGGAATTAACATACTTTTATGATAAAACTTTTACATTTATCGTTTAATTGGGACATTTAGCGTCCCGATCAGGTAAAAATCGGGACGCGTACCCAGACCCCTGAAAATCGAGACGTCCCGCGCAAATCGGGACACCTGGCAACACTAGTACTTAGGTCCATGCTAAATTACTTAAGTACTTAATTTGTAGGTAAACATCAGTATAGACTCAGTCTAAATCATCACCGTCACTCCATCTGTAAGAAGTCCACTGCTTGATAAAGGTTTCCAAAGATGTTTCGTTCTTTGTGAGGATATTGCCATATGCACCACACTTGACAGGCAGATTGGCGAACTCAGTTTCTTCGGGTTCTTGAGCTTTCGACGAATCAAAATGTTCGAAATCAAAAATTTAAAAGTACATACCTATTCAAACTGGAAATGATACAGCAAAAGACAAAGACTTCAGAAGACAAAAATTTCGAAATCGTGCAAAATATTCGCGGTCATTACAAGAAACCATAAAGTTACCAAACGCTATTAAATGCCATCACATTGTTTGAGAAAAGGTCACCGCAGACAATTAAGAAATATGCAAATTTGATTTTAACATAATTTTGCAATAACTGCACATATTTCTTGTAAAGTTTTAAAAGCGCACGTCGACAAGTATGCAAAATTTCAGCTCAATCGGGTGAGGATAACTCCTTTAAAATTAAGTCGCAAGATTTGACCTACAAAACAACACATTGATTGAAACGGAAGAGCGCATTGGGCCGTATGATACTTGGGCCGTAAGTTTTTCAACTTAGTATTTAAAAAAACAACATTCAAAGATCTACGAGTAAGAAAGCGTTTGGAGTTCTTGGCGGGAATTTTTGCGGTATGTATCTCCTGCCCACAGGGGCAGGAGATACAGACCTCCTACATTTCCGAGCATGTTTGAGAAAAATATTATTTGTCAACGAATTCTTCCAACCCACGTAACCCATTATAATATACCTAATTATTACCTATTAGAATATTAAGTCATACTCCTTTTTGTAAATTCAATCTCAACTTAATGTTTGCGCGTATTATTTTTAATTTTACATTTGTTGTTCTTCAATCTTAAAATTAATAGGCGGAGGCTTGTTAATAGCACAAAGATATTATATTAGAATTATTATATGTTCATTGATGCTGTAAGACGCCCTAAGATTAAATAAATAAAATAACTATGTTAGTATTTAGCCGCGTTAAGCGGGTTGGTGGGCGATAGGTGGAAAAAGGAATCAAAATAGTGATGGGTTGCTTGCTAGTCGTATCGCTTACTAACATGGTTCCTCAGATTTCTGCACATTCCCTTTATCGCCTTTTACGATCTACGCGGGAAGAGAAGCAGCTGGTACATTCTACGTTTTTTTTTCTCCCAGACCAGCATGAAAGAATTTATAATTATTATAAAATATAATGTCTGCAGCTAAGCGAAAGCTTGCACATTTAAATGTCTTTAAGGCTCTGTGCATGCGCAGGCGCAGATAATGTTGTCACGTTCCTTATTTGGACGGGTCATTCAACGGACGTCGTAGAATATTCAATGCTCTGTTCCGGTCTAGAACCTATTGTTTGTTATTTTAATTTGTCTTGTACTTGTAATTAGTGTCTAGGAAGTTATCCATAGAGAAGAATATACAGTAATCCTAACTAATATTATAAATGCGAAAGTGAGTTTGTTTGTTTGTTTGTTACGCTTTCACGTTGTAACTACTGAACCGATCATCATGAAATTTTGCATACACGTTGTCTGGGGTACGAAGAAGGACATATAGTGTACATTTTATCCCGGGAAAAAGTACTGTTCCCGAGGGATCGACATTGACGCGGGAGGAGCCTCGGGCGAAAGCTAGTATATTTATAATTTTTCATATAAAAACCAATTTAATCACTTTACTGATCCGATTGTGATGAAATTTAAACGGGACCAACTTTGAACCATACCCTATCGAACAAAAAAAAAAATTCAAAAATAATGATGTTCTGAGGTTAGAATATTAAAAAAAATCATTAGTAAGACACATTGAAAAAATAACTTACACCGAATTGATAATCTCCTTCATTATTTTAATTCGCTTAAAATCAGCCGCAAGATGTCCATTGCTGGACTGGACAGGACCTCCCCAAGATTTTTCAAAATCAACAATCATTTGGTTGTGAAGTGATTGAAAATAAAAATCTGCTGCTTCATAGTAAATTGAATCCTGAACATTGTAGCCTGAACAGTCATCATCATCATTTCGTCACCATCATCAGAGTTCTTCGGAACCGCCTCTCGGCCTCTGACGAGGTTCCTTTAACAACTACCAGATGGCAGCCGGGACCAACGGCTCAACGTGCTTTCCGAAATTATCTTAATTATCAGACAATCAGTTGATTTAAGCCTGCAACCTGCAATGTCCTATCCAAACTGGAAACAACTAAACAAAGTATGCTTTCTGTGGGAATCCAACCCACGACCCCCGCGTCTACAGGCAAACGCCCCGAAACACGGGAGGCAGTAGTTTGGCGTGATGAAGTAATCTAAACATCAAAACTTCTTTATACAAAATTATTACTATATGTTTCTGTACGTTTATTTACGTTTCGTTACGTAACTCGTAACGCGATATTCTTCAGCTATCTGCATAATAGTCTTTAAGTTTATGAATGATAACTTCTCTCCACATTTCTATTTGTCAGAAAGTAGGTATACAGTATACTACTATAAACTTTTCGTGGTGCATTCAGTGTACCGTATGCTGAAAGCTCCGCTAAAATTTGTCGCAAATTCAACACGCTAGTGAAATGAAATGATTTATTTGCTATTAAATAAGGTACAGTTGTTGTTAATAAGGTACTAATCTTCTTCATCATCATCAGGTCTTTTTAGTCTCCACTGCAGGAGCATGATCCTCTATGTACTACCGGAGCCATACTTGTCCAGAGCAGACAGAGGATTCGGCCTACACTCTCCTCGCTGGCCAGACAAGTTGGATAGATCTCATTCATCATTGATGTTTATGAGCCTTGATTAGCTTGTATTTCCTAAGTCGCCTCTTACAACATCCATGGGAAGACTTGGAGTGGTCCTATTCTACCTCTGACGGAAACCACAAGGCTAGCTAATTCGGCTACATGAAGGGCATGCAATTTTACACTCGTAACGCGATAGGTATTCTTTACCGATCTCCTTAATCTTAAAGTTTATGAATGTTACTCTTCTCTCCACATTTCTGTTTGTCAGAAAGTACAGTATATCTACTATAAACTTTTAACGGAGCATTTAGTATGCTGAAACTCCGCTAAAAGTTGTCATAAATTCAACACGGTAGCAAAGTTACACCTCGTAACGCGATATTCCTGCCGGAATTCCGGCAAGTTGTTTGTAAACAAGTTATTCAGATACTAGTGTTTGCTTCTTGATATTTAAATATGTATGAAATACTAGCTTTCGCCCGCGGCTCCGCCCGCGTTAATGTCGATCCCTCGGGAATAGTACTTTTTCCTGGGATAAAAGGTAGCCTATGTCCTTCTCCGTACTACACAGTCACTACTACTACAGAGAACTTGTATGCAAAATTTCATGATGATCGGTTTAGTAGTTACGGCGTGAAAGTGTAACAAACAAACAAACAAATAAACAAACAAACTCACTTTCGCATTTTTAATATTAGTAAGGATGAATTGTTAGGTAGTTACCCGACTGCGCCAGAATGAATGCAAGTAGTTATTATAGGTATATTTCATTGGCACGCTTTATGGCCTGATGGATTATAGTTTGAGAGCTTTAGATTAGTCTAATTGTGGGACTCACACTCGGTTATATAAAAATATGTTAAAAATCGGGGTTTTAGATTTTTAAATATAAATTTACTTGTTTGGCATTTTTGAAGATTTTTTGGTAAGAAACCCCTAAGGTTTGTTCCAAAATCCTTACATGTCGTGGTTTTTGTACTAAGACTAAAAAAAAATCATAGATCTGGCAACACCACTCGTACGTAACACGATATTCTTGCCATTACGGGTAAATTGTACGTAAACAAGCTACACTAAAGGGGCTATTATACCATCCTGAATCGCATCCTGGAGTGCTATTTTTGAAATTACGTCGTTCGTAAACGAGCGATTTTTCCGTACAAAAATCGTTCGAAGACGAGTGTCACACTCTCAAATCCCTGGGTCGGGTCCGATGAGAGGGACGCCGCAATACGTGCGATACGATACGATACGAGATATCTCGTATAGCGGCCGGCGTAACATAAAGCGGCGTGCCTCCCATCGGATCCGATATTCAGGGTGGTTTAATAGGCGCTTGAGACTTGCCTGTCTGTCCGTCTGTCACCAGGCTGTATCTCATGAACCGTGATAGTTAGACAGCTGAAATTTTCACAGATGTATTTCTGTTGCCGCTATAACAACAAATACTAAAAATAGAATAAAATAAATATTCAAGGGGTCTCCCATACAACAAACGTGATTTTTTTGCTTGTTTTTGCTCGATATTCATAACGGCAACAGGTAGACGCTTGAAATATTCACAGAATATTTAGTTATATATTCACTTGCACTTGGCCGGTTTTTTTATATGTTATAGGACGGCAAACGAGCAAGCGGCTCACTTGATGGTAAGTGATCACCGCTGCCCATGGACAACTGCAACACCAGGGTGTGACAGGTGCGTTGTCGGCCTTTCAAGGAGTTGGGGGAAAGATGGGCCTCCTCTCTCTCACTCACCGAACGAAGCGTAGAAGCTTCTACTCAAACTTTGATTTTCTGTGAGAGTGTGGCACTTCCCCGGACGAGCCGGCCCATTCATGCTACTAACAATTCATTTTGCCGGTAGCGTGGCTCTACCACGATTAAAAAAAGGCTTATTTCAAGGCAATATAATAAATTGAGTTTTTGTAGCTGTTAAAAGAGCAATCAACTTATGACTTCTCTTACAAATTATTATTATACACTAGATAACTGGCCAAGTGCGAGTTGGACTCGCGTACTAAGGATTCCGTACCATCCTTACTAATATTATAAACTAGCTTTCGCCCGCGGCTCCGCCCACGTCATTGTCGATCCCTCGGGAATAGTACTTTTTCCCGGGATAAAAGGTAGCCTATGTCCTTCTCCACACTCCAGAGAACTTGTATGCAAAATTTCATGATGATCGGTTCAGTAGTTACGGCGTGAAGTTGTAACAAACAAACAAACAAACTCACTTTCTCATTTATAATATTAAGTAAGGATGCGAAAGTGAGTTTGTTTGTTACGCTTTCACGCCGTAACTACTAAACCGATCATCATGAAATTTTGCATAGAAATTCTCTGGAGTACGGAGAAGGACATAGGCTACCTTTTATCCCGAAAAAAATTACTTTTCCCGAGGGATCGACATTGACGCGGGCGAAAGCTAGTTATCTATAAAAACGGCAAAAAATCATGTCTGTTGTATGGAACCCCATCTTAAAAGTATTTGTTTTATTTTATTTTTAATTGTTTATTTTCAAAGTAAATATATAAATAAATATTCTGTGAATATCTCAAGCGTCTACCTGTTGTCGTTATAAATATCGAGCAAAAAATCACGTTTGTTGTATGGGAGCCCCTTGAATATTTATTTTTAGTAGGTTTTTTTTTGGTATATCCCTGTGGTATCCGGCAGAGTAGAATAGGACCACTCCAAGTCTTCCCGTGGATGTTGTACAAGGCGACTTAGGTAATACAAGCTAAACAAAGCTTATATAAACATCTAAGAGACCTCTCCACCAACCCGTCTGGCCAGCGTGGAGAGTGTAGGCCAAGTCCTCTGGCTGCTCTGGCCTAGTATGGCCCTAGTAGTACAGAGAGGGTCGTGCTCCTGTAGTGAAGACTATAAAGGACCTGATGATGATGATGATGATGATATTGTTATAGCGGTAACAGAAATACATCATCTGTGAAAATTTCAACTGTCTAACTATCACAGTTCATGAGATACAGCTGGTGACGGACAGACAGAGAGACTGTCGGACAGCAGATCCATATTAATAGGGTCCCGAGCGTAATTTTTAGGGTTCCGTACTCGAGAGGTAAAACCACCATTTTTTTTTATTTACTTACTTTTTTACTTATTGTCAGTTATTTACTTGTTTTAATTTGAAATTGTATGTATTTTAATGTTTTTATTCTTATTCTTACCTATCTAATTAAGTTCCTAAAATTGACGATGCATGTTGCTGAATACTTATTTTGTAAATTTTGACGAAGCATGTTCTGGATATTTCGTTATGGTATATTTGACAGTCATATTTGACGAAGCTTGTGGCGGATAAATACCAGATTGTAATTATTGAATAAAAATCGCATTCTGACTTTATTATTTACTTTTTAAAATTAAAATTGTGACTACTCTTGAAAAAAAAAAAAAATTTAGTTCCGTAAAACTATATAATACAATGCTTTATCTGATATTATATTCATAATTTAATATACACTTTTAAGTTGTTTAAAATATGAAAACATAATGTGTCTATTTATGATTTGAACAGTTCCTAAATAATTGACATTTTATTGTTTTTATTTTCTTGACAATTATTATAATTTGAATGAAAATTTGCACACTTGACGGTAAAACATGTTGAACTAAAATTTATATTTAACACCTATTTCTTATCTTATCTTATCTTTATCACCTTTTTAGTGCGGAACCCTAAAAATGACGTTCTGCGCTTTAAAAATTGTGACGTAATGTAGAGGAAAGTGAGTTCTATTTTAAGTATACTTATTAAGTAATGTCTGGCTGGCTTTGAAAATCCTTAGCGGAAGTATTTCTTAATATTTAGATTCAGCGCCTAGAGGTCAGTTTACGACTTTGTAAGTAGTTATTGCATAAACAAATGTCGATAGTGATGCCATTATAAGATAGGTGTCATGTATGTGTATATGAGTATGACGATAACGAATATTTTTATCTTTTTATGACGACAATGTTTTCTTGTTGAAGTAAAGAGCGTAGGGACATTTGATTGAGATCAATTTAATAAAATGCCGTCCCCACCCGCTTGGAAAAGACCATCTCTTTACCAGCGGCACAGGTATGGCACTTCATACAAACGGGACGACATAAATGCCTAGTACTACTACAAACAAAGTGTTACATCCGTGCACACGCTAATGTGTGAGTTAGAGAACCAAGGTTGACACCGAAGAATGAAATTAAATATACCTATTCATGATGCCACCTAAAATTCGACAAATTTGCGAGTATGTTTCTCAATTCTGAAAGATTTATGATCTTAATTTATTTATGTAGGTATGTATTTATTGACTTACCTAACAATACATCTCAATAATAAGTAAATAAACTTGCTAACAAACAAAAATCTCGCACACAATGCAACTGGCACAATCAGAACACCATGACCTATAAAATTATTATATTTTAGGTGTACGTACACATCAACAAGTAGGTAACTATCACTTCACAAATAAGAGGTTATGTATTTTATCTTCTCTTCACCACTGGTTTATTAGTTTAGTTACCTATTGATTCATTTACAAATAAAAGCACTAGATAATGTACTGTAATATAATAAATTGCTTGTTTGGCGCTAAACTTTACGGCAAATGTGATAAAAATCAATAAAAAAAAAGGATTAAAACAAGAGGCAGATAGAGATTCACAGCACAGTATTTCATTGTAAAGCGGGTCGGTAACGTAATATTCGCATTTGACGTGCAACAAAACCTAACCCTGTTTCAAAGCAACGCATCGCACTCCATTTACGGGGGAGAGGTGCGGCGATGCCTCGTTGCGGGGGACGCAGGGAGTTTCCGTTCTGTACGTTAGTACTTATATTAATTCTGTGCCAGCGGGCTTATTTGCTACTCAGTGTACAACGTTTTGATAGTCATTTCAAAATAAATTACGTTTTATATGACTTAAATAAAAAAAGGCAATCATACAAAACCCGCAATGTATTTTGAAGTGACTTTTAAAACGTTGGTCACTGAGCAATTAAGCGCCAATTAGACCATCCAGAATTTAGGATCCGGAATTCAGTCAACGGATAGTCAACGGGACGGTCGATCCGTTTTCAGGACAGAATGGCTTCCGACGTCCTTATCGGAAGCATAGGTGAAACCATCCGGAATTCAGGATCGCCGCATGAGAGGGACGCCGCTATACGTTAGAAACGATACGAGAATATCTCCAATCGCATCGCACGTATAGCGGCGTCCCTCTACCGCATTCAGGATGGCCAACGGATGGCTCTCTCAGGACGCGCAGTCTCCGTTCAGGACACGTTCCGGACGGTGTAATCAGGAGCTCCGACGACTGAATTTCTTGTCCTTATCGGATGCTGAATTCCGGATCCTAAATTCAGGATGGTATAATAGGCGCTTTAGGCCGGCTGGCCTGTCTCACTCTCCGTGTAGGTATCGAAAACGTACCTAGGCGTGTCGACTCCTTTGAAGCGTTAAGCAAGAAACTAACAGATGCAGTGCGGCGGAGGCGCAGAGTCAAACAACAGAATATTAACCTTAATAGTATGTAGCATAAAGTCGATTTTTGTAGTGCGTCCGGCGCCATCATGCGGCGCGCGTCTTTTTGCGTCGCGCCGCCGCACTGCATCTGTTAGTTTCTTGCTTCAGGGTACTATTACTTATTCTGTGTTCGAAGGTGTAAACCGAACAAATCTGGTAGGAACGACGCGCGTTTTTGTTAACCGACTTCAACGAATTATGAATCGTATTTTTAGAGCTTTAAGTATAACATTGGCTTGCTGTAGGTATTTCAACGAAAAGGTGCTGCGTTCTGACGCGAGCTTTACGGCTGAATCACCCCTTCAAGGGTCGGAAAGGGTTTTCTTTAATTTTTTAGTTTTTGTAACCGAATAATACGTCTGCACAAAAAAAAATAGCTGTCTGTAAAGTCAGTTTACGGATGATAATTTTACGTGATAACGGTGGAATAGAGATAGATGCGTCACAAGCCGAACGCTTAGGCCATCACACCATTAGGTTATCACGTCAAAACATAATGCAGTTAACCAGTGCTGCTCCCAGTGTTAATAAGGGTTCTTTTATACATTTTGAGGTACGGAACCCTACAAGTACCGCTTTTATCGCCGCCGACAATCGATCGTTTTGCGTCTGTCTCTCGGCATCACCTTATCTGTACAATATACACAGTACACAAATATACACAATGATACTATCATTGAGGCTTAATTATGCATAATGCAGTAACGGTGCCTATACTCGGCTCGGGCACTCGTTGACAATGTCTTGACTAGGGTATCCATGAGGCGGATTGTTTCGGGCTTTTTTCGGTCATTTACATGACTATTTAATAAATTCACTAAAAGGCTGAAATTCGTCCCAAGTCCCAATGTGTCGATAATGCAGTTAGTTACACTTTATTTTGCTGCTTTAAATCCGATGCTGATTTATTGAGTGTCTAAATAGGAAAACTCACTATATAATAATATGAAGAGTAGGTCGGCAATACAATAGCAAAATATTTCCTGGACAATTATTGTACATTTTGCCCGCTTTTTCCACGTTTGAATGTAAGCATTCCAACGCTGACACACTTGATATTACGTCGATCAAGGTGCTCTTTTAAATCGTCACATAAAAAAACATAAAACACAAACTCAGTATAACGCCAAATAATTTTCGGCACAAAGTCCATTTCGTATGGTAAACCTACAATGACACAGTTTCCACACAGAGGCGATATATCAAACCAAATTAAGTGCACTTAATCGTCACTAAACGCTTTGACAGTTCCTTTTTGGTTCGAGTAGCCAAGGTGTGGAATGAACTGCCTGCGTCTATATTCCCAGACAAGTACAGTCCCGGGACATTCAAAAGTAGAATAAATGGGTATCTCTTGGATAGGCATGTAACATCCTCGTCTTCATCGTCACTTACCATCAGGTGAGATGGGAGACAAATGCCTAATCCAACATTAAGTAAAAAAAAAACCAATTTAACGCCAAAGTATTTTCTGCAGAAAAGTACATTATTTCCGCAAAGTCAATTTCAAGTGGTAAACCTACAATGACACACTTTCGATACAGAGGCGATATATCAAACCAAATTAAGTGCACTTTTAAATAGTCATATAAAACACAAACTTAAACCAAACGGGTTGTGTGACATATTTTTTTGGCTCTATTGCGGTCATTGTTGTAATGCCTCCGTGGTCCAGTGGTTAAATTGATTGCCTGTCGACCCGGTATCGTGGTTTCTATTCCCACGGGAAGCAAACTTTGTTTAGTTGTTTCTAGTTTGGTTAGGACATTACAGGCTTGAATCACCTGTTTGTTTGATAATAAAGATGATTCCGTGCTTCGGAAGGCACGTTAAGCCTTTAGTCCCGGCTGTCATCATTAATGGCTGTCGATAAACTATGTCAGATTGGCAGTTTGTAAATTCTAAGACCAATGTTTGCCACTAACACTCTCTACAAAAAACAAAGAATAATAGTAGTACGTACATTCGAAAAGGTGACGGATGTCTAGTTGAGTGGTAGCATATTACTGCACTCGTATTTGGTCGTGTTTGCGTACTAATTGAAATGTTAAATTGTTTTACATACAATCAAAACGACAGCCTTTGTTTTATTTAGCTTTGTATTCGTGCTTCTCATACTAATTATATAAAGTTAAAAATAAAATAAGGATACAATAGAAAAGTAGAAAAGATGAAAATCTATCTACTACATTAGAAACTACTTTTATTTGCTACTTTTATGGCTACGTTCAAAAATATATTGACTGACGCGTTCTTAAAAAAGTTTTTTTTTTATTTTTTTTATTATATAATTATATCCTAGGAAGCATTATTGGAATGTATCTGTTTTCTTTTGCAAGGACTAGAAGAGTTAGGAAATGCTAATTCAGTTCGTCTTAGCCGGTGGAGCCGCACTGAATGAACTTTTCTATAATGCGCCTTCCGGAGCGGCATCACATGTGAGGGGCTAGAACATCGTTTCACAGTAAAGCGGATGAACACGCTCCGGTTAGAGCCCGTATAACGGCACCCGCGTCTCTCACGGTCAATCGTACTGAACACTCGTTTCAGAGCACCGCGGCCGCTTCCCGGACGGGTAGGATAAGTCCGGACATTCCGGACTTTTAGAATCTTGTCCGGATTTATGGAAAATGAGTAATAAAACTCTTTTTTATACGAGTATATCATATCACTCTTTAATCAACAACGAACTTCTCTTTACCATACTTACCATAGCACTGACCTAAACTAAGTAACAGTTCCAAAAAAGTCCGGACTTTTATCGAAATGGCCGGCTTTTTGCCAGGATTTTTCAAATTTCTAAATGGGCACCCTACGTACGGGTCGCCCGTATCACGGTTGAACCGATCTTTTAGTACAGCATAAAAATTAACTTATATTTTATAGACACATATCTACAAAAAAACAAGAATGAAAGTTAATACTCATTTCTGTAATCTCCTTTGCAATTTACCGAAAGAAGGCGCTTAATGCATAACATTACCGACACAAAAGGACAAGTTGTGTAATAATTATCTAATTTATAACCTTTTATCGGGTGTATCGACGGACCCCGGGGTTTAATGAGCTGGCGGGAACTTATTATGGCCATTTAGGGATAATTACGTTCGCCATGCCGTTGACAGGGAAGATTTGTGCCGCTTTTACAAGCTTTTAGACGTCACCTCCACGGGCGAGTATATCGCGGCGATAATCGTTTTTTAGGGTTCCGTAGCCAAATGGCAAAAAACGGAACCCTTATGGATTCGTCATGTCTGTCTGTCCGTCCGTATGTCACAGCCACTTTTTCCGAAACTATAAGAACTATACTGTTGAAACTTGGTAAGTATTACTGTATGAACCGCATTAAGATTTTTAGCCTATTAGGCTAGTTGCCTGGGTCGTAATAATAACATAACAATTAGTCCGTCAGTTAGATAATCAAAAAATATTGGACACGTATTTTTTCTTTTGTCAAATAAACAATAAATAATAAAGTTAAGCGCGTCAAAGTTCAGGAGTGGGGGCTCGTGACGTCAAAGTTTGCTAAAAATTGTAGTAAACTATGACGTCACACGGAACTTCAAAGGGCTATATCTTTATCATTTTTTGTTTAATCTACAAAAGAAAAAATACGTGTCCAATATTTTTTGAATATCTAACTGACGGACTAATTATATTTTTTTAGGAAACTAGTATATTCTTTTTCATCAAACCCATACGTGTGGTGTATCTTTGGATAGGTCTTCAAAATGATATTGAGGTTTCTAATTTATTTTTTCTAAACTGAATAGTTTGCGCGAGACACTTCCAAAGTGGTGAAATGTGCTAAAATAAGAGAATGATAAAACTAAAAAAAATATATGGTGAACGAGATCTAGTAAGTAGTTTTTAATACGTCATAAATCGTAAACCGCAATTTACCTTTCATTTTAAATTATGTTACTTGCTGCTACGGAACCCTTCATGGGCGAGTCCGATTCGCACATAGCCGCTTTTTTTACAAGCTTTTATTAAACTTGCAATGTATGTTTGTTCGGGTGCAATCTTACAACTCAATTTTAAGGCACTTGCCCTCAACCGATTCAGCTGAAATTTGGTATGCACGTTCAGTTCGGATGACAATGCATGATTAACAGTGTGACGTCATTCTAAATCCAACATGGCGGCATATCCAAAATGGCGGACCAATAATTTTTAATGCATTCCTACAATATGGGTATCAAATGAAAGGTCCTGCTGAGAATAATCTTGACGAGTATATTTTGTCTTTACATGGTATATTAGATTTAAGTACTCGAATTTACTTTTTTAGTTTTAAAATTTTAGTAGAAGCACTTAAATCTCGCGACAAGCTTTTATAACATATAAATTGTGTCAAATGTGTTAAATTTGAAATGACGTTATAAGTTAACAGTAAAAATTTTAGAGTAAAAGTTTATTTTTTTCTTTTTAGCGCATTTAAAATAAAAGCTTGTTTTTAAAAAGGTTTTTTTTACCTTAATTTTATTTAAATTGACTATGTAGCTAGCTCCAAGTGAGCTTTCGCTGCTTCACCGGGCGTTTGAGGCAAGGGTAGAGTGTCCTCAACCTGTATAGACAATGTCACCAAAGGGCCCCCAGGAGGGGAGGATCTTGGCTTTAGGCGTTGTCTGTGTGCGCGAGGCTTAAAGAGGCAGCAAACTCTAATATTGTCTGATCGGCCACGATTTAATCCTGCCTGAAGAGCTAATCTGAGAAAGCGATAATCTCACCGTGCCATCGAAAGTAACTTTTTGAATTGATCTCCACTCGGTGATTGTATCGCGGCGAAATGGGCGCATTTGCGTCGTGTTTAACTCGTCTGTAGAGGTAACGCCTTATTTAGCTTACAATGTGTGCTTGTTTGGGTTCAATCTGGCACCTGAATTTCAAAGTAGCTATGAATGAGCTGAAATTTTACACTCTTCTGTAAGTATTATTGGCGAGCTCCGTGGCGCAGTGGTTAACACGCCAGCCTGCGACACGAGGGCCTCGGGTTTGATCCCCGGTCAGGTCAAGATGGAAAATGATCTTTTTCTGATTGGCCTGGGTCTTGGATGTTTATCTATATATGTATTTGTTATAAAATATAGTATCGTTGAGTTAGTATCCCATAACACAAGTCTCGAACTTTCTTTGGGGCTAGCTCAATCTGTATGATATGTCCGTATATATTTATTTATTTATTATGAAATTCGAAATAGGACCTTCCAGCCGGGTCACACCGACCGTAGACTCGTCCAATAACCTAAGTAAAACATGAAATAGAATTTTAAGTGTTGATTTGACTTTTTAAGACGAGGCCTCAAATGTTTGCTACCATCGCTCGGCAAAGGCGTACGCAGACTGATCAAGTGCGCGCAAGGGATAGCGCTTGGCGGTTTAGCCCGTGAATGATGAGATAGGAGATACTCTTGAGTCGCTCAAAGAAAAAAACGTAAGCGCCAAATTCGTTATTTCTATTTTATATAAAATCAGACCGGTTAATTGTATTTTCATATTTACATTTTGATGAATTACTAATAACCTATCTTTTAGTCTAAAAATCATTATTTCATTCGTCGCATTTGAGCTACAATAACAAAAACTCTGCGAACGAAGACCATTTTTCAAAAAATATTTCTATTGAGAAAATTTTATCAAAACGTGTTTTCATCTTACACTTTTGGAGATGAAATAGTCAAAAATCATATTACTTAGATTTGAAACTCCTAATTTAAGTATTTTGCGAGATAAATAAGGTTCAGAACGACCTTATTTACAGTGGTATCGCCTTAAGTAAAGAGTTGCTAATTCAGCTTACTAAGGGTTGGTGGTATTAGGAACCCAATTTTATAGTGGTTATTCTCTCCCCTAATGAATGAGCCGATATTTTTGCATCGGATGACAATCTCCTCCTTGATAGGCCGGCAACGTTCCTGTCACACGCTGTTGTTGCAGTTGTCCATGGGCAGCGGTGATCACTTACCATCAGGTGACTCGCTTGCTCATTTGCTATTTATAACATAAAATAAAATATACTTAGTATCACGTCTTTTCCCTTGCGGGGTAGACAGAGCACAGGTTTTGAACCTTAAAGCAACCTTAAGCATGATTGTAGGCGTTAGGTGGAAAATAGAATCAAAGCAGTGATGGATTGCTACCCGCACCGCCTACTAATATGATTTGTCAGATTTGCCTATTCCCTCGATCGGCTTTTACGATCTCCGCGTGTCGTCGCTGGACATTTGGGGCTTCTGCTCTTCAATAAAAACCCGGAAATCTTGAAGACTTTGATTTATTCTAATTTTAAACAATATTTGATTGTGGAGCTTAACTTAGGCGTGGCACTTGCAAATGGTGAAGAGAACATTTTTTGTATGAGGTAGTTTGACAATAATTAGAAGTATGAATATATTATGGCGCCTGATTACACTCGTGAGCAAAAATGAGGGCGAAGCATTAGCAGGCGTAGACATCTTCCGCCCCGTTGAAGGGCTCCATAGTCCTTCAACTCTTGAGGTCTTCTTCATTGGGAAGGGGACACAGTCGAACCAGGGGTCGCCGCGTGCATCCTCGAGTAGTTTTGACGTCTGCCACACGAGAAATGCCATCAGGTCCAGGAAATAGGCGAGTTACACGTCCAAGGCGCCAGGACAAGGGGGGAACATGATCCTCCTGGATGAGCACCAAGTCGCCTATCTTCAATTGGGCTGTGTTAGTCTTCCATTTTGTGCGTTGTTGGAGTTCCATTATGTATTCCTTTTGCCATCTCTGCCAGAAATGTTGGCGAATTTGTTCTAGTCTTTGGTATCTTTGAAGTCTATTGATATTGCCTTCTTCTAAATTGGGTGATGGTAATGATGTAAGCGGTCTTCCGATGAGAAAGTGCCCTGGGGAAAGGAAAAGGAAGTCATCGGGAGAAGAGGACAGTGGACACAGGGGACGGCTATTAAGAATCGCCTCCACTTGTGCAAACAACGTAGAAATCTCTTCAAATGTGAGATAGCTATTGCCCATAACACGCTTTATGTGATATTTTGCCGATTTTATACCACTTTCCCAGATCCCCCCGAAATGTGCTGCAGAAACCGGGATGAATGAGAACCGGAAGCCTTCCTGAATTGCAAATTGAGATAGAGGCTCCTGATTTGATTTTAGAAATAAACTTAATTCTTTAGCAGATGCAACGAAATTCCGGCCGTTGTCACAAAAAATTTCAGATGGCTTGCCTCGGCGCGATATGAATCTACGAAGCGCCAATAAAAAATCCTCTTTAGATAATCCACCAACGGCCTCCAAATGAATGCATTTGTAGCGAAGGCAGACAAAAAGACATAGGTAGCATTTGATTGTTTTAGAACCGCGTCCCTTGCGATTAATGATATAGAACGGACCGCCCATGTCTAATCCGACAGATTCAAAACAGAAGCCCGGATTCAAACGTTGGGCCGGCAGCTGTCCCATCTTGGGAACCAAAGTTTTGCCTTGAATTTTTCTGCAAGTGACGCAACTATGATATGTACGACGAGCTAGCTGTCTTCCATTGACAGGCCAAATAGTTTGTCTTATTGTTGCGAGCAATAATTGGGGGCCAGCGTGTAAATTTTTTTTATGTTCATATTGAAATAAGAGTTTTGTAAGCCGATGAGAGGAATCGAGAAGTATAGGATGTCGTTGTTCGTATGGACAACAAGATGCATCAATCCGACCACCAACTCTAATTAAATGGTTAACTCCACATCTCTCTATGTAAGGTGAGAGGCATAAAATCTTGGATTTAGGGCTCAATGATTTTCCAGAGATTAATGATTTATAATCTAATGGAAATGATTCCCTTTGTGCTATAGAGTACAAGTGATGAAGGGAATTGTTTAATTCTTGAAGTGTTAATATTCCAATTTGTTTATTTTTTGGATTCTTAATGTTATGAATGAATCGTTTGACGTATGCAAAACATCTATGCAAACGGTTAAAGTTAGAAAATCTATCAAATGCTATGACGGGTTCAAAGATAGTGACAGAATTTACCTTTATTTCTGGGAGTTCAGTATTATTAGATAAATTTAATATTGGCCACTTGTATTCATCATGTTTTAAATATTGAGGACCATACCACCAAAGATTTAAATCGGGTAATTGGGTAGCATTTATTCCTCTTGAAATGAGATCAGCTGGGTTTTCAGCAGTTGGAACATATCGCCATGACTCGGGGATAGTTTTCTCAAGTATTTCACCAACTCGATTAGCGACGAATGTTTTTAATTGCCTAGGATTTTTCTTTAGCCAGCATAATACAATTGTGGAATCACACCAATGCACTAGACGCGTAGGCTGATACCTAATTGATTCCATAACGCTGTTGCTAAGCTTTGCCGCGAGCAAAGCCGCACAGAGTTCGGCTCGAGGAATCGTGCAAGGTTTCAAAGGAACCAATTTCGATTTTGCACATAACAGCCTAACGGAAACCTCATTTTTACTATTGATAGATCTGACATATATGCAGGCACCGTATGCGGTCTGAGATGCGTCGCTAAACGAATGGATCTCAATGATTTTAGCTGAATCACACAAAACATTTCTAGGAATTCGTAAATTGGACAAAGTTCGTAAGCCCATGCAAATTACGTCCCAGATTGATTTTATCTCAGAGGAAACTGGTTGATCCCAGTCTAAATTTTCAAGCCATAATTTTTGGAGAAGCATTTTTGGTTGTATTAAAAGTACGGACATGTATACATATATTCCGTGGTACGGACCAACCGAAACAGGATATTCTGCCATAACGGAAAATATTTTTTTTTTTTGGTTGAATTGTTGATGGACTTAGTAATCCAAGTGGATCGAAAATTTTGAAAGAGTTGGACATTATGATACGTTTTGTGATATTGACGTTGGACAGAGGTATTTCAACCGGAAAGTTAAATTGGTCGGTGTTTGGGTCCCAACCCAAACCGAGGGTATTAGAGGAGTTACTAAGCATAAGACTTTCCTGATTGGTTGATTGTAAATCTTTAAGAATTTTAGGTGAGTTGGATTTAAATTTTCTAAGATTGAAGCAATATTCATTTAATATTTTAGAAATTGTGTTTTTTATGTAAAGCAAATCGTTTTCATCGTTTGAACCAGTATACAGGTCATCTACAAGAAAATCCTTTTGAATTATTGTTTTAATGAGATTGTCTTCACATTCCTCACCCACCTACCAAAGACACCTTGTGCTTAAGTAACTTGCACTTGCTGTGCCATAAGTCACAGTATTTGATTGCAGTGTTTTAATAGGCTGAGACTCATCTTCCCTCCACAAGATAAGCTGTAGGTCACGATCCTGTTCGTTTACTTGAATTTGGCGGTACATCTTAGCCAGATCACCAGTCAGAATATATTTGTAGTGCCTACCTCTGATTAAAATGGAGAAAAGACTGTCCTGAACATTAGGACCTACCATCTGGATATCATTTACTGAGTAACCAGAAGAGGTGGGCGCGGAACCGTCAAAAACAACTCTGAGTTTAGTTGACTCACTGTTTTGTTTAAATACTGGATGGTGTCCTAAAAAATATGAAGGATATGGTTTCACTATAGCAGCATCAGATAAATGAGATAGATTTGCATATTCATTGATAAATTTGACGTACTCGGCCTTTAGAACAGGATTTCTTTTGAATCTTTTTTCCAAAGATAGCAACCGTTTTTAGCATGATTATATGAATCACCAAGGCAATCAGGAGAATCAATCAAAGGTAGTCGTACACAAAATCTTCCGGTATCCAAACGTGTGTAATGAGTAAGGAAATGTTTTTCACAAGCTTCTTCAATTTTACTTAGTGTTGTTTTTTGTGGGACATCTTCTAACTCCCAAAATTTAGTAAGTGATTTATTGAGTTCAACGTCATTAGGTGAACGAGATGTTATAGCATGATTGCAGTGAATATTGGTTGTGATAGCTTTTGTATTAATAGGGCCACACAGTAACCAGCCGAATTTAGAGTATTGAAGTTTAGGATTATTTTGACCCAGATTGCGTTGTTGTGGGCACAAAATATCCCAAAATATATCGGCTCCTATTAAAACATCAACAGGAGCTGGCTGATCAAATGTGGGGTCTGCTAAATGTATATCTTTTGGAAGATTTAAGTTTTGTATATTGATTGGATATTTTGGTATCTTGCCAGTCAACTGGTCTAGAACAAGACAAGAAAGAGTGACACTGAATGAATTATAGACTGAACTTAGTTTTGTAATACAGCTTTCTTCAACTTTAGACATTGAATGGTTGCCGATTCCAATAATGTTTAATGTATTTATAGGATTAGATTGCAATGATAGTTTTTGTTGCAAAGATTTAGATAGAAAAGTACTTTGGCATCCACAATCAAGTAAAGCACGCACCTTTATTGTTTCATTAGTATTTGGATTGGATACTTCAATCAAAGCAGTCGATAGAAGTACCTGTTTCTATTGTTGTTTAGAAAAATTGACAGCAGTGTCTGACTCACTAAGTGCAGTATTGTTTATTGTAGTAGTTGATGATGGGTTATGAAGCATTGTATTATGCCTCTTTTTGCACTCACGGCAGGGACCAAGGCGGCATTCACCTATAGAATGACCCTGTCGTAAGCAATTAGCGCAAAGATTATATTTATGAACGTCAGCATATTTGTCTTGAATGTTTTTAGATTTGAAAGTAGGACAATCGTAAATCCTATGACTTTCATTACAAATTATGCATGCAGAAGAAAAAAATTTAGGTTGACTTGAACTAGTAAAAGATTTAGTAATAGAAGTTCGATCTTGTTTAATATTATTGTTATTAGAAGCCGAAGAAGAACGAGAAGTGGATGCAAAAGTTTTTGGAATCTCGTTATAAATTTTATTCCGATTCAAAGCTTCTAAAACATCAGCTCTATCGATTAAAAATCTTTGAAATTGATCCAAGGTTGGAAAATCAGTAAAACTGTTACGTAATTCCTCCCATTTTATAAGAGTGCGACTGTCCAGCTTGGCTGATAACATAAAAATTAATAAACTATCCCATTTATCAGTGGGTTGTCCTAAACTGGCAAGGGCACGTAAGTTCTTTGTCACGTGATCGACAAGGAAACGCAACGATTTATCTGACTCACGAGTAATAGGTTGCACATTTAATAAAGAGCTGATATGGTGATCGATTAATAACCTCTTGTTGTCGTAACGCTCCCATAGTAATTTCCAAGCCTCATTGTAATTGGCCGATGAGACTTCAAGATTGGAAATGACGCGGGCTGCTTCACCTTCGAGATATGATATTAAATAATGAAATTTATGTATGGGTGGTATTCGAGTATTGTTATGAATAAGGTTCAAGTATAAATCACGAAAATCAAGCCAACGGAAAATAGAACCATTAAATTTTTCAATTTGTATCTGAGGTAATCGAAATCCCAAACTTTGATGATCGTGATCACATTGAGATTCGTGAAAAACGGATTCACGTCTTTGTTCACTTTGCATGAAGCTATGTTGTTCAATCAATGTTTTAGCGGTAGCAATGGTTACCAATAATTCCTGTTCAATGTTGTCGCGTTCATCAATTTCAGAATCTATCTCTTCTTTCTTCTTTTTAATCGGTTACTCATTACTGAGTATCGTGACTCCTGATTCTGTCAACCAACTTTTTCCATCGGCAACGATCCGTTGCTTGGTGTAGTGCGGCGCTGATCGGTGTTTCCAATCTCTCTGAGATCTGATCCGACCATCGCTTTGGACTGCGGCCTCTCGGTCTTTTTCCCTCCACTTTTCCTGTTACCATCAATCGTTCCAAGTTATCGCCATCTCTCCTCGCAATGTGGCCAAAGTACCGCACTATACGTTGTAGGCAGGTTGTCGACAGTCGCTGAGCGTTTTCTATTTTGAGCTCCTTTAGGATAGAGACATTTGTGCGAAAGGCCGTCCAAGGTATCCTTAGCATACGGCGCCAACACCACATTTCAAAGGCGTCAAGTCTTTGCCTGTCGGCGGCTTTGAGTGTCCAGGTCTCTGCGGCATATAACGCGATGGAAAAGACAAGTGTGCGGACGAGGTGTATCTTAGTCCGATAAGTTATGTTTCTGTCTCTCCATACTTTGCTCAGTTGAGTCATTGCTGTCTTTGCCATGCCAATTCGTCTGCGTATCTCTGTCTCGCTGCTGCCTTTATTTGTGATCACTGAGCCAAGGTATTGAAATTGATCTACAGTCTCATAATCTTGTAGGAGGTCAGAGCGTTGAAATGTCGCGAAACGGTCAATTATCATGATCTTTGTTTTAGATTTATTGATAGCGAGCCCCATACTTAAACTGATTGTTTCTAGCCGATCCAGTAACTCAGCCATTTCCGTCTCGGACGATGCCAGAAGAGTTGTATCATCTGCGTAGCGGAGGTTGGATATTTGGACTCCACCTATCCTGACGCCACCATTCCAGTTATCTAAAGTTTGGCGCATAATGTATTCTCCATATATGTTGAAGAGAATCGGAGAAATCACGCATCCCTGTCGAACACCCTTCTGGAACTTGAAACGGCTTGATTTCATTTCTCCTACAGTGATTGTGCCATATCCCGACTCATACAATTTACGGATCAGTATCACAAGGTGGTTCGGAACACCAGTCTCAATTAGTACCTGCCACAGTTTCTCCCACCTAACACAGTCGAAGGCCTGCTTGTAGTCCACGAAACACATAAAGATTGGGGTGTTATATTCGTAGCATTTCTCCACAATGTGCCGTACGTTTAGTATTTGTTCTCTTGTTCCTCTACCCTTGACAAAACCCGCCTGTTCTTGAGGTATTTGCCAGTTCAGGAAATATCGCAGTCTCGTATTAATTATGTAAAGTAAAATTTTACTCGCATGCGATATTAGAGCCAAAGTTCTGTAGTTGTTGCAGTTACGTACTGAACCCTTTTTATGAAGAGGAAGAATAGAAGAGTGTGTCCAGTCAGTTGGCCAGTGACCGGTATGCCATATCTTATTACAGAGCGCATGTAATGAAGCTACTCCATTTGGGCCTAATCCTTTCAAGGCTTCCGCTGTGATCAAATCAGGACCTGGTGCTTTATTCCTCTTCAACTTGCGGATCGCATCTTCCACTTCTGCCAAGAGTATGTCAGGTTCTTCATCCATTGCGACTTCAGATGGCAGGGGAGACTGAGATGTTTGATCGCGATACAGCTCTTCACAGTACTGTCTCCATCTTTCTGCAACATCGGCACCTTCGTGTATCGGTTTGCCATTCTTGTCGTCTATAATCCATGAGGTGGGTTTGATCTTCCGTGTTATTTGTTTGACTTTTCTGAAAAGATCGGCCGTCTGGTACTTTTCTGCATGATTTTCAATCTCTGTACAAATATTCATTAGATGTTGGTTTTTGTCCCTCCTACACTGTCTTTGAATTATTGCAGTCAAGTGCGAGTATTCTTCCAGATAATTTTCAGATCTTACGCCGTTTTTTAAATCTTTTCTTGCTTTTATACTTTGCCAAACCTCATCCGACATCCAATCCTTCTTGTGTTCGGGTTTCTTGACCATATCTTTAAGTACATCGACGATCCTTGACTTGAGCTGATACCATTGTTCCTCCGGGTTCAGCTGTGCCATGTCTGGGTACAGTTTAAGCAGTTCCGGTTCAGTCTTCGCTTGGAATGATTTGTACTCCTGAGGAGTTAGTCTTGGTATAAATTGTGTACCCTTACGACAAGATTTTAAGCGAACTCTTAGATCTGCAACTAACAATTGGTGATCGGAGCCACAATCTGCACCCGGGAATGTCCTAGTGTTCGTTATGGACGACTTCCATCTATTTGCAATAGTGATAAAGTCTATTTGGTTACGATATCGGTCACCAGGGGATATCCATGTGTACAACCTTCTCTTATGGTGTTTAAAGCATGTGTTGGTAATTGTTAAATTATGGCTTACACAGAAGTCTAAAAACTTTTCGCCCCTATCGTTTCTCGTGCCGAGCCCATACTTCCCAACTATATGGCGCAAGTGATCATCAAATTGAGTGCTCCCCACCTTCGCATTCCAGTCACCCTGAACCATTAGTATCTCAAAATTAAAAGAGAGAGCGAAGTCAACAAAATAAAAATTAATAAAAGGCTCACACGTTCCTTGTTGTGCACCGTGTACGGTGCACAACAAGTGCAACAACCGGTTTGCCAGCTGACTTCCCGGTGTACCGGGTTACGACAAGATTTTAAGCGAACTCTTAGATCTGCAACTAACAATTGGTGATCGGAGCCACAATCTGCACCCGGGAATGTCCTAGTGTTCGTTATGGACGACTTCCATCTATTTGCAATAGTGATAAAGTCTATTTGGTTACGATATCGGTCACCAGGGGATATCCATGTGTACAACCTTCTCTTATGGTGTTTAAAGCATGTGTTGGTAATTGTTAAATTATGGCTTACACAGAAGTCTAAAAACTTTTCGCCCCTATCGTTTCTCGTGCCGAGCCCATACTTCCCAACTATATGGCGCAAGTGATCATCAAATTGAGTGCTCCCCACCTTCGCATTCCAGTCACCCTGAACCATTAGTATCTCAAAATTAAAAGAGAGAGCGAAGTCAACAAAATAAAAATTAATAAAAGGCTCACACGTTCCTTGTTGTGCACCGTGTACGGTGCACAACAAGTGCAACAACCGGTTTGCCAGCTGACTTCCCGGTGTACCGGGAAGTCAGCTGGCAAACCGGTTCTCAGCCGCGCCTCCGCTCGTTACTGCAGCACATATGGCGCGGGAAACGCGCTGAATCCCTGAAATTAGTCGGCGTTTACGTTTAATATGGTGCAATAATAATATGGGCAATGAAGTTGATTGAGGTTTGCTGACTATTTAATAGAAAATTAAGAATAAATCTTTATATCGGGCCAAGTTTATGAAAATATTGTATAAAATAGTATATTATCTAATATTGTATTAATAGTATATTGTCACGTCTTTATCCCTTACGGGGTAGACAGAACATAAGGTCATAAGTTCGAAAGGCCACGTTTAGCATTTAGTTGGGCGTAAAGGTGGAAAATAGGAGTCAAAATAGTGATGGGTTGCTAGCCGCATCGCCTATTGTCATGACTCTTTTGGCCCACTCCCTTGACCGGCTTCTACGGTCTGCGCGGGAAGAGAAGCAGCTGGCACAATTCTATGTTTTTTCTTTTCTCCCAGACCAGCATGGAAGGAAAATGAGAGAAAAAAAAATACACTTTATAAGATGTTATCTTATTTCGCTTAATAAGATGCCAAAAGTATAAAAACTATAGTAAAATTGGTTTAAAAATGCGGATTTGTGCAATTTTAACAAATAAAAATGTATGACAGGTAGTTAAAGAAGATGATGCAACACTTTGGAAAACTTAAATTTTGCACTAAATAGCCTTTTGTTTATGGGATTCACTAAGTTAATCAAAGATTGCAGTTGAAATATGCATATCTACAATAAACTGCTTATAGAAATAGAATAGAAAATTGAAGAAATCTTGAAGACTTTGATTTATTCTAATTTTAAACAATATTTGATTGTGGAGCTCAACTTAGGCGTGGCACTTGCAAATGGTGAAGAGAACATTTTTTGTATGAGGTAGTTTGACAATAATTAGAAGTATGAATATATTATGGCGCCTGATTACACTCGTGAGCAAAAATGAGGGCGAAGCATTAGCAGGCGTAGACACCGCGGGAAGAGCAGCTGGTGCACTCTACGTTTTTTCTTTTCTCCCAAACCAGCGTGGAAGAAATGAAATATTGTGAATATCTAGTTACAAGTAAGTAACAATAACTGCCTCCGTAGTCCAGTGGTTAAGGCGATTGCCTGTAGACCCGGTTCGTGAGTTCGATTCCCACGGGAAGCATACTTTGTTTAGTTTTGTTTGGTTAGGACTTTAGGACATTGCAGGCTTGAATCACCTGATTGTCCGATAATTAAGATGATTCCGTGCTTCGGAAGCCACGTTAAGCCGTTGGTCCCGACTGCCATCTGGTAGTCGTTAAAGGAACCACGTCAGAGGCCGAGAGGCGGTTCCAAAGAACTCTAACACCAGGGTGTGCATGGTTGAAATGATGATAATGATGAGTAACAATTATCAAACGATGGCATTTTATTATCATTTATCAGGCAGATAGAAATAGTTCACCGAGGCTATTTCATTCCGGATGTAATATTATGTCGGCTAATAGTGCAATGCCAATAATAGCGCTACCTTATACTTGTTACGTGACGCGCGGCGCATTGCCGATTACGTCGGCAATGCATTCCAATCCACTGCATTCGGAGACGGGCAGTGGCCTGCAGGACGAAATTGGCGACACCATATTCTGCGTGGAAAGAAAAACGCATGAAAATCGAAAACACGCGTTTTCCCGAACATAGGACTAATTAATCTAGATCGATCGTTTACCCCCGAAAACGATATACCAAATTTTAGCGAAATCGTTATGGCCGTTTTTGAGATGATAGAATAAAATTATATATATATACAAGAATTGCTCGTTAAAAGGTATAAGATTATCAGGCAGATAGAAATAGAAGTTCACCGAGGCTATTTGATTCCGGACGTAATATTACGTCGGCTAATAGTGCAATGCCAATAATAGCGCTACCTTATACTTGTTACGTGACGCGCGGCGCATTGCCGATTACGTCGGCAATGCATTTCAATCCACTGCATTCGGAGACGGGCAGTAGCCTGCAGAACTTAATTGGCGACACCATATTCTGCGTGGAAAGAAAAACGCATGAAAATCGAAAACACGCGTTTTCCCGAACATAAGACTAATTAATCTAAATCGATTGTTTACCCCCGAAAATGATATACCAAATTTCAGCGAAATCGTTATGGCCGTTTTTGAGATGATAGAATAAAATTATATATATACAAGAATTGCTCGTTAAAAGGTATAAGATTATCAGGCAGATAGAAATAGAAGTTCACCGAGGCTATTTTATTCCGGACGTAATATTACGTCGGCTAATAGTGCAATGCCAATAATAGCGCCGCCTTATACCTATTACGTGACGCGCGGCGCATTGCCGATTACGTCGGCAATGCATTCCAATCCACTGCATTCGGATTTATTTGCACTTTATTGAAACCGCTTGTCGTTTTAGGGTTCCGTACCCAAAGGGTAAAAACTGGACCCTATTAATTTCGCTCCGCTGTCCGTCTGTCACCAGGCTGTATCTCATGAACCATGATAGTTAGACAATTTTCACAGATGATGTATTTCTGTTGCCGCTATAATAACAAATACTAAAAAATTTAATAAAGCAAATATTTAAGGGGCTCCCATACAAACGTGATTTTTTGCTTGTTTTTGCTCGATATTGATAACGGCAACATGTAGATGCTTGAAATATTCACAGAATATAGTTATATATTGACTTTAAATATAAATAATTAAATAAAAATTAAATTAATATTTGAGGGGGACTCCCATACAACAGACATGATGTTTTTTGCCGATTGTGGTACGGAACCCTTTGCGCAAGTCCGACTCGCACTTGGCCGGTTTTCTGAAGATTAATATTGCTGCATGGGAAGGGAAGCAGCTGGTATATTCTATGTCTTTTTTCCCCCAGACCAGCATGAAAGAAATATTTAAAATGGCTACCCGTATCTAAATTGATAAGAGGAAACGATGACGAAGAAGTTGTTTATACCAAGTACTTATCTGGTTTCTGACTTGGTCCATCGGCGGCGGATGTTGGCTGATACATTAAGACTTATAAGAATTTATAAAGGTTATTAGAAAATCTAATCAAAGAGTTAACTCCATCCGGTCATGACGAGAAACACGCATATTATTCGGATTAAAGGAAATTAATATTATTTTTTTACGTGATATAGAGTAGAATAGGACCACTCCAAGTCTTCCCGTGGATGTCGTAGAAGGCGACTTAGGAAATACAAGCTAAACAAAGCTTATACTCATAAACGTCTGAGAGACCTCTCCCACCCGTCTGGCCAGCGTGGAGAGTGTAGGCCAAGTCCTCTGGCTGCTCTGGCCAAGTGTGGCTCTGGTAGTACAGAGAGGGTCGTGCTCATGTAGTGGAGACTAAAAAGGACCTGATGATGATGATGATGATGATGATGATCGCCGGCTGCACGCATGAAAAAGTGTCACGTTCCGTGTTTAAGCGAGACCGCGGAACAAGCGAAAGAGAGGCACGATCGGCCCTTTAATATTATTTTTATTGAATTACTAGCTTTCGCCCGCGGCTTCGGCCGCTTCAATGTCGATCCCTCGAGAACAGTACTCCGTACCCCAGATAACGTGTATGCAAAATTTCATGATGATCAGTTCAGTAGTTACAACGTGAAAGCATAACAAACAGACAAACTCACTTTCGCATTTATAATAATAGTCAGACTTTTTTTTTAAAATAAAGATATAACAAAATATTACCCACAAGCCTACGGCCCATTTGGGACGAATTGCAGGAAATCAAAATTAACAATATTTCGATTGTGTAACTCGTCCCATTTTTTTTTTATGGAATCTTAAACCTTATTAACGCTTGGTACATATACCTAGTAATATTCTGATATCTATATTTGCTTGGTACAGTCGGTGAGACATTTGTAGAATACTTTTAAAATGTGATTATCAATCATAGAAGTATGAACAGACGCATTTTTTTAAAATCTATGTTATCCTTACTAATATTATAAATGCGAAAGTGAGTTTGTTTATTTGCTTGTTCGTTTGTTTGTTTGTTACGCTTTCACGCCGTAACTACTGAACCGATCATCATGAAATTTTGCATACAAGTTCTCTGGAATACGGAGAAGGACATAGGCTACCTTTTATCCCGGGAAAAAGTACTATTCCCGAGGGATCGGCATTGACGCGGGCGGAGCCGCGGGCGATAGCTAGTCAATTATAAGACTGTAGTTGAAACTATTTAGAATTCTCTGTAATGTAACGAGTAAATTATAAATTAAAAACCCCATAGTTTTAGTTTACTTGTAAAATCCTTTGTATTTGTTGATTTTATCTTTTCTGTTTTTTTATATGTACTGTTCTGATAATATCATCATCATCATCATCAGGTCCTTTTTAGTCTCCACTACAGGAGCACGACCCCCTGATAATATGTAACAATACTATTATGATTACATTTTTTCATGATAAATTCAATGTTTATTATTTCTACACTAACATTTTTTCTACTGATTATACCATTTATAAAAGTGGGACGAGTTGCAGAATGAAATTCTAATTAATTATGATTTTCTACAATTCGTCCCAAATGGGCCGTAGGCCTGTGGGACGAGTTAAGGAATTACTCTTCAACGAAAACAACTACGTTTCTTGTATCTATAATAATTAATTACATATCTCGTAATTAAGTACGCATGAACGCAGAAGAAAACAATATATAATATTATGATCAATTAACAAGTATACACAATGAACCCTCCTCACAAGTGAGGTCAGACCTCACTTGTGAGGTCAATTAACTAAATTGTTTATTGCATAGACAGTATTGTTCTTAGTATCTGCGATTTTCTTTGTTTTGTGACAAAATAATGAATATAATATACATTAGATTTAGCTGTATGGGCTAAATACTTTTGCCTTCCCTATATGAAGTTAAATGACATGTATCAATAGTAAATGACAGGTGAGAATGAAGAAAAATACCTTAGAAAAATACCAAATAATCAGCTTTTTTTTCATTATTTTTATTTGGTTATCTAGACTTACCAATAGGACCATTAGAACTCCATTCAGAAGCTTATTTTAGCCAGTGTCTAGTTATTCTTTATTCTTGTGTATCAACGAAATGATGGTGTAATTCATTTAGCTGATTCTACGGAGCCCTTGGTGACAATTTCCACGAAGCCACTGGTTTGATCATAAACGACGGAGCAAAGCGAGCAAACACCAGCCCGCTAAGTAAATCTCACTACAGCCGCACCATGACACTTTATAATAGTTATTCCACACATTGTTCATAAACATTTAGGTACATCTATAACACCAAATTACACCGATTTCACATTATAAACTCCACTAGAAACAATTTGCAAAACAATCCAAAACAAAAACCGTGCAGTCCGTCGAAATTCCAGCCTAGAAGCAAAATCACCTTTCTTGTAAGAGGGTTCCCTTTATTTTTAATTATTCGTTATTATAACGGCAACGGAACACATTCTGTGAAAATTTCATACAGCTCTGTGATAGACGGACGGATGGACGGATATCGCAGGCTTTGTAATAGGCTCAGTTTTTGCCCTGGGTTACGGAACCCTTTATGTTTATGTTATAGGACGGCAAACGAGCAAGCGGGACACCTGATGGTAAGTGATCACCGCTGCTTATGGACAGCAACACCCGTGGTGACAGGTGCGTTGTTGGCCTTTCAAAGAGTTGGGGGAAGGAAATGGGGAATGGAGGGGGAAGAATGGGCCTCCGGCTCTCAAACGAAGCATAGAAGCGGTAAAGCTTCTACTCAGATTTCGATTTTCTGTGAGAGTGTGGTACTTCCCCGAACGAGTCGGCCCATTCATGATCATGCTACTAGCAATTCATTTTGCCGGTAGCATGGCTCTACTACGACTAAACACTAGCAGCTACCCTAAAAACTAGCAGACTGTGAACATGATTGATCAGTTTGTCGATTTGCTCAAATGTATCTGAATTGTCACTACACAGTTAAACACAGCGCATCGACCTTTAAGCCACGACGTCGTGGGAATGCACCGGCTGCGCCGTGAGAATCGCAACACCTAGCGTTGGAGAGAACATATGTATCATAGATATGATAATTCTACAGGAATATATATAAATCATATGATTTTAAGCTTTCGAGGTCACATTCTCTATTATTTTGCACTACGGGACTTACTTTACGTAGGCTGTATCTGACTGGTTGTTTCCACTAGCTGTTACCCGCGACTTCGTCCGCGGCAAATTCTGTTATTGTGATTAATTAGTATAGATGAGTAATATCCCCGTTTTCAAAACATTTTTTATTAATGCTTCGCTCCTATTGGTCGCAGCGTGATGTTTTATAACCTAAAGCCTTCCTCAATAAATGTACTATCCAATATCCAACACAAAAAGAATTTTCCAATTTTAACCAGTAGTTTCTGAGATTAGCGCCTTCAAACAAACAAACTCTTCATATTTTTGATAAAGAAGATATTAGTATAGATTATAAAGCTGACATATAAAATGGTAAACATTATTTTCCTGCTTTTTTTGTCAGTTAAAATGAATGAGATTATTGAAGAAATTTTCCCTTTTTAAAAGTATTTTAAGACTAAGTAAAATGCAAAATTGACCGCGAGTAAAACTTTGTTGTTTATGAACGTATACAACAAATAAAACCAACTCAAAGTAGATTTAAGCGTTTTTGTCTTCGAATTTAGATATCAAAGTTACAGCTCTCTTACGCATAAAGTTTCCATAAAAATACGAAAAAACTTTTCCCCCACTTATTATCACTACATAGTATAAAACAAAGTCGCTTCCCGCTGTCTGTCCCTATGTATGCTTAGATCTTTATAACCTATGCAACGGATTTTGATGCGGTTTTTTAATACATTGCGTGGTTCAAGAGTAAGGTCTTTATGTATAATTTACTGCCCCATAATAGTATCTATATTGCACACGTCGCCGGGGCGGATCGCTAGCTATTTAATAAATTAATTTCATACAGCCTTCTCAAAGATCTCGCGGATAACATCTTTGCAACCGCGCACTCCCACGAACGTCTTTCGCACAAAGAGGAGTAATAAGTTACTGTTTTTAGCGAGTTGCAACACCCTGTAGGTTTAACGCGCCCACCGATATTTTGCAAGATAATTAACAGATTATGAGTTAGTTCATAATTGACGTGGTAGAGCCACGGTACTGGAAAAAAACATTTTTGCTAGTAGCATAAATCGGCCTGTTCGTCTGGAGTACCACACTCACACAGAAAATCGACGTTTGACTAGAAGTTTTTTTTTTCTTCCTTTTATTCTATTTGGCCATCAAACTTCATTCAGAAGCTTATTTTAGCCAGTGTCTAGTTATTTTTCGAGTTATTCTTGTTTGTGTATCAACGAAATGATGGTGCAATTAATTTCGCTGTATTCGTCGGAACCCCTGGCAACAATTCCTACGAATCCACTGGCTTGACCAGAAACGATGCAATGAGGCGAGCAAACAACATCCCGCTAAGAAAATCTCACAATAACCGCATCATGACACTTTATTTGAGATATTCCTTGTTCATATACTTGGGCATTTATAACACCAAATTACACCGATTTTACATTATAAAGTCCACTAGAAACAATTTGCGAAACAATCCAAAACAAAAGCCGTGCAGTCCGTCAAAATTCCCGCCAAAAACTCTCTACTAGAAGCTTTACCATTGTTATATTAAGAAATATATTGTATACGCCCCGGGTTCGATCCCCGGTCAGGTCAAGATGGAAAATGATCTTTTTCAGATTGGCCTTAGTCTTGGATGTTTATCTAATGTATTTATCATAAAATATAGTATCATTGAGTTAGTATCCCATAACACTAACTTCGAAAAAGAAGAAGGGGCAATCCACTAGAGAGATGGATAAACGAAATCGACAAGATGGCTGGGAAAAATTGGACAGAAAAGGCAAAAGATAGAAAAGAATGGAAAAAAATGGAGGAGGCCTTAACTCACTATGAGGTCCTTAATAAAATTGATTATTAAGGCGAGGCCTCAAATGTTTGGTACCTTCGCTCGGCAAAGGACTGATCAAGTGCGCGCAAGGGATAGCGCTTGGCGGTTTAGCCCGTGAATGATGAGATAGGAGATAGTCTCGAGTCGCTCAAAGAAAAAAACGTAAGCGTCAAATTCGTTATTTCTATTTTATATAAAATCAGACCGGTTAATTGTATTTTCATATTTACATTTTGATGAATTACTAATAACCTATCTTTTAGTCTAAAAATCATTATTTCATTCGTCGCATTTGAGCTACAAAGCTACAAACTCTGCGAACGAAGACCATTTTTCAAAAAATATTTCTATCGAGAAAATTTTAGCAAAACGTGTTTCCATCTTTAATTTTTGGAGACGAAATAGTCAAAAATCATATTACTTAGATTTGAAACTCCTAATTTAAGTATTTTGCGAGATAAATAAGGTTCAGAACGACCTTATTTACAGTGGTATCACCTTAATAGAAATATATAAAAAGCATGCGTAATCTTACATTATAAAATATGACATAATTTAATTTAATATACAATTTCATACTATGGACAACTTTATATATACTAAATTATATATAACTAATTCTAATAATAATATACTAATATATACTTAAATTTATTTATTGTAATGTAAAATATAACAACATGACTATGTATATATTGAATTTATAAAATGACATAAATGTAAACTTTAATTAATTTTATTAAGGAATAAATGAGGCTATTGAAATTGAAATTGAAACACTAACTTCGAGCTTACTTTGGGGCTAGCTCAATCTGTGTGATTTATTCATATAAATTTATTTATTTAAAAAAAAAAATTGAAACGTCAAAACTTCAATATCGTTATCGCAGTATAAAATACAGGGTGAAATTAAATTCATTAGCAAGTGTGCGTTACCCCAGCAAAAAAGTACTAAATATCAAAACGTAATATTACTAGATAATCAGTGCGTAACGTCATGTAAATGTGTGTAAAAGTTTGAAATTTGTGCGTCCATTAATTTTTGAGATATTAATTAAAATCTGATTCTGCCAGGATGATATTTCAAACGTTACGCCAGCAAAAAAATTTCTCGGATCCGAGTAAAAGTTAATACAATAATTAGTAGTTGATGTGTAGTAAATGTAGCTGTATAAATAGAATTTGTGCGTCTTCAGACTTTTGTGATATTCAAATTTTTGCTGGGGTAACGTTTGGCCGATTTGGCATGGCGTAAGAGTTTGATTTTTTTTACACACTATGTTATGAATTTGTAGGGCATGTCTGTGAAAACAGCATTTCTAAAAATGTTACCATTCAAGGATTAAAAATGAAAATATGAAATCAGGTATTTTGATTCCAGTACTTTAAATATGGGACCTAGAGACTAATTGTTGACGTTAGTTTGTAGCTTATAATTGCCTACAATGCCTAGGTAAGTATCAATATGATATCTTAAGTATTAAATAAGTTATGAGAAAAAGTACCATAACTCGTTAGCCAGGAATTTCGACGGCCGATTTGATCAGTTTTTCTATTAGTTCGGAAGTTGATAGTTATTGCACTATTTGTAAAGGTAAGTTAACTATTAGTTCGCAAAAAATCAGCTCAGTCCACGCAGTAGTTTAAGAAATATCATTAAATATTCAACCATAGGTGAAATACCATGATAAGCCGACCATTGTCGGGAGTATAGCAAAAAGCGACGGTACCGTTTATTTGGCTGTGTTACTGAAATTGGTCGTGTACTCCGTGAATTTTTGCAGTACTTGTGAGTACTGAAGTGTTCGCATGCATACCAAATATTATACTATGCACAAGCAGGAGGCTTGCTGATGCCTGCCACGCAGGATTTATATGACATATATTTTATAACTAGGTACTCAGGTATAAAATATGTGTTTCCAATCACCTATTCTTATTTCTTTTGAGTAATACACTAGGCGTTTACAAAATACCTATTACGACGAGTAGGAAAAATTACTTTTTGGAGGCTTCCGGATTTCCCTCTTGTTTAGTTTTTGTTAAATAAGTATATAATGTTTATTTCAATTGCAAACTACGAATCAAATCGCATATAGTTTTGGAGATCAAAATCAAAGTTTTAGTTTTTTAATTTGACGCTGTCGATAGTAGAGATCTACATCTATAAAACATCTATGTACTAACTTTAGTCCTTGTTCTGAGATTAAGTGCGATACCGAGACGTCAACACAAAAAAGGTAACTGTCGTGTTATTCATTCTCTAGGCATTTGGTCGACCCCACAGGAACACCACTCTGCAGGAGCGCCATCTAAATATCTAATTCTGAACGAAACAATTTCAGTTTATCTCACCCATACCCTGTAAAAATATGATATTTTTTTCACTCATTTTTAGGGTTTCGTACCCAAACGGTAAAAACAGAATCCTATTCATATGGCTTCGCTTTCCGTCTGCCTGTCTGTCTGTCTGCCCGTCTGTCACCAGGCTGTATCTCATAAACCGTGATTAATAAACAGTAGAAATTTTCACAGTTGATATATTTCTGTTATGGCTATAACAACAAATACTAAAAACAGAATAAATATTTAAGGGTTCTCCCATACAACAAACGTGATTTTTTTGCTCGATATTGAAAAAGGCAACAGGTAGACGCTTGAAATATTGACAGAATATTAAGTTTATATTAGCTTTAGAAATAAAAATTAAATAAAATTAATATTTAAGGGGGACTCCCATACAAAAAACACCATGTTTTGCCGTTTTTATAGATAATCCTTCGTGCGTGAGTCTGGTTCACAATTTTTCGATTTTTTATTTTAACCTGTCAGCTTCAGCTCCCAAGAAACCCGGGATACTTTTTTTGAAGGTATGACCATTCGTCTTCGAACGATTTTTGTATAAAAAAATCACTCGTTTACGAACGGCGAAATTTTAAAAAAGGAAATTTCGATTTGGTCGCATTACAATTAAAACTCGATTGTGAGTTCGTTTCCGATTAACTGGTTAACGACTATTAAGCACATTCCAATTGTGATTGTATCATAAGTGCGACATAAAAAAATGTGGTGGTAAACAAACAACAGTTTTGGATAAGTTAAAATAGCTTGAATTCAATGATGTACACGACTGTACTATTTTACGTTAATAGAACTGCTAATTTAGGATGGTTAGCAATATATACGGCAGCGTCGCTTTTTGATATACTTCCAAAAATGGTCGGCTTATTATGGTATTTCACCTACGGTTGGATATTTAATGATATTTCTTAAACTACTGCGTGGACTGAGCTGATTTTTTGCGAACTAATAGTTAACTTACCCTTACAAATAGTGCGATAACTATCAACTTCCGAACTAATAGAAAAACTGATCAATTCGGCTGTCGAAATTCCTGGCGACCGAGTTATGGTACTTTTTCTCATAACTTATTTAATACTTAAGATATCATATTGATACTTACCTAGGCATTGTAGGCAATTATAAGGTACAAACTAACGTCAACAATTAGTCTCTAGGTCCCATATTTAAAGTACTGGAATCAAAATACCTGATTTCATATTTTCATTTTTAATCCTTGAATGGTAACATTTTTAGAAATGCTGTTTTCACAGACATGACCTACAAATTCATAACATAGTGTGTAAAAAAAATCAAACTCTTACGCCATGCCAATTCTGAGATCCAGCAATCGGCCAAACGTTACCCCAGCAAAAATTTGAATACCACAAAAGTCTAAAGACGCACTAATTCTATTTATACAGTTACATTTACTACACATCAACTACTAATTATTGTATTAACTTTTACTCGGATCCGAGAATTTTTTTTGCTGGCGTAACGTTTGAAATATCATCCTGGCAGAATCAGATTTTAATTAATATCTCAAAAATTAATGGACGCACAAATTTCAAACTTTCACACACATTTACATGACGTTACGCACTGATTATCTAGTAATATTACGTTTTGATATTCAGTACTGTTTTGCTGGGGTAACGCACACCATTAGCAAACGTTTAAGGAGTGACTCAGACCACAAATATGAACAACTTCCATTATGGGACCAACTCCGAAATTGCAAAAGAAATCAGCTGTTCCATAGATTTTGGCCAAGTAGATTCCACTTTTGTATGAAAGAGCCGATAATTTTTTCACGATGTCGATGTTGGTCCCATAATGAAAGTTGTTCAGATTCGTGGTCTGAGTCACTCCTTAAACGTTTGCTAATGAATTCAATTTCCTGTATGATTCGCGCAGTCACTAAAATTAGCTACAGAATGTAGCAGTTTATGTAAGCCTTGCTCGATAGACCGTAACAAATCAATAGGCTAGTTTCCTAAAAAAATATAATACGTCCGTCAGTTGGATATTCAAAAAATATTGGACACAAACAAAAAATGATAAAGATATAGCCCATTGAAGTTCCGTGTGACGTCATAGTTTGCTACAATTTTTAGCAAACTTTGACGTCACGAGCCCCCACTCCTGAACTTTGAAGCGCTTTAGCTTTATTATTTATTGTTTATTTGACAAAAGAAAAAATACGTGTCCAATATTCTTTGATTATCTAATTGACAGACTAATTGTTATGTTATTATTACGACCCAGGAAACTAGCCTATTGTTTATTATATAGTTGAATAAACTTGACTGGTGTAATCGCCCGTTATCGGACCAATTGTTTATTATTATTAAAGTTTAATACTTGCCTAGTTTATTATTATTGTGTTTGTTACAAAGCAATTTGCAAATTGATGTGGAATGAAAGTCAACATGTTCAATGTTGAGCTGTGAATTTGATTTTAATGATGAGGAGTTGAATTTAATGGCATGTCAAACTTAGACTATAGATATAATATTTGCACGCCTGCAAGCAGGCTGATGATTACATTACTATACTTACGTATACTGTTAACCATATTATTCATATTAGATTAGATCTTATTGATCATATTAGATAACTCTTATGAGAGCTTCATCGCTTTTATTCCTGCTCTGCGGGTCATCATGACCTTATTTATACAAATACTAGCAGTGCCCGCGACTTCGTTCGCGTACATTTTATGTTATTTTTGTATGGGGGCCAAGTCTTATCGTGACAGCAGAAAAAAAATATGTAGCCTATTCTGTGTCCTGTACGCCTAAATGTATATCAGCCAAGTTTCATAAAATTCACTAAATTCGTTTAAGAGTTATGGAGAACATACATACACATATACATACAGAAAAAATCTAAAAATCCTCAAGTTAGTTTCAGTATCGAGCTTATAAACACGATATCTTTGAAAACAAAGTAACTTACTCCATGACCAACCCTTACAGATTTATTATTAGTATGACTGTACAAAGCTACTTTTTTTTGGAATCTGGACTAGACTATGGTATCTTAAAGCTATTGGAAGTATTTTGATATGTTTGGTTTTTCATAAATTACTACTGAGCAAAAAAAATTGCTACAATGTATTTTATGAAAATAAATCTTTATCTATCTGATTGAATCTATCTGCTATAATGTTAACTCACACTAAAGTGGAGAAAATATGCTAATGCATATACTCATGTAGATCATTAAAATTTATCAGAGAGTTAAGTGAATGCGCCTTGGCGTAGAAGCTTCAAAGCAAAGCAAAGTAAATTAATTACATTTATCAAACATAAGTACTGGTAATCTCTAACCGAAGATATACGCTAATAATGTTGGTACGGAATTTAATAAGAAGATAATTAAGTTGCTATCTTACGGATTTTTTTTATTTTTGAAATATCGTCCGGCCTGCAAAGTCAAGTTAAACTTAGAAAGGATGGATGCGAACAAAGTAAAGTCGATTATAAACTTACTTTACAGGATTTTCAGTCAGTCTTGTGATGAGCTTGAAAGCTTGAGCAAAGGAAAACAGATACATTCCAAGAATGCTTCGTGAGGCTATTGAAATTAAAAAACATCCTAATTTCAATAGAGAGGATGGTTGGCAGTTACCTTACCACCAGCTTGGGATCCTGTCATCAATTTAATAAAATCTCAAGCTCATCACAATACTGCAAGACCTTCAGACACTGTGAGCCAATACTGCGTACATCCGGAACGTTATTAATAAATATTGTAGGCGGTAGTTTTGTATACAATTTTTTTTTTAATCTATGTTTGTATAACACAAAGACAAATGTCAACTTAGTCTACCTGCGACCATGAAAACTGTAAAGTTTTCGAAACGTTAGGTGTAAAAAAATAATGTAATATACGCGATAATACCGTATTAAAGTTATTTTATTTAAATGTGTAACAATCGCGAAAACATCAGAAAATTTTACAGGATTTTTTTTATGACAGGACAGCATAGCGCGTATCACCTAATGGTAAGTGATCACCGCTGCCCATGGACAACTGCTCAACGCCCGGGGCGTACCATTGTCCATAGGCATAAGAGCGTAGTCTTTGAAGGTTCCAATGTCGTATCGATTCGTGAATACCGGCGCAGGAAGTTTACGCCACATTTCGGTCGTACGTTCAGTTTGAATTAATTAAATGGAGTACAATTTTTTTAAGAAGATGACTTCTCTAAGATAGGGAATTTTGAAAAGTCACACATTCTAGTTTTAGTAACATCGTTTGAACAAAAAATATCTTATGCTATTTTATTATTTAAGACGGTACTGCACGAAATTGTAAAAATTGACGTGTTTTTAATTCACGTACATAAAAAGTATTTGTATACTTTAAGGTCGATCCTTGAACAAGATCGCTTATTGGAATTTGAAACAAATACATAATAAAATTTAAATATATATATGTTATCTAAAAATATTTTTCTTCGAAAGCTTAGTAATTTTTACGTCTAAAACAATAATTCTCACATGACAATATTTATATTTACATCTCAGAGGTCACCCACTTTTTTATTTTTTTTACAAAAACATAAATAGGAAAATATTAAGACTTCATCTTTTTTTCCTAATCGCCTAATGGCTAATGCGCCTAACGCAGTAGCGACGTTTTTCGTTCGCGCGGCACATGCTTAACCGTCCGTATTCTGAATCCAATTTCACATACGATACAATTCTTGTCGAGACCGAACCGAAATTATATCTTTGCGAAATTGAAATAACTTTTGAAAAGTATTTGGCTACGTTGATCGCCTTATCAAGCTGCGTCTCCACTGAAGCGGAGCTGAGTTGAGAAGAGTGAAGCAAATAACGAAGCGAAAAATGGTGGAGCGGAGCGGGATATTGTTTAACACTTTCTACGAATTTCTCATCCATTTTGGTTTAATGACGTGTGCAATTTAATGTGACGTTATATTGATTATAAAGTGCTATGCGCGTAAGTCGCGATGCGACGTCACACCCTCACTACACAAACGCCCTCCGCGTCTCTTATCCGCATCGCACCGTACCGCATCGCACCGCCCCGCTCCACTCCGCAGGCGTAGAGCGGAGGCCTCCATTCATTCCGCTCAGAACCTCACATGCTCCTTAATTTTATATGAAAATCCGCTCCACTGTTTCCATTGAAGCGGGGCGGATATTTCGAGTATTGTGATTGGTCAATTCGTACACCGCTAAGCTCCATTCCGCGTCAGTGGAGAGGAGACACAGCCTCACGGCCTCATTAAGGTCTTGGGGCACTATTTTTAAAGTATGACACTCGTATTCGAGCGTTTTTTCACACTAAAATCGCTCGAAGACGAGTGTTACACTTTCAAAAATAGTACCCCTGTACCGAGCTAGTAGTGGCAGTTAGGGCACGGCAGAAGGTGAGCTAATCAAGTTGTCTCTGATGGATGGACTTTTAACTTACTGCCTTAGTGATCCGAAGTTGCAGTTAGGAGATTAAAAGTTAAGAGATTAAATACAGTGTTCGTAAGTATAGTTAATTTTCATTTTCTATCGCAAGAGGGTCATTTTGTTTGTTACTTACGAAGATATGGGAAGATATACCTCTTCCATGCTGGGGTGGGAGACAAGAAAAAACGTAGAATGTACCAGCTGCTTCTCTTCCCGCGCAGATAGTAAAAAAATTCCGTTTTCCACCTAATGCCCACCAACGTGCTAAACGTGGCCTTCAGATCTTATAGACCTAGGCTCTGACTACCCCGCAAGGGGAAAAGACGTGATACTATGTATGTATACTTACGAATAATGGCATAAGAACTATATTGGAAGATCCCTGTGGCCTAGTGTAATGTGGCCTGGCATGATGACGTCATCATGCCACTCTGTCACATCGAAAGTCCCGGGTTCGATTCCCACAGGTCAAGATGGAAAATAAAGGCCATTTTCCATCTTGACCTGTGGGAATCGAACCCGGTCCGATCGACCTAGGTCTTGTTTATCTATAGTACTAGCTTTCGCCCGCGGCTCCGCCTGCGTCAATGTCGTTCCCTCGGGAATAGTACTTTTCCCGCGATAATAGGCTTCTCCGTACTGCAGAGAACTTGTATTAAAAAAATCATGATGATCGGTTCAGTAGTTACGGCGTGAAAGCGTAACAAACAAACTCACTTTCGCATTTACAATATATATAAGTAAGGATTATTATTATTACGAGCCGTTAATGTCCCAATGCTGGGCAAAGGCCTCTTTCTCTTTTTTCCATTTTAGTCGGTCTGTGGTTTGTGTTCTCCAGTTTTCATTATATTTGTTTAGTTAAGTAAGGATTATTTGTTCTAAAATATAGTATCGTGGAGAAAGATATAACACAAGTCTCGAACATACTTTGGGGCTTGCTCAATCTGTGTGATTTGTGTGTATTTATTTATATTATAAGTGTTTTTGACACTTGTTGAATACACAAGATTTTATCATCACAAGTCTTTTTTCTCTTAGTAGTCTCTCTGTACTACCGGAGCCATACTTGGCCAGAGCAGACAAAGGATTTGGCCTACACTCTTTTCGCTGGCCAGACGGGTTGGAGAGGTCTCATTGATGTTAAGGAGCTTTGTTTAGCTTGTATTTCCTAAGTCTTAGAAAATACTAACATGACTAGGAGATGATAACTTTTTAGGTACAGTTGACATTTTTTCATTACACTTCGTAACTCGCGCCGTCGTATAATTATATTAATACCGCTCAGCGCTGTATTTCCCGCCATTTTTCTTTCTCGAGGGTGATATATCGTTCGCCGAGTTTGCCGCAATATCTTTATTCTAAACAAAAGACGCTATCAGGGTTTGCTCTATATAATAAAACAATGAAGACGGGAAGTCTTGCGATTATAATAACCGTTCAGTTTTTATTTTCGTATGTCTCAGTTTTAGGGTTCCGTAATAAACAAGGAACCTTTATAGTTTCGCTATGTCTGCCCGTCCGCGGTTTTACTTAGAGACTAAGTACTAGAGAGCTGTCATTTAGTTTGGATATGTCATGCCAAAAATGGTGGCTCCCATTGTACAAACGTGTTTTTTTCGCTCATATTTGCTCAATATTGATTCTATAAACAGCAACAGGTAGACGCTTGAAATACTCACAGAATATTTAGTTGTATATTCACTTTAAAAATAAATAACTAAATTAAAATGAAATTAATATTCCTAACATACAACAGACATGATTTTTTTGCGGTTTTTATAAATATATGTTGATATAGCGAGTCCGACTCGCACTTGGCCGGTTTTTTATATTATTATTACACCTAATATTGCTATAATTTAAAGTTTTCATGTGAGCAAGACATTTGTCCATTATGTTAATTAAAAGATAACATCTTAACCCTTAAAGTAGTTTTGACTAGTATACGTCCAAAACAAAAAATTCTACCAGTCACTCCAACTTTTGGGCAAAAATTTCTTAGAAAAATATGTATTTCTAAACACACCTTAAATTTAAAAAAGTAAAACATACGTCATTGGATGACAGTTTTGACAGTTGTGACGAGAAATCTGAACGATGCGGCGGAACTCTGCGCTTTCGAAGGTAAATAAGATTTTATTCCCCATAATTACTTAAAAATTCTATAATATGCATTATGCTTTCAAAAAAGGAATGCCTTTGTCATATTTTAGCGCTAAAATAACTAACTTATATCTAAAATTTCAACACTTACGAGGTTTTCTATCAACGTATATTATACTGTACGTTGCGATAGCCTACTCAAAATGCAGTCGAGTTGTTGTGTATATTATAATATACGTTGCGCATTTCTTCTAAATATTGGTTTTGTTTTTTTCGTATATTATTCTATACATTGCGCATGTCTGCTAGAACGTGTTTAGTTATATTACCACTAAAAAGTTAACGGTGTAAGTACTAAAAAATTGCCAAAATCGAGTTTATTGCTTTCGTATTATGGTGTGGGTTTGTTTGAATGCATGTTTGAATTGTTTTGTTTTAGCTTGGGCAACGTGATCGTTGTAGGCGTATATTAGCGCTCGTTCCAGAAGTCAATGCTGGTTCGGATGTTAGTGGAAACTCAAGTAATGAAGATGAAATAAACAGTTTGAACTCCTCTCCTGCCCCGTCCATAGCCTCGTCGTTGGAAAGACTCAATTTATCTAATAGCCCAGTTCCATCTAGCAACTCAGTCAGAAGATTCTGAAGGTTCTACATCGACTCTCGATTCAGTATGCATTCAATTCACCACACAACACGTCGCTCCTTCAACAGGACTTGCCGATGTACCAAAAGATGTATCCCTTCCTCTACCACAACTTTTGACACCAACAACAGATTTGCCAAACCCTGCTGATGAAGAGACAGAAAAGCTTCCGCCACTAACACCGGTCCTTACTTCGGTGTTTCCCTCTGAAACACAGTGTGATTACAACGCAATACCATCAATAACGTCGATTCCGTCACTAGGCTCCGTTCAACCGTCGCCATCAACCCCACTTCCACGATCCAGCACGCCTGCTCCAAAAAAAAGAAAAGGCCATGGTGTTACTGTTAATAAGGTAAAAAGAACCAAAAAACAAAAACTGAATATTTGTTACGAATGGAAAAAGAAAAAGTTTCAGCACTCTGCCACGTTACCTGAAACTGTTTTCAAAGAGCCTGTTCCTTGTGGTTGGACGACCATTGATTATTTTTATCGATTTTTCCCTGAAGATCTAATTGCTGACATAGTTCACCATACCATTATGTACAGTATCCCGGTAACTGGAAAATGCATAACCGTCACGAAAGAGGAAATTACGGATTTTTTGGCCATTAATGTGTTGATGGGAATAGTTGTTATGCCATCATACAAAGACTATTGGAATTTGAATTATCGGTATGAAAAAGTTGCGGATGTGATGCCTTTGAAAAGGTTTCAGCAGATTAGGCGATATATACATTTCTCAGATAACACTCGGGCTGACGAAACGGATCGCTATAATAAATTACGCCCATTTTTAGAGCGGGTTCGAACACAGTGTCTTTCTGTCGAAGAAGAAAATGCATATAGCATTGACGAAATGATAGATCGTAGATTCGATTAGATATGATTTAATGGATCACTGGCCAGAACATACAGAGTATCAGAGGTGTAAGTATTGTAAAAAAGGGCAGGCGAGTACTCGTTGCACGAAATGCGACGTTCATCTCTGTTATGTTGCCAAAAGAAATTGTTTCGTTGCATATCATAAGAAACAATAATTTATCAGTTGTTTTTTTGTCTTATGTCAAATAGACTAAGTATTCGGTTTTTTTTCATTATGTTTAATTACATTGTCATAATTATATTTTTTTTGTGTAAGATTGCATCTTTTGTTATAACTGGACTGATTTGTATTGTTTGTGAAGAACAAATAAATATAATTATTAATAGTATTTGTGTATTTTCATTTCAAATTATCCTATTATAATATTTTATGATTATACAAAACCCCTTATTTATGCTTTCACATATTTATTTATTATATAAAATGATCTGCAATAAAAGACTAGGACCGTAGCTTTGCATATTATACTATACATACCCTAATTGTTTTATTTTGGGATATCAAGAGCAATGTATATTATAATATACGTTATATATCTTACGATCTACAATACAAAGATTTTTTTAAATATTTTTTCGAACCTTTTTATAGGTTTAAATGTCATATACAAGTACATTTTTAACGATTTTTTTACATTAGTTTACGTGCGACTTTAAGGGTTAAGATAGTTTTAACATACATTTTAGTAAGTACAAGAACCATGGGTTTTTTTTATGAATTATTTAAGTGCGTTAACCTCTATCTCTCCTCAGCCGTGTGGTATCCGGCAGAGTACAATAGGACCACTCCAAGTCTTCTCGTGGATGTCGTAGAAGGTAACTTAGGAAATACAAGCTAAACAAAGCTTATAAACATCTAAGAGACCTCTCCAACCCGTCTGGCCAGCGTGGAGAGTGTAGGCCAAGTTCTCTGGCTGCTCTGGCCAAGTATGGCTTTAGTAGTACAGAGAGGGTCGTGCTCCTGTAGTGGAGACTAAAAAGGACCTGATGATGATGATGATGATGACCTCTATCTTGCCTGATGAGAAGCAACAATGAGGTCTAGGGTACACATAAACAGGTATTACAGTAAGGTGGCAAAAAAATATTTATTAAATTACTAGCTTTCGCCCGCGGCTCCGCCCGCGTCATTGTCGATCCCTCTGGAACAGTACTTTTTCCCGGGATAAAAGGTAGCCTATGTCCTTCTCCGTACTCCAGAGAACTTGTATGCAAAATTTTATGATGATCGGTTCAGTAGTTACGGTGTGAAAGTGTAACAAACAAACAAACAAACAAACTCACTTTCGCATTTATAATATTAGTAAGGACTAGCTTTAGCCCGCGGCTTTGCCCGCGTCAATGTCGATCACTGGGGAACAGTACTTTTTCCCGGGATAAATTATACCCTATGTCCTTCTCCGTACCTCAGATAACGTGTATGGAAAATTTCATAATGATCGGTTCAGTAGTTACAACGTGAAAGCGTAACAAACAAACTCACTTTCGCATTTATAATATTAGTAAGGATTTTGTATCACTTGACAAAACGAACACAAATCAAATAAACTTTCCTACTATAACAACATGATTCAGTTAATATAAACCAACAAAAAGAGTTTTTGTCATTGAACCAAATGTCCGAGTCAAGCCCTTGAATCGATTCTGATTCTAATCGATTCATTACAATGACTTTTTACTTTTTTATTGCGGCTAACTTCCGCCATTTTGTTTTTGTGGGTGATATTTTTGACGTTCAATTTATCAAGTACTGTTACCTTTTGAGGAGCTTAGTGGTTAGGTGATCGCAAGTGGCATGAAAATATCTCGAGCTCCGTGCTTCGGTAGTCATGTTAAGCCGTTGGTTCCGGCTTTATCATTGATCAGATGCCTTTGTGTACCTTGAATCTGACACCCGTGTTGGCCGCTTACACGCACGAAAGTGCCTAATTAGTCTGCCACACCAGAGGTCTCAGGTTCATTCCCCGGTCAAGCCAGGATGGAATATGATCTTTTTCAGATTCACCTTGGATGTTTTTCTATTATAATTTGTCATCATCGTCATCATCAGGTCCTTTTTAGTCTCCACTACAGAAGCACGACCATCTCTGTGCTACTAGAGTCATACTTGGCCAGAGCAGTCAGAGGACTTGGCCTACACTCTCCTCGCTGGCAAAATATAATATTGTTGAGTTTCCAATAACAGAAGTCTCGAATCTGGGTGATTTGTCCATGTATACTGGAATATCCATATGTGTCACATCACAAGCTGAAAGTTTAGGCTGATCGTGCCTCTCTATCATTGCAGACTTGAATCACCTGATTGTCTGATAATTAAGATGATTCCTTGATTCGGAAGGCACGTTAAGCCGTTGGTCCTGGCTGCCATCTGGTAGTCGTTAAAGGAACCACGTCAGAGGCCGAGAGGCGGTTCCGAACAACTCTGACACCAGGGTGTGCATGGTCGATTGACCGTGACACCTACTCGAAATGATGATGATGATCGGTGGTTCCGCTAAGAATTGAGCTAAGAACTGATCAGTGCTCGTGCCTAAAAACTGAACTGAGACTCCTTTCAGAGACTTACTATTAAATATAGTAAGGTAAGGTCTAAAATTTCTGTGTCTAAAATGCTTTGTTTAATATTTTATTGCAAAGTTCCGTGCGTATCTTTCCGCATAGGAAAAACAGTTGTTTGACCGCCAGTCGCATTTGAAAGGCAAATTTTTATACAGTTAGTAGTAACTCTACCAAGTTATTAATTATTTTCAGCTGTCAATTTGTTGCAAACTCAATAACCGTAAAATTCGATGCTCACAACTTACAGCAGGCAATAAAGTAGAACTAATAATATAAAACGTCGCCCAAGGCGAAATCTAACATTGTGTAATTATCATTAAACGAGCGGCGAGACGAAAACAAATGGAATTAATCGAGTCATCAGTTTTCCATTCGGACAGCTTATTTGCCGACCAATCGGATGGCTGCGCAATCATTCAGTTATCGGATTTGTTACCTTGACGTCAAGTCGCGCCACGTCGAGTCGCCGCCACGTCTATTTCGCACATTAAGCTTGTTTTCTTAAAAAATACCATTTAAAATTAGTTCGCCTTATAGGTAGATAGATTATCGAAAAATATTAGATAAGTAATTTTTCTTTTTTTAGTCAAACAAAAGATGATAAAGATAAAGCGCACATCAAAGTTCAGGAGTGGGGGCTCATGACTCAACAGGCTTGTAAAAAGTGTTCCGGTCAGTGACGTCCCGCGGAACTTCAACGGGATGTATCTTTAAAAATGTTTGTTTTATTGAACAAAGAAAAAAAATACGTGTCCAATATTTTTCAATTACCTATCAGACGGACTAATTATTTACAAAAGTATTTTTTTAGAACTCACGCCCATTGCCCTTTTATTTGAAGTAGACGTGGCCGCGACTCGACGTGCCGCAACTTGACGTGGCGCGACTCAACTTCCAGGCAACAAATCGTTATCGAGATGACGAGATCTCAATGATCGATTCCATGTTCTGACTGTGAATTGAAGAAAAATATCAAGAGTCGAAACGATGATAAAGATAAAGCGAACATCAAAGTTCAGGAGTGGGGGCTCAACAGGCTTGTAAAAAGTGTTCCGGTCAGTGACGTCCCGCGGAACTTCAACGGGATGTATCTTTAAAAATTTTTGTTTTATTGAACAAAGAAAAAAAATACGTGTCCAATATTTTTCAATTACCTACCAGACGGACTAATTATTTACAAAAGTATTTTTTAGAACACATGCCCATTGCCCTTTTATTTGAAGTAGACGTGGCGGCGACTCGACGTGCCGCAACTTGACGTGGCGCGACTCGACTTCCAGGCAACAAATCGTTATCGAGATGACGAGATCTCAATGATCGATTCCATGTTCTGACTGTGAATTGAAGAAAAATGTCAAGAGTCGAAACGACACCTCATGTTTTTGAAATTATGAGCAGAGATCGGAACCAGACGAGTATATTTACTTATTCTTAATGTGATAATTAACTAGAGTAAATAATACCGACACCGGAAAAGGCGTAGAGCTTTAGCTTTCGTTCAGGTCACTGATTGTAAGATAAAGGATACATTAATTAATATGAATCTAGATCATCTTACTTATTTTAGGGTTAAAGTGGGTACATCTAATCCGGTATCCCTAAAATTATAATATTATTGTGAAAATATGGTTGTCCGTCCTTCACATCAAAAATTAATTACGGAAGGTCTCCACTATATCCCCTTATACGTAAGGTTTCATCGTCACTTACCATCAGGTGAGATGGGAGACAAATGCCTACTTCAATAATAATTAAAAAAGAACCTTATAATAAGAGTATATTAAAATAGGATTGTGAATGCAAAATAAATAAAACACTTATCAAACACTCTTATGTTTGGTTTGATTATGTATGGGCAATTGGCATAGAAGCAAACTCAATACTCGTGGGTAGCTGAACACAAAATGTATAAGGTTGCTCCATCCATAACTAAACAAGTCACATTTACCCATAAGTCCAGCTGTCTTTAATAATCACGTTTAAGGCGCTGTGCATCAAAATAATACCGTAATACGTCTATTTTTTCGTCGCCCAGTTAGCCTTATTTTTCATTGAATACTAGCATGAAAAAAATATAAAGTACAGTTTAAAGATCAAAATAAATGGTTACAAGAAAATATTTTCAAAAAAATATTTATAACCTAGCTAAATAAAATAGCAAAAAAGCTATATCCAGAAACAGTTTCGTCGCGAATTACTTGATATTTTCAGCGACAACTACCAACTTTTATACGTCTATAAAAAGTATAAATAAATGAGCAAAATGGATACCTAAAAAATATACAATATTTGGTTATAATTATTGAATTATTAAATTAAAAATGAAAATTAACACGGAAATGGCAGACACGGTTTGAACTGAGACTGATGAAAGGTATGACACGATTATATAATATATCGCGCGATGTCCGCTACAAACGGTTAAGACGAGGACTCAAATGTTTGGTACCTTCGCTCGGCAAAGGACTGATCAAGTGCGCGCAAGGGATAGCGCTTTGCGGTTTAGCCCGTGAATGATGAGATAGGAGATAGTCTCGAGTCGCTCAAAGAAAAAAACGTAAGCGCCAAATTCGTTATTTCTATTTTATATAAAATCAGACCGGTTAATTGTATTTTCATATTTACATTTTGATGAATTACTAATAACCTATCTTTTAGTCTAAAAATCATTATTTCATTCGTCGCATTTGAGCTACAATAACAAAAACTCTGCGAACGAAAACCATTTTTCAAAAAATATTTCTATCGAGAAAATTTTATCAAAACGTGTTTTCATCTTCAATTTTTGGAGATGAAATAGACAAAAATCATATTACTTAGATTTGAAACTCCTAATTTAAGTATTTTGCGAGATAAATAAGGTTTAGAACGACCTTATTTACAGTGGTATCGCCTTAAGGGATACAGCGCCTTAACGAGCGGCGAGACGAAAACAAATGGAATGAATCGAGATATCAGATTTCTATTCCGACAACTTTATTCGCCGACCGAAGATCGATTAATCGGTTGCGCAATCGTTCTGTTATCGAGATGACGAAATGAAGATGATCGATTCCATGTTCTAAATCTAAATTCAATCGAAAATTGGTGTGGGTCCAAGAGGCTTATTGTTCTAAATCTTGATTATTTGTTTTTCTTTTTTTACTAAATGTTGTAATAGGCATTTGTCTTCCATCTCACCTGATGGTGATTATAAAGAGATCCCCGACGGAGTCCCGATTCGGGCAGATAGAACTAAATAGAAGCCTGTAATTTATTTACATTTACATTTATTACATTTTAGGAAGACTTACAGCTATAAATACATATTAAATATTAATAGTAGGCAATTGCACGCCATTTATAAGTCCCCACAAATAAAAGTAAATTAGAAACAGAAAGATCAAAGACAAAAAGAGAAGCAACAAGTGAGTTATACATATCAAGAGAAATAGAGCAATAAATAAGATACAAACGTAGGTTACATGTAAATTACATAAAAGTAAAACAGGAAGTTACATAGAAGAGTATATAACGCAAATATAGTTATATTATAACTAAATCCTCTACAATAGTACAGTACTGCTATTCAAAAAAAAACATTACTGATTCGCCGCCGTGCCGTATGAATAGAAGTAGTAAATAAGTCAATATCAAAGTCGTCGCAAATGCCATTAAAGACATTTTTAATTAAGATTAAAGGCGACACCCTTGTCAGGGGTGTCATCCTCATTTCTGTCCGGTGTAGATTTGGCATCCGGTACGCGCCCCGGGTCCCCCGAGCTGCTACTTGTTTTTTCTTCATTTATCGGAGTGAGTAATATCTCAATATCTTCATTCCCTTCCCAAATGAAACAAACTTCTAACTGCTGGTGGAAATTTAACATGCAAGATTTAAAAATTTGACAGACAACGGGATTGGTTAAATCATAGCAGTGGTTTTCAACCTTTTGAACACACGACCTCTTTCCAAGTTACAAAAAGTAATATCATCATCATCATTTCGTGTAGGTGTCACGGCCAATCGGCCATGCACACCCTGATAAAAAGTCTGCCTGCAGCATTCGCTGACTAGCGTTATCATCCAAGCTTTTTGACCTCTTGTCCGGCCTTTGACTGCGTCCGGCCTGTCCGGATTATGTTAGAGTTTTTGGTTTATAGTTTATGGCGACAATTTAATTTTAAAGCTATAAAAGAAAAGAAATTATTTTGTTTCTTAAAGAGTTTACTTATGATTCTCATAATTATAGTTTATTTTTTGTTGACAAATAATGTTTGTTGATTGTTATTTTTAGTTTTGTTAAGAAGTAGAAAAGGTAAAAATTCATAAAAGAATTGTTTTTGTTTGAGTACAATGTTTGTAGACAAAGACATTACAATTTTAGATTTAAGGTTAGTTTCTCAAAGTTAATAAATAAATGTTACCAACCAAATGATAAAGAGAAGACTGATTATGTGATGACGAGGTTAAATAATTTTCTTGAATTAAAACATAGTTAATGTATAGATTTTGTTTTATTATATCAACCAACAATAAAAAAAAAATTAAAAAAAAATATTCGCAAAAACATTCGCAGTAAATTCGCGAATGCGAATATGCAAAAATATGCGAATATCCGCGAATGCGAATGCGAATGCGAATGCGAATATTCGTTACATCACTACTAGATATTTCCTGACTCGCGCAACTAAATGCAAGTTGACATAAAGTCCGGCTTATATTCGATATTTGTTTCAGAAATCCCTAAATTTATTAATGTCTAGCTTTGGTAAAAAAAATAGTCAATGATTTTTATTTAAAACTAGCTGTTGCCCGCGACTTCTTCCGCGGCAATTTCTGTTATTATGATTAATTAGTATAGATTCATAATTTTTCCCCGATTTCAAAACATTTTTATTGATGCTTCGCTCCTATTGGTCGCAGCGTGATGTTTTATAGGCTAAAGCCTTCTTCAATAAATGGACTATCCAACACTAAAATAATTTTCCAATTTGAGCTAGTAGTTCCTGAGATTAGCGCGTTCAAACAAACAAACTCTTCAGCTTTATAATATTATATAGATTAGATACATGTCTCTTTTTGAACGTTTTTTATTTCTTATTTTTTTTATATACCTATGCAAAATCGAAATACTACTTGCGTTTCGGAACGACTACTGGTGACAAGAATATTAGGACCCAAAAGTCCGGCTTTTTTGAAGGGTAAGTTCGGCTATTTGATTTTTAGAGATAGCAACGCTAAATGTGACTGTAAGGATTCAATTCGACGGCCTTAACATCAGCCAAATCGTAGCCGCTTTTTCTCATCTGATATTGACATTCCTGCTCGGCCGAGTTGCGCAACCGTGATGACAATGACCGAGTAATGACGAATGTCCGTGTTAGGCGCTCGACCGTGCTGTCAGTTGTTAAGAAGCAAGATACAATTAAAATAGTCTTTATTTTTAAGTGTATCAGTGGTGTAACTCAGACTAGAAGAGAAAAAAACCGGCCAAGTGCGAGTCGGACTCGCGCATGTAGGGTTCCGTACCGTTAACTACAAAAACGGCAAGAAAAACATGTCTGTTGTATGGGAGCCCCCTTAACTATTTATTTTATTCTATTTTTTAGTATTTGTTGTTATAGCGGCAACAGAAATACATCATCTGTGAAAATTTCAACTGTCTTACTATCACGGTTCAAGAGATACAGCCTGGTGACAGACGGACAGACAGACGAACAGCGGAGCGATATTAATAGGGTCCCGTTTTACCCTTTGGGTACGGAACCTTAAAAATGAACATACCAAAAATAGCATAATATACCGACAGATTTTTAATTTGATCAAGGGCAGCGGTGATCACGTACCATCAGGCTGATGGTACGTGTTCACAGCTGTACAAAAAAAAAACCGGTTTACTTTTTGACAGTTTATGTCCGCTTAGTATATAATTTTTTTGCTAACGTCACATAGCCTATGAGTTAACACTCCAGGGAAGAAAACGAATCTAATAATACCTCGCACTTCAAAATCGGTCAAGCCGTTTAGGCTACAGGAGACGACAATGACACAGACATACATACATACGCGCGAAAAACATTACCCTCCTTCTGTCAGTCGAGTAAAAATATGATCCGGACATTGTTGATGCCATGAACTTGAATGCAAAGTACCTGAGTGGTACACCTCCCTGTAACACTAATCTTGGCAGCACAGCTTCGTAAATAAGTACCTTAGATTTATAAATTTGCCTAACCTCAAAAAGGACAAGGAAACCGCTACTTCCCTTCCCACAACACTGAAAGCAAACAAAAGCTGAGTCTACCGCAGCGCGGTTTTCAACTCTATACAAACGCAATAAGACCCTAATCGGCTTACATAGTCGTCCCGATTCAGCACTTGTTATATTTATTTTTACCGCAGTCATTTCCAGGCGTATTCGCAGCAACAGGTCCCTTTGGAAGACCGCTTTGATAGATAAGAATCGCGGAGCTCCTACTATTGGAAATCGACAATTAATTGGCTGTTTATATTTTTTTCTATGAGGAATAGAAATGGGATTAGATAAGAAAAAAATATTAATTTATTTACTAAAAATAATGCTTAGGATGAGTTGAGAATAGAAATATGATGAGTGTTTAAAAAAGTTATTCAAAAAATACATATGATGAGAATTCGTGGGATGAGTACGGAATAACCAACGTATCTAGTAGTTTGAATTTAATCATAAGGATTTTTATGCTTTTGTTGATGTTATTGTATCAGAAGAAACACAATAACACAGAAATAAATTAAAATATAAGGACATAAATATATACTTATTATAGCCGTAATAGCCGTGTGGTTTATGTGTGGTAGAGTACAATAGGACCACTCCAAGTCTTTCCATGGAGGTCGTAAGAGGCGACTTAGGAAATACAAGCTAAACAAAGCTCTTAAACATCAATGAGACCTCTCCAACCCGTCTGGCCAGCGTGGAGAGTGTAGGCCAAATCCTCTGTCTGCTCTGGCCAAGTATGGCCCTGATAGTACAGAGAAGGTCATGCTCCTGCAGTGAAGACTAGAAAGACCTGATGATGATGATGACTTAAATATATAATCACAAGTAGTCAGGGGTGTCATCCATAACTGCCTGTCCGGTGGTTGAAGGTATGGCATCGGGTACGCGCGCCCGGCCTCCCGACCTGCTAACTTGCTTTTCCCCCAATTATCCGAGTGAGTAGTATCCCGATACCTTCATTCTTTTTCCAAATCCAACATATTCCTATCCTTTCCCAGCTTCATAATGCTTCCTATGGGCATATAGCAGCATCAGAAGTATAGTCAGCCAAGGAGATACCTGACCCCGCCATTTACCTATATCTTGAATTTTCTCATAAACGAAAAGTAATATTAACATGAAAATGTATATAATATTCAGGAAGTCAAAATTAAAATCTTTCTGAATATAAATTTTCATATAAATATTATTTTAATTGAGGAAAACAATTCAAGATATAGGTAGATGGCAGGGTCAGGTATCTCCTTGGCTGACTGTACTTCTGATGCTGCTATATGCCCAGATACCTGACGCCAAAAACTGCCCTCGCCAACCCGCCTGCCAAGCGTGGTGAGTATAGCAATATCCTCCCATGAAACGAAGTATCTTTGGGAGAGCCTTTGTCCAGTAATGGACTTTTTATGTCTGTAATATAGATATATAAATATAATCACACAGATTAAGCTGGTCCCACGCCAAAGACAATATAATACAAGGCCCACGCTCTAAGTTGCGGATTTGCGACGTGGGATACTAACTGTACTATTTGTAATAAATACTTATGTAGATAAACATCCAAGACAGGTAAATCTGAAAAAGATCGTTGTTCATTTTGCTCTGGCCAGGTATGAACCCAGTACCCTGTGATTCTAGAGCGGTCCTCAAACCACACAACTATGTATTTTTGTAGAAATAAAAGAGAGGTTTGTCTTCTTCATTTGACACATTTCTTTTTAGTTGCATGTTTTTTTCGCCAATCATGTGGTGGTGAAAGACAGTACTTATAATTTATATATTTCTATGATATAATATAGCATCACCGCCTAACGTTGCGTGTGCATTGTTCGTCATAGTTTGATTGGTGGTCTCGCAAAAAGCATGTATGAAAATACATCTCAAGGTCTTCCATACTTCGAAATACACGTGAATTAGTTTTTTTTTTATCTGATATCTTTATGCTGGTTAACAATTCAAACATGCATATATTCGTATATGAGCCTTGTATTGAATGTCAAAAATGTAGTGGTATTTAGAAATTTACATACATAGTATCACGCCTTTTTTCCTTGCGGGGTAGACAGAACCTAGGTCTAAAGACCTTGTTTAGACCTTATACCCACATTTAGCATGTTGGAGGGCGTGTAGGCGTAAAACGGAATCAAACGGTTGCCTAGACTAGTAGATTTTAGCTTTTACGATCTGTCTGGGAAGAAAGCAGCTGGCACATTCTACGATTTTTTGTTTTCTCTCAGACCAGTATGGAAGTTTCAGATGTTGATTTAGTGAAAACATAGCGACACTTAAAACTTTCCGTTATGCCTAAAATTTTCTAAACAATCTTGACTTATTTTAAAGTGAGATACGATCGAGTTTTACCGCAACTAATAGTAGACGTTTGAACAAAGTCGTGATATTAATTCCGTAGTAACTAGTAGTAAAAATAAGTTAGTCGTTGAGATAGTACGGTCACGTTTGGGAATACAGTTAGGCGCGACGCTTTAAGAAATGAAACGTATCTGGATGTAAGGCAATGTTTACACTGCGGTACTAGAAATAAGTATTACTACTTGAGATACTTCCTAGGAAATCCCTCCTTAAGTCAGTAACTAGTACTTAGGTTGCCCCAGAATAATAACTCAATCCCTCGGGAATAGTACTTTTTCCCGGGATAAGAGGTAGCCTATGTTCTTCTCCGTACTCCAGAGAACTTGTATGCAAAATTTTATGATGATCGGTTCAGTAGTTACGGCGTGAAAGCGTAACAAACAAACAAACTCACATTAGGATATTTATTTGTTAGCCCATATACACATATTTTGAATTTCATAGTTCTTTAATATATAAAAAAAACAACGGGACATTTAGATTTTTGTTACGCTACCCTGTGCTAGCTTTCCTACTTATATTTTCGAATACCGGTTGACTGGAAGAAATCCCTTATTGGGATAAGTCCGCCTTTGTACGTCATTAGTTTCGCATTTTTTGGGATGGGTATGGGGATGGAACAAAGCCGCTGAAGAAGTTTTCGCAAAACAAAGATTTTGATAAAATTTTAATGGGGTCAATTGGAAAGGATATCCTTTCAAATAAAACAAATAGGTTCATAAATTACGGAGTTATGAGGAACAAAAATAAAATCGAATTGATAACGTCCTCCTTTGAAGTCGGTTAATAATATAGGGCATAATCAGAGACCTAACGTGTCGTGAAATTCTTTCATGCTGGTCTGGGAGAAAAGAAAAAACGTAGAATGTGCCATCTGCTTCTCTTCCGGTGCAGATCGTAAAAGCCGATCGAGGGAATGGGCGAAAATCTGCGGAATTATGTCAATAGGCGATGCGGCTAGCAACCCATCACTACTTTGATTCCGTTTTCCATCTACACGCCCACCAAAATGCTAAATGTGGCCATTAGGTCTTATAGACCGTGGCTCTGTCTACCCCGCAAGGGAAAAAGACGTGATACTATGCATGATACTATACTAACGTGTCAAACAGCCATACCATAGATAAGACCCATAACCAAGGTCGATGCGTTGGGAGGGACGATACGGAGAATTACGTACAAAAAGCATTTTATAACGGTCAGGAAATATAAATAATAAATAAATATATACGGACAAATCACACAGATTGAGCTAGCCCCGAAGTAAGTTCGAGACTTGTGTTATGGGATACTAACTCAACGATACTATATTTTATAACAAATACATATATAGATACACATCCAAGACCCAGGCCAATCTGAAAAAGATCATTTTCCATCTTGACCTGGCCGAGGATCGAACCCGGTCACTCCGTGTCGCAGGCTGGCATGTTGACCGCTGCGCCACGGAGCTAGTCAGCATAGCTACAAGGAAATAATACAATAGGATCAGCATAGCTACAAAGAAAACATAAATTATGAGGTTAGGTCGTGTTCTCTCCAGCGAGAAGGTTTCTAGGGTTCCGTATGACCGAGTGGCAAAACTGAACCATTAGAAAGACTAGGCTAAGGCTTACATCACCTAACACAACTACCCGACTTTTACAAGTAAGGTATTTCATTCAACTCATTTTACAATGAATTTGAAAATCAACTAATATCTGAAATCACTGGAGCAGGTAAGTTCCTACTGTCACAACGAATCGTCACGCATGTAGCCTCGCGTGTTCACAGACACGCAATCAGTTAATCATGCTTTACGAGACAATGCAGGGGTTAATGAGTTATAAAAAGGGAGTTATGAGTTATGACGTAAGGGGTAAACATACCCCAACGTACTTTGAAGGTTCCGGAAGCCGGAGCTGGATTATAAAACGGTCTTAATAGACTGCGTGATTTTGTACCTATGAACTATATTACTGAGCTGACTGTACCAAATTCAAATTTTGGTATTCGTTGGGACATAAAATTAAAAAAAAAAATTAAGATTTGTATCCGTTTGGAATAGAATAGAATTAAAAATTCAAAGTAATACCAGTGGTATTCGTTTGTGGTATTGGATAGGAAGAAATCAAAATTAGATTGTTAGCATTTTATAAGGGTCAGGAAATTGGATCAGCATAGCTACAAAGAAAACATAAATTATGAGGTTAGGTTGTGTTCTCTCCAGCGACGAGAAGGTTACTAGGATTCCGTACGATCGAGTAGCAAAACTGAACCTTTAGAAAGACTCCTGTGTCCGTCTTTTAAATAAATGCGTAATATCGATTTTACAAGCTTTTATTTAGTTTCACCTGTCCCGATGTTTCATCATCATCATCAGGTCCTTTTTAGTCTCCACTACAGGAGCACGACCCTCACTTGGCCTACACTCTCCACGCTGGTCAGACGGGTTGGAGAGGTCTCTTAGATGTTTATAAGCTTTGTTTAGCTTGTATTTCCTAAGTCCTAAGTCGCCTTCTACGACATCCACGGGAAGACTTGGAGTGGTCCTATTCTACTCTGCCGGGTACCACACGGCTTCTTTGCTTTAAATAGGGTTACTTAATAATTAAAATTCCCGATACTCCGAGCGGTAGTGGTACTAAGTACCGGTACTTTTTACCGGTATTTAGTACCAAATTTTACAGATACTTCTGTTATTAACGTTATTAAACTTATTGATACCAATTCAATTATCGGTACCATCGTTTTATTGAGGTACCGGTACCAATCCAATTACCGGTACCGTCGTATTATAGTGGTACCGGTACTTGATTTATAACGTTACCAAATGTACCGGTACCAATCCAATTACCGGTACTGTCGTTTCATAGAGGTACCGGTAATGAATTTTACCGGTATTTCAACCCCTGCTTGCAAGTTGAATTTCATTCTCTTCCCGGTTACCGATTGAGCTGAAATGTTGTATGCATGTCCAAATCGGCAAACAAACAGCTTAGAAAGGATCGATTGAAGTTTAGGACATACTTAATCCGCTTTACCGTTTGTCCTTTTCAGGTAAATCTACGTAAGCTTATTTGGCTCCAACGAATATTTCTGAAACGAGGTAAGTACAAGGTCCTTAGCAAGAAAATAGGAAAGATGTGTGGCAAGTGTTAAAAAGTAGAAATCAGAAAGTTTTATTTGCTTTAAATCATCATCATCATCAGGTCCTTTTTTAGTCTCCACTACAGGAGCTCGACCCTCTCTGTACTACTAGAGCCAAACTTGGCCAGAGCAGCTAGAGGACTTGGCCTACAGTCTCCACGCTGGCCAAACGGATTGGAGAGGTCTTATAGATGTTTAAAAGCTTTGTTTAGCTTGTATTTCCTAAGTCGCCTTCTACGACATCCATGGGAAGACTTAGAGTGGTCCTATTCTACTCTGCCGGATACCAAACGGCTTCTTTGCTTTAACCGGTCAACTACCGAACGCCCCAATCGGGAAACATAACAATAGATAATCAATTGTGTCTGTGTTTCTCGCGATTGATAAGTTAAATGGGTTACATAATAAGATGTTAGGTATAATGATTTTATAGCATGTTGCTTAGCCTATTTAGCCATTTAATAATAAATAAAATAAATATATATGGACAAATCACACAGATTGAGCTAACCCCAAAGTAAGTTCGAGACTTGTGTTATGGGATACTAACTCAACGATACTATATTTTATAACAAATACATATATAGATAAACATCCAAGACCCATGCCAATCTGAAAAAGATCATTTTTCATCTTGACCTGGCCGGGGATCGAACCCGGGCACTCCGTATCGCAGGCTGGCGTGTTAACCACTGCGCCACGGAACTGTCGAATAGCATGCAAATTTTATTTGGCAATTGTCTGTGTATGTGTAATAGTTATTAAAATTTAATACATCCACCACATATGAAGAATAAATTCAATAAAGGAACACGGAGAAAAATAATTTTAACAATACTACCAGAACGTATCGTAAATATCATTCTAGTATAAAGAAACAGAATTATGTTATTTTCACCAGATTTACTTTTAACATCTAATAATCATATTGTAGGGTATGCCAGAATATTATAGTAATCGTATTTTTCGTAAACAATACTTAAACCTATTTACAAGTACATTTTATTATTGTAAAAAGAAAATTGTAATAATTATAAAGTCTACCTGTATAGTTTGTTTGTTGTTACTAGCTGTCTAATGAAAACTACAATATTTTTGTAATCTCTAAAATAATGCAAATAAGGTTAACTAAGCTAGAATATGCAAGATTATTATAGTACTATCAACCAGGTTATTTTTCACTGTGCCTATCAATGTATTTTGTATTAACCAGCAATATGGTTCTAACTATTAAATGAGGCGTATTATGTTAACCACTGTACTAAAAGTTGGAACTACTATTTAAATTAATAAAGGTTATCATTTAATGGTTTTGTGTAACATAAATACCGTGCATCAAACGAAACGTTGTTTACGTTTGTCAAAAAGATTGTGGCGCACTTTTCGAGCCATTTTTTATTTATCGTGTGTCGTGTGCGAACGCGGGCCATTTTTGTGCACATATTCTTTCTAATTTGTGGTTTTTGTGCTGTTGGTGTAAAATTGACACTGCAATTTAGTAAAATTGAACTCGTTTCGTAATTATATATAACTTTATGTGGTTCTCAACTACGTCCAGCAAATCAACACAAAAAGGAAGCGTAACTCCACACTATAGTATTGTTGGATCACCTGCAAGTACTTCAACCACAATGTGTGCATTAAGTGACTCACCTACCAGTACCGTAAGTTTTTAAATAGGCACTTTATAACAATAATATAAATTGTAAGCTTTTTTAATAACACCCTTGTATAATACATTTTTTTTTATTTCTAGGGACTAAAAGAGTTATATTCTGAAAGTGGACTGTTATCAAGTAATAGTCGTAGAAAGATATTCAACATTATTGTAAAGGACATCCAGTTCAACACTGCTGCAGTACGCTCAAGATACTCGTATTACAACCATTTTTAGCAAGGAGAATGTTTGAATAAATAGTATATAAATAACATAATAATCATTGAATTTATTTCAGGCATCCTACCCATAGGTACACCTTACAGAATAACATTGTAACCATTTAAATAAAAACAGCTTGTTTTTTGTGCACTACATACATCGGAGCCAGGCTTGTGCCATGAATCCAGTTCACTCTCTGGACACCCAAAGGGACGTTGGTCTTGTTTTTAATATATGTGTGTTGACGTGATAGATTTATTCGGCTCGTATGATGGCTTAGTTGCCAATTCACCTCCTATAAAAGCCGCCCGCGGGTGACCTTCCTCCTTCATTAATTTTAAGTCTTACTTAATTTTAGAAGTACCTTATCCTAGCCCAATGCTGGGCGATTGTACTTGTGACTTAAAATTGTTGAAGTTGGAGACTTACTCGCGGGCGGGTTTTTTATAGTGGGCGAATAGGCATCTAAGTCGTCATAAGAGCCCGAGTACTACAAATCTGTCACGTCTTCACTACTTAACGTAGGTAAAGTAAAAAATAAAGTATTGCTGTAATAAAAAAAATATAGTAAACTGCACAATATTTTTTCATTTTTTTAGTAAACTTAACCATTGCATATGATGATAGCTAAGTAAATGTAAGTAAACACAAAATAAAATTATATTCAACTGAACAATATACTCATTCTGTTATGTTTAAAATAAAACTAATGTAATTTATACAAATTAATGCAATGTGCACGATACCAAAATGTTATTCATATGTACCAGCATTATGTTTATCTGTGCTAGATATTTTGGTAAGCTATTACCAGATTTTTCTAGTAAAGTCAACAAAACAGTTAGCTGTCATATATATTACAATAAAATCTAGTAACATTAACTATATTCTAGTTAACTAAACGAGAATTTTCTCTCAGTAAAATTACTCGTCACAATAATCTTATAAACATATGCATCGATATTGTAGAGTAAGTGATCTATGCAAGATTTATAAACTCACCTGTAAAAAGATCCGGTGTAAAAAGATTTTTCTAAAAGCTAAAGATGTACTTGAAGCGTTCTGTAGAATTTGTCCAAAATTGCAAATGTCAAATGATTGATTTTTGATATTGTTAAAATTATCAATTTAGTCTTAGATATATTTGTTTTAGATATATTTTAGTTTTAGATATATTTGTAGCCGTGTGGTTTCCGGCAGAGTAGAATAGGACCTCTCCTAGTCTTCCCATGGAGGTCGTAATAGGCGACTTAGGAAATACAAGCTAAACAATGCTAATAAACATCAATGAGACCTCTCCAACTCGTCTGGCCAGCGAGGAGAGTGTAGGCCAAATCCTCTGTCTGCTCTGGCCAAGTATATAGCTCCGGTAGTACAGAGAGGGTAATGCTCCTGCAGTGGAGACTAAAAAAAAACCTGATGATGATGATATTTGTTTTCAAATTAATATTAGATAAAGCTATACTTTTTACCAAAAAGGCTCTTCATACTGTGCATGCACTTGCACACGTAATCGCGGCCTATCAGGCAATATACTCGTAAGGGTGCTTTTCCACCAGAGATGTGGTACGCTACGATGCTATGGATGCGTTTGATATCCACCAATCATATTCATTGGTGCACAAAGCTTAGCACTGGTGGAAACGAATTCAACTAAGATATGTTTTTAAGGAAAAAACGGAACCCTTTTATGATCACTCGGTTGTCCGTCTGTCTGTCAGTCTGTCAAGACCCTTTTTCTCAGGAACGCGTAGAGGTATCAAGCTAAAATTCATATCAAATACTCAGGTCTGTTGTCCCTTGCAGTTGTGAAAAAATCAAGCTTCTGAGCCAACGCAATCAAAAGATACAGCTGGTTATGTCGCAATTTTTCGTGTTTTTTCGATATTCGCAAGGGAATCAAAACCTACAGGGTACTTCCCGTGAACACGGAATCTTGAAATTTAGTACGAAGCAACGTCTTATAGCACAGATAAAGGAAAACTTGTGAAAAGCATAAATTTTGAGTTACATCATATGAAAAAAATATTTTCAATAATTTCAAACTTATTATATACGGAACCGTTAGTGCGCGAGTCCGACTCGCACTTGGCCGGTTTTTTTTTATATGGAAAGATTCGTGATAGAATGTGTGCTATGGATGCCTGCTATGGGCCATCGCGAGTGGTGTACCTATGTGCAGAGCAGAGTACCTACAGTATGCCCGCGTTTGTCGATACATAGCATAGCTCGAGTTACGCATCTTGCCAGCTACTTTGCGGCGTCGCATCTTCGTAGCGCATCTTCCTCGCACAGCTACATAGCTTAGTATTGGTGAAAACGGTCACACATTTTCGTAGCGTAGATTTCACATCTTCGCAGCATAGCTGCATAGCACATCTCTGGTGGAAAAGCAGCTTAACAGTAAGCCTGCACATAGGCAATTCCCGAACTCGAGTTCCGTCCCTTCCTGGGGCCCTTTGATGATGTTGCTTCCTTCCTATACGGTTAAGGGCACTCTGCCCTTGTCACGTCCGGTGAAATAGCGAAAGCTCACTCGGAGATTAAAATAGTCCATTAAAAAGCAGAGCCAGTAGTCTATTATTCTTGAAAGTTGCACCAGTACTTTTCTCCTTTCTGATATTTCAAAGATTCTTTCTAATAAATTAAGAAATAAAATATGGTAAAAAAAATTCATGCGGGCGGGACTTGAACCAGCGACCTAGGTCGTTCTGCCATCTGAGCGCCACATTCGATCTCGGCACTGAAATTCTCCACCATATCTCATTCCCCTTATACGTATTAAGGCTTACATCACCTAACACAACTACCCGACTTTTACAAGTGAGGTATTTGATTCAACTCATTTTACAATGAATTTGAAAATCAACTAATATCTGAAATCACTGGAGCAGGTAAGTTCCTACTGTCACAATCGTCGCGCATATAGCCTCGCGTGCTCACAGACACGCAATCAGTTAATCATGCTTTACGAGACAATGCAGGGGTTAATGAGTTATAAAAAGGGAGTTATGAGTTATGACGTAAGGGGTAAACATACCCCAACGTACTTTGAAGGTTCCGGAATCCGGAGCTGGATTATAAAACGGTCGTAGACCGTGATTTTACATGAACTATATTAAAAGTATTGGCGGAGTAAGAACGCAGTGGCTCTTTAGTGATATTTTAATGTGATTGATACTTAAGCGCTTATTACACTATCCAATTTTTAGGAAATCTAATTAGGAACGGTTAGGAACCTAAATTGGAAGCTAGTGATCACACCACACTAAATTGTTTCCTAAATCGGGACAACGCACAGTCCTTCGACCGATTGCGCTGGGGTTGCACGTCCCTATCAATTACAGATTTGAAAGAGTATGTATGGCGCCGTATTTATCAAAGCAACAGAAAATAAGTAGGGCTTGCTTTAGCCGTAGCAGTGGCAACAAAAGATATAAAAAAAGGAAAAAGAGAAAATGCTGGGTTAAAGAAAATTTATCATTAAGAAAAAAATTGAGCCTGACGATTTGTTATGTCTGGTATCCAATGGCTTATTAAAAAAGGTTTTGTCACTTTTAGGGTTCCGTACCCAAAGGGTTAAAACGGGACCCTATTAATATCGGTCTGCTGTCCGTCTGTCTATCTGTCTGTCTATCCGTCTGTCACCAGGCTGTATCTCATGAACCGTATTAGTTAGACAGTTGAAATTTCACAGCTGATGTATTTCTGTTGCCGCTATAACAAAAAATACTAAAAAATAGAATAAAACTATATATTGAAGGGGGCTCCTATACAACAAACATGTTTTTTTGCTTGTTTTTGCTCGATATTGCTAACGGCAACAGGTAGACGCTTGAAATATTCACAGGATATTTAGTTAAATAAATAATTAAATAAAAATAAAACTAATATTACAGGGGTGCTCCCATGCAATGCAACAGACATGATTTTTTGCAGTTTTTATAGATAACGGTACGGAACCCTTCGTGCGCGAGTCCGACTCGCACTTGGCCGGTTTTTTATTATAAAGATAGGGCATTTCCCTATACATTCCGCCGCTTCTGAGACAGTCGCCATTGCATACGTCCACTTCGACCAAGCGCGGGCCGGCAAATAGTCGTCCTAAATCGTAGCGTTGCGATTACACTGTCCTAAATCGTAGACAATTTAGGAAACCGAGCGGTCGGGACCTCCGATCTCGACTAATTCGGATCCAATCTATTCTAACAGCGATTACATCTTCCAATTTCCTAATTAGGTTTCCTAAAAATTGGATAGTGTAATAAGCGCTTTAGTGGCTGATAAATAAATAATAATAATAAATAAATATATACGGACAAATCACACAGATTGAGCTAGCCCCAAAGTAAGTTCGAAACTTGTGTTATGGGATACTAACTCAACGATACTATATTAGATGAATGATGAATTATTGTTTAACTCTTATAGACTTTCAATGGATTTAATCTTTTTAGGCAAACATACTTATATATAATCGGATTACAATTTAGATCAGAGCTATGTATTGAAATATTTCCTATTGTACCTGCGTTCATGCGCAGGAGAATCCCTCCCTGGGCAACAAATGCTCAGGCTGCCCTACGTATTCTGGGGATGGCAAAATTCCGCTTTTGAAGGTCGAGAATCCAAATTACAACCAATATCCCGGGACATGACATTGAAGACATTGACATTCAAAAGTAGAATAAATGGGTATCTCTTGGATAGGCATGTAACATCCTCGTCTTCATCGTCACTTACCATCAGGTGAGATGGGAGACAAATGCCTAATCCAACATTTAGTAAAAAAATAAAATAATTGTGTGCTATTAATTATAAATAAATAAATAGATTGCTTGAGAGGAAGTATTAGTTGGTTAGTAAAGATGGCGTTGCTAGGCTACGTATCTTGTTTACAAAATATTGTACAATCAACCTTTCAACCTCCTTTTAACATCTCAGAATGAGAACCACATTAAAATATCACTAAAGAGCCACTGCGTTTTTACTCCGCCAATAAAAATCCTGGAATCAGAAATTGTAAGAAAAAAGTAAAAGACAAAAAATTTTGACTTCCCACTGAAATTCGCCTAGCTGATCAACAATTTTGTATGTGAGGTCCAATTATCGGCCTAAGCGTTCGGCTTTTGACGCGTCTATCTCTCTTCCACCGTTATTAAGTAAAATTATCGTCAGTAAACCGACTTTACACACACTTACAAACCAGTTTTTTATTTCACTATAATATGTTCTATATATGGCAACGTCTTCTATGGTTTATTTTTTCAAATTATTTGTTTTTTTTATGCTTTAAATCTATGTGTTATTTTTATTTAGGATTGTATGATTGATCTCAGAAACAATTAAACAGATACATTCATGAACTGTGTCTACAGTTAGTAACCGTTGTTTATAATGACAAAATTTTAAAGTTTATATATCTATACTAATATTATAACGCGCTAATATCAGGAACTACTGGTTCAAATTGGAAAATTCTTTTTGTGTTGGATAGTCCATTTATTGAGGAAGGCTATAGGCTATAAAACATCACGCTGGGATGCAATAGGAGCAAAGCATCAATAAAAAATGTTTTGAAATAGGGAAAAATTATTCATCTATACTAATTAATTATAATAACAGAAATTACCGCGGACGAAGTCGCGGGCAACAGCTAGTAGGTATTATAAGAACAAGTTTAATTGACGAAAGAAAAAATACGTGCCCAAATTTATTGACTATCTTACTGAAGGACTAATTATATTTTTAAAGAAAATCAGCCTTTTCTATGTTGGTCTGGGAGAAAAGGAAAAACGTAGAATGTGCCAGCTGCTTCTCTTCCCGCGCAGACCGTAGAAGCCGGTCAAGGGAATGGGCGAAAATCTAAAGAATCTTGACAATAGGCGATGCGGCTATTCGACGGACTATTACTAGACCCATCACTAGTTTGATTCAGTTATCCACTTTTACGCCCACTAATACACTAAACGTGGCCTTTCGGTCTTAGGGGCCATTCAAGTATTGCGTAAGCAATATATCAGCTATTTTAACCCCCTCCTCCCCCTTGTCAGCAAAAGTAAGAAAAGCTCTTCCCCCCTCCCCCTAGCTTACGTAAACATTGGTATAATTTTCACAAAATATATTTGTTTATTTTGCTAAAATGTTGCTTACGTCATCACTGTGCAAATCCCCCCATCCACCATGTCAGCAAAAATAAGCCTAGCCCCGACCCCAACCCCTCATTTGCTGCTTACGTAATATTTGAATGACCCCTTATGACTTTAGGCTCTGTCTACCCCGTAAGGGATTTTAAAATCAGAAGGAAATTATAAAATATACTAACCTATGTCCTAGAAATCGGATGTACGGTAAAGAGCCTTGGGCTAGAGATCTCTAGCGAGAGATCGTCGCTAACCTTAGCGTAGTTATTTTACGTTTAATGTCAAATTCACAGGTCCCGTCGTGAGTGACGCAATGACCTTTGAATGGCGGGAGTTGTGGTACAAGTCATAGAAAACGGCGAGAAAACGAATGTAATAACTTTTGACGTTGTTTTGACTCTTAAGCTTCGATCAAATATAATGGTAGATACACGATTCGCGCTCGAAAAGTGGCACCGGCAAAAGAGCGCACTGATCGAGTTTCGGAGCTGTTTTGTCCACAATTTCAATAAACCGCGCTAGCACTCACACGTCTCGCGATGACGAAGGTACAGTGAAAAGATGGAGAAACTACGCATAAAAAAAAAGATGGAGATTTTTGTCGTTGTTTGTAAGTATGCATAATGTTTTGATTCTGGGTCATTATGAAACTGTGTATCTACCATTATATTTGTTCGAAGCTTTTATATAGCTTTTCCCTGCTACTTTTCCCGCGTAATTTATTGCGTATGTGTTATTTTGATGTGTCAGCTATGACATTTTGAGGTTTCATCACACTTCATCTAGTCATTTTTATCTATTGAACTGAACACGGAGTGTACTCTAGCTTCGTTTCCTGTAATCTACCCATAGGCTGCATGTATATAAGAAGGAGCAGAAAGCTTATAATGTAAATATTACTAAATTAGATCCTTTAATTGAACTTAGATTTCACTTGAAAAAGTGCCTGTAAAAGCCTATTACTGAAGAAACGCTTTACTAAAACTGAGATAGTATTATCATTGTAAATCCTTATAATCTAAGATAACACGTATTTTATTTCAACAGAGAGCTAATAATATAGGTATAACCATTTTTTTTGTATGAAACACACATTGTATGTTTCTAAAGAAAACAATGGTCATTATATCGTGCCTTGTACCACACGCAAAGTTCAAAAGATGATGGCATCCCGCGTAATTATAGTTTTTTGGTCCAACCGGTGAAAGTGCAAGATCTAATAATGCCCGCTATTTCGTAAAATATGAGAATCTTTTGGTATTGTTATACAATACAAGTACCGCACCGGGAGAATGAAAGTTGGACAATATGGCTTTTCCTTTCTTTTTTTTCGGCTTGCGCTTTCGGCGTTTGAAATTTGAATTTTAAGATTCGCTATTTTGCTTCTTCCATGCAAGTCTGGGAGAAAAAAAAAAAAAACATAGAATCCAGCTGCTTCTCAGATCGTAGAAGCTGCCCAAAGGAATAGGAAATTTATGTGACGTCACACTAGTGGGAGGGGTCACACAAATGTGACTGTCTGTAACAAGGACGGGACGTCTCAAAATCATGTAATTTGTGTGACGTTTCCTTACATTCAAATGTGACGTCACATGAGGGTGAGGGGTCACACAAATGTAACTATAAATAATAAATATAAATAAATACGGACAAATCACACAGATTGAGCTAGCCCCAAAGTAAGTTCGAGACTTGTGTTATGGGATACTAACTCAACGATACTATATTTTATAACAAATACATATATAGATACACATCCAAGACCCAGGCCAATCTGAAAAGGATCATTTTCCATCTTGACCTGGCCGGGGATCGAACCCGGTCACTCCGTGTCGCAGGCTGGCGTGTTGACCGCTGCGCCACGGAGCTAGTCAAAAACTATAAATCTATAATAATAAATAAAACTGATGCCACACCTAAAAACACCGGTCAAGCAGTTCAGGATGATGCCCGTGATCATTCTGAATGATCTAGAGTTTACTAGACACTTATTTTGTGACTTTGACATTGTACTCCTGCTGTAGTATACCTATTCTATTCAGATCATGATAAATTGACGAACAAACAACTGAATTCCCAACTTTAGTTGCCAATCATCTATTTTCCCAATAGAAAATCCTCTTTCAGTTATGTGTAGATCGTACAACAAAGTTAAAATAGAAGGCTTAGATATCTTCGGTCTAAGCTTCAGACAATTCCGCAATACCATAATTCAGTTGTTCCCTTAGGGTGGTCATTGGGGATATATATATTTTCTATAAACAATACCTTATATATTATAAAACTATTGTTTCGTGATGAGAATAATTATTTGTTACTTTTACTTAAGCAAACGTTGTAACCTGAGTACTTGTTATAGTTCTGTTAATGGCTCTTTTAGTTGATCATGCTGTGTACACTAATTTTGGACATTTTACTAGTTCACACAATATATTTAATTTGTTACTAGTTTATTAGTATTAAACACAAATTTGTAAACTGTCTGTATGTGTACTTAAATAAATAAAATAAAAATAAAAAAAAAGAAAACCCATCTACAAATAGTTTTGTTACGCCATTCAAATAATCCATCACTGTCATTTCTTAAAAGCTTTATTGCGTAGGAGTTAAGGTCTAATTTACATTGTCAAGCCGCAGCGTAGGCTGAATCGAACTTCCTGTCTGGAATCAAACTCCAATATACCGATATTACAGTTTTATACAATTATAGACCTTGTGGTTTTGTAATAAGGAAGTGCAATTAGTTTTGATGGACTGCGTAGGACTCAATAGGACATCATTAGTTAAACGTTACAAGAATATTGAATAAAGGTTTGTTCGTTTGTGCATCGTTATTCATTAAACTAGTCAGGCTTGTCGAATGATCAATGAGAATTAATAATGGTACGGACCATACTATTATTAATTCACTCTTGACTGTGAACGAAAATGGCTTCAATGTAAGTTTGTCATCTCGAGACGAAAAACATTTACTATAAAAGAAAACTGCTGAATAGCCGCTGATAATTTTGAAAAGATATATATATCTACTAGCTTTCGCCCGCGGCTCCGCCCGCGTTAATGTCGATCCCTCGGGAATAGTAGTAGTAGTTTTTCCCGGGATAAAAGGTAGCCTATGTCCTTCTCCGTACTCCAGAGAACTTGTATGCAAAATTTCATGATGATCGGTTCAGTAGTTACGGTGTGAAAGCGTAACAAACAAACAAACTCACTTTCGCATTTATAATATTAGTAAGGATAAGGATAAGGATAGTAATATTATAAAGCTGAAGAAGAGTTTGTTTGTTTGTTTGAACGCGCTAATCTCAGAAAATACTGGTTCAATTTGGAAAATTATTTTTGTGTTGGATAGTCCATTTATTGAGGAAGGCTTTAGGCTATAAAACATCACGCTGCGACCAATAGGAGTGAAGCATCAATAAAATATGTTTTGAAATAGGAAAAAACTAATTAATAAAACCGAAATTGCCGCGGACGAAGTCGCGGGCAAGAGCTAGTGAAAAGATAAAGATAATCCGGAAATTCATATTCATCACCATTTTAGCCGCAAGAAGTCCACTGCTGGACAAGGATCTTTCCCAAGGATTATTAAGAATAAAGTATGGCAATATAAGATACTAGCTTTCGCCCGCGGCTCCGCCCGCGTCAATGTCGATCCCTCGGGAATAGTACTTTTTCCCGGGATAAAAGGTAGCCTATGTTCTTCTCCATACTCCAGAGAACTTGTATGCAAAATTTCATGATGATCGGTTCAGTAGTTACGCCGTGAAAGCGTAACAAACAAACAAACAAACAAACTCACTTTCGCATTTATAATATTAGTTAGGATTAGGATTAGGATTGCCATACTTACCACACTTGGCAGGCGGGTTGGCGAGCGCAGTTTCTTTGGCTTCTTGTGCTGCCGACGCTTCCCATCGCAAGCATAGGTTCCAATGTCGTGTCGATTTGGGAATACCGCCACAGGCAGTTCATTCCACAGTTCGGTCGTACGTGGCAGGAAGTTTCTGTTTAAACGTACGGTAGTTGACTGCCAGTTATACAGGTGGTAGGGATGAAATTTTAATTTATGTCGGGTGGTACGCTAGTGTAATTTTGCGGCAGGTATTAGGTCGAACAATTCCTCAGAGCATTCCCCATGGTATATGCGATAAAGAATGCACAAGGATCTAGTAGTCGTCTACATAATCGTGTAACTTTTCAATTGCCTCCGTGTCGTACAAACTACCGTCAACACTCTCCTTTTAATTCGCATGTGTTCCCAGTATAACAAATTTTGTCAAGATATTGATATATTCAATGCATTGACCACTACAATAAAAAGTTTCTTTAATGCTGTACCACAACATAATTTATAATTTCATTTATTCTAATTTGTATTTATTTGTAATTTTAAATTCTGTATTTACTGTGAGCTAATACATTTATGTGCATGCTGTGTTCGCACTTAGAAGGTTGTTCTAACGTTATATAAAGTCTGTATGATTTGTTCAAATAAACATGTAACAACCAGTTTGCGAACCAAATAAATAAAAAAATAAAAAAAAAGGATGCTACATTCCTCGGCAGGGCCAAAGGATCGAGAGGATAGGAATTTTTAGGATTTGGGAATGGAATGATAGGTATTGGGATACTACTCGGATGCATGGGGGAAAAGCAAGCAGCTGGGGAGGCCAGGCGCGCGTACCCGATGTCATACCTGCTTCCACCGGATAGGCCGTTGAGGATGACACTCCTGATGATCATTGAATTAGAAAACTATGGAAACGTAACTCGCATACAACTAACGATTCAATATCAGCAAACAAACTTAACTCAAATCACAACAAAAAGCTTACGAACTCATAGACGAAGCTTGTTTGCGATTGGCCGCGTCAAGGTCACGGGGCGGTGTCGGAACGCTATGGTGTCAACATAGCGGAGGTTGCCTACCTCCGCTATTTTGGCTTGCAGATCGCAAAAAATATTTTACTCACTAATGAAAAGTTACTCCAGTGTCACTTTTCCGTCTTTCCTTGCGTTTCCTGCACCACTTTACTACACAAGAAGTATTTTTTTTCTTTATTATATTAAGATTTCGCCGATGTTCACAAAAATTATGTGGTTAAATGCTTATATCGACGCGTCCTTCCGTCACGGAGCGCGTGGCAGACTAGTTTGCGAAAAGATATACTTTTTAAGCCCCGCCCGCTTTGATCTACTTTGCGTGGTGTCAGTTTTCGAGCGCAATGCTGCTTCCATAGCTTTTCTAATTCAATGCTCCTGACCTTATGTGGAAATTAATTTATGCAGACGAAGTAGGAGACTTGGACTAGTGCGAAAATTAATCCTCACTGGTCTTTACATAACGCGGTGGCGTCAAAGAGGATTGTGAGATTATAGCGTACGTGGGCGACAGCTTAGGCCGTCTGCCTGATTGCAGATAGAATATACACTTTTGTACACATTTACAAAGCTTACATAGATATTTTAAGGCTAAATCATCACTTCGTGTATGTGTCACGGTCAATTGACCATGCACACCCTGGTGTCAGAGTTCTTCGAAACCGCCTCTCGGCCTCTGACGTGGTTCCTTTAACGACTACTAGATGGCAGCTGGCACCAACGGTTTAACGTACCTTCCAAAGCACGGAATCATCTTTATTATCAGACAACCAGTTGATTCAAGTCTGCAATGTCCTAACCAAACTGGAAACAACTAAACAAAGTATGCTCCCCGAGGGAATCGAACCCACGACTTCCGGGTCTACAGGCAGACGCCTTAACCACTGGACCACGGAGGCAGTTAAGGCTAAATAGAGAGATTCATGATAATCCTTGACCCAAGTGGTCTCCAAAAATGTCAAGAGTGTCACGCCGGTTTTTCACTCGTACAGCAGGATTGTGGAATGGGCTCGGGACAGACAGACGGACAACGGAGCCATATTTATAGGGTCCCGTTTTTTCCCCTTTGGGTACGGAACCCTAAAAATAATCCCAAATATCCATAGTCTGACTTCTTCTTCTTATCGTGTCGATTTGTGTTGACCAGAACTCTGCCACTGACACAGCGTTATCAGTGGCATTATATAGGTCCTCGCGTGTGCAGGTGGTAGGACACGCAGGGCAAAGTTTTCAACTAGCAATAATCGCACCTCGGATTAACCTTATTGGTTACAATAGTACAGATCAGTAAAAAAAAAAAGGACACGCAGTGCAAGATAACAGGTGTGCCATGGTCTGAGGAATAGCACCACATGGACAGGAAATATCAGAGCTGTAACCCCACCTATTCATGTTCTCCTTGCTTCGGCCGACTTCAGTCCGGAGTCTTTTCAAGGACTTCCATGTCGTCCAAGGTAGATCATGTTCAGGGGGAGATGCTCTGACAGCGGGATGATAGACGCTGTTGGATATCTCTCCTTCCAGATATTAAGCCTTGATTTGGAGACTTCGGCAGACAGAGGGGGCACTGAAATAGTAGAATATACTTCAGTATTTTGGATGTTAGAATTGTATGTGTCATGCTCATGATAAAACAGCAGACAGGCAAGCTTTGTAGATAAAGCCAACTTCAAATAAATTACTGGGGAGACTTCCTACACATAAGTTTTTGAACGTTAAAGGTATACGTAATTATGCTGGTACTTAATTTTTGTTCACCCTTTCAGATGTAACTTTTGTTAATTTCATTGCTAATTAAGTCTTATAATTAACAAAGCGTGGCAGCGGCTGATTGCTTTCACGTATTTTCATGAACTCGTGAAAATACGGCATTGTAATTGAAAACAAAGCAGAGTATGTGTTATGTGATACGAGAGTCATGTTTTTGGCTTTTTCAGGAAGAAAAGATTGTTGATTATGGATTTACTCAAAAACTACTTAACTGATTTATCTTTCTACAATGGATATATTAAATTTTTTGCGAGTAACATAAACAGGTCAGGGATGACATCCTTGACTGCCTGGGCGGTGGTTGCAGCATTGGGTATATCGTGCCCGACCTACCGCGCTGTTGCTGCTTGCTTTCCTCCCATTTATCCGAGAGAGAGTCTTTATTATTATTATTTGCGATTGGTTTCATGTAGACATGCAGCAAAAGATGAAATCTTAGAGGGTGAATGGAAGGCTATCAATCCATTTGACTACGTCGCTATCGGCTTTGTGTATTTTTTGAATACCACCCTCTATAGACAGAAGCGGACAAGAGTCGGTGAGGTGAGACATACTTTGAATACCCCCACAACAGCAGTTTGGGTCGGTGGCAAAATTCCATCTGTGCATCAGTTCGGCGCACCTTCCCTGTGAAGTCCGACATCTGTTTATTTGGGTCCAGTATTTCCGTGGAAGTTCCAAGCCCGGCACGGGGAAATTGGGGTCGGATATAAGACTCTTATTGACCACTACAGCATTTGTCCATCTATCCGACCACTCCTCCGCCGGCGTCCTTTTCTTCCATTGCACCATATTTAGCTTCTATATTTAATAAGTGTGTAGATACTGGGACATTTCCTGACTTGATGAAGTTAAGTAAAGTCATTCCTTTGTACAAATCTGGCGATAAAAATGATCCCACTAATTACCGTCCCATTTCTATTCTGCCAGCTCTTAGTAAAATATTTGAAAAAATGATTTTTAATCAGTTATTAGCTTTTTTTAACATAAATAGCCTTTTCCATCGTGAACAGTATGGATTTACAAAGGGTCGGTCAACTACAGACGCGGGTGTAGCTCTGTTGAAATACATATATGATGCTTGGGAGGGAAAACAAAATGCTATTGGTGTTTTTTGTGATCTTTCCAAAGCCTTTGATTGCGTAGACCACAATACCCTTCTCTCCAAGCTGGAGCACTATGGAATAAAAGGTAAATCTCGCGATTTACTTGAATCTTATTTAAGTGGCCGAACTCAAAAAGTTAGTTTAGATAGGGTACAATCCTCCGGATCATCGGTTAAGATGGGCGTACCCCAGGGCTCTATCCTAGGGCCTCTGTTATTCCTCATTTACATCAATGACCTACCTTACTGTGTCAATACATGTAAGGCTGTACTATTTGCCGATGACACTTCTCTTGTCTTCAAAATTGATAGACAAACTAATTCTTTTGACGTGGTTAATAGTACTTTAGCTCAAGTGTTGGATTGGTTCACAGCGAATAATCTATTGTTGAACGCTAAGAAAACGAAATGTATTAAATTTTGCTTACCAAATGTTACAAAAATTCCAACACAAATAGTAATGGATAATGAACCACTAGATTTAACTGATAAAACAACATTTCTTGGAATAACTCTTGATGCCGGGCTTCAATGGGGTGCCCATATTACTACGTTAGCGGGTAAACTTAGTTCTGCAGCTTATGCTGTCAGGAGAATTAGACAACTGACTGATGTTGATACTGCGCGTTTGGTATATTTCAGTTACTTTCATAGTGTTATGTCTTATGCGATTTTACTATGGGGTATCGCTGCAGAAGTAAACACCATATTTGTCCTGCAGAAACGCGCTATTAGATCTATATATAAACTTGGTGCTAGAGAATCTCTTAGAGAATTGTTTAAAGATATAAATATTTTAACTTTACCTTCTCAGTACATATTTGCGAATATTATGTTTGTGCGCTATAATCTTGATTTATATAAGAAAAATAGTGATATCCATGACCGAAACACGAGAAATAAAAATAAATTAGCTACACCAGTATTGCGATTGCAGAAAACTATGAATTCATTTTTGGGTTTAGGAGTACGCTTCTATAATAAAATTCCTGCAGAAATATTAGGTCTGCCTTTACTTAAGTTCAAAACGATTGTAAAAAACCAGTTAATAAAAAAGGCTTATTACTGCATTGATGATTATATTACTGATAAAAATGCGTGGAAATTTATATAAATTTATTTAATGTTAACAATTATTAAATGTTAAAATTAATCTATAGTATGAAAAATTGTATTTAATGTTAACAATGTATTCAGAGCCCTTCAGGCACGTAGGGACCAAGGCTGGATTGAGTTTCTTTCGGCGTATTCTTCTCACCAGTGGTCGTTCCGAAACGCTAGTAGTATTTCAATTTTGCATATATAAAAAAATATATAAGAAATAAAAATATGACGTTCAAAAAGAGATACATGTATCCAATTTTGAATAAAAATCTTTGACTTTGACTTTGACTTTCCGCAAGGCTCCAGATGCATTAAAGCCGAATGGTCTGCGAGATTTTAGACGCAGGTTATTTTTGGTGTTGTCCAGGTCTAGGTGAATTGGGAGTTCCGGCATTTGACACAGCTTGTCGTATTCCTTTCTTAGTGCCATCTCTCTCCGTAAATCTGGTGGTAGGAAGTGACAGAGCACTGGTAGCCAGATTATCGGTGCAGGTTGAACAGTACCTGATATGATCCTCATGGCTGAGTTAAGCTCGGTGTCTACTAAATGTGTGTGGTGACTGCCAAACCACACAGGCGCACAGTACTCAGCAGAACTAAATACAAGCGCCAGTACAGATGTCCGCAGTGTATTAGCATTACAGCCCCAAGTAGTACATGCCAGTTTCCTGACAAGATTGCATCTAGTAGACACTTTTTTCTTTACCTTCTCTAGATGGGGTTTAAAAGTTAAAGTGCGATCCAAAGTGACACCCAAATAAACAGGGCATGGATCATGACGCACGGGCTCACCGCAGAAAGTAAGAGTCGCTGTTTGATTAGCCAAACTGTTACTAAGATGAAAACAACAGCTAACTGTTTTGCGCGGGTTTGGTTTTAGGCCCCAGGTTTTAAAATAACGTTGCAGGACAACGATATCCTCTTGAACGACGACTGCGGCTTCGTTTATCGTCGAAGCTTGTGCTGTCACTGCAACATCATCAGCGTACATAAATCGACGCCCCGCTAAATCCGGTATATCACTCAGGTATATGTTGAATAGCGTGGGAGCTAGGACTGACCCTTGTGGAACTCCAGAGAGTCTTTTAGTCTCCACTACAGGAGCACGACCCTCTCTGCACTACTAGAGCCATACTTGGCCAGAGCAGCCAGAGGACTTGGCCTATACTCTCCACGCTGGCCAGACGGGTTGGAGAAGTCTCTCAGTTTATAAGTTTTGTTAAGCTTGTATTTCCTAAGTCGCCTTCTACATCCACGGGAAGACTTGGAGTTCCCGTGGATGTATCCCTTCATTCCCTTTCCAGATTTAACAAATTCCTATCTTTTCCAAGCTTAAAAATGCTTGCGTCGGGCGTCGAAAATGATGATGATGATGACTAGAAACGTATAATTTTTGCATGGTAATAAAGCAGATTTAAAATCATTGTGGTACAACATCTTCTCTTCCCGCGCAAGCTTCCAGGCTGGTCTTGGAGAAAAGAAATAACGTAGAATGCAGCTGCTTCTCTTCCCGCGCAGATCGTAAAAGCCGATCGAGGAAATGGGTAAAATCTGAGGAATTATATTATTATACGGCTAGGAACCCATCACTATTTTAATTCCGTTTAAAATAGTGACGTTAATTAGATAGGCCCTTCGGGGTATGCATGCACGTAATCGCCGCCCATCAGGCAATATGAGAGTTTACAGTCTCTCCAAGTCTTGCGCACACAGGCAACACCCAAAGCCGAGGTCCGTCCTTCCTGGGGGCCCTTTCTTGATGTTGTTTATGCTGAGGCACTCTGGCTTCGCCTCAAACGCCCGGTGGAGTAGCGAAAGCTCACTCGGAACTAGCTTCATATTTCCTTCTAAAAAAAGTCATGCTACAGACGCAGATGTTCACTTTTAGGTATTGATTTTACTTATCTAAACCAGGGGTTGGAATACCGGTAAAAATCCATTACCGGTACCTCTATGAAACGACAGTACCGGTAATTGGTTTGGTACCGGTACATTTGGTAACGGTAAAAATCAAGTACCGGTACCTCTATAATACAACGGTACCGGTAATTGGATTGGTACCGGTACCTCAATTAAACGACGGTACCGGTAATTGAAAGAAGTACCTGTACCAAATACCGGTAAACAGTACCGGTACTTAGTACCGGTACTCGTATTGGGAATTATCATTTCGTTAATGTGTGTCGTTGCCGTGTTGTGCATGCGCGGCGTGAGGCGGGGGCCCACAATAGGGCGGCACTTTTACAGTCGAGCGAGTCCCATGCGGTAGACGGCAACAATGCGTAGGTACCGGTAAAATTAACGCAATTTTAATACCGTTAAAATTTGACAGAATAGAGGTACCGGTACTTACCGGTACTTATAATGTGAATTTGGTACCGGTAACAAGTAGCGGTAAAATTACCGTTAACTGTTAACAATATTATTACCGTTAAATACTAGATTACCGGTACCTCATATTACCGTTAAAATTTTAACAGAATAGTAATACCGGTACTTACCGGTACTTATAATGGGAATTTGGTACCGGTAACAAGCCCTGATCTAAACCCCAACTTGTAACCATTGCCACCGTCTCAGTTTGTGGCCGCCATTTATCATCATTAAACTTGTCTACAATAACCGCATTTAATTTGAAGTTTTGCGAGTGTGCTGTGAACAAAGGACTAAGTTAAAATACAACTTCGGATAGAGTTACCTAAGAGAAGATACTCTCATACAATGTCACGTTATCACTACATAGTATAAAACAAAGCCGCTTCCCGCTGTCTGTCCCTATGTACGCTTTGATCTCAAAAACTACGCAACGGATTTTGATGTAGTTTTTTTTTTAATAGATAGTGATTCAAGAGGAAGGTTGTTATGTATAACTGGCTGTTGCCCGCGACTTCGTCCGCGGCAATTTCTGTTATTATGATAAATTAGTATAGACAAAGACAATAGATGAATAATTTTCTTCCGTTTTCAAAACATTTTTATTGATGCTTCGCTCCTATTGGTCGCAGCGTGATGTTTATAGACTAAAGCTTTCCTCAATAAAAGGATTATCCAACACAAAAAGAATTTTTTCAATTTGTAACAGTAGTTCCTGAGATTAGCGCGTTTAGACAAACACTATATAGATTTATCACACCCTTATGAAGCCGGGGCGTGTAGCGTATATATTCTTTGGCCGGGGTGGGTTGCTAGTTGTTTATAAGGACGGAGCTAGAGATACATTTTATCGCCTTTCCATCTTATTCCTCTCTTGAACGCTTTCCAGTTGTCTAAGAGGTCCTTATTGTGTAAGAATCCGTCTTACACTTGACCTATTTTATTTCTTTAGCAGAAAATATTGTTGAAATTTACTTAAGATAATTGCCTCCGTGGTCCAGTGGTTAAGGCGTTTGCCTGTAGACCCGGCGGTCGTGGGTTTGATTCCCACGGGGTGCATACTTTGTTTAGTTGTTTCCAGTTTGGTTAGGACATTGCAGGCTTGAATCACCTGATTGTCTGATAATTAACATGATTCCGTGCGTCGGAAGGCACGTTAAGCCGTAGGTCCCGGCTGCCACCTGGTAGTCGTTAAAGGAATCACGTCAGAGGCCGAGAGGCGGTCCCGAAGATCTCTGACACCAGGGTGTGCATGGTCGATTGACCGTGACACCTACACGAAATGATGATGATCGTCTTATTTTTGAGATCCCCTCTTGAACGCTTTCCAGTTATTTAAGAGGTCCTTACTGTGTAAGAATCCGTCTTACACTTGACCTATTTTATTTCTTCAGCAGAAAATATTGCGAAAATACCTTTACTTAGATAAATATGGCAGTATATCCTCAAGTTTAAATAATACTTTTTCTACTTATCTAAAACTTTTGTAACGTTAATGTTGCCACCGCCTCAGTTTGTGGCCGCTAACTTTTATCGTAAACTTGTTTACAAAGCTTATGTAACTTATGCTAAGTTTCTTCGAAGTTTCCCGAGTGTGAACAACGGAGTTATGTTAACGTTAATAACTTAAGAATTATATTACGACTTCGAATAGACTTATGAGAAGATACTCATACAATGCCGCGTTATTATTTGTAAGGACGGAGCTGAAGATACTTTTAATAGAATTTTGGAACCTACTTCAATGTTTTAAAATGATTTATTCATATATATTAAAGGTACATGATTAAAACAAAGTTATACGTCAATAATATAAAATAAACTACGAATATTTAGGTACCAAAATCAAAAATCAAAAGGTTTATTAAGAAATAGGCTTTGCAGGCGCTTTTTCACATCAAATCACATTCTTAAGGATCAAATTTAATCATATTTATATTATTAATCAATGTACAAAAGCTACAGACTACTAGTTTCGGGCTACCTTTCATCCGGACACATACTTTTTCCGAGGGTACGACGTTGACGCGAGCGAAGCTGCGGGAGAAAGCTAGTTTGAAATATACTGATCAAAGGAACTTTTGTGTAGATCACAAATATACAATGTATAATTGACCGAGCGTGCGAAGTGAGCGAAGCGTCACAGTTTCGACAGGCCGAAAATTCTTTTGTCCATCTGTCTGTCTGTCTGTTCTCGCCTACAGGTCGCATTTCTCAACCGATTCTCATGAAATTTTGTGAGCAGGTTCGGTAAATTGTTAGAATTTTTTAGTCAAGCCAATTTTTTCGAAATTTTTAAAAAATACCGAATTATGGGGTTCCGAAACTTAAAAAAACTCATAGCACAGCTATTTGAAAAGAATTCAAAAATGTCATTAGACTTTTTTGATATTCTTATTACGACGCAACTTTTTTGTCTGAACAACTTTTTTTTATGATTAACTTGAACGTATAGTCGGCAATTTGCCCAAAAGTTGTCTGAAATCGATATTTTTGAGTGAGTATATTTTTTTATATTAGTGCATTCAGTATGATGTCGTAAATACAAATATATTGTATGACAAGGTATGAAAATGGTGCGTAGTAACTGTGACGTCGTAACTGAAAGAAATCATCCTTTAGTCAATTAGCATACCAGCAACAGATATATTTTAGAGCACTGGAGGGCAAATGTGGATGTTGGTTGTAAGGGCTCGCGAGGTCTTCTGTTCTCACAGAACCACTAGTTGTTAACCTTTCTCCCGCGAGAGATTAGTAGTCGGGTTTTAGTTTTATAACATTAACATAAACGATCAAGCTCATTTAGCATTTCATTTACATATCGTGGACGTAATAGTTCTAACCCTTCAAGTTGTCATTGCCTAATGATTTACATAATAAAATGCAAGTTATATAATACAGGTCCGAGTCCAAATTCGATCCAGGTCGTTATGGCCCGGTCAGGTCCGGTTTCGCGATAGAATTTTAATTTTAGGGTCATATTTGATTGCTGGCAGTAATTGTTAGTTATCTAGGAATTGTTGCTCAATGTTAGTGTTAGTTTGAAATACGATTTTTTTTGTAATAGAAAATGTTACAGACTTTTTACCTTTCATCCCGAAAAAAGGTTAATGTTTACACCTCTTTTGTATTGTTTTGTATTGTCTTCTAAAATCAAATATTCAAATTATTCTGTGTGTTCACCTCTGTAATTAATAGATGGCTCTAGCAGTAAGTTAAAACGCGCTATGAGAGTTTTTATGAAAACATTAAGATTTTCCGTGTAAGCAATCCAAAAATCAACAAGAAATATATACAGTACATTTGACTTGTGAAGTTTAATTCAAGTACATATTTAGGACCTGTCCAGTTAACCTGCTTTAACCCTTTAACGGGCAGAATATTTTTTGTGTGATTTTGAAATATTTTACTTTGGCTTTTGTTAAGGACCTTAAATGGATCTTAAAACATGGAAAATTTACTACTTGTGTTTTCCGGTTTTGTCTGTAGGCCGTGGTTACGTATGTAACCGTGACCGTTAAGGGAATAAGACAAGTGGTTACATATGTGTCTATGACCATCTAAGGAATAAGTTAAGTATTTTTTAGTAAGCATGGGTATTTAGGGTCATGAAATTAATTAAAATAATAAGATAAGTTTTTAAATGTTTATTAGTTTTACAATAATAAAATAAATGTTTATTAATTTTACAAGAGTAGTATCACATGCAAAATCAACAAAGAACTTTTGCATTAGGCAGTCTTGAGTTTTTCATTCCGGTGGAATTACTTTTCAGTCTCATACTTAAATGCCTATGAATAAATGTCTAAAACTAAGTCATACATACTATTTAAGCTTAATAAAGTAACATGCAAAATCAACAAACTTTAGAAAATCTCAAAAATGAAACAAATATAAATCTTTCTTCCCCAAAAAACACACCTTAGTCTAGTATCGACTCTTTTTTTGGCAGTCATTATAATGGTAGTCTTTGAAGCATCCGATACATAGACTTACTACGCAAATATCGCATCCTACCCTGCTGCGTATGGGTTTAGCCCTAGTGCTGCAATAAGCACAACGTCTGCAAGTAGTTTTTATAGGGTGCTGGTGAAATCAGAATAGGAGAATTCCCTGAAGTGGACTATTATGAAACTCGTCTATTTCTCTCGGCTCATCAAATTCGTGTCTATTCACAGACACATCCTGGTCACCTGATTCGTCAGAACCTGTTACCGCTTGCTGAACTGCTGCTCTACCTCTTCCTAGGGATCTTCCTCTGTAATTTCCTCTTTCCCTGACACGGAGTACTGGATTAATCAATTGTATACTGCCATCACGCTGCAAATGAGCAAGAAGCAGCAGGAGATTCTTCTCGTGGGAGAGGAGCAGGAGACAAAGAAACTATAGAAGTCTGCACGTTGAGATTCAACTCTTTTTCTAGGTTTTTGTCAAGTTTTTGTGTTCGGCTACAAGGCATAAATGTACCCTGAGGAAGAAGGTCCTCAGGGTCTGAGTCACCACCAATATCGGAATCTTCAGCCTGACTATCGTCGATTCCCATCATCATGGTTTCGAACTCCTCTTCATCCATTGCATCCAAATCCAGTATAGTTTTTCTAGACATCTAAAACAAACAAAAATAATCGTAGTATGGTATAAAACTAGGTATGAGTATGTTTTCCCCATACTACACATAAATATTTTTATGACCAAAATTGTCTCTGAAAAAATGTCCGACTTTGCAGGGTAATAACATCTTTACCCAAAAACCTCTAGCTTCAGTAGTATTATTATCGTATAAAACATTAAACATACTATACAAAGACAATTAACACATAGTCGAAATAATATAATTGAGAAAATATATGAATTAATTTATTATGAGAGTAAAAAACTAACCTAAAAGTTGGCGACACGTGGTCGTAATATTTAACTCGTTGTAAAACTTAATATAACTATGGTACATGTAAGATTTTTGTGTCAAATTAATGTAAAAATTATAAATTAATGATATACATACCTTTCATTACCCATTTGCCACTAAATTCGTTTTTATATAATTAAATACTAGGAGAACACTGTACTCGTGAATGCCGGAAACACTAAATGAACGTAAGTCACAAATGTAACCACAATTATTTGGCGCTATTGCGAAAAACTTGTACGAACTTCAGGCCTGTGGTTACGTTTGTGCATTACGCTCGTTCAGAGACTAATCAAAAAATATAAAAAAAATGTTCTAATGGCCATACTTCAAACAAAATTGACCTTAAGGTAAGACATGTGATGTGGTTACAGCCGCCATACAAATTTTGCTTATGACCTATAAAGGGTTAAAATACTTGCATCTTAAATAAGATATTTTTCGTGAATATACCCTTTTACTTTCACATAATGTATATGACGCCGTGTGGTACCCGGCAGAGTAGAATAGGACCACTCTTACTCTTCCCGCGGATGTCGTAGAAGGCGACTTAGGAAATACAAGCTAAACAAAGGTCATAAACATCTGTGAGACCTCTCCAACTCGTCTGGCCAGCGTGGAGAGTGTAGGCCAAGTCCTCTGACTGCTCTGGCTCTGGAGGTGCGGAGAGGGTCGTGCTCCTGTAGTGGAGACTGGAAGGACCTGATGATGAATATAATATGGGGATACTCGTACATACTTCTTCCACGCTGGTCTGGGAGAAAGAAAATGGTGGAATGTGGCAGCTGCTTCTCTTCCCGCGCAGATCGTAAAATCCGATCGAGGGATTGGACTAAAATCTACGGGATCATGTCAATAGGCGAAGCGGCTAGCAACCCATCAGTATTTTAATTCTGTTTTCCATCTACACGCCCTCTAACATGCTTAATGTGGCCATAAGGGCTTATAGACATAGGCTCTGTCTACCTCGCAAGGGAAAAAGACGGGATCCTATGTATGTATGTGTATATAGTTGTAAATAAACCTATATATATATATATATATATACAACGTGATTTTGAACCTCCTAGCTATATTGAAATCTGGGAATCAGAATCCCTAATGGAACACAGAATTGCAAGAAAAAAAGGTAATAAGCGAAAAAAAAAATTGGACCTTCCATAGAAACTCGTCCAGCTGAACGGCGACTTTGTATGGAAAACCCTTATTTTTTTTTCGATTTTCAGCTTTTTTTCTTTCAATTCTATGATTCATTAGGGCTTCTGATTCTGAGATTCCAATATAGCTAGGAGGTTTAAAATCACGTTGTATATATATCCCCATCTACGTAGTGAAGAGTATAAAACAAATCGTACGCTACATATAGGGAGTTGAGACCACATGGTCAAAAATCAAAAATGAAACAAACAAATAATACACCTATATTCAAATATAGGTGTATTATTTGTTTGTTTGATTTTTGTGTGTAAGTGGCCAAGGCTGGTGTATCTGCTTAAAGGCGTCTGACATAGCTTTACGACTATCATCAGTGATGACAGCTGAGGACGTGACTGAGAAAAATCCCTAGGTTAGAGACTAGCTACGTGGCGCAGCGGTCATCACGCCATGGCCAGCCTGCGACACGGAGTGACCGGGTTCGATCCCCGGCCGAAAATGATCTTTTTCAGGTTGGCCTGGGTCTTGGATGTTTATCTATATATGTATTTGTTATAAAATATAGTATCGTTGAGTTAGTATCCCATAACACATGTCTCGAACTTACTTTGGGGCTAGCTCAATCTGTCGTGTATTTATTATTTATTTAATGAAGAAGATATGAGAACAGCCGGGCATACAAAATAGTTTTTGCCCTAGCTAGAACGGAAACTATTTGTGCTCGTTCGGTCAGTAAAATTTCTTCAAGAAAATTTGTCTGATTAAAAGTAAAGGAATACACAAAGAAGGGCAAAGTCCTAACGCTTAAGGGCGTTCAAATAATTTGCTCCATACGTACACGTCTGACGTATCTCTTGATCTTCTGATGGATCTCGATAAAAGCCTGAGATAAGCCTGTTAGCCTCATCTGTTGCAAGTACGGTCAGCAGAAAAATCTGTGAAACTTTGTTTTAATGTAATTATTATATTCTTTTTTATGTTATAGGACGGCAAACGAGCAAGCGGGTCACCTGATGGTGAGTGATCACCGCCGCCCATTGACAACATCTGGGTGTGACAGGTGCGTTGTCGGCCTTTCAAAGAGTTGGGGGAAGGAAATGGGGAGGGGAGGGGGAAGGATGGGCCTCCGCCCCTCTCACCGATCGAAGCATAGAAGCGGTAAAGCTTCTACTTACACGTCGATTTTCTGTGAGAGTGTGGTATTTCCCCGGGCGAGCCGGCCCATTCATGGTACCAGCAATTCGATTTTTCGGTACCGTGGCTCTACCACGTCTAAAACCATTCTCTATACATTTATACAAATATTATAAATGCAAAAGCGAGTTTGTTTGTTTGTTACGTTTTCACACCGTAAGTACTTAACCAATTATCATCAAATTTTGCATACCCGTTGTCTGGGGTACGGAGAAGGACATAGGGTATATTCTGTTTCCGAGGTATCGACATTGACGCGAGCGGAGCCGCGTGCGAAAGCTATTAATGTTATAAGCGTCAAGTACTCGAACGTATTATACAATGTATTTATAATATTAGTTGGGATGTAAAGAAAACCCTATCCGAACCTTGAAGGGGTGATTCAGCCCGTCGATATGAACAACTTTTCTTATGGGATCAAAGCTGGGAAGTCAATTATTTTTTGTTAATTGAAAAATTGTGCTGAAACATGCTCTACATACACGAAATCACGTCTTTTTCCCTTGCGGGGTAGACAGAGCCTAGGTCTAAAAGACCTTATGGCCACATTTAGCAAGTTGGAGGGTGTGTAGATGGAAAACAGAATCAAATAGTGGGTTGCTAGCCGCATCGCCTATTGACATGATGATGATGATGATCCCAAATGTACTACATTTTACTGAAAACTGTAATATTAATGACGATAATAATATAACACTACTGCACTAGAAAACTCATACAACATTCGTTACAAGAAATAAAACATGCACAATTCGGGGGTCTTATTGCTAAGGCAATCTCTTACAGGCAATCATAAGATTTGGATTATAAATATTGAAAGACGATAGAAGTGCTTATAGATATAAATCAATAATAATGATTACTGAAAAGAACTGAAATGCGATGGGTGGAGATAGAGAGGAATGGCGTAGACAAAACGAGGCTTATACCCAGCAGTGGTAGCTGAGGATGATTAATAAACGAAGAAAAGTTAGTATTAGAAGTTAATTAGTATTATTTTATTATAATTATATTGTACCTTATTTAAAATAAATAAAATAATAACGTAGTAAAAAAGAAAAAAAAACGAAGGAACAAAATAACAGAAACAAGTATCTTAAGTTTGATTTGCTGACTATACAGGAGGTTCTCAAGTGGATTAAAACTAGATTGTTAACTTGCACTGGCCCAGCTTGGCGACGTGACGAGATGTACCCTTATAAGCGTCGACACTTGGCTTACAATGTCTTTTACTGTTAGACTAGGCTTATAAATACAACTCCTTTCAGGGCACTAAGTAATTTTTTTAAGTTACATTTTTGCGTAAAAATTTAGAAAAAGACGTCAATTTTGAAATCCAAGGTGGCAGACGTGAGTTTTAAAGAAAATCGACATAGAATAGAATAGAATAGAATAACATTTATTATAACACTTAGACACACACACAAAACGATATAAAATAAAATTATTAAAAAGTACAAAACATAAAAGTTCGGTGCCATCAGTGTTACAAAAGGTGACGGCTCAGCGTTACGCTGGACTAGGGATACCCTAATCCAGCACTGATTTTCAGCCGTCACCTTCTGAGGCATCGCGAACTGAAACACGCACTATACGACACGCACATAAACAATAAATAAAACTAAATTAAACAAAACAAGTGTACACAAAAATAAAGACATCGATTAAACGCATACAATAATAAATAAAATAGACAGAACAAGTATAATAAATAAACATTTGAAATGAACATTTTGACCCAAATACCTGCACTAACTACTATAACCCCCCTTGAGATCGCCGCAATCGGTTAATAAATTTGCCGGTCAATACGTCAAAGTAGAGGTTATAGTGCCACGCAAGTGCCATGCTTTTGCCACGTCAGTCAAACTTCAATAACAAAAACAATAAAAAGTAAAGAAAATTAAGAAACAAAACGTCAAATTACCAAAATGGCGTCGCAGACACATTACAAGTTATTGCGTTGTACAGATTTTGCAGTGATGTTAATAAAAGATGTAGGTATATTATTTTAAAAAGGAGTTCAGACGAATTAAATTAGTTTCGTCTAATTAAACTAGGCAGAACTCAAACAATGAAACTAAAAGTACTCAGAAATGACCTGCCGTCCCACGTGTCACGTGCATACACCGCTGGTAAGTGTTTTATTGAATTTTATTGTAATTGTATATGTAACAAATGTCTTTTGTGGTGTTTCCTAAAGGTGCTTAATGTTTTTAGGGCACGCAACGGTGGCGGCAAGTCATTCCAGCACGAGGTAGCCGCATACCTAAAGCTGCCCCTGAATGCGGCAGTTTTATGACGAGGAGTTAACAAACGGAAGATATGGCAGGAGCGAGCCCCCCGTCCACCGGCAGATCGATAAGATCTCAATTTTTCATAGAGGTATGAGGGCTGCTCGTATTTTATAACCCCAAAAAGCAGGCATGCTAAATGATGATTTCTGCGGGCAGACATCTTTAAAATATTTGCCTTATTAAGGAATGGAGTGACATGGCTGCGAGGAGGCACTGGAAACACAAATCTCACACATGCGTTTTGAACTCTTTGCAAAAGTTTTTGAGTTTTAGCTAGGATACAAGGCCCGTACACACAGTCTGCATAATTCAGTTTGTATAAAATAAGGCTGTCACATAATCTTATACGCAAATCTACTGACAATTATGGACGTATGCCATAAAGTACCTTCAGACGATAGAAACAATTACGAACAGCCTCTAAAACATGCTTCTCAAAGCGTAACTCAGAGTCCATGGTTAGCCCAAGATTCCTAGCCTCAGACACATATTCTATGGCTTCTTTCCCCAGTACTATTTCAGGTACATGTAATTTAATGTCTTGCACTTGTTTTCTAGAGCCCAGCACTAAATATTTAGTCTTTTTGGGGTTCAGTAGCAAGGCGTTTTCCTTTGACCATGTTCTAATATGATCTAAGTCCTCATTTATTTTCCTTACAGCTGCTGGTGTACTTGAAGGAAGGAAATGATAGTACACTTGGATGTCATCAGCGTAGATGTGAAATTTACAGTGTTGAATGTAAGTAACTACATCAGCACTATATAAAACGAAGAGTAATGGACCTAAGATTGAACCTTGTGGTACCCCCCTTTCCACAAAACGGCTCCCTGAGGCACCCTGTGACCCATCACACCTCCTTACTTGAACAACTTGAGATCTCATCATAAAATAGCTGTGAAACCAATTAATAGTGTGGTTGTCAAAACCATAATAAGACATTTTTGACAGCAGCAGTGGAATATTAATCAAATCGAAGGCACGAGAATAGTCCAGGAGAACCAAGATAGTCCCCAGGCCCTGATCTTGAGCCGACAATACATTGTCTACCACGTCTAACAAGGCTGTGGTTGTACTACGTCCTTTCCGGAAGCCAGATTGTACTTTAGGTAGCATATCATTAGATTCTAAGTATTTTGACAATTGTAAATAGACACATTTTTCTAGTATTTTAGATAAATAAGGCAAAACGCTCACTGGACGTAGGTCAGCCAAAGTAGAAGGACTAGGGCATTTGGGCAAAGGTGTTACTACAGCCTGCTTCCACAAATCAGGTACTGTAGCAGTCTCGATTGATACATTAATTAGAAATGTTATGATATCCAATGTACATGGTAAAGTTAATTGTATCATTTTGAAAGTTATGTGGTCACTACCTTCTGCATTGGAACTGATGGATTTAATTACATTCTCTACCGTGCCACAATCAACTGTCTGTAGGGAGAACTGTGTGGAATCATTGAATCTATGAAATTGAAAATATGTCAGTGTTGATAAGGTAACACTATTATTGTTGGGTAAATTTAAAAATGGTCATTCAGGCAGTTAGGGTCATTCACCAATTCAATTGGAAGTTCATCATTACTTTGCTTTATTGCTATAGTGGTTTTTAAATTTTTCCATAATAATTTAGGATTATTTATATGTAAATTAATATTTTGGTCAAAATATGCTTTTTTTTCGTTGAAAAGGGCTGAAATAACAACCGCTTTCATGTCTTTATAAAATTGATGATGAACTTCAGATTTGGTGGCCTTGAACTTCTTGTGACTTTTACCCCTTATGCTCATCATTGTTCTTATAGTGTCGGTGAACCAGGGCTGAAGCTTGTCTTTAACTATTAATAATTTCTTAGGAGCATGTAAGTCAAATAACGTTAATATATTATGGTTAAACCAGCTCACCATATCATTTATATTATCAAAGGTCAAAAGGATACTCCAATCAATTAGCTCTAGGTCCCGATAGAATAAATCATGCAAAATATCATTGTAAGGTCTGTAAATAATTTTCAACGACATGGGTGTCGTTTTTTAAGATACAGATCTCGAAAATGACGTCAGTTTTGGAATCCAAGATCCTAGAAAACGACACCTTCACCATCAAGAAAACTCGTGTTAGCCATCTTGGACTCCAATACTGACATCATTTCCGAGATCTACTACCCAAAAAACCTGGACGACACCCATGTCGATTTTCATGACAAGTCGCGTCCGCCATCTTGGATTCCAAAACTGACGTCATTTTCGAGATCTACACCCCAATGAACCTAGAAAACGACACCCATGTCGATTTTCATGATAACTCGCGTCCGCCATCTTGGATCCCAAAACTAACATGATTTCCGAGATCTACACCCAAAAAACCTGGACAACAACAGCTATGTCGATTTTTTATGACAAGTCGCGACTGTCATCTTGAATTCCAAAACTGACGTCATTTTCGACATCTCCATATTCCTACGTAAAAGCTACCAACAATATTTGAATAAATATTCAGTCAGTTCGTCTTAGACCAAACTATAGTTTATCTTTAAGTTTTTAGAAATTGGGTTTGGCCGGTTTCGTCTTAGACCAAACTATAGTTTATCTTTAAGTTTTTAGAAATTGGTTTTGGCCGGTTTGGTTATACATATACGTATAATAAAACGTATGTTTTGAAATAAATCAATAATAAAAACCGGCCAAGTGCGAGTCGGACTCGCGCACGAAGGGTTCCGTACTATCCTTACTAATATTATAAATGCGAAAGTGAGTTTGTTTGTTTGTTTGTTGGTTTGTTTGTTTGTTTGTTTGTTTGTTTCTTTGTTTGTTACTCTTTCACGCCGTATCTACTGAACCGATCATCATGAAATTTTGCATACAAGTTCTCTGGAGTACGGAGAAGGACATAGGCTACCTTTTATCCAGGGAAAAAGAACTATTCCCGAGGGATTGACATTGACGCGGGCGGCTAGTCATCTATAAAAACGGCAAAAAAATCATGTCTGTTGTATGGGAGCCCCCCTTTAATATTCATTTTATTTTTATTTAATTATTTATTTTTAAAGAAAATATATAATTAAATATTCTGAGTATATTTCAAGAGTCTACCTGTTGCCGTTATCATTATCGAGCCAAAACGAGAAAAAAATGACGTTTGTTGTATGGGAGCCCTTAAATATTTATTTTATTCTATATTTTAGTTTAATAGCGGCAACAAAAATACATCATCTGTGAAAATTTCAACTCTCTAACTATTACGGTTCATGAGATATAGCCTGGTGACAGACGGACAGCGGAGCCATATTAATAGGGTCCCGTTTTTATTCTTTGGGTACGGAACCCTAATATTTTGGGTAAAACGGGAGTTGCGACCTTCCATCATTAGCTCATTTTATAGAATGATACTCCGAGACACCAATACCTGAACGGCTTAAGATTTTTAAAACACATTCTACAACAATATACATGTCTTTAAAATTATACAAAAAAAAAATATACATACAGTGGTACGTCCTTTTTGAAGTCAGTAAAAAATTGCGCGTCGCTGTTTTTCCAGAGTGTAAAGCCTATTTTTTACGAGAGTGCGGTCTAAAGGACATAAATTATGCGCAAAGAATACAAATGAACCCGCCTTTCAGCATTTGCGGGTTTGCTTAGACCCAGGTGGTCGAGGGAAATTTGAGTGCTTTGAGAGGAACAAAAGTTTAAACTTTTTTTAATGTATATTTGTAATGTGGTTTTGGAGGAGGCAAAATACTTCTTTCATATAAAAATACATACATGCAATCACGTCTTTTTCCCTAACGGGGTAGACAGATCCTTTAGAACGTTAGTGGATGTTAGGTTATAAACGGAATCAAAATATTAATGGGTTTCTAGCCGCATCGCCTACTGACATGGTTTGTCAGATTTTTGCCCATTCTCTCGGCTTCGGATATGCTCGCATCGGCTTTAACTATATGTGCAGGAAGAGAAAAAAAAATATATTAAAAAAAAATTTGCATAAAAAAAAATATAAAAGTTTCAACCAAACTACTGAACCAACTTTGATAAAAAACAATAGGAATTAGGTGTAATAATAATTAATTTAAAATGTATTGTTTAATATAACAACACGGTTTTGGATACCATATTTTTTATTTGCGACAGTAATGTATGCTATTTTTCGTTTATTAATCCTTATCCAAACTATACATTCGAAGCTAACTCTATCAATACCATCCATTATACAATATTTAACCTACGAAAATCGGCAAAAAAAACACGTTTGTTGCGTGGGCCCCACTTAAATTATTTTATTCTGTTTTTAGTATTTCTTGTTATAGCAGCAACAGCAATACATCATCTGTGAAAATTTCAACTGTCTGGATCTCATGGTCCTATACAGCCTGGTGAGAGACGGACAGACAGAAAGACGGACAACGGAGTCTTAGTAATAGGGTCCCGTTTTTGCCGAACCCTGAAAACGGCAAAAAAACACGTTTGTTGTGTGGGCCCCACTTAATATTTATTTTATTTTGTTATAGCGGCAACGGCAATACATCATCTGTGGAAATTTCAACTGTCTAGCTGTACAACCTGGTGACAGACAGACGGACAGTTGAGTGAAAGTAATAGGGTTCCATTACCGAACCCCGAACCGAACAGTTAAAAGATTGAAAAGGAGGAGTGCGATGATGCAGAGGGTCTAAGCATTATTAGTGCTTACGTAACACCCTCCGTGGTCCAGTGGTTAAGGCGTTTGCCTGTTGACCCGGGGGTTGTGGGTTCGATTCCCACCGGAAGCATACTTTGTTTATCTATTTCCAGTTTGGTTAGGACATTGCAGGCTTGAATCACCTGATTGTCTGATATTAAAGATGATTCCGTGCTTCGGAAGGCACGTTAAGCCTGTGGTCCCGGCTGCCATCTGGTAGTCGTTAAAGGAATCACGTCAGAGGCCGAGAGGCGGTTTCGAAGAACTCTGACACCAGGGTGTGCATGGTCGATTGACCGTGACACCTACTCGAAATGATGATGAGTGCTTATGTACGCTAAGCAACCCCGGGCGCGGTCACCACTGGGATGGGTGACCGCAAGTGGCATAAAATATCTGGAGCTCCTTCGTGTTTCGGAAGGTACGCTAAGGCTATCGTCATTGATGGCAATCGTTAAGCTATGTCAGATGCCTTTAGGCAGCCTGAAAAATCTGACACCAGTGTTGGCCACTTACACACATGAGAAACAAACAAATAAACATTGAAGATTCCACGTCGCCATCACAAACCCAAACCTCCATATTGTTACGTTTCGAAACCACTTCGTGCTTGTACAGTCAGGGACAGAGATACCTAACCAGGCCCTCTACCTATACAATGTGATTTTGAACCCCCTAGCTATATTGAAATCTGGTAATCAGAATCCCTAATGGAACACAGAATTGCAAGAAAAGAAGGTTAAAAACGAACAAAAAAATTAGGTTTCCCGTACAAAGTCGCCGATCAGCTGGACGAATTTCTATGAAAGGTGAAATATTTTTTTTGGTTTTTACCTTTTTATCTTACAATTCTGTGTTCCATTAGGGATTCTGATTCCCAGATTTCAATATAGCTAGGGGGTTCAAAATCACGCTATATATACGGTGAAATTTTGATCGTTCTGGACCCTTAAAGGGGTGATTCAGGCCATCGAAATGAATAACTTTACCTATGGGACCAAAGCTGGGAATTTAAAAATTTTTTTGACGTTTCCATACAAATTGGCCAGGCGGGCGAAATTTTTTGTATGGAAATGATCTTTTTTTTTGTGTTCCCAGCATTGGTCCCTTAGGAAAAGTTGTTCATATCGATGGACTGAATCACCCCTTTAAGGGTCCAGAACGATCAAAATTTCATCGTGTATATATTGAATTTTCTCTTGATGACCATGAAAATGCATGGAAAGTAAGTAGTCGGGCCGCAAAAGATTTTTTTGGGCAGCAAGAATATACAATTGGGGCACCAGAGAAAATATTTGGATAAGCTTTGGCTTTCTACCGGGAACGACAGAAAAGAAGTTTGGTTCAAGTTAGATTTTTATCATTCATTTCGTGTGTGTCACGGTCAATCGACCATGCACACCCTGGTGTCAGAGTTCTTCGGAACCCCCTCTCGGCCTCTGACGTGGTTCCTTACTGTAGTTTTTATGACCACCCGGAACGACTGAGGGCAGAAAAGATGAACTAGCTATTTAAGCTGATCGATTAAAAGTTTTTTGCTAACAAAAATACGAATATTTTGCTAACCGTTAAAATAACACCCAAAATTTAAATTTAGACTTCATGAAAATCTTTCCGTATATACGTCGTCGTGGGCGTCAGCAGGTCATTTTAGTCTCCACTGCAGGAGCATGACCCTCTCTGTACTACCGGAGCCATACTTGGCCAGAGCAGACAGAGGATTTGGCCTACACTCTCCTCGCTGGCCAGACGGGTTGGAGAGGTCTCATTGATGTTTATGAGCTTTGTTTAGATTGTACTTCCTAAGTCGCCTCTTACGACATCCACAAGACTTGGAGTGGTCCTATTCTACTCTGCCGGAAACCACACGGCGATGTCCATATATACATTTTTATGTTATTATTATTTATAGTTCAAGAGAAAATTCAAATATAGGTAGAGAGCCTGGTCAGGTAACTCTGTCCCTGACTGTACAGTAATAATGGCCAATGACCATAATCACTAGCCGTGAGGATTGTCGAGTTAGTTTCGGTCGGTTTCGAAACTTTAGGGCCCTGGATTTGAATATGGCATAATGCAATAAATTAGGCTTGGCACATCGGTTTATTTTGTGCAACTTGGACAGGTCATTAATTATAAAACAAATTAATAGCTTTGACTCTGGGTCAGTTCATAACCAGATGCGACGCGGCACGTTTTAAAATAGTGATTCGAAATGTAACTTTATTTATTAAACAAAAAGATACACATTGGCAAGATTAGAAAATGCTCCGCGGCGCGACATCACAAATTTAAAAAGGGCGCGCCTCGTTGCCTTGTTTTGCGTCTTGGTGTGAACTGACCCTTATGCGTCATTCTAATTAAAGTTTACAAATCATCGCGCAAGCACAGTAATCATTTTCATCAAATCGCTTTTACGATCGTTGCTAATTTAATAAATATATACGGACAAATCACACAGATTTATCTAGCCCCAAAGTAAGTTCGAGGCTTGTGTTATGGGATAATAACTCAACGATACTATATTTATAGCAAATACATATACAGATATACATCCAAGACCCAGGCCAATCGGAACAAGATCATTTTCCATCTTGACCTGGCCGGGGATCGAACCCGGGCACTCTCGTGTCGCAGGCTGGCGTGTTGACCGCTGCGCCACGGAGCTAGCCAATATAGCTAGCCAATTAGGACGACATCTTAGTGTCCAAGGTATCAATTTATTTGTCGCAGCCACAGAAATATATTTCTGTGGTCACAGCGATGTGTCGAGCCGCTAGCGAGCTTGTCATGTGCTTCGTGGCGTCGGTCGCGGCGATGCATTTCGCGACCGAAACCACTCTTCAAGCATCGTTGCGTCGCGTCGCGTGTCGGTGTGAATTGATCCTAAATTTTTTTTTGAAAGTGTAAAGTTTGGACTAAAATGTTGGTGTCACAATTTTAACGATTTTGCAGTTTGTTGGTAACGTTACAAATAATGTAACGATGGAAATAAATTGAAGACTTTATATTTATTCGCTTAAGTCCTTATAGTATTGTGATTAATCTTCTAAAAAAGCCTAGAAACATCCATATGCCAGGGACCGGATACCGACATTTGCAGCATATCGACATTTTGAGTAAAATGTCGATAACGGAATAAATAACTGAGATAGATACCGATATTTTTATCGCTAATGTGCCTACCCATTCCTGGAGAATGAACTGCTATAGCATACATAACAATAAAACTTGTATTGTGTCTCGTTCAGTATCCATCCTAAATTCATTCACCGACGAGAGAGACCCCGCAATACGTGCATGCAAAACGATTGGAGATATCTCGTATCGTGTCTAATATATAGCGGCGTCTCTCTCGAATAATATGGGTATACACAATCACTTTACCCAAACAGGGCAAAAGGTCTAAAGTAAACTTTAAAAGCCGTGTGGTATCCGGCAGAGTAGAATAGGACCACTCCAAGTCTTCCCGTGGATGTCGTAGAAGGCAACTTAGGAAATACAAGCTAAACAAAGCTAATAAACAACTGTGAGACCTCTCCAACCCGTCTTGGCCAGCGTGGAGAGTGTAGGCCTAGTCCTCTGGCTGCTCTGGCTAAGTATGGCTCTAGTAGCACAGAGAGGGTCGTGCTCCTGTAGTGGAGACTAAAATGGACCTGATGATGATGAAGCTTTAAATTATGTCAAGGCCCTACCTTAATCAAATAATTCAGTAAGAAACTGTCCACTAAAATTCACCCTTTTTTGTTCCAGGTACTCGTCAAATCCCTTTATCCAACGCGTTGTAAAGTTATAACAAAGATATGATGCAAAGAGGAACCGCGATTCGAGGGGTCGGCGTTGATATGGGTCTAAAATCCGCTTCAAGGCGAACTATCCGGACCTAAAAGTGAGTTGTATCTTCCAAAGCTTTTTGCGAATCGCTTTGAGCTTTTGAATACCTTAGTATTTGAATTGTATTGATACTTTCGAGATTGGAAAGAAATCTGCTTTATAAATAAACATATTTTAATACACTAGAACTTAGATAGTCCGCACACCTCATCTGTATGAAGATGTAAGCAAGTGCGCTGGTGCACACATTACTCTGATTCGGCATATGTTGTATGTTCATATTGATTGAAAGTCCGACTAAACTATCGGCCGATAGAAAGTTTGCAGTGTGCGGGACTCTTGGACGCGAGATAAATTATATCCATACTAATATTATAAATGCGAAAGAAACTTTGTCTGTCTGTCACTTTTCACGCTTCTGTTATTGAGGTAGTTTGAGGACCGGGGAAGGACGTAGCGTAGGGTACCTCTCATTCCGGGAAATTTTACTGTTTCCGAGGTATCGACATTAACGCAGGTGAAAAGCTAGTTCATTATAAAAACAAGGTTTTACTTACATTTATTCAGTCGTGACACTCGCCCTGATGATGGTCTTCGTAACAGACCAAACTAGTCGGCGATTGCGACTGAATCAACATGAATAAAACCGTATTTTTATAATCAAGCCTAGAACTTCTTCGGATCTTCCCGGCGAAATTTAAGAATGAGATACTGAGATGCTCACGGGTTACTTTTGCCAGATGATCGCTTACTGGTAAATGTAACTGGGTGCGAAAGACGAAGGTGCTTAGTGTCGAGGTGCGAACATACGCAGGCGCGAAGAGCTAAGGCGCAAAAGAACTGAGGTGCAAAGAGTCGAGTTGAAATCCGAAAGAATCCGTTTAGCCATTTTGGCCTGAAAGAATAACATACATCTTTACATTAAAATTGAAAATATGTGATGAAAAAGAACTCGGCCACAGGTAGGATTCGAACCCACGTTCCTTAGGTTAACGCCCTAAGTGTGATACCATTACATCTATACATATTCTCAAAACTTTCGCGTTTATAAGAAATTAGTAAGTATAGCCTAATTCTAATAAATAAATATTAGGGATTTTATAATAGATACGTATATAGATAAACATCCAAGACCTAGGTCAATCTGTAAAAGATTTTTTTTCATCATGACCTGACCGGGTTCGAACCCGGGTTCCCTCGTGTCGCAGGCTGGCGTGTTAACCACTGCGCCACGGAGCTCGCCTATAGATAATCCTAACGTCAGTACGGAAAACGATTGGCTATAGTATATTGTCTTTGCTATAGTATAGGCTGAAACAGGTCTAGATAGAATAGAAAGCGAATCGCGACAACAATGGCCCATTGCGAACACTTTCTACTGAAACAATGAGTTTCGTTAGTCAGACGAGCCTTTTATACTATTACCTGTACTAGCTTTTACCCCAGGATTGCCCCAGAATTCCCCCTACTGTACTGTACCTAGTAATAAAAATACTACATAAATCCTTATCCTTACTAATATTATAAATGCGAAAGTGAGTTTGTATGTTTGTTACGCCGTAACTACTGAACCGATCATCATGAAATTTTGCATACAAGTTTTCTGGAGTGCGGAGAAGGACATATGCTACCTTTTATCCCGGGAATAAGCAATATTCCCGAGGGATCGACATTGAGGCGGGCGGAGCCGCGGGCGAAAGCTAGTACATAAATAGTTTTTTTTAAATACTACGTTTTATGTGCAAACTCGGTTGGCTAAAGTTACAGAGCATTTAACTTTTTAGGGTCCCGTACCCAAAGGGTAAAAATTTGACCCTATTAATATGGCTCCTATTGCCGTGTGATATCCGGCAGAGTAGAATAGGACCACTCCAAGTCTCCCGTGGATGTCGTTGAAGGCGACTTAGGAAATACAGGCTAAACAAAGCTCATAAACATCAAGGAGACCTCTCCAACCCGTCTGGCCAGCGTGGAGAGTGTAGGCCAACTCCTCTGACTGCTCTGGCCAAGTATAGCTTTAGTAGTACAGAGAGGGTCGTGCTCCTGTAGTGGAGACTAAAAAGACCTGATGGTGAATATGGCTCCGCTGTCCGTCTGTTTGTCTGTCCTTCTGTCAAGCCGTATCTTAATAACCGTGATAGTAAGACAGTTGAAAATTTAGCAGATGATGTATTTCTGTTGCCGCTATAACACAAATACTAAAAACAGAATAAAATAAATATTCAAGAGGCTCATAAACAACAGACATGCTTTTTTTGTACGAAACCGTTCGTGCTCGAACCCGACTCGCACTTGGCCGGTTTTTGTATCACTTCGGATGAAAAGGCACCCAAAAGTTGTGAAAAGAGTGTGTTATGAACTTTTAATAAAGTCGTGAGTTGTGTCTAGTTTAAAGATCAAATATCAAAACACATTATGTAAACGTTTTCAATATTTGAGTCTTAAATAGTACACTGCTTATTAAATGGAAAAGTCTGATGATGGAGTCTGAAGGTGGCTATAGGAACTCTTAAACCAAACAAGGTACACCAATCGTGTTTGGTCTCATTGATTTGTTTTGGAAAACACTTTATAATCTGGATTCATTTATAATACAAGCTCGTCGCAAAAATGTAATGTTTGCAAAAAAACTTGTTTAAACATTTTTCGTTCTTTATATTTGTAGGAAGAGCTCTCGTTCTTTCTTCAGCAAAATAAAATAGATAAGCGCTTTCCGAGAATGTATATTACAGCATAAAAGCGCATTTCAGTCTCAGCTTTACTGAACTAACTAGCTAAGTTGTCATAACAGCCTCCGTAGTCCAGTGGTTAAGGGGATACCACTGTAAATAAGGTCGTTCTGAATCTTATTTATCTCGCAAAATACTTAAATTAGGAGTTTCAAATCTAAGTAATATGATTTTTGACTATTTCATCTACAAAAATTGAAGATGAAAACACGTTTTGATAAAATTTTCTCGATAGAAATATTTTTTGAAAAATGGTCTTCGTTCGCAGAGTTTTTGTTATTGTAGCTCAAATGCGACGAATGAAATAATGATTTTTAGACTAAAAGATAGGTTATTAGTAATTCATCAAAATGTAAATATGAAAATACAATTAACCGATCTGATTTTATATAAAATAGAAATAACGAATTTGGCGCTTACGTTTTTTTCTTTGAGCGACTCGAGACTATCTCCTATCTCATCATTCACGGGGTAAACCGCCAAGCGCTATCCCTTGCGCGCACTTGATCAGTCCTTTGCCGAGCGAAGGTACCAAACATTTGAGTCCTCGTCTTAAGGCGTTTGCCTGTTGACCCGGGGGTCGTGGGTTCGATTCCCACCGGAAGCATACTTTGTTTAGTTGTTTCCAGTTTGGTTAGGACATTGCAGGCTTGAATCACCTGATTGTCTGATAATAAAGATGATTCCGTGCTTCGGAAGGCACGTTTAGCCGGTGGTCCCGGCTGCCATCTGGTAGTCGTTAAAGGAACCACGTCAGAGGCTGAAAGGCGGTTCCGAAGAACTCTGACACCAGGATGTGTATGGTCGATTGACCATGTTACCTACTCGAAATGATGATGATGAAGCTCGGCCAGTGCTTGTTACACAACATAACAAGGTGTTTCCAAGGCTGCGCTTTAGTTTGTCGAAGCGTAACATTTGTTACTACCTCCAGGGGCGCCGACTCCGTGGTTACTAGGGGGCTCGAGCACCCATGAGAAATAAACAGTGGGTGCCGAGCACCCCTGAGAATAAACAAGACAGATCAGTAATCGCTTTTAGGAATGAACGTTTTTTCTTTACTCGACGACCCGTTTAGCGCAATGGTTTAGAGCGCCGGTTGAGACGCAAGGGTCGCGGGTTCGATTCCCGCACCAACACAAATGTTTGTTGATGAAACAGATTCTTGTGTTGAGTCTGGGTGCCACTTTTTCGAGTCACCAAATGAGCATGAATGAGCACCCATGAGGTTTTCTAAAAGCCGGCGCCCCTGACTTGCCATCCTCCTCTGTGTAACGGAACACTTATGTTCTCGTTCATGATTCTCAAATATTAACTGGAAAACTGAAATTCAATCATAAATACAGTCCTTTGTAAATTGTTCCACAATAATTCATTATATCCATCTTATTTTGTTTGTTGTGAAGCAGAATGACATTGACAGTTTGTCTTATCTATAATTGACGCGAGGAAGAAAATTGATCTATGATCTATGAAAAGTAGAACTTAAATTAAAAATATGAAATTAAAAGTATAGTTTGACTGACTTTATATCTTTAAGTAAGAACAAGGAAATAAATAATCATGATGATAACAAAAATTTGATCAAATAATTGATAATTAGATTATTCTTTTGTCTAGTTGAAAAAAAGTAAGCATTTTACGGATAATCGAGAGAATCGATTCAATCAAAATTAAATAAATATTAAAATAAATTAATACTCAGCGTAAAAGAAATTTAAATGGTAAAATTTATTATAATATCTCGTGATACCAGATTATGCTAATAGGTCGATTCAAGGGATTCTATAGATAGCACAGGGAACACTAATAATTAAAAGAAAGCTATGAGATTGTCTATGGAATTAAATTTGATACAAGGCACGCTGACCTTTATTTCGTTACTATTAGGGGTGAAGAAAGAGACAGGTAGTCTTGGAATGTTTTAGAAAGTTTTGGAACTAACCAATGGAAAAACTTTATTCAATTGAGAATTTAATGAAAAAGGTCTTATCGACAGGAATGAGCAAGGCAGATTAGTTATTAAATGTAGAGATATTAGTTAGATATTTGCATGAGGTTTTTAAAAAAAATATTGGCCAACGGTTTTTCAGTCGAAGTGGTGTGATTTCTGAGAACCGCACGGTAGCGAGTATAAAAGGCTACGGCGCCATTAGTCTGGGTCATTACGCATCGGGAAATTTGAAGAGTCAAGAGGAATTGCTGCCAGAACGCCACTGCAAGTTTTATTTTAAATCAAGAAAGAAGTAGTTTAAAGTGTGGGTTATCGCGTTATCTTGGCAAATTAGGATCGAAAAATCCCGCGAAGTCCCTTGCAAAAATATTTTAGCTAAGAAGCACATTGGTATCGTGTTCTGAAGTTAAAATATTGTAGATTCTTTTGAAATATATGAATATTAGCTTGTCCAGAGTAAATTCACTATAATAGTTTCATATACTGTAAAGTTTTGAATGATATTGAGGAAATGATGTTGGGGAGATCTTTGATTCTTCGAAATCTTCTCCGTATCAAATCTGAGATATCTAGTTTCTATTTGTTTGATTTTAATGTAAGTTTAGTAGAGTTTTGTGTCGAATTGGGGAATATATGGCCAAGATCAACGCTGGACCTCTATTCCTTATGAGAGCGATTGTTCTTTATGAGGGTAGCGGCCAAGTAGGAGTAAAAATAATTCGACATTGTAGCTGGTCGAATGGGCTGCAATTTCCAGCCTAGCTATGCTACTTGGGGCGTCCAGACGGCCTCTGTGCCTACGGAAACCTACGGTCCGAACGGTGCGCTAGTTTTCAGCTCCCTAGCCACTTGGGGACACGTCTGGGACCTCAAACCTTTGTTAGGGCGTGGAAGTCTCGATCCTGACCACAAGAGATGACCACAACCCAAGAGTGATAGGAATAATAGGTTCGTGGGCCCAAACTCTGGCTCCCTTTTACAGCTTAGAGATGACGGATCCTTGCTAGGAACCTAATCTATTTACCAGAGTAGGAAATCTGATTTTAGGAGCAGTCAGGCAGGTAGAATCATTAAAATAGGGCGAGGGAAGCTTCCTCAAATCTTTTTAGCTAGATTAGGGAGCGATCTCTTACACCGGAGTTCGTTCTACACACACACACACTTTGGGGATGGGGGGACAGTAACTTAACACCTTTAGACTAGAAATTAGGGACTGATAGGGACTAGATTAGGCCCATTAACGGTTGCGTCAGGATAAGGAAAAGAGGGGTATAGGAGATAAAATTCCATTCGTTTTCACGGTAAATCCGGTGGTAGCAATATAACCATCCAAGCTGCTGGTGGGTAGGACGTTAATAATTCAAACAATTAATCTTCGACAGTAATTTTAAGTTAGATAGTCGTATCTAATATGAAAGTGAAGTTGAATGTGAAAATATGATAACAAAATGGCATAAGTTGGTTCTGTGATAGTGACAAGTGATAATGCTGACGAAATGTGCGTATTCTGATTGTGAAAGATTCAGAGAATCTGTTTCTAACAAAGGTATGAAATTCCTAACCTTAATTTTTATGTACAAGGCCCTGATATATAATAGTGTATAGAGTATCCACCTGAATGATTTGGGGATTTTCATATTGTAAAATCACATAGATTGGCCATGAACAACTAATATCATAACTTGTGGCATAATCTCATAGCTACTTGACAATGGATTGAGTCGGAGTTGTCTATTTAATTACTAAATAAATACCTTCTTGATCTACCTATTTAGTTGAAAAATTCAGATTTGTTTAGTCCAGTGAGATCTCATAACTCTCTGACAATATATTATCATGATAATCATTCTCTGAAGGGGATGGTCTGTTGGTTCCATGGAAGTCATGTAAATTCTGTAAGGTTGAGATATTGACAATCCACATATATACCATATGATTCATCTAATTCTGGAATGAATAATGAATTCTGGGAGAGTAATGTTCCTTATATACTACCAAGGGCGAGTGTAAGGTTGACTCCAATCCCTATTTATTGAAATACAGGAATATTACAATCCTCACACGTAAATTTGATTGAATCACTGAGACAAATAAGTCTGAAGTAAATGTGCTTAAATACTAATAGACATTTCATCTCCATCTATCTCTAAGATCTAGAGTTAGTGCATAATAGTGCTTATACATAACAGCATGGCATAACATTTACATGCTTACATACATAACTACATAATTCCTGAAAATAATAGGATAATGAGTAACAATTGATACAGGAAGTATTATCATGTAAGGATGCCTTTTCTACAGTGAGGGTTGAGGTATAGTTTGACTGACAAACAAACCCTTGCTATAAAACTCCATCTGAGTACCTAGTACTACCTGCTTGTTGTAAATTCATAATTTGAGTTCTTTGCTTTTACACCTCCGTGGTGTTAATTCAAAGTAAATAAGTCTTAACTCATCCCAGCGAACACAATGAGAGCATAATGCTTGTGTAGCAGGTAATACGCTTGAAGACATTTAGTCTACCCTCTTGTCTCTGAATTAATAGTCAGACATAATTTTACTGACAAATTGCCTATCCTACTATTAGGTGGGAACAGGTACTATTTACTCTTTAATGGGTATCCCTATTGCTTTCCAAAAGAAATTAGCATACGGAGGAATCACGTCCAAGTCTGGATGACGAGTGGTACTCTGGCGGGCGGAAGGCGGGGCTCGACAGTAAACCGTAACACCAAAATGCTGGGTACATTCACTATAATGCATATCTACCACCACTGACTAATACATACAATGACAATATTAAACTATTACCTTAGACTTCTATCCAATATCTACAGTTGTGGACATCTATAACTCATTATAGATCAATATGGTTACTTACATTCTAATACTTACTATACATATCCGAAATTCAATACTATATCTATAAGCCGCTGGTAGAGGAACAATTTCTGTAGAATGAACCATGCTAGATAAGCAATATGCTCCTTAATGAAAATAATTAACCAATTCTTCATAAAATAAGGCAATTATATTAATGTGAAATAGCAGGCAACAGAAAATAACACAAAGTGCAATTTGAACAATATTTATTAGGAAAAACATAAGCGTACCTTACGATAAGGTTATTCTTATTTATAAGTAAAAATTAGTCATACACAAGGCCGATAGCAACCTTAGGCATAGCATAAGATAGGATTAGGCTTCCTCACCATAGGTTAAAATCAAAATCACTTCATTTAAGAAGGTCCAGGGGTTACTATGATAAAACAAGGGTTACTTCCGCTAGATATGATCATGCCATATAGATTTGAACAAAGAAACAAAACATTAATAGGGTATGTATGTTGATAAAGTAGATTAAGAGTAATACAGCTAGTATTTGGTGCAGTTAGGAATTCATAGTAAGGGTAGGCTAGAGAAAAAAAATATATAAACATAGGTAGGGTACATCTGTAATATGCCATCATCTTTTTTTCCGTAATTTTAAAAATGAGTAGGTACATATTTTATCGTGTGATACAAATGACGCGAGGGATCCGGCGACTAGGACTGCAGTTGACTCGGTCCGCGGTCCCAGTTGCCGGATTTATTTTATTTTTGACGTGATAGTATCACGTCTTTTTCCCTTATGGGGTAGACAGAGCCCAGGTCTATAAAATTTTATGGCCACTTTTAGCATATTAGCAGCGGTTACCAAGTCTGCGGTTGTATGGTTGGATAACAGTTATTTGACGGTCGAGTGGCCACGACTGTAGAATATATGAACCGTGGGAGTGGGGATAAGATAACGTAGGACGTTTATTCGATCAAGCATGTCATGTATAGAAAAAACTAGATACACAATCAGCGATAAAAAACTCGGCCAAGTGCGAGTCGGACTCGCGCACTAAGAATTCCGTACTATTATAAGATAAGATAATAGTTTATTTGCTGGAATACAGTACAGTGTTCTTAAATTATTAGCGCTTGTATTCCACCTTTAGATAGGCATGCAAATATTTAAATAAGTGAAATGAATCTATTAATTAAAAAAATATATTTCATCCTAACTAACATTATAAATGCGAAAGTGAGTTTGTTTGTTTGTTTGTTTGTTACGCTTTCACGTCGTAACTACTGAACCGATCATCATGAAATTTTGCATATAAGTTCTTTGGAGTACCGAGAAGGACATAGGCTACTTTTTATCCCGGGAAAAAGTATCTATTAAAGCTAGTCAAATATATATTAAAAAAAAAAAATATTGGTCCCATATTCAAAATTAAAATAAAGTAAACAAAGATAATTAATCTAAATAATCAATACTTATTAATAAATAATCAATTTCTCTACCATTTTTCTAGTTGTCATAATTAATATTATAATATATCACTAAAATCATAGCACAATACTTGTTTGTCAAAGGATATTCAGAAAGTCATTTAATTATTTACAACATTGGAAACTTTATTATTTTATTTTAATATAATTAAGTATTTATCTTTGAAATAAGTAAATACTTATTCTGTCAATATTTCATGCGTCTATTGCTGTTATTATTATCGATCAAAAAGACTAAAAACACGCTTGTGGTATAGGAGCCCCTTTAATTTTATTATTTATTTTTAAAGTGAATATATAAATAAATATTCTGTAAATATTTCGAGTCTAACTGTTGCCGTTATCAATAAGCAAAGACGACCAAAAAAGTCACGTTTGTTGTATGGTAGCCCCCCTTAAACATTTATTTTATTCTGTTTTTGTTGTTATAACGGCAACAGAAATGCATCATCTGTAAAAATTTCAATAGTCTAACTATTACGGTTCAAGATACAGCCTGGTGACGGACGGAATTCTGTAGAAATATCGAGCATGCTCACAAAATGTTACTTATGAGAAATACAAGAAAAACAACCGGACAGCGGGACATACGAAAGAATTTTTGTTCAAGTTGAAAGGGAGACGTTTTGCTTGCGCCTAGCGCACACTGGGTCAATTAGTTTCCAGTAGTACTTCAAGGCTTGAACTATTAACGCTGAATGCTTATGAGCAAAAGTTAGGTATTAATAAAGTTTATATAGTATCCACGTACCCTTGAGAGTTTGCCCGACTGCGCAGAAAAGTTACAAACTTGATTTTCGCTTCAATTCAAACGATGTTCAGTGAGCCACTTTAGTAATTAGTAAGAAAACTTACTTGGGAATCAAATGTAGGCTTTATGAAAAACTAGCTTTGCCCGCGGTGTTGCTTACAAAGTCGATTCTTCGGAAACAGTAAATTTTTCCGGGCTGAAAGGAATCCTGCGTGTTTCTCCGTACCCTAGACAAAGTGTATGCAAAATTTCATGATGATTCATTCAGTAATTTAGGGGGGGGGGGGGGGGACGTAATAACGAATTCACTTTGGCATTTCCACACTATGTTATTATTATATTATATTAATTATTGATATTATAAAGAGGAAAGATACAATTGTTTGTTTGTTTTGAATAGGCTCCGAAACTACCGGACCGATTTGAAAAATTCTTTCGCCACTAGAATTCTACGTTATTCCTGATTAATTTAAAGGCTATAGAATATTTTCGAAAATTTGAGGATTCGTATGAAAACATCGATATTGTAACCCAAATAGTCGTGATAAAAAATCAAAAAATCCAAATACCTAATCTAACCGTACGAAGGGCGGGCCGTTAGTATAATTATATAGGTAGGATTTGATAATTATATAAGGAGGATAAGACACATCTATCTCAACGATCGCATCCTATCCTAATTAAGATGCGAATGTTAAGATGCATGTGGCATAACAAAAATGATTTTGAAAAGGGGAAGTATGAAAGTCGCGCCAGTAACAGAAAAACTCCATCCACAGTCATAGAATGAGTTGGTGTGGGCATGCGATGAGGAGAGAAGCCATATCACAAGAAAGGCATTGGATTTGAAAGTGAATGAAAATGGAACAGGTGACGTCCAAGAAAAGATAGATGTATTATGTCAAGGATAGTATGAACAAGAAAGAAATCTGCTTCTTCTCGAGTCACAATGGCAATACTTTGCACTAGTCTTTAACGAAATTCTATTGTTATTAAATTAAGAAATAAACTATGGTAAAAAAATTCCAAGCGGGCGGGATTTGAACCTGCGACCTTAAGTCTGTGTACGACTTAAGGTGAGCTGACTTGAGCCTCCGGGTCTCTCATTATTTTCACAATGGTGCTCGATAGAACAAAATGGAGAGAACTGTCATGGCCGTGCCCCCACATGATCAAGTGAGCTTAGTAAATAAAGAAGAAAGATTAAAATGTGGATACGAAGCATGGCACGTGCGACAACGTTTATCGACTATCGCCATCTTTTTTTCCGTAATATCGTATAGCGAGATGGAGATTGTTTATCGCGCGATAAAAACGGCGCCGCGGGCGCCATGATACGGGTTATAAAACTCTATACCTACAAGTTTACAGGACTTAAACAGTACGCTGAAAGCTCATATGCAAAACTTGGATCTCATAATTAAGTTTATATGGGCGTACCCTTCACAAAGCAGTTTGTCCGACTTAGCAGAAAAGTTGCAAACTCGATCCAAGCTTCAATTCAAATGGCATACAGTGAGATATTGAAGTAAGCTGTAATAAAACTTACTCGCTAGTAGAAAGTAACTTTTAAAGCTTGCTGGATTGATTCAATGAGGGTGGGTATTCGAAATAATAAAAAACTTTAGTTGTGGTAGAGAAATTCATTTTTGCTGAATAGAAAAGTGCCAGCTGTGCTTCTATTCCTGCGCAGATTGTAAAAGCCAATCGAGGGAATTCGCAAAAATCTGAGGAATCATGTTAATAGGTGATGCGGCTAGCAACCCATCGCTATTTTGATTCTGTTTTGCAACTAATGCCCACCGAAATGCTTAACGTGGCCTTCAGGTCGAAAAGACCTTAGTTCTGTCTTCCCCGTAAGGGAAAAAGACGTGATACTATGTATGTATGTTGCATATTAAGCACGTCATTCATAAAATGATCAGTGTTTGCGACTCGCTCTTGGCCGGTTTTATTTTCTCCTATGCAAGAAAGACCTAACTACGGTAGTAGGTACTATGAAACTTTAGCTGTAAACGCTAAAGGCTCATATGCAAAAGTTGTATCTTATAAAGAAGTTTAAATGGAATTCACATAGCAGTTTGCCCGGCTTCGCAGAAGAGTTGCGAACTCTATTATGTTTCAATTCAAATGGCACTCAGCCAGAGATTAAATATATAAGTACTATAGGCTATTGCGAAGATTCTCATACAATGAAATAAGGCCATAATGGTAAGGTCGTTGGCATGTAATTGAAGTAAATACATATGTCCACTGGGGTCTTTATCACTCTTCCATGCTGGTTTGGGAGAAAAGAAATAACGTAGAATTCATAATTCATATATTTTTGTCAGACATGGGTAATATACATTTATAACAAGGTGTTAGTGTTACATAGTGCGCTATGCTGCGCCGTCAGGCATACAAAATTCGATACAGTTTTATTGTGTTAATTGTATATAGATTAAAAGTAAAAATGGATTGTCATGCAAAATTTATATGAATCTTAATAATCTTAAGAATGATAGCTGCTTCTTTTCCTGCCGTATCGTAAAAGCCGATCGAGGGAATGGGTAAAATCTGAGAAATCATGTTAATAGGCGACGCGGTTACCAACCACTATTTTGATCAGCAACCCATCCAAATTTTGATTCCGTTTTCCACCTAATGCCCACCAACATGCTAAACGTGGCCTTCAGGTCTTATATACCTAGGCTCTGTCTACCCCGCAAGGGAAAAAGACGTGATACTATGTATGTACTATGTATGTCTTTATCCCTAACGGGGTAGACAGAGCCTAGGGCCATACAGAGTCTGAAATAAATGTGCTCCATGACATTCTCCCATTCCTCGGAAACTCAATTTCGTGATATAAAGTAACTTGCGGGTTACTGATACTAAATGTATCTACAGCACAAAATGGAGAAAAGAGAAAGAATGTACCTACCAAAGTTGCACGAAGTTAAATAAAGGCTAGTAAAATATAGTGGCAGTAAAAGACACATTTACCCGACAACGTCTTGACAAATAATACTGCTGTTTCGTTGTTATAAACATGAGCTACCGAAATTCGGACGTGCCTACTTTTTGGGGTTCCAACCCATTTGCCTTTGTTCTCGCATATTTATTTTTCAAGACCAGTCAGCTTATTTGCTTACTTAGTGTACAACATTTTGATAGTCACTTCAAAATTACAGTTGATTGAAAGTATAACTAAATGAGCAAGATGGATACCTAAAAAAAATACAATATTTGGTTATAATTGTTGACTTATTAAATTAAAAGTGAAAATTAATGGAAAAAAACGGAAATGGTAGACACGGGTTTGAAATCAGACTGGTGACAGGCTAAAAGGTATTGCCACTTTCATCCATATTTCATTATGAGTATATAATATTATATCTCGCGATGTCCGCTACAAACGGTTTAGGGATACAGCGCTTAACATGCGTAAGCTCTTATAATGCTCACGCCTATTAGGCCATCGGACTAGCGTTACCAAGCCGGACAGTGGATAGTGTTAGGCTTTTTGACCTCTTGTTCGGCCAAATTTGACTGCGTCCGGTTCAATTCAATCACTTCAGTCGCTAGCAACGAGCGAGCAGAGACGAGAATACTGACTTGCGCAACTAAACGCAAGTTGACATACAGTTTGGCTTTTAAATATGTGTTTTATGCTAGTTTTATGCGATATATTTGACAGAAGGGCTCAAATCTGCAGAATCATGTCAAAAGGCGATGCGGCTAGCAACCCATCACTATTTGATTCCGTTTTACATCTACACCGCCTATAAGGTCTTACAGACCTAGTCTCTGTCTACCCCGCAAGGGAAAAAGACGTGATACTATGTAATTTTTTGACAGAAATCCTTGATGTTACTTAATGTCTGGCTCTGGGACCCAAAAGTCCGGCTTTTTGGACGAGTAAATCCGGCTATTTGATTTTCAGAGATGGCAACGCTACATCAGGCTCCTTGAGTTCTGACCTGCGAGGTGAATGAGTGCGATACCTCTCTAAAGCGCACATACGTGACATTAATACGAATGTATTACAGTGCAACAGTGAAAGTGTCAACAATGCCATTGTTTCAGCGATGCTATTCGGCGATAAGGCATGACAGTAAAAGTCTCTATCAGTGTGACATATGTATTGTTATTTGTCGGTACATTTTTAGGGATCCGTACCTAAATGGTCAAAACGGGACCGATAATTCTTGTGACGAAATCTATCTCTCTTTCACCGTTATCACGTAGAAACATGATAACGGTGGAAAAGAGATAGATGCGTCACAAGCCCAACGCTTAGGCCGATCGTGCCTCCCTGTCGCTAACATAACGTGTTCCACAAAAATATGTAAATTAAAATTGTATATAACATGACATCAGAAAAAAACGAAAAGGAAAATATTAAATATCATACAAAGCCCTTCAGGCAAGTAGGCGACCTATACATTTGAAGAGTTTCTTTCGGCGTCTTCTTCTCTGCAGTGGTCGGTTCCGAAACGCTAGTAGTTGTAGCTTTTAAACAATAATTAATAATTTGAATATAATATAATAAGTATTATTTAAAATGTGAATTGACGTGAAAAAGTGCCTGAAAAGGCCTATTTTCTGTATAAATGTTTGAATCTTTGAATCATTGTCGCTTTCGCTCGTTTGTACGCGGAACGTGACAATTTTATGTTCGTGCAGCTGGCGTTTACCGATTTATAAGACACGTCAAAAAGACGTGATAGTATGTATGTACTCGTATGGTCTGTATTAGCGAATGCACTATTGCAGTAATAACTGATTTTTATGCATGGTGAAATTTTGGTCGTTCTGAAACCTTAAAGGGGTGATTCAGCCCGTCAATATGAACAACTTAATTTCAATAGAGAGGATAGTTGGCAGTTACCACCAGCTTGGGATCCTGTCATCAATTTAATAAAATCTCAAGCTCATCATAAGACTGCAAGACCTTCAGACACCGTAAGCCAATACTGCGTACATTCGGAATGTTATCAACAAATATTGTAGGTAGTTTTGTATAGTTCTTATAACACAAAGACAAATGTCAACTTAGTCTACCTGCGACCATGAACTGTAGTTTTCGAAACGTTAGGTTTAAAAAGATACGCGATAATACCGTATTAAAGTGACTTTATTTAAATACCATACTTTTGCTTAATAGATTTGAGCATTTTCACAGGAAGCCGAGGGTGAAACCTAGCAATAAACTAGTCGGTAAACACCAACTATTGGGTGTCGTTATCTCGAACGCTTTCGATATGCAACAGTCAATACACTTTCCGTTCCGCATTTTTCCGCATATTTGTAATTACTTAAGTCAATTTTGAGTCTTTACATAACATGTTAAATGTCGCCTTGTCGACCTTGGGCTTTGTTTACCCTTCAAGGGATAAAGTGTCACACGTCACAGTATGCTATTTTTTTAGCAAACTGACGTCACGGCCGTTTATGACGCGCTTTATCTTTATCATATGTTGTTTAATTGACAAAAGAAAAAATACGTGTCCATTATTTTAATTATCTAACTGACATACTAATTTTAATATTCTTATTTTGGCCCAGGAAACTAATCGTAAAGTGGTAGTATAGTACTAAACTGAAGTACCATAACTGGTTATGCAGCCGTGTGGTATCCGGCAGAGTAGAATAGGACCACTCCAATTCTTTCCATGGAGGTCGTAAGAGGCGACTTAGGAAATACAAGCTAAACAAAGCTCATAAACATCAATGTTACCTCTCCAACCCGTCTGGCCAGCGAGGAGAGTGTAGGCCAAATCTTCTGTCTGCTCTGGCCAGGTATGGCTCCAGTAGTACAACAATTATAATATTCTTATTTTGGCCCAGATAACTAACCTATTCTTAAAACTACACAATAAGCTAGTTCACAAAATTTTATGAATTGGTTGAGAAATGCGACCTATATATAGCACAGACTAAGTACTTCGGGTACGATCCGGAATTCAGCATCCGATAAGGACAAGAAATTCAGTCGTCTGAGCTCCTGATTACACCGTCCGGAACGTGTCCTGAACGAAGACTGCGCGTCCTGAGAGAGCCATCCGTTGGCCATCCTGAATGCGTGAGAGGGACGCCGCTATACGTGCGATGCGATTGAAGATATTATTGTATCGTTTCTAACGTATAGCGGCGTCCCTCTCATGCGGCGATCCTAAATTCCGGATGGTTTCACTTTATGCTTCCGTTATGCTTCCGATAAGGACGTCGGAAGCCATTCTGTCCTGACAACGGATCGGCGATTAAACTGTCCGTTGACTATCCGTTGACTGAATTACGGATCCTGAATTCTGGATGGTCTAATTGGCGCTTAAGTACTTCGGGTAGGATCCGGAATTCAGCATCCGATAAGGACAAGAAATTCAGTCGTCTGAGCTCCTGATTACACCGTCCGGAACGTGTCCTGAACGAAGACTGCGCGTCCTGAGAGAGCCATCCGTTGGCCATCCTGAATGCGTGAGAGGGACGCCGCTATACGTGCGATGCGATTGAAGATATTATTGTATCGTTTCTAACGTATAGCGGCGTCCCTCTCATGCGGCGATCCTAAATTCCGGATGGTTTCACTTTATGCTTCCGTTATGCTTCCGATAAGGACGTCGGAAGCCATTCTGTCCTGACAACGGATCGACCGTCCTGAATGCGATTAAACTGTCCGTTGACTATCCGTTGACTGAATTCCGGATCCTAAATTCTGGATGGTCTAATTGGCGCTTAAAGCGCGAGCGTAGCGACTCGCGCTTCGATAGTACGACAAAGAAGAACCTAAAATTATACGATGAGGCAAACGCCGTCATATAACGCGTACTGTAAAACTAAGCTCTTTAGTGCGACAGTTAAGTGCACTTTCTGCGCTCACTTCCGCATTTTTATGCAACGTTTCAGTTCGCCATACGTGCTTGGAATAACATGAATTAATGATTGACCGTTTGGGCTGAACGTGTATCGATAACCGCTTCTAGTAATTATGTCGTCTGGTTGGATTACATCGTGAATTACATAGTGATAGGATTATTATTGAGGTGTCTCATTGCTAATTTGTCAGTGCCAAAATGTTTAAAAATAAATAAATGAATATATACGGACAAATCACACAGAAGCTAGCCCCAAAGTAAGTTTGAGACTTATGTTAAGGGATCTAACTCAACGATACTATATTTTATAACAAATACTATAGATACACATCTAAGACCCAGGCCAATCTGAAAAAGATCATTTTCCATCTTGACCTGGTCGGGGATCGAACCCGGACACTCTCGTGTCGCAGGCTGGCGTGTTGACCGCTGCGCCACGGAGCTAGCCAGTAAAATAACTCTAGAGTTTCTCGCTTTGGGTGTATTTATTATTTACTAGCTTTAGTCCGCCCGCGTCGATGTTTATCCCTCGGGAATAGTCCTTTTTCCCGGGTTAAAAGGTAGCCTATGTCCTTCTCCGCACTCCAGAGAACTTGTATGCAAAATTTCATGATGATCGGTTCAGTAGTTACGGCGTGAAAGCGTAACAAACAAATAAACAAACTCACTTTCGCATTTATAATAAGTAAGGATAAGGATTTATTTCATAACTTAGTCTATCCACCAATACTATAAACAAGCATCCTAATTAATATTAATATAATTGTAAGACAACTTACAGCTTAACTTGCCTCTAATTTTGGAATAAAATGTACAGTCGGGTCAGATAAAACTGACCATTCTAACATAGACATAGTATTACGTCTTTTTCCCTTGCGTGGTAGACAGAGCCTAGGTATAAAGTCCAAATGGCCACATTTAGCATGTTGGAGGGCGTGTAGATGGAAAACAGAATCAATTTAGTTGTTATATAATGCCTAATATTGCATGGCTTCCTATATATTAGTTGATTTTCAAATTCATTGTAAAATGAGTTGAATTAAATACCTCATTTGTAAAAGTCGGGTAGTTGTGTTAGGTGACGTAAGCCTTAATACGTATAAGGGGAAATCGGATATGGTGGATAATTTCGGCGCCGAGATTGAATCATGCGGTAGCTCAGATTGCAGAGCGTAATAGGTCGCGTAAGCCACAGAATAAGTAATTGGTCGTACACAGACCTAGGTCCCTATATATTTATTTATTCTTACCTGCGATAAACCTTATCTAAATGAAGATAAAAATGATAGCGAATTAATATTTAATTATTACCGTCGCGTCTTCCGTATCGAAACCAGTAGGTAATCGAGTTTGCTGTCGTCGCATGTCGCACGCGATGTGATTTTACTTTCATCTAGTTTGGTTATACTCATAACACAGCTGAAGCTACGCTAGCTAGGAAAACAGTAAAGCTATTTAGTGAGATTTTCAGAACTGATAAGAGTCCAAGTACAGATTTTTCTAGACAAGTTATAAGCGTCGCTTGCTGCACGCAACTGCTTTTACTTTCATTTACTAAGAATAGGTTTATCATATTATATATATTGCACACCCTGTGCATGGTCGATTGACCGTAACACCTACTTGAAATGAATGAATGAATGAAATGACACAGTATTACTTTAGGAGATTGTGTAAAGGGGAACTCAACCTATCAATATTGAACAACTTTTCCTATGAAACTGGGATCTTACAAAAATATTTCGACTTTGTCATACATTGAATTCTTTAACCCCTTCAACCCACTAGACAATATGTTTGGGAATGTAAAAAAATTGAGATGCCAATATTCGTCGGTTACAAATTTATGAAATATATTCAACAAAGTGCTAAAAACTAAAATATAAATTACTCTCCTTAAACATGCCATACGGTTTCGGGTACTTCTAACATCTCATGAGCATCTCCTTTATAAAATAGTACCTATTATATACGGAACCAAGTCAAGGGACGTCAAAATTCACTTTGCATTATTGGTATACAGAAATGATCTAGTAACAACCATTAAAACATTTATCAATTCTAAGGTAGTTTCTTGCATCGCTTAGCTACCGAATAATATCTTGCACTGTGGCGCTGGCCTTCCGAGCTCGGTGACCGACTGACGGATGACCGTGAAAATCAGTGAAGTTATTTCTTCACATGTAATTTACTATTTCATCGCTCTTTCACTTAACTGTTCTTCAAAATAGTGGCATTAGACACGGCAATGGTAAACTATGGTTTTTGGAATAGGTTGAAGTAGGTTCTTAATGAAAGTTGCTGAGGAATGATACTGTTTGAAATGATTAGTTAAATCTTTGTTAGTATTTCTTGTTTAATAAAACTGCATTTTACTAACTAGATAATATTTTAGACACTTAATAGACGCTAGCTTTTGTTTGCGACTTCGCTCGTGTGAATTGCGCGGAAATTTCCAATCTCAACTGGACAAGCGCGAGACAGCTGGTAACAGTATTCTATGTCTTTAGGGTTCTGTACCCAAGCGGTAAAAACGTCATCTTATTATAAGCCTTCGCTGTCCGTCCGTCTGACACATGGCTGTATCTATTGAACCGTTAATAGGTAGAGACTTCAATTTATAAGTAAAATTTCTGCGAAATCGTTGGAGCCGTTTCCGAGATAATAGAAATGAATGTATAAACATATATATAAATAAATATACAAGAATTGCTCGTTTAAAGGTATAAGATACATACATAAGCGCGAATAACATTAGCCTCTTTCTGGTGGGTCAGTCGGCTCAAAATTATTAAGACCTAGAAAGTTGTTATAAAGTTCCAGCAGTAAAATATTATATTCAGTAATCTTTGCTGGAAATTTGTTAGGAATTTATTGTAACTACCGCTTGCAAGAGAAACGTGTTTACGTTTAACATACATACATTCTTCTGTGAGACATTTCAACTGTCTAACTATCACGGTTCATGACATACAGCCAGGTGACAAACGGACAGACAGACGGACAGCGGAGCGATATTTATTGTCCCGTTTTTACCCTTTAGGTACGGAACCCTAAAAAACATAACATAGTAGTCGTCCTTACATTTCTTCTATAAGTGTAGTTCACAATGGAAATGGTAGCAAATGGGTCAAAAGGATATTATGATGCCCATTTCCGTATGTATTATTCATTATGGATAGGGTTGCCAAATCTTAAAACCGAAAAGCCGGACAGACGATCCAATTAAGCATGATATTTAAGTAAAAAGGCCGGACAATCCTTATTTTCAGGGCTCTGTATTAGTCATATGTTAGCATAACATGACTTTTTTTTAAAGTACATAAATTATTTTTTTTATTTACCATACGAACTTCATAAATATAAAAATTTGGTTAAATTTGAAAAGCGGTCAGGCCCGATACCGTCTAATTTGGCCGGGAACGAAGCCTGTGTTGGACTGAATCCGGACGCGTGGCATCCCTAATTGTGAACAACCCTGGCTCAGCTTATTAGGGCATTCATCTACAACGGATAATGGACTGACATAAGGACCGCCTCATTAGTGACGCGTTAATAAACAACGACATGTCAATAGATAATGGGTTACAAGTGTTGCAACACACCGAGGTTGCTGCGTTGCCGATATATGTTGGCAACTTTTCTCCTCGTAATAATTGCTCTGCAGTTAGCAAGGCTCTGGGTTCGATTCCCGACCCTGAAAAATATCGTACTACAGTTTCGCATGTAATTTGCAGTGCTGAAGTTTTTCACGCAGGTAAAACACTTAGCGAGCGACCGGGTATGAAAACTTTGCCACATCATATTGTACGAGTAACATGAAAAGTATAATCTAATATGCTGTCAAATTGCTGATTCTAGGCTCCGACATTGCACTGCTAATTATACAATTAGGATTACGTTCTTATGACGTATAATGCTGCCACCATTATGGTAGAAAATAGGTCAAAATGATATTATGTCGCCCATTTACGCCTGCATTATTAAGGCGATACCACTGTAAATAAGGTCGTTCTGAACCTTATTTATCTCGCAAAATACTTAAATTAGGAGTTTCAAATCTAAGTAATATGATTTTTGACTATTTCATCTCCATAAATTGAAGATGAAAACACGTTTTGATAAAATTTTCTCGATAGAAATATTTTTTGAAAAATGGTCTTCGTTCGCAGAGTTTTTGCTATTGTAGCTCAAATGCGACGAATGAAATAATGATTTTTAGACTAAAAGATAGGTTATTAGTAATTCATCAAAATGTAAATATGAAAATACAATTAACCGGTCTGATTTTATATAAAATAGAAATAACGAATTTGGCGCTTACGTTTTTTTCTTTGAGCGACTCGAGACTATCTCATATCTCATCATTCACGGGCTAAACCGCCAAGCGCTATCCCTTGGGCGCACTTGATCAGTCCTTTGCCGAGCGAAGGTACCAAACATTTGAGTCCTCGTCTTAATTGCGCCAACCCTAGCTCAGCTTATTAGGGACGTATAATGAACTTACATGAGGACTACCTCATTACTGACGTGTTAATAAACAACATGCTGATAAATTATAGCTCAACACACCGAGGCAGGGCCGAACTTAATAATTATGGCACTATATGCACTCTTTCTGAGATTTAGGAGCTAGGCTCAATGACAGCTCAATTTTTGTGATTTGTCCCTTCCCTATATACCTAATATAGTAACGAAAATTTTTATCAAATTTTTTTTTACTTTTTCATACAAATCGACCGAGCGGCCGAACATTTTTGTTTGAAAATGTAAATTTTTTTTGTGTTCCCATCTTTGATCCCATAGGAAAAGTTGTTCATATCTGGGTTAGAATCACCCCTTCAAGGTTCGGACAGAGATTTCTTTGGCAGAAAATACTGGAGTGGTTTGACATTTTAAGAAATGAAATTCTATCTGAACCTTCACAGTCTTAAAGACCCCAACTGGAGCACCTTTCTGGACCCACTAAGCCGGGTTTTATAGGTCTAGGGAGAAATTCGCCGCTGCACCGAGATCATCGAGCTACCGACATACGTCGGATAAACTTTGTTGTTCGCGGCAGTGAGTTCCCAGCATTGGTTTTTAGGAACAGTTGTTCATATCGAAGGGCTATTTTACTAATGCTCGTGCGTGACGTACATATGAAACTGAATTTCGTTTCAAAATTTGTTAACAATTTCAAATCTTTTGTCACTCCGATGAGCTGTAAACCCATCCTAACTAATATTATAAATGCCAAAGTAAGCTTGTTTGTTTGTTACGCTTACACGTTGTAACTACTGAACCGATCATCAGGAAATTTTGCATACACGTTATCTGGGGTACGGAGGAAGACATAGGGTACATTTTATCTCAGAAAAAGTACTGTTCCCGAGGGATCGCATTGACGCGGGCGGAGCCGCGGACGAAAGCTGCTAGTGTACAATAAAACTGTAGCACAGACTAAAAAAACGAAAAATTAATTGTGCGATGGCATAAAACGTTTCTGTAGAGGTTATTATAAAAACCATTTGTCATTCATTATCTTTTAATATTACAGTAATCCACTCAGAAAAATATTATTTCTTACTATTAAATAGCACAAGTTTAACAGAAGAGCTTAGCGAACTTTTATCTCTGAATTAAAACTTAAATATGTTTTCCCTTGCAAGCGGCAGTTACAATAAATAACAAATTTCCAACAAAGATTACCGCGACTCATAGAACAGCTTTTATTACCGCTATATTATAAAAGCTTTCTAGGTCAGATGCGCTGTTGTAATCATTTTCTAACTTATTCGACGGTAATCTGCATGACAGAGGATGTTTCTTTCATGCTAGTGGATTTAGAGGACTGGAGGCATCGGGGCAACAAAGAGTGGAGGCCCCTTGGCCCCAAATTATTTTCCAAATAAATGGGATGGACAATTGAAGAAATGGTCAACGTTTTCCATTATTTCTGTTAATATTTAATACTAGCTGATGCCCGCGACTTCGTTCGCGTGGACTTTATGACTCCGCAGAAAATGCTCATCAGGCTAAACAACTTTTATATTTCGAATCCGTCCAGTATTTCCGGAGATTAGAGTGTATAAACAGACAAACAAACAGACAGAATTTTTACTCTATATAATGCAGGTTTCGGTTGGAAGCAAAATTTATTTAAATAGAATTGTACAAATACAATAGGCAAAAACAGTGAGCAGTCAAAACGTCTTTTGTTACCAGCACAGGCCAAAGTAAGATGGCCGCCGCCGCTCTCTACGGGCGAGAGCCGGAGATCACGTGAGCACGGCCCCACAGAGCATAGCCAACCTTATAATTTTTTTAAATTGCGCGCTCCCTCTTTTAGCCGCTCTACAACCTCCCCCTCTAGTTCGAACGGCGCGAAGCAAAGAAACTGCGCGGAGAAAAGTTCGGACTAGCTCATATGCCTGCGCGGGCGGCCCCTTCTACGTTTTTCCCTAATAGGCGGTTGGATGTCGCCAAGAAACGGTGTAAGTTGCGAGACATGATACTTCCCTAGCTTAGTCCCGGTTTCCCCTTCAAGAAGATAAGTGGTATCACTTAAGATCTGTGATATTTTATACGGACCGTCACGCCTGGGATTAAACTTGGGAGTCTGCCCTCTACTGGTATCGTTCAGACCCTGCGTCTTCAACAACACAAGATCACCTACTTTGTAATCTGGAGGAGGCCGACGACCTTCGTCGGCGTACTTCTTCTGAATAGCTTGAGCTTTCTCCTGGGAATCTCTGGCATCGAGGAGCGCGGAGGATAGCTTCCTAAGGTAAGGAGTAACATTAGCCACAAACTTATCATTTTCTACGATTTCACGCATATCTATGATCGCGTCGGCTGGCGCACGCATCTCTCTTCCGAAGGTAAGGAACGCCGGAGAATATCCTGTGCTAGCAGACAGGGCGGAGTTCATCGCGAACCTCACGGATGCCAGGTAAGTATCCCACGTGGAGTGATCTCTCCCAACCAGGATCGCTAGTTGCGGTTTCAAATCCCTGTTTTTCCTCTCCACGGGGTTAGCTTCAGGATGGTAATACGGCGTGAGACACTGATCGATACCGAAAACGTTACAAACTTGCTGCATAATCTCACTAACGAACTGCACGCCGTTGTCACTCACCATCCTTCTGGGGACTCCAAATCTCAAGAATACCTCATCTATGAGGGTACGAGCACACTCAATGCTGGTAGCCTGCTTCAAGGAAAACAACTCGACCCATCGACTACAAACATCTTCCACAATCAATATCCATCGATTCCCTGCTGGCGTCTCCGGCAAGGGACCGAACAGGTCAACAGATACGACCTCAAAACGACGAGTTCCAGCGGGTGATTGGAGGAGACCGGCTGGCTTGCGGTTATCAGCTTTGTACCGCTGACAAGGCACACAGTTCTTTACATATTCAGCTACAGTCGCCCTCATACCAGGCCAGTAAAAGCGGGAACTAATCCGATGGAGTGTACGCTCCACCCCCATGTGACCCGCAGTCGGAGCATCATGAAAATCTGCAAGAACCTTGGCTCTTCCACTCATTGGTACGACCAAACACGCGTTGTCGTTATCGTCTGATTCTGGGCCACACCTATATAAAATTCCATCTGACATGACGTAACCGCGGTTGGCCCATTGTCTCCCCCTAAAGGGTTCGTCTTCCGTCTCCAATTCATTTATGATCCGTTTGATATCAGGGTCCTGAATCTGCTGCTTACGTATGTCAGAAGGACTCTGAGTCGGGAGATCGACTACAGTAAGACAAAGGCTACAACTCACCTCATCAGTGCACGCGGGCCGTGAGAGTGTGTCGGCTACGACATTGGATCTACCTGGCACATAATCGATGCGCAGATTATACTCTTGAAGTGTCAGGGCCCACCTCGCAAGTCTTCCGCTTGGTGACTTGACACTCATCAGCCATCGCAAGGGCTGGTGGTCGGAAATGACAACAACTTCAGAACCCTCGATGTAACCTCTGAACTTCATGACGGACCATACGACAGCCAGAGCTTCACGCTCGGTGGTCGTGTAGTTCCTCTCAGCGGCTGTTAGGAGGCGGCTAGCGTACTCGACTGGTCGCTCTTCCTGCCCCTCCCCCTGCATCAAAACAGCCCCGAGGCAATAACCACTGCTGTCAGTCCGGAGCTTGAACGGTTGGGTTTCATCGGCTTGCCTTAATATCGGTGCCGACACAAGTAACTGTTTGAGCTGCTCAAAAGCGGCTTGCTGATCTGACGACCACTTCCAACTGGCGTCTTTCTTAAGTAGCGTCGTCAAAGGACGGGCTATCTCTGCATAATTAGGGATAAACCGCCGGAACCAACTCGTCGTCTGCAAGAAACATTTTAGATGTTTGACGTTCTTCGGCGGTGGCATAGCCGTTATAGCGACGGTCTTATCGGGGTCCACCTGGATACCTCCAGGAACGATTAGATGGCCAAGAAATTTGACAGAATCTCTGGCAAAGAAACTCTTCTCACGGTTGACGCGTAAACTAAAGAGTGCTAATCTGTTGAACACGGCCTCCAGGTCTTCCAGGTGCCTGGGAAAAGAGTCTGATAGTACGATCAAGTCGTCAAGATAACAGAGGATGGAGGGGCAACTGCTGTTATCGGCGCACCTGATGTTGGACTTGAATCTGTCCATGAGTCTCTGAAAAGTAGCTCCCGAGTTACGTAAGCCCATCGGCATCCTCTTAAATCTATATGTACCAATAGGGGTAGTAAACGCTGTTTTGTCGCGGTCCTCCTCTGCAACGCTCACCTGGAAATAACCTGATCGCAAATCGAGCGTGCTCATGAAATTGCTGGTCTTTGCGGCGTGAAGGATGTCGTCCATTCTGGGCAGCGGATAGCGGTCCGGCTCCGTCACGGCATTGAGTTTGCGGTAGTCGATACACAAGCGTACACCGCCGTTCTTTTTCGCGACGAGTACGACGTTCGCCGCCCAGGGTGACTCGCACTCTTCTATTATATCAGCCTGCAGCAACTTATCAAGCTCCTCTACTAAGAGCTGTTTCTTACCTTGTGACAAGCGGTAAGGCGGAGAAGCGATCGGTTCTTGTTTCTCGTCGGTCCTGATGTGGTGCATCGCGAAGTCCGTAGGCTTGCCGTCAGGAGCGAAGCTATCAGCATTCCTCACTATCAGCTCATTTAGCCTGTCGCGCTGCTCATCACTCAGTTTCAGACCTTCGTCGTCTCTTAACTTAAGCTCGGTGGACTCAACACGCATCAGTTCGGCGCCAGTAGATGAAGTAAGCACATACTTCTGTACGAAACCGTACCGCCGGTCTGGTGTGTCGGCGAAACTCCACGAAGCTCGACCTATGTCTATCAATATCCCAGCATCTCTGATGAAGTCGCGTCCCAAAAGAGTCCTGGTGTCCGCTCCAGGGATCACCAGGAATGTGGTGAATATCTTGCGATCTTCCAGCTCAACTGCTACATCTCCAGCTAAAATATCACGTACCTTTCGTGTTCCATCTGCTAACCCGATCGATCGTTGTGTCTTAATGAAGCGGATACCGCCGTCCATGAGCATCCGATGCAGCATCGGACTGGCGATGCAGTGCGTGGCACCTGTATCCACTACGGCGACACCATTGCGACCTAAAATCTTGACGTCGATCACCGGTTTGAACTGATCGGGATCTACTCCAGCTGTGTACAAGGTAGGATCAGGTAAAATACGCGCGTCAGACTTATATTTCATCCGGGCAGGTCTAACCTCACCGTATAGTTGTTTATCATTAGCATTGGTCTCGAAATCTGCAATTTTACGAAAATTGTGAAATATTTCGGCTTCCAACGGGATTCTGACAAAGTCACTATTACTACCGTGTTTATCAGTGCACTTGTAAGCAGTTTCACGAATATCAGATAAAATCCAGCTGTCATCCTGTATATCGGAACTATTACAGTCTGAACCCTGTATATCGGACATATTACAGTTCGAACCCTGTATATCGGAATTATTACGATCGGAACCCTGTATACGACAACCTCGACGTTTATCATTTGATATATCGGAATAAGGCGGTTTAGGTATTTTGCAAGGCATGCATGCACAATTTGCACAATGGAAATCGGCTTGTTTATCTTTAGGGTTACAAGTTTCACACTTAGACTTGATAACACCTTGTTGGCCACATCCATAACACCTTATAGAGCTAGTTCGTTCGTTACTTTTGTCGCTAGTAATCTTTACTTTCTTTTCGGACAAATTACGACAGTTATCTACGGTATGCCCGAACACTTTGCAATAACTACATCGAGCGCGATTACGATTAACTTTGCCGTCATGTGAACTAGAGGGAAATTGAGTAGGTATAGGTATTAAGTTCGCAGACAACGTAGCGTTTTTGTTTATATTATTTTGTGCATTACTTACGGTTGGCAGTATCTGATTGGTACCTGTGGTGCCGCGCGGAACCTGACTGGCGTCCCCTTGCGTCACCTCGGCCATGGACTCCTCAACTTCACGGACCCTGTCAATCAGCTCGTCGAGTGATCTCACGCTCTCGCGCGTTACTCGTTTACGCACTTTCCGTTTTAATAAGCCGTACACTATATCTAATTTTATAGTTTCGCTCAATACGTATGGAAGTTTCGCTATAAGCGCTCTAACTTTGCACACGAATATGTCACTACGTTCTTCTTGTTCTTGCTCGCGCGCGAATATGTCGCGGAAGATCTTGTAGGCCGGTCGTGCAACGCCATACATGCCGCGTAGGCGCGCGACCGCGTCATCCCAGCTCTCTACGGAGTCCCGCACGCCGCGCCACCATATCGCTGCCTCGTCCACCAGGAGGATGGGAAGTCCGCGCAGTGCGTGCTCGTCGGTGACGTTGACACATTCTTTGTATGTAATAACTGCGTCGAGGAACGCCTCTACTTTGTCAGCGTCGTCCGCTCGTCCGTCAAAACGCGCCGTGCATTTTGCGAATGTTCCACCATGGTTGCGGGTGTCGGATGCGGATGCCGCTGGTGAAGGAGGGGTGGTTCTTGCCGACCCCATGTCGTACATTTGACTGCTGAGCGTGGTCATCATGTTCTCGAACAGTGTACGGTTGGCCTCTGCCTGAGACCGTGCGATGACTGAGATGAGAGAGGACACCTGTGCCTCCGTCATAAACGCCGACGGGCCTTCGCCAGTCGTGTTCGGAGTGGCAACTGGTGCTTGCCGGCCGGCGTCGTGCTGGGGGACCATGCGGCCGCCCGCGACTGCCGGGGATGTTTCTTCCATCGCGTCGTCGTATTCCTGTAAATCCCGGTCTGTCCGGGCCTTGGAACGCGTCGAATATGCCATTTACACGCACGTACAATTCGTTCGTAGTTATAGACACGGTTTTCACACCACGTAGACGTTGTTTTTTGTAGGTTCTTGCCACTAGGTGGGCGCCATTATAATGCAGGTTTCGGTTGGAAGCAAAATTTATTTAAATAGAATTGTACAAATACAATAGGCAAAAACAGTGAGCAGTCAAAACGTCTTTTGTTACCAGCACAGGCCAAAGTAAGATGGCCGCCGCCGCTCTCTACGGGCGAGAGCCGGAGATCACGTGAGCACGGCCCCACAGAGCATAGCCAACCTTATAATTTTTTTAAATTGCGCGCTCCCTCTTTTAGCCGCTCTACATCTATTAAATTTTTACTCTATTAGTATGTCTCCATCGCCCTATGTAATTTAATAATTTTATTTTTTTTGTAAATATATTCAATGTACAGACACATTTTTTAACTCTTTTATTATATGTATTGATAATCATGTTTGTACAAAGTAAGTACTGTGAGTAAAGGTAAAAAGCAAATAAAATATCAATGGGAAAGTTGTTTCCTAGTCTAAATTTGTTTTTTTTTTTTCCGAAGTCTCTTTTGATGAAACTCAGGGCCTTCCCCTAAATCCGGCCCTGGTTGGTGGAAAGGTCGAATCTCGAAAGCCAAATATTGACAAATATACAACGTACGAACAATATGCACTTTATCATCATAAACAAAAAATAATTTCCAAGAAATTATGTCGTAGAATTTTCACGCATATCTTTAAGTATATAAAATATATACGGTCAAATTGAGAAACCTCCTTTTTGTGAAGTCCGTTAAAAACTGGCTTGGAGTAGTTACATATTCTCTATATATCGGTTCTTTTTTAAATAGTTCGAACATTATTCATCATCATCATCAACCTACACTCGTCCACGGCTGGACATAGATATCTCCCATAGCACGACACTGAGCTCGGTCTTTATGGTCATGTAAGTGGCTTTGTCTCTTAATGAGAATAGATAGATAGAAACCCTTTATTGCACATAGACAAAAAAGAAATACAAAAGATTACGAACTAAACTTAGAAATAGGAAAATGCGCAAAAGGCCTTATCGCATAGCAATATCTTCCAGGTAACCTTTTCTTTGAAAAATCGATTGAAATTAAAGCAGGCAGTGCGGGGTAGTAAAATACTATATTGAAAGGAATATATAATTACTTACTAAATACATATAAATATTAATAAACTTAAATGAATACAAATAAAACTAAATAAACCTACATACTTTTAAATACTTATAATGATACATAAATATATGTATAATATAGAGAATAAAAAATTGTTTTAATTATTATACATACCTACCTGCTGTATTGCTTTTAATTATCCTTTGTCCAACTGGTTGATTGGAAGAGATCCCTCTTGGGTAAGTCCACCTTTTCTACGAATTATGTTAGTGTCATTTTGTATTGTCCTTTTTAGTGCAATAAAGATTTAATAGCAAACAATTGTAGATTGTTGCACCAAGTAGAAAGTAATTTATTATTGCACCGAGTGCTTATTTGGATCCCGAGCGCCAGCGAGGGCTCTAAAAAGCACGAGTGCAATATATATTACTTACTGCGAGGTGCGTAAGCTTCTTTTTTTCAACTACTTCAAGAAAAGTAGGTATGTGAAAAATAAAACTGAAGATAGGTCAAGCAATACACACGTCACTTTACAGACTACTCCATACGGCCGTCAGATTCGCCAACCTTTTTGTGACATGTGACAATTATGGCCCCGCGATAAATAAAAAAAAAGCTAAACAGTAAAGGATTTTCATAATTTTTTTCTGCTCTAGATCAGCAAAATATTTGTGCTGGATATGTAGTGCAGTTATGAAAGAATTGTAGCGTAATTGGAAGAAAAGTTCTTTTAACCTAAACCTAGGAAATTTGATTACAAAACGATCACTTTAAAATTCACGAACGGCTCTCCTTCGCCCATAAATAAGAATCGCAATGCATTCGGCGAGTACATTTGCACGTGCGTTGCACCCGGAACAGAGTTGCGACATGGTTACCACATGTTATGTATTGGAGAGATCGGGGGTAAGAACACGTCAGTACTTAAGTAGGTACTTAAGTATAGGCCCCATCTTCGAGAGATTTAAATAAATTTGATTAATAATGTTGTTTTTTCGTGTGTGTAAGTGGCCAACACTGGTGTCAGATTTTCAAGCTACCTAAAGGCATCTGACATAGCTTAACGACTGCCACCAATGATGACAGCCGGGACCAACGGCTTAACGTGCCTTCCGAAGCACGGAAGAGCTCGGGAATTGTTTGTACCACTTGCGGTCACCCATCACAGTGGGGACTGCGACCAGGGTTGTTTAACTTACGTAAGCGCTATTAATTTTCACGACCACGGGCCCATCGGGCTCCTCATGTTACCCGATGATAGTAGCTCGCAGTAATGGCTCATGGAGCCTTTTTAAGCATATTGTTGTTATATCAGGAACAGAGTTGCGACATCGTTACCATATGTTATGTATTGAAGAGATCGGGGTTAAGAACACGTCAGTACTTAAGTATAGTCCTCTTCTTCAACTGATTAAAATAAAAATACTGTATAGACCATCGTCTCAACGCGATTTTCAGATGTATAAGATAGTGTTTGGGGATATATATATCATAAATAGCTGTTGCCCGCGACTTCATCCGCGGCAATTTCTGTTATTATGATAATATATAATTAGTATAGATGAATAATTTTTCCCCGTTTTTAAAACATTTTTTATTGATGCTTTGCTTCCTACGACCAATAGGTCGTAGCGTTATGTTTTATAGCCTAAAGCCTTCCTCAATAAATGGACTATCCAACACTAAAATAATTTTCGAATTTGAGCCTTTCGTTCCTGAGATTAGCGCGTTCAAACAAACAATCAAACAATCTCTTCAGCTTTATAATATTAGTATTAGTATAGAAATATGGATGCGCACTTCGGTAGTGAACATAAATATCCAATTTCTTACATCCGGTTAGGAAGTGTATAGATAGAAGTTATGGAAGGTTCAAAAGTTCAGAATTTGTTAAAAAAGTTACGTGATTGTGTTAAAATTTCTTTATAAGCACTATCGGCAGTATTGTTCTTATTTTTTCTTTATTAAGTATATATATTTAATATTCTTATTTTTTTTACTAATTATTGAAGTAGGCATTTGTCTCCCATCTCACCTGATGGTAAGTGTCTTAGTAGTTTAGACTGATTTCTGTCACGGTTCTAGGAAGCATTTGACAGTTGGTTGCTATATGTCCAAAATGTATGTACTTGATAGTATAATGAAATCATGTTCAGGAGTGAGGTCATTTTCATAAAGTAATATAAACCTTTTCTTTCTCTTTTCTTTCGAAGCCTTTTCAAGATATGAATGTGTTTTATGTGGCAGTCAGCCGTGACCCAGTGGTCAAATGCTTCCAGAAACCGCGTTGGGACGAACGGTCTAGTAGATTAATCTCTAAGCATATATGTCATACCCGAAACAGAGTTGCGACATGGTTACCACACGTTATGTATTGGAGAGATCGGGGGTAAGAACACGTCAGTACTTAAGTATAGGCCCCTTCTTTAAGATATTTAAATAAACACTGTAGATTAATAATGCTACCCGATAAAAGTAGCTCGCAGTAATGGCTCAACGAGCCTTTCTAAGCATATTGTTGTTATACCCGAAACACAGTTGCGACATCGTTCGTTACCACACGTTCTTTATGGTAAAGATCGGGGGTAAGAACATGTCAGTACTTAAGTAGGTACATTGGTATAGGCCCGTTCTTCAAATTAAAATAAAATACTGTAGATTAATAATGTTACCCGATAATAGTAGCTCGCAGTAATGGCTCAAAGAGCCTTTCAAAGCATATTGTTGTTATACCCGAAACACAGTTGCGACATCGTTACCATAGGTTCTTTGTGGGAGAGATCAGGGGTAAGAACATGTCAGTACTTATAAGTAGGTAAATTGGTATAGGCCCGTTCTTCAAATTAAAATAAAATACTGTAGATTAATAATGTTACCCGATAATAGTAGCTCGCAGTAATGGCTCAAAGAGCCTTTCAAAGCATATTGTTGTTATACCCGAAACACAGTTGCGACATCGTTACCACAGGTTCTTTGTGGGAGAGATCGGGGGTAAGAACATGTCAGTACTTAAGTAGGTACGGTTACCTGCTAAAGTCCATACACAGCCTTAAGGAGATAATCGATTGCAGTGATCCGGCAGCCATATATATTTAAAAATATCATGAACCTTATTCCACATGTTTAAGGTTGAAACAGCTATTATTTTTAAAAATTATCTGCAGCTGCACACGACTTTTTATGCAACTTCTATATGGACTTTTGCAGGCGACCGTCCATTGGTATAAGCCCCTTCTTTAAATTAAAATAAAATACTGTAGTTTAATATTGTTACTCGGTGGTAGTAGCTGGTACTAACGGCTCTATTTATATTAGCGTAGAACTGAAGGAAAGCTATGTTATGCACCTCCTCTAGTGTTTCAGATGTCCATGGGCGACGGTGACAACTTTCCATTAGGTGGCATGTCTGCTGGTTTGCCGTCCAATATACATGAAAAATCTTCTTAATGCTCATTGTCTTTGAGATTCAGAAGAATATATGAATAAATTTTTTTTTTTTACTAAATGTTGGATTGGGCATTTGTCTCCCATCTCACCTGATGGTAAGTGACGATGAAAACGAGAATGTTACATGTTACAATTTGCGGCATAACCAGCTGTATCTTTTGATTGCGTTGGCTTAGAAGTTTAATTTTTCACAGCTCCAAGGGACGATAGACCTGAGTATTTGATATGAGTTTCTGTTTGATACCTCTACGCGTTCCTGAGAAAAAGGGTCTTGACAGACCGACGGACAACCAAGTGATGCTATAAGGGTTCCGTTTTTTCTTTTTGAAGTACGGAACCCTAAAAAATAAAAAAAATCTACATTTATTGTGCCATTTTCCCATAATTTGTTCTCAGTAGAGTAGCCACCATTATCAGTTAACGAGGAACAAAGATTCCCGCGCTTTTCAATCCCATCACATCATTGAATGCAAATGTGCAGTATCAGTCCATCCGATAACATGGTTACCTACATTACGTAACGAGATTACCGTTGTAATCATATATTAGGTCTCCGATACGCGTAGTGTACGTGGTAGGGTATTTATTACTTTACTATTCGATTTTAAGCTTCCGCGGTCACAATCCTTACTATATCTATACTTCTTACTTCTATACTATCTATACTTCTATAGTAATATTATAAAGAGGAAGATTTGATTGTTTGTTTGCATCAGAACCGATTTGCAAAATTCTTTCTCCATTAGAATCGTACATTAACCCTGATGAACATAGGCTATTTAATAACCTATATCTTCCCGTGCGAAGCCGGGACTTAAGGGCCGGGTAATATGATAAATGCGATAGTGAGTTTGTTTGTTACGCTTTCACGTTGTAACTACTGAACGGATCATCATGAAATTTTGCATACAAGTTCTCTGGAGACCGGAGAAGGACATAGACTACCTTTTATCCGTGAAAAAATCACCTACTATTCCCGAGGGATCGACATTGACGCGGGTGGAGCCGCGGGCGAAAGCTAGTCACTAGCGAGAATCGCTACTTATTTACTTATCAATGTTGCCAATATAATATAAGGCTAATTCAAAAATTTAATATATATATTGTTATGAAAAAAATCAGCTTTTTTTGTTTTTTCGTCTGTAAGTGGCTAACACTGGTGTCAGATTTTTTCAAGCTGCCTAAAGGCATCCATAGCTTGACGACTGCCATCTAAGATGACAGCCGGGATCAACGGCTTAACGTGCCTTCCGAAGCACGTAAGAGCTCGAGATATTTTAATGCCGCTTGCGGTCACCCATCACAGTGGGGACTGCGCCCAGGGTTGCTTAATAGGATAGACGAATAAACAATAATCTACGGGTCCACGGGCAAAAATAATTGCGGTAATTTTTAATTAGTTATACTTTACGAGTAGTTTTCGAAGTGAAAACTTCTTTAGCGGCGTCGTACACTTTTTGGGATGCGTAAAAAATGTATAACTCGCGTCAGGACACGTGACCTGATCGAAAATTCGTAAGACGGACACGTGACCTGAGACCGCCGGCGCGGCGTAGGAGAGGAAGTAATGTCCGCCTCTCTTTCTACCGCGCGGCGAAAATGTATGCCTGCTCCTTCAGTTTTCACTTCTGCCGGCACTCCCGGAGTGGACCCGTGGTTTTTTTTTTCGACTTCGATGTGAACTTCCAAGTTTGATGACTGTTACATACATACTTATCATGCCTGTTTCCCGTAGGGTCGACAGAGACTATGGATCTCCACTTGCTACGATCCAGACATATATCTCTAGCTTCGTCCAAACTCATTGCTCTCCTCATACAAGCTCGACGGTTTCGGGTACTTCTAACATCTCCTTTATAAAGAACGTCTGCAATCTGATCGCAGGACGTTCTACGAGGGCATTAAACTTAGCCATAAGAAAATTTTTGACGTGAACAATTGTTGAGAAGTGAAATATGACAATTAATAAGGATTCAAAGAAACCTATATTGAATAAACGTTTTTTGAATTTTGGTTGACCCTGAACATTATTCCCATTTACAATGGCTTTATATATTTTCTTTGTTGTTCTTCTTTCATTCATCCTTTCAATGTGGTCATATCATCTTAACGTAAGAGAACAAAGGTCACCGACATAGCTCAGCGGATTAGCTCTTTGAAGTGGCAGCGATCGGGGCACATAGCGAGTAGAACCGATGGTCGATGGGGCAGAAGGGTTCTCGATTGGCAACTGGTCGTATTGGAAATCCTTGGGGGGGAGGCCTATGTCCAGCAGTAGACTTCTTGCGACTGATTTGATGATGATGATGATGAAATCATCTTAACATTCCTTTCTCAAACTTGATTACAGCATCATCTTTCAAACCACAAACACAAAGGACCTAAACTTCGCCATTGGGGTCTATGACCACTGAATTGTCTGTGATATAACTTGCGAAGCCCGCAGCTTACAGAGCCATTCTTTTTGTAGCTAGATCGTCCGTGCTTCGGAAGGCACGTTAATCCGTTGGTCCCGGCTGCCATGAGCGACGTCTGATGCTTTAGGCAACTTAAAATAAATAAATATATACGGAAAAATCACACAGATTGAGCTAGCCCCAAAGTAAGTTCGAGACTTGTATTGGACACTTACATACACGAACATCAACAACATCCTTTTACTTAGTGTGGTTGTAGGTTAAGTAATGTAGGTAACATTACATAACTTAACTACAACCACACTTCTAATTGCTGAGCTAATCGGAGTGACCTTTTGACTTTATTTGTTATGATGTAATCTCAATTAAAACACTACCTACATCCGATGTTGGATCAATGGACCAATTAACACCAATCGTGTTTGGGCTCATTTGATTTGTCTTGGAAAGCACTTTACAGTGGATTCGTTTATAATATAAGCTTGTTATAACAATGAAATTTTTGCAAACATCTATATATATTATACTAATATTATAAATCTGAACAGTTTGTTTGTTTGAACGCGCTAATCTCAGAAACTACTGGTTCAAATTGGAAAATTCTTTTTGTGTTGGATAGTCCATTTATTGAGGAAGGCTTTAGGCTTAAACATCACGCTGCGACCAATAGGAGCGAAGCATCAATATAAAATGTTTTGAAAATGGGGGAAAATTATTCATCTGTAAAACCTAATTAATCATAATAACAGAAATTGCTGCGGACGAAGTCGCTAGTCTTATATATATATAAATATATAAGGGCTATATCACACAAATTGAACTAGCCCCACAGTAAGTTGTGAATTTGTGTCGTAGGATACTAACTCCACGAAACTATATTATTATAATAGACTTATATAGATAAACATCCAAGACCCAGGTCAATCTGAAAAATAACGTTTTCCATCATGACCTGCCGGCCGATTTGCTAACTCAGTGACCAACGTTTTGATAGTCACTTCAAAATACATTGCGGGTTTCCTTTGTTTGATTATTTTTATTAAAGATATATAAAACGCAATGTACTTTGAAATGACTATTAAAACGTTGTACACTGAGTTAGCAAATAGGCCAGCTGACCGGGGATCGAACCCGGGCACCCTCGTGTCTTGTTTCGATACATCACATAAAATGCATCCAATTATTTAAAAAAGGAAAGTAAATAAACGGGCCGCAAAATTATTATTTGGGCAGCAGATTTTACAATTGAGGCATCAGAGAAAACATTTGGATAAGATTTGGCTTTCCACCTGGAACGACTGAGGGCAGAAAATAAATTAGTTTCAACTTAGTTTTTTTTTATGTACACCCAGAACGACTGAGGGCAAAAACGAAATTAGGTGACCATTAGTTGCTGCCCAACTAGCTATTTTAGCTGACCGATTACATTTATTTGCTAACAAAAATATGAATATTCTGCTAACCGTTTAAATGGCATCCCTTAAAAAATTCTAACAACGAATTATAATTTACAAAATGTAAAAACAAAGGGCTAATTCATTCGTTTGATGGCTCCGCTTGTCACTCTAAGCACTTGGCGAACTGAATCAGTTCGCCAAGTGCTTGCTCAATTAAAATCATTACGGTGACACAAAAAGATTTTGAATGAAAACAATGTAGCTCGGTATATTATTAGCCGTGTGGTTTTCGGCAGAGTAGAATAGGACTACTACAGTCTTCCCATGGAGGTCGTAAGAGGCGACGTAGGAAATACAAGCTAAACAAAGCTCAAACATCAATGAGACCTCTCCAACCCGTCTGGCCAGCGAGGAGAGTGTAGGCCACATCCTCTGTCTGCTCTGGCCAAGCGTGGCTCCGGTAGTACAGAGAGGGTCATGCTCCTGCTGTGGAGACTAAAATGTCCTGGTGTTGATGATGATGATTGGTAACTTATAATCAAGAGATGTAAAGGCATGACGAAAGGTATGTTTTTGTAGGCTTTGGTCAGGGGCGTCATCCCCAAAACAATAACAACTAAAAACAGAATAAAATATTTAACTGGGGCACACAACTATCGTGATTTTTTGCCGTATCAATAACGGCAACAGGTAGATGCTTTAAATATTTACAGTACTCTTAATAAATTAAGAAATAAAATATGGTGAAAAAAATTCATGTGGTAGCTCAGATGGTAGAGCATAGGTCGTACATAGAGCTAGGTCGCCGGTTCAAGTCCAGCATGAAATTTTTTCACCATATTTTATTTCTTAATTTACTAAGAGTATATCAAAATAGCATTGTGAATGCAAAATAAAACACTTATAAAAATATATTCACAGTATATTTTTTGTTGCACTTAAAAATATATAATTTAATTAAATATTTAAGAGGGGCTCCCATACAACAAACATGATTTTTTTAAGGTTGCGTAGGTAAATGGCAAAAAACGGAATCCTTATGGATTCGTCGTCTGTCTGTCCGTCCATATGTCACAGGCACTTTTTCCGAAACTATAAGAACTGTTGAAACTTGGTAAGGAGGTGCATTATGTGAATGATAAAACAAAACAATGTATATGATGTACATTACCATAAAAACTTCCACCGAAAATTGGTTTGAACGAGATCTAGTAAGTAGTTTTTTTTAATACGTCATATATCGTAAACCGCAATTTACCTTTCATTCAATGAACTCAAATATAACAAAAACTTTTATATTATGGTACTTGCTGTTACAGAACCCTCCGTGCGAGAGTCCGACTCGCACTTGGCCAGTTTTTTTACTGACATAATTGAATAGAGCTTTTGTTTATTACAAGTGAAATTAAATAATGTCAACAGCAATTAAGATACTGCAACACAATAATGAACATAAAAATTTAACTTTAATAGATCAACTTTTTCCTGACCTTGTTTTTATTTCGTTTTATTTCTCTTAATTAAGCCGTAACAATCCTGGCTTGCTTAATTATAATTTGTGTAAGGCCGCTTAAGAAACTGTGACAGGCACGGAAAAAAACTTTTAAAAATCGCAATCCTTTTTTACCGACTTAAAAAAATGAGTTTGTAAAAAACTTATTTTATTTGAGTGGGTATGCTTTCAAACTTCCTTTGGTTGCCCATTTCAGGTCCCATTTGAATGTCATGAAAATCGGTTTAGTTTATTAAAGTATAGCTGTTTTCCCGCGACTTCGTCCGCGTAAAACATAGCCTATGTTCAGCGCAGATAGCGTAGCTTCCCAACTGTGAAAGAATTTTTCAAATCCGTCTAGTAGTTTCGGAGCATATTCGCGTCAAACAAACAAACAACTCTTTCCTCTTTATAATATTAGTATAGTAGTATAGATATAGATTATTTCGGATATCAACTCATGTATTCACACCTGTATCACGCTTTGAGTAATGGGTAGTAAGTAGCTAATTCCTTAACTATGTCAGCTACTTAAGGGGTTCTTTGTAGTTGTGGCATAGTTACGGCACATGGCCCTTAACAATTTGTGATAAGATTTTCTAAGTAACAGGAGTATCTGGACAATGCTTCGAAAGTTAAACGACTTTTGTCAACGTTGAAACACGATATCTTGTTTTATTTACGAGTATGTTTCTATTTAGCCGTGTGGTATCCGGCAGAGTAGAATAGGACCACTCCAAATCTTCCCGTGGATGTCGTAGGAGGCGACTTAGGAAATACAAGCTAAACAAAGCTTATAAACATCTAAGAGACCTCTCCAACCCGTCTGGCCAGCGTGGAGAATGTAGGCCAAGTCCAAAAAAAATAATTCAAAACGTTTATTCAGAAAATAGGCCTTTGCAGGCACTTTTTCACGTCAAATCACATTTTAAAGGATCTAATATAGTCATATTTATATTATTACTTAATGTGCAAAACCTACAGACTACTAGCGTTTTGGAACCGACCACTGCAGAGAAGAAACGCCAAAAGAAACTCTTTTCAACAGTATTGGTCGCCTACTCGCCTGAAGGGCTTTTTTATTTTATCATATATCTTTATCATTTATCATCTAATTTCTTCATTTATCATTTTTTTTTCATTTTATGATTACAATTTTTATTATATAGGTACATTATTATTTTTTGGAACATATTATGTTAGCGATCGAGTGTGCAATGATAATATTTTACATTACACAGTCCTCTGGCTGCTCTGGCCAAGTATGGCCCTAGTAGTACGGAGAGGGTCGTGCTCCTGTAGTGGAGACTAAAAAGGACCTGATGATGATGATGATGATGATGTTTCTATTTGTTTCTCGGTATTTAGTTTTCTACGCCTTGTTATAATTTATTTTTCAACGTATCTACGAAATGATGGTGTTATTAATGTAGTTGATCCGACTGAACCCCTGCCGACAACTTCCACGAATCCACAGGTTTGATCACAGACGACGCAACGAGGCGGACAACTACCAGCCCGCTAAGTAAATCTCACTACAGCAGCACCGTGACAGTTTATTTTAGTTATTCCACTTATCCTTACTAATATTATAAATGCGAAAGTGAGTTTGTTTGTTTGTTACGCTTTCACGCCGTAACTACTGAACCAATCATCATGAAATTATCAATGCATACAAGTTCTCTGGAGTACGGAGAAGGACATAGGTTACCTTTTATCCCGGGAAAAAGTACTATTCCCGAGGGATCGACATTGACGCGGGCGGAGCCGCGGGCGAAAACTAGTTGTTCATAAATATGTCATTTCTTATCAAATAACACCGATTTCACACTATAAACAAAATCATATCACTCTACATTTTAGTACGAAGGTTCCTAAAAAAATATCAGTAGAATGATCTCACCATTAAAGATTCCGAAGATAAATATATACGGACAAATCACACTGATTGGATCTAGTCCCAAGTTTGAAATTTGTGTTATGGGATACTCTAAACGATACTACATTTTATATTAAATAGGTGCATATATAGACAAACATCCATGGGACAATCTGAAAAAGATAATTTTCCATCTTGACCTGATCGGAACCTTTCGATCCGGATTTATGGAATTTTACTAATATGAATATGCATTCCTTTTTCAAAAAATGTCTACATAAGAAAAAACCGCTTCTTCCTTTGGGGTTTTTGCCACCGCCCATTTCTAGTAGAGATTTTTTTAGTATTAAATGTTACATAATACATAAGTGATTTATTAACTCGATTCTAAACTACATTTTTATGAGATGAGTTCGATAAAAACATTAAAATTGATCACCTAATCGCTTACCTTTGAAACATTATATCAATTACACAAAAGTGATTTGTCAATGCGCTGTCATATTTAAATTTGCAGCTGTCAAAATGTTTACGATGGTTGTCAATCAATGAAAGACGCGGCTTGTAAAGAACATCAAATCAACTGACTGACTCCGTGGTCTATTGGTTAAGGCGTTTGCCTTGTAGACCCAGGGGTCTTGGTTCGATTCCCACGGAAAGTATACTTTATTTAGTTGTTTCCAGTTTGATTAGGATATTGCAGGCTTGAATCACCTGTTTGTCTGATAATAAAGATGATTCCGTGCTTCGGAAGGCACTGGCAGCCGGGACCAACGGCTTAACATCTGGTAGTCGTTAAAGGAACCACGTCAGAGGCCGAGAGGCGGTTCCGAAGAACTCCGACACCAGGGTGTGCATGGTCGATTGACCGTGTCACCTACTACAATGATTATCAGAAACTACAAATTCATGTTAACCGAAGCCGTATTTTAAGGGGTGATTCGGCCCATCGATATGAACAACTTTTCCTATGGGAACAAGCTGGAAAATCAAAAAATTACATTTTCAAACAAAAATGTTCGGCCGCCACAGGGTTTTCTTTACGTATTATATATGAGCAGCCGTATAAAATTCTAGTTTTCAAATATTATTAATCCTTTTTTATGTTACGGGATAATATTTTACGAGTATATCAACATCAATAAAGTAACTTCACTAAATTCCTTTTCGAAATAAAGGCATTATAAATGAAGATTACCTTTTAGGATCAGGCACCATCGCAAATTGTAATATTTCATGATTTGTCTGTGACCTTTGAAAAACCAAACCAGTTGTCAAATCATCCACATATAAGTTATGACACACCTCACACACCGCACATTATATTCCATTTAGTAATTAGACTGCCATGCTGACATTAGATGCGGTAACAAGAAAATTGCTGCTTATTTGTTTTTACTTTACGTACGTTCCGTTTCAAAAGTAGGTCTCAGTAATTGCCGCTAACTTTGGTCCATCGCTCGTGTTTTGCGTATTACGAAACGTACGTGGGAATTTGGGTGATATAATACGGGAAGTATTGTACCTAATCGTTTTGTTTGTAAAATGTGTGTTTATTTGTGTAGACCGATATATAGTATTATTCTGTATCTATAAATAGTCTATGAACGACTTAAGGTCGCTGGTTCAAATCCCGCTCGCTTGGAATTTTTTCACCGTATTTTATTTCTTAATTTAATAAGAGTATATCAAAATAGCTTTTTGAATGCAAAATAAAACACATAGACCGATATATGATTTCATTTAAAAACGAAATAGATCCATCTAATTTTGCATCTTAGGATCACATAGAACGCATTTGGACGAAATTGGATATATAGATAGTTTATTACCTGGATTTACTGCCGGAGTGCAACCCTTTAAAAAGTGATCACCGCTGCCCATAGACAACTGCAACCCAAGGTGTAACAGGTGTGTTGCCGGTTGTTTCGTTAGTATCTGTGTGATTTTTCCATATACAGGATGATTTTGAATTACCTGGTACAATGTTGGAATCAGAATGGATGTGTATCTATATATGTACTTGTTATAAAATATAGTATCGTTGAGTTAGTATCCCATAACACAAGTCTCGAACTTACTTTGGGGCTAGCTTAATCTGTGTGATTTGTCCGTATAAAAAAAAATCCCTAACATCATATACAGCTGCGAGAAAAATATAGGTATTTATGAAAAAACTTAGACTTTCCATAGAAATTTGACCAGATAATAGTTTTGTGTAGAGGCTCAATGTTTTTTTTTTCTCATTTTTACCTTTTTTACCTGCAGGTATTATTCTATTAGGGATTTCGATTTCTGTAAATATATTATTTATTGATTTATTTACGATACCCATGCTGTCAAAATCAAATAATGTAACAGTTCTTCTTAGATGTAATGTATGTATCTACCCTTGTCCTTCTCAATTCCCATGTTATCTTAAATGTTGCATTTATTACAAAAATAAGACATAGACAAAGACATTTAAAGTTTGTTCATTGTACCGACTACGAAACCCTAAGAACAAGCCCCAAACTCCAATTTGGGTCCTTGGCAAACCAACTTAACATAATGAAGATAGCTTCAAGTTTCGTCAACGAAGAAAGTTAAATTAATTAAATGTTCATTATTAAATTGCCCTCTTGTCTTCGCCACGAACTCTACTCCCTTTCTTCAGCAGCCTAAGACTGGCTTAAGAACTTAAAATTAAACATTTAAATTTTTCATAGGATTCTTGCTGACCATGACATACGATATGATGATAATTTAATTGAATTCCTAAACAATTCTTTTTTCATCAGTACCTCATCGGATTTTTTATGGCAATTTTTTTTGTAAAATGCTTTACTTTTTTACAATAAAAAAAATGCGACGACATGGCCGAGGTGGACAAATAAAAATTGGAATTGTTGGGCGTCTCGGCGGGGCGCGTCGCGGAACAAGCGCCTAATGGGCGCACCCCAAGATTGCTACCATACCGTAACCGTTCTGTAAAATCTATAACGAATTAGAAAATAAAGCTAACTACACAAAAATCACATATAAAGGTATCACACCAACACGTGAGGTTGCGTGTGCCAGTGGTACTATATGTAACTAGACGTTTTTATCGTTGGTATTATATCACATAATGTCATCGCATTTCCCACGTTTGACACGCAAATATCACTTGCATACACACGAAGTTTTCTTTCCCGATGAATAGATCTATCTATTTTTAATTAAACGACTGTCCACAGAATGTATACATGATGAAATTTTAATCGTTTTGGACCCTTAAAGGGGTGACTCAGACCATCAAAATGAACAACTTTTCCTATGGGAACAATGCTGGGAACTCAAAAAAAATCGTTATTCCCATACAAACTGGCCGGGCGGCGGAACTCTTCTGTATGGAAATGACGAAATTTTTTTTGATATTTCAGCATTGGTCCCATAGAAAAAGTTGTTCATATTGATGGTCTGAGTCACCGCTTTAAGGGTCCAAAACGATCAAAATTTCACAATGTATATGTTAGTTATTCCACCGTAACTTCCATGACTCGACGGATCTGGATGTTATCGTTAGATTTTTTATACCTAGGCATGTTACCATAGAAAAAGTTGGTCATTTCGGCGGAATGAGTCATCTTCACAGGAATGTCGGTAGTTAACATGGCGAGCTCCGTGGCGCAGTGGTTAATTACCACGCCAGCCTGGGTCAAAGTTCATGAGTAGGGGCTCGTGCTCAAGGATGCACCTTGATAGATAATAAAGATTATTAAAAATAAAATATTATTATCCTAGTATTTTTTACGCAAGATGATCTATCTGAAAACATTCCTGGATACCTCAGGATACCTCCAAGACTAAAACTAGGAAAATGGTACGGTTGGCAACCCTAGGCTAGTCTAGATTTCACGGTCCGTCGCGTTGACCTATCGCGTTGCTAATTGATCGTATTGCTCCGCCAATGACAACCGTAATGACATCTAAGTACAATCATTACCGGGTCATTTTGGCATATCTAAGGCGACGTAAACCTCTATGTCGTTTCGCGTTTCATTGGATTTTAATAAATGATGCTGTTGTACAATCTTTGACAAACAGAGTATAGGATTAATTGCATTTTTTGTTGATTTCTTTGTATACATATTACTATCTTATTCTTTGTATATAGATTTCTTTGGGTCACACTGACAAATAAAAGTGCTGACTTTTTACTGCCTACACAAACTTAAACTTGCTATCTTGCTTAGCTACACCTCCTGGAAATAAATTCAACATGTACTTGGCTTAAGTAAATTTTATGTTATATGAAGATGTAGAGTCATATTGCAGTACTTGAGTTGGCGCTCGAAAACCCGCTAAGTTCACACGAGCGTGACGGTTATGAAGCTACTCTGATGTAGTTTTTGATTATAATATAAGTTTCGACTTGAATCAAGTATTTTTATTTATTATGGTAGGTATTTTTGTTTGTGTTTCTACAATAAATATTTTTCATTTCATTTTATTTAGTAGTTTAGTTGGTATCGTTTAGTGATGTTAAGTTTTTCTTAAATATTGTGAAATTCATCTTTATTAACAGCTTTATATTCTCTTGCCCTTCGCTGTAGAAACTTTGGGTCCCAGGGGCACTGAAGCCAAAAAATAAATGGCTTAGCTATTGTTTTAGCTCTCGTTTCTGAAGAAACAGAGCGAAGACCTATCTGGTGGTTAGAGGGAAAATATTGGAACATTTTCAAAATGTTGAGTTCTTCCCCATCTTCGAACTTATATTTTATTATTATTATTACTAGCCCGTTAAATCCCACTGCTGAGCAAAGGGCTCTCTGCTTCCACTCTTCCACTCTTCTCTGTTCCGAGCTAGCCGTCGCAGCCGCGAAGGTAAAATAGGATTAGCCCGGGCACGTCAACCGTATGCCATGAGAGCTTTGGCTGGATTTCTGTCAGCATTGACCCCAACAAATGGACACCTGGAAATCCTGGGCATAGATGGCCGACTTAGATGCGCACTGTAAAGACTGGCCAACTAACATTACCAATTCAAAATACAAAAATAACCTTGGTTTCTACTGTTTTCACGATTGTAACACATTTAAAAAAAATTACTTTAATACGGTATTATCGCGTATTAACATTATTTTTACACCTACCCATATCATGTTTGTCTTTTATTATAAATTCTTATAACACAAAAGACAAATGCGAACTTAGTCTACCTGCGACCATGAAAACTGTAGTGTTCGAAACGTTAGGTATAATAATTCTTACTAATATTATAAATGCGAAACTGAGTTTGTTTGTTTATTTTTTGTTTGTTTGTTTGTTTGTTTGTTACGCTTTCACGCCGTAACTACTGAACCGATCATCATGAAATTTTGCATACAAGTTCTCTGGAGTGCGGAGAAGGACATAGGCTACCTTTTATCCCGGGAAAAAGACTAATATTCCTGAGGGATTAACATTGACGCGGGCGGAGCCGCGGGCGAAAGCTAGTAATATACGCGATAATACCGTATTAAAGTGATTTTATATAAATATTATTTACCTTGCCAAGTTTACAGAAACAGATTTAAATAAATAACACTTCATCTCGCCTATCTTTACTCCGACGAAACCGATTTGAGCGTCTGCTAAGTTTGGCTAGCTCTGCGGAGTCATTATCAAGTTTTTCGTTATATCTACTACTTTATATTGAAAGGTTCTATGATGCTGATGGTCTGGGGTGTCAGGTATATCAGGGTTGGTGGTCAGGGGTGTCATCCTAAACTGCCTCCCGAGCTGCTATTTGCTTTCCCTCATTCATCTGAGTGTGTAGTATTTCAATACCTTTGTGAAGGCTCGACCGTCCCGACGCTCTAGCCGAGTTCCACATATAAAGATGTTAGGGAGAGCACAAGACGACACACAGAACACAGCTAATAACTTTATTATAACTTTGCTTACAACTTCAATAAATTATTATCAGAGACTTATGCTACAAGATATGGTAGTAGACACATAGTAGACTGAAAGATGTTAACAGATTGAAAGGTGGTTGCAGACTGAAGAATGAGTGATGAGAGAGAGAGAAAGAAGTCTAAAAATGGAATGGAATGAAATTTGAATTAAAATAAGGAATGAAAAATGGACAGGATGAGAGAAATGAGGTTGGATGAGATGCAGCATGCAGGTGGCATGCTGCAACGTTACACCTTCATTCCCTTCCCAAAGCCAACAAATTCCTATTACCGAGCTTCAAAATGCTTGCGATGGGCCGCAGCATCGGAAGCACAAGTACAAGAATTTGCGCTCTCCAACCTGCCTGCCACGCGTGGTGAATATGGCAATATCCTCCCATGGAACGAAGAATCCTTGGGAGAGGCCCATGTCCATTGGACTTTTAGGGGATGAAAATGACAGTCCAATCAATCTATCAAAAACCATATGAAAAATCTCGGAAAAAAACCATATAAAAAAACCGGCCAAGTGCGAGTCGGACTCGCGCACGATAGTTTCCGTATCTATAAAATCGGCAAAAAAATCATGTCAGTTGTATGGGAGTCCCCTTAAATATTTATTTTATTCTATTTTTTAGTATTTTATAGCGGCAACATTAATACATCATCTGTGAAAGTTTCAACTGTCTAACTATCACGGTTCATGAGATACAGGCTGATGACAGACAGACAGACAGACAGACACAGACGGACAGCAGAGCGAAATTAATAGGGTCCAGTTTTTACCCTTTGGGTACGGAACCCTAAAAAGATCTCAGAAAGATCGGACTCATCATCATTTCGAGTAGGTGTCACAGTCAATCGACCATGCACACCCTGGTGTCAGAATTCTTCGGAACCGCCTCTCGGCCTCTGACGTGGTTCCTTTAACGACTACCAGATGGCAGCCGGGACCACCGGCTTAACGTGCCTTCCGAAGCACGGAATCATCTTTATTACCAGACAATCAGGTGATTCAAGCCTGCAATGTCCTAACCAAACTGGAAACAACTAAACAAAGTATGCTTCCGGTGGGAATCGAACCCACGACCCCCGGGTCAACAGGCAAACGCCTTAACCACTGGACCACGGAGGCTGTTATAATCAATAAAGATCGGACTTATAATTGAGTACCCCTTAATTATAAGTCCGATCTTTCTGAGATCTAGCCGTATGAGATTTAAACCCATGTACTTCCAGATGCTGAAAAGCATGTTACTTATGTGTCACGGAGCGCCATTATCCCTCTTCGAACTGAAAAGAAAACACATTACGTTTCCAAGTTAACGTAAGAGATTTAAATAAATAACGCTGTCTCGAGATTTGATCCGATGGATCGGATTTGAGCGTCTGTAAAGTTTGTCAAGCTCGAAAGGTGTCATTTTTGTGATTTACCTTTTATTCCGTGTCATGCTGTTCAAAGCATATGCGATACCTCTTATCATCATCAGGTCCTTTTTAGTCTCCACTGCAAGAGCACGACCCTCTCTGTACTACTAGGGCCATACTTGGCCAGAGCAGCCAGAGGACTTGGCCTACGCTCTCCACGCTGACCAGACGGGTTGGACAGGTCTCTAATATGTTTATAAGCTTTGTTTAGCTTGTATTTCCTAAGTCGCGTATTTCCTAGACTTGGAGTGGTCCTATTCTACTCTGCCGCATACAATACCTCTTTATACTTATACAAAATATAAAGAAAACTCCGTCCGAACCTTGATTCAGCCCGTCGATATAAACAACTATGAAACCAATGTATGCCTACCCTAGTCTTTGTCACTCCTTTCTTGTCCATACTCTCTTTGACACAAACCATCCATCTTTACTTAGGTGTAAAAATTTGGTTCTGCTGTTACTAGATTATGTTATCTACTAACTACAATGAAGTTTATTGTCATAATAATTTGGTAAAAATCAATTGAAAAAAATATATGAAAACAATTGAAGAAGTGCTTCTAAGAAATAATGATTGACGAGTTAATTGCTAAAATAAAGTCGAGAAGTTTTCTATTAGAACAAAGTTGAGAAATTTGACTTCGTCGCGATAAAGAAAAATAAAACAAAATACGTACAGTATGATACCAAAGTTGTGACAGAAATGTCACGAAGATGTCCTTCGATAAAATTGTAGAATGAACACGCTGTGTGACTGCTACAACGGTCTTCCAAAATAATCGTTGCGTAAAATAATAAAAAAAAAATACTTACCCGAATTTCAAAGCTAACACAGCGCAACTTATTCAGTAATCACCGTAATAATTGCCCAATTTGAATTAAAAGCCACAATTCAAAAATCGTACTAATTTCTCGATAAAATCGTTAATAAAATCGAGCTGAATCTGACTCGAATGGGTCACGTACCATATGAGTGAATCTCAATATGATGCGGCGCCCTTCAGATTATAATCTTATCTTTTTCGTAGCTTTTAACTTAGAAACGACTGATGATACCGTATTATGATATTGTCATAGAACTAACTACCTCCGTGGTCCAGTGGTTAAGGCGTTTGCCTGTAGAGTGTAGACCCGGGTCGTGGGTTCGATTCCCACGGGAAATATACTTTGTTTAGTTGTTTCCAGTTTGGTTAGGACATTGCAGGCTTGAATCACCTGATTGTCTGATAATGAAGATGATATAATAAATAATAATAAATAAATATATATGGACAAATCACACAGATTGAGCTTGCCCCAAGGTAAGTTCGAGACTTGTGTTATGGGATACTAACTCAACGATACTATATTATATAACAAATACATATATAGATAAACATCCAAGACCCAGGCCAATCTGAAAAAGATCATATTCCATCTTGACCTGGCCGGGGATCGAAGTCGGGCACTCCGTGTCGCAGGCTGGCGTGTTAACCACTGCGCCACGGAGCTGTCAAAAAGGTATGTACCTATTATGTCCGAGCCGTGTAGTTGAGGAGTTAAGCATATGCTTAAGGGCCCGTACTACCTCACACTGCTTTGCATGATTGACTGTTATATCAATAATAAATAAATACTCAAGTTGAAATAAAAATGCAGCAAAGTTCAGGACTAACTCTTGTAACTATCTGACTCAAAAACACGATTGCGTTAAAAATTCTCGATAGAAAAAAATTGCAAAGTTACCTCCAAATCACGTCTAATTTACTCGGTATATAGCATTATTCACCAAATACATTAAAATTAACCTTGAAACTTTTGATTATTATTGCATTACAGATAAAGCAGCCATCATATGTTTTTCTTTTTCGAATAACCCTTGAATATTCCTAAAAAACGAAAATATCCAAAGTAGCCAACGCGTTTAGACCATCCGCGTTTGTACCGCCACGCCGCCTGGCATATGGCGGGCTCTTAAGCCTAACAGATGGAAGAATCCTAACTAATATTATAAATGCGAAAGTGAGTTTGTTTGATTGTTACGCTCACGCCTTTACAAGTGAACTGATCATGATGAAATTTTGCATACACTTTATCTGGGGTGGAGACGGAGAAGGACATAGGCTACATTTTATCCCGGGAAAAAGTATCGTTCCTGAGGGATCGACATTGGCACAGGCAAAACTTAATAGAGGGATGATAAACGGAGTGGCCTTAACAGGGTGCGGTTCGAATTCTTTCCGTACGAAACCCTAAAAATGTACGATGTCGACTCTCGATTATTAGCTAAAATCGTTAATAAGTGAGCGGGCCGAGTGACCGAGTTGACCGATTTGGTAACGATCAATCGCTAAACGATTGCCTGTCGATAAATCTGTCTTGATTTGGTTCATACCGGCCATTTTAATGAAGTCAATGCTGTAATCAATTTACCGTTGGTTTTTTATTCGGCACGTTTGATTTTGTGTTAACAAGAGCTATCGAAATATATTGATTTCGTATTTATCTATAATCATATTATAAAGTTAGGGGTTTGTTTGTTTGTTTGTACGCGCAAATCTCAGGCACTACTGGTTCAAATTGGAAAACTCTTTTAGTGTTGGATTGTCCATTTATTGAGGAAGGCTTTAGGCTATAAAACATCACGCTGCGACCAATAGGAGCGAAGCATCAATAAAAAATGTTTTGAAAACGGGGGAAAAATTATTCATCAAAATTATTTTTCCCCCGTTTTCAAAACATTTTTTATTGATGCTTCGCTCCTATTGGTCGCAGCGTGATGTTTTATAGCCTAAAGCCTTCCTCAATAAATGGACAATCCAACACTAAAAGAGTTTTCCAATTTGAACCAGTAGTGCCTGAGATTTGCGCGTACAAACAAACAAACAAACCCCTAACTTTATAATATGATTATAGATAAATACGAAATCAATATATTTCGATAGCTCTTGTTAACACAAAATCAAACGTGCCGAATAAAAAACCAACGGTAAATTGATTACAGCATTGACTTCATTAAAATGGCCGGTATGAACCAAATCAAGACAGATTTATCGACAGGCAATCGTTTAGCGATTGATCGTTACCAAATCGGTCAACTCGGTCACTCGGCCCGCTCACTTATTAACGATTTTAGCTAATAATCGAGAGTCGACATCGTACATTTTTAGGGTTTCGTACGGAAAGAATTCGAACCGCACCCTGTTAAGGCCACTCCGTTTATCATCCCTCTATTAAGTTTTGCCTGTGCCAATGTCGATCCCTCAGGAACGATACTTTTTCCCGGGATAAAATGTAGCCTATGTCCTTCTCCGTCTCCACCCCAGATAAAGTGTATGCAAAATTTCATCATGATCAGTTCACTTGTAAAGGCGTGAGCGTAACAATCAAACAAACTCACTTTCGCATTTATAATATTAGTTAGGATTCTTCCATCTGTTAGGCTTAAGAGCCCGCCATATGCCAGGCGGCGTGGCGGTACAAACGCGGATGGTCTAAACGCGTTGGCTACTTTGGATATTTTCGTTTTTTAGGAATATTCAAGGGTTATTCGAAAAAGAAAAACATATGATGGCTGCTTTATCTGTAATGCAATAATAATCAAAAGTTTCAAGGTTAATTTTAATGTATTTGGTGAATAATGCTATATACCGAGTAAATTAGACGTGATTTGGAGGTAACTTTGCAATTTTTTTCTATCGAGAATTTTTAACGCAATCGTGTTTTTGAGTCAGATAGTTACAAGAGTTAGTCCTGAACTTTGCTGCATTTTTATTTCAACTTGAGTATTTATTTATTATTGATATAACAGTCAATCATGCAAAGCAGTGTGAGGTAGTACGGGCCCTTAAGCATATGCTTAACTCCTCAACTACACGGCTCGGACATAATAGGTACATACCTTTTTGACAGCTCCGTGGCGCAGTGGTTAACACGCCAGCCTGCGACACGGAGTGCCCGACTTCGATCCCCGGCCAGGTCAAGATGGAAAATGATCTTTTTCAGATTGGCCTGGGTCTTGGATGTTTATCTATATATGTATTTGTTATATAATATAGTATCGTTGAGTTAGTATCCCATAACACAAGTCTCGAACTTACCTTGGGGCAAGCTCAATCTGTGTGATTTGTCCATATATATTTATTTATTATTATTTATTATATCATCTTCATTATCAGACAATCAGGTGATTCAAGCCGGCAATGTCCTAACCAAACTGGAAACAACTAAACAAAGTATATTTCCCGTGGGAATCGAACTCACGACCCGGGTCTACACTCTACAGGCAAACGCCTTAACCACTGGACCACGGAGGTAGTTAGTTCTATGACAATATCATAATACGGTATCATCAGTCGTTTCTAAGTTAAAAGCTACGAAAAAGATAAGATTATAATCTGAAGGGCGCCGCATCATATTGAGATTCACTCATATGGTACGTGACCCATTCGAGTCAGATTCAGCTCGATTTTATTAACGATTTTATCGAGAAATTAGTACGATTTTTGAATTGTGGCTTTTAATTCAAATTGGGCAATTATTACGGTGATTACTGAATAAGTTGCGCTGTGTTAGCTTTGAAATTCGGGTAAGTATTTTTTTTTTATTATTTTACGCAACGATTATTTTGGAAGACTGTTGTGGAAGTCACAGCGTGTTCATTCTACAATATTATCGAAGGATATCTTCGTGACATTTCTGTCACAACTTTGTTATCATACTGTACGTATTTTGTTTTATTTTTCCTTATCGCGACGAAGTCAAATTTCTCAACTTTGTTCTAATAGAAAACTTCTCGACTTTATTTTAGCAATTAACTCGTCAATCATTATTTCTTAGAAACACTTCTTCAATTGTTTTCATATTTTTTTTTCTTGATTTTTACCAAATTATTATGACAAAAAATTTAATTGCAGTTAGTAGATAACATCTAGTAACAGCAGAATCAAATTTTTACACCTAAGTAAAGAGGGATGGTTTGTGTCAAAGAGAGTATGGCAAGAAAGGGGTGACAAAGACTAGGGTAGGCATACATTGGTTAGTTGTTCATAGTTGTTCATATCGACGGGCTGAATCAAGGGTCGAACAGGGTTTTCTGAATATTATGTATAAGTATATGAGGTATTAGCCGTGTGGTATGCGGCAGAGTAGAATAGGACCACTCCAAGTCTTCCCGTGGATGTCGTAGAAGGACTTAGGAAATACAAGCTAAACAAAGCTTATAAACATATTAGAGACCTGTCCAACCCGTCTAGCCAGGGTGGAGAGCGTAGGCCAAGTCCTCTGGCTGCTCTGGCCAAGTATGGCCCTAGTAGTACAGAGAGGGTCGTGCTCTTGCAGTGGAGACTAAAAAGGACCTGATGATGATAAGAGGTATCGCATATGCTTTGAACAGCATGACACGGAATAAAAGGTAAATCACGAAAATGAACACTTTCGAGCTAGTCAAACTTATCAAACGCTCAAATCCGATCCATCGGATCAAATCTCGAGACAGCGTTTTTATTTAAATCTCTTACGTTAACTTGGAAACGTAATGTGTTTTCTTTTCAGTTCGAAGAGGGATAATGGCGCTCCGTGACACATAAGTAACATGCTTTTCAGCGTCTGGAAGTACATGGGCTTGAATCTACGGCTAGCATTGTAGTTAATGTAGTTAATCTTGGTAGAGCCACGCTACCGGCAAAATAAATTGCTAAAAGCATAAATGGGCCGGCTTGTCCGGGGAAGTACCACACTCTCACAGAAAATCGACGTCTGAGTAGACGCTTTACCGCTTCTATGCTTCGTTCAGTGAGTGAGAGAGCCGGAGGCCCATCCTTCCCCCTCCTCTCCCCATTTCCTTTCCCCAACTCCTTGAAAGGCCGACAACGAACCTGTCACATCCTGGTGTTGCAGGTGTCCATGGGCAGCGGGGATCACTTAGCATCAAGTGACCCGCTTGCTCGTTTGCCGTCCTATAATATCATAAAAAAAAACCAGACGCTCGAATTCGACCAGGTGGATAAATCACGACGAGACAGCTTTATTTATTTAAATCTCTTACGTAAACTTGCAACGGTAATGTGTTTTGTATTCAGTTCGAAGGGGGATAATGGCGCTCCGTGACACTTTAGTAACATGCTTTTCAGCGTTTGTCTTGAATCACCTGATTGTCTGATAATAAAGATGATTCCGTGCTTCGGAAGGCACGTAAAGCTGTTGGTCCCGGCTGCCATCTGGTAGTCGTTAAAGGAACTACGTCAGAGGCCGAGAGGCGGTTCCGAAGAACTTTGGCACAAGGATGTGCAATGTGCATGGTCGATTGACCGTCTCACCTACTTGAAATGATGATGATGATGACCGTCTGGAAGTACACGGGTTTGAATCTCATACGGCTAGATTTGTACCCCTCAAAACTGTCATTTTCATCACCTAAAAGTCAGCACTGCTGGCCATGAGCCCTGTCTCAAGGTTTCTTGGGTCCATGGGAGGATTCTTCCATTCTGGTCTGGGAGAAAAGAAAAAGCGTAGAATGTAGTAGTTGCTTCTCTTCCCGCGCAGATCGTAAAAGCCGATCGAGGGAATGGGTAAAATCTGAGTAATCATGTGAATAGGCGATGCGGCTAGCAACCCATCACTATTTTGATTCCGTTTTCCACCTAATGCCCACCAACATGCTAAACGTGGCCTTCAGGTCAGACCGTCAGGTCAGGACCTGGGCTCTGTCTACAACGCAAGGGAAAAAGACGTGATACTATGTATGGGAGGATATAGCCATGCTAACCACGCGTGGCAGGCAGGTTGGAGAGCGCAGATTCTTGTACTTGTGCTTCCGATGCTGCGGCCCATTGCAAGCATTTTGAAGCTCGGTAATAGGAATTTGTTGGCTTTGGGAAGGGAATGAAGGTGTAACGTTGCAGCATGCCACCTGCATGCTGCATCTCATCCAACCTCATTTCTCTCATCCTGTCCATTTTTCATTCCTTATTTTAATTCAAATTTCATTCCATTCCATTTTTAGACTTCTTTCTCTCTCTCTCATCACTCATTCTTCAGTCTGCAACCACCTTTCAATCTGTTAACATCTTTCAGTCTACTATGTGTCTACTACCATATCTTGTAGCATAAGTCTCTGATAATAATTTATTGAAGTTGTAAGCAAAGTTATAATAAAGTTATTAGCTGTGTTCTGTGTGTCGTCTTGTGCTCTCCCTAACATCTTTATATGTGGAACTCGGCTAGAGCGTCGGGACGGTCGAGCCTTCACAAAGGTATTGAAATACTACACACTCAGATGAATGAGGGAAAGCAAATAGCAGCTCGGGAGGCAGTTTAGGATGACACCCCTGACCACCAACCCTGATATACCTGACACACCAGACCATCAGCATCATAGAACCTTTCAATATAAAGTAGTAGATATAACGAAAAACTTGATAATGACTCCGCAGAGCTAGCCAAACTTAGCAGACGCTCAAATCGGTTTCGTCGGAGTAAAGATAGGCGAGATGAAGTATATGAAGTATAGTATTATTATTATTATTATTATTATACTCTAATAAAAAAATTAATTAATCATAATAACAGACATTGCCGCGGACGAAGTCGCGGGCAACAGCTAATGTTTATCTATCTTTCTTACACAATATGTTAAGAAACCCTGTCCGATCATTGAAGGGGTGATTCAGCCCGTCAGTATAAACAACATTTCCTATGGGACCAATGATCACCAATGCTGGGAAAAAAAATGTTTTTTTTACGTTCCCATACATTTTTAAATGACCGAACATTTTTATTTGGAAATGTCTATTTCTTTTTAATTCCCAGCTTTAATTTCATAGGAAAAGTTGTTCATATCGACGGGCTGAATCACCCCTTCAGTGTTCGGACAATTTTTTTTTTTTCATACTGTAACGTACGATAACACAGTCGTATCGAATCGACACAATCGTTGATAACCCGTTGCAGAATGATATATGTATCTTACATGGAATATATTATTAACGGATAAATTTTATTTGTTGCAGGTGGGCGTCAGATAACGGTTCAATCGAGGGTATTCCGTCTCTTTCTCGCAATCAGGTTGTATTGCCTTTGTTTTATAGTCTCGGGCCCATTTGCCCTTTGCTTTTGCTCCTTTTGAGTAAAAATCTTACTGAGCTTTAGAATGGAACGCCGACAAGGAAATGATAGGCAGGTTACTGCATGCGATGCCTTTATGTTATCCATTGGAAACCTCCAATTATCCCGGCATAGAATCAGTTAAAGTTTTAAGCTACCTCAAGGTACCAGTGTACCTAAACATCAAATGCGTTCCACAGATAATATACCTAATTTAAAACTCTAACTTATTTTCTTTTAAAATTGCCGCGAATTATAAAATACATATTTTATAAATCGCGGTAAATTTCAAAGTAACAATACAATGCATATGTTAAAAGTGAGTAGCGGTGTGTATCTTAGAGCTGAAAGGGTCCGACCCCCACTCCATTTTATTATTCTATAAAATAGTAAGCAGATTTTCTTTATCACAGGTTGGATTTATTTATTACAACTATTACTGTGGTTATTGAAGTGTAGGTGTACTTGTCGATGAAGACGTAAAATACGGTATACCGATTTAATTGCCTCCCTTATATAAATAGTATACGTAACGTAGCCGTGTGGTATCCGGCAGAGTAGAATAGGACCACTCCAAGTCTTCCCGTGGATGTCGTAGAAGGCGACTTAGGAAATACAAGCTAAATAAAGCTTATAAACATCGACACCTCTCCAACCCGTCTGGCAAGCGTGGAGAGTGTAGGCCAAGTCCTCTGGCTGCTCTAGCCAAGTATAATAATAAATAAATAAATATATACGGACAAATCACACAGATTGAGCTAGCCCCAAAGTAAGTTCGAGACTTGTGTTATGGGATACTAACTCAACGATACTATATTTTATAACAAATACATATATAGATACACATCCAAAACCCAGGCCAATCTGAAAAAGATCATTTTCCATCTTAACCTGGCCGGGGATCGAACCCGGTCACTCCGTGTCGCAGGCAGGCGTGTTGACCGCTGCGCCACGGAGCTAGTCGTATAGCCCTAGTATAAGTATGGCCCTAGTAGTACAGAGAGGGTCGTGCTCCTGTAGTGGAGACTAAAATGGACCTGATGATGATGATGATGATTATATAAACACGATATGCGCCTAGTTAGCACAAACTAGGTGCATATTGATATGGCCGAGAAAAAACTATTTGACGTGATCGTCAAAAACTTTTCCGTCTTCTAAATCGATTAACGCTGCCTGCACACACTAAAAAGTGTCACGTTCCGTGTGCAAGCAAAGGCGCGGAACATCATCATCATTTCGAGTAGGTGTCACAGTCAATCGACCATGCACACCCTAGTGTCAGAGTTCTTCGGTACCGCCTCTCGGCCTCTGACGTGGTTCCTTTAACGACTACCAGATGGCAGCCGGGACCACCGGCTTAACGTGCCTTCCGAAGCACGGAATCATCGTTATTATCAGACAATCAGGTGATTCAAGCCTGCAATGTCCTAACCAAACTGGAAACAACTAAACAAAGTATGCTTCCGGTGGGAATCGAACCCACGAGCCCCGGGTCAACAGGCAAACGCCTTAACCACTGGACCACGGAGGCTGTTAAAGCGCGGAACAAGCGACAGAGAGGCACGATCGCCTTAAGCGTTCGGCTTGTGACGCATCTATCTCTCTTTCATCGTTATCACGTAAAATTATCGTCCGTAAACCGACTTTACAGACAACCTGCTTTACTCTCGTATTTTCGTGTACCTATAAATTTGTACCTCTTCAAATGTTACGACATCCTAGTCCAGTTCAGAAAGGTGATTAAAAGAATATAACTTGGTAAGAAATATTTTCCTGCTTTTTTCAATTATGTTTCTGTCAGTCAAAATGAATCAGATTAACTAAAGAAATGGTATACATTTTAAAAGTTAATTAAAGATAATCATTTGATGTTTTTGGACCTACTGAAATCTCATGAAAACCAACACAAAGCCGATTTTATGTCTTTAAATTTAAATCAAAGCCTCTATTCAAAAAAATAATGATTTTTTCTCTGACTTAATATTTTAAACATACGTAATGGATTAAATTTATTGCGTTTTAAACTACTAGTGCATCTCAGAACAAGGACTAAAGTATTATTCTGAGTAGTGCATTACTCTCTCTCATTCATGCGATGCGCTAGTGAAGTGATGTGACGCTGATATGTGCCATTTTGAATTTGACATAGTGATGTATTGAGTAAAAATTACGTAGCGTAAATATACATTTTTTTTTACAACAAAATGTATTCTTTTTTGAATAATCGGGACATTAAGCGTCCCGATCAGGTACAATACCGGTGAAGGTACAGGTGTTGTGCCTTCACCGGTATTTGTTGGGAACTCCGTCCTTGAAGCTGTGGACCAATATGTCTACTTGGGTCAATTGATCCAGGTTGGCAGTTCCAGCTTCGAGGACGAGGTGTTTCGACGAATCCGACTCGGCTGGGCAGCGTTCGGGAAGCTCCGCCATGTCTTCTCGTCCAAAATACCTCAGTGCCTGAAGACGAAAGTCTATAATCAATGTGTGTTACCAGTGATGACTTACGGGTCCGAAACGTGGTCCCTTACTATGGGCCTCATAAGAAAGCTCAAGGTCGCTCAAAGAGCTATGGAGAGGGCTATGCTCGGTGTTTCTCTGCGAGATCGAATCAGAAATGAGGAGATCCGTAGAAGAACAAAGGTCACCGACATAGCTCAGCGGATTAGCTCTTTGAAGTGGCAGTGGGCGGGGCACATAGCGCGCAGAACCGATGGCCGATGGGGCAGAAAGGTTCTCGAATGGCGACCACGTACCGGCAAGCGCAGCGTCGGACACCCACCGACCAGATGGTCGGACGACCTGACTAAGGTCGCAGGAAGACGCTGGATGCAGGCCGCTTCCAACCGGTCGTATTGGAAATCCTTGGGGGAGGCCATGTCCAGCAGTGGACTTCTTGCGGCTGATATGATGATATGATATGATGATCAGGTACAAATCGGGACGCGTCTCCAGACCTCTGAAAATCGGGACGTCCCGCGCAAATTGAGATACCTGGCAACTCTAGATGTAGCCGACAACATATCGATTTTTGCTGACGAACAGTGCCGATAGCAGTTTTCTCTGTCGACAGCTGCAATAGGCTAGTAGCCTGGGTCAAAATAATAACATTATAATTAGTCCGTCAGTTAGTGTCTCGTCTGTTTGGCGCCTACGTTATCAATCAATCAATCAATAATCACTTATTCAGACATTAAAAACAGCCCATTTTTTAATAATACATTGCACTTATACCTATGTTAGTACCTGTAGCCTCATTCTTCTTCTATCGTGTCAATGGTCCAAACGATTAAATGAATCTTGCCCAGAATTATTAAATAATATTATTAATATATATATATATATATATACTTTCATTAGCCGTATAGTTTCCGGCAGAGTAGAATAGGACCACTCCAGTCTTCCCATGGATGTCGTAACAGGCGACTTAGGAAATACAAGCTAAAAAAAGCTCATAAACATTTAATTGGACCTCTCTCTTTGAGACCTCTCCAACCCGTCTGGCTAGCAAGGAGAGTGTAGGCCAAATCCTCTGTCTACTCTGACCAAGTAGGGCTCCGGTAGTACAGAGAGGATCATGCTCCTGCAGTGGAGACTAACAAGACCTGATGATGATGATGATATACTTTCATTAAATTTTCATTTTAATATTGACGCTGTGCGGGAGAAATTGGGACGTGCGCAGCGACCCAACTGGCCATAAAAGGGCCATCCATGCGGTCCCCAACAACACGCAGGAGACTGTTGTCGCTACCACGAGTCCGCCGCATCATCGATGCTGCGCTTGCGCATAGTAGCATGAATAGTGTTGTGCCGGAGAGAAATTCTGTGTTCTCATGAATTCCTTCTCACGGATATTTGCGGGAAATTTCCTATAATTCTCGAGAATTTCTCAATAATTCCCGTACTTGAGAGAAATAAGAAAATTCTCGGGAAAAACTTCCGATCCGTTCTCACCGTTCTCGACAATTTCGAGCACGGCACAACACTAAGCATGAAATCCATCTACATGCGCCTCAGCTAGCATAGTTGACGCGCTGCAGAATCGCGTTATTATATTGAACGCGGAGGTAGTTTAGCGTACGTTGGGAGTGTCTAACCCACGCTCATCATCATCATCATCATTTCGAGTAGATGTCATGGTCAATCGACCATGCTCACCCTGGTGTCAGAGTTTTTCGGAACCGCCTCTCGGCCTCTGACGTGATTCCTTTAACGACTACCAGATGGTAGCCGGGACCACCGGCTTAAATGCCTTCTGAAGCACAGAATCATCATTATTATTAGACAAACAGGTGATTCAAGCCTGCAATGTCCTAACTAAACTGGAAACAACTAAACAAAGTATGCTTCCGGTGGGAATCGAACCACGACCCCCGGGTCAACAGGCAAACGCCTTAACCACTGGACCACGGAGGGTGTTAACCCACGCTGCAAGTATAAAAAGAGGTGCAATAGGCCTTGTATAGTGTTGTTTTCACTTGCGTTGAACAGCGGGCAAACCTGCTGTTATGATCTTTGGGTATTTCAATCGGAGCGTCGACGCGCCATCGTTGAGATTCTCAAAACAATTTCATATTTATAATTCCATTTAAATATCGCTTGAAGTTATAAATCAACGGTAAAACCGTTGATTCAAATTATTCGCAGACGTTTCGTAACATTTATTAGAAGTATAAAATTAATTTGATTCGGTTAACAGTCACAAAGGATTGAGATTCAGATTTATTTATAGCCGTAACAAGAAGTTGGTTCTTTTAAAAAGCCAACGTGACGCCTTTACTTCTTTGTCTGAATAATTGCTATTGCTAAACATATTTTCATATTTATTTATTTACTACATTCAATCTAAAAATCTGAATATTTATATGTGAGAAGGCGTTGCGGCTAGTAATTTGTATTCATTTCTCCATTAGCACGGCCACCAACATGCTAAAAGTGGGCCTGGGCTCTGTCTACCCCGCAAGGGAAAAAGACGTGACGTGTTCGGCGTTTCGGAACCGCCTACTGCAGCGAAGACAAGCTGAGAGAAACTCTATATATATGTATTTTCTTTATTACAAAATAATTTCGTAAAAATATACTAATCCATACTAATATTATAATGCGAAAGTAACTCTGCCCGTCTGTACTTTTCACACTTCAGACTTCAACTATTGAACCAATTTGCATGAAATTTGGCATGGAGGTAACTTAAGGCCCCGGGAAGGACATAGGGTACCTTTAATTCCGAGAGTTTCTGTTCCCGACGGATCGACGCGGGCGGAGCCGCGGGCAATAGCTAGTTTAAACATAATTTTATTATGACCAAGTCATCAGAAAATCAAAATAGAATGCAATTTTTTTACTGTAAAGGTAATAAATAAATAAATATATACGGACAAATCACACAGATTGAGCTAGCCCCAAGGTAAGTTCGAGTCTAGTGTTATGGGATACTAACTCAACGATACTATTTTTTATAACAAATACATATATAGATAAACATCCAAAACCCAAGCCAGTCTGAAAAAGATTATTTTCCATCTTGACCTGGCCGGGGATCGAACCCGGGCACTGCGTGTCGCAGGCTGGCGTGTTAACCACTGCGCCACGAAGTTGTCGTTAGTAGGAACGTCGTTTATAGGAACGTGGAACGTCTCGAGACTGGGTCATCTGTATTCTGATAAAATCTAAAATGTTCGACTTCTATTTCGAGTAGTCAGTATTTCGCAACTAGTTAAAGAACACTTATTTATCGCAAATCAGTAGGTTATGATGCCAGTTTCGTAAATATTAGATAACCGTTTTGAGGTCTGATTTGTCTTAATGAACTTGAAACTAGGGATGCCAGATTTTTAGAGTAAAAAGACATAGGAACCGGTGTATGTAGCCTGATATTTGGGTAAGGGGGAGTATATATCGAAACACCCTGCTCTGTAATACAGTTTCGGCGCATAAGGCAACAGATGAGAGTTGCTGCAAAGGCTTTTGCCATTGTTTCTCAGATTAGTATAGGCGGCCCATCAGGCAATATGAGAATTTGCTGTCTCTCCAAGCCTTGCGCACACAGGCAATGCCCAAAGCCGAGGTCCGTCCCTCCTGGGGGCCCTTTGGTGATGTTGTCTATAAAGGTTGAGGGCACTCTGCCCTCGCCTCAAACGCCCAGTGAAGAAGCGAAAGCTCACTAGGAGCTACAAAGTCCATCAAAAAAAAAAACTGAAACGCAAGAAAAAAAGTAAAACAAAAAATTAATCTTCCATACAATCGCCGATTAGCTGGGCAAATTTCTATGGGAACTCAGTTTTTTGGTCGTTTTTCCTTTTTTTTCTAATTCTGATTCGAGCATTTCAATTTAACTCAAAGATTCAAAATCATACTGTATTGCAGGCGGATCGCGACATGCACCACTAGTATAAAAAATGTCAAATTCAAAAGTCGGACCGGCCAGATTCTTACTAATTTGGCTGTAGCTGGATACGCAAGGAAAAAGCCTACCTTTGGCCTGCTTTATGGCAACTCTACTTGAGACTTGTATTGAATAATCAAACATAAATGATAAAATTTTATGAACTTGTTCCAAACTTTTAAGTGCAGTAGGTGAGAGTCGTTTTGAAATCGAATGAAAACAAAAGTCTCAGTTAAAAAGTCGTCAATGTCGTTTCAGTAGCATGTATAGAGCTTATAAACACAATATCTCTGAAAACAAAGTAGCTTACTCCATTATCATCATCATTACGATTAGGTGTCACGGTCAATCGACCATGCACACCCTGGTGTCAGAGTTCTTCGAACCGCCTCTCGGCCTCTGGCGTGTTCCTTTTAACGACTACCAGATGGCAGCCGGACCACCGGCTTAACTTGCCTTCCGAAGCACGGAATCACCTTTTTATGGAATTCAGACAATCATTGTGATTCAAGCCTTCAATGTCCTAACCAAACTGGAAATAACTAAACAAACAAAACTTACTCCATGACCCTTACAGATTTGTTATTAGTATTGATTTCAAAAGACTCCTAGCGTTTCGTAACCAAACATTCGACACAGCAGTGTTGGTGGGTAAGCTAAGTATTATTTCTAACTGAAGATTCTGGAAATTCTTTAGATTCTGTCTCAGATTCAGAATTAGAAATTTGCAGTAACATAAGGAAAACACTTAGAAACCTAGAAACTGGTGGATTATTTATTTCGAAATTGAAAAGGCAATGGAAGCCAATTCTTGTAGTTCTGGTATTGATCGTAACTATTGTGTAATCAGTCCACAGCTGGACAAAACGCTATCGCAAGGATTCTTAGTTCCAAGAGAGGGTATTACCCTCTCATGGAACTGGTTAGTGAGCGCAGTTCCTTTGGCTTCTTGTGCTTCCGACGCTGCTGCACACAGAAATATATCAAAATAGAACGGCGATACCAGGATTTTGCTAAGGAAACGCGCGTGTCTGCTTTTGCATAAGCTGCGCCCCCCATTTGACCTCATTACTAGCGAAATAGTAATGTGATATGCACAGCAATAAGTAGCGTCATATGGATAAACAGTTTTTACAGTTAAAAACCGCTGTCGAGACGTGTATGCTGACTGAATGGACGCTTAAGAATCTTGCACGATCGTGCAAGTTTGAGACACGCATGTACCGCCCACTTGGCCGTTCTATCTTGATATATTTAGGACTAGCTCCGTGGCGCAGCGGTCAACACGCCTGCCTGCGACACGGAGTGACCGGGTTCGATCCCCGGTCAGGTCAAGATGGAAAATGATCTTTTTCAGATTGGCCCGGGTCTTGGATGTGTATTTATATATGTATTTGTTATAAAATATAGTATCGTTGAGTTAGTATCTCATAACACAAGTCTTGAACTTACTTTGGGGCTAGCTCAATCTGTGTGATTTGTCCGTATATATTTATTATTATTATTATTTATTATATTTCTGTGCTGCTGCCCATCGAAAGCATTTTTAAGCTGGACTTTATTGACCTTCTTTACACATTATTCATAAGGGAACCATGTCACTGAAACGTAGGCAATCCAATTACATATATCATATTCCGTAATGCACGTCCTTGTTCTCCTTCGCCGTTAAATTACATTCCCTTTGTTGTCTCGCAAATTATACACGGTGAAATTTTGATCGTTCTGGTACTTAAAGGGATGATTCAGGCCGTTAATATAAACAACTTTTCCTATGGGACCAATGCTGGGAACTCAAAAAAAAATGGGCAGTTCCATACAAAAAATTTCGGCCGCCCGGTCAATTTGTATGGCAAGGTCAAAAAAATGTTTGAGTTTCCAGCATTGGTCCCATAGGAAAAGTTGTTTATATCAACAACAGCCTGAATCATCCCTTTAAGGGTCCAGAACGATCAAAATTTCACCTTGTAGATAGTCGCAGAATTGACCTTATTCACTTTGCACAATGACGATATATAGAAGGATTTAGTCTTCTTTATCTTGAGAGTAACATGAAGCATAACACTATTGAAACGTAATCAAATTATATATTATCATACTCCGTCATACACGTTATTGTTCTCTTCCGGCGTTAAATTACGTTCCTTTTGTTGTCCTCCAAATTATGAAGATAAGTAACACTAGTGGTTCTGCGAGAACAGTAGAGCTCGCGAGCCCTTACAACCAACATCAACATTTGCCCTCCGGTGCTCTAAAATATATCTGTAACTGAAATGCTAATTGACTTAAGGATGATTTCCTTCAGTTACTATTTTCCAATCCCCGCTGCTCTTAATTAGGTACCAGAGGAAACGGAAATTTTAACCTACATTCATCTTACCAGAAGACCCAACCAGACCCTTTTTTAAGAGGAAACACTAAGCTCGAGAGAATTGAAAAAATAGGCATTTATAATATCTATTGCTGTCGAGCCGCGTGCTCAAACAAACCCCGCAGAGTGCGATAAAGATAACTGCAGCTCGGCCGAAAAATACATACCTATAAATAGTTCACAAAATTAACGCTTCGTAGTCCTCTGATTTCTTCTCCAAAACTTAACCAATTTAATTTCTTTTTACATTTAAAATAAGCTATGGCTATCTGTGTTTTCTTTTTCTTATATAATTGCCCAAATTTGTTTCTTGATGTTTGAACACAACGGAAATTCATACCAACTTTTCATGTTTTTGAAGGTTCATATCTCTTTAAATAATTCAATTATGATTCGTTTTTTAGTACAAAATCATTGCTCTATTGGTACTATCCGGCGAGGAATCAGGGGACTACTCTTGTATGGAAACACGGCCCTTGAGCACCATGTTTAGTATGCTTTTGTACACATTAACTAAGTTGAAGTGATCCTCATCAAGATCGGAAATATCGGAGTAGCGAACTTGGCATGGGTGAATGGGAGGCAAAGTTTAAGTACCCGGTTTCATAGTTGTTACCAATTGGTCAAAATTTTAATAGGACGCTAATTTCAACTACTATGTCAGACAAATATGCGAATTTTACGTAAAGAAGTGGCCGGCACCTACGAGTATAGGGCCCGGGTTCTAGTCACAGGATAGCATGTGAATCTTTTTTATTTATTTTTATTTCAGGATTCTATGTTTATTCAGTGTTTTTAATCATAAAAGTAATTCGCAGTATCATTTACCCATTTACCAGCTTTAAGCCAAAAAATATTTTTTTATATTTTGATATATGTTCCTTAGGGAAAGTTGTTTAATTTCACTCCCTCTCCCACTTCACGTACTTTAACTTCTTTTATTTCAATTTATAATTAACTTTTGTACTACATATAGTCTGTGGGTTTGAGCAATATGGGAGTAAAGTTTATTTGTGTGTAATCTACTCATAAAACCCTTTTATTTGATACTGCACATGGAACAATATGTTTATATAAAAATCATTTTTTCTCTGACGTCGGTGACGTCACAGTTACTACGCACCATTTTCATACTTATCATACCATAGACTTGTATTTACGACATCATACTGAATGCACTAATAAAAAAAAATACACAGAAAATCGATTTCAGACAACTTTTGGGCAAATTGCCGACTATAAACACGTTCAAGTTTATCGTATAAAAAAGTTGTTCGGACAAAAAAGTTGCGTCTTAATGAGATTAACAAAAAAGTCTAATGACATTTTTGATTTATTTTTTAAATAGCTGTGCTATGAGTTATTTTAAGTTTCGGACCCCCATATTTCCGCCATTTTTTTAAATTTCGAAAAACTGGCACGACAAAAAAATTCTATATATTTACCGAACCTGCTTACAAAATTTCATGACAATCGGTTAAGAAATGCGACCTGTAGGCGAGAACAGACAGTCAGACACTACACTATGAAGGAGTTAGTCTTCTTTATTGTGAGAGTAACAGGAAGCATAACATTCTTGAAACGTAATCAAATTACACATATCATACTCCGTCAACGTCCTTGTTCTCCTCCGTCGTTAAATTACATTCCCTTTGTTGTTCCCCAAATTATGGAGAGTCGCAGAAGTGACACTATTTACTTTATACTATGTAGACACTATAAGGGGTTTAGTCTTTCTTATCTTGAGAGTAACACGCATAACACTCTTGAAACCTAATCACATTAAATAAACCACACGTATAGACGTCCTTGTTTTTTCCGACGTTAAATTACATTCCCTTTTTTGTCTCCCAAATTAAGGCGAGTCACAGAAGTACACTTTTTATAAAATATAATAAAAAAACAGCAGAAATTCAAGTTAATTTATTATGTTTTACGAGTACTATTGACAATTGTTGACAAGCACGTGAAGTTTTCCAATTATCCGATGAATATTTCTCTCGTGTAAAGAATTTGTCCGTAGTACGGGATTACGAAAATGTTCAGGTCTATTGGGTCAATTACTTTATTTGGAAAATTTTGCCAAATTAGATCTTTCAAAGTAACGCGTGACTGTACACTTTACAATGTTTATTTTACTTGCAATGTATGTATGTAACTATGTTTGTTCGGGTGGAATGTTGAAAATCAATTTTGTAGCAGATATCTTCCACCAATTGAGCTGAAATTTTGTATACTCATTTATTATGATGGCAATGCATGGTTAGCTGTGTGACGTCATTCTAAAACCAACATGGCGGAACACCCCAGATGGCGGACTAGCTGTTTTTGGATGCACTCCAACAATTATATATAAAATATATCAAATTAAAGGGCTCGCTGAAAGTAACTCGAAAAATAAAGTGATGTACATAAAAGCTTGTTTTTAAACGTTTTTTACTTTTTATTTATTTACCTAGTGAGTGCGCCATTTTCCTAAATTACGCAAGGGGACAAGACGTGATACTATGTATGTATATACTCGTAGTTCATTTTTTTGCAATACAGTTAAGACCGGGCTGTCCTTCTGCTACTCTTTTAATTTTGTGCTTTTGTTCCTCATCTCAGTTTATGTCACATGACATAAATATATTACATTGAAACTGTACTTGGCACCGTTGAAATGTAATAAAACTTTATGACACAAGTTAGAAAAAAATACAGTAAATATAGTCTTTGGAGTGGTTCCTTACACAAAGGGTAAACCGGGACTCTATTACTAAGATTCCACTGTCTGTCTGTCTGTTTGTCAGGCTGTATCTCACAAACCGTTCGAGGAACTTGCCTCTGACTTGCCAATTAGCCACTGACAGTGTCTGTCTATAACCATAATAGCCGTTAATATCAACAAAAAAGGCAAAAAAATCACGTTTGTATTTGTAGTATGGGAGTTATAACGTAAAATTATCGTCCGTAAACCGACTTTACAGACAACCAATTTCATCATCATCATCATCATCATCAGGTGTTTTTAGTCTCCACTGCAGGAGCATGACCCTCTCTGTACTACCGGAGTCATACTTGGCCAGAGCAGACAGAGGATTTGGCGTACACTCTCCTCGCTGACCAGTTGGAGAGGTCTCATTGATGTTTTATGAGCTTTGTTTAGCTTGTATTTCCTAAATCGCCTCTTACGACATCCATGGGAAGACTTGGAGAGGTCCTATTCTACTCTGCCGGAAACCACACGGCTAACCAATTTATTTTGGTATTACTATACAAAAATCTGCGAGTGATTCTATATCAAAAAGCCTCGCATTCTAAACAATTATATTACGCAATACCGATCATTTGGTTCCGACATGTAATTCCTTTTTATTATTCCGTTATACAGTTAATAGTTATATAATGCCTGTATAACTCCGCAAAGAGGTTAAAGTGCATAGATTTACAGTTATTACGATTCTACAACGATCAATTACGTGTTTTTGTGTCAATGGACTGAATAAGCCGTATAATAAAACTTACATAAATATAAAACACATTGAAGATCCATTAAAAATGTAGTTTATATTTAAAGAAATCTGAGATTAATAACAATAATATTTTTTATAGTTTCCTATCCAAGGACAAGGAGTATGTCTGTTTGCCGATTGTGAGGTTAAAAGTTTTTTGCTAAATGTGATAACTTTTGCAAAAAAAAACTTATGATTGTAAGTACCAAGGTCACAATGATTTTTATTCGAACAAAGGTGCTTAGATAACGATAGTTTTATTCACAACTATGTATCCACCATATTATGAGTAATCCACCGTATACAAGCTGAAATGTTCGGCTGCGCGGTCAATAAGTTAGTGAATGTCAAAAAAAAAACGTGTTCCCAGCATTGGTCTCATAGGAAAAGTTGTTAATATTGATGGGCTGAATCACCCCTTTAAAGGTCCAAAGCGATCAAAATTTTACCATGATACGTAGTTTTTCTTTACGCTTTAACTCATTAGGGGTCACACACATTTATTGATTTATTTATATTTATTTAGGTATAGTCTAGTTAACTAGCAGTGGACCTACTGCCATCTTACGATGACATACATATATACTATCACGTCTTTTTTCCTTGCGGGGTAGACAGAGCCCAGGTCTTTTTAATACCTGAAAGCCACGATGACATTTGGAACTAAGCTTGCCAGAGCCTTTGCCATAGTGCGCGCAACCAGATGAGAAATCTTATTTCTGTAGAATTATAATATCTTTCATCAGAAAAGTGCTCCCCTGGAATCGCTCACTGTGACCATTTGCACTGGGTACGTAAAAGGTCATCATCATTTCGTGTAGGTGACACGGTCAATCACACCCTGGTGCCAGAGTTCTTCGGAACAGCCTCTCTACCAGATGGCAGCTGGGACCAGCGTTCCTTCCGAAGCACGGAATCATCTTTATTAACAGACAATCAGGTGATTCAAGCCTGCAATGTCCTAACCAAACTGGAAACAATTAAACAAAGTATGCTTCTCGTCGGAATCGAACCCACGTAAGAGGTGGTTGTATTATACCGCTTCATCAAGAACTAGTTTGTGCGGATGTAATCAGAGATGCTACTGTTTACGATGCTCAATTGGAATCAATAATAAAACTATTTATGATACAGTTATGAGCATTGGCCTAGTTTTTTAACCTACTTTAAAAAAGTTTCTGTAATCAACCAGAATAAATTTATACATGTGTTGTGTATATATAAAAATAGTCAAACTATAGTCGGCAATCCCGACGAAATATCACGTGTCTGACACACGTAATATTTCGTCGGGATTGCCTACTATGATTGCCGTTTCGTTGTTTTTGTAAATAATTTGACAAGATAACTGTATCAAAATGAAATAATTCAAACAAAAATAGCATGAATACCTTATGGTTGAAAAAATATTACATGTATTATTACATATATTATTCTTGAATGTTATTCTGAGGCAATAACATTATCATAGAATAACAAGCTCGTGCAAAACTTAAAGTTATTTCACAGCTGAGGCGTATTTTCAAACGTTGCTCCCCGGTTACATTAGATATGCCGCCCCATATTACAGATATTATTCCGAGATAAATGAGAATTTCCGGTTTCTAAAATTTTAATACATGGTTTTATTTAATGGTTATATAAATTAACATGCTAGGTCTTGTTATGAATACTGCCCATATTGCCATACTCCATACTATGATGGTGACTACTTTCTATCAGGTGGCTCGTCTGCTCGTTTGAAGTCAAATATATTATTAAAAAAAAACTATGCCCTTTGCTTCTTACACAAAATTGGAGCATTCGAGGGGAAAAGTCACTTTGTAGACCAGCCGGCCTATTTGCTAACTCAGTGTACAACGTTTTGATAGTCATTTCAAAGTACATTACGTTTTGTATATCTTTAATAAAAATTATCAATCATAGGAAACCCGCAATGTATTTTGAAGTGACTATCAAAACGTTGGTCACTGAGTTAGCAAATAGGCCGACAGAAAGTAACTGTTTCCCTCGAATGCTCAACTCTTTAGTTAAAAATTTCTATGTGTCATCCATTTCCAACTGCTTAGCCGGTAGTTAAGGAATGGCATCGGATACACGCGCCGGGCGTCCCGAGCTGGTACTTGCTTTTCGCCATTAATCCGTGTGAGCGCATCCCAATACCTCATTCCCTTCCTAAATCAAACAAATTTCTATCCTTCCCCAGCTTAAAAATGCTTACGATGGGGCAGCAGGTTCGTAAGCACAAGAAGCCTAAGATACTGCGCTCGCCAACCCGCCTGCCAAGCGTGGTGAGTATGACAATATTCTCTATCATGGGACGAATGATGTATGTGGCTGGTATCCGTAGGTTTTATTTGGTAATTTTACTCGTATATTAAGGACTTTTAAAGCCAGGTTAAAGAGTCGCCCTTAGTCTTCTTTTTAGGCGGTAACCCGGGCCATGGTCGTTTCGTATCTTTGGTTAAATACGCCTCTTTTTCTACCATTCACAGAAAATTGTGACTAGGGACTGGTACATGTTAATTGCTACGTATGATATTTCTCTATCAACCATCGGAATAAGAAAGAAATGTTCAACATTTATTGAGTTGGGTGTTACTTACATACACCATCTCAAATAACAATAAAACAAAGAAAGCGACATATTCCGTTACGATATTGATTGTGGTTTTGTCACCCCTGGTAACGGCTTCCGCGGTGTTGTCGCTCACCGCTTGTACTCGAGGGGTTCAAGTTCAAATCCCTCATATCCGGAATTTCGATTTGGAAGCCTTTGAAATTATAAATTTCTGTCCTTATTCAACTTAAAAATGCTTCCGATGGGCAGCAGCTTCGGAAGTATAAAAAGCCAAAAAAAAGCCAAGCGTGGCAACATCCTCCCATGGAACGAGGAATCCTTAGGAGAGGCCTTTGCCCAGCAGTGGACATCTTATGGCTAGAATGATCATGATGACCTCTCTCTGACGTTTCACAGAGGTCAGGTTTTGTGCCGCTAGTGATGAAGGGCACGAGAGGAGATGTTGATATTGTCTGATATTCATGACCACACTGACACTGCGCCTCCGCCAGACCAGCCCAGCGTGCTAAATCATGCCTGCATCGTCCTGCCTCAGTACGGAGGCGATTTAGGCACTTCCATATAGAAGTATATATCTACCACTGAAGATCGTGCCTAAGGGGCAGTTCCTCGGAAAGAGAATATGATGCACGTTTATGGAAAAGGTCTAATCGAACGGATTGATCCTATTCGGTTTCCGGTAATGAAGGGAATTGCCTTATTTAACTCCGGGAAACTCGTGGTAGATAAGCAAAAAGGTTTTTCTATTTTGTTTACCTACTACATGGAAGGTGCCTAATTTTTATCCAACCACTAAGGAGGGTTGTGTTTCGCGCGTATTACTCGTATGTATGATTGTAATTGTTTTTATTACCACGTATCTTTTTAACGACTGAATGGATTTTGACGGTGAAGGTATTAAATCAAAATCAAAACGTTGTATTCAGAAAATAGGCCTTTGCAGGCACTTTTTCACTTCAAATCACATTTTAAAGGATCTAATTTAGTCATATTAATATTATTAATAAATGTGCAATAGCCGAAACGCTAGTAGCCTGTAGCTACTAGCGTTTCGAAACCGACCACTGCAGATAAGAAACGCCAAAAGAAACTCTTTTCAACAGTATTGGTCACCTACTCGCCTGAAGGGCTTTTGAATTTTATCATCTATCTTTATCATGTATCATCTAATTTCTACATTTATCATTTCTTTTTTTCATATGATTACAATTTTTATTATATACGTTATAGATATCGTTAGGTCCCTATTGTCACTACGGGACTTACCGCGATTATTTTTGAGACTTGTGTTATATTTCTCTGGATCGAGCTGCATCAACCGAAGATTTGCAACTGAATGCCACTTACTTCGACTAGTAAAGCGATTGAAATTAGGAAGCATCCTAATTTCAATCGGGAAAACGGCTTCTAGTTTTTGGGTACACTGAATCCAGTGATTGAGTTGTGCTAAAGGTGTAGGCGCTCGCCAGAGAACAGTTCCCAAACGGACACCGTCAGTGTTGTGTGTAAAAACTTGTGCAATAAAAGATTAAGAAAGAGGGTAGACCGATAAGGTTTCCCTTGACAGTTCCAACATCCACCGCAGCTCTTCAATCAGTTTGTGATGTGAAGATGGCGGCTGCAATGTTGCCGAAATATAAGACAAATCTCAAAAATAATCGCGGTAAGTCCCGTAGTGACAATAATAATTATTGTGACCGCCAAAGCTTCTAATCGTATATCGTTAGATCCATCTAAAAACCCAGTGTCTTTAACCTAGATATGTTAAAAGGAAAAGCAGTCAGTATTATTAATTTTTAAATAATTATTAGTGTTAATGACTTACAAAGCCTAAAGAGATGATTTCATGAGAATCGGTTGAGAAATGCGTCCTGTAGGCGAGAACAGACAGACAGACGGACAAAAGAATTTTCGGCCAGTCGAAACTGAGACGCTTCGTCGAGTTAAGAGCCCGCCATATGCCAGGCGGGGCGTGGCGGTACAAACGCGGATGGTCTAAACGCGTTGGCTACTTTGGATATTTTCGTTTTTTAGGAATATTCAAGGGTTATTCGAAAAAGAAAAACATATGATGGCTGCCTTATCTGTAATGCAATAATAATCAAAAGTTTCAAGGTTAATTTTAATGTATTTGGTGAATAATGCTCTATATACCGAGTAAATTAGACGTGATTTGGAGGCAACTTTGCAATTTTTTTCTATCGAGAAAATTTTACGCAATCGTGTTTTTGAGTCATATAGTTACCAGAGTTAGTCCGGAACTTTGCTGCATTTTTATTTCAACTTGGGTATTTATTATTATTGATATAACAGTCAATCATGCAAAGCAGTGTGAGGTAGTACGGGCCCTTAAATCACAAGCCGATCGTGCTTCTATCGCTTGTTCCGCGCTCTCGTTTGCACACGGAACGTGACACTTTTTAGTGAGCGCAGCCGGCGTTTTTCGATTTATAAGACTTTATCACGTCAAAAGATTAATAAAACCCGTTTTTTGTATTATATATATATACGGACAAATCACACAGATTGAGCTAGCCCCAAGGTAAGTTCGAGACTTGTGTTATGGGATACTAAAATAAAATAAAAAATAAATAAAAGGAGCTGTCATTATTAACTTAATTATTATTTTGTTTTTAATATTTGTGCCTTTATACGTAAACTTTAAAAATTTTAAGTCTCTACGTTTTACGATTAAATATGTAGATACAGGCTTGTGACTGTGACAGACGGTCGGACATCGGAGACTTAGTAACAGGGTTTTTTTGAGCACTCTTCGGCTGCGGAACCCTAAAAAAGCAAGTTTCTCAATATACACTCTTTAGAATATCGCTGAATATAAAAATAGAGAAATACCACAATGCCTAAAAACACGCCTCTTCAACCAGTGTTTCCTGCCTACAATAACTTATGGTGCCGAGACATGGACTCTTACGAAAGAAGCCATGTACAAGATTGCGGTTTCGCAGAGAGCCATGGAGCGAGCTATGCTTGGCATCAAATTGCAAGACCGAGTTCGCAACTCTGACATCCGACGCCGAACGAAAGTTCACGATGTGCTCTCTAGAGTTGCGACTCTTAAATGGAACTGGGCAGGACACCTGGCTAGAAGGAACGATGGTAGGTGGAGTAAGGCTGTCACTGAGTGGTATCCCAGAAATGGGAAACGTAGTGTAGGGCGTCCGGCAGCTGGGTGGGTCGACGACATAAAGCAGATTGCTGGTAAGAACTGAATTGCGAGGGGATAGGGAAGAATGGCGCAGACAAAAGGAGGCTTATACCCAGCAGTGGGTCTTGGAAAGGTGACGATGATGATGATGATGAAGACAATAAGTCTACTTAGTAAATTTAGCTATGATAAGCCTTAGATCTTATTTTAAATTTCCGTAGGATAAATAATTAACCCTTTTTGAAGGTAACGGGAATATTTTCCCCACCAAATTACCTTAAAAAGGGTTAAATATGAAATTCTTGACGCCGTCAGTCGCAGTTTAAGACAAAAAGTTTCTCAAGATTAACTCTTTAAAATATCCCTTGCTAAGAAGATTAATCTAAGGATAATTACAGTATCGTAAGATATGAAAAGCCTTCATAAGCCTTTTTGTTTGAAAATGAGATCTTACAAATTTTCTTATGATATAAATTGTCGTGAATTTTAAAAAACAGAACTTTTATTGTCGCAGACGTGTTTTGTTTCACAATTTATTTAGGTTGTAAGTCTTAAGTGTATGACGTTCACGTGAGGGGCTGACTTAGCCCGACAAATGAACAACTTCTCCTATGGGATCAATGCTAGTGACTAATTTTTTAAAATATTTTCATAGAAATAGCTGGGCCGGCCAAACAATTAATAAATAAATAAATATATACGGACAAATCACACAGATTGAGCTAGCCCCAAAGTAAGTTCGAGACTTGTGTTATGGGATACTAACTCAATGATACTATATTTTATAAGAAATACATATATAGATAAATATCCAAGACCCAGGCCAATCTGAAAAAGATCATTTTCCATCTTGACCTGGCCGGGGATCGAACCCGGTCACTCCGTGTCGCAGGCTGGCGTGTTGACCGCTGCGCCACGGAGCTAGTCAAGTAAATTGTAGTGAATTTTAAAAACAGAACTTTTTTTGTCGCAAATATGTTTTGTTTCACAATTTATTTATGTTGTAAGTCTAAGTCTATAACATCATCATCATCATTTCGAGTAGGTGTCACGGTCAATCGACCATGCACACCCTGGTGTCAGAGTTCTCCGGAACCGCCTCTCGGCCTCTGACGCGATTCCTTTAACGACTACCAGATGGCAGCCAGGACCACCAGCTTAACGTGCCTTCCGAAGTACGGAATCATCTTTATTATCAGACAATCAGGTGATTCACGCCTGCAATGTCCTAACCAAACTGAAAACAACTAAACAAAGTATGCTTCCGGTGCGAATCGAACCACGACCTAACGACCCGGGGGTCAATAGGTAAACGCCTTAACCACTGGACCACGGAGGCTGTTAGTCTATAACAGCGCTTAACATAACCAACGACGTTCCCGTAAAGGGATAAGGTAACTCAGCCCGTGAAATGAACAACTTTTCCTATGGGACCAATGCTACTAACTAATTTTTTTTTATATTTTCATACAAATTGCTGGGCCGGCCAAACAATTTTGTATGAAAATGGTAATTTTTTTTGAGTTCCCAGCATTGGTTTCATAGGAAAAGTTGTTCGATGGGCTGAGTCACTCCTACAAGGGAACGTTGTTGGTTACGTTACACGCTGTATATATAAAAATAAATCCTTATCTTATACCTTTAAACGAGCAATTCTTGTATATTTATAGTATACATATAAATTTATTTCTGATTTCGGAAACGGCTCAACGATTTCGCTGAAATTTTGTATATGGGGGTTTTCAGGGGTAAACAATATATCTAGATTAGTCTTATGTTTGAGAAAACGTGTGTTTTCGAGTTATTTTTACGGGTTCGAATCCCGCTCGGTGACTTACTTTTATTTTTTTTATATGTTCAACTTTATATATAATTTGTATCGTTAAGTTTTAACAATAATTGTAAGTGTTAAATAAACCATTTTGAATAGGTGACACGGTCAATCGACCATGCACACCCTGATGTCAGAGTTCTTCGGAACCTCCCCTCGGCCTGTGACGTGGTTCCTTTAACGACTACAAGATGACAACCGGGACCAACGGCTTAATCAACTGGCTGTCTGATAATAAGGATGATTCCGTGCTTCGGAAAGCACGGAATCATCCTTATTATCAGACAGCCAGGTGATTCAAGCCTGCAATGTCCTAACCAAACTGGAAACAACTAAACAAAGTATGCTTCCCGTGGGTATCGAACCCACGACCCCCGGGTCTACAGGCAAACGCCTTAACCCCTGGACAACGGAGGAAAATAAGATGGCGATAGTTGATAAACGCTGTCGTGCCATACTGCGGAGATGATGCAGATAATGAGGTGTAACTTTCTGTACTTGTATCAAAAGTTCTTCAGTGGTTTTTGCGTCAAAGGGAAAGAATAATCTATCCATACTCACAAACTTTTTTACAAAAGTTTCTTTGAACATTTATTATGGCAAAAAACTTGCTCTGTGGTCCAGTAGTTAAGGCGTTTGCCTGTAGACTAGCGTTGAAAAAAGCGGGAAAATTCCGCGTTTTTTTCAAATTCCTTTGTTTTTTTCCAAGTTGTATTAGGAAATTTCAAGAAAAATATGTATCGAATTTCGCAAGTTTTTTATCAATAAAACGGAAAAAAACGGGCAACTTTGAAAAAAACGGAAACATATTAATGTTTTTATCATGTTTTGGAGGGTAGAATCATTTGTTTTTGTTATCATACGCTCACTCCGTTCTGCTTCATATTTAGTTCCTATCACGCACGCACTACTACTTCACTTTGTGTTAGCCTTGTTAGCATTACGTAGTTCGGGTGCAGTTTTTTATTACAAATAGTATACGTACATTGAAAATAGTGCACTTGTGTTCTACAATATTGTGTTCCGTTAATAAAATGCCTCGGAAGAAAAGTAACATATGGGATCATTGTCAAACTATAACTAAAGATGGTAAAAAATACGCAAAATGTCTATTTTGTTTAAAGGAGTATGCATTTGGAAATGCCACACGTATGGTGAACCATTTATTGTCTTGTGCACAATGTTCATACGATATAAAGACTTCATTTGGTGATAAAGGGAAGAAGCCTAGCACAAAAAAGAGTTCACCTGCCTGTTCAACTCCTGTCTGTAAAGAAGTGCATAATTCGCCATCGACTTCCACTGTAGAAAAAAATATATTGACTTGCCCAGAATTAGATGTCCAAGTATCTCAATCTGATAAATCGGAAATAAATGTATCTAACAGTTTTATGGTTGCCGATGCCGAACCAATTGTTGATAGTGATGATATCGATGCTGCGTTAGCTCGTGCTGCATATTCTTCTGGGCTGCCACTTAATCTATTTGAGAATACTTACTGGAAAAATGCTATAGATTTATTAAAAAGTAATTATAAACCACCCACCAAATATGCAATGAGTAATGCATTGCTTGAAGCAGAGTATCATAGACTGAAAGTTAATATGGACAAAAAGATAAAGTCAGCAACGGCCTTAGGTTTGGTTATGGACGGGTGGACGAACATTTGTGGAAGAGGAGTGGTTAATTTCATTATCACAACACCGAAACCAATTTTTTGGAAAAACATATACCCAGGTAAACAACGAGAAACTGCAGATTACATCAGCGATCAAATTGTGATAGTGCTAACAGAAATCGGCCCAGAAAAATTTGTTGCTATTATTACAGACAATGCAAGTAACATGCGTGCAGCGTGGAGAAAAATTCAGACTTTGTATCCTCATATCGATTGTATTGGTTGCGCTGCTCATGGGATGAACTTATTATTTAATGATATAATGAAAATCGAAGACTTGAGGAGTTTCTATGAGGAATGTAAGAACATTGTAAAATACATTACTAAAAGACATGTTTGCTTAGCCACATTCGAAGAAAAACAAAAAGAAGAGTACGTAAGTCAATACTTGACCCTGAAACTGCCCAGTAAGACAAGATGGGCGGGGTCTATTCTGACATTTAGGTCTTTATTGGCAAACCGCGATGCATTATCAGCTTTGGTAATTGATCAAGATATTCAGATTGATCCAAATATAAAACAAATGATATCGTCCGATTCATTGTGGTCAAAATTAAAAGTTATGGAAAAGTTATTAACTCCTATATCAGAAGCAATACACAACTTGGAATCGGACAAAGGATTGATTTCGGAAGTACCGCAGCATTTCTTAAGATTAAAAAACAAATTGTTGATATAGATTTTCCGGATGACTGTACTGGAATCGCTAACAATAAAGATCTAATTTTAAACTACATTGAAGAACGCAGATTATTTTGTATTCAACCTGTTCATTTGGCCGCGTATTTGCTTGACCCCAGATTTCATTTTATTTATTTATTTTTTATTTATTTAAAATTTTTTAGTTGTACAACATTACAGTTTACACTAATGCGTTACACAACTTAAAATATAGACAACAGATTCATCCTTTCTCTTCACAAAACCACAGATATTCATTCTTCAATCGCGCAAACCTATCAGCAAACAAATCACATTTACAGCCTCGCTCTGATGCCAGGAACGCGTTGAGCTCTGCCAGGCCGCGCAAAAGAGGCGACTGTTTGTGAGATTCGGTTCGTGCATTGGGAACCACAAGCAACTTATGTCGCCGATTGCGCAAATAGTTGTTCGGTACAAAAAGCTTACACAGGCGTGATACTAACTCCAGACAGTCAGAGTCTCCGCGAAGGCAACGACTGACAAATTGCATAAGCTGCCAATTACGTCGCGTACTTAAATAATTGTACCCTAGAGTACCCAACAGAAATTTAGTTGGGTATAAATATGGATAATACCCATACCTTTTTTTATAAAGATATCTCAAAAAAGCTTTTTGAACTTTTTTAACTTCAAGAATATATTTTGCCTGATGGGGATTCCAAACTTTTGAACTAGTTTCAAGTTTACTTCTGACAAATGTGGAGTACAATATCTTCACGGCATGTAGATTATCGAAATCCCTACAATTTCGAATAACGAAACCTAATTGCTTAAAGCTACTGGTGGTTAGTTTTTGGACATGCTCATGAAAAGTCAGCTTAGGATCAAAATTGACACCAAGGTCCTTTACTGTAAATACTCTGGTAATACTTTTAGAATCCAAAGTGTACTGGTGTAGTGAAGGATGTTTTGAACGAGTAAAGGACATAACACAACATTTAGATTCGTTAAAAAGTAGTTTGTTAGTATGACTCCAGCTTTGAATGGCATCAATATCTGCTTGCAGAAGCGCGTGATCCGACTCTTTTCTGATGTTCAAAATGATTTTCAGATCATCAGCAAAGAGAAGGCATGTAGTATGCTTGAGAACCTGTGGGAGATCATTGATCATAAGCAAAAATAGGAGAGGACCGAGAATGGAACCCTGACTTACTCCAGAACGAGTGTGGTATACGCCGGATTCATAACAACCATGTCTGACAAACTGTTTCCTGTCTCGCAGATAATCTGCGAAAAACCCAAGAAGATTTGGTGTAAAACCCACCGAAGAATGTTTAACTAATAGTATATCATTGTCAACACGGTCGAATGCCTTTTTAAAATCAAAATAAATAACATCAACCTGTGAACCCTCATCCATACATGTCGAGACAATGTCCACAAGGGATAGCAAGTTAGTGTCAACTGAACGGCCCCTTCTAAACCCATGTTGTGCATCAGTCAAGAAAGGTTTAACTTGTTGACTGATCTTTTCATAAAGTATAGTTTCTTTAAGTTTAGGCAGAGCAGACTGAATGGCAATAGGTCTGAAGCCCTCTACTTCAAGAGTGTTGCTTGTTTTGGGGATAGGCGTGACACGAGTCAATTTCCACAACGAGGGGTAGACACCAACCCTCAAAGACATGTTAAATACATGGTAAATGGGCTCAAGCAAGAAATCTCTACAGGCCTTAAGAATGTACGCTGGTACATTATCCGGACCAATACCTGAAGGTTTGAGATATTTTAAACCAGTTAGAATATCTTCATGAGAGATATTGCTTATGTCTATCCGGGTGGAAGATGTCGAACTCCCTAAAGCCTGCGCTAGATTGCAATCTAGCGCGGGAGGATCGGAAAGGAAAACACCAGAAAAGAAATGCGCAAATGTGTTTGCTGCCTCCTGCCCTTCATGATCAGTTCCACCGTAAGTTACTCTTGGCTCAAATCCGCCTTTCGATGTTAAGTTTGATATGTGCCGCCAAAACAAACGAGGATTACTTTTGATGTTGGACTCGACTCGAAGTTTATATGTCTTATGGGCCTCAGAAATTCGGAATTTAATATTAGTACGGAGATCACTAAAAGCTAGGTATGCAATTGGGTTTTTAGTAGCTTTCCATTCTCGATGATGGGAAGCTTTTTGTTTGAGATCGCTTATAATATCTCCAGTAAACCACACCGGATACCGCCTGACACCTTTGGCTGGCTTTCTTCTTTGGTATGCTAATATCAAAAATACTATAAATTATCTCATACATTGCCTCGACAGCATCATCCACTGTCTGAGCATTATAAACAGGAGACCAAGACACTTTTGACATATGTTTGTAGAGTAGGTCGTAATTTCCCTTTCCGAAGTTCCAATCACGTTTAGCGTCAATGTTACTTGGAGCCATCCTGTGCAAACCTGGGGCAGCCTTATTAATGGCTGCAAGTTCAAAAGATAAAGGGGGATGATAAGTGTCTTTGTACTTTGTGGACGCCCTCTGCCCCAGATAGGGGACATAGGACTATAAGTCAAGTAAGTCAAGATAAAAGACATCAAAAACTGAAAACAGGCCTTTTATTAACAATCCCTTACACCTGACGGCTATTTTTCAACAAATTACAATGTTGAGCTTATCAAAAGCTCTCACAAAGTAAAACGTTCTGTTCTATATTAATTGGCAGCTGTCACGAGATTAGGGAGATAACGAGGGGTTGGTAGATGGGAATATTAGATATTTATTGCTCAACAAATTTTTAATTTCTTTTGTCTCAGTACTTTATTAACTGAAAGTTTCTCGGTGAATTATTTAATAGTTTGTGTTTGTTCCCTTCCATGCTGGTCTGGGAGAAGGGAAAAAGCGTAGAATGTGCCAGTTGCTTCTCTTCCCGCGCAGATCGTAGAAACCGATCGAGGGATTGGGCTAAAATCTGCAGAATCATGTCAATTGGCGATGCGGTTAGCAACCCATCGCTATTTTGATTCCTTTTTCCATCTTCACGCCCTCCAACATGCTGAAGGCCATAAGGTCTTATAAAACCTAGCCTCTGTCTACCCCGCAAGGGAAATAGACGTGATACTATGCATGTATGTATGAATGTGTTTGTAATGAGACGAAGGCCTCGTTTACGAGAGGCGGCGCGTCGAGCGGTGCGTTGAGCGGCGCGTGCTGTCAAATCTCAAACATATGGCGCAGTATGTGGCCGTATACGGAGAGGCGTTTTTCAAGCTTTTGTTCGAGATATGTCATTTGGCTATATAACTCACGCTGGGGCAATGCTGCGATATGCTGCGGCCTTTAGAAATCCCTATCAATCCTTTCCTTACTAATATTATAAATGCGAAAGTGAGTTTGTTTGTTTGTTACGTTTTCACGCCGTAACTACTGAACCGATCATCATGAAATTTTGCATACAAGTTCTCTGAAGTGTGGATAAGGACATAGGCTACCTTTTATCCCGGGAAAAAGTACTATTCCCGAGGGATCGACATTGATGCGGGCGGAGCCGGGGGCGAGAGCTAGTACTTATTATAAATTTACTTTGAGATAATTTACTTTGCGTGCTTCCGCCACCAGTTACTTCATGCAAACTATTGTTGACCAGCGCCCACCCACTTGGTATTGTTAGTCCCTTCATGCCCGCCACCAATAGTTGATGCATGCAACCCTGGTCCATACTGCTGCATCCATTAAGGCTGCAGCAATATCGGCCGTCGTGCTCGCAAAGTAAATGATCTAGTATATGTGGGTTTGACTTCCGTAAAGTAACACCTAAATCTATTAACTAATATTATAAATGCGAAATTAAGTTTGTTTATTTGTTACGCTTTCACGCCGTAAGTACTGAAGCGATCCACATTAAATTATGCATATTCGTCGTCTGAGGTACGGAGAAGGACTTAGTGTACATTTTATACTGTTCCCATCGATCGACATTGATGCGGGCGGAGCCAAGGATAAAAGCTAGTTAAATATAATTTTAGACTCTCAATTATTACAAAGTTATTTGAATAAATTAAATATAAAATATATAGAATATAAATATAAAAACCAATTCTTTGTGAATACTTCCAAACCGAATTCTTTTGAAGATTAAAACAATATTTTGAGAGGTATCTTTGATAGGAATAAATGAATTGTGTGAAACTTATTTAATTTTTTAATATTCCATCAATTTAAATGAAGTTATTTACAGACAACCTCTGTGGCTCAGTGGCACCGCCAGTGCCTTTCAATCGTAAGGTCCGGGTTCGATCCTGCCCAGGGCATGATGGGAAACAATCTGTTTCAGAATTACTAAAGTTTTGAATGCTTATCTAAGATATTATAAAATGTAGTATCATTTTATTGGTATTAAGACACAAGTTCATAACTTACTTGTTAGGCTAGCTTAATCTGCGTGATTCTGATTTATCCCTATATATTAATTTATTTATTATCCTTCCATCATCTTTTTGCCATCGTCATCATTAGTTCGTGTAGGTGACACGGTCAATCGACCATGCACACCCTGGTGCCAGAGTTCTTCGGAACCGCCTCTCGGCCTCTGACGTGGTTCCTTTAACGACTACCTGATGGCAGCCGGGACCAACGGCTTAACGTGCCTTCCGAACCACGGACTGGTCTTCATTATCAGACAATCGGGTGTTTCAAGCCTGCAATGTCCTAATCAAACTGGAAACAACTAAACAAAGTATGCTTCCCGTGGGAATCGAACCCACGACCCTCGGGTCTACAGTAGCGTTGAAAATTCCGAAAGAAACGAATGGTTCTTTTCGGCAAAAAAACGAAACTTCGTTTTTTTCTGAATTATTCGTATTTTGCATTGAAATATTCCGGAAAAAAACATCGGAATATTTCAGAAGATATCTGAAAAAAAAACGGGGTATTTTTCAGAAATTTGAAAAAAACTTGTATTATTCAAGTTTTTATTACTATCCATCGTTTTATACAATTAAATCTTGCTCATTATTTAGTTGTTTAATGTAATGACTAATCACTGTCGCTGTTTGAAGAATCAGTGTTGCTAAGCACAAATTCAGATGTTAATCTTTCAGTAGATTGCGTTAAATGTAAATTTGATCGAACGTATACAAGTTGTTGCCCGCGCGGCCGATGACGGACGCGCGGGAGCAAAGCAAGGCCCGCCACCACAAGCTGTGTCTTTACCTACTCTACACAATAACATTTATTTCAACGTGAAATCAGCCTTAAAACAGATAATTAAAGATTATATTGGCGTGTGCCGGCACCTGTTTTGATTCGTTTGAAAACACGCCGAATTGTGGAACATATTAATATACTGGTTGCACACGGGCGCCATAAGGGCTAGAGCCGCCTCTGACGGCCGACAACTTTACGTGATAACGCTGGCAGAGAGACAGATGCGTCACAAGCCGAACGCTCGCTGAGGATGATCGTGCTTCTCTATCGGTTGTTCCGCACTCTCGCTTGCACACGGTACGTGACAGTTTTTCGTGCGTGTAGCTGGCGTTCATCGATATATAAAACGTTATCACGTTACAATAATAACGTCGCGTCGCCCGTGTTCTCGTGCCGATGTAAAGTTATGTACATTAAATAAACAAAATATTCTCTTAGTAAACAGTCTTGGATACCTTCTTTCTGAATAAGAAACGATGTCTCGAATTGTTTCCAATTAGCCGACTTATTCTCTCAGAAACATCTTGTATTTTATCATAATATTCTTGGAAAATGTCTGTTGTAGTCGGGAATCTTGGCAAATAGAAATCAAGCAATGAAAAAGTAACTAAGTGAAACAATAAATATAACAGAAGAAAGCTTTCTGTTATATTTATTATTTGCTGTGTATATTGTTTATTTTCTTGGCTTTCGTAAATAAATATATACAAACAAATCACACAGATTGAGCTAGCCCCAAAGTAAGTTCGAGACTTGTTTATGGGATACTAACTGAAGAAACCTTTCTATTTTTTACAAAGATGTTCAAAATCGTCCCTTGCGCAGCGCCGAAAACCTTCGCCTTAAAATCCCAGCTCATTCTACGGCGTTTTTCTCACGATCTTTTTCTGTCCAGGCTGTACTTCTTTGGAACTCACTGCCACTTAATATCCGGTGTGCTTAAACGCTGGCCAGCTTTAAATCTCAAGTTAAGTCACATTTCCTATCCTTATGATTTTTTCTTTTTTTCCCCTTTTTTTTTCTGTCATCGTATGCATCTTGCTAACTCCATGGCTTTCTGCCGTTTTGTGTAAGTTTTATGTATTTATATATGTTTATTTATATTGTTATATTTAAGTAGGTTTATTGTACATTAAACAATGTAATTTAGTAGTTTGCTTTAGCTACCCCGCACTATTTTTTCCCCCAACATTATGTCTTTTTTTCTGCAAAGGTTGCCTGGAAGAAATTGCATTGCGAAATCTGTTAGTATTAGATAAATATACATACAACTTGTTATTTTTTTGTGCAATAAAGGGTATTGTATTGTATTGTAACTCAACGATACTATATTATATAACAAATACATATATACTAAACATCCAAGACCCAGGCCAATCTGAAAAAGATCATTTTCCATCATGACCTGACCGGGGATCGAACCCGGGCACCCTCGTGTCGCAGTCGTAAAATACCTTACAACTTGGGTAACGCTCATATGAGGAGGAATGTAATCAATAAGTATATAGGGACAAATCACACAGATTGGCCTACTACCCACACATCGTTTTTAGGCTTCCGAACCTCACCTACGTCACCTACGTGGGACCTACATACGTGGAAATCACCCCGATAAGGGTCCAAATTGATCAAAATTTCACCGTGTATATAATAGCTACCTAGCTGGGTACTTCATATGAAATTCAACTAAATCCCACCTGTGCTATTCTGCGCTGCAAACAGACTGCATTCAAATGACAAGTATTGACCATCAGTCGGAATGGCGCTGTCACCAGCAATCGTGTCAGGGCTGCATCTAAAGTACCGACACAGATATATGATAAACTAGCTGTTGCCCGCGACTTCGTTCGCGGCAATTTCTGTTATTATGATTAACTAGCTGTTGCCCGCGGCTCCGCCCGCGTTAAAGTCGTTCCCTTGGGAACAGTAGAAATGATAAAAATTCCATTCAAACAACTCCCCCTCTGCTTTTTCCTCTTAAGGGGGAATTTAATACATTTCACCTGCATAGATCTTTAGCCCTTAAGGAGGGGATTTCATACATTTCACCTACACAGATCTTTTTAATTGTAATCGAGAACTTACAGACCTATTTTAATATTCCAAGTCTAGAAATGGAAAAATTCCATACAAACTTTACCCCGTATTTGCCCCTTCAAGGGAGAATGTTGTCTGGTTTACCTAAAAGATCTTTTTTAATTTTAATTGAGAACTTGTGTACCTACTTTCAAACTTCTATGTCCAGAAATTAGAAAACTCCATTTAGACTCGACCTCCCTTAATTTTCTAAAAATCCTTTCTTAGTGTTCATTTACACCATAAAAAGAATCCCTGTGCCAAATTTCAAGTTTCTGGGCACAGTAGTTTCTGCTGTGCGTTGATATATAAGTCAGGTTTGCCTTTGGCCCGTAGCTCCGCCCGCGTAAGTGTCGATTTCTCAGGAACAGTAGAATTACCCAGAATACATTAGTTCATGACTTTCAATAAAACACCTTAATATTGAATTTCAATTGAATAACTTCTAAAACGGAAAGTTTCATACTAACTTTGCGTCCCCGTTATACCCCCTTAAGGGATGATGAGAAAAGTATTTTACTCGTGTTTCATGCATTCAGTAAAGAATCTTCATGCTGAATTTCATTCGACTAACTTCAAAAATGACAAAGTTTCATGCTTACTTTGCACCCCTATTTTACCCCCTTAAGGGATGATTTTTGAGTAAAATATTTTATTCGTGTTTCATACCTTTCAGTAAAGAACCTTCATGCTGAATTTCATTCGAATAACTTCAAAAACGGCAAAGTTTCATACTAACTTTGCAACCCGTTTTACCCCCTTAGGAGATGAATTTCCAAAAATTCTTTCTTGGTGTTCCCCTACGTTATAAAAGGAACCTCTGTGCAAAATTTCAAGTTTCTAACCCTTATAGTTTAGGCCCTGCGTTGATATGTCAGTTAGTCAGTCAGCTTCTCCTTTTTTATTAGTATGGATTACTATGGATAGTATGGCTAGGTATAATGCTGTCGTATAATGATGATGAATTGACTTTGGATTTTAATTTTCTTATGTCACTTATTATTTTAATTTTTTTTGCTATATATTTGTAGGCAAACTCGTGCCTTGATTTCATTCAAATGACGATAACTTTTTTTTCAATGAACCGATTTTGATGAAACAAACTTTAAATGTTTTGCTTAGTTAAAACAAAGCATTTGGTGAAAGTTTGAAGTAAATCGGTTCAGTATTTTCGGAGATAATCGTGATCATACATACAGACAGACAGACAGACAGACAGACAGACAGACAAAAAATTCCAAAAAAATTTTTTTGCTTTCTATTATTCTATTTAAGTGTCCCTCTATCCATTTCAGTCAAAAATTCTAAATGTACAGACAAAATATTTTTACTGTTTTATTATGTGTATAGATATAGATGAAGAATTTTCCTCCGTTTTCAAAACATTTTTAGTGATGCTTCGCTCCTATTAGTCGCAGCGTGATGTTTTATAACCTAAAGCCCTCCTCAATAAATGGACTATCCAAGAATTTTCCAATTTGAACCAGTAGTTCCTGAGATTCAAACAAACAAACAATCAAAATAAACTCTTCAGCTTTATAATATTAGTATAGATAAGCAGACACAACAAATGATATTTACAGAATCTCAGATTGTAAGTCTAATTATTACATAAAATAATTTTTTTGCTGATTGGATTAAAATTTGAATTTTACGTTCTGAGATTCTGATGAATCTCAGAATGTAAAATTCAAATTTTAACATAAAATATAAGTCTTTTTGTATATTGGTATAAATGGCATGTTAAAAATACAATGCCATTAATATTTTTGTATAACTGTTATAATTAAAGCTGATTTTTAACACAATTCCTAAATCTATAGCTAGTTTTTCTTCATGTCCTAACATATTTTACTTGCCGATTAAATTATATTCCTTTTCGCATGTTGAGAACCTGAGGCACAATTTCGCGTTTCAAAACCATTTGTCTTGTGGTTATACAACTAAAATAAAACTATAATAAATTATTTATTTGTATAAATCGGTTTCACGAACTATAGGCCAATTTCAGTTTTTACTGCTTTATCTAAAATAATGGAAAAGTATTGAACAAAAGACTAGTGGGTTACTTAGAATCAAAAAATATAATTTCTGCAAATCAGTATGGCTTTAGGAAGGGAATAAGTACAGAAGATGCAGTCAATTCATTACTCAACTCGGTAGTCAAAGGCTTGGATGATAAACAAAGATGTGTCAGGATGTTTTTAGACCTTTCAAAAGCATTCGATATGGTTTCTATTCCCTTACTAATATCAAAATTAGACAAATGTGGTATTCGTGGACTTGCGCTCTCGATTTTTAGGGACTACCTACTAGATCGCTCTCAGTGTGTAAAAATTGGAGACATTCTTAGTAGTGAGAAAGAGTTATGGAGTGCCACATGGCTCTATCCTTGGCCCTACTCTCTTTACTATTTATATAAATGATCTTTGTAAGCTTGATATCCCACACTGTGAATTATATGCTTACGCCGACGACACTGCATTAATCATCAAAAGCCCAAACTGGGCCTCTGCCCATGCACATGCCGAAAACTCACTTTCTACCGTTATGGATTGGCTAGGTACTAATTTACTAACATTAAATGTCCAAAAAACTATGTACATATCATTCGCAATTAATTCATCGACGCTACTCTCAAATGAAGAAATTACGATCAGAGCTCATACTTGCAGTAAAGAAGTGGATAGCTGTAACTGTCTACCTTTAGAGAGGGCAAAAACGGTTAAATACCTTGGAGTACAAATAGATCAATTTTTAACTTGGAACCAAGACATAAAATCTCTGATACCAAAAATAAGAAAACTAATATATGTCTTCAAAAAAATAATTACTTGTGTTGATCTGAACACCTTAAAGGTAGTATACTTTGCGTTATGCCAATCAATACTTACGTATTGTATCACGGCTTGGGGAGGAGCTGCAGAAACAATAATACTGCCACTTGAGAGAGCTCATCGAGCTGTTCTGAAGGTTATGACCAGTAAACCTTACCGGTATTCCACTGCTCAACTTTACGCCGATACTTCGGTATTAACCGTGAGACAGCTCTTTATCATGAAGACTCTCCTTCGCAAGCACCGTCAACTTCCCTATGACCCGACATTACGCATTAGAAAACGTAGGTTTGATCGTGTCTGTTTCGCTCCTCGTCACAGAACTACCCTCGCTGCCCGGAACTTTAGAGTATTTAGCTGTTATATATACAATAAGGCGAACAAAATCTATACATATAATAAAACAGTAAAATTATTTTGTCTGTACATTTCGAATTTTTGACTGAAATGGACAGAGGGACACTTAAAAAGAATAATAGAAAGCAAAAAAAAATTTTTGGATTTTCTTGTCTGTCTGTCTGTCTGTCTGTCTGTCTGTCTGTATGTATGATCACGATTATCTCCGAAAATACTGAACCGATTTACTTCAAACTTTCACCAATTGCTTTGTTTTAACTCAGTTTAACATTTAAAGTTTGTTTCATCAAAATCGGTTCATTAAAAAAAAAGTTATCGTCATTTGAATGAACTCAAGGCATGAGTTTGCAAACATATAGCAAAAATAAAATAAAATAATAAGTGACATAAGAAAATTAAAATCCAAAGTCAATTCATCATCATTATACGACAGCATTATACCTATCCATACTATCCATAGTAATCAATACTAAAAAAAAAGGAGAAGCTGACTGACTGACTGACATATCGACGCAGGGCCTAAACTATAAGGGTTAGGAACTTGAAATTTTGCACAGGGGTTTCTTTTATAACGTAGGGGAGCACTAAGAAAGGATTTTTGGAAATTAATCTCCTTAGGGGGAAAAACGGGTTGCAAAGTTAGTATGAAACTTTGTTGTTTTTGAAGTTATTCGAATGAAATTCAGCATGAAGGTTCTTTACTGAAAGGTATGAAACACGAGTAAAATATTTTACTCAAAAATCATCCCATAAGGGGGTAAAATAGGGGTGCAAAGTAAGCATGAAACTTTGCCATTTTTGAAGTTAGTCGAATGAAATTCAGCATGAAGGTTCTTTACTAAAAGGCATGAAACACGAGTAAAATATTTTTCTCAAAAATCATCCCTTAAGGGATTTATATAACGGGGATGCAAAGTTAGTATGAAACTTTCCGTTTTTGAAGTTATTCAATTGAAATTCAATATTAAGTCATAAACTAATGTATTCCGGGTAATTCTACTGTTCCTGAGAAATCGACACTTACGCGGGCGGAGCCGCGGGCCAAAGGCAAACCTGACTTATATATCGGACTACAGACTAGCTCCGTGGCGCAGCGGTCAACACGCCTGCCTGCGACACGGAGTGACCGGGTTCGATCCCCGGCCAGGTCAAGATGGAAAATGATCTTTTTCAGATTGGCCTGGGTATTGGATGTGTATCTATATATGTATTTGTTATAAAATATAGTATCGTTGAGTTAGTATCCCATAACACAAGTCTCGAACTTACTTTGGGGCTAGCTCAATCTGTGTGATTTGTCCGTATATATTTATTTATTATATTATTAATTATATCAACGCACAGCCGAAACTACTGTGCGCAGAAACTTGAAATTTGGCACAGGGATTCTTTTTATGATGTAAATGAGCACTAAGAAAGGATTTTTAGAAAATCAAAGGGGTTGAAGTTTTATGGAATTTTCTCATTTCTGGACTTAGAAGTTTGAAAGTAGGTACGCAGGTTCTCAATTAAAATTAAAAAAGATCTGTTTAGGTGAACCAGACAACATTCTCCCTTGAAGGGGTAAATAGGGGGTAAAGTTTGTATGGAATATTTCCATTTCTAGACTTAGAGGTATGAAAATAAGTATATACGTTCTATGTTACAATTAAAAAAGATCTGTGTAGGTGAAATGTACAAAATTTCCCCCTTAAGGGATACAGGGGGGGGGGGGGGATTGTATGGTAATTTTCTCATTTCTGGACATAGAAGTATAAAAATAAGTATATATGTTTACATTACAATTAAAAAGATCTGTGTAGTTAAAATGGTAGAAATTTCCCCTTGAAGGGGTAGAATAGGTGGGGTAAAGTTTGTATGGATTTTTTTTATTTACTTAGAAATATTTTTTTTTTTTTTTTTTTTTTTCCTTAAATTATCGTTTTTAAAGCATAAATACGCTAATAATATTACGATCTAGCCTTAACTTAGACTAATGAGTAATTTTACATTGACCTAGTTTTATAATGTATTGTTTAAGAATGTGTCCATCGGCACTTTTCTTACTGTCTCTATTAAGAGGAAGGCACTCTGTTCATGTGTCTTTGTACGCACTATCACTGCACATAGTTGTGTCATTATCACTTACACTACACTAATTCAAAGGGTTTAGTTCTTTTGAGCCGCCTCACTATGTCCGTGTTGTCGAGGAGCTGGATCGCCTCGACATTCACATGATGAAGCAACCTGTATTCATGTGCTTCGGCATACTGCTTAGTAACCATATCGACGAGCTGTATGTTAAGGTCCCGGTGCAGGTCGTCATTTCTTACGTACCAAGGTGCATTTACAATAGCCCTTAGTACTTTATTTTGGAACCGTTGTATCATTTCTACGTTACTCTTTTTGGTACAGCCCCACAGCTGTATACCATAAGTCCATACTGGCATTAGGACTTGTTTATATAATAGTAACTTGTTGTGCACTGACAGGGCGGAGTTTCTTCCGAGCAGCCAGTACATCTTTTGGAACCTTATTTCAAGTTCCTTTCTTTTCTTTTTGACGTGAGCTTTCCATCGGAGCTTTGCGTCGAGTGTCATACCCAGGTATTTCGCTGTGTTTTCATATGGTATCGGCATTTCATTTATATAAACGGGACAGTATTGATCCTGCTTATTTGTAAAGTTCACGTGAATTGATTTTGATTCATTAAGCGTGATTCGCCATGTCTTTGTCCAATTATGAACTTTATTAACAGCTATTTGAACCTTTTCTGCAGCTTCCGCATGAGTATTTCCAACAGCCATTATAGCGGTATCGTCGGCGAAGGTTGCAATAGTGTTGCTATCTAAATGAGGAATGTCACAGGTGTAAAGTAGGTACAGGACCGGACCCAATACACTTCCCTGAGGCACACCAGCTTTTATTTCCTTTATTTCAGAATACGCATCGTCTTGCCGTACTCTAAAGACTCTGTCTGATATATATGAAGTTATTATATCAACGTAGCACTTGGGTAGCATTTTTCCTAGTTTTATGGTAAGACCTTCGTGCCATACCTTATCAAAAGCTTGCGCTACATCTAAAAAGATGGTAGGGTATGGAGGGTAATTATTCGAAAAATTGTTATTGAAACGGTTGAAACCCATTATAGAAGCTAAAGGTCTTATCCCAGAACACCAGTTTGGATTTAGAGAAAACCACTCTACAATAGACCAGGTACATAGGATTACGAATATAATCGAAAAATCACTCGAGGAGAAAAAAGTCTGTTCTACTTAGAAATATGATAATAAGAAGTTCTCCATTACAATAAAAAAATATCTGTGTAGGTGAAATGGGCAAAATCCCCTCCTAAGGGCTAAAGATTATGCAGGTGAAATGTATTAAATTATTAAATTCCCCCTTAAGGGGAAAAAGCAAGGGGGCAGGGGTTTGTATGGAATTTTTATCATTTCTACTGTTCCCAAGGGAACGACATTAACGCGGGCGGAGCCGCGGGCAACAGCTAGTACTAAATATATATCCTCGTACTAAACAAGAATCAAAAAATATCATCCAAAAGTGGCTACTTACTCTTAACTATTCAGAAACTGAAGAACTTTTGCCTTAGATGAATAATGATTTAATTAATTTGTAACAAATGTACACGATCTTATTTTATAATTTAACTTATTATTTTTAAAGAAAAGTCATACAACATCAACAGTTGATTACTATTATTATTTATGAATTATCAAGGCGGTTGGGAGCATCTTCACGACAATAGCAGCATCAATTACTTTTATTATATTCTTTTTTTTTACACTTAACTATATTTGATAATCTAAACCTGTTACGTAAATTCCTGACAGTTATAGTAATTCCCAAACTAGATAGTTTGGGAATTACTATATACAACACATATATAACACCTATAATGTTACTCGCATTGTACAAATTTCTCTGCTCTGTAAACCACATCATTGGTATCGTCACAAAGCCTACCACTCGAGATACAGGTTTATTCCTAGTTCGATGGTGGGTTGCGGAGGGGCGAACCCATGGTTGGTTGCTCAAATACAACTTATTGCTATTAATATATGTATAATGTAATACTTGTACTTTATGTGAGATACATGTCAATAAATCTATTTTTATTTTATTATATAGAAAGGGTTTGCGCTATGCAACTTAACAAAAAAATGCATTGTCAGTGTTAAGGATAAACTTTTTAGTTTACTGCAATTTGGTTTTGTATAAATTTTAAATTAAATCACTAATAGCTAGTTAGAAATTTACGTTATTTTTCTCTTTATTTTGATTATTGTCCCATATTTTCTTTACTTATGTGTCATGCCCTGATGCGAAGTAAATAATAATAATAAAATAATAAAAATATATTTATTGACATTCAACATAGATAAGTTAACATTGGAGGTTTTTTTTATTGTGTGTAAGTTTGTACCATTAGATCGGCAACCCACCCGAAGTATAATGGACTTGCCTTTACGTGACTTCGTCCACATTATTTAAAGCCTAAATGCTGTTCTGATATTTCAGCTTCACCAAAGCTGATTCAATAGTTTTCGCGTGAACGAGTAACTTACATCCTCATTTCCATACAAACTGACATATTTTGTAGCAACAGGAATATGGCAACCTAGCCATTGCAGTTTCTCAGCAATATCGACATTTTAACAATACCTTGTTCAAGTAATGAACTTATTTCCTTTCATTTAGTATTCATATTCTATGAAGAAACAATGTTGTTTAAAATGTGGACGTATATGCGTAATGTCGACCAATAGTCTTTCATTTATAAAATCCGACTTTAAAAACTACTGATTATGATGAAATTTAAATGGATGCATATTCTTTCAAATAATTTTTTTTTTAAATCGGTTTATAAATGACGGAGTCATGAGGTTACACACATTTAAAAAACACAACAGAATTGATAACCTCCTTTTTTTGAGGTAGGCACTTACGAATTAAAGAAAATTTTATGCTTCTGAGGGATCGAATTTCACGCGAGCGGAGCCGCGGGCAAAAGCTAGTCATAATATCATAATTGCAAAAGAAACTGTCTGTCTAGCTGATTTGAAACGTAAAGAAGTAACCACCTTTTAACGTTTCAACCACAAAACCGATTTCAATGAAATATGGTATGGAGATAGTTTAAAACCCAGTAGTCGTAAGCATTATTAACGCTTACACATGTTAAGTAACCCCGGTCGCAGTCACCACTGGGATGGGTGACCGGAAGTGGCATACAAATATCTATAGGCAGCATGAAAAATCTGAAACCAGTGTTCACCACTTACATATATGAAAAAAAAAAGTAATCCCAAAAAGTGGTACTGTTCAATTCAATTCAAAACGTTTATTTAATGTAGTCTTCATCGTCACTTACCATCAGGTGAGATGGGAGACAAATGCCTAATTCAATATTTAGTAAAAAAAAAAAAAAGGCTACGAATAAATAATAAGAATGCAGGTCATTCGGACACTTATTAATTATTATCCTTACTAATATTATAAATGCGAAAGTGAGTTTGTTTGTTTGTTACGCTTTCACGCCGTAACTACTAAACCGATCATCATGAAATTTTGACTACAAGTTCTCTGGAGCACGGAAAAACATAGGCTACCTTTTATCCCGGGAAAAAGTACTATTCCCGAGGGATCGACATTGACGCGGGCAGAGCCGCGGGCTAAAACTAGTTGTCGTATTATATTTTCAACTGAGAATTGTTGACGTCAGTAATTTACTTATGGCTAAGTTTAGTGCCACTTCCAAAGCGGAGTGCAGAAGAAACGGCAACAAACTGCACAGCGCATTTTCTCCAATCGACTTAAAAACTAGGAATGTGGAGGGAGTATACATTGTCCTTATTAAAGTCATTATAAATTGAATTTCAAAAATGATGTTCTAGAAATTAAAATATTGAAATTAAAAAAAATTACAAAGTATTGAAATTGTTGAACTGTTTCTGAGGATCTACATTCAAGTGAGAGGACGAGGCGTTAGATAATATATTTAAAAATCCGTCCGCTACCTTCTCTTACGAGTTGCGCCAAATTTCTACGAAACGTAAGACGTGTAATCGATATCGTTTCGAGTCTGCGACGCAAAACTTCGCGGTATCATATTTACACTATCTTGATGCTGGCGTGTTAACCATTGCGCCACGGATCCCAAAACCTTCATTCCCTTCTCAGATCAATTAAATACCTATATGATACTAATATAGAATAGTGTTTAAATAGCATTACAATGCTCGGCATACTACTATATTATTCAAAATTTTAGTAATTCAATATTATTTATTCTCAAAAAGAAATAGTTTACATAGCAATACAAAATTTAACAAAAGAGCCTTATCGCAATGCAATTTAATAAATAAATAAATACGGAAAAATCACACAGATTGAGCTAGCCCCAAGGTAAGTTCGAGACTTGTGTTATGGGATACTAACTCAACGATACTATATTTTATAACAAATACATATATAGATAAACATCCAAGACCCAGGCCAATCTGAAAAAGATCATTTTCCATCTTGACCTGGCCGGGGATCGAACCCGGGCACTCCGTGTCGCAGGCTGGCGTGTTAACCACTGCGCCACGGAGCTGTAATTTCTAAGAAACAATGTTGAAAAAAAAATATGCCAATGTTGCAGATACAAATCTTAGACGGAACCAGGGCCAGTACTAGAGATAATAAAGCTTTAAAAAGAAATCTGAGGTCTTCCCTGAATAAAATCTTTGAAAGAAATAAACCAATTTTAGAAATGTCTTGCTTCTTTCTAACTAATTACGTTCAAGCATTCTTACAAGTAAAAAACATATTTAACTTTTGAAATTAGCCTACTTGCTACGCGCTTTGGAGCACGAAAGAAAAACATTTTTTTGTGAACAAAACGCAAAATTCGCGGCCGTGTGCCGGAACAAAACGCCTTGTCGTAAATGCATCGTCTTGAACCGTGAAACACCGCTTGGCAATAAGATCTGGATAAGGAAAATTAAATTTTCTTTATACAGGCAATCCTGAATCCTCTGACAATATTTTAGTCTCGGAATCAAATATAATAAAATACAAAATCGTAAGAAAAAAAATGTTATTATAATATAACATGTAACAACGGGTTACTCACGTACGAAGTCAGCTACTGGCCGACATGTTTCGACCTCATCTGGAGGTCTTCCTCAGGGCGAATGTGGATCGCGACACGCGTCCGATGTCCCGATCCGCACTGATACTAGCAATCGGATGCGTGGGCGGCGCGGGCAGCGCGGGCGCTCGCCCGTTGCGCGCGCTGTGTGTGACAGTACGGAGGTTTATCGCGGTTACGCCGCCCACGCATCCGATTGCTAGTATCAGTGCGGATCGGGACATCGGACGCGTTATAATAAAAAAAATTTTCTTACGATTTTGTATTCTATTATGTATATTCGTATCGGGAGAGACGTGATAATACTCGTATGTATGTTTAAAAAACAACATACCTACATATTATCACGTCTGTTTTCCTTACGGGGTAGACAGAACTGGACATAAGACCTAAAGGCCACATTAAGCGTGTTGTAGGTGAAAAACCGAGGCCGTGTGGTACCCGGCAGAGTAGAATAGGACCACTCCAAGTCTACCCGTGGATGTCGTAGAAGGCGACTAAGGCAATACAAGCTAAACAAAGCTTTTAAACATCTGTTAGACCTCTCCAACCCGTCTGGCCAGCTTGGAGAGTGTAGGCCAAGTCCTCTGGCTGCTCTGGCCAAGTATGGCTCTAGTAGTACATAGAGGGTCATGCTCCTGTAGTGGAGACTAAAAAGGACCTGGTGATGATGATGATGATAGGTGAAAAACGGAATCTAAATAGTGTTGGGCCGCACCCCCTTATTTAACTTATCCCTAAGCTTTCGCCCATTCCCTTGACCGGCTTTTACGGTCCGCGGGATAAGAAACAGCTGGTACCTTCTACGTTTTTTCTTTACTCCCAGACCAGCCTGGAAGTGAGCTTTTTGAAACTTGTCTATTAATACAATGTGCAATATAAAGAGCAAAGTTTTATGCATACTAATTTATTTTAGTTGTAGTTTCAAGCTCCAAAAGTAATAACAATAAAGCTAATTGTATTTTACTATGTGAACAAAGCAAACATCATCCATTTCCATTAAAATTCTCCAGTTAATTGAAAAGCCACATACCCAAATGATGCACGGCTAACCGCTAACGACCTAATAACGTCTTTACAGAAGTGTAACGTGGTTTCTGGCTCGACATTAAAGTACATGATATGTTTTTTTTTTTTTTATTATTTAAGTCGAAAACATTATACAAATGATCACATTTAAATATCATCCAAAAACCACTAGGGGTTTGTCTTGATGCACTGTGATCTGCATACAATCCAACTTCTAATATGTACATTATATGTACTTTAAGGCGCTGTGCATCAGAACAATGCATGCCCAAAAGTATATTTCTTCGTCGCGCAGTTAGCCTTATTTTTCATGGAATTATACTATCATGACAAAAATTCACAGATCAAAATAAATGATAACATCAAAATATTTTCAAAAAACTAGCAAAATAAAATAGCAAAATATCTATATCCAGAAAAAGTTTCGTCGCGAATGACTTGATATTTTCAGCGACAACTACCAACTTTTTTACGTCTATAAAAAGTATAACTAAATGAGCGAGATGGGTACTTAAAAGAAATACAATATCCTTACTAATATTATAAATGCGAAAGTGAGTTTGTTTGTTTGTTTATTTGTTTGTTTGTTTGTTACGCTGGACATAGGACGCAGGACATAGGCTACCTTTTATGCCGGGTAAAGTACTATTCCCGAGGGATCGACATTGACGCGGGCGGGGCGGAGCCGCGGGCGAAAGCTAGTTTGGTTATAATTATTAAATTAAAAGTAAAAATTAACACGGAAATGGCAGACAAGGGTTTGAACTAAGACTGGTGACAGGCCAACCGGTATCGCCACTTTCAACTTTATTTCTTTACGAGTATCCTTACTAATATCCTTACTAATACTATAAATGCGAAAGTGAGTTTGTTTGTTTGTTACGCTTTCACGCCGTAACTACTAAACCGATCATCATGAAATTTTGCATACAAGTTCTCTGGAGTGCGGAGAAGGACATAGGCTACCTTTTATCCCGGGAAAAAGTACTATTCCCTAGGGATCGACATTGACGCCGGCGGAGCCGCGGGCGAAAGCTAGTATAATATATATCGCGCGATGTCCGCTACAAACGGTTAAGGGACACACCCCCCGTAAAGTACATGATATGTAAGTATGTAACATAATATGTATGTCCTTTAATGTCGAGCTAGAAACCACGCGATACATACCTTCTTTGCAAAACGTTTGAAGATAATTAGAAGTTAGTATTTTTAAGGTTCCGACCTCAAAAGGAAAAAAACGGAACTCTTATAGAATCACTTTGTTGTCCGTCCTCTGTCTGTTTGTCTCTGTCTGTCTGTCAAGAACCTTTTTTCTCAGGAACGCGTGGAGGTATCAAGCTGAAATTCATATCAAAACTCAGGTCTACTGTGCCTTGGAGCTGTGAAAAAATAAAACTTCTAAGCCAAGCTTAAGCTTCTGTTTGTCTCTGTCTGTCTGTCAAGAAACTTTTTCTCAAGAACGCGTGGAGGTATCAAACTGAAATTCATATCAAATACTCAGGTCTACTGTCCCTTAGAGTTGTGAAAAAATAAATCTTCTAAGCCAACGCAATCATAAGATGCAGCCGTTTATGCCGCGAGTTTTCGACACTCGCAAGGGAATCAAAACCTACAGGATACTTCCCGTGAACTCAGAACCTTGAAATTTGGTACGAAGCAACGTCTTAAAGCACAGATAAAGGAAAATTGCAAAAAGCATACGGCCATACGATTTCCTCTTAAGGGCCCATACTACCTCACACTGCTTTGCATGATTGACTGTTATATCAATAATAATTAAATACTCAAGTAGAAATAAAAATGCAGCAAAGTTCAGGACTAACTCTGGTAACTATATGACTCAAAAACACGATTGCGTAAAATTTTCTCGATAGAAAAAAATTGCAAAGTTGCCTCCAAATTACGTCTAATTTACTCGGTATATAGCATTATTCACCAAATACATTAAAATTAACCTTGAAACTTTGATTATTATTGCATTACAGATAAAGCAGCCATTATATGTTTTTCTTTTTCGAATAACCCTTGAATATTCCTAAAAAACGAAAATATCCAAAGTAGCCAACCCGTTTAGACCATCCGCGTTTGTATCGCCACGCCGCCTGGCATATGTCGGACTCTTAAGACTACACATTACAACGATGTGAAGTATCGCTCTGATGCACTCTTTAATTTGTAACCTCGATGTACGCGAGTGCGCGAGTCATTTTGGTGCTATTATTTAGCACTGAATATACGACTGGCGAAATTGCGTACCTTGTTATATTGCACAGTTATAAGCATTTTCAAAAAGCACCTCTATTGAATAGAATAGATTTTTATTTGGATAATCTTAAACACATATACCATTACAGCAAATTAATTAAACACTTAAAAACATTTTACATAAAATTTACTTGAACGTGTAACAGCATATGAGCGCTGCAGCCGTCCAAAAAGGCCATAAGCTCAGTGTAATCTTTACTCACAGTAACAGCCTCCGTGGTCCAGTGGTAAAGGCGTTTGCCTGTTGATCCTGGGGTCGTGGGTTCGATTCCCACCGGAAGCATACTTTGTTTAGTTGATTCCAGTTTGGTTAGGACATTGCAGGCTTGAATCACCTGATTGTCTGATAATAAAGATGATTCCGTGCTTCGGAAGGCACGTTATGCCGGTGGTCTCGGCTGCCATTTGGTAGTCGTTTAAGGAACCACTTCAGAGGCCGAGAGGCGGTTTCGAAGAACTGTGACACCAGGGTGTGCACGGTCGATTGACCGTGACACCTACACCAAAAGATGATGAGGCAACTTTTATATGGACTTTTGAAGGCGACCGTACGTCGGGCACGTGAGGTTGGCTTGGGTCCCTGATGGCAAGATGTTGGGCGGGTGTTACTACCCTGGGCCAGCAGGGACCTGCTGCTAGAGCTGGAGACCTTTGCACAGTAGTAGAACAATACTGGTTATTAAAAAAAATCGTTTATATTTATTTTAAAATAAACCAGATAAACCATTTTTGAATTGTGATGTATGTTGAGCATTAGAAGTTGGACACAATATATTAAACTACAACGTAGTTCTTGCCCAATTTGTAATTTCAAAGCCTAGTTCGGCTGCCAGAAAATGTTAACGTTCCCTAAGGCGAAGATCTCTTAATTATCATTTGGCTAGCTCCATGGCGCAGCGGTCAACACGCCAACCTGCGACACGAGAGTGCCCGGGTTCGATCCCCGGCCAGGTCAAGATGGAAAATGATCTTTTTCAGATTAACCTGGGTCTTGGATGTATATCTATATGTATATGTATTTGTTACAAAATATAGTATCGTTGAGTTAGTATCCCATAACACAAGTCTCGAACTTACTTTGGGGCTAGCTCAATCTGTGTGATTTGTCAGTATATATTTATTTATTTATTAGGATACGATGGGGCTGATATTATTATGCTTTTTAGGATAAAAGCGCTTTTATAAAAATGAGAAAAAAAGGCTGGATCGTAAGACAACATACATTTTAGAAATATTATAGCTAAAAGCTCTCCGTATAAGCTTCCTGATCTGTGTATGGTGCTTGGTGCTGAATTACCGTGTGTTTACTTATTTCCTTTTTCTTTTCAGATTGGCATGGAATAACGTCGTGGAAATATTGAAAAATAGTTGCGGTAAGTTCCTTGCATTATGAGGATAAAATACAACGTGTTAATGAAAAAGCGCTAAATCTCAGACACCCCTACTTATTTATATTTTTACTAGCTATCGCCCGCGGCTCCGCCCGCGTTAATGTCGATCCCTCGGGAATAGTACTTTTTCCCGGGATAAAAGGTAGCCTATGTCCTTCCCCGTACTCCAGTGAACTTGTATGCAAAATTTCATGATGATCGGTTCAGTAGTTACAGCGTGAAAGCGTAACAAACAAACAGACAAACTCACTTTCGCATTTATAATATTAGTAAGGATTATAAAATCCTTATCCCTATCCTTACTAATATTATAAATGCGAAAGTGAGTATGTTTGTTTGTTACGCTTTCACGCCGTAACTACTGAACCGATCATCATGAAATTTTGCAGTGCGGACTCTGAAGTGCGGAGAAGGACATAGGCTACCTTTTATCCCGGGAAAAAGTACTATTCCCGAGGGATCGACATGGGCGGAGCCGCGGGCGAAAGCTAGTAATTCTATAAATTAATAAATTTAAGATTCGCGGATTATTTACGAGGATATTAGCTTTTTTCGTTTTCTTGTGCTTGTTGCAAATTAAAAAGTCTATGGTAATTACGCGCGAGCTAAGGCGACGTTGCCGTTTCTCGCGCCGTCTTGAGAGTAGAGTTAAGAAATGATCAAACACGGCGTAAATAAAATATTTTTTGTGTTAAAATTTGACCCCTATTTTTTATTTGTGGAATCGATTCTACTCTCGATTCTGAACAAACTAATTTCAGGGAATTGGCTTTTATTCTTGAAAAAAGAAATTAACCGTATTTTATTTCTTAATTTAATAAGAGTATATCAAAATAGCGTTGTGAATGCAAAATGGCTGGATCATTTCCAGTTAAGAAACATACGGAAATTGTCTCAATTACATAAAACCATGATAAAATACAAATGCGTAATATCGCTAAACCTGAGCCGTATACTTACGTAATGTGGCTTTTTTATTGGGGCGCAACTGTTCTGAACAGGCCCCTTGCTCCGATGCCGATGAAATGTGGCTTCAATGAATGAAAAGTCGTTTCAGACAGCTTGAGTTTTTTCTGAATAACTTAAAAAACATTTATGTAGTTCTACAGTATAAAAAAACCTTACTCTTATATACTAAGTGATGAACCACTTAGTATATGGGAATGAGGTTTTTTTCCCTATTTTTGGTAGCCATATAAACTATGTCAATTGAAAAATCAACGTGGATTGTTGAGTCCAATATACATACAGAAAACCAAATGATAAAAAGCGATATAACGCTATTGCACAGACCAAACAGTATACAAACGTAATGTGGCTTTTTTATTGGGGCGCAACTAGTGATGTGCCGTTCCCGAGAACGTTCTCCCACCTGAGAATATTGCCGGCAGCGTTCCCGGCAACGTTCTCCTAAATGAGAACGGTTGAGAATCATTTTTATATAATGGAAACAACCAACCTTTCTTAAGTAAAATAGTATCAAATAAAGTCGACAGATAATTGTGTATAAAACAATACACTCTATTTGCAATAAAAATGCTATATTCCCAGTGTTCCCAATATTCCCGAGAATATTCTCGAGAATACTTGCTATATTCTCGAGAATATTCTCGGGAACTTTCTCAGCAATATTGCGTCACCACGAGGTGACGAATAAATCTTGATTTTTATTAGTATACAATTCACCACAGTAATTACAGTTAAATTTGTAAGGTTTACAAAAAAAAAAAACGGACGTTGTCATATACATATCAGGTTATAGTTATTTTGGGAAATTATATTTTGATTATTATTTATAAAATTACATTTTTAGAACGGGGAACACCGAGATTTTAAATGGTAACTAACACGTGGCGAAACGGGGCATTCTTGGCTGAGCAGTTGAACCGATCGGTTGTGTTGTGCGCACTATACGTTGAACGTTAAGAAATTGGTGGTTGTAACGGTTAAAGTTAAGGTTAAACAGTGGAATAAACGTTATAGAAAATATCAAAGTGTTGGTTATTATAGTTATTCCTACAACTCAGAAGTGGGATAACACAAAAAAAAATGTAAGTAAACGCCTACTAATTATTATTACGACACTTATTTCTAGTCACATTTCTCCTTTTATCATTGGTTTCTATATAGGAAAGTTATGCTTATTTTTTTTATTTTTTTTTTTTGTCCCTTATATGCTATAGATTTGCACGTGGCCAGTGGTTAATTTCGATAGAATACCGTAAGCTGGTTTCACCTAAACCTAACATTAATAGATAATAGGATTAGCTATCGTTAACATTAGCAATAGGGTGATACAAAAAAAAAAATACAGTTATATATACATATATGTACTCCAACCCAGCGAGGAGAGTGTAGGCCAAATCCTCTGTCTGCTCTGGCCAAGTAGGCTCCGGTAGTGCAGAGAGGGTCATGCTCCTGCATTGGAGACTAAAAAGATGATGATGATGATGATGATGATGATGATGATGATGATGATATGTACTGGTGGATAGTCCAGCCTAGCCGTGGGGTATTTTAAAGGGGAGGCAAAATTTCATTATTTTTGCTCTAGGATGCATAGTTTTCGAGATATTTGAATTAAAACGATTATGTATCTTTGTAATCCGAAATGGATATTGCAAAATTTAGGTTATAACGTTCGTTTATTTTTCCTTTCCATGGCGAGTGTGAAAATGAACACGGAGAATGGCATTGGCAGGAGTCTGGAAACTCCTGAGCGAGTCCGCTCACGCTCCAGACGAAGCGATGTAAGCTTGCGTCAAAGAACTCGCAGCCGTGATCGCCGCCTAATAGAGCGGGAACAAGCACTGGAACGTGAGCAGGCTAGGATTCGCAGAATGGAATTAGATCTAACAAGGGAACGGGAGTATCAGCGTCAAAGCGAGCAGCGTGGCTCGCTAAGCGCGCGGTTAAGCCATGAGGGACGGAGTCGCAGTAGGCAGCCGGGAGGGCGATCCCGCCGCGAGGATGGCAGCCGCAGCAGGCAGCCGGGAGGGTCGTCGCGCCGTGAGGGTCGCAGCCGCAGCAGGCAGCCTAGAGGACGGTCGCGCCGCGAGGACCGCAGCCGCAGCAGGCAGCCGGAAGGGCGGTCGCGCCGCGAGGGCCGCAGCCGCAGCAGGCAGCCGGGTGCACGGGTGGACTGCGAGAGAGGCAGCCGCAGTATGCAGTCGGACGAGGGAACGAGCGCTGGACTTCGCACAAAAAGGTCACGTAGTCCTACTTTTTCCTCTAAAGAGATTATTCAAATAATCAAAACTATTAAAGATGTCTTGCCGTCACAGCCGTCAAGCCAAACTACGATACCGTTGAATAAGGGTTTGGATCACAAAAATATAATTCCTGAATTTAATCCTTCGGAAAAAAATCAGCGTATTGATGTATGGCTCCGTAAAGTTAACGAATGTGCAGAGGTTTACGGCTGGGACGAGAAGACAAAAGTACATTTCGCCATGCAAAAACTTACTGGGCTAGCCAAGACCTGGTACGAGAGCCTGAGTACGATTTTGTTTACTTGGGAGGAGTGGCAAACGAAATTGATGAATGCCTTTCCTTCGGAACAAAATTACGGACAGGTTTTAGAAGATATGCTTAAGCGCAAGAGTAGGCCGAATGAACAAATAGAAATTTACTATTATGAAAAACTAGCATTACTAAATCAATGCGAGATTACTGGTAGACGTGCCGTTGATTGCATCATTCACGGCATTACCGATAGAACTATTAGGTCGAGTGCTCTAGCATTGCGGTGTGAGGGGCCTGACCAACTTTTAAAATTTTTGCTTAGCAACAATAAGGAACTTGCTACACAGACACTTCCATTTAGGGACAGAATCGTTAATACAATAGATAGCAAGCAAGGCATTAAGTCAAATACGAAAGTCAACCCTAATTTATATTGCTACAATTGTAGAGAAAAAGGCCATCCATTTTCTAGATGTCCTAAACCGCTGGTTAAATGTGGGAATTGTGACAAGATTGGACACAAGCCCGAAGCCTGTAGAGTAAAGCAAGATTTGACGTCAGCAAAATCTGACAGTGTGGCCAAAACTATGTGTATTGCTAACGCTAATCCTAGTCATAAATTTATAAAGCAAGTTACCGTTAACAATCTCCCACTGGAAGCTTTTGTTGACCTTGGCAGTGAGGTCAGTCTTATAAAGCAGTCTTGTATTACTAGTCTTGGACTGAGTCATGATCAGCGTCCAACAGTAATGAGAGGTTTTGGCAATAGTGTTGTCGAATCCGCAGGTTCTGTCAACTTAGACATAACAATTGATGATGTGGTAGCTTCCGTATTGTGTAAGGTTGTGGATGATTGCTTTTTGGATAAGCCTTTACTTGTTGGTCAGACCTTCTCCGAACAGCCGCATATAGTTATATATAAGGACGCTAATAAACTGCAATTCATGCACGTTGGTTCTGAACTGCCAAACCTCCCGGAGGAGAACGTCAGTTGCGACAGGGTTAGTTTAGTAACGCATTGTACTTTACATGGTGCCGCCAGTGTTAAGGCCGCATTGAACGCATCATTTACCGGTAGCGTGATAATAGAGACCAAATTGGTAGGGAGACCAAATGAACAGTTTGTTGTCTGCGGTGGTGTGTATGAGGTGCGGAAGGGTTTTCTGTTTGTTTCAATTACACCATGCTCTATCCCCTGCTTACTTCAAGAAAACTTCATAATTTCACGAGCTGAGAAGTTGCAAAATGTATACAGGCTTGACAGTGTAGTTTCTCAAATATCAGAAAAAGTTTTGCAGTCTAACAATGATTTACCTAATCAAATTGATGAGAGTCAGATACGGCTAGGAGAATCTGTTTGCGATAGTGATAAAGCTAAGCTTATAGAACTTCTTCGTCGTCATGGGGATTGTTTTGCACACGACCTGGCAGACCTTGGTTGCACCAATATTGCCGAAATGAAAATTGAACTGAATAGCCAACGCCCCGTTGTTTATAGACCGTACCGCTTGTCACATCATGAACGTGAACAAGTTAGGGCAATGATAGACGAAATGTTGCAGGCAGGTATCATCAGGGAATCCGTGTCTAACTATGCTAGTCCGATAATTCTAGTGCGGAAGAAAGATGGAGGTGTGCGGTTATGCGTTGACTTCAGACTTCTTAATTCAATAACGGTAAAAGAACGATACCCCATCCCCGTAATTGAAGACGAGATAGCTAGGTTGACAGGGCAGGCGTGGTTCATTACGCTGGATTTAATGTCTGGTTATTATCAAGTTCCAATTGCTGAGGAGAGTAAGCACCTAACATCGTTTGTCACACCGGACGGGCAGTACGAGTACAATCGTGTCCCGTTCGGTCTGGCTAACGCACCCGCGGTATTCCAGCGCATGATGAACCACGTTCTGGGTTCAGCTCGGTTTAATAAAGCCACGGTTTATATAGATGATCTGCTCATTTATGGGAAAACCGCATCTGAATGTTTGGCTCGATTCGAGGAAGTTCTCACGCTACTGAAGAAAGCCAACCTCAAACTAAATTTATCCAAATGTAGTTTCCTTCAAAATACAATCAATTACCTAGGGTTCGAAATTAGTGCGAGTGGCATGAGGCCTGGCAAAGCTAAAATTCAAAGCGTCATCGATTTCCCCCGTCCAGAAAACGTGCATAGTGCTCGACAATTCCTTGGCTTAGTCAGCTATTTTAGGAAATTCATTCAGAGTTTTGCACAACTGGCGTATCCTATAACCAAACTTCTAAAAAAGAACGCAATCTGGGAATGGACTAGTGAACAAGAAGAGTCATTCATGACTCTTAAGACAAAATTAACTGAAAGACCCGTCATAGCCATTTATGATCCAAGGGCGGAAACCGAACTCCATACAGATGCCAGCAGAATAGGTGTCGGGGGTATCCTGCTACAGCGTCCTGAGGGAGGTGACGGTTCCTTTCATCCAGTAGCATTTTACAGTCGCCAAACAACGCCTGAGGAGAGGAATTTCCACTCCTACGAGTTAGAAACGTTGGCTGTAGTTTGCGCGCTCAAAAAGCTAAGAGTGTATTTGCTGGGAAAGTCATTCAAAATAGTTACTGATTGCAGTGCACTACGATCTACTTTTCAAAAACGGGATCTTATACCGAGAATCGCCCGCTGGTGGCTGGCGATGCAAGAGTTCGATTGCACTGTGGAGTATCGGCCGGGTACAAAGATGGGTCACGCTGATGCGTTATCTAGAAATCCGATAAGCGATTCGGAAACTCTTAGTCCAGAGCGGTATCCGTCGGTAATGGCTATAAATGACGATGACTGGTTGTTAACGTTGCAGTTAGGAGACCCAGAGTTGCGCAGAATCCGTGATATAGTTAGTAGTGACTTGGACCCTAAGGGGGTAGAATATATTAGGGAAAACTATGTACTTAGAGACAACAAACTGTTCAGATATGAAGGGGATGATAAAGAAAACATAAGGTGGGTGGTACCAAAGGGTGCAAGGTGGCAAGTGTGCAAGAGGAACCACGATGATATTGGTCACGTTGGTTTTGAGAAAACGTTAGAGCGCATAAAGAGAAATTATTGGTTCGGGAAAATGAAAAAATTCGTAAAAAAATATGTAGAGGCATGTATCGACTGTGCATACGCAAAAAAAGCTGTGAACACACGTGAAGGGCTACTTCACCCGATCGAAAAAGTCGAAAGACCTTTTCATACATTGCATATTGACCACCTTGGACCCTTTGTAAGGTCTAAGAAAGGGAATACACACATCCTGACTGTAGTTGACTCGTTCACAAAATTCTTGTTTATCAAACCAGTGAGAAATACAAACACACAAAATGTGATAAAGGTTTTACAAGATATTTTCGACACCTTTAGAACCCCAGACCGTTTAATAAGTGACAGAGGTTCTTGTTTCACCTCCCATTCATTCAGGAGGTTTTGTCTTGACCGAGGCATTAAACACATTTTAAATGCGGTCGCAAGTCCCAGGTCAAACGGTCAAGTCGAACGCTATAACCGAACCGTTCTTGACTCATTGACCGCACAGAATCTCAGGGATGATGAAAAGGACTGGGATAATAAGTTAGGCAGAATCCAATGGGGGTTAAATAATACAGTCCAAAAGACAATAGGTAGATCCCCAGCTGATGTTATGTTTGGGACAGGAATAAGCAGCGAGTTTAACCCAATAATGAATGAAGTAGTAGATAAAACACGTGAGGTCTCATTCCTACCCTCTATTCGTAGTGAAGTCAAATCCAAAATAGATAAAGCTCAGGAATCACAAAAACGGTACTATGATAAGGGAAGGCGACCCGCGCGCCCTTACAATAAAGGTGATTTAGTTAAAATAACTAAGGTGGCGTTTCAAAATAATGGTAAAAGTACTAAATTGATGCCGTCGTACGAAGGCCCTTATAAAGTGGTAAAGGTACTAGGAAACGATCGGTACAAGGTAGCACCGATTGCGGGATTCGAAGGTATGAAAAATAAGCGAAATACTACCGTTGCCGCAGATCGGCTACGACCCTGGATTCACATAGCTTCTTTGGAAATCGGTACCGAAAACGATAGTGATGCTGGGAATGATGCAAGCGATGGGAATACGTCGGATTAAGAATGTATTCACATTTCCAAATAATAACTCATGTTGGTTCTAATTTAATGTGTAATTTGGTTATCTGGTTAGAACTTTATGATTTCAAGACTTTTGTGATATTGTTTCAGGTCAAGTGCAGGAGAATGCGGAAAGTCCCCCGACTTGACCTGAAACCAGATCAACACAGCGGTGATCCTAAACTAATGTCTCGAGAAGCATTGGTTTATTGATTTTTGGTTAAATTTGATATATGGATACACGGTTAATCGGTTACTTGGCTACTTGGTGAATCGGCTATTTGGTTACTTGGATGCTTGGTTAATTGGTTTTATTTGTTACTTGGTTAATTAGTCACTCAAGCTCTTGGTTACTTGGTTAAATTAATAATGGATTGAATAGGTTAACAGATTTAGAGTAGCAGACTCTGAGTAATAAGATTTATTTATAGATTTATTAAATCAAATTTTATTATATAGATTTATTAAATTATTAAATATTTTGAGATCCTTTATGATTGATACAATTTTTATCATTATAAAACACTGTATAAAACTAAAAATTCCAATGTACTTTACATTTTTTTTTTTTTATACAAACATCTTTGGTATTTATTTACTTACTTTAATGAAAATATACCTATAATTAACAGTTTACATTTGTCACTATTATTCATTCATCGAATTTGATTGATATTTCATATTTAAATAATATTAAGACTTAGATACTATTACATTAGGTTGGAGAATCCCCTTTTTCGCCAAGTGTAAGGTTTCACCAGACGCGTGTATGAGGACATACACGTCGTCAGGATGGTCGAGTGTAAGGTTTACAAAAAAAAAAAACGGACGTTGTCATATACATATCAGGTTATAGTTATTTTGGGAAATTATATTTTGATTATTATTTATAAAATTACATTTTTAGAACGGGGAACACCGAGATTTTAAATGGTAACTAACACGTGGCGAAACGGGGCATTCTTGGCTGAGCAGTTGAACCGATCGGTTGTGTTGTGCGCACTATACGTTGAACGTTAAGAAATTGGTGGTTGTAACGGTTAAAGTTAAGGTTAAACAGTGGAATAAACGTTATAGAAAATATCAAAGTGTTGGTTATTATAGTTATTCCTACAAATTTAATACGGTCGCTTTCTTCTATATGCGTAAAATGATCGCAAACAGGGCTTCTTTTACTCATTTTTAAAATTCGAAAACAACAGTGTTAATGCCACGTGTTAAGCCTTTAAAACTCATAAGTACATTAATACGCGCGGCCGTGTCTCAAGACCGCGGCGCGCATTTGCCACGATAAGAGTGAGCAGGACACCAATATCTCACACACACATTTCATGCCTTGTTTATAACTAATCCTAGCGCCCAGATAATAAAGCAAAGAAACACTAAAAAATCACCTATAAAATATAAACTAATTTTATTTTGTTGAGAACGTTGAGAGTATTCCCGGGAGCGTTCTTGTTTCCTGAGAATATTCTCACTGGCAATATTGCCAGCAGCGAGAACGTTCTCAGCGGCACATCACTAGGCGCAACTGTTCTGAACAGGCCCCTTGCTCCGATGCCGATGAAATGTGGCTTCAATGAATGAAAAGTCGTTTCAGACAGCTTGAGTTTTTTCTGAATAACTTAAAAAACATTTATGTAGTTCTACAGTATAAAAAAACCTTACTCTTATATACTAAGTGATGAACCACTTAGTATATGGGAATGAGGTTTTTTCCCTATTTTTGGTAGCCATATAAACTATGTCAATTGAAAAATCAACGTGGATTGTTGAGTCCAATATACATACAGAAAACCAAATGATAAAAAGCGATATTACGCTATTGCACAGACCAAACAGTATACAAACGTAATGTGGCATTTTTATTGGGGCGCACTGTTCTAAATAGGCCCCTTGCTCCGATGCCGATGAAATATGGCTTCAATGTATGAAAAGTGGTTTCAGTCAGCTTGACTTTTTTTCTGAATAACATAGATAAGAGTTTTGTAGTTCTACAGTAAAGGAAAACCTCACGCCCGTATACTAAAATGGTTCATACCTACTATTTATGGTAGCCATGTAAACCATATCAATTGAAAAATCAACGGGGATTGTTGTCTTCAATATACATATATAATATAGAAAACCCACGATAAAAAGCAAATGCGTAATATCGCACAAACCGAAAAGTATACATACGTAACGTCGCATTTTTATTGGGGCGCAACTGTTCTGAATAGGCCCCTCGCTCCGTTGCCGATGAAATGTGGCTTCAATGAATGAAAAGCCGTTTCAGGCAGTTTTACTTTTTCTGAATAACATACATAACAGTTGTGTAGATCTACTTTAAGTAAAAAAAATTTTAGGTTGGAATTTATGGATGATAATTTTACGTGGTAATGGTGGAATAACGTGATAATGGCGCCACTGGTCTATACGTCAATATTATATTGTCGTGGAAGAGCCACGCTACCGGCAAAATGAATTGCTAGGCTTCGTTCGGTGAGTGAGAGAGCGGGAGGCCCATCCTTCCCCCTCCCCTCCCCATTTCCCCAACTCCTTGAAAGGCCGACAACGCACCTGTCACACCTTGGTGTTGCAGTTGTCCATGGGCAGCGGTGATCACTTACCATCAGGTGAGCCGCTTGCTCGTTTGCCGTCCTATAACATAAAAAAAAAGTTGCCTTAGCTTTAAAACCGTCCGATGCGTTATCTTAGACTTAATATTTATTTAAATGTTTACTATTTTAAGAGATTACTCTTCTATATTTATATCAAAACACGCTCAGTTGACAGACTACATTTCCCTTCCAATTCTTTCCGTAAACAAAGTAAAAGGCGAATTTCCCTCAATACTTTCCCTCGCCATAAAAGGTAAATTAGATTTAATTTTGTTCATTCAATAAGAAAGCAATAAAACGCCCGGTTGGGCACTTTGTGGGGCCTTTGTCACAATTTTATAGAAAAAATCGTTTGACCGAAGACAGTGAGGTAGGTAATAAAAGGTGTTAATTAAGAACTCCCTTTATTGTTTAACAGGTATAACGATATTCTGTTTTAACCAACTGCGGTAGAAAGTTTGAATTTTTACTCAACATACAAAGTATCACATCTTTTTCCTTTGCGGGGTAGACAGAGCCCAGGTCTTTTAGAGCTAATAGCCACGTTTAGCGTGTTGGTGGGCGTTAGGCGGAAAATGGAATCAAGTAGTGATGGGTGGAGCCGTATCGCCTACTAATATGATTTGTCAGATTTGCCCACTCCCGCGATCGGCTTTTGCTCTGCGCGGGAAGAGAAGCAGCTGGAACGCTACGTTGAAAAAAGCGTTACTCATGTGTATCAATACGTATTCTTTGGTACACTATGTACTATAGCTTAATAGTTCATTATAGAAACACGGTTTCACTCACGTTTATTCAGTCAGAATCACCGACTAGTTTCGGTCTGTTACGAAGACCAGCATCAGGGCAAGTTTTAGGGGTGGCGACACGACGGATTCGCTTCCCCAAAGCACACAGCGTTATTTCAACAATTTGTAAATTGAACTCCGCGAACAGATCGAGTGTAGGCCAAATCCTCTGTCTGCTCTGGCCAAGTATGTCTCCGGTAGTACAGAGAGGGTCATGCTCCTGCAGTGGAGACTAAAAAAGACCTGATGATGATGAACAGATCGATATCAGTAATTAAATCTGTTATGCAATTGTAATCGGAGGCAGGTGAAGGTTAACATGCAGAATACTAAAGATTGTGGTGAGGTCATTGAATAAAGTATTTCTGTATCATGTAAACTGTCTCTCTTATAAATACATTCGACTATCTGTTGTCTAGAAAATATATTATGAGCATTCCTTCGGAAGGCACGTTAGGCCGTTGGTCCCGGCTGTCATTATTGATGGCAGTCGTTTGCTTTGTCAGATGCCTTTAGGCAGCTTGAAAAATCTGACATTATTGTTGGCAACTTACACACACGAACAGCAGAAGCATGGAATAGACAATCTATAGGAAACAGATCTCAAAGGCTACTTTGGGCAAGATGTATTTCTAATACCTTTAGATGTATATCTGCCTTTAGACAACTATCTAATGCACCGTTTCCTACAAGAATTTGTAAATTAAACTCCGAGCAAAGGTCGATGGCAGTAATGAAATCTTATGCACCTGTGGTCGGAGGCAGATGGAGGTTATTGTGCAGAATTATAGGGTCTGTGGTTTTGTACAGTCGCTAGCGAATTGGTTAACCCTTTCACCACGAATGTGAGATTAATCCGTCAAACATTTTCGTGCTCATTTCTCGAGCGTCGTATATTTCCGAGCAGGCCTTTTTATGTCACTAAACTGTATGCGGATAAAAATATTATGTTTATATTAGACTAGCTTTCGCCCGCGGCTCCGCCCGCGTCAATGTCGATCTCTCGGGAATAGTACTTTTTCCCGGGATAAAAGGTAGCCTATGTCCTTCTCCGCACTCCAGAGAACTTGTATGCAAAATTTCATGATGATCGGTTCAGTAGTTACGGCGTGAAAGCGTAACAAACAAACAAACAAATAAACAAACAAACAAACTCACTTTCGCATTTATAATATTAGTAAGGATAAGGATAAATAGTAATCATTTACAATGTCATACACTTTAATCTCATAATTAAGTACAATTAAGTCTCTGTTACTAATAACTTTGAATATCTCAGCAAAGTAACTGACAATGTTCGGATTTAAGTAACTTGGCTACAAGCTACAACACAGGCTCTGCCTAGTGTAGAAACTAGAGGTATTTCTTTATGTCAAACATTCTTTATGCCAAACATTCAGCTCCCACTACCAACCAAAAACCATATGTTGTTACGCTAAATAGATTTCTGTATGTGTGGAGATAATTTTGATTTTTAGGATATGGAAGAATGTATTCATGAATTTCCAACAGACTCGTAGGTACTCGGGTGTGATTACCGAGACCTCTGGATGGTCTTTAAAAAAAAACCCTGTCCATTAAAAAAAGTGTGTTGGTAGAGTTATTGTCGCAACTCTTTCGTTAAAAGTCTTGCTTTACTTTATATTTCTGTATTTCAAACCAATATGCTTAGTAATAACATAACCTTGATTCTTACTAATAAACCTTGATTCTTACTAATAAGATAATGCGAATATGCATTCGTTTGTTTGTTGCGTAGACCATATTTGAAGTTTAGAGGCCCAGTGCAAGAGTATTTTTTTATGTGAAGAATGAAGGAAAATATATACGGACTAATCACACAGACCGAGCTAGCCCCAAAGTAAGTTCAAGACTTGTGTTATGAGATACTAACTCAACGATACTATATTTTATAACAAACACATATAAAGATCCAAGACGTGCTCTGAATAATATCATTTTCCATCTTGACCTGACCGGGGATCGAACCCGGAAAATCAAACATGACAATTAATAAGTGTTCAAATACCAACTTTAATTAAGGTTTTGATTCTTGTTTTTTTGACACTTTGCATATACGTTGTCTAGGGGTACGGAAACGAAGTAGATACTTTTCATCCAAAAAACAAAATACTTCCGAGGGATCAAAATTAACGAGAGCGGACCAGCGGGCTTAAGCTCATCATCATTTCGAGTAGGTGACACGGTCAATCGACCATACACACCCTGGTGTCATTATTCAGGACCGCCTCTCGGCCTCTAACGTGGTTCTTTTAACGACTACCAGATGGCAGCCGAGACCAACGGCTCCACGTACCTTCCGAAGCACGGAATCATTTTACTTAATTGTTAGACAATCAGGTGATTCAAGCCTGCAATGTCCTAACCAAACTGGAAACAACTAAACGAAGTATGCTTCCCGTGGAAATCGAACCCACGACCCCCGGGTCTACAGGCAAACGCCTTTACCACTGGACCACGGGCTCAAGCTAGGCAGCAGGCAACCTTGATTTTGTCACCATTTCTCTCCGTTCTCTGAATCAAACCCACTTACATAGTAATCATATATTAAAGTCCCCTTAGGGATCTGTCTGTATGTCTGTCTAGAAGGTTAATCTAGGAAATTGCTGCGGGGAGCGGGGATTTAATACGATGCTCCATATTGTGGTTGATTACAGATTATAAGTTAGAAATGTTGCGTTATGCTACACCTCGGAAAGCGTCTTTTATTTTGTCAGATTTTGCTGAAGAAAGAACGAAATTTCTAAAAAGGAGAAACTTCAAAAAAATATTGTAAAGTTAAAAAATTTAAAATCATAAAATTGAAAATGTATGAAAATTTGTGATTAATTTGTGCGCGGGAGATAAGTAACAATTTTTGATGCAATAACGTCTTATAAACCGATTAACGCCGGCTGCACGCACGGAAACGTGTCACGTTCCGTGTCCAAGCGATAGCGACACAAATCGCACATCTCATCATCATCATCATCAGGTCTTTTTTAGTCTCCACTACAGGAGCACGACCCTCTCTGTACTACTAGGGCCATACTTGGCCAGAGCAGCCAGAGGACTTTGCCTACATTCTCCACGCTGGCCAGACGGGTTGGAGAGGTCTCTTAGATGTTTATAAGCTTTGTTTAGCTTTATTTCCTAAGTCGCCTTCTACGACATCCACGGGATGACTTGGAGTGGTCCTATTCTACTCTGCCGGATACCACACGGCTTCCCACATCTCAATCAAGTCAAATATTCTGAAGTATGAACCGATTTTGATGATATTTAGATGGGACTAATCTGGATGCATATCCTTTCTAATAAAAAAAAAGATTTTTTCAAATCCATTCATAAATGACGGAGATGAGGTAGCAAACATAAAAAAAAAGATAAATGCAGCATCATCATAAATAGTAATAAAGAGCATTTTTTTTTTATTAGCCCTTTATGTCCCACTGCTGGGCAAAAGCCTCCCCTTCTGTTTCATAAACAATAATAATGAGCATTTATGCAAAAGTAATAAAAAAGAAAAAAACATTACAACTGAATTGATAACCGCCTCATTTTTTGAAGTCGGTTAAAAATTCCCCGCCGACCTGACCTAGTCTTCGACCTGACCCCGAATGTACTGAAATATACAATTTTCTCGTCTACACAAATAATTTGTTCATAAAATCAATGTTCTATCATATTACGAATTATATTGAGAGGGCAAAACATTTTTTCTAACTGTACCTGCAATAAAAGGGGTAATATCTTCATGTCCATTGAGTCACTAGGTCACCAATGATTGCTTTTCATTAACTGCCTCCGTGGTCCAGTGGTTAAGGCGTTTGCATATAGACACGGGGGTCGTGGGTTCGATTCCCACGGGAAGCATACTTTGTTTAGTTGCTTTCAGTTTGGTTAGGACATTGCAGACTTGAATCACCTGATTGTCTGTTATTAAAGATGATTCCGTGCTTCAGAAGGTACGTTAACCCGGTGGTCCCGGCTGCCATCTGGTAGAACCACGTCAGAGGCCGAGAGACGGTTCCGAAGAAGTCTGACACCAGGGTGTGCATGGTCGATTGACCGTGACACCTACTCGTAATGATGATTAACTCAATCGAACCAAGTTCAATTTCATTCGTTATTAAAGTACAGCCGAGTGGTATCCGGCAGAGTAGAATAGGACCACTCCAAGTCTTCCCGTGGATGTCGTAGAAGGCGACTTAGGAAATGCAAGCTAAACAAAGCTTTACATCTAAGAGACCTCTCCAACCCGTCTGGCCAGCGTGGACAGTGTAGGCCAAGTCCTCTGGCTGCTCTGGCCAAGTATTGCCCTAGTAGTACAGAGAGGGCTCGTGCTCCTGTAGTGGAGACTAAAAAGGACCTGATGATGATTAAAGTACCGTTGCTAGAATTTTCATAAAATTAACAGACAATGTTCGCCGTAATAGGATTTTAGGCTTCGCCGCTCGCAGGTAATTGAAGGCTTTGTTATAAGTTGATGAAGTAGATTTCTGTTAGAAGTATCTTACAGACAGAGACAGAGCCAGACTTAAAAGGCCATAGTTTTGAATTTGTCACAGAGACAACATTTTTGCCAAAGATAAAACCGAGACGCTTCCTTACTAATATTATAAATGCGAAAGTGAGTTTGTTTGTTTGTTTGTTTGTTACGCTTTCACGCCGTAACTACTGAACCGATCATCCTTATCCTTACTAATATTATAAATGCGAAAGTGAGTTTGTTCGTTTGTTTATTTGTTTGTTTGTTTGTTACGCTTTCACGCCGTAACTACTGAACCGATCATCATGAAATTTTGTATACAAGTTCTCTGGAGTACGGAGAAGGACATAGGCTACCTTTTTATCCCGGGAAAAAGTACTATTCCCTAGGGATCGACATTGACGCGGGCGGAGCCGCGGGCGAAAGCTAGTTATCTTATAAATTGATAAATAGGGGACGACTATATCAACGACATGTTAACACTAGTAGCATTCATTGCTATGCAGACAACAGTACGGGTGATGCATATTATGCAAGTCGCAGGAAGACCCCATTTAATATGGCACCGAAGTTCCAGGACACCCCCCTTACCATTTCTAAGAGTATTGGGATCCTTGGATAAGGAGGTCCAATTCCGGAGTTAAAGGCGTGTTTACACACCTCCTTACGCACCTCCTACTCCACTAGTGTTGCAGTGCAGATGTCCATGGGCGATGGTGACCACTTTTCATCAGGTGGCTCGTCTGCTCGTTTGCCGTCACATATATGTATATGATAGTGATACGCCGTATAGTGTGTGTACATACATATAAACCGTCCTCTTGAATCACTCTATCTATTAAAAAAACTGCATCAAAATCAGTTGCGTAGTTTATTGTAGGGACAGATAGAGGGAAGCGACTTTGTTTTATACTATGTAGCGATGATAGGGATAGGCACAAATCACACAGATTGAGCTAGCACCACAGTATGTTGTGAACTTGTGTCTTGGGATACTAACTCAACGATACTATATTTTATAATAGATACATATATAGACAAACATCCAAGACCCAGGTCAATCTAAAAAAGTTTGTTTTCCATCTCGACCTGACTGGGAATCGAACCAAGGACCCTGTGATTCAAAGGCACTTGCGGTACCACTGCGCCACAGCGGTCGTTAATCAAACTTGTCAAATTCTATCTCACCCAAATCCAAAACTTTTCTCTATATCCCACAAGCCCTCGAGAAACTCTTCAATCAAAAGGTAATTCTGAGATACGGACGTCAGCAGGATGTCAATTCCCTCGGGAACTCCCAAGTGCAGATTAAGTACAGTACAGATGGTAAGTTTCGTGTAAGGTAACGTTATGGACCTAGGAATAATATGGACCAGGCGTGGATAACGTCACAAGTGACGTCAACTTTTTACGTAACATATGTGAGTACAGCATTATGTAGAATTTGAATTTCGAACGAAGGAAAATTGCATGTTTATTGACTGTCGATGTGTGAGTGTCCTTGTGTTGCGACACGTTTGTATGATGAGGATAAGAAAATTGTTGATTACCGCCCAAACTGTTATAAAGCAGTGGCGCAGCGGTCAACACGCCAGCCTGCGACACGGATTGACTGGGTTCGATCCCCGGCCAGGTCAAGATGGAAAATGATCTTTTTCAGATTGGCCTGGGTCTTGGATGTTTATCTATATATGTGTTATAAAATATAGTATCGTTGAGTTAGTATCCTATAACACAAGTCTCGAACTTACCTTTGGGCTAGCTCAATCTGTGTGATTTGTCCGTATATATTTATATTTAACTATTCCTATCCTTCCCCAGCTTAAAATTGTTTCCGCAAGCACAAGAAGCCAAAGAAACTGCTCGAAGTATCTTTGTCGTTTGTCCAGCAGTGGACTTCTTACGCCTGAAATGACGAATGACGATGTCCTTCAATAGTTAAAGCCTAAGCGTAAACAAACAAATTTATACAGGGTAAGTGGTATCTAACGCATAACGTTTGTTCTAGGACTTTTTGTAATTAGACGTTTGCTTTTTTCATATAAAAATAAATAAAATGCACTTTTGCAATTCTTCGTCTTAACTCTATGGCAATCAGCGCTACGAGGTAATAATAGTAGGTACATACGCTCACGTCATCACGTGGCACGCGGCCGGCAGCATAGACTTAACGTTTGGTAGAAATCCACATAAAAGCTAATGTATGTAAAATCGTACTACGTATTACGTTTAGGTAAAAGTCATAGAACACACGTTGTTAGTCATGATGTACCTAAGTCGTCTTTCGCAGATTTTGCGTTAGTTAACTATAACTGTATATTCAGTGTTGATTTTTTTTTTAATTTAGTTTCGCCACAGATTACTAAGTGGTTGTTTCGCATTTATTATTTGAGTGATTTTTGGATTAAACGCGCATTATCAGACGGCCTATTTGCTAACTTTGTGTACGTATTTATAGTTACTTGATTTTGATACATTGCGGCTTTCGTATAATTGACTATTTTTATTTAAGATGTATAAAATGTAATGTATTTTGAAGTGACTATCAAAACGTTGTACACTGAGTTAGCAAATAGCCCGGCTGACCTGTCTCACTCCACGTGTCGGTATCTAAAACATAGTATACGCGCGGGGATCGCTTCGAAGGATAAAACCGAACAAATCCGGTAGGAACAAACGCGGGTTTATTCACAGTTCACCGTATCCAGCGAATTATGAACCGTTTGTTCAGAGCTATACGTATAAAATTGGCTTGGTGTAGGTATCTAAACTGAAAGGTGCTGCATTCTGACGTGAGCTTAAGGCGATACCACTGTAAATAAGGTCGTTCTGAACCTTATTTATCTCGCAAAATACTTAAATTAGGAGTTTCAAATCTAAGTAATATGATTTTTGACTATTTCATCTCCAAAAATTGAATATGGAAACACGTTTTGATAAAATTTTCTCGATAGAAATATTTTTTGAAAAATGGTCTTCGTTCGCAAAGTTTTTGTTATTGTAGCTCAAATGCGACGAATGAAATAATGATTTTTAGACTAAAAGATAGGTTATTAGTAATTAATCAAAATGTAAATATGAAAATACAATTAACCGGTCTGATTTATATAAAATAGAAATAACGAATTTGGCGCTTACGTTTTTTTCTTTGAGCGACTCGAGACTATCTCCTATCTCATTATTCACGGGCTAAACCGCCAAGCGCTATCCCTTGCGCGCACTTGATCAGTCCTTTGCCGAGCGAAGGTACCAAACATTTGAGTCCTCGTCTTAATTACACCGTATCTCTCTGTACGTAAGTACAGTCAGCCACCGAGATACCTGACCCCGCCCTCTACCTATATCTTGAATATTTTCTTAAACTATCCATAATATTGGCATGAAAATGTATATTCAGAAAGTCTTAATGAAAATCTCTCTATATATTTTTTTTATTTTAATATTATTTTTAGTTTAGGAGAAAATTAAAGATATAGGTGAAGGGGGATTTCTGCCGGCCTATTTGCTAACTCAGTGACCAAGGTTTTGTTTTAATAGTCATTTCAAAATACATTGCGGATTTCCTATGATTGACTATTTTTATTAAAGATATATATAAAACGTAATGTATTTTGAAATGACTACAAACGTTGTACACTGAGTTAGCAAATAGGCCGGCAGGTATTTCAGTGGCTGATTGTACTAGTACTACTTATTCCGTTAAACTACTTGAATTTCTGCATTTTCGGTATTTTGATCGGGCCGTGCCCTACAATATTAAAGAAGGTGAACGCTTATTTTTGTTACCTACATGAAGTTTTATTATACGTCCTGTATGCTCCCGAGGGGTCTAGCAGCTGTGAAATATATCTTCATTCTGTAGACGACTGGATGAGGATTTCAAATATTGATTTCGGAAACATGGTGGATCTGAATTGCAATGTTTCACTTTGGCTTTCAAGTACCTTTGTAACTAAGGAATTGAGAAAATACGGACCTTTAGTTAAACAATAAGTTAATTGACGTATCTAGTGACCAGAGGGCTGGCCTTTATTTAAGTCAAAAGATTAGCTTTGCCATACAATGTGGCAAATGGCAATGCTGCCAGTCTTCACGGCATATATAAATCCATCTTTGATTTTTTACTTTTGATGCGTAGTTTTTGCATCTTTTCACTGTACCTTCGTCATCGCGAGACGTGTGAGTGCTAGCGCAGTTTATTGAAACTGTGGACAAAACAGTTCCGCAACTCGATTAGTGCGCTGTTTTGCCGGTGCCACTTTTCGACCGCGAATCATATCTACCATTATACTTGATCAAAGGTCAAGACTGATAAAAAAGTGAAGTTTGCCTCCTCAACTCAACTCAAAATAAATAAGTTACTACTTTTTTGGTTCAAATAAATTAAAATTAAAAAACTTTTAACATAAATTATGTTCAGCCTTTTGTTTGATTTGAGTTTGATATTCATATTGTCGAAGTGCATCAAAAATAGCTAGTCCGTCTTTATGGGTGTTCCGCCATGTTGGATTTAGAATGACGTCACAGCTAACCATGCATTGTCATCCAAACTAAACGAGTATACAAAACTTCAGCTTAATCGGTGAAAGATATCTGCTTCAAAATTGGACAGGATTCCACTCGAACAAACATAGTTACACTAGCTTTCGCCTGCGGCTCCGCCCGCGTCAATGTCGATGCCTCGGGATTAGTACTTTTTCCCGGGATAAAAGGTGGCATATGTCCTTCTCCGTACTCGAGAGAACTTGTATGCAAAATTTCATGATGATCGGTTCAGTAGTTACGGCGTGAAAGCGTAACAAACAGACAAACAAACAAACTCACTTTCGCATTTATAATATTAGTTAGGATTAGGATTAGGATACATACATTGCAAGTTAAATAAAAAGCTTGTAATAATAATGGTCTTTCTTAATTTTTCAGAATTATTACATCACACACTGCAATTACGTTGTCACAACAACTTGATGCTATATAAATACTAGTGATTTTTTTCTAACTTACTTTTTGTTATCTAACTGGCAGCTAAATTCACTTAACCTAGTCAAAATTATTACACAATACTCAAAATTAATATAATTCGCGCTCCAAGCACGACCGGAAGCTTTAAAAGGACCTCTTAATACATCACAATGTCAACACTTGAAAATCATTCTTATTTAAAAGTAATTAAGTTTATTATTGCTTGATATTCATTCGTAATGTGAGGGCTTTGACCTCCCATGCGCAAGAGCAATCTTTGGTTCATTCACGTCCACCTGTCTTCGCGGCGATTATTGTTTTTTGTACAGTCGCGAACACAAGTGTACAAAAACGTGTTTAGTTTTCATAATGATTATTTTATTCCGTTTATTATATTATTATATTCGTTTTGATTGATTTAAATAATGACCGGTAATTATAGGGATATTATTTAAAATTATTATGATTAAACGTATCTAGCATCGTGTAGTTAATATCCTATTACACAAGATCACAACTTATGTGGGGTTGGCTCAATCTGTGTCATTTGTCTGCACTTTATTTATTAAAAGTTTAATTCCTACGTGTGGGGACGGAGTAGAATACAATTCCCCACTGCCCGTCAGGTTGGCATCTCGTAAGAGGCGAGTAAAATACCCGACATGCTCGGTGGTAGGACCTCGTGGGGTCCGACTGGCTGGCGACCACCCTCATGCCGAAATCTATCGTAAAGCACCGTTGGGTGTGTTTCGACGGTTGCGCGTGAGAGCCAATCCCCATTCCCGATTCCCGTAGTTTCGACAGTTTATGGTCCCTTAGGGGCTGGAGTCTTGCACTGTCTGATTGTGGGTGCGACGTTGGCGCGGGGGCCAGGGAGACCCGATGAAACGGTTGTCCGCTGGCCGCCCGCTGGTACGTAGAGGACCCGAACCCTGGCTGTCCCGGCTAGGGAGGCTGTCCTGCCGCCAGTGTCAAAAGCTCGTGATTGGTCGTCGTGCCGGCCTGGGAGACCGGAGTGGAACACGGCGGCTGATCATTGTGTTGGATCGGGGGCCCTTCCGTCCCCCGTGCCAGCAGCGCACCTCACTGGTCATTCATTGCGGGCCATCATTCCTTAACTTTGCCTATGTAACTGTCGTAACTACGGCAATCCTCAATTTTTTCCCTGTTAACCACCTTTTTTATGGCAAGATCGAAAAATAGAAAACATGTTTCTACAGCGGCACCCCCTTCCACATTCAATGTGGACTTCTTCAACGTCAGAGGAATGCATTCCAACCTCAATGTCGTCCATCATCACTTGGAGACGACTAAGCCGGCTCTATTTTTCCTGACTGAGACACAAATATCCTCTCCTACCGACGTCACATATCTCTTGTATCCCGGTTTCAGCTTGGAGCACAAGTTTATGCCCAATGCTGGGGTGTGTATGTACGTACGGGAGGATGTATGTTGTCGACGTCTCAGCAGCCTTGAAGACAGAAACCTGTCATTGTTATGGGCGCGCGTAGATCACGGTGACCGCATCCGGTTCTATGCGTGCCTTTACAGGTCCCATAGCGGTGATGCCGAAACAGACCGACTTCTCGGGCATGTACAGAAGGGCATAGACGAAATTCTCCAGCAGCACCCATCGGCGGAGGTAGTGATCCTAGGGGACTTCAACGCTCACCACTTTGAGTGGCTAGGATCACTGAAGACCGACTACGCTGGGAAGGCTGCATACAACTTTGCTGTAACAAATGACCTCAACCAGTTAGTTGATGGTCCTACCAGAATACCTGATATTGAAGGACACAATCCTGCTTTGTTGGATCTTCTGCTGACCTCACATCCAAACGATTACCAGGTATTCCGTGATGCCCCTCTAGGAACCTCGGATCATTGCCTGGTACGTGCTGTGGTTCCATCCGGTCAGACCACGCAATCCAGACCACCTGGTATGCGTCGTGTGTGGCATTATAGGTCAGCAGATTGGGATGGATTGCGAGAGTTTTATGCATCCTACCATTGGAGACGGTTGTGCTTCTCATCAGAAAATCCTGACATTTGTGCGAAAGCTGTCGCCGAAGCGATACTGCTGGGCATGGAGTGCTACATTCCCAGCTCGGCGGTTCGTATCGGAGGGCGGTCTCAACCTTGGTTTCGTTGCTCGTCTTTGCATGCCGCCCACCTCAAGCGCAAAGCCTACGAAGCCTGGGTTGCTGCGCGAAATGTCAAGGATCGTAATACTTCTGATTTGAAGAAGCGGTTCAACGCAGCTTCAAGAGCCTACAAGAAGCAGATCACTGCAGCAAAGTTTGCGCACACTGCGCGCATTGGTAGGAGACTGGTTGGCTATCCCTCCGGGAGTAGAGCATTCTGGTCTCTTGCTAAGGCAGCGCAGGGGAATTTCTGTCGCCCTTCACTTCCATCTCTGCACAATCGTCAGGACTCGCTGGCTCACTCCGCAAAAGAGAAGGCCGATCTCTTGGCTACTCTCTTCGCGTCAAATTCTACCCTTGACGACGGAGGAGCATCGCCGCCCTTTTTACCGCGATGCGAGCACTCAATGCGGGAAATTCGGTTCACTCAAAGTGCAGTGCGACGTGCTCTGTTTTCCCTCGACGTCAGGAAGTCCAGCGGGCCTGATGGCATTCCAGCAATTGTGCTCAAAACATGCGCCCCTGAGTTGGCTCCGGTGTTAACACGCCTATTCTCGCTGTCTTACACCTCAAGAAAAGTCCCGTCTTCGTGGAAAGTAGCCTACGTTCACCCTATTCCTAAAAAGGGTGACCGCACAGACCCGTCTAACTATCGGCCTATTGCGATAACCTCCCTGCTCTCTAAGGTGATGGAGCGTGTGATAAACATCCAGCTCCTTGGTTACCTTGAAGATCATCAGCTAATTAGTGACCGTCAATACGGGTTCCGCCACGGGCGTAGTGCTGGTGATCTTCTTGTGTACTTAACGCACCGATGGGCAGCCGCCATCGAGAGCAAGGGAGAAGCACTGGCATTTAGTCTAGATGTCACAAAGGCTTTTGACCGGGTCTGGCATAAGGCTCTTCTCGCGAAGTTACCATCTTTCGGGCTTCCTGAGGGACTATGCTTGTGGGTCGCTAGTTTCTTATCTGGGCGAAGCATTCAGGTCGTTGTAGACGGATTATGCTCCGATATCATGCCCATCAATGCTGGCGTCCCCCAAGGATCTGTTTTATCACCTACGCTGTTTCTTCTGCACATCAACGACATGCTTAACACTAGTAGCATCCATTGCTATGCAGACGACAGTACGGGTGATGCATATTATGCAGGTCGTGCAAATATCCCTCAAACACAGGTGGAGGAGAACAGAAAGAGACTTGTGTCTGACATTGAGACCTCTCTGGAGCAGGTCTCTGAATGGGGTAAACTAAACCTAGTTCAATTCAACCCTACTAAGACACAAGTCTGCGTGTTTTCCGCTAAGAAGACCCCATTTAACATAGCACCGAAGTTTCGGGACACCTCTCTTACCATTTCTAAGAGTATTGGGATCCTTGGCGTCGATATTACGAAGGAGGTCCAATTCCGGAGTCATCTGGAAGGTAAAGCCAAAATGGCTTCTAAAAAACTTGGGGTGCTCAATAGAGCGAGGCAGTACTTCACTCCGGGTCATAGACTTTTATTATATAAAGCTCAAGTCCGGCCCCACATGGAGTACTGCTCTCATATCTGGTCTGGTGCACCTCAATACCAACTCCTTCCTCTTGATTCCATCCAACGCCGGGCAATTCGTATTATCGACGATCCCACACTCACAGACGATTTAGACACCCTCGGTCTACGGAGAGACGTTGGCTCTCTGTGTGTATTTTACCGTCTATACTATGGGGAGTGTTCTGAAGAACTTTTTGAAATGGTGCCACCGTCACCTTTCTACCACCGCACCGCTCGCCACAGGAGTAAAGTCCATCCCCACATCCTTGACACTTGGGTCTCCAAAAATGTCAGAGCGTCACGTGGTTTTTTTCCTCGTACAGCAAGATTGTGGAATGGACTCCCTCCCGAGGTTTTCCCTGTGTGCTATGACTTGAGGTCCTTCAAAAGGCGTGTTTACAGGTATCTTAAGAGTCGGCAACGCATCAGCAGCTCCTCTGGTGTTGCAGATGTCCATGGGCGACGGTGACCACTTTCGATTCCCACCGGAAGCATACTTTTTTAGTTGTTTCCAGTTTAGTTAGGACATTGCAGGCTTGAACCACCTGATTGTCTGATAATGAAGATGATTCCGTGCTTCGGAATGCATGTTAAGCCGGTGGTCCCAGCTGCCCTCTGGTAGTCGTTAAAGGAATCACGTTAGAGGCCGAGAGGCGGTTCCGAAGAACTCTGACACCAGGGTGTGAATGGTCGATTGACCGTGACACCTACTCGAAATGATGATGATGATTTCAATTTTATTGCTTACTGCATCAATAAATTGAAATAAACATTTAAAAAAATATCCTTGGTCAAATCAGATAAGTGGGCCTTAGAAATATTTTTTTAGATCGTATTTTGGGTTTGTTTTAGCGTCGTTACAATAAGGTTACAATATGACAAGAAGATAAAACTGGAAAATATATTTTGCTTTTCTAATACATGTTTTTCTTAACTAATTAATAGCTGCTAGGCACAATACTTCTCCGTCTCCACTCCAATCATATTTGTCTATACCTATTTGGTATATCTCTCCCCCTTGACAACAACATATAAATGAATGAATAAATAAATGAACATCAGACAATCACATTACTATTGTCTGGACTAAGTATTGTCTCGGCATCTTTTTGCTTTATAGTATATGTAAACATATTATCGCGTCTTTATTCCTTGCGGGGTAGACAGAGCCTAATACCACTACACCCAAAGGCCACGGTAAGCTTGCCAGTAGACGTATATCTGGAAAACGGAATCAAAATAGTTATAGAGTTGCTACCCTCATCCCCTATTGGCATCATACCTTAGATTTTAACCCGTTCCTTCGCCCGGTTTCTACGATCTGGGTAGGTGGTATTTTCTACGTTTTTTATCCCAAACTAGTATAGAAGACCACAAATAACAATAAAATATATAAAATAATAGCTTTCGCCCACAACTTCGCTTACGTCAACGTTTTTTCCTGGTGGCCTATGTCCTTTTCCGTACTCCAGAGAACTTGTATGCCAAAATTTCATGATAATCGGTTCAGTAGTTACGGCGTGAAAGCGTAACAAACAAACAAACAAACTCACTTTCGTATTTATAAAATTGATATGGATTCTTGTTTAACTTTCGTGCTATATGTTTATGACACATTATGTAGAGTATACCTTAGAGTACATTAGTCTCATTGCGACCACGAAGGATTTAACTCCATTGAAAAGTCAACGGGAGCAAATAATAAAAAGTTCGCGCTAACTCCTGTTTAAATACATAGAATACTAGCTGCCCCGGCGAACTTCGTTTCGCCATAAGTTAAAAACTATCCTATCTCTCAAGTTGGATCGAACTGCACATGGTGTGCGAATTTTATTATAATCGGTTAAGTGGTTTAGGAGTCCATTGAGGACAAACATTGTGACACGAGATTTATATATATTAAGATATATAATTTCAGAGTACGCCTTATATCTAAGTACTAATTGACGCAGACAAAGACTGATGCTGAGAACCTCTTCAGCCAATTGACCTTGCATTGTAGTGTAGCCGAATGTCTGCGGCACTCGACTAGAGCTGCTCAACATTTTAAGAATTTAATTTGGTTCAAGTGTGGTTTTCTCAAATACTCATTGTGTATTCCATTTCAAAGTTAATTTTATTTGACTTGTTAAATGTTTTTGTCCTCGTATTTTCTTACACAATTTGCATTTGTTGGGCTTTCTTAAATTAGTGTTTCTATGAAGGTTTTCTTGTACTATAATTGCTTTAAAGTTTCTCTTTAATTACTGTGAGTACAGCAATATCATGGATTGAATAAACTCTAACAAAGTTGGATAATGTCAGAAATTAACTGTAAGGGAGTAAGTCGATTTTAGATAACTTTTAAATATAAAAATTGGTTGCACTCCGGGCAAAGTGAAAACTCCGCGCGGTAGAGAGAGGAGGATATTATATCCTCTCCTACGCCGCGCCAGCGGTCTCGGGTCACGTCTTTCAAATTTTTGAGCAGGTCACCTGTCCTGATGCGAGTTTAACATTTTTTACCCATCCCAAACAGTGCACAACGCCGTTAAAGAAGTTTTCACTTCAAAAATAATAGTAAACAGATTTTAGTTAATTAAAATCAATTAGGTTTTGTCGGTTTGTGTTAGCCGTGTGGTATCCGGCAGAGTAGAATAGGACCACTCCAAGTCTCCCCGTGGATGTCGTAGAAGGCGACTTAGGAAATACAAGCTAAACAAAGCTTATAAACATCTAAGACACCTCTCCAACCCGTCTGACCAGCGTGGAGAGTGTAGGCCAAGTCCTCTGGCCGCTCTGGCCAAGTATGGCCTTAGTAGTACAGAGAGGGTCGTGCTCCTGTAGTGGAGACTAAAAAGAACCTGATGATGATGAGGTTTTGTCGGTGACGTTACTAAACGTAGGAATCGTGAGAATTTCCTCAGTCATACTAGTTCCAAGAGGATACATTTCTGATTCTTCATTATCTTGGAAAAATTTATTGGATTATTTTGCGCGCAGCTAGTTCTTGATGAGGGTAATTAATTAAATATGACTTATAGTAAGAGATGTGCGTAAAGGTGAGGAGGATTGAATAACAAAAACCAGCACCTCCTCTAATGTTGCAGTTGTCCATGGGCGACGGTGACCACTTTCCATCAGGTGGCTCGTCTGCTCGTTTGCCGTCAAATATACATAAAAAAAATGTTATTGAGGAAGAGGGCCTACCAAGCCTATACTAGGGATATTTATAACAGAGCGTGTTTTTTCTTACCAATTCTAATAATAAATCTGTAAGGGTTGGTCACGGACTAAGTTACTTTGTTCTAATTTTTCACAGATATCGTGTTTATACGCTCTATATTAAATACTGAAACGAAAATGACGATTTTTTTTCTGTATGTATGTTCCTACTGAATTGTATAAAACTTGTTAGCTAAACATTTAGAAGTACAGGACATAGGATAGGCTACTTAATGTTTTTCTATGTTTAGTTTAGGAATTGTAAAGTACGCGAATGGAGTTGCGGGCACAGCTAGTTATTTAATATCTAGACATTTTCACAAATATTGAAGGTTTATAAAATACGTATCATGGCGTTATAACGTCAGACATTTCCAATAAGTTGATATTGGACATCCATTTGACACTTGCCTACACTGCCTTGTCAAATATCTTTAAACTTTATCTTGTTGAAAGCTCTATGTGGAGCTCGATGGCCCAGCGGACGTAAGCATTATTAGCGTTTATGCATGTTAAGCAACCCCCAGCGCAGTCCCCAATAGGATGGGTGACCGCGAGTAGCATAAAAACATCTCCAGCTCCTTCGTGCTTCGGAAGGCACGTTCAGCCGTTGGCTAGGCAGCTTGAAAGATCTGACACGAGTATTGACCACACACGAAAACCATAAAAAATATTGTACTCATCACTTTTATTGCCGAATGTCCTTTTACGTTAATATTTGAATGCAGTTTCAACATGTTTGATCACAAGTGTCTAGATGTCGGGTGCAACCTGTTTCGGGGCCTTTGGTTCGGTTCCGGCGGGACGCTATGACAGACAAACATATTAAACGTATTTACACTTGGTGTTTTCAATTATTTTCCTGTTACGGTGTGATTTTTCTGTTAGTAATGTTTACACTCATTTTGAGGGTTTTGTATTGAATCCTTATCCTTACTAATATTATAAATGCGAAAGTGAGTTTGTTTGTTTGTTTATTTGTTTATTTGTTTGTTTGTTACGCTTTCACGCCGTAACTACTAAACCGATCATCATGAAATTTTGCATACAAGTTCTCTGGAGTACGGAGAAGGACATAGGCTACCTTTTATCCCGGGAAAAAGTACTATTCCCAAGGGATCGACATTGACGCGGTCGAAAGCTAGTAGTTTTATAAAGGCAAGGACAAACTAAAGACAAGCTATCTGCGCCTGCGCTGAATGTTAAGAAATTCTCTACGTGTTTTATAATAAAACATATTGTACCAGCTTTCCGTTCGCGTCAATGTCGATCCCTCGGGAACAGTACTTTTTCCCGGGATGAAATGTACCCTATGTCTTTCTCCGTACCCCAGATACGTGTATGCAAAATTTCATGATGATCGGTTCAGTAGTTACAACGTGAAAGCGTAACAAACAAACAAACAAACTCACTTTCGCATTTATAATATTAGTTAGGATTAGGATTAACTACCCGGCGAACTTCGTTTCGCTATAATTTTTTCGACGGATTTTTTTCATATATTATTCTCATATTCGGGGCGATAACAAGATTATATATCTGTTCATCCGTTCGTAAGTTATAATAAATATAAACGGACAAATCACACAAAATGAGCTAGCCCCAAAGTAAGTTCGAGACTTGTGTTATGGGATACTAACTCTACGATACTATATTTTATAACAAATACATATATAGATAAACATCTAAGACCCAGGCCAATCTGAAAAAGATAATTTTCCACCCACCCTCGTATCGCAGGCTGGCGTGTTGAACACTGCGCCACGGAGCTCGCCATAAGTGTAGAACAAACCAGCGTTTTTAAAAATATATATATTTTTTTTAATAAATAAATATATACGGACAAATCACACAGATTGAGCTAGCCCCAAAGTTAGTATGTCTTTCTGAGTTCACTGAGCTAAATTATTTGAAAATCTTTGGAGTTTATTTAAAATAGCGTCTATCTAAAATACTTGTACCAATTCTAAGACGGATTAAAATTTACTTTCAAAGAAAGAAAATCCTCTCAATTCCAAGAATTATTTGGGTATTTTCCTATGTCAAGTGGTCTTTTCTGACATAAAGGTCTGGCAGCACTCATTCACGCATTTTTAAAACGCGCTGGAGTGAACTCCAAGAAATAAGTGTGATTCAAGTTTTTGTAATGCGAATTTAATATAAAAATCGGTTCACCCGTTCTTAAGTTATAAGTATTGAACAAACCAGACTCTTTTATATATAAATATGTTAGTCTCAATTTTCTTTTTAAATAAATTAAGTAAGTCTTTCTGAGTTCACGGAGCTAAATTATTTGAAAATCTTTGGAGTTTATTTAAAATAGCGTCTATTTAAAGCGCTTGTACCAATTGGTACAGGCGCTTTAAATAAAAAAAAATCAAAATCTTAAAATTTTAAGACGGATTAAAAACCTACTTTCAAAGAAAGAAAATCCTCTCAATTCCAAGAATTATTTGGGTATTTTCCTATGTCAAGTGGTCTTTTCTGAGATAAAGGTCTGGCAGCACTCCTTCACGCATTTTTAAAACACGCTCGAGTGAACTCCAAGAAATAAGTGTGATTCAAGTTTTTGTACTGCGAATTTAATATAAAAATCGGTCCACCCGTTCTAAAGTTATATGTATTGAACAAACCAGACTCTTTTATATATTAATATGTTAGTCTCCGTTTTCTTTTTAAATAAATTAAGTAAGTCTTTCTGAGTTCACTGAGCTAAATTCTTCGAAAATCTTTGGAATTTATTTAAAATTGCGTCTATCTAAAGTACTTGTACCAATTCTAAGACGGATTAAAATCTACTTTCAAAGAAAGAAAATCTTCTCAATTCCAAGAATTATTTGGGTATTTATGTCAAGTTGTCTTTTGTGAGATAAAGGTCTGGCAGCACCCATTCACGCATTATTATAACGCGCTCGAGTGAACTCTAAGAAATAAATGAGTTAAGTGTGATTCAAGTTTTTGTACTGCGAATTCAAAATAATATTGTTTGTTAAGTCAATTTTGTTTAAAAAGTACTCTTATTCTAGCCTTTTCAACGTAAGATGTAAATACTTATTATATGAAGACGTAAATAATGATATTTGAAAACAGTCATGTATTGTTTTTTTTTTTTCAATAATTTTATACATATTGTTTGCATTTCGTCTATTGTAGCAGCCCGTGAGCGACCAAAAACATAGAAAGTAATAATCATAAATATTTATCCTGTTAATATAGCACATGACGTCCTTAGCTTATCGTGCCGTTTCACAAATAAAGAACTTAGAAATTGAAAAAGACACTAAGAAAAAGAGAACAGATAAAGAACTGAAGAATATTGAGACGGTATGATGGTCTTGTATCAAATAGCAAGACCTTACAACAAAGGCAAATGAGGTAGTGAGAGATTTCCATCCTACTTCACAAGCCGGAAAAAAACATGACCAATCGTCATATCTCGGGCAAACGCTCAAAAATCGCATTTATGCTTAAGTAAACGTCCCCATACTTCGCCATATGTTTGAGATTTTGACGCTCGACGCGCCTCCTCCCTGTAAACGAGGCTTTTTTTTTTCTTGTGGAAAATGCGTTATTACTTACTGATCTGCTACGGGGGTACAGAACAGTTATGCGGGACTCGCACCCGCTAAAAACCACATATTGCTCTCTTCACGCCATATGACCGGAATGGTGGGCACGGTGGAGCTACCACCAATCTTCTACCATCCCTGTAAACGAGGCCTACGACTTTCTAGCCAACAACATTTTGTCTATGGTAATGTTTTACCGTACTTAACACCGGTCAGGATCCTCAAAACACTAGCAACCTTGACATCTAATAAATTCCTAATTTCGTGACAACTAGTACTTGTAACAATAATATTATCTTTTGTTGAGAGAAATGTCAGGACTCATTCACATTACTTGTACATCTCGCTCAAGTGAGCCCAAAAAATAATTAACTGAAGTGCGGTAAAAAAATTAACCGTAAATTTAAAATAATATTTCTGAAGCAAATTAAGTCAAATTTCAAGTCCTAGTTCATTATTTAACCTCAACCCGGTCAAAGTGTTAATAAATCCTAATCCTAATTAATATTATAAATGCGAAAGTGAGTTTGTTTGTTTGTTTGTTTGTTACGCTTTCACGCCGTAACTACTGAACCGATCATCATGAAATTTCTTTGCATACAAGTTCTCTGGAGTACCGAGAAGGACATAGGCTACCTTTTATCCCGGGAAAAAGTACTATTCCCGAGGGATCGACATTGACGCGGGCGGAGCCGCGGGCGAAAGCTAGTAAAATATATATACGGACAAATCACACAGATTGAGCTAGCTCCAAAATAAGTTCGAGACTTGTGGGATGGTGACGGCAAACGAGCAGACGAGCCACCATATACGACCATACCATATACAAGATATTTTCATTTTGCATTTGGAAACTCGTTTTCCGTATTAAATTGCCATAATATGACATAATTTTAAACATTCAGGAGCCATGAATGCATAAACGATCATTGTTTGCACGATTCCCGCGAAAATTGCTTATCCTTTCACGTCACGAGGGTATAAAATTCGAAGGTTGTGGATAGGGCTGCCAACTCAGGAAAAGAATTAAACTGTCGCAGTAATAGCCGGAGAGCCAAAAAAAAAACGATATTTTGTTATTAACAATTACATAGGTGTTATTAAAATATTTAACAACCGGATAACTTATAATTAGCCTTATTAGCTAATACCTAGTTCTTTTTGATTGTTTTTAGTTAAGTACTTATCGTTTTTACTAGGTTCTTTACTGTTTTTGTTAAGCCGACTTGACGATGTTAAAAAATTAACAGTGCTTGTAATTATTAATTGGATAAAAAAGGTTAATCACGGACAAAATCAGGTACTGGCCGATTTGTTTCGACTTCATCCGGAAGACTTTCTCAGCGCGAATGTAAATCGTGACAGCTAACATCAGTGCGGATCGGGACGACTTCGTGGGCGATGCCTGCGGCCCTGCCTGCGTACACGCAAGGCTTGAAGAGACAGCAAACTCTCGTATTGCTATAATGACCATGGATGTTGTATGCCTGAAGGGTCGATCTGGCATGGCATTTTAGTCTTAAGGCTATGTCTAGTATGATCACACTTCTAGTTGTAGTAGAGCCATGCTACCGGCAAAATTCATTTTTGCTACTTGCATGAATAGGTCGGCTCGTCAGTACCAAACTCTCACAGAAAATCACCTTTTAAGTAGAAGCTTTACCGCTTCTATGCTTCGTTCAGTGAGTTCAGTGCGGCAACGCTCCTGCCATACTCTGGTGTTTCAGTTGTCCATGGGCAGCGTTGATTGCTTACCATCAGGTGCCTCGCTTGCTCGTTTGCCGTCATATATCTGTAACGTTGCAGCATGCCACCTGCATGCTGCATCTCGTCCAACCTCATTTCTCTCATCCTGTCCATTTTTCATTCCTTATTTTAATTCAAATTTCATTTTTTAATTCAAATTTCATTCCATTCCATTCCATTTTTAGATTACTTTCTTTCTCTCTCATCACTCATTTTTCAGTCTGCTACCATCTTTCAATCTACTACCATCTTTCAGTCTACTACCATCTTTGAGTCTACTACCATCAACAGTATCTGTTATTAATTATTGAAGTCAACATCTACATAGTTGTAAATTGAAGTTGTAATAAAGTTATTCTCTGTGTGTTATGTGTGTCGAGTCTTGTGTTCTCCCTAACTTCCTTATATGTGGGAACTCGGCTAGAGCGCCGGGATAGTCGAGTGTGCTAGTATGTCAAGCATTTTTAAAGGAAAAAAAATCCGGCCAAGTGCGGCTCGTTCTTAAGTACTAAAGGTTTCGTACCATTATCTATTGTAAGTTTGAAATTACTAAAAACATTTTTATTATACGATGTAACAAAAAATATTATGCTTTTCGCAATTTTTCCTTTATCTGTGCTATAAGATGTTGCTTCGTACCATATTTCAAGATTCGGATTCGGAGTGTAGGTTGATTTGCTTGCGAATGTCGAAAATTTACGGCATAAACGGCTGTATTTTTTGATTGTATTGGCTTGAAGTTTCATTTTTCACAGCTCAAGGGACCGTAAACCTGAGTATTTGATATGAATTTCAGCTTGATACTTCCACGCGTTTCTAAGAAAAAGGATATTGACAGACAGACAGACGGACGCACTTCGGGAGTGCCGCCCGGCAGAAGTGAAAACTCCGTGCGGTAGAAAGAGAGGAGGATATTATTTCCTCTCTTACTTCACGCCGCCCGGCGGTCCCTTGCAGCTGTAAAAAAATCATCAACTTCTAAGCCAATGCAATCAAAAGATACAACTGGTTATGCCGCAAGTTTTCATGTTTTTTTGACATTCTCAAGGGAATCAAAACCTACAGGGTACTTCCCGTTAACTCAGAATCTTGAAAGGTACGAAGCAACATCTTATAGCACAAATAAAGGAAAAATTGCGAAAAGCATTAATTTTGAGTTGCATCAAACATTAAAAATATTTTTAATAATTTAAAACTTTATATAATATACGGAGCCATTCGTGCGCGAGTCTGACTCGCACTTGGCTGATTTTTTTTTTATCTTTCTTCCCTCCCACAGCTATGCTCAAGTGTGTCTTCACAATACTTAATTTGATAAAGTTTGGATCTCATCGCTAAGTTGTTGCATTTTTCCATAGAGAATGACTATAAATATGACTAGCTCCGTGGCGCAGCGGTCAACACGAAAGCCTGCGACACGGAGTGACCGGGTTCGATCCCCGGCCAATACAAGATGGAAAACAATCTTTTTCAGATTGGCCTGGGTCTTGGATGTGTATCTATATATGTCATCATCATCAGGTCCTTTTTAGTCTCCACTACAGGAGCACGACCCTCTCTGTACTAGGGCCATACTTGGCCAGAGCAGCCAAGTGTATCTATATATGTATTTGTTATAAAATATAGTATCGTTGAGTTAGTATCCCATAACACAAGTCTCGAACTTACTTTGGGGCTAGCTCAATCAGTGTGATTTGTCCGTATATATAAAAAAAAAAAGTAGTATCATACGACACAAGTTCACAACTTACTGTGGGGCTAACTCGATTTGTGTGATAGTTATGTCCCTATATATTTATTTATTTACTAGCTTTCGCCCGCGGCTCCGCCCGCGTCAATGTCGATCCCTCGGAAATAGTACTTTTTCCCGGGATAAAAGGTAGCCTATGTCCTTCTCCGTATTCCAGACAACTTGTATGCAAAATTTCATGATGATCGGTTCAGTAGTTACGGCGTGAAAGCGTAACAAACAAACAAATAAACAAACTCACTTTGGCATTTATAATATTAGTAAGGATAAGGATGTAATGTAAAGATAAATATACAGAAGTGTATATAGTATGGATTTGGTTCTTAGTCTTAAACTATAGTAAGTAACTTCGTAGCAGCCCACGGCGGGTCACGATTCCTATTAGACAGGATCCAGGGCGTCTGTGAAAGTCTGCCTTGTAAATCTGTAAGGTCTAGTCCTATAATAACTGAGGCTAGCCGGCAGCTTCGGTCAGGTCTAGATTGTTATTATCTTTGTTGATACTTTGTTACCTTTACAAAGAAATGTTTAATTTGCCCAGAGGTCTTGTCATGACGCGCTCATATCATACCTACCTTATATACCGCTTGATTTATTTATTTATTTTTTATAAAAAATAAATCAATAAATCTTCATTTTGAACCTCTGAACTATATTGAAATCAGAATTCCTGGAATACAGAATTGCAAGAAGAAAAATGTAAAAAACGAAAAAATAGGTATGAAATTCGTCCAGCTGATCGGCGACTTTGTATGGGAAAATCTTTTTTTTTTTTTTGATGCTCTGCTTTTTTTTTGCAATTATATATTTTATTAGAAATTTTCATTCTAGGATTTCAATATAGTCCAGAGGTTCAAAATCATGCGGTTTGTATATATCAAAAATTACGGTTAATATTATTTTTTTAATTTGTTACGATCTAAGTACTTAGATCGTAACAAATTAAAAAAATATATATTTACAAACCACAGATTATTTTTATCCAATATCTACACGATTCCACAATAGGACTAAAAGCAATTAATATTTTATTGATATAACTATTTACAACTCAAACAGCTATTTCCCGTTAATATGTTTGTCGTATTACCACACGAACAAAATATCGAAAGTACACAAAGATAATGTATGTTTGTGTTATAGACAAATATTTTTAGAAGTCATTTTTTTTTGGGCGTTCCCTTACATATTGACCGGTCGACATTTATTTATGTTTGGAAATGTAAATTTTTTTGTTTTTAGCTTTGATCCCATAGGAAAAGTTGTTCATATCGGCGGGATGAATCACCCCTCCAAGGATGGGACAGGGTTTTCTTTAATTCGATTCAATTTAATTCTATTTTATTTTATTTGATATTATTGTACTTAATTTTATTTGATATTATTGTACTTAATTTTATTTGATATTATTTTATTTATTAGTTTAGTTTTTATAAATGACATGTGTTAGGTACTATATGGATCTTAGTTGTCTGAATTAAATTATTTTATTTTAATTTTATTTATTATATTTTTTACATATTGTATACTAGCACGTGTTAGGGCTAGAAGGCATTTTAATGCTTTAAAAAAACAATCGTAATTCGGGAGTCTAGTTCAGAGCATGCTTTCTAGGGCGAGAGAGGAGACATTCAAATCTTAATTCAAATTCAAAAAGCGATACATGTATCCTACTTTGAATAAAAATTATTCATTTTCATTTTCATTTTCATTAATTTAATTTAGTATATCGAAAATTAGCATACTTTTTTTAAGCAAATGTCAAAGCATGCTTTTAATAACATATTTATTTAAATGTCACTTACATGATAATTTGCCAGTTTTTAACGTTTGAATGTATCGTTAGAATCTACATCATACTTGTTTATCGTGTGTGTTGGTGTTGCTTTTATATATTGTTTTTTAAAACGTGTGTAATGGATAAATGGCAGTGGAGGGCTTGCTACGTAATTTGTTCAAATAGTTGCATATAATAGAATCTTTGGAATTTTAAGATAAGTTCAAATTCTATACTAACAGTATTTTTTGCTGCAATATTACGACGTTTCAACCAAATTCAGGGTAATTGCTTTCGGAATAACCACGTATATTTGATATTTGATAGTCATATCGATTTTATTATTATCTATCATGTCTCGGCAATTATAATTTTCGTTTCATGATAATTGATAGTGTACAGTTAATTTTTGATTTAAAAGTTTTAGTTAACATATTATAAAAAATATTCTATCCCTTTTTTTAATGAATAATTTGAATGTTTATTAGGCATTATCAATAGAACGTACACTCGTCCACTGCTGGATGAAGGTCTAGCCTCATCCTTGCTTCTCATCAGGCAAGATATAGGTCAAACGGACCTATATCTTGCCTGATGAGAAGCAAGGATGAGGCTAGACCTTCATCCAGCAGTGGACGAGTGTACGTTCTATTGATAATGCCTAATAAACGATTCTGATACAAGAATCCCATGGAAAGAAAAAACCTTGAGAGAGGCTCAAGGTTTCTTCATTCCAATGGCTTAGCAGGCGGGTTGGCGAGCGCAGTTTCTTTGGCTTCTTATGCTTCCGACGCTGCTGCTCATCGAAAGCATTTTCAAGCTGGGAAGTACACGAATTTATTGGATTTTCGACGGGAACGATGGTATGGGATACTACTCACTCGCCGTGCCGTCGTAGCCGTGTGGTTTCCGGCAGAGTAGAATGGGACCATTCCTACTAGTCCCATGGAGGTCGTAAGAGGCAACTTGGGAAATACAAGCTAAACAAAGCTCATAAACATCAATGTGACCACTCCAACCCGTCTGGCCAGCGAGGAGAGTATAGGCCAAATCCTCTGTCTGCTCTAGCCAAGTATGGCTCCGGTAGTACAGATAGGGTCATACTCCTACAGTGGAGGCTAAAAAGACCTGATGATGATGATGATGACTATTCACTCAGATGAATGAGAGCAATTACCAGCTCGGGAGTCCGGGCGCGCGTACCCGATGCCATAACTTCTAAATATCTGCTTCGCTCGTTTAATGACTGACCCTTACTAACGTTGTACGCCTGGAATCTTGCGAATATAAATTTGCAAGGTCGACAGAAGTACGTAAACACAAACAAAAATGTGTTTTCGCTCCAAGAATAGGCTAGTTTCCTGGGTCGTAATAATAACATAACAATTAGTTCGTCAGTTAGATATACAAAAAATATTGGACACGTATTTTTTTTTCAAATAAACAATAAATAATTAAGATAAAGCGCGTCAAAGTTCAGGAGTGGGGGCTCGTGACGTCAATGTTTGCTAAAAATTGTAGCAGACTATGACGTCACGCGGAATTTCAAAGGGCTATATCTTTGTAATTTTTTGTTTAATCGACAATAGAAAAAAATACGTGTCCAATACTTTTTGAATATCTAACTGACGGACTAATTATATTTTTTTAGGAAACTAGCCTATTCGCTCAGTTACAAAGCAAACGTACAATTTAACAAGTCTAACTTTTCCAATAAAACGGAATTCTTATTCAAAGTAAACGATTTCAATTGTTCCGGCAGATTAGCTTTCCATTATAGATAATTGACATTAACCGACAAACAAAAAGCGTGGGCTTCTCAAAATCACAATTAATTGTTTTGATTTCTACCCTTTATTGCGTGGGACTCCGTGGAAGTATGCACTGGTGTGAGGCAAATGTTTGAGCCAACGTTGGACTAATAATTAAAATACCGAATTATAGAATTGGACGAAAAAAAGGAGAAAATCGAAAAAAAAATTAGACCAGAGCTGGACGAATTCCTATGGTAGGTAATTTTTTTTTTCGTGTTTTTACCTTTTTTTTTTGTTATTCTGTTGTATTCCACTAGGTGTTCTGATTCCAGGATTTCAATATAGTTCAGAAGTTCAAAATCACGCTATAGGAATACCTGCTTACGACCGCGGCTCCATTTGAACAAAATAGTACTTTTGTGCGGGATGAAAGGTACTCTAACCCCTTTTCCCCGGTCTCCAAACTACCTCTATATCAAATATAGTCCAAATCAGTTCAGTGGTTGAAGCGTTAAGAGTTGACAGACGGAAAGACAGAATAACTTTCGCATTTATAATATTACTAGCTTTCGCTCACGACTCCGCCCGCGTCAATATCAATCTTTCGTGAACAGAAGTAGCGTAGTATGTTTATTAGTGCCTAAAAGCATCATAATTTTTCAAGCTCAATAAAGGCATCTCAAGTGTCTTACGATACGCTTTGAAAACCAGAGGTATACCTACAACTATTTACAACGATCCAGGTGCAATCTACGGATTTCCACAAAAAAATGTGTCGGTGTTTTCTAAACAATGACCCGGCACGGAAACATTGTCCCAGTTACTGCTCGTAGAAACCTGTTGCGTCCCAGGAGAAACAAGAACCGCCAATGTTTGCCACACAGCCATCAATATTTGGGCGAACATCTGTAGCTATAGCTACCGAATCTAACTACACATTTTAACTGTTCTTTCAAAATTAATCAACTAATGATTCAGCCAATGTACTGATTTTGCAACGACAAAGTATGTTTTGTTTGTTAAAAATGAAACTGATATTTTGAGAATATGCTCCCCGCTTACTGACCATGACCTGTTGCATAGTGGGGTACTATTTTTTATTTTTAATAGGCTTACTCTTGACCTTAGACTAACCCAGAGGGTAAAGACAAGATCTACGATGGAGCGAGCTTACCTAGAAGATGCCTGTTCACTCAAGTTTTAAAGGCTGAAAGCGTGATTTACTATACGAATGAATTATACTAGCGTTTTCAATTCAATTTTGAATCTGACTTTACAGACAATCAATTTTTGAAGTGGTAACGTCTTATAAATCGGTCACTTTTAAATACATTGCGGCTTTCGTATGATTGACTATTTTTATTTAAGATATATAAAACGTAATGCATTTTGAAGTGACCATCAAAACGTTGTACACTGAGTTAGCAAATAGGCCTGCTGGTCGTAATAGATAATAAATAAATAAATAATTCAAGCCGGGGATCGAACCCGGCCAGGTCAAGATGGAAAATGATCTTTTTCAGATTGGCCTGGGTCTTGGATGTTTATCTATATAGGGGAGAAAGGGGTAATGGGAGTCAGCGGGCAATCGGGGTCAGGTGACTCTAAGCAAAACTAAACGTTCGATACCTAGGTAAATGACATGTTCAGTTTGCTCTGTACCCGATGCCCATTGTACGAATGACTCGTGCTAGTAGCTCCACGCGTTTTTGAGTGACAATTATGTTTCGTTTTCACGTCACGTCGGTGTAAATTTTCGTCAAAACAAACATAACGGTGAGCATAGACGTTGTAGCTGTACCAAATTAATGACTATGTATAGATTTATCCTTGATATTCAAAATTTAAATAAGCATATTAGATTGCGATTAAATTTAGTTTGTGTTATTAAATTTTACAGTTAACATGCAGTATAGATTTTGGGTAATGGGAGCCAAAGAGCCCGCTAGTGATTACCATTACCCGCAAAAAATATTCTTATTTTTTTTTTCGCTTATAGATGCCGATATTACAAGTCAAAAAAACAAATAGGCTAGCTGATCAACTGGCGATTGCACTGGATGGCATACTGCCGAATGTAATGTCTGCGATTGTTTGACTCTGATTTCCCACATGTCTGATTCCCATTGTACTGAGGTTAGTGCAATGGGAGTCAAGCTTGTTTTTTTCTAAAACGCGGAAATATATCCAAAGTTGATTCCCAAAGTGGTGAAAAGTGATAAAAACTAGTAGATAAATAAGTAAAGTCTATTATTAAACAATTTTAATAAAGATATTATTTCGAAATAAACTTTTATTTGATAGCTCGCTTAAGCGACTCCCATTACCCCTTTCTCCCCTAGGTATGTATTTGTTATAAAATATAGTGTCGTTGAGTTAGTATCCCATTACACAAGTCTGAAACTTACTGTGGGGCTAGCTCAATCTGTGTGATTTGTCCGTATAATAGAAGAACCAATGTTTGCTCACAGCTTGATATTGGACAACATTAACCCAACAACTGAATGTAACAAAAACAATACAACTAATAACGGCCCACTCAGCTATCGGATTTAACTACGCATTGTTTTAACTGTGGTTTAAACAATAAAACTAATGGAAACTTAACAGCGATTGGTATCTATTGACTAGTAATGTTGCGACACAGATTTTGTTTTGCATTTAAGAGCTGACCAGCAGTTAAACGTAGGTCTTTGGCCGAGCGAGTCAAACGATCTTGGGAGAAAACAAAACCCCGGGTTCGCATGGGCGCAATGTACATACAAACCTTTCTCTTAATACACTCACGTAGCTTTAGATCTTATGGCTATATTTAACATTGGTGTCAGATTTTTCAAACTTAAGGGTTCGTACTACCTCACACTACTCGTACTTTGCATGATTGTCTGTAATATCAATAATAATGAAATACATTGAAATAAAAATGCAGCAATGTTCAGGACTAACTCTGGTAACTATCTTACTCAAAAAAACGATCGCGTTAAATTTTCTCTATAGAGAAAATCTATTACTACTACTACTAGTCATCTCTATAGAGGCAACATTGCAATTTTTTCTATAGAAAAAATTGCAAAGTTGCTTCTAAATCACGTCTAATTTACTCGGTATACAGCAGTATTCACCAAATACATTAAAATTAACAAACCAAATAGGTACAATAAATTAACCTTGAAACTTTTAATTTTAATTGCATTACAGATAAGGCAGCCACCTGTATTTTTTTTCGAATAACCCTTGAATATTCTTTAAAAACGAAAATATCCAAAGTAGCCAACGCGTTTAGACCATCCGCGTTTGTACCGCCACCCCGTCTGACCTATGGCGGGCCCTTAACGATACTCTCAAACGGACTTGCAGAGAAATATGTAACAAAATGAAATGTCAATAATTTAGGTTTTTCAGTTGCGCCAGCCCTGTTTCACTTCCCGTGTAGGTATCGAAAACATACCTACACGCGACACCACCTTCGAAAGTAAAACCCGAACAAATCCGGTAGGAACGACACGCGTTTGTCATATGTGTTCACCGATTTCAACAAATTATGAGTCGTATGTTCAGAGCTATAAGTATAAAATTGGCTTGATGTAGGTGTCTAAACTAAAAGGGGCTGCGTTCTGACCCGAGCTAAATTACACCGTATCGCTAACTACATTGAGTTGATATTTCTTTGAATACATTTGCAGAGTGCGACTTCTGTACGTAAGTACTTATTTTGTCGTTGCGCTCAATATTTTTATTACTTACCGACTTTTCCTCTAAACCTTATACGATTATGCGGAAAACTCAAAGGAATAAATAATTCAATGTATTTTCGGCTCGTTTTACGACTCTCACGAATTTCCTAAGGTTTTTCGTCAAATTGGAAATTCTTTAGGGGTCGTATTGCTCAAACGTTTTCTGATTCTTACTGAGAGTATAGAAATTTTATTGCTTTCCGTTTGAGTTTCTTAACCTTCAATTTTCTTCGAGAAAAAATATCTACTTATATGTTTTCTATAACTGAATCTTCTTTATCTGATAATATTTCAGAGCACATTGCTGCTAATATCTAATCAAAAACAATATGTACGAGTACTATGCGATGATTTTGTTACTAAATGTAGTTTACCAAAAACACTATAACACAAATAAATTGTATATTCACAATGTTAGGGTAAATACCGTTAAATCAGTCTATCAAAATGAACAACATTTCCTATGGTACCAATGCTAGGAACTCAAAAAGTTTCGAGAATTTGATATAAATTGCCGGGCCGGTAAAACGCAGTTGTATGAAAATGTCGTAATCAAATGTTGCACCGACAAAATAACCTTCCCTCTGTGGCCCTAAAGCGCCAATTAGACAATCCAGAATTTAGGATCCGGAATTCAGTCAACGGATAGTCAGCGGACAGTTTAATCGCATTCAGGACGGTCGATCCGTTGTCAGGACAGAATTGTAAAACATGTAAAACATGTATATGTTTGCGGTCAACGAGTGTCGACAATTAGTTTTCGAGTTTTGTGCTTGAGATCGAGTAAGTCATGCTCACTAAAATGTTCAAACTGGTGGCGGCGTTGTGTGTCGGGTCGTCGAGTTCCCTCTAATATGGTTGAGCTCAGCGATGGCTGATCCATGCGTCAACTCGTGAACGGGTGCTGCCAGGGGGGACAGGTCTGCTCGGCCTCTTTGACACTTTTATCATATCTGTTGTTTATCATATCTGTTGTTGTTGCACGCTCGATCGCTAACATAACGTGTTCCACAAAAATATGTTAATTAAAATTGTATATAACATGACATCAAAAAAAAAGAAAAGAAAAATATTAAATATCATACAAAGCCCTTCAGGCAAGTAGGCGACCAATACTGTTGAAGAGTTTCTTTCGGCGTCTTCTTCTCTGCAGTGGTCGGTTCCGAAACGCTAGTAGTTTGTAGCTTTTAAACAATAATTAATAATTTGAATATAATATAATAAGTATTATTTAATTTTAAAGGTGAATTGACGTGAAAAAGTGCCTGAAAAGGCCTATTTTCTGAATAAATCTTTGAATCTTTGAATCTTAGAATGGCTTCCGACGTCCTTATCGGAAGCATAACGGAAGCATAAAGTGAAACCATCCGGAATTTAGGATCGCCGCATGAGAGGGACGCCGCTATATGTTAAAAACTATACGATACTATGTCCAATCGCATCGCACGTATAGCGGCGTCCCTCTTACGCATTCAGGATGGCCAACGGATGGCTCTCTCAGGACGCGCAGTCTCCGTTCAGGACACGTTCCGGACGGTGTAATCAGGAGCTTTAACGACTGAATTTCTTGTCCTTATCGGATGCTGAATTCCGGATCCTAAATTCAGGATGGTATAATAGGCGCTTAAATTATGAAAGTCTGCATACACGTTGTTTTGGGTACGGAGAAGGACACGTTTCATCCCGGAAAATGTACTGTTCCTCAAGAATCATGAGGAAGAAATCATTAGTGGAAGAGTTCTGGTCGCCAGTAGATAATAATAGCATTGTGTGTCATGGATGTCTGTTGCAGAAGTACGTAACAAACAAACAAACAGAGCCACTATAATGAGATAAGCGGAGTTAGCGGCGGCCTGTCTAAGCTGCCGGAATCGAACGCCGACCGCGATTGTTCTGCGACCGATGTTGCCTTTGTCGCGTGGTGCAAGGCATACACTGTGCGATTATTTTCATGTTAACTAACTTGTATTAAATGCTTAATTAGTGCGTATATTTTGGGCTACAGTAGTGTTTATACCTAATATATTTTTTCTTTTCATACTGTAAAAGCCGTGTGGTATCCGGCAGAGTAGAATAGGACCACTCCAAGTCTTCCCGTGGATGTTGTAGAAGGTCTTTTTAGTCTCCACTGCAGGAGCATGACCCTCACTGTACTACCGGAGCCATACTTAGCCAGAGCAGACAGAAGATTTGCCCTACACTCTCCTCGCTGGCCAGACGGGTTGGAGAGGTCTCATTGATGTTTATGAGCTTTGTCTAGCTTGTATTTCCTAAGTCGCCTCTTACGACATCCATGGGAAGAGTTGGAGTGGTCCTATTCTACTCTGCCGGAACCACACGGCTCCTTCCTTTAATAATATAATGGTTAATATTTATGCGAAAAAGAGTTTGTATATTTGTTTGCTTGCGGGTTGATCATGATGCCTTCCGAAGCACGGAAACATCTTCATTATCAGACAATCAGGTGTTTGCATGCAATGTCCTAATCAAACTGGAAACAACTAAACAAAGTATGCTTCCCGTGGGAATCGAACCACGACCTCAGGGTCTATAGGCAAACGCCTTAATCATTGGACCACGGAGGCAGTTTGTAGTAGTATTATGTAATAATATATCGCCGCTTGTATGGAGTACAATACCTGTACGAGACAGCCGCTGAACACTTATACCACACAACTAACGACAAAGAGCACAGGCTGCCACATTGAACACAATAACAGTAAATAAAGGCGAAAGGTCAATATTGGAAATCTGATATTTATATCACTGATGGTACATCGATAGGCTTAAAATAAACCTTATTTCTTTTACAATAAGAGCGGGGTTCGTTTAGGTAACACACGATTAAGCCGTCGAACACACGAAGTTTCTAGTTAGGATAATCGGAGAACTTTGCTATGTTTAGTCCGCATTAGATTGCTTTTGGTTGTGAATGTCGAATAAATATTGACTAAGTTTTTTCCATACTAACTTTATTTCCATACTAGCTTTCGCCCGCGGCTCCGCCCGCGTCAATGTCGATCACTCGGGAATAGTACTTTTTCCCGGGATAAAAGGTAGCCTATGTCCTTGTTCCTAAGGAAATGACGGAGTGACTGAGTCCATATAAGCAACTTTACTTTGAGAATGATGCTGGGAACTCAAAAAGAATTTCTACATTCCCATACAAACTGGCCGGGCGGCAGAACTCTTTAATATGGAGATACCGATTTTTTTTTAGTTTCCAGCATTGGTCCCATAGGAAAAGTTGTTCATATTGATGGTCTGGATGGTTGGAAAAGTATAAAAGCATCACGTCAACGTGACCGTATTGCAAGATCATATCCTGCAAGAAACGAATATATTAAATCGAAACACGATATGTTTGCTATAAGTTTTCAAGGAGTTAGATTCTCTGGAGACCATTTCGGTTGCAGCATCAGGTCGAAGTTATCGATCATCATCATCATCATTTCGAGTAGGTGTCACGGTCAATCGACCATGCACACCCTGGTGTCAGAGTTCTTCGGAACCGCCTCTCGGCCTCTGACGTGGTTCCTTTAACGACTACCAGATGGCAGCCGGAAATTATCGATTTAACGATTATACTGGCACGCATGAAGCACCCATTCGCCATTATATCATTTTGGAAAAGAGCTGATACTCTTACATTGTTGGACCGGTCAAGGAAACTGGCTTTCAACTGAAAAAACTGAAAAAAACCACATCGAATTTGCTCTATCCGTTTGAGGGCTACGATGCCACAAACAGACACACATACACAGACATCGACGGCAAACTTATAATCCCTCTTTTTGCAACGGGGGGTTAAAAACAAAGTCGCTTCCCGCTGTCTGTCCCTATGTATGCTTAGATCTTTAAAACTACGCAACGGATTTTTATGCGGTTATTTTTAATAGATAGAGTGAGAGAGTGAGAGTCAAGAGGAAGGTTTTTAAGTATAATTTATCGCACCCCTGCGGAGCGGGCGGGTCTCTAGTATTACATTCAAGACTCAGCCCCCGTAGCATGGCTCACTGTCTCCGTTGATAAAAAGACAAAATATCGCGTTTTGCGTCTTTTAACCACGCGAGCATGGCACACGCGTTAAATAATGTCAAATTTCATTCATAAATACGTTACAAGTCGCGGGGTGTGCGTCTTGCGAGCATGGGTTTGACAACTCGCGATAGACAAGTGCTGGCAAAATCGAGGTTGGTACCTTGAAATCGCATAAATTTATTGGGGTTTTGCAAAGCCTAGATAAAATATGTTTCATACGCATTTCGAACATTAAAGTGATAAAACAATCAAAATATTTTATTTTGCGTAGTTACAAGCTGTCAGACACCTATAATGAGTATAATATTTTAATGTACAGTACAAAAACGATAGATTTTTACGAAAATAAAAGCCCGATACTAGTACGCCATCTTGCGTGAGAAACGATAACTCAAACGGAAAGAACCATTTTACCGACAGATTAATGACATATGTGTACTGTAAAGTGGTTGTTTGTACATCAGTGTAAAGTGGTTGTTTGCGTTTGGTTGGTACAACGACTTACATTCCGATATTTCCATATTGAATAAAAATAAACCCAAATATATCTAGTTTTTAAGTAAATATCACTAGGTATTTTATAAATTATGTCTAATACGTTCGTTTTCTTTAATCATACGAGGTTATAATTTTTTATTTGTAGTTTCGTGTTTGAAATATAAATAATGTTTCTAGACTGCATGCGTGCTACGAATCGTATGAGATAAATACTACGTTTTCATTGGTGGGCTTCGATACATTTTAAGTAGGCTGCTTTTTTATCTATCTTTGGCGTGAGCTGTAGATAGTAGCCATGCTACGGGGGCATTGAAAAAGGTAATTTTTCATCTTGACTTGACCGGGGATCGAACCCGGGTCCTCCGAATTTGGATATACTTAGGATTTTGTTTCAGCCATTGATATACTTTGTTTCTGCTAAAAGGAACTCAGTTTTGCTAGGTATGTTGGTAATCCATGCTGGTCTAGGATAAAAGAAAAAACGTACAATGTGACCGCGTAAGGGGCGAAAATCTAATGAATCATGACAAATAGGCAATGCGGCTAGCTACCTATCACTATTTTGATTCCGTTTTCCACCTTTACGCCCTCACGCTAAACGTGGCCTTTCGGTCTTATGGCCTTAGGCTCTGTCTATCCCGTAAGCGATAAAGACGTGATAATATGTATGTTGGTATCTCATTTAGGATCCTTCTTCGCCACAAGGCGCAAACTCCAATCAAACGAATATTATCCCGTACTAGAATCGGAAGACTGCGACAGAACTGCTTGTTCTGACAAACTGTACATGACAAAGTTGAATGCCATAATCATTTCGTATGGCAGGTTACTGCAAGAATCCTTTATATTTAACTAGCTTTCACCCGCGGATCCGCCGCGTCAATGTTGATCCCTCGGAATAAAATGTACGCTATGTCTTTCCCCGTACCCCAGACAACGGATATGCAACATTTCATGACGATAAGTTCAGTAGATAGGGCGTGAAGGCGTAATAAACAAACAAACTCACTTTCGCATTTAATATTAGTTAGGATTTTAAATTTTCATTTGCTGAGCTCTCGAAGTTAAGGCGAGGCCTCAAATGTTTGGTACCTTCGCTCGGCAAAGGACTGATCAAGTGCGCGCAAGGGATAGCGCTTGGCGGTTTAGCCCGTGAATGATGAGATAGGAGATAGTCTCGAGTCGCTCAAAGAAAAAAACGTAAGCGCCAAATTCGTTATTTCTATTTTATATAAAATCAGACCGGTTAATTGTATTTTCATATTTACATTTTGATGAATTACTAATAACCTATCTTTTAGTCTAAAAATCATTATTTCATTCGTCGCATTTGAGCTACAATAACAAAAACTCTGCGAACGAAGACCATTTTTCAAAAAATATTTCTACCGAGAAAATTTTATCAAAACGTGTTTTCATCTTCAATTTTTGGAGATGAAATAGTCAAAAATCATATTACTTAGATTTGAAACTCCTAATTTAAGTATTTTGCGAGATAAATAAGGTTCAGAACGACCTTATTTACAGTGGTATCACCTTAAGGAGTGAAGTTTGCTTAGTTCAAAGTTGGGTGAAGTTTCCGATAACACGACAAACTACATACTACGGAGCGATGCAATTTTCTAAGCAATGTGCACTAATAATATAGCCCACGCTGGAGGAACCGATTTTGCGCTCAATTGAAACTGCCTGGAAGTTATCGGCGTAAGGCATAGGAGGTAGCGTATAGTCAACAAGAAGGACCTCTTTTTTTCCTAATATTCCCGCGATTCCGTGTTTACTCTCTAAATTTTAACAACTAACAGTGTACAACGTTTTGATGATCACTTCATCATCTATTACGGTTTATCTAAATAAAAATTAAAAAAAAAACAATCGTATTAAAGCCGCATTTAAAAAAAACAGTGCAACAAGTGGCATTCACTTAAACTTACAAAAAATATAAACATATCTTTACGAAATCTTCAAAATAATGACTCACCCTTATATTATAAAATGCTACATTTTTATAAATTGGCTCACAACCTACCATTAACATTCGCAGAGATAAAACAATGTGGCATGAAATAAACGACTTGAAATAGTACAACAAGAGGCATTAACTTGAACTTACGAAAAATAAAAGCAAAGACTTCACGAAATCTTGAAAATAATGATTCACCCTTATACTGTAACTCATTATTTTTAAGATTTCGATTAAAAGCTCGAGAGCTACAATGGGTGTGAGCATTATGTTAAGCAGTCCAGGGCGCGATCACCACTAGAATGCAAAAAAATATCTCGAACTTCTCCGTGTTTTGGAAGGCATGTTAAGCCGTTGGTCCCGGCTGTCATCACTGATAGATAGCAGTCGTTAAGGTATGTCAGAAGTCTTTAGGCAGCTTGAAAAATCTGACACCAGTGTTGACTACTTACACACACGAAAAACAATTAATAAAATGCTACATTTCTATAAATTGTACCACAACCAACCGTTGAGAATCGCAGAGACAAAACAAAGTGGCATGAAGAAACGACTTGAAATAGAGTTCAACAAGTGGCATTAAGAGCGTTTGTATGTTTCGTTTCTAGCTCTGTTTCTAGTAGTAGTCTGAAACCGGTGTAACAAATGGAACACTTTAAAGTGGTTCTGGCTTTGTTGTGAAAAGAAAATGTGAAATAATCAGTTACACACACAAACACACATTCTCTCGATGGAAGAGCTCGTTGGTACGCAGTATTCGTGTGAAACATGATGGGAAATTATAAGTCGAACCACAGTTTTTTTTTAATCACGAAAACCACCTTTGGTTTCATTATCAAGCCACGGAAAAATGATAAGCCGTCTAACAAACGAATTCGTCTTCTTTAAATGCCACGCGTGTCTAACTTAGAGCGAAACCTCCAATATATATAACAATAAAAAACCGGCCAACAGACGGACAGACAGACAGACAGACTGACAGCGGAGCGAAATTAATAGGGTTCCGTTTTTACCCTTTGGGTACGCAACCCTAACAACATGGCCACATAGGGTAGGTTAGGTTCGTAAAATTTCCTTGTGACCAAAACAGAAACTAGCGTTCCCAACTTAAGGCGTTACAGTAGTAATACCCCTGATTAAAATGACTTTGAACCTTTTGAACCATAGTGAAATCCTGAAATCAGAATACCTAATGAAATAATAAAATTACTAGAAAAAAAACCCGCCTGCCAATCATCATCATTATTTCGGGTAGGTGTCACGGTCAATCGACCATGCACACACTGGTGTCAGAGTTCTTCGGAACCGCCTCTCGGCCTCTGACGTGGTTCCTTTAACGCGTAAAATTTCCTTGTGACCAAAACAGAATCTAGCTTTCCCAAAAGTCCAGATGGCAGCCGGGACCACCGCCTTAACGTGCCTTCCGAAGCACGGAATCATCTTTATTATCAGACAATCAGGTGATTCAAGCCTGCAATCTAAACAAAGTATGCTTCCCGTGGGAATCGAACCCACGACCCCAGGGTCTACAGGCAAACGCCTTAACCACTGGACCGCAGAGGCAGTTAGCTTGCCAATTGTGGTAAGTATGGCAATATACTCCCATAGAACGAAGAACTGGAGTGAGGCCTTTATCCAATCGTGGCCTTCTTACGCCTGAAAACGATGATGATGATTCTGTCAAGAAAATTGTTCTAACAATGGCATAATTTTTTTAACATGGCATGAAAAAAAATTAAAGCACCAATATCGATTTCCACACTTTCTCACACGCTTGTCCTAGATAAAAACAAGCACATTAGCAATATGGTTCAGTAGTTAATCAATTTAACAATAGCTTCCATGGGAACGATTTTCCACGATCGGTTTTTACAGCGGTGGGAAACGTTTTGATAGCTTAATTACACATTTATCTTTGACAGTTTGCGGCGTAATTATTTATTCATTCGTCGCTTTCTTGTGAGCATTTTTATTCAATCTAGGTTGAATTCTATTTCAATCGCAGGAGTTTTGTGTACTTTTAATTTCCCTTCCATTCAAAGCCAACATGAAAGCACGGTTTTTTATTCTCCAATATCAATTGGAGAATAGAAAACCGTGCTTTTCTTCCTGCTCAGACTTTAACCCTCTATGCATAAAAATTAACAAACGCTTATTAAACCTATTTTAGTTAAAATATGTTTTGTCTCGTTCTTTCCATATCCTATCGTTGCAGAGAGGGATAAGGACGAAACATATTTTAACTAAAATAGGTTTAATAAACGTTTGCTATTTTTTATGAATAAGAAGCTAAATATATATACCAAGATATATACTGGACTGAGTTTCTTTCGGCGTATTCTTCTCAGCAGTGGTCGTTCCGAAACGCTAGTAGTTTATCGATTTTGCAGATATTAAAAATAATACTATGACGTTCAAAAAGGGATACATAGTTTCCAAATTTTAATAAAATTCTATTCGTTTCATTTAAAAACTGACCGAGAGAATGGAGAAAATCTAAGAAATAAATTGGTGGACGTATACCTATACGTCTTTCAATTTATTTTTTAGATTTTGGAAAATTCGCGTAGGGGTCACGGATAACTGTCGGCAGAGATCAGCGAACGATGGGGAACGACAATCGAACACGTTTTACGCGCGTTTTTTATAAGCAATCCGTCGATCGCCATTGATCAGTGTGGCCCGCCTCTTGAACGCATTTAGCTTCGTCTACCTCGTATCTTGTTAACTGTTGGGTTGATTATAATACAATTCAACCGCCTAATGTAACACATACATACATAGTAGTCAATCTTCCAAACACCTCACGATTTCACGATTGAAGAGTCTTCACTCGAGTCAAAAACCTCTCTTTGCGTCAGGGGTTACTATAAAGAGACATAAATATATAAATATAATTCCTTTACCTACATCATGCGGCGATCCTTCCAGACAATGACAGTTGAAGTATTTAGAAAAATCTATAAGCCCTATATACGACCCTTGCTTGAATATGGTTTCCAAATTTGGAGTCCATACTTTCAGAAAGATATCAATCTACTAGAAAGTGTCCAAAGAAGAGCCACTAAAATACCACAAGCCCTTCGCCGTATGTCATATGAAGAGAGACTGCACGCACTGCGCCTCACTACTCTGGAAGAAAGACGGCTTCGTGGTGACCTTATTGAAACCTATAAGATAAGGACACAACAGTACAACCTACCTGACATTCAAAATTTATAATATGTAGGAGAATACGCAACTATTCAGAGGACACCACCTTAAACTAAATCGCACAACAGCTAGAACCAACATTGCCCATCATTTTCTTAGCAATAGAGTGGTCCATAACTGGAATAGACTTCCTGATGATGTGGTCTCTGCAACCTCAATAAACTCCTTCAAAAATAAATTAGACAAGTGGTTGAGTACAAATAAAGTGTCATTATTGCAAATGTGAACATTGAAAGTGAAAATTCGTTATCAGTGAATAAACTATATCCACAGACATTAACAAATTAAACACTGCCTGAAATAGACACATCAGCTGAAAAGCTGCTCGTCTATAATTAAATAAATAAATGAAAAAAATATGTTAAAGTATCCGTATTTCAAATAGCGGTTGTGTACTTTTATCCCTAAAATAACATTTAACATAAAAAAATATCGCTGTCTTTGTTTACTTTAGCCAATGAATGCTTCAATGAACAGCAAAATAAACATTTCGCTTTTGTTACAGGAGCTCTGCAAGCTGGGTCACCATGGACTCCGAGAGGTGAGTCAACATTCAACATAATTTCAGGAGTTTTTGGCGGGAATTTCGGCGGATTGCACGGCTTTTGTTTTGGATTGTTTCGCATATTGCTTCTAGTGGACTTTATTATGTGAAATCATTATTTATTCATAGGATTAACAGTAAATCAACTTAAAAAATAAAACTAACTAACAACTAGAACTAAGTATAACTGTATAATATGTACACAATATACAAGTTATCTATAAATAAAAAATGTCACGCCTTGCGGTAAACCTAAAAGGCTGGCCGCATTGCCACGTAACCACGTTGGATGGCAATGCTAATGCGTTGTGCAAAAAAATTGCCAGCCCTTTGTTCACCAGATACCTCGATGAGTCGCTTATTTATGGTTTTAAATAATTTATGAGCTGAAGGGCCCCACGGACCCATAGTCTCTACCCCAAACGGCTCAAATACGTAGCCAAGGCATGCATATTTGCGACGTTTTTAGAACTAGTGCCATGGAGGTGGGAAGGCGCGAGTGTGTCAACATGGACAAATGCCCATTTATGGGCATTTGTCCATGTTCATGGACAATGTGTGAAACAACGGTTTACTCACTGATTATTAGTCGTTATCACCGTCATATTTCAGCCTATACAAAAGGCCATCTTTAGGTTCAAATTATATATATAGTTTAGGTAGGTCGATCCTTGCACAAAATCACCGCCTTGTTGGAATTTGAAATAGATACATATGAAATTTAAAAACGTAACGTAAATATTATAAATGCGAAAGTGAGTTTGTTTGTTTATTTGTTTGTTTGTTACGCTTTCACGCCGTAACTACTAAACCGATCATCATGAAATTTTGCATACAAGTTCTTTGGAGTACGGAGAAGGACATAGGCTACCTTTTATCCCGGGAAAAAGTACTATTCCCGAGGGATCGACATTGACGCGGGCGGAGCCGCGGGCGAAAGCTAGTTTATATATATACTAGCAAAGTTTGATATTTAAAACATTTTCCTAAGTTCTGTAAATTTTACATGTAATCTAATAATTCTTACATGAAAATACTTATATTTACATCTCGCAGGTCCCCCCTTTCCTAATTTTTTAATAAAAATACGAAAAAATTACGACTTTTCAATCGTCTAATACTTTTGCGGAGACTAATGACTTGCGCAGAACTCACGTTCTTCGTTCGCGCGGCACACTCTTAAGGCGCTGTATCCCTTAACCCTTTGTAGCGGTTGAAAGTGGCGATACCGGTTGGCCTGTCCCTAGTCTCATTTCAAACCCCTGTCGGCCATTTCCGTGTTAATTTTCACTTTTAATTTAATAATTCAATAATTATAGCCAAATATTGTATTTTTTTTAGGTATCCATCTGGCTCATTTAGTTATACTTTTTATAGTCGTAAAAAAGTTGGTAGTTGTCGCTGAAAATATCAAGTAATTCGCGACGAAACTTTTTCTGGGTATAGCATTTTTGCTATTTTATTTTGCTAGATTTTAATTACTTTTTTGAAAATATTTTGATGTATCCATTTATTTTGATCTTTGAACTGTACTTCATATTTTTTTCATGCTAGTATTCCTTGGAAAATAAGGCTAACTGCGCGACGAAAAAATAGACGTTTTACGGTATTCTTGTGATGCACAGCGCCTTAAAGCTTTTATACTCGTTTCATTGCTGAGCTAATTTATTTATTTATTGAGTCTTACTCAATAGGCTAGTTTCCTGGGTCGTAATAATAACATAACAATTAGTCCGTCAGTTAGATAATCAAAAAATATTGGACACGTATTTATTCTTTTGTCAAATAAACATTAAATAAGAAGATAAAGCGCGTCAAAGTTCAGGAGTGGAGGCTCGTGACGTCAAAGTTTGCTAAAAATTGTAGCAAACTATGACGTCACACGGAACTTCAAACGGCTATATCTTTATCATTTTTTGTTTAATCGACAAAAGAAAAAATATGTGTCCAATATTTTTTGAATATCTAACTGACGGACTAATTATATTTTTTTATGAAACTAGCCTATTATGTTATGTTCTGAAGTCTGTGCATGTACCTTAGTACAGTCACAGACTTCAGAACATTACATAATTATACTATTAAAATTATAACTAATCACTTTTAATGATATATTCAAAAAAGTATTCCCATTTCAGTTACATCCAGTAGAATTTGATAACAAGCTGGCATGGCCAACAGAGACTAAAAGCTAAGTCAACATCACCTGACCGGTTTTACTTTGATGGCCGTCCAAAGTTTGATTAGGAAAGTTATACAACATGTCAAATTAAGTAGTTTCAGCTGAATGTCACAACGAACATGGGTTGATGTATGATGATAAGATATTAGAAAATTCAAGACACATTAACGTAAGTTATATAAGATATTTTTGATCCGGTCAATGGAAAAGTAGAATTAGATAGTTTAAATATTTATTTATTTTAAAAATTACAGTGATTAAACCTATATCCTAACTAATATTATAAATGCGAAAGTGAGTTTGCTTGTTTGTTTGTTACGCTTTCACGGCGTAACTACTGAACCGATCATCATGAAATTTTGCATACAAGTTCTCTGGAGTATGGAGAAGGACATAGGCTACCTTTTATCCCGGGAAAAAGTACTATTCCCGAGGGATCGACATTGACGCGGGCGGAGCCGCGGGCGAAACCTAGTACAATATAAACAAGAAGTGAAAAAAGAATAAAAAGAGCCCTAGAAAATTTTTAATTTTAAACTTAGGTTATATTTTTTTTTACATTCTTACAACATTTCTAAAACTTTATAGTTTTCATGTTCGCACGTAGACTAAGTTGACTATGCAACTCAAATGAGGTTTAAAAACAGTCTGATATAATCGCAAAAACGTAGAAATTAATTGGATAGTTCTATAATCTGGGCTAGATGAGGGCCAGTCTTCAGCTCTTATAAAGTCCGAAATGCTGGTTTCAAGCCAGGCTTGGCTAGTTCGTGCCTGGTGTGGTGCAGAGTCCTGCTGGAAAGTCCACGTTACATTTTTAAAAAGTGTATTGCTGAGAGGTTTCACAACACGATCCAAGCAAGACCGTCTTATAATACATTTTGAAGGAAATTTCACTCTATTTTTTCAAAAAAATTAGCTTTGTGACGCCTTGATAAGACACGCCACGTTGTACCTAACGACCACTTGAGCAGCTTCTTTAGAACTGTGAGCGTACATATTATCATTTTGCTTGTTGTAGTGCTCATAAGTGGTGATTTTTTTTTTCATCGGTAAAGAGGATATTTCTTTGCCCTTCACATCTTATCTGCTTATTGCGACAGAAGACGTTTTGATAAATCCACTTGTAAAGACTGATTTAGGGCATGTCAGAGGAAGCTTTGTTGTATCTGTTGAGGTAAAAATATGAGAAATGGCGCGAAATTGAAAGAACTTTTCAAAATAATAAACGCGTTCCAAATTTAAAATAATTAAAAGGTTAAATAAAATAATGGCACATACAATTGACACAAATAATTTGTCTACCATAAAATATTTTTATATATTTTATTAGTATATTTTTTTAATAATTTATTTTAGTACTCTCTAAAATAAATTATTCGATATACATCTAAAGAGGCGTGGAGAAATAACATTGCAGTCCTAACAAACTTTCATCAAAAGTGATTGCCGTTTCGGGGCTATTAGATCATTATTTACACCTGAACTGTCTGCTATCAGCAAATTGGGGCGTTTGAACAATATTCGGAGGTAATGAGCCGAGTCGGCCAACGTTCGTTACTTACTCCATTCAGTTTAATGATGCCATCAATTTTCTTATATTTATCAGTTGAGTCCAACCAAAGACAATAATTATTCTAGATAAAAAAAATGCGGCTTATATTAAAATAATATTTATCAGGGAGTTCTTGGCGGGAATTTCGACGGACTGCACGGTTTTTGCATGATTTTTCCAAAAGGATTGTTTTGCAAATTGTTTATAGTCGAGTTTATAATGTGAAGTCGGTGTAATTTGGTGTTGCCAATGCGAAATTATTGCGAAATGAATTACACCATAACTTCGTTGATACACAAGAATAACTTAGCTAAAATAAGTTTCTGAATGAAGTTTTCTAAGTCTAGACTAACGCCATCTAGTGACGGTGGAAAAGACTTGTCACAATGGCACTGCAGCGCCCTTCATAATCGCAGTTACTGGAACTTAATATCACGGCCAACAACCAACATGCCTGCCGGGCACCTTTACAGGCCATAAGTTGGATCTAGGGTTGCCAGGCGTCCGGATAAAGCCGGACACAGGCTTTTAGGTTGCGCGTCCGGCCAAATTAGTCGTAGTCCGGCCTGACCGGCCTTTTGAGAGGCTTTTTAAAAGAAATTGCGGCATTGAACGGCGAGTTGACCCACAAAAATTAAATTACAGCTGTGTGTTTCGATTTGTACCTCGGATTTTCCCAAATGTTCGGCAAAGGTGGCGGCTCTGTCCGGCCTTTGTACCCAAATGTCCGGCCAAACTGGCGGGTCTATCCGGCTTTTAGGTTTGACGACCTGGCAACCCTAGTTGGGTCAATACATTTGTATGAGTCTATACATTAGTATTATATTGTCTTTGGTATACAGGCACGAGTTCCGTATAATTTTACTAAAGATCTGTGAGTATTTATTGTGTAAACTCCGCTACGTAACTTAAAATAATAGTGCCTGGGCGACCGAGCTTCGCTCGGTTACTATTTGTTGTAATATGGTGGTGTATAGTTGATAATCTATATTTATGAGAATATTTATTGTTATCTCAAACATCAACAATATTTTTTAAAACTTGTCTAAAACCAATAAAAAAAAAAACTTGAAAATATAAAAATAAAGTAAGTCATCGAGCGGGATACGAACCCTTATTACATTCTCGCCATCCGCGTCTTAATCAGCTGGACCAGACTGACAGTATAAACAGGACAAAATTAGCGACCATATTTTGTATGGAAACAAAAACGCATGAAAACTCAAAAACACGCGTTTTCCCAAACATAAAACTAATCTAGATCGATTCTTTACCCCCGAAAACCCACATATACCAAATTTCAGCAAAATCGTTAGAGCCGTTTCCGAGATCATAGAAATAAATTTATATACATACATATAAATAAATATACAAGAATTGCTCGTCTAAAGGTATAAGATTTGTTGACATCCAACATCCAGATTTCCTTTCATTCCAATCCAATATACCTATCTCGGCATAAATATTTATAACTCCAAAACCCTGAATCGGGAAAACACATCCATAACGTGTTCCCCAAGGAAACACTCCGACGCAGGCTTGCGGTCCCGTCCTCGAGGACCCCTTGAAAAAATGGGACAGCCGGGAAGTGTCTCAGTACAAATATTTGATGAATACTGACTGATGCGATTGGGTGAATTTTGTATGCCAACAATCTTTTAGACTTATTCGATATAGATAGATGAACTGATAATTTTGATTTGAACTAGTGTTGTTGCGATTGCGATAGTCTATCGTTACTATCGTGATACTATCGTAGCCTTGAAAATCAGTAATAATATCGATAGTCCTATTAAAACTATGGACCCTTGGCAATAATATCGATACAGTCAATAGTATCGATTGTTAAATATAAGTAATACTATGGCTAAAGATTAATTATGTCGATATTATCGACAGTATCAGGACACACTATCGATAGTAGTATGAAATGTGTGTCGATACTATCGCTAGTCAAACATTTTACGATACTATTGCTTGCTTATAAAATGTGTCATTTTACAGTATCGATAATACGTCAAAAGTTACCAGTAAAAAAATATCGATACTATCGAAATACGTCGATATATCATTCATAGGACGGACTTTTTTGACGCAGTACAATACAATCGATAGTATAGTATATCGATAGTATTAATAGAATCGATAGTATCAACAAAGTTCAAAAGTATCTCCTTATATTCACTATCCTTAGATTAGCATTTATCTAAGTCACTATCATTATAGAATTTCGATAGGACTATTCGCCCCTTCGACTGTTTTCCGAAGTCAACTATCGATAGCGAAACAATCGCTATTGCAACAACACTGCTTTGAACCACATTCTCTTAGGTAAGATTCATATAAAGCATTTAATTCTTAGAAGAAAATTATTGAAAACGTAGAATTTTAAATAAATACATACATACCCAGTATCACATCTTTTTCCCTTGCGGGGTAGCCAGATTCCCAGAACTTCAAGCCACGTTTAGTGGTGGCCGTTAGGTGGAAAATGGAACCAAAATCGTGATGGGTTAGCCGCATCGTCTGCAAAAAAGATTCGTCAGATTTGCCCATTCCCTCGATCGGCTTTTACGATCTGAGCAGGAATTTTAAAGAAATGATGGATTTAAATTATTAATACTTCTATAATGACAATTTTACTAAACACGAAATTAATTTATGACCTCCAGGTCAAAAACCGTTATATTTATAATGATACTTACCGTTTTCCATGTAAAACACATCGCTATAAGTGGCCTTGTGGTCTCGTGACGACTGGCTTTGGAAGTCTCGTAGTGAATAAAGAAAGATTGATTAAAACCGTTACTTTGTAAAGTGCTTTGAGAGAAATATGGTAGAAGTTGTGCGAGCGAATATCAAGGGCGATGTTTAGTAGACAGATATTATTGGGATCATTTATATGTACTGGTTTTACTAAGTAAATGTAGAAAATAATGTCTTGGGTAATCACATATATACCTACTACATAATATAAAACAAAGTCGCTTCCCACTGTCTGTCCGTATGTACGGATGCTTCTTTCACTATATGGGTAGTCCCAAAGGAACTATATATTATTATCGCTCCGCTGTCCGTCTGTCTGTCTGTCCGTCCGTCCGTCCTTTCAGGAAATGCACAGAACAATGACATGTTTAGAGACTTGATTACACCCAGTAATAATCAGATACTTCTTACTTAGGGATCTACTATGGAATAGTAGTAAATTTTAAAGAAAATTTATTTTTCATGCTGGTCTGGGAAAATAAAAAACATAGAATGAGCTAGCTGCTTCTCTTCCCGCGCAGATCGTAAAAGGCGATCGAGGGATTGGGATAAAATCTACGGAATCATGTCAATAGTCGATGCGGCTAGCAACCAATCACTATTTCGACTCACTTTTCCATCTACACGCCCTCCAACATGCTAAATGTGGCCATATTGTCTTATTAGACCTAGGCTCTATACCGCAAGGGAAAATATCTGATAAGATACAGTGCAAGTTTCTTCACGATACGCGAGTCATATGGAATAAAATCTGAAGAATCGTCACGAAAAAAGACAGTTCACTGGAGATTTGAGTCTAGATTCAGCTTTACAAATAGCTGCTACTATCTAGCTCATTTTTAAGCGACAAATCCGCCTTCAGCAGGAAAGAACAACAATTTGTCTCCGCCACAACTTATCCGTTTAGATACCACTTTAATAAATGTTTAAGTATTAGTCCGCAGTCTATATAAATGAAGGTAAATAGATTAGTATTGGAATACACAAATTGTATGATAATCTATACTAATATTATAAAGCTGAAGAGTTTGTTTGAACGCGCTAATCTCAGGAACTACTGATTCAAATTGGAAAATTATTTTTGTGTTGGATAGTCCATTTATTGAGGAAAGCTTTAGGCTATAAAACATCACGCTGCGACCAATAGGACCGAGGCATCAATTAAAAATGTTTTAAAAACGGGGGAAAATCATTCATCTTTATCTATATATAATAATAATATATAATAAAAAACTATTTAATCATAATAACAGAAATTGCCGCGGACGAAGTCGCGGGCAACAGCTAGTTACTTATGAGTAGCAAAAAAATATCACAAAACCCAAGACAATTCACCGGAGATTTGAGTCTAGATTCAGCTTTACAAATAGCAGCGTCTATCTAGCTCATTTTTAAGCGACAAATCCGCCTTCAGCAGGAAAGAACAACAATTTGTCTCCGCCACAACTTATCCGTTTAGATACCACTTTACTTAGTCGTCCTTAAGGTGATACCACTGTAAATAAGGTCGTTCTGAACCTTATTTATCTCGCAAAATACTTAAATTAGGAGTTTCAAATCTAAGTAATATGATTTTTGACTATTTCATCTCCAAAAATTAAAGATGAAAACACGTTTTAATAAAATTTTCTCGATAGAAATATATTTTGAAAAATGGTCTTCGTTCGCAGAGTTTTTGTTATTGTAGCTCAAATGCGACGAATGAAATAATGATTTTTAGACTAAAAGATAGGTTATTAGTAATTCATCAAAATGTAAATATGAAAATACAATTAACCGGTCTGATTTTATATAAAATAGAAATAACGAATTTGGCGCTTACGTTTTTTTCTTTGAGCGACTCGAGACTATCTCCTATCTCATCGTTCACGGGCTAAACCGCCAAGCGCTATCCCTTGCGCGCACTTGATCAGTCCTTTGCCGAGCGAAGGTACCAATCATTTGAGGCCTCGCCTTAAATAAATGTTTAAGCATTAGTCTGCAGTCTACACTAATGAAGGTAAATCGTCAATAGATTAGAATTTGAATAAACAATTTGAATAGTCGATGAATTTTTTGGGTACCCAGCATTGGTCCTAAAGGATAAGTTGTAAATATTGACTTCATCATCATCAGGTCCTTTTTAGTCTCCACTACAGGAGCACGACCCTCTATGTACTACTAGAGCCAAACATGGCCAGAGCAGCCAGAGGACTTGGCCTACACTCTCCACGCTGGCCAGACTTGTTGGAGAGGTCTCACAGATGTTAAAAAGCTTTGTTTAGCTTGTATTTCCTAAGTCGCCTTCTACGATATCCACGGGAAGACTTGGAGTGGTCCTATTCTACTCTGCCGGATACCACACGGCATATTGACTTATAGGATCAATTTGTTGTCTGTCTGTCTGTGAGGTATCAAGCTGAAATTCATATCAAATACACAGGTCCTATTGTCCCTTGGAGCTGTGAACAAATCAAACTTCTAAGCCAGAGAGACAGTCGTTTATGCCGCAAATTTTTGTCATTCGCAAGGGAATCAAAACCTACAGGGTACTTCCCGTGAACTCAGAATCTTGAAATTTGATACGAAGCACAGATAAAGGCAAAATTGCGAAATGCATACATTTTTAGTTACATCATATAATAAAGATATTTTTAATAATTTTAAGTACGGAACCATTCGTGCACGAGTCCGACTCGCACTTGGCCGTTTTTTTTTGTTTATAAAAGCTAACACCACTTAACTTTTTCAAACTGCTTTAGCATCTGTCAAATAACGACAACGGGGACCAACTAACATATGTACGGAAAGATAGATTTACAAAATGTAAGATTCCGCAATGTAGGTCAATCGAAATGTTACAAAATTGTGCGCGCAATGAACTTAAAAGCTTCCTGGTTGAAAGCACATAAATAAGGTCGGTGCGGGCAAACAGTCGCATATAAATGCATATGACTCAGGTTTGTGCAGTGAATGCGAACGAAATTAGCAATTTTGTGCGAGAAATGACACGAATGGGAAATAATAGCTACCTTCTTATATTATTTGATAATACACCCCAGACGTTTATTTAGTCAGGTTATTGGCGAGCTCCGTACACGGGGTGCCCGGGTCCGATCCCTGGTCAGGTCAAGGTGGAAAATGATCTTTTTCAGATTGACCTGGGTCTTGGATGTTTATCTATATATGTAATTTGTTATAAAATATAGTATCGTTGAATTAGTATCCCATAACACAAGTCTTGAACTTACTTTGGGGCTAGCTCAATCTGTGTGTTTTGTCCGTATATATTTATTTATTAACTGATTTAACTTTGATCTTTGGATTAATACTCATGGATACTGGACGTCTATAGCAGTTATCTCGTTTCGTTTCCATCAAAGTGTTAAGCATGCTGTGTGTATGGCATGACAACTTTAGGTCATCATGGCAGGCTGTAGGCTGCATGTTCGATCCCCGGTCAAGTCTAGATGGAAAATGGATCTTTTTCAGATTTGCCTGGATTTTGGATGTTTATCTATACAGGTTTTTACCCTTTGGGTACGGAACCCTAAAAACGAATGTCACTCGGAAATTAAATAAGGATTCACATTTTTGTGAAAATGTGAATCCTTACTTAATTATCACTTACTAGCTTTCGCCCGCGGCTCCGCTCGCGTCAATGTCGATCCCTCGGGAACTTTTTCCCGGGATAAAAGGTGGCCTATGTCCTTCTCCGTACTCCAGAGAACTTGTATGCAAAATTTCATGATGATCGGTTCAGTAGTTACGGCGTGAAAGCGTAACAAACAAACAAACTCACTATCGCATTTACAATATTAGTTAGGATAAAGAAACCCGCTAAGTGCGAGAAAGGTTCCGTACCGTTATCTATAAAACGGCAAAAAAGTCGTGTCTGTTGTATGGGAGCCCGCTTAAATATTTATTTTATTCTATATTTTAGTATTTGTTGTTATAGCGGCAACAGAAATACATCATCTGTGAAAATTTCAACTGTCTAACTATCAGGGTTCATGAGATACAGCCTGGTGACAGACAGACAGATGGACAGTGGAGCCAAATTAATATGGTCCCGTTTTAACCCTTTGGGTACGGAACCCTAAAAAAACAAATGTTAATCGGAACTTAGGTATTCACACTTTTAATTTAATATAACTTATAAAAATCCTAGAGCATTTCTTCCAACATTTCAAACATGACACTTTCTTTACAGAATGGGTTTTTAAGATCATATGGATCAGAGCGGTTGAGCCGTCAGTGTGAACTAGTCCATATGTTCATATATTAATCATAGGTTTCGCATTCAGTAACTGAAAGGGATTGCCGGATTCTATGCAAATCGATCCATTCCAATTATGCATTGCAATAATTAGGATGGATCGATTGACATAATCCGTGGTATGTAATGCGAATGCAATAGCAATGAGATAGTCTTAGCGTCTGTATCAATAGGCAGATATTAATATTTTAGACCATTACCATAGATTCCACAGGAATAGATATCTCATCAGGCGACGCGCTCTGGCAAAGGCTCTGGCAAACCTTTTTATTTGCTTTTCGTGTGTGTATGTGGCCAACACTGGTGTCAGATTATTGAAGCTACCTAAAGGCATCATAGCTTAATGACTGCCATCAATGATGTCAGCCGGGACCAGCTCTGAACGGCTGCTCAGTCTTTATACAGCTTTGGTTCGTTCTTGCATGGAGTACTGCATTCACCACTGGGATGGCTCAGCTAAATACCATCGTGAAGCATTGGACTCGGTTGACTGAAGAGCCCGCTTATAAACAATGACGTGGTTTCGAACCATAAATTGCAATCCCTGGAGCGTCGCCGTAAAGTTGCTTGCCTATCGGTTTTTTATAGGATCCATTTTGGAGAGTGTGCGAAAGCGCTCTTTGAGCTAGTAGACCCTCACCATTCCTCCATCGGACTACGAGACACAGACAGAAATTTCACTTTTTTATCGTTGGAATACCAAATAGTCGAACTAAACGCTTTGACAGTTCCCTTTTGGTTCAAGTAGCTAAAGTGTAGTATGAACTGCCTGCGTTAATATTCCCAGTAAAGTACAATCCCGTGACATTCGTACACAAAAGTAGAATAAATGGGTATTTCTTGAATAGGCATGTAACATCCCCGTCTCCATCGTCACTCATTCACACACACTCTATAAAAAAACCAACGGCTTAACGTGCCTTCCGAAGCACAGACGAGCTATCCATCGAGATATTTTTATACCACTTGCGATCACCCATCCCAGTGAGGCAGATGGCAGTAGGTTCGTTGCTAGTTAATAGACTAATAAGAATAGGTTTAAGCGTAAACATAGATTTAACGCATAAACTTCAAAGTTTAAATTGTTCTCTAAATGCCTACGCTAAATGATTATACTATTCGAAAATGCATTTCATTCTTAGTTGTAGTATCATAGCCGTGTGGTTTCCGGCAGACTAGAAAAGGACCACTTCTAGTCTTCCCATGGACGTCGTAAGAGGCAACTTAGGAAATACAAGCTAAACAAAGCTCATAAACATCAATGAGACCTTTCCAACCCGTCTGGCCAGCGAGGAGAGTATAGGCCAAATCCTCTGTCTGCTATGGCCAAGTATGGTAGTACAGAGAGGGTCATGCTCCTGCAGTGAAGACTAAAAAGACATGATGATGATGATGATGTTGTATCAATGTATTTAAAACAGGGGTTGGAATACCGGTAAAAATCCATTACCTACCGGTAATGGATTTTTACCGGTATTCCAACCCCTGTTTACTTACCTCTATGAAACGACAGTACCGGTAATTGGTTTGGTACCGGTACATTTGGTAAAGGTAAAAATCAAGTACCGGTACCTCTTTAATACAACGGTACCGGTAATTGGATTGGTACCGGTACCTCAATAAAACGACGGTACCGGTAATTGAAAGAAGTACCTGTACCAAATACCAGTAAACAGTACCGGTACTTAGTACCGGTACTCGTATTGGGAATTATCATTTCGTTAATGTGTGTCGTTGCCGTGTTGTGCATGTGCGGCGTGAGGCGGGGGCCCACAATAGGGCGGCACTTTTACAGTCGAGCGAGTCCCATGCGGTAGACGGCAACAATGCGTAGGTACCGGTATAATTAACGCAATTTTAATACCGTTAAAATTTGACAGAAAAGAGGTACCGGTACTTACCGGTACTTATAATGTAAATTTGGTACCGGTAACAAGTAGCGGTAAAATTACCGTTAACTGTTAACAATATTATTACCGTTAAATACTAGATTACCGGTACCTCATATTACCGTTAAAATTTGAACAGAATAGTAATACCGGTACTTACCGGTACTTATAATGGGAATTTGGTACCGGTAACAAGCCCTGATTTAAAATGCACGTAACGGCCTCTTTTTTATTATCTAACTGACGGACTAATTGTTAAAGGCTAGTTTCCTGGGTCGTAATAATAATATAACAATTAGTCCGTCAGTTAGATAATCAAAAAATAATGGACACGTATTTTTTCTTTTGTCAAATAAACAATAAATAATAAACATAAAGCGCGTCAAAGTTCAAGAGTGAAGGCTCGTGACGTCAAAGTTTGCTAAAAATTGTAGCAAACTATGACGTCACACGGAACTTCAAAGGGCTATCTTTATCATTTTTTGTTTAATCGACAAAAGAAAAAATACGTTTCCAATATTTTTTGAATATCTAACTGACGGACTAATTATATTTTTTTAGGAAACTAGCCTAACTTGAAATAATTTACTGATCTATTCTAACTTTTATCTGTCTCACGGAGAAGAAACTTTTATGTCGACCAGTGACATTAGCCATACTTAGAAGGATATTTTCGATATACCGGTCAGAATAGGGCCCTGTTTGCTCGATAAGGTCCAAAGCCCCGGGCCCTGACGCTAATCACGGCCGTAAATTAATTTGTTTGAGATAAGCGCTCCATTGTCAGTAACCTCACGAGTCACGACGTCCTATATGCTATTAATCACTTACTACCCAAGGTACTTGCATAGAGTTAAAATTAGCATAGAGATGACAAATCCTGCATATCTTTTTGTTTGTAACCTTTACGTAGTATAAAATGAAGTCGCTATCGCTGTCTGTTTGCTTTTAAACTACTCAACGGATTTTAATGAAGTTCAGTAATAGATAGATTGATTCAAAAGGAAACCAGTTTTATACTAAACCAGCGGCCCGTCCCGGCTTCGCACGGGAAGATATAGGTATTTAAAAAGCTTATGTTCATCAGGGATAATTGTAGAATTCTAATGGAGAAAGAATTTTGCAGATCGGTCCAGTAGTTTTAGAGCGTATTTGATGCAAACAAATAAACAAACAATTAAATCTTTTCTCTTTATAACATTAGTTTATATATAGATATGACAGATTGAGTCAATGGCACTAACTGCTTCCAAGAAGTTGGGTATCATCTCAAAGGTTCGGCGGTACTTCAGCTCTGAACGGCTGCTCAATCTCTATACAGCCCAGGTTCGCTCTTGCATGGAGTACTGCAGTCACCTTTGGGATGGCTCAGCGAAATACCAGCTTGAAGCATTGGACTCTGTTGACCGAAGAGCCCGCAGGCTCATAAACAACGACGTGGTCTCAAATAGGAAATTGCAATCCCTGGAGCATCGCCGTAAAGTCGCTTGTCTATCGGTATTTTATAGGATCCATTTTGGAGAGTGTGCGAAGGCGCTCTTTGAGCTAGTTGAACCCTCACCATTCCTCCATCGGACTACAAGGCGCAGACAGAAATTTCACCCTTTTATCGTTGGAATACCAAAGAGTCGAACTAAACGCTTTGACAGTTCCTTTTTGGTTCGAGTAGCTAAGGTGTGGAATGAACTGCCTGCGTCTATATTCCCAAACAAGTACAGTCCCGGGACATTCAAAAGTAGAATAAATGGGTATCTCTTGGATAGGCATGTAACATCCTCGTCTTCATCGTCACTTACCATCAGGTGAGATGGGAGACAAATGCCTAATTCAATATTTAGTAAAAAAAAAAAAAAAAAAAAGATATAATTCTTGTACAGTTGCGGGTTTATGCCTTTAAAGTATCTTTTCCTGACAACTAGGTGTTTGAAAGAAGATGTTAATGTTTTCGCTGGTCCTAAATCAGTTTAGATTTGTTAGTAACACTTCGACGCTCTATATACGATTAAATCGCTAACATCTTAAGTCACAGACAGCAATAATATAGGAGTTACTTAAAGGTAGGGTCCAAAAAGATAATATACAGACAAATGAAAACGAAGTGAATTAAGGTACTTATTTATTTCGTTTTTACAAAGACGAGTAAAAAAATTTAAAAACACTAGATAAAAACATGGCAATTAGTTTAGAAAGCTTGTATATGTAACAATGCCTTGCGTTAAAATTTGACCATTTTTATACTTAAAATACCACAACAAGTTTTTGAAGAACACATCTCGAACTAACTTTGGAACTATCTCAATCTCTATGATTTGTCCGTATATATTTATTGATGTATCATTTATTACGTTGAAACATTTAAATTTGAACCCTAGGATGTAGAAGAAGTTATAATTACTTATAATAATACATACTTCCATTATATCCATATTAATATTATAAATGCGAATGTAACTCTGTCTGTCACGCTTCACATTAACCCTTTGACCGCGAACGTCGGATAAATCTGACAAATATTTTCATAGAAAATGTATGTCGGATTTATCCGATATTCGCGGTCAAAGGGTTAAACCAATTTAGATGAAATTTGCTATGGAGGTAGTTTGAGGCCCGGGGAAGGACATAGATTACCTATCATTCCAGGAAATTCGACTGTTCCGAGGAATCGACATTCGCTAGTATTAAATATCGGCAATAGCTAGTATCCTTACTAATCCTTATCCTTACTAATATTATAAAAGCGAAAGTGAGTTTGTTTGTTTGTTTGTTTGTTACTCTTTCACGCCGTAACTACTGAACCGATCTTCATGAAATTTTGCATACAAGTACTCTGGAGTACGTAGAAGGACATAGGCTACCTTTTATCCCGGGAAAAAGTACTATTCCCGAGGGATCGACATTGACGCGGGCGGGCGAAAGCTAGTTGAATATAAATTGCAAAGATGTCTAGGACTTTTATAATTTATACAAGGTCTCGCGTAGTATAATTTATCATTGCCAATCCTGCCACTTATTTCAATGGAGCAGTAATCCTTTGTACAGTTTGGTCCATTCATCAGCATATTTTAGGGAACTTCTGACCATTCCTGAACTATCGTTTACTAGCTTTCGCCCGCGGCTCCGCCCGCGTCATAGTCGATCCCTCGGGAGCAGTACTTTTTCCCGGGATAAAAGGTAGCCTATGTCCTTCCGTACTCCAGAGAACTTGTATGCAAAATTTCATGATGATCAGTTCTGTAGTTACGGCGTGAAAGCGTAACAAACAAACAAACAAACTCACTTTCGCATTTATAATATTAGTTAGAATACAAGGTCTCGCGTAGTATAATTTATCATTGCCATCTCCTGCCACTTATTTCAATGGAGCAGTAATCCTTTGTACAGTTTGGTCCATTCATCAGCATATTTTAGCGAACTTCTGACCATTCCTGAACTATCGTTTATAGTGATGTCAAGGCAGGCGTTATTTCTGAATTGTTCCAGTTTGCATGGTTGGAACTATCAACAGTTTTAGTTGCTGTGTTGTGGTGAGGTAAATCCTTTTGATTTAAAACTATTCGGATGCCTAATAGTAACTTTTATATCTAAATATTTAATAGTAGCTTTCGCCCGCGGCTCCGCTCGCGTCAATGTTGATCCCTCGGGAATAGTACTTTTTACCGGGATAAAAGGTACCCTATGTACTTCTCCGTACCCTAGATAACGTGTATGCAAAATTTCATGATGATCGGTTCAGTAGTTACAACGTGAAAGCGTAACAAACAAACAAACAAATTCACTTCCGCATTTATAATATTGTAGTAAGGATAAGGAAGTAAAGATTAGCGGCCCGCTCTGGCTTCGCATCGGTAGATATCATCATCATCAGGTCCTTTTTAGTCTTCACTACAGGAGCACGACCCTAGACGATCGGTAGATATACTAGTAGGTATTTAATTCTATTGTTAGCTGACTAACGGCCGCCATGTTGTTTACAAATATTTTGACAATTATTTTTTCTTATTGTGTCTTTCGTTTATTTTTGGTGATTGCGATTGTTTATTTTTCGATACTTATATAAATTTTTCATATATTAAATTATTAAAGTTGTATAATTCTATAGTCTATGTCCATCAGGGATAATTTGGGATTCGAATGGTGAAAGAATTTTTCAGATCGGTCCAGTAGTTTTGAAGCCTTTTTCAATGCAAACAAACAATCAAATCTTTACTCTTTAAATATTAGTGTAGAAGTCATCATCATCATCGTGGGTTCGATTCCCACGGGAAGCATACTTTGTTTAGTTGCTTTCAGTTTGGTTAGGACATTGCAGGCTTGAATCACCTGACTGTCTGATAATAAAGATGATTCCGTGCGCCGATGGTCCCGGCTGCCATCTGGTAGTCGTTAAAGGAACCACGTTAGAGGCCGAGAGGCGGTTCTGAAGAACCTGACACCAGGGTGTGCATGGTCGATTGACCGTGACACCTACTCGAAATGATGAGTCTAGAAGTGTACGTAGTGTAGACTTCTACTGTAGATAGTGTAGATATATATAGTTTGTTTTTTCTTTCGTATGTGTAAATATAGAGTAAAAATATGTATATTTTTTCTAATTACAAATTTTCACGTGAAACAAATATTGTTATTTTGCTCGGAGGCGATATTCATTTCTTCACTAATATTTTCCAAACACATGGCTAGGTTTGCGAATGTTCGAAATATGTTATTAATTAGATACACATTTATTTTATTATTTTTATGTAATTGCTTTGGATGTTTAGTTTTTTTTCCTTTGTCTGCGTTTTTATGAATGTGTTAGAGTTACTTATTTACTATAATCTATTTTTGTGCGTATATTTAGGGGTACAATATAGTGTTTGTATATAGTTTTTTCTTATTATGTATTACTGTATTGATTGTAGCCTATTTCACGAACTAAAATAAATATAATAAAATCTATGGTATTATAGAAACTAGCGACCCGGACCCCGGGTGCATTGTACATATAAACCTTCCTCTTGATTCACTCTATCTATTAAAAAAACCGCATCAAAATCCATTGCGTAGTTTTAAAGATCTAAGCATACATATGGACAGACAGCGGGAAGCTAATTTGTTCTATGCTTTGTAGTAATATTGTAAGGATTAACGTCTATTTTGCCGTCTGCTAGATGATTGTCATGATTTTAGGTTCAATGGTTCAATGCTTTTCATAGAAAAGACCGTGTTGTACAAAAACACAAATTCAAATCATATACATGAAACGCAAGGAAGAGACGATGTCCATTCGATGAGGCTATGTGGTTACATAAGTGACGTCTCCTATATTGAACCTTACAATACAATTCAATATAAATACGTTGTGGTTCTTATGGGCACTGGTATGACAGTGCATAGAGTAAATCTGCCTTAGAAGAACACTTGCCTACGATGATAAAGAGGTATACTACGACAGAGAATAATACTAACGTATTTACTATATATAGATGGAAACAAAAAGCGATGATAAGCAAAATTCTAGCTAAAACTAGGCTAGCTAGGAATTTCTGTATCATAGAGCCAATTATCATCATCATCATCAGGTCTTTTTAGTCTCCACTGCAGGAGCATGACCCTCTCTGTACTACCGGAGCCAGATTGGCCAGAGTAGACAAAGGATTTGGCTTACACTCTCCTCGCTTGCCAGACGGGTTGGAGAGGTCTCATTGATGTTTATGAGCTTTGTTTAGCTTCCATTGCCTAAGTCGCCTCTTACGACATCCTTGGGAAGACTTGGACTGGTCCTATTCTACTCTGCCGGAAACCACACAGGTAAACTAAAATAGAGTCATTACAAAGTGTAATTTATTTAAAAAATAGATATACATTTCTTAAGTATGCACTGGTTAGTTTGACTTAAACCTATCATCATGGCTGTAATCATTGCAGTGTACATGGTAGATTATAATAAGTATATTTTTTGATGTTCAGGGATGTCATCCTCATCTGCCTATCCGGTGGCATCGGCTCAAACTGCTACTTGCTTTTCCCTGTTCACCCGAGTAAGTAGTATCCCAATAACTTTATTAACTTCCCAAATTCCACAAATTTCTATCTTTCCCCAGCTTAATAATGCTCCAATGTGTAGTGTCAGAAACACAAAAACCAAAAGAAACTGCGCTCGTCAACCCACCTGCCAGGCGTGGTGAACATGGCAATACCCTCCCATGGAACGAAGAATCCTTGGGAGAGGTTTTTGACCAGAAATTGACTTATTAAGGCTGAATAAATTATGATGATAATACAAGCTGTAATAGGAAAACTGGCCCTTTGTATTTCTATTTTAAACAAGAAATCATAATTAATATATTTTAGTTCAGACTAAGCTCAAAGTACGGATCTCAAGGTATCATTTATCTCTTTATTGATCAATGTTCATCTATGACTGTATGCTCTTTGTAATGGGTACAAAAAGCTGTCAGAGGAGAACATTCATCAAAGGTGCGTCGTTAGCCGTTTGTAGACGACTTGGTCACATTTGTAGTCAATTCTTTTCTTTTTTCCAACTTCGTCTCTATTGGGTATAAATAAAAAAATATAGATACAATGAACAACTTCCTTTGGATTCCTCGACGTTTTCTTACAAATTGCTCGGTGGGGTGAAATTTGATTTTCATGCCCATACGAAGGAAATGAGTATCAAACTTTTGTATTTAGTCCTTTAGTCTAATAGAAAAAGGTGTTCATATTGATGGACTTGGATTAAGGTAATGTTGAAGGTAAACTCACACCCGGTATGAATCAGTAGTGCCATATGTGTTGACTTTTCGCACACATTGATGACAAAATACTTGTGTACGTATACAATTTTTGTACTTTGATGATTATTTCTAAAGGAGTTTGTGTTTTAACTTATAATTCATACTTAAACCAAAAAAGTTGCCTGCATGAAAACTAAACGTGTTTCATGTGTATTTTCATAATACCTCTTAGGCCTAGTGGTCAACATGCCAGTCTGTCACAGAAGTTCTCGGGTTCGATCCTCGGTGAGGTAAAGATGGAAAACCTGGGTCTAGGAAGTTTCTAAATTTATGTTTACTTTGAGATAATTCACTTTGCGTACTTCTTTGGGGCTACATCAATCTGTGATTTGTCCGTATATATTTATTTATTTATTACGACTATTTTTTTCATTCAGATATTGCTTTTTGTGTTTATATATCCAAAAGCAAATAAAAAATTAACAACTCTACGTAATAACTCTGTAAGTAAAAAAATTGATTGCTATTTACAGTTAGAATAAATCAAATATATATACAGGTTGATTTTTAATTACCTGGCAACATTTAAATGTTGGAATCAAAATCCGTAATAGAATATATGTACATCCGCAAGAAAAATAACGTTACTTTTATTAGTCGTGGTAGAGCCACGCTACAGGCAAAATAAATTGCTAGTAGCATGAATGGGCCGGCTCGTCCGGGGAAGTACCACACTCTCACAGAAAATCGACGTCTGAGTAGAAGCTCTCACTGAGCATCTGAGAGAGCCGGAGGCCCATCCTTTCCCCTCCCCTCCCCATTTCCTTCCCCCAACTCCTTGAAAGGCCAACAACGCACCTGTCACACCCTGGTGTTGCAGTTGTCCATGGGCAGCGGTGATCACTTACCATCAGGTGACCCGCTTGCTCGTTTGCCGCACTATATCATAAAAAAAAACTTAATTTATGAAATAAAATCTTTGACATTCCATAGAAATTTGACCAGCTGATCGGTGAATTTGTATGGGAGGCTCAATTTTTTTAATCATTTTTACCTTATTTTCCTGCAGGTTTATATTCTATTAGGAATTTCGATTTTAACACCAAAACACTGCCAGGTAATTAAAATCAACCTGTATAAGCATTTAGATACTCGCGTATTTATATTGAACAGGAAATTCATTTAATCTCCTGGGAAATGTTTGGATTTCTCTCTTCAAATATCTGCTGTGAAGTTTTGATCAAACACTAATGAAACGATTCATGCCCAAAAGATAATATTTTATTTAAACATCTTTAACCAAACAATCTTATAGGTATATTTTAAAGCTAAATGAAATAAACTATATAGTTTCTTTGACCAGGAAGCGTCCAAAAGCGTCTAATAACTCCATGCGAGCAGGAATTTTTTCACCATATTTTATTGCTTAATTTAATATAAGTATAACAGAACAGCATTGTGAATGCAAAAAAAGACATTTATAAAAAAGATTTTGTTAATGTCGGAAATATTGTGCTTCCGGCTCTCAACATAGGAAATGGACTTTAATTTCATCGGTAAGTAAAATATGATATGGTACGAAGAATTCATAGATTTTGATATTGTGTTAAAGATAAGCTTATTTATTAAAGGTATTTGTAATGATATTAAGCGATTTGTACTTTGAAAACCTTTAAATGTATGTTAAATGAGATTTTTAGATTCTGGCACACCATAAATATCATATAAATATGTTATGTTGTGTCTGCTTAAGTATCATATATCTAAAACAAAACTAAATACAGAGAAAAGAATTGTTTCCAACAAATTTCATTACTCGATCACAAGTCAAACATTCCAATTTCTAGACATGTTAAAACAAAAAGCGGCCAAGTGCGAGTCGGACTTGCGCACGAAGGGTTCCGTACTGTTATCTATAAAAACGATAAAGAAAATCATGCCTGTTGTATATCCCATATACAACAGACATGATTTTCTTTGCCCCTTGCATTTAATATTAATTTTATTTTTATTTTAAAGTAAATATATAACTAAATATTCTGTGAATATTTCAAGCATCTACCTGTTGCCGTTATCAATATGGAGCAAAAAATCACGTTTATTGTATTGTAGCCCCCCTTAAATATTTTGTTCTATTTTTAGTACAGTATTTTTTTGTTGTTATAGTGGCAATAAAAATACCTAATCTGTGAAAATTTCAACTGTCTAACTATAACGGTTCATGAGATACAGCCTGGTGACAGACGGACGGACAGACATACGGACAGTGGAGCGATATTAATAGGGTCCCGTTTTTACCCTTTGCGTACGGAACCCTAAAAAGGTAGATATTCATGTTTTTATTTGCCAAATAAGAGTCTTTCGAAAGATCTTCCACTCACTATTTTATTTAGATTTTCTGCTTCGACCTTTTACATATCTTTTCACTTGATTTATGTCAAATATGTTTATTTGTCTTCGCTAAGACTGTGTTCAGTGTTTCAGAATGAGATAAAATTTTTATTTTTACGTTCATTCGAGATATTTTCTTCTATTTGTATTTTCATATATATTATTTATAAACATGCCTAGTTTGACTTACAAATAGACTCTTTCGTAGAAAGATCTGCTGATCGAATAATTTGTGTTTATTCAAAACTTTGTTTAGCCTTAAGAAACTCGCCAAAGAAACACCTGTGTGTTTCTTTGGCGAGCTCCGTGGCGCAGTGGTTAACACGCCAGCCTGCGACACGAGGGCCCCGGGTTCGATCCCCAGTCAGGTCAAGATGGAAAATGATCTTTTTCAGATTGGCCTGGGTCTTGAATGTTTATCTATATATGTATTTGTTATAAAATATAGTATCGTTGAGTTAGTATCCCATAACACAAGTCTCGAACTTACTTTGGGGCTAGCTCAATCTGTGTGGTGTGTCCGTATATATTTATTCCTGTTCCAGCCAAATGATACAATTAATAGGAAAAACAATGCTATGGGTATTATCGATCTAATTTATTAAAAACATGGTCAAGATCGAATTGGAAGTTGGACGGTAAGCATACATTATTTCCTTTAAAACATACTTACTTTAACTTCCACAAAGTCGAGCCTGATGTTTTTACTTAAAGAACATCTATCTAGTAAGGTAACACTTCACTTTTATTGAGAGCCAGGCTCTTTTCGATGACTTTGTGTGGAAAGCTCCATGCCTCCGTGGTCCAGTGGTTAAGGCGTTTGGCTGTAGACCCGGGGGTCGTGGGTTCGATTCCCACGGGAGGCATACTTTGTTTAGTTGTTTCCAGTTTGGTTAGGACATTGCAGGCTTGAGTCACCTGATTGTCTAATAACTAAGATGATTCCGTGTTTCAGAAGGCATGTGAAGCCGTTGGTCCCGGCTGTCATCTGGTAGTCGTTAAAGGAACCACGTCAGAGGCCGAGAGGCGGTTCCGTAGAACTCTGACCAGGGTGTGCATGGCCGATTGATCGTGTCACCTACTCGAAATGATGATGATGATGAATCGCACACAGTGACTATTTACGGGAATTATTGTCTTTTCTATTTCACACAAAGATTCAAAGATTTATTCAGAAAATAGGCCTTTTCAGGCACTTTTTCACGTCAATTCACATTTTAAATAATACTTATTATATTATATTCAAATTATTAATTATTGTTCAAAAGCTACAAACTACTAGCGTTTCGGAACCGACCACTGCAGAGAAGAAGACGCCGAAAGAAACTCTTTTCAACAGTATTGGTCGCCTACTTGCCTGAAGGGCTTTGTATGATATTTAATATTTTTATCTTTTCTTTTTTTTCTGATGTCATGTTGTACACAATTTCAATTTACATATTTTTGTTGGACACGTTATGTTAGCGATCGTGCGTGCAACAACAACAGATATGATAAAAGTCTCAAAGATAGATAGAAGTCTCAGTCACACACACTAATGATCACAATACATTTAAGTACGGATTGCCTCACGATCTTTTCCTTCACACGAGCTTTCCTGGATATGCGACCCATACATACTGTAACAAAATTGTTGGAACTATTACTTTTATTTGTATTCTTTAAAATAACATTTATACAGGAATCGCTTGTTTTAAGTAATAAGTTTATAATGTTTATGTAGATGAGGTATTAAATATGATTTGAATATTTTTTGTTTCCCCACATATAATAAAAAGCTCGTTCGGTACCTTACTGAACAGTGGCGCCGACAGAAAGCAGAAAAATGGTAACACTTATTATATGCCATATCTAATGGACATGAGGCATACCCTATTTCAATTTGTCAAGGTTCCGTTAATAGTCATGATCTTTCAGCCAGGTCTAAACTAAATGGTTTAGGTGTCCTTTGAAAATAATTCTACAAATTTTCACGCTGCCTGAAAAACTTATTCAAATTTTGTACGGCACCCTACTCTCCAGCTATAAACGGTGAGGTAGAACATGTAATGAATGCGTGAATTGTAAGTCGATCGCAGACAGATGGGCTTTTCGTGTAAGTGCGGTAGTAGGCAACGTGTTTCGTCACTCGTATCTTGCGTCCTTGCCGACATGCATAATTCAGCCGGCGAAAGTATTCCGAGAACCGAATGCAGGTGAACTGTACTCGCGATGTATGCAGATATCGTTATCATGCTAGTATGTACTATATTTTTTAAAATAGTACTAACTAATAGTAGTGCCTTGTGGTATCCGGTAGAGTAGAATAATACCACTCCAAGTCTTTCCGTCTTCTTTCTCTCTAGTGCGTGAATTATTGAGAACTTCACTCTGGGACATCACTACGTGTAACTACGGAACCCTACACTGCACTTGGGCCGACACGCACTTGGCCGGTTTTTTCTAATCGGTACCTGGTGATTTGCGTGATAAATATAGATAAGCTGTACTAAGACATAATACGATAAGAACTGTATCAAATCAGATGCAGTTTTCACTTTTATTAATATCTCTAGGGAAAGCGAAAATGTTTTGCTCGGGTGAAGACCCGCGAAAGTGGATTTTCTTATAAACCGATTAAGCCGGTTAATTAAATATAAATACATATATTGCCGTGTGGCCGTGTGGTTTCCGGCAGAGTAGAATAGGACCACTCCAAGTCTTCCCATGGATGTCGTAAGAGGCGACTTAGGAAATACAAGCTAATCAAAGCTCATAAACATCAATGAGACCTCTCCAACCCGCCTGGCCAGCGAGGAGAGTGTAGGCTAAATCCTCTGTCTGCTCTGGCCAAGTATGGCTCCGGTAGTACAGAGAGGGTCCTGCTCCTGCAGTGGAGACTAAAAAGACCTGATGATGATGACATATATTGCCAGTAAAGCGTTTTGAAGATTCAGGGGTAGATATATGTACTCCAATAGTATAAATAAATAAATATATACGGACAATAGCACAGATTAAACTAACCCCAAAAGTAAGTTCGAGACTTGTGTTGTGGGATACTAACTCAACGATACCTACTATATTTTATATTAAATAACAATATGTAAAGAAAACTTTGTCCGATCCTTGAAGGGGTTGTTCAGCCCGTCGATATGAACAACTTTTCCAATGGGACTAATGCTGGGGACTAAAAAAAAGTACGGTAATATAATTTTTAGTTTATGAAGTGAAATCTTTAGCGGTGCTGTGCACTTTTTGGGATGGGTAAAAATATTTAAACTCCCGTCAGGACACGTGACCTGAGACCGCCGGCGCAGTGTAGGAGAGGAAGTAATATCCCCTCACTATCGCGCGGAGTAGTCACTTCTGCCGGCAATCCCGGAGTGCAACTTGTTGGTTTTTTGTTTATTATTATTTTAAATATATTTCACCTTGTGATTATTAAAATTGTAAACAAAATTCTATCGTATAAAAACTGGAAAAGTTCTTTATTATGTTTCACAACATCGAGCACTTATCAACTTCTTGACACACATGAGCTCGCTGTTAATAATTAATTCCAGCTAAAATTCTGCCAGACCCTCTCTGCAATGTGTGACGTAAACATACAGCGCGATTTTAAAAACCTCCTAGATATATTGAAATCTGGGAATTAGATATCCCTAATGGAATACAGAATTGCAAAAAAATCATCATATCAGCCGCAAGAAGTCCACTGCTGGACATAGGCCTCCCCAAGGATTTCCAATACGACCGGTTGGAAGCGACCTGCATCCAGCGTCTACCTGCGACCTTAGTCAGGTCGACTATTTGGTCGATGGATGTCCGACGCTGCGCGCGCGATACGCTAGCCATCGGTTCTACGCGCTATGTGCCCCGCCCAATGCTACTTCAAAAGGCTAATCCGCTGAGCTAAGTCAGTGACGTTCGTTCTCTTACTAATCTCCTCGGTTCTGAATTGATCTCGCAGAGAAACGCCGAGCATAGCTCTCTCCATAGCGTTATGAGCGACTTTGAGCTTTCTTATAAAGCCCATAGTAAAGGACCACGATTGGGACTCGTAAGTTATCAAAATAAAGGTAAAAAGCGAAAACAAATTGATCTTCCATAGAAATTCGTCCAGCTGCGAATAGCCGCATTGATAATCTCCTTTTTCTGAAGTTGGTTAATCTAAACGATGTGTAAGCTATAAATTCTTGTTTCTTTAATATTATGCGGGAAAAGTTTCATAGTAAGGAAACTTGTAAAATTTATCTCTTCGTTACGTTTATTTGAGGGCCTGTTGTCTGGCTCCAAGTATCTTCATTACAATTTTCATTAAAAAGGATTAGTAAGTAATCCCCAAAGGACGCACTTGAAGTTACCTTCATAAAATGTAAGAAGGATCCCACGCAAACTTATAAAAAATGGCTTAGTTATGCAAAGAGTGTCTCAGAAACATGGCTTTTAAATGTGTTTTTCGTTTTCTGACCCAGATTTAGGTTAGTTAGACTTTAAAAAATCTTTTAGTTTACATTTAAAATCATAAATTAAATCACATATGGTTTTATCTCATTTATTAGATTTTTAGGGTTCCGTACCCAAAGGGTAAAAACGGGACCCTATAATTTTGCTCCGCTGTCCGTCTGTCTGTCTGTCTATCTGTCCGTCTGTCACCAGGCTGTATCTCATGAACCGTGATAGTTAGACAGTTGACATTTTCATAGATGATGTATTTCTGTTGCAGCTATAACAACAAATACTAAAAAATATAATAAAATAAATATTTAAGGGTCTCCCATACAATTTTTGCTTGTTTTTGCTCGATAAATAACGGCAACAGGTAGACACTCTAAATATTCACAGAATATTTAGTTATATATTCACTTTAGAAATAAATAATTAAATAAAAATAATATTATAGGGGGGCACCTATACAACAGACATGATTTTTTTTGCCGTTTTTATAGATAACGGTACGGTTTTTTGTAAATGTACGAGTGATACGGATAATTATGACAGAATAATATGCCAGCCAAAAATTTACTTTAGGTAAATATGCATACGGTAATCCGATCTCTTGTAACAACACGTACTTTAATGAGCATTTTTGTATGCAGCTTCAATAAGCAAGATCGTGAAAACTAATGCACTGCAGTAAACTGTTCATTTAGTATTCATGGCGCAGCTTAGTAATCTGTGGCTTAGGTGCCACAGGTATGAATAGGTACACTTACAAGCAACCAAAATGGTCGGCTTGTTTATTTGTTTAAGTAAAACATTTTATTTAAAACTAGCTGTTGTCCGCGACTGCGTACGCGGCAATTTCTGTTATTATGATTAATTAATTAGTATAGATGAACAATTTTCCCCCGTTTTCAAATCATTTTTTATTGATGCTTCGCTCCTATTGGTCGCAGCGTGATGTTTCATAGCCTAAATCCTTCCTAAATAAATGGACTATCCAACACAAAAAGAATTTTCCAAATTGAACCAGTAGTTTCTGAGATTAGCGCGTTCAAACAAACAAACTCTTCAGCTTTATAATATTACTACCTGTTGCCTGTGACTTCGTCCGCGGCAATATGCTTCGCTCCTTTATATATTGGTCGCAGCGTGATGTTTTATAGCCTTAAGCCTTCCTCAATAAATGGACTATCTAATACAAAAAGAATTTTCCGATTTGAACTAGTAGTTCCTAAGATTAGCGCGTTCAAACAAACAAACTCTTCAGCTTTATAATATTACTAGCTGTTGCCTTCGACCTCGTCCGCGGCAATTTCTGTGAACAATTTTGATGCTTCGCTCCTATTTGGTCGCAGCGTGATGTTATAAAGTCTAAAGCCTTCCTCAATAAATGGACTATCCAACACAAAAAGAATTTTCCAATTTGAACCAGTAGTTCCTGAGATTAGCGCGTTCAAACAAACAAACTCTTCAGCTTTATAATATTAGTATAGATTAGTATAGATAGTATAGATTTCCGTGTGGCTTCTGGCAAAGTAGAATAGGACCACTCTTAGTCTTCCCATGGGGGTCGTAAGAGGTGACTTAGGAAATACAAGCTAAACAAAGCTCATAAACATCAATGAGACATCTCCAACCCGCCTGGCCAGCGAGGAGAGTGTAGGCCAAATCCTCTGTCTGCTCTGGCCAAGTTATGGCTCCGGTAGTTCAGAGCGGGTCATGCTACTGCAGTGGAGACTAAAAAAAACCTGACGTTGATTCAAAATTGGATATATGCTAGATATGCGTGTATTTCTTTTCGAACGTTATATTTTTCTTTCTTATTTTGTTTTTAAATAAATGCAAAATCGAAAATTTACTGGCGTTTCGGTACGACCACCGGTGAAAATGAATACGCCGAAACAAACTTAATGAACTTAATTGTTTTTAGAGAAACACAGCCCACTCTGGTGTTACACTGTTCAAGATGCCTAAAGGCAGCTGACGACTGCCATCAATGATGACTCGAGATATTTTCATATCACTTGTGGTCGTCCATCTTAGTAGGAACCACGCTCGAGGTTGCTTAACGTCAGTAAGCGATAATAATGCTTTCTTGTTTCTCAGCTACGTACAGATATGTAACATCACTCACCTCTTCGCGCCTGAGTTTATTCGCGTCTCATCTTTTCGCACCTTAGTTCGTTCGCACCTGAGTTGTTCGCACCTGGGTTCATTCGCGCATTAGCTCTTCGCACCTCAGTTCATTCGCGCCTCAGCTCTTCGCACCTCAGTTCATTCGCGCCTTAGCTCTTCGCGCCTGAGTTCGCTCGTACCAGCACTTCGCACCTTCGTCTTTCGCACCTAAATTACACACTCTCATAAAACAGTGTAGTAACTCATTTGATATGCATTACGGAACTAAGCTGCTGAGCTGAGATTAACACACGCGTATTTACAAATGCTCGTTCTAAAACATAGTTTAATTATCATTTTAAATGAAGCTATAAAACTTTATTTACAGTGCTCCTAAACCTATGATATAAGAGAATTACATCATTTTTTACTTGACATGGCCAATAAAGGCACAAGACAAAAATTTAAATAAATTACGTTTTTGTTTAAATATTTTGCTGGATGAATTCATTAAGAGCCCGCCATATGCCAGGCGGGGCGTGGCGGTACAAACGCGGATGGTCTAAACGCGTTGGCTACTTTGGATATTATCGTTTTTTAGGAATATTCAAGGGTTATTCGAAAAAGAAAAACATATGATCTGCCTTATCTGTAATGCAATAATAATCAAAAGTTTCAAATTTAATTTTAATGTATTTGGTGAATAATGCTATATACCGAGTAATAGCCGCAATTGTGTTTTTGAGTCAGATAGTCACCAGAGTTAGTCCTGAACTTTGCTGCATTTTTATTTCAACTTGAGTATTTAATTATTATTGATATTACATTCAATCATGCAAAGCAGTGTGAGGTAGTACGGGCCCTTAATAGAAGGCGTAAACTGCCTTTCTTTGCCGTGCCTTCCTCACGCACTAATCTGGGTAGGTTTGCTCCAATACCAAGAGCTTTATCTTTGTTAAATACTCTTAGTGATAGTATTGACATGTTCAATTGTTCGTTAGAGAAAATCACGGGTATGACCTTGTTCTATGTACCTAAATTAAAAGATGTTGCAGCGTAGTTGCATTAGGTTTAGCCTGTAATAACACGCTGTATGTGGTAAAATAAATAAATAAATTTTCTTTTTCTAATGGAGGCAACGCGCCTAAAAAATTCAGGTATTCCTCAAAACCTAAACCAAAAGTACGAAACAGTAAAAAATAGCTAATCATTGAACGCCGGCTGCGCGCACTAAAAAGTGTCACGTTCCGTGTTCCGAAACCGATAGAGAGGCACGATCGGGCGTTCGGCTTGTGACGCATCTATCTCTCTTCAACCGTTATCATGTAGAATTATCGTTACCGTAAACCGACTCATCATCATTTCGAGTAGGTGTCACGGTCAATCGACCATGCACACCCTGGTGTCAGAGTTCTTCTGAACCGCCTCTCGGCCCCTGACGTGGTTCCTTTTAACGACTACCAGATGGCAGCCGGGACCACGGGCTTAACGTGCCTTCCGAAGCACGGAATCATCTTTGTTATCAGACAATCAGGTGATTCAAGCCTGCAATGTCCTAACCAGACTGAAAACAACTAAACAAAGTATGCTTCCGGTGGGAATCGAACCCACAACCCCCGGGTCAACAGGCAAACGCCTTAACCACTAGACCACGAAGGCGTAAACCGACTGTACGGAACAGACAACCAATTTGCTTTTTAAATTTTAAGTCAGTTATCATGTCAACCGTAGGAACACTGCTGGCTGGTTAAAGGTCTCTCTTATGGAGTCTTTGTTCCATGGGAGGACATTGCCTACTAATGCCTACTCACCACACTTGGCAAGCGGGTTAACGAGCGCTGTTTCTTTAGCTTCTTGTGCTTCCGTGGCTGCTGCCTATCGGAATAATTTTAAGCTTGGTAAGAATAGGAGTTTATCGGATTTGGGAAGGGAATGAAGGAAGAGTACTCGGATGAATGGGGAAAAGCAAGTAACTTGGAAAGCCGGCCTGTGTACCTGATGCTATACCTACGATGCTATATACGATTGCGGCGATGTCAAGGGGGGTTATAGTAGTTAGTGCAGGTATTTGGGTACCTAGGTAGTTTCAAATGTTTATTTATTATACTTGTTCTTTCTATTCTATTTATTATTGTATGCGTTTAATCGATATCTTTATTTTTGTGTACACTTGTTTTGTTTATTTTAGTTTTATATATTTTTTATGTGCGTATCGTATAATGCGTGTTTCGGTTCGTGATGCCTCAAAAGGTGACGGCTGAAAATCAGTGCCGGATTAGGGTATCCCTAGTCCAGCGTAACGCTGAGCCGGCACCTTTTGTAACACTGATGGCACCGAACTTTTATGTTTTGTACTTCTCAATAATTTTATTTTATATTGTTTTGTGTGTGTGTCTGAGTGTTATAATAAAAGTTATTCTATTCTATTCTATTCTACCTATACAACCTGGTGACAGACAGTCATACGGACATTAGAAAGAGAGTGATAAGAGTCCCGTTTTACCCTTTGGGTACGGAACCCTAAAAATCACAGTCGTACGATAAATTTAGACTAGATGAATCTGTGTACTCTTCCATGCTGATCTGGGAGAAAAGAAAAAACGTATGTGCCAGCTGCTTCTCTTCCCGCGCAGACCGTAGACCGTTCTAAAGAAACATGGCAATAAGCGATGCGGCTAGCAACCCATCACTATTTTGATTCCGTTTTCCACCTTTACGCCCACCGACACGCTAAACGTGGCCTTTCGGTCTTATGACTTTAGACTCTGTCAACCTCGTAAGGGATAAAGACGTGATAATACAACGTGATTTTGAACTCCCTAGCTATATTAAAATCTGGGAATCAGAATCCCTAATGGAACACAGAATTGCAAGAAAAAAAGGTGAAAAACGAAAATGAAAATAAGGTTTCCCATACAAAGTCGCCGATCAGCTGGACGAATTTCTATGAAAAGTTAAATTTATTTTTTTGTTTTTTACCTTTTTTCCTACAATTCTGTGTTCCATTAGGGATTCTGATTCCCAGATTTCAATATAGCTAGGGAGTTCAAAATCACGCTGTATGTATGTATGTATGAATCTGTTTGTTGTTTTGATTACCTTCAGATCTGAACGTCGCCAAAGGATGAAATAATTGGATCTCCGTGCAATTTGATACATTTCCTGTTGGCTCACTGCGAGGTTACTTGAGAAATTCCCACTTAAATATTAGTGAATACAAGCCTTTCTAAACGCCTTCAAAAAGGTAGGTTTCATTCATCATTTCGGTTGTATGTATTTTTAATGTTTGTTACTTCATAACTCCGTCATTTATATATTTTTTAGGGTTCTGTAGTAAACAAGGAAACCTTATAGTTTCGCTATGTCTGTCCGTCCGTCTGTCAGTCTGCGGGTTTACTCAGAAACTATAAGTTCTAGAAAGCTGTAATTTGATATGAATATGTATTGTATAAATCGGGCCGAAATGTTGAAAAAAAAAACTACTGGTGAAAAGGTACTGGTGGTACCTTATCACATATCTCATTTTTCTCGACTAACCCAACGTGTGAGTTGTTGTTGAAAAGGTCTTTTAAAAATATTGTGAGCTTATGAACATCATTTTTTGATTTACTCATTTACCCCTTTCTGTAATATTTGATTTTATCTTGCAAATTTTTTGTTAGAGTCTAGTGTAACCCCTCCCCCTCTGTCTACTAAATTGTTGTATACCTATAAACATGTGAAAATTTTCACGGCAGTAGTATGTATAACAAAATTTAAAGGAAAACTATCAGAGCTAAGTAGAGTTTACAAATTAAAGAGGTATAGTCGCCCAACTTATAAAAGTACTCGAAAAATTGAATTTCATACAAATTGAATTGAAAATTAAGTAAGACAGTTGTTAGATATGTAAAAGAACTGCTGAATATAAAATTCGTCCAGCTGATTGGTTTTTTTTTTAATAAATATATACGGACAAATCACACAGATTTAGCTAGCCCCAAGGTAAGTCCGAGACTTGTGTTATGGGAAACTAACTCAACGATACAATATTTTATAACAAATACATATATAGATAAACATCCAAGACCCAGGCCAATCTGAAAAGGATAATTTTCCATCTTGACCTGACCCGGGCACCCTCGTGTCGCAGGCTAGCGTGTTAACCATTGCGCCACGGAGCTGTCAAACTTTTGAAAACTTGACTTCGAATGGGAAGCCCAACTTTTTTTTCTTGCAATTCTATATTTCATTAGGGATTCTGATTGCAGGATTTGAATATAGTTCAGAGGTTCAAAATCACGCGGCATAGACGACTTAAAATGTACTACGCACTCTACGAAACGCACTTTTTTTTCTTGCAATTCTATATTTCATTAGGGATTCTGATTGCAGGATTTGAATATAGTTCAGAGGTTCAAAATCACGCGGCATAGACGACTTAAAATGTACTACGCACTCTACGAAACGCACTTTTTTTTCTTGCAATTCTATATTTCATTAGGGATTCTGATTGCAGGATTTGAATATAGTTCAGAGGTTCAAAATCACGCGGCATAGACGACTTAAAATGTACTACGCACTCTACGAAACGCACTATTGTATACATGCAATAAACACCTCTATTTGTAGTGCGTTATTTGTGTTAGACTTATTGAATTATGTACGATTCACTATACATTTACTAACTGTATATTTTCAACTACAAAATCTATTATAAGTTTCATTGGTTGCTGAACCATTCTGTTCAAAACATACAGAATTAAAACAGGCCACTAATTCAATACAAAATGACGTATTGTTTTTATTGATTTCTGTCCATTGCGTGACTAGTGCACTCAAATCTGAGAATACCGAATAATAAAATCAAGCTCAAGTGCACAACTGCATGTTTTCAAAGCGGCGGTGAGTTCAGTGAATCGGCATCATCCTTATTATTGTGTTTTGCGGGTACAAAAATCTCATGTTCCACGTTACTTCGATATAATGGCGAGCTCCGTGGCGCAGTGGTTAACACATCAGCCTGTGACACGAGGGTACCCGGGTTCGATCCCCGGTCAGGTCAAGATGGAAAACGATCTTTTTCAGGTTGGCCTGGGTCTTGGATGTTTATCTATATATGTATTTGTTATAAAATATAGTATCGAGTTAATATGCCATAGCGCAAGTCTCGAACTTACTTTGGTGACAGCTCAATCCGTGTGATTTGTCCGTATATATATTTATTTTATTTATTTATACATCATCTCATCATCATCTCAGCCGCAAGAAGCCCACTGCTGGACATAGGCCTCCCCCAAGGATTTCCAATACGACCGGTTGGAAGCGGCCTGCATCCAGCGTCTTCCTGCGACCTTAGTCAGGTCATCCGACCATCTGATCGGTGGATGTCCAACGGTGCGCTTGCCGGTACGTGGTCGCCATTCGAGCACCTTTCTGCCCCATCGGCCATCGGTTCTTCGAGCTATGTGCCCCGCCCACTGCCACTTCAAAGAGCTAATCCGCTGAGCTATGTCGGTGACCTTTGTTCTTCTACGGATTTATACACTCTGCAATCATTTGCTTTGGTAAAGTTTAGTAATCATTTTCAATGCAAGTTGAAAATCTAAAAGCGAAATTATTACGTACAAATATACTCTTTCATATATAAAACCCATCACCAATTGCTATTCAGCGAGGGACTGCAGCTAGTGTTCTTGGCACTATGCCACACAAGCAACACTAGTTTATTTCTTTTATATTTTTTTTTTTTAGTTTTTAGTATGAATATAATTAGAGTGGCTTTGGAAGCGGCATGAAACTTAGCCATATGTAAATTACTAAGGTCAACAATTCACAGTTGAAAATATATGCCAATTAATTATGTCCAAATGGCCTATATTAAATAATCGTTTTGAATTTGAATTGAATTTGAAACCCTGGTGTATAAGTTTTTACTGCCATTCGCCTGCCTGGCATTAACTGAGCACCAAAAAGAAAAGGATTTTATATCGTTTAAAACTGTATCCCACTATATATTTAAATATTCTTGACCGCAACAGCTTCGTGTCGCTACATATGTATGACTTTTAAATATTAATACAAAGTTATTCAAATGAACGTTCACATGTATGCTAATGTACATCTAGAGGGTCCGTTGAAGTAAGAAAATGAAAGCTCGATGTATAAGGTAGAAAACTATTCACTTTGTTCTTAGTAGAATGTCGATGGTAATTCAAAGAAAACGTGTAATATATAATTATAGGATAATGTGTAATATAATATTATTAAAGTAAAAAGCTTTAAAGGTATAGATATTATAATTGAACTAGGAAGTGTGGTATGAGAGAAAACTGTATTCTTGTCTTCTTTGAAATGCAACGCAATGAAAACTTACCTCCTTTAAATGCCAACGATACGATAAACATAGGCTTACATTCACGTGAAAACATGATAAATTACCCTGTATTCTTATAATTATTAATGATTTCTACTAATATTATGTGAAAGTTTAAGACGATTTGATGTTTGTGTTAGTCTAATATTGCTAAATAGCTATTATAAAAATGATATAGTACGTACTATTATTTGTCGACGTAAGGATCACAAGTTGACAGCGGCCAGCAATTACAGACAGGCTAGACTCATAATCTCATTGTTATTATTATATGCATAATTTTATTCAGTAATAAAAACAATATGTAGTAAAAAAGAAAAATTCTTATATTAAATTATGCAACTCGTCTATGGCATATTCGCATCGCATCTAACCGAAGCAGGGTTCCTAAGATACTGACAGCGTTGCCTGGATGGCTAGACTTATTCTCTAATGGTCATTGGGTAAAAGCGAATAAAAAACGTTTAAAAACATACTTTCTACCTTTCGCGCTGTCGGTAAAAATGCACCAAATTAAGCCGGTTTCCCCCTTATGCCGTAGGAAGTGACCGCAGGCCACCTGCCCAAGTGCAGCCAACTCAGTGGACCGAATCGGCCGCACCTAGGGAGCCCGAAGGAGCGGCCGTGACCGATCGCCCACTTCCTTAGTCCGTCCCTGTTGGATGCAACGGTTTTTGGTGACAGAATTATTTTTTTTGAGAAAGGAATAAAAAGCCAGTAGATTTTATTTAAAAGAAAAAGTTTCGATAAAAGTGAGAAAATAAAAAAAGCATAGATCGTTTATTTAATAGTGTGATAAAATGGTATTTGAACACTAATTTGTCGTATAAACTGTAACTCATGTAGTGACGTAATATTTCGATAAGTGATTGCGGTAAATAAGAGAAAAGAAAAAAGAGATCTCTAGGTTTTATTAAAAAAAAAGTTTCGATATAATTGAGAAAATAAAAAAGCATAGTCCGTTTATTTAATAGTGTGATAAAATGGTTTTTGAACACTAATTTGTCGTATAAACTGTGACTCATGTAGTGACGCAATATTTCGATAATTGATTGCTGAATTCGATTATTTCCAATGAGTATGATTGTAAACATTATGATACTATCATAATTTTACTAGTATTACTATCGTAAAGTGGTTATTATCTATCAGAAAACTCTTGAGTTAATTTATGGTTTGTACTTAACTAAAGATAGTATCAATACACACAGTCCGTCTATCGGCATTATAGTTTAGTATTAATTTATTTCATTAATTGTTTATTAAATACTATTTTTATATCACCATCTTCATTAAACAAGTGTATAGTGGCGTTGATTAGTAATTGTTATGAGAAATTGTCTTAGTCCAACATGGCTAATTTTGAATGGTAAGTAGAATCAGGTTTAATTTAATTAAGGCATTTTTGTTATGTTTGTTGCTTTTTGTGTGTGTTAGTAGCTAACCCTGGTGTCAGATTTTTCAAGCTGCCTAAAGGCATCTGACATAGCTTAACGACAGACATATTTTTTTTGTAATAAATACCTACTTTTGTAATAAATATTCCAACATGGCTAATTTTGAATGGTAAGTAGAATCCGGTTTAATTTAACTAATGCATTTTTTGTTATGTTTGTTGCTTTTCGTGTGTGTTAGTGGCTAACCCTGGTGTCAGATTTATCAAGCTGCCTAAAGGCATCTGACATAGCTTAACGACTGCCATATTTTTTTATAAATATATATTACATTTTTGTATGTTGATCTTCGATTGATGTGGGGTTAATTACATTTTACCAGTAGATTAGTTTCGTCCGTCCCGGTGTTGTCTGTAATCAAATCTTCAAAGTTAAATTTCATCGACGAACCGGTGTTTGATTGAGATGTAATTTTGCAAACCAGTATATACAGGTGTCTTATTGAACTGGGTCGGTGGGAAAACTTTTTTTACTATATAATTTATTTACTACTAGCTTTCGCCCGCGGCTCCGCCCGCGTTAATGTCAATCCCTCGGGAATAGTATTTTTTCCCGGGATAAAAGGTAGCCTATGTCCTTCTCCGTACTCCAGAGAACTTGTATGCAAAATTTCATGATGATCGGTTCAGTAGTTACGGTAGTTCAGTAGTAACTCACTTTCGCATTTATAATATTAGTTAGGATATATTATAATTCTGTTTTCCATTAGGGATTCTGATTCCCAGATTTCAATATAGCTAGGGGGTTCAAAATCACGTTGTATAGAGAAAATGTGAAATGAAATAATGTTTCATACAAAAAACCGAGTTCAATCTAACTACTGAAGTGATTGTGATAAAATTAGGATAAAATAGGGACCAACTTTAAAGCATACCCATTCAAGCAAAAAAGTTTTTTTTTAATTATTGGATCATAAATGATGGAGTTCTGAGGTAAACCTTCTTTTTTCTAAGTCGGTTGAAAATAATAGTGAAATGTCACCTCTAAATCTTAAATTCATATAGAGAAGTGGACAAAGAATGTCAAAGTCATCGATTTTTTAAATTTTATATTATGTATGATCTCTATGAATAATTAAGAAAAAATTGTGCAGAAGTAAATTCTTAAAACTCAGGTTAAATCGGGGTTAGAAATCATGTGCCCCCGAATGATGTCACAAAACGCGAAATTTATTTTATCAATAACAGAAAAATTTCATTTTTAATATCTGATAAATGGAAAATACTGTTATTTGAGCTTATATCTCCTGTTATAAAACTAACAATTACACACATTCTTCGAAGCATTCTGTGAATAGTTCAAGTTTCCACCTTTAACGGTTTCAAAGATACAGCCCTGTTACAGATAATAAATAAATAATAATAAATATATACGGACAAATCACACAGATTGAGCTAGCCCCAAAGTAAGTTCGAGACTTGTGTTATAGGATACTAACTCAACGATACTATATTTTATAACAAATACATATATAGATACAAATCCAAGACCCAGGCCAATCTGAAAAAGATCATTTTCCATCTTGACCTGGCCGGGGATCGAACCCGGTCACTCAGTGTCGCATGCTGGCGTGTTGACCGCTGCGCCACGGAGCTAGTCATGAACGTACAGAGGGGCTTTAGTAACAGGGTCCCGATGGCATCCTTTGGGTACGGAACCCTAAAAAAATGGAGTGGTCGTGTATCAAGAAGCATAAAATAAACCCTATTTTATTCTTCATAAAACTCATACTAACACGGAAACTATTATCATTACCCTCCTTCTAAGGCAGTCGGTTAACAGCTGGAATGTAGCCGAGGAATAAGAACCGAAGCCCCACAATATAGTGTTAAGTGTCAGTTAAGTAGCTGCTAGTCTAGTTTCACAGGTTAAGTACTAAACAGTTTTATAGACAACTTAGTTTTACGAGTTTTCCTATGATCGAAGGGAGCGAATAGGGTTTCTGGATCAAAACTGCCATTCAATATTTATTTTATTTCTTTTATTGACATTTGCCAATAATTGGCTATGCTAACTTTTTGAAGTTCATGATTTTATCTTTTTATCTCAAAGGAATACATTATTTTAAGCAACGAATTAGGTTATTGTCTTAAGACTTATTCCCATTCACCATTTCGTGGTAGCAGCTGGTACATTCTACGATTTTTCTTTTTTACCCCGACCAGCATGCGACTAGCCACGCAGCGATCACTATTTCGATTACGTTTTCCGCCTTGACGTGGCCTTTGAATCTTATTGCCCTAAGCTCTGTCTACCCCGCAAGGCATGTAGACATTATAATATGTCTGCATGTTAGTACATTTTTCACAAGTCTACAAAGTTTTCACTCATAAACTTGAATTGTAAATTTTCTGAATGTAACTTCATTTTCACGCCTGTTTTCTATTTTATTAGGATAAACACAACGAATAATTTTTCTAAAGACTCCACCAATGGCTTAACAAAATGCGAAATTAATTAATTGAATATGTCGGTATTTTTTAAAATCGGTAATAAAGCAAAAAATGTGTAAACCTCAAATGGCTCTGGATTCAGCCCGTGAAAGAAAAAGCTAACATTGCGAATTCACTGTATAGTATAGACGGTCGTTTACTAAAGTAAGTTTATAGATGGCGCCAGTGCTTTCTTCACAACTATATATCCACCATATTATGAGAAAATAACAGCAATATTAACTGAATATAACTTTATTGAACTATATATACATACATATATAAATAATAAATAAATATATATGGACAAATCACACAGATTGAGCTAGCCCCAAAGTAAGTTCGACACTTGTGTTATGGTATACTAACTCAACGATACTATATTATATAACAAATACATATATAGATAAACATCCAAGACCCAGGCCAATCTGAAAAAGATCATTTTCCATCTTGACCTGGCCGGGGATTGAACCCGGGCACCCTCGTGTCGCAGGCTGGCGTGTTAACCACTGCGCCAAGGAGCTGTCAAACATAGTATCACTTCTTTTTCCCTTGCGGGGTAGACAGAGCCTATGTCTATGTGACCGTATGGTCACATTTCGCATTTTGGAGGGCGTGTAGATGAAAAACAGAATCAAAATAGGGTGATGGGTTGATGGCCGCATCGCCTATTGACATGATTCCGCAGATTTACGCCCATTCCCTCGATCGGCTTTTACGATCTGCGCGGGAAGAGAAGTAGCTAGCACATTCTACGTTTTTTCTTTTCTCCTAGACCACCATGGAAGATTATTCGCTGGTCTGATCAATCTATAAAAAACTGTTAGTAAAAACATCTCGACCACTTCATCACTATTTATGTCATCTTCAAACAATATTATCTCGCTGTTTATTTCTCGGAGGAGTCTAAACACTCTTTTCATTACTTTTTTACGATCCCTCCGTAAATGTTGTGTTGAACAACAACGATAGAAAATGAAAATTCAAACAATAAATTGTGAAGAAAAGCGAATGTTATTTGAGCTCATGTTTTTACTGAATAATAAACTATTGTCACAAAGTTGAGCTCCAATGGGCAATATCATAGAAGAAAAATTCTCTCTCAAAAAATATTGTGACGTTTCCATACAAATTGACCGGGCGACCGAAATTTTTGGGAACTGCCCATTTTTTTTTGAGTTCCCAACATTGGTCACATAGGAAAAGTTGTTCATATCGACGGGCTGAATCACCCCCAGGGTCCAAAAAGATCAAAATTTCACCGTGTATAATATTGTATTGTCATCCGATTTACACAAGCATGTAAAATTGTATCTCAATTGGTAATAGGGGAAGTGGATTCAATTATACTTGCTAGCTTTGATTACAGACAAACATAGGGACAGGTGAAACTAAATTAAAGCTTGTAGAACGGAATGTGACTTTGTAGTTATACTTACTTTATTTACTTACTAGCTTTCGCCCGCGGCTCCGCCCGCGTTAATGTCGATCCCTCGGGAATAGTACTTTTTCCCGGGATAAAAGGTAGCCTTTGTCCTTCTCCGTACTCCAGAGAACTTTTATGCAAAATTTCATGATGATCGGTTCAGTAGTTACGGCGTGAAAGCGTAACAAACAAACAAACTCACTTTCGCATTTATAATATTAGTTAGGATTATTGCTTCATTAAATTATACAGGGGTTTGGACATGTAGAGAGGATGGATGAAAAGAGACTTACGAAAGGTATATATACTGCACATGTGGTTGGGACAGTCGGTCAGGGCCGGCCTCGACGAACGTATCGTGACCAAATTGCAAAGGTTCTTGCAAAAGGAGAAATAAGGAGTACCCGAAACCGGTGAGCATGCATGAAAAGAGTGATGGATGTAAATGAAGCGAAAGAGGTTTGTAAGGATCGTAGCAAGTGGAGATCTATAGTCTCTGCCTACCCCCAGGGGCAAGAGGCGTGATAATATGTGAATATGTGATACAGGTGAAAAATAAAACCAATTTCAGTTTCGAAGTTACAAAGTTAACAATATTTTACCAGGTACTATGAAAATAATGCAAAAAACATCTACTAACATCACATATTTCAAAAAATACGCGAAAACGACTTTTCAAGGTGTACATCTGGAGCATTGCTCTTTACAGCTGCGAGACGTGGACCTTAACACAGAAGGAAAGGAAAAAGTTGGAAGCATTTGAAATGTGGTGCTGTAGAAGAATGGAGAAAATTAGCTGGATAGATAGGATAACTAACGAAGAAGTTTTAAATAGAGTTGGAGAAAAAAGGTCTATTTTAACTGCGATAGAAAATCGAAGAGGTAATATGATAGGACACTTGTTGCGACACGATCAGTTTATGAAATCTATTATAGAAGGCAAAATAGAGGGAAGAAGAGGGAGAGGAAAGCCCAGGCACAGCTATTTTAAACAGATAAAGGAAAAAGTGGAAAGGGTTTCGTACCAGGATGTGAAAAGACTGGCAGAGAATAGACCAAGATGGAGGGAGCTCCACCGACAAGAGCGTTGCTCTTAAATTTTGATGATGATGAAAATACCCTTTAAAATTCAGGTTGAAATTGAATTCATTTGCAAACTTTTAAGGAGTGCCTCAGACCACGAATCTGAACAACTTTCATTATGGGACCTTTCATTTTGGAAACGGCTTTAACGATTTCGCTGAAATTTGGCATATAGGGATTTTCGGGGTAAACAATCGATCTAGATTAGTCTTACGTTTGGGAAAACGCGTGTTTTCGAGTTTTTAAGCGTTTTTCTTTCCACGCAGAATATGATCGCTAATTTCGTCCTGCCAGCCACAGTCCGTCTGGTCCGTCTGGTATGTTCAAGTTTATACCTATATCATTTTTTAATTTTTATTTTCTTTTGACAAATTAAAAAAAATGTAGTTAATCTTGTTAATGATTATCATCTAAACACCACCATATTACAATAAATAGTAATAACCGAGCAAAGCTCGGTCGCCCAGGTACTCTATGGTAAAAGTATCTAAACTGGTCAGGAAGATGCATTACTTCATCGCTATAAACTTACTTGATAAACATTCCACATTTTCTCACAACTACACCCTACAATTACAGTCAAATATCCGTTCATCTAGTCCTGCGACTGACAAGAGATTACAGCTGTAATCACACGATAACCCTGGTCTGAACCAGGAACCTAGTTGTGAAATTACGGCCTGCGGGCATTGAGTAACGGGTGCGTTACATACGAGCTCGGTGGGCGGTGCAGCAAGGCATAGACGACAGCGTAATTTACGACGTATATTTCTTTTGACTGATCTTTTTGGCATGTCGTTGGTTCATGTAGTTCATTTAAATTAAGCGCAAATATTTTAAGGACTGGGTCTCAGGTCAAAAAATGCTTTAGTAAAGCAAATTTTAAGAAATCGTCTCGCTAGTGTTTGTTTTAGCTTCTTCAAACAATTTCTTTTTATTAAAACCTATGAACCGACTAGCTCCGTGGCGCAGCGGTCAACACGCCTGCCTGCGACACGGAGTGACCGGGTTCGATCCCCGGCCAGGTCAAGATGGAAAATGATCTTTTTCAGATTGGCCTGGGTCTTGGATGTTTATCTATATATGTATTTGTTATAAAATATAGTATCGTTGAGTTAGTATCCCATAACACAAGTCTCGAACTTACTTTGGGGCTAGCTCAATCTGTGTGATTTGTCCGTATATATTTATTTATTTATTAATCAGTTTCTTTGATTGTCGACGTCAATCATTATCTCTATTAGTTGGTAGTAAAAAGTTGTACGCCAAGAATTAGTTTTTTGTACGCAGGGTGTTTTTTTTTGTCTGTTTTTATCTAAATGTTTAGGTCCAGATATCTCGAAAACGAGCGTGTCGATGTTTTTTTTATTTTTCTTCTAAATTTTCATTTATCTAGTTTATGGGTGCCAGTCTTACAAAATTTTGCGCTTAATTTAAATTGACCTTATATATTTAAATTTTATACCTCCAGTATCGACTCTTACACCAAAATTCGTCGCTCTAGTTTACAAAATGTATAAAATCTACCTTTCTGTAGTAAATAGGTCAAGGATAATTGCGAGTTGATCAATTCACCCGAAATTGTGAACCCGAAAAACAATCGTCCATATACGTCGAACTAAGAATGTGTGTGAATATGAAGGTTTTTGTGTGTTTTGGTTTACCATGTTTTCTTCCTGTCCCATGAATCATATTAATTGTTTTACTATTATGTCTTAGTTACATTTTTAGCTATGAAACATCAGTTATTATCAGTTTAAAGGCCAGATATAATCAATATTCCTTCTTAGCACACTTCATTATAAAGATATTCAAAGCCCGCTTTCTCCTGTATGCTTACTTATATACTTTAGCCGACGCGAGCGAGAGACGAACGTCACGAAAAGTGCGAATAAACTGCTAAGTTTTTGTGTTTTTGTGTCTTTTGGCACCATGAGGTTGATTAATTTTTCCTTCAACACATACATCTTCCGCTTTCTCTTATGAATTTATACCACATCACCACATGTATACTTAAGCCGTTCCATGGCGTGGCGTTTACGACCACGACTTTACCTGCAATTCTGAACTGGCAGGTTCGTTTTTTATCATCTTACGTCGATGGGGTCTAGTAACAAGGCTCCTATGATTATGTATCGCGGGTAGATAGGTCTGGAACGTTTCCATGCACGAAACGGAAATAGGCAATATTGGAAACAATTGCCTGTTATGTTTACTTTTAATAGTACTAGCTGTCGCCGGCGGATCCGCTCACGTTAATGCCAATTTCGCGGGAACTTTTATCCACGATGAAAATTATGCCTATGTGTTGAGCCAGATAAAAACCTGTTTGTGTCTAAAATTTCGTCGTTTTACATACATACACATACATATTATCACGTCTTTATCCTTTACGGGGAAGACAGAGCCCAAGGTCATAAGACCGAATGTTTAGCGTGTTGGTGGGCGGTGGAAAACGGAATCAAAATAATGACGGGTTGCTAGCCGAATCGCCTATTGTCATGAGTCTTTAACTTTTCGTCCATTTCTTGACCGACTTCTATGGTCTGCGCGGAAAGAGAAGCAGCTGGCACATTCTACGTTTTTTCTTTTCTCCCAGACCAGCATGGAAGAATTGTCATAATCGCGTTTGTAATATTAGTAAGGATTGTTGGCTAATTAATCTCTGCTGACTAAAGGAATCTGATATGATTTAGCAACGGACGCTAGTAAAAGGAACTAACGGTTCGTGATGCACATTCATCATCATCATCATCATCAGCATCATCAGGTGTTTTTAGTCTCCACTGCAGGAACATGACCCTCTCTGTACTACCGGAGCCACTAAAGTTAATTGCAGGTAAAGTCGTGGTCGTAAACGCCACGCCATGGAACGGCTTAAGTATACATGTGGTGATGTGGTATAAATTCATAAGAGAAAGCGGTAGTAAGCGGGAGATGTATGTGATGCACATTATTTACAATCTATTGGACATATTGTGTAGGTTTTCTCACGGTGTTGCCGGACGGCTGACAACATTAGTACGAAATTTTTGCATAATAGGCTAGTGTCCTAAAAAATATAATTAGTCCGTTTGTTAGGTAAGCAATATGATAGCAGCACGAGGTTTTTCCAAACTTAATGATAAGTGAAAGAATATAGTAAATACTAGCTTTCGCCCGCGGCTCCGCCCGCGTCAATGTCTTATAATAAAGTTTTTAAAAATCTCGTTCTGCTATCATTGCTAGCCATATCTTTTTTGTAGCTTGAAATTGGAACACGTAATGTAACTCTAATTAAATTGAGAAATAAAATAATGATAATTTTTCAACGCCGTGATTTGTACACGCGGTAGCTCAAATGGCAGAGCATAAGTCAAACAGACCCCTAAGGTCGCAGGTTCAAACCACGCCCGCGTGGAATTTATTCACCACATTTTATTTCTTAATTTAATTAGAGTATATCGGATTAGCATGTTTAATAAAAAAAAAATGTGGCTTGCTACCATATTAGTTGATTTTCAAAACCATTGTAACATGAGTTGAATCAATAAAAGTGGGGTAGTTGTGTTGGGTAACGCAAGCTTTAATGCGTATAAGGATAATGGCATATGGTGGTGATTTTTATTATAACCATTTACTTATAACTAATAAAATATATGACAATAAGTGTCCAAATTACCTATATTAAATAAACGTTTTGAATTTGAATGGACGTCTGAAAAGTAATATTACTCAATTGGCAGCCAAATTAGTAGTACCATGGAACTCAATTTCAGCTTCACAACTAGCCACTTCGTGCCTCGGAATAAATTACGTCTAAAAGCTATTGATTGAAACGGCCAGCGTGACAAGGGTTCCATTATTGCATCGACAGGCTTGTGAATGATTAAATTTCTAAGAAAAATATAGTTTGACTAGCTTTTACGTGCAACTTGCTCACTCGCTATGAGAGTTTCTTTTATGACGTTCATTTTAAAGGGCGGTTTACACCGTTAGCAAACGAGCGAGGCGAGAGAGGCGAGAGAGGCGAGAGAGGCGAGAGAGGCGAGAGAGGCGAGAGAGGCGAGAGAGGCGAGAGAGGCGAGAGAGGCGAGAGAGGCGAGAGAGGCGAGGGAGGCGAGAGAGGCGAGAGAGGCGAAAGAGGCAAGTGAGGCGAACGAAACTATGAGCTAAGTGATGTGCACCACACTGCGATAGAGCTAGCTAGCGAAGTGAGCGAGGTGAGGCAGTTCTCTCGGATATCTTCGCCCGCATCGTTCATACGAGTATAGTTCGCTGTGTGAACCAAAGTATGAAACCAGATGAAACGTTGTTCGCCGGCCTCGCTCGCCTCGCTCGCTAGCTCTCTCGGATATATTCAGCGGCAACGCTCATATAGTTCGCTGTGTAAACCAAAGGATGAAACGATGTTCGCTCGCCTCTCTCGCCCCGCTCGCTCGCTGGTGGTGTGAACCGCCCTTAAAACAAACGTGTCATACGTTAGTTTTAAGGGCTACAAGAATATCAGTAACGTGCACAGCAATGTTTTGGAAAGGGGCCGTTCTAGTATTACTTCAGCCGAATATCAGTTATTTTTTAACCCCCTTCTCCCTTGTCAGCAAAAGTTCATTATGCAAGCGTTCTGATTCGCGAATGCGTAGTATATATCATCTTGCATATGCAAAGTTTTAACGAAATCGTTGTCGTTTCATGATTGCATTGTTTGTAATGATTTTAGGCATCTGAACAAATCTGAAAAGTGTTGAAGTGGGCAATTCTTCCCTATTCTGTGCCAAGTCTGCCCATTCGGATACTTCCAGTTCTTTCGAGATATCGCTGGAAGAAGTCGCCAAAGACCTGAAAGAGCTGGAAGTACGGAAATGAAAAGCAGTTTAAAAATATCAGTTACTAAAACTGAATTTATTTTTGTTGCAGCCGCAGCGAGTCGGCTCTGAACAGCCCAACGGAGCCCGACGTGTCCCTCGCAGCCTCCCTCACCGATCCGCTGGAAGCCCACACCCTAGACGAGGCCCGGAGGACTATCAGGTAGATTGATAGATAGAAGTGAATGTTATGTTCTAAGCAATGCCGGATAGGTGTGGAAGCCTGGGCGCAACAAAGGAGTTGAGCCCCTGGCCCCAAATTATTTTCCAAATAATATGAACAATATTTAACATAATCATGTTTGTACAAAGTACTGTAGGTAACTGCCTCCTTGGTCCAATGGTTAAGGCGTTTGCCTAGTAAGTTCGAGACTTGTGTTATGGGATACTAACTCAACGATACTATATTTTATAACAAATACATATATAGATACACATCCAAGACCCAGGTCAATCTGAAAAACATCATTTTCCATCTTGACCTGGCCGGAGATCGAACCCGATCACTCCGTGTCGCAGGTCACACGCCGGTCACATGATCATAATCACCTGTGGGAATGATTAGGTACAAAATAAAATGACACTCTTTTATAAAAGCAATTTTCGACGTTACTTTTTAATTGATTCCCTATGGATGGGCTTATAATTGTTTTAATTTGTAATTGCGGACAGTTTCGCAGTAAAAACAAGCCCTCTCGTATACAGTAATTTAGCATTTATAAGTATTCCGTTGTATTCCAATTTAGACCGTAATGTCATTGATTTAAGGAGCAATGTTTTTAACATAGTAATGCCACAGTTTATACACAAACAGTTTGGAAGCACTTTTAAAGTCTCTTGATGCCTCTGCGGCCCGCGTCCTTTCTAGTCTGAGAGGCGAAATAAAGCAAGGGTTGTTCAAACATGTATATAAATGCGAAAGTGAGTTTGTTACGCTTTCACGCCGTAACTACTGAACCGATCATCATGAAATTTTGCATACAAGTTCTCTGGAGTACGGAGAAGGTCATAGGCTACCTTTTATCCCGGGAAACTATTCCCGAGGGATCGACATTGACGCGGGTGGAGTCGCGGACGAAAGCTAGGGAAGGAATATTTTTTTTGTTTTATTTTAATTCAAATTTAATTCATTGCTCCCTACATATTAGTTAATTTTGAAATTCATTGTAAAATGAGTTGAATTAAATACTTGATTTCAAAAAGTCGGGTAGTTGTGTTAGGTGACGTAAGTCATAATACGTATAAGGGGAATGGGATATGGTGGAGAATTTCGGCACCGAGGTTAGAACATGCTGTAGCTCAGTTGGAAGAGTGTAGGTCGTACATAAACCCAAGGTCGCTGGTTCCAGCCCCGCCTGCATGATTTTTTTTTCACCATATTTTATTTTTTACTTTAATAAGACTACCTATTGATGTAGGAATTTAGACTAAAATATTTATAAAATAATTTTTAACTATAATAAGAGATAGTCTTTACGATAGAATTAGTACATCAAGTCATTGAAAAGGTTAACTCGGCATATGAACTACTTTTACTACCAGACTATACTGGTACCTATCTAATGTACTAAGTAGAATAATCAATGTAGGTCATGTAATAGTAATATAAGACTGATAAACACATACTTTTAAAATATATCAATTATTATTTAATATTATAAACTTATATTATGAAAAACTGAAAGAATCACGTATACGTCACGAATAAAACAACATTCCGTACATTTCCGCGGCCGCAAATTTGTTTCCAAACTGAAAGGGTAAACTGTGGTAATACTCGTGATTGTACCATAAAATAGACTCTGTGACGCAATTGTTTGGAATTAAAGATTTAATTCTCTTTACAGAGATCTCCGTATGAAGTACCGTGCGCAAGCGCACCAACTCCTGACATGGCGCCGAGCGCACCGCACCCAGGAGGAACTCGTCTCTCGCTTGCAGCGGGAGAAAGCAGAACAACTCAAATCTCTCTCCAGCCAGCTGCTTCTCTTCGAGTCTCGCCTCGTCCGTAAACAGAAGGAAATAACCAACATGCTGGCTTTCCGGGAGACCATAGTTATCAAGCAACAGAAAATTATCGAGTCACTTCAAGCCAAACTACTTGAACATGGCATCGATACTTCGCAAACCATACCAGACTTCAGGGACATGCTCCAAGATACCCACATATCAGGGGACTTCGATTCTTTGAACGATTCTGATTCTGCGGTTATTATGGAGGACGTAGATTCAGACTGCAGCAATTTGACCCACATACCACGGTTCAGGTCGGCTAATCCTGACAGTGTCACTATAGTCAGGTCAATATCAGACGCGATTGACCCCAACCTAAAGTACAGTATTGTCAGGCGATCTAACGGCTTCTTACGAAGACCAGAGATCTTAGAAACAGTCTACAGCGTAGAAGAGGAAGCCGATGGTGATTCTACGAAAGGTTTGAGTGCACAGAACAGTACAGAAAAAGAATTGAAAGATGCAAACAAAACTGATGAGGAGAAATATAAGGAGACAAGTCTTTTAGCTCAACGACGAGACAATTTCCGGATGAGGAGCGTCGTACTCACAGCAGAGGTAAAGAGCATAGATAGTGATAAGGAATTAAAATCAAAGAATGAGAAGGACATATGGTCATACAGTTTTGTGCCAAAAAGAATGACCCCAGCCAATGATTCCGACGAAGAGGCTACTTCGAACGCGGAAAGTGAAGAAGGGGATCAGGAAACGAGGTCTACCCACGTAGTGACGTACAACCGAGTCATGTCCAACCATAGAAACGTCACAAAACCCAAAGACGTGAAATATAAAAGGATAAACAAAGCTAAATCAAAAAGTTTAGAAGAATTGAGGGGTAGATTAAAGAATTGGGTGGAGAAAGGGAATAAGCTGTCAAACATACCGCTGGAACATGCCCAAAGCTACGCCTGAATGACTTCCGAAGTTCCTTTAAATAAGTTGAAACGTGTGAAATTCTTGATGTGGAAAATTTACGATCAGGTTCGAGAGAGGTTGTTTAAATTGTTTCGGCGATAACTTCGGCAAACACCCAACCATCACAATGTTCTCACACGTTCTTAGAGTTTAATTATTTTAATGCGAGACTCCAATTTCACGGAAGCTTAGCAACGATTTAACTTTTGTGATTTGTTTGAGCGGGAGACGTATTTTAGGGTAGGATCACATTCGATGCGGTTTTCAAATGCTCTATCATTAAAATCAAGTATATGAAAACCGCTATGGATAATAAAGTGGCCGCTATTGTGGCTGTTGTTATTGAATTTTCGTGAAATTAGTCGTTTAGATGAATGCAAATCGACGTACCTTTACTAATAGGGTTGTACCTAACAGCTTTACTGAATAAGGCAAATGATAATTGATACACTATTCTTGATACTTAAACTATTGTACATAATTTCTTGAATGTATTATATCTTTGAAAAAATAAATGTAGGTTAATTAAGAATCTCTTGGGCTTCACAGTTTGCTGTTGTAACAAAAAAAATATGAATATTGGGCGCAATGTTACAGAATATATATTTTAGACATCTTAAAAGTATATAAAACTTTTTATTACAATCTTTTTTCGCACATAGCAAATTAAGCAATACATAAAATAAAAGAGTAAAAAAAATGTGTCTGTACATTGAATATATTTACAAAAAAATTTATAGAGCGATGGAGACATACTAATAGAATAAGAATTAGAAAAAAGTCTGTCTGTTTGTCTGTTTATACACGCTAATCTCCGGTAATACTGGACGGATTTCAATTTTTTTTATATTTTTTCATTGTACAGCAGCCTGAGCAACATCATCATCATCAGGTCTTTTTTTAGTCTCCACTACAGGAGCACGACCCTCTCTGCACTACTAGAGCCATACTTGGCCAGAGCAGTCAGAGGACTTGGCCTACGGGTTGGAGAGGTCTCACAGATGTTTATAAGCCTGAGCAACATATAGAGTATAATTTATTTTGAAAACTGGGACACCTGATGCAGAACTATAATGGTCCAGCTTAACTATAAGAAATATAAAAATGCCTGATGAGCATTTTCTGCGGAGTCATAAATTCCACGCGAACGAAGTCGCTGGCATCAGCTAGTAAAGAATAAAAGTCTGTGCAACCTACTCCGTTGAAAAGAGCAATATCGAAAATATTTTTCTGTCATATTTTATATCGGAAATTTCTCAATTTAAATATATTGCGTTGCGAGTTCAACAGAAAATTGTGAAGAGGCTTCAAAAACTAATTTTCTTGCACGACTGATTTTATTTACAAAACTAAGAAACAAATGGGAAATGTAAACCGCTTTGTTGGAATTGAATTTTTCGTGTGATGTTCCGAAATTTAGAAATGACGTAATACTAATGCAAGAGTGGACATTGAAAGCAAAATTTTGAGCTAACATTTGTTATCATTTGTAAAAAGTAGCTCAATTTATTTTAATAATCATTTTATTTGTCGACCAGCAATATCAATTTTTGTTAGTACCTAACACAGAAACCTTAAAACCTAATATTATTGTGTGTTTAACCTTACAACCTCAAATTAGTGTAACAAAAACACATCACACCTGTTCGTTTTTCTGCATATTAGGTTGTCTTAAACACAGAACAACAAAGACATTAGAAATGGCAAGGGGGCGTGGTACGCGCGCCGACAATGCGCTCGATCAGCTCACTTGAATCACCTAAGCAGTTTGTCAAAGGTCAAAGGAACAAAAGTGAGATTACGTGAAAAAAAACGAAAAATGCCGACGTGTGCTATTCTAACGTGTAAAGAGAGAAGTCCTAGTGAAACTGGTCAAAGGAGGAGTTTCTACTCGATTGTGTTGCGTTAGTAGTATGCTTGAAATGAGGCGACGCTGGTTTTCATAGAAATCACGCGTGATAACACTTCTAATGTGTTTGTTCTGTGGTCATAAAGGATGTTTACATCATATTTCTTTTAAAATCTTGTAATTTTTGGAAACAAAACCTTCATGACGACTGGTAATAATTATTAGCTATTTTTTTTTAATGTCAGCTCTATAATACTAGTATTAACTCATTGCATTGCTGTTTTGTAAGCATTCCATTATTCTGTAAGATTATAGTATACCTATACATAAAAATATTTATTGTATTCATGTCTCGGTGCCAATTATTAAAGTAATTATTTTCAATTAATATATAAGTACATAATATTATGCCTAATTATACAGGATGTTTTGAACACTAATGCGGAAACTATTACAAAATAAGTGAAAACAACCATTTTCATCGACTAAACGCTGACTATGAAGAATTCACAATTTAAAGGCTTTGAGCCGGGTGACAATTAAGTCTTTTTAATGATTCGTAAAAGTAATTGTGTGCTTAGCAATGCGAATATCTTCATTTAGCTTAAATGAGATAATTTTGTATCGTCAAAGCAAATAATTATTTCGGTTTTGATTTTATTGCATTCATAGTTTAAATGAAAACTGAAATACGAAGTTATTCATGGTAATAACTTATTCTGTTTATTCCAAATAAGAAATTATTTACGTGTTTTTGTTTATTTTATTAGGTATTTATTTTATTTGTTGTTTGTTTATGCAATTATTTATAAATACCGAATAAATAAATGCATATATCCATGCATAATACTATATGAGTTCTTAGGTTCCGTATTTATTTGAAGTGATAATTAAATATTTAATTTTTAATATGAATATATTTAGAAGATTCCTTAACGAGTTAGACTTCATTCATATAAAAATATTTTTCACTTGAAGACATTCTTTGAAAACTCCAAAATATGAAAAAATTATGGACAAATATACTCTTATTTTTGTACAAAACATCCTGTATAATTAGTTTAACATATCATTTCCAGCTGTATATGAAGAAAAGGCTTAAAACTACCTATATTTTCTATAGTACAATAAATCGTGTATGCTGTTTGTTCATTCCTAATAATAGTCAATACCGATCACATTGAAAATAAACAATTACATGATTAAACTTTTGTTTTAATTATTTTCCCGAATTACTAAATATTTAAGAATATGAAAAAAAAAACTGGCACTCCCGGTGCTGACAGAAGTGAAAACTTGTACATTTATATTCCCAGACAAGTACAATCCCGGGACATTCAAAAGTAGAATAAATGGGTATCTCTTGAATAGGCATGTAACATCCTCGTCTTCATCGTCACTTACCATCAGGTGAGATGGGAGACAAATGCCTACTTCAATAATTAATGAAAAAAAAATCGGTTACTGTATAGGGGTGTCAGTTACGGGTGACACGACACTGTCGCGAGTTCAATGATTTTTATTATCTTAAAAATATTCTACTCTGCCGAAACCACACCGCGGCACAAGTGGTTCAATGATCAAGTTTTCACTTCTGTCGGCAGTTCCGTGCCCGTCTCTAACCCGTCTGGCTAGCGAGAGTGTAGGCCAAATCCTCTATCTGCTCTGGCCAAGTATGGCTCCGGTACTTAAAAAGACCTGATGATGATGATGATTGCTTTTTTTTCGTAATTACGTTTTACTGACCATCCATGTTTAGACTAGCTCCGTGGCGCAGCGGTCAACACTCCTGCCTGCGACACGGAGTGACCGGGTTCGATCCCCGGCCAGGTCAAGATGGAAAATGATCTTTTTCAGATTGGCCTGGGTCTTGGATGTGTATCTATATATGTATTTTGTTATAAAATATAGTATCGTTGAGTTAGTATCCCATAACACAAGTCTTAAACTTACTTTGGGGCTAGCTCAATCTGTGTGATTTGTCCGTATATATTTATTTATTATGTTTAAATTTATCGTGGTCGTCCCTCCATCTCCTTCTTGTTCTGCCTCTGCCACGGCGGCCATACGGTACCCAGAAAGTGGCAAGGTTTACCCATCTTTCTAGCTGCATGCGACAAACATGTCCTGCCCAGGCCCCTTTCAGCCTGGCGGTTCTTGCACTACTTCCGCAATTCGTGTCAGGGAGCGCAGCCTGGTGTTCCTTACTTTGTCTATAAGTTGCAAGCCTAGCATGCTATGATCCATTACTCGTTGGCAAACCTTGAGTCTGGACTTATGAGTCTTAGTAAAAGACCACGTCCGTGCACCGTAGGTCAAGATGGGCAGAATCACGGAGCAAGCAGAATAGGTACACATGTCAAGGAGCTTCTGTTTGAGAGATAGAGAAGTGGTAGGATAGGGGTGAGTGTAGAACCCAGGGGGAGGCCTTTGTCCACCTGTGGGACACAACACCTAGAGGCTAGGAAAAGACAAGTAGGTTTTACACGACTGGATACTTGTTTTTTTTTTTTTAAAGGACTATGTAGCTAGCTCCAAGTGAGCTTTCGCTACTTCACCGGGCGTTTGAGGCGAGGGCAGAGTGCCCTCAACCTTTTAGACAACATCACCAAGGGGCCCCCAGGAGGGACGGACCTCGGCTTTGGGCGTTGCCTGTGTGCGCAAGGCTTGGAGAGGACAGCAAACGCTCATATTGCCATAAGGCAAGTACGTATACGCGGCCCATAAGGGCCGCGTATACGTACATGCAAGCCTGAAGGGCCAATCTGAGAATCAAAGCAAAAGCCTTTGGAGAGCAGCAACTCTCATCTTTTGCCTTATGGGCCGAGGATACTAGTTACTTCAGCCAGTCATATAAAAAGTGTAAACTAGCATAAGAAAATGAAAGATTTACTATCTAAACGGTATATACGAGTATCATGGAATAAAACTAACTTCAAAGGAAAACTGGTAGATAATGTTTGGCATTAAGTTATTAAATTTTTTACATTAACAATTGATGTGCAAAGATAAAATAAATAAATTAAAGAACCGGCTTAGTACGAGTCGCTCTCGCGCACGAAGGGTTCCGTAACGTATGACGTATGACTTAACTATTCACGGTTCATGAGACACAGCCTGGTGACTAAAAGTAGAGCCATATTAATAGGGTCCCGTTTTTACCCCTTGGTTACGGAATCCTAAAAATAACACACGGTTTAACCAAATTCAAACTTCGCTTTTAAAAATGGCTAAAAAGTCTGTTATTTCGATTGTTTTGCTGAAACCGGTTTTGTGAGGGCAAATTTACAAGCCGTACAATATATTATCATACGACATGCCATACGACTTTATATTAGTTTACGTATCTACATCAGCCTGATTATATATCTGAAACTTCGTGAGAGTGACACGACAAAGGCGAGATATGAAACTCTATTTTTCATCCGCAGCAAAATGTTTTCATATTTCGGAATATAGCGATATTTTTGTAACGAAAACAATGTTTCCTTCAAATATTTTTCTTTCTCACATTTTCCATCTTGATAATAACTTTTTATATATAATTTCTTAGATATATCACTTACAAAATTTCCCTTTTAGGATCCCGTACCCAAAGGGTAAAAAACGGGACTTTATAGGAATAATAGAGGGATGGATGGACGGACATTTTTCGCAATTTGTTTGTTTATAATGGATTAGCTATCACCCGCGGCTCCGCCCGCGTCAATGTTGATCCTTTCGGGAACAGTACTTTACCCTGGGATAAAATGTACACTATGTCCTTCTCAAAATTTCATGACGATCGGTTTTGTTATTAGTTATTATAATAGATAAGGAGACTAGCTCTGTGGCGCAACGGTCAACACGCCTGCCTGCGACACGGAGTGACCGGGTTCGATCCCCGGCCAGGTCAAGATGGAAAATGATCTTTTTCAGATTGGCCTGGGTCTTGGATGTGTATCTATATATGTATTTGTTATAAAATATAGTATCGTTGAGTTAGTATCCCATAACACAAGTCTCGAACTTACTTTGGGGCTAGCTCAATCTGTGTGATTTGTCCGTATATATTTATTTATTTATTTATAATAATGTCTGACGGTATAGACCAATTCGTTACGGTCCACTTTTCTGACATGGTACCCCGCGTACTATACACGGATTTTAAAACATTTCACGTCTAAAACAATTTTTTTTTTACAAAAAAAAATACATGTTTGTGTCAATTTTTTATTATAAAGGAATCTACACTGTACTTTTCTCTTTAAACAGTGTTTATTTCAGCGAAATCTGAATTGTATTAAGTATTATGATTCCAGGATTACAACATGTTCATAGGTTCAAAATCACGACGTATAAAAATATTGTATACCTTCTAATTCTAACATATTAGTTGACTTTCAACTTTATTGTAAAATGAGTCATTTCAAATATCTCACTTATATGTAATAGTCTCTCCAACCCGTCTGGCCAGCGAGGAGAGTGTAGGCCAAATCCTCTGTCTGCTCTGCCAAGTATGGTACTTATATCCGGTAGTACAGAGAGGGCCATGCTCCTGCAGTGAAGACTAAAAAGACCTGATGATAATGATGATATGTAACAGTTAAGTAGTTGTGTTAGGGACGTAAGCCTTAATATGTATTGGAATGGGATGTGGTGTATATTTTCGACGGCCAGGTTTAAAGCGCGGTAGCTCAATTGCCGTGTGGAATTTCTGACGTGATAACGTCAGATAAATCGATAAACGCCGGCTGGCTGCACGCACGAATAAGGGTCACGTTCCGTGTGCAAGCGAGAGCGCGGAACAAGCGATAGAGAGGCATGATAGGCCTAAGCGTTTGTAACGCATCTATCTCTCTTCCACCGTTATCATGTTAAATTATCGTACGTAAACCGACATTACCGACAACCAATTTCACCACATCTCATTTCTTATTTTAATAAGAGTATTATTAAAAATAATAAATAGTCCAACCACAATCACTCATTAGTACTTATATTGCGTCATATTATATACTTATCACAGCTACTATAGTTGAATGAGTAATTATAAGAACGTGCTTTCTTTGAACTCAAGTTATCGTTTGACCGACATAGAAAATTTCAAAACTTTCTTTCACAACTTTCTATTGAATTTTTTAGATATACTTTGACCTATATAATACAAGGAAATTTAGTGTGGGATTATTTGTGTTGATATATCGTGTCAGGTGTGACTAGAACAGTGAATAATTCTTAAAATGTACAAATTAACTGTGATATTTTTTGCTCTGTGTCTTTTTAAGGTAAGAAGTTTTTATTTTCGGAGAGATTTTTTTAGTATCTACTCGTATCTTTTCCCCGGCCAATAAAAAGATTTTTGACTAAAATATTTTCAACTTCATAAATACGTGTATACTTAGTATACTAATAAATGACATAAATACAAGCCTTTTTGTCAAAAAAAAAACATATTTACATTCTCAAATACATTCATAACCTAAACAACACTTCTTTTTTGGCAGACTTGTAATAAAAAAAAAGGCTTTTTCTAGGATCAAAGGAACCCATGTCCTTCTTCGATAAAAAAAAATTCTATACCTACCAAATTTCATTAATGGCGGTACCTATAGAGAGGGATACATTGCTTTTTAAAATTTATTTATTTACCTCTCACAATCTATCATTACATTAAATTATTAGTATGGAAGTATGCATAAAAAACCATAGACAACGACAATTAGAATGCTATGTAAGAAAATAGGTCATCCCGACCTAAATAAGGTAAAATTCCTTAAAAGGTTTGGTGTAGCAATTGTCCATGGGCAGCGCTGATCGCTTACCATCAGGTGACTCGCTTGCTCGTTTGCCGACCTATACCATAAAAAGCATTCCCTTGGAGTGTTGAGGTTTGTTAGGCAGACGGCCAGTCATAAAAATAGATATCAATTTTATGAGCACCAAGAAGACACACATACAAACATAATATTAAAACAAAATAGTTATAAACATTGAGAAAAACACAAGAACAGTTCAATCTTGTTAGCATGTGCACGCAACGATGACAAATGGTTGTAGCTCAGCGATACGTTTGCTCGCAGAACAAACCACTGATTTTCAGCTACCACCTGAGATTCACAGGGAAATAAGCCGAAACCCTGCATGGAAATATTTAAGATTAACATGCTGTTCGCGTAGTGTATATATTCTTTGATGCTGTGTCGGAACCTCATAAAGTGGGATCAGGAGACGAAAAGGAAGATAGGTATTGTCTCATTCATGTACCGGGTGAGGCGTTTCAGCACTTCGCACCTCAGTTCATTCGCGCCTAAGTTCGCTCGCACATCAACACTTCGCACCTCCGTCTTTCGCACCAAATTACACAATCAGGTAGGACAACTTGCAACAGGACCTCGGACTATGTAATAAGACACCCGTTTAACGACTTCTGGGTTCTATTCCTGAAAAGTAGCAAATGAATGGCCTCATAAAATAAATATCTCAATAGGTGACGTCTATATTGTCGTCGATAAAAGTCGATATAAAATCTTTATAATCTCTATCTATACCTTACATATTTATTGCCTATTTCATTTTTAATCAACTGACGTAATACTCGTAAATTTTATGAGCACTTCTATTTTACCGTAAATATTAACTTATTGTTGTGAGTGCTTTGTGCTAGCAAACGCTTAATAAACCAACTTTATTAAACTTTGATGCCGTGTGGTTTCTGGCAGAGTAGAATAGGACCACTCCAAGTCTTCCCATGGATGTCGTAGGCGACTTAGGAAATAGAAGCTAAACAAAGCTCATAAACCCGTCTGGCCAGCGAGGAGAGTGTAGGCCAATCCTCTGTCTGCTCTGGCTAAGTATGGCTCCGGTAATACAGAGAGGGTCATGCTCCTGCAGTGGAGACTAAAAAGACCTGATGATGATGATGATATTAAACTTTAAAACAACGTCATCCTCATCCCCCGCCCGCCCAGCCCCCTATCCCCACTGTGAAGCGCGCGGCTCTGCGTGCTGAGCGCCGAGAGCAAGCAATACGCGCCCGAGATTTTTCAGCGTTGCGCATCCCGAACTCGACTAGAAAATGGACTCCTGACGAATCCGAAACTATAGTCGGCAATCCCGACAAAATAGCACTTGAGTGACCCGTTTTCAAAATATCATTAAAATCAACGGTTTACTCACGTATTAGCCACGTTATTAGTCGGTATTACCGACATGTTGCAGCCTATTGAAGGCCATCTTCAGGGCGAGTGTGAAAATCGTCATGGCCACCAATTTTTGTCAAAATTTATATATTTTAGTTAAAATAGGTTTTATCTCTCTTTCCAACGATTGACGTGGAAAGAACGTCCGGTGGCTGCAGGAATTCCATCTGGTACGCGCGCCCGGCCTCCCGAGCTCCTACTTGCTTTTTCTCCACTCATCCGAATGAGTGAGCAACAGCCTCTGTGGTCCTGTGGTTTAGGCGTTTGCCTGTTGACCCGGAGGTCGTGGGTTCGATTCCCACCGGAAGCATACTTTGTTTAGTTGTTTCCAGTTTGGTTAGGACATTGCAGGCTTGAATCACCTGATTGTCTGATAATAAAGATGATTCCGTGCTTCGGAAGGCACGTTAAGCCGGTGGTCCCGGCTGCCATCTGGTAGTCGTTAAAGGAACCACGTCAGAGGCCGAGAGGCGGTTACGAAGAACTCTGACACCAGGGTGTGCATGGTCGATTGACCGTGACACCTACTCGAAATGATGATGATCCGAGTGAGTAGTATCCCCATTCCTTTCATTCTCTTCACAAATTTAACAAATTTCTATCCTTCCCCAGCTTCAAAATGCTTGCCATGGGCAGCAGCATTGGAAGCACAAGAAGCCACAAAAACTGTCCTCGCTAATCCGCCTGCCAAGCGTAGTGAGTATGGCAATATCCTCTCGTGAAACGAAAAGTCCTTGGCAGAGGATCTTGTCCAGCAGTGGACTTTTTGTGGCTGTAGTGATGATGAATGATGATGTAGCAGTTGACCAGTTTTCATATAAAAAATCAAATTCAGTGTTAACTTAGTATTACGAAGCATGTTGCTAATAAACCCTGTTTAAGATATTGCAAATTTTGACGAAGCGTGTTGATATACAAGTAAAAACTCTTTAAAATTCCAGACCCTAAACGCAGCCTGCCTAGCGCCGTACCGCGAACCAAGCGTCTACCTCCCAACCTACGGCTTCTCTGAAGTCATCAGTGGTTCCGTCACCTGCCCCAACTCCTGTCCGAACCTGTGCTCTTGCACAGGAACCAGTACTCTATGTAGCTGTGGAACCAATCCCTGTACCTGCTTCAAGGATACTGCACAAGTCTGTGGTACCTGTCAGCCTCAGTCTCCTCTATGTTCGTGTCTGAAGAATCTAGACCTTGGTTGTAATTGTGAGGCGAAGAAATCGTTTGTCTACTTCCCAGAAGTAGATTACCCGATTACCATTCTGGAGATGAACCCGTTCTTCTTTAGCACGTGTTTTTATCCTTAGTTTGTGAAGTATGTGATTGTCATTAAATGTTTTAATTACGAACTGTATTTCATTGGTTTTAAAGACAAATACCTTGGGCGTTACCTCCACGAGCGAGTGAAATGTGACGAGCGCACACATTTATATCAAGAATATCGCCGCGATGAAATCGCCGTAAGGAGATTGATTCAAAGAGATACTTTAAAAATTCGATGTTATCGCCGCGTTATTCTCGCCAGTGGAGGTGACGCCTTAATGCACAAATTATTTACTCGACACGGATGGTAAAATATTACATATGAAACTTCTCACATCCGTACGGTTTCATCCCCTGTGCTTTGGAGCCTAGGTTTCGTTTTAACAGCATCTACAAACTATAACGTAGTTAACAATATCGTAACCTTAATCTAGCTTTGATTGGGCTGGGGCTGGGGCCCCGGGCTGAATCGCCCCTTCAAGGATTGGATAGGGTTTTCTTTACAAATTGTATATACATAAACATTATGTGAACATTCCAACGGTTTCATAGATACCCATGAAAGATACAAGCCTATGTCAGGCGGACGGAAAACGGAGGCTTAGTAATAGGGTCCCGTTGACACCTTTTGAGTACATTTACGGAGTAAAGCTAAATATAGAAAGTTTAAAATCATACACAACTCTCCTGTATCGTGCAGCAGCAGCCTAATGATCACATTGCAGTTTGAACTTGCTTGGTTAAAACTTGTAACGATCTATTTTCCTCGCCTTTGTAAACTTAACTATTTTAATTTCCCGGCTTCCATCGCCGCGCCGGACAGGAATAATTTCCTGCACGCCTCCGAGACAATATCTGCCATCAGCTATTGTTTGAAGAACTCGGATCTTGGAAGAAAAATTAAGACTGAGCGTTCTGAAGTCGTGTATCCAAAAGAAAGCAGAAAAACTTAGCGTAAATGACAACGACACGAAGAAATCAATGCCTAAGTATGGTGAAAAAGTTTATTCTCTTTTTTATTCAAGTGTTTCGAGGGTCGAAATGCGAAACACGGTGCAAGAAAATGTGACTCTACAAAGCCAAAGTCAAAGATTTTTACTTAAAATTGGATAATTTATCTCTCTTTGACGTCATATTTTCCTACAGAGACGTGGCAGCTGTAACAGCAATCTGAACGCGTTGTTATACTGGACCTGCAAGATGCTGTACGATTTCTTCTTGTAGTTCACCGACAGACTACTCGACTAAAGCTATGTGCAGTACGTTTTGAGAAGCGTTATCTTGAATCACCTGATTGTCTGATTTTACAGATGATTCCGTGCTTAGGAAGGCACGTTAAGCCGTTGGTCCCGGCTGCCATCTGGTAGTCGTTAAAGGAATCACTTCAGAGGCCGAGAGACGGTTCCGAAGATCTCTGACACCAGGGTGTGCATGGTTGATTGACAGTGACACCTACACGAAAAAAAAAGCGTTATCTTGACTGCAGTTGAACTGCAGTACCTTTGCTCTGACCGACAGCATTGTTCCTGCGTTCCTGTTCTAATGTACTGTTTCTATTGTTGAACCTGCATTCCCTCTCCATATCAACATCATCTTTTAGGTCTTCAGTTACAAAGCTTTTTGTTATTCGTGTGTGTAAGTAGCCAACACTGGTGTTAAGCTGCCTACGAGTAAAGGCATCTGACATAGCTTAACGACTGCCCTCAATAATGATAGCCGGGACCAACGGCTTAAAGTGTTACACTTGCGGTCACCCATCCTAGCGGAGACTGCGCCCGGGGTTCCCTCACATGTGTTAAATAATATCGGTCACGCCCACTGGGCCACTGGGCCAAGGTATTTAAATTGTTTCACGCTTAGTAATAGGGTTTCTTACGTCGCGGGCAGCGTCAGACTTTATTACGTCGCGGGCGGCGTCAGACTTTTTTACGTCGCGGGCGGCGTCAGCCTTTTTTACGTCGCGGGCGGCGTTAGACTTTTGCTCTGTTTGTTTTGAAGGGAACCTTCCCCTGAGACTGCGCAGCTTCTCATAACGGAAAAATATACTTTTCCTTTGCCCTTCCTAATAGGATAAAAAGGATAAGGAATTCTTACTGTGATGTTGCTGTTTCTTTAAATTCTTTTATACCAGAATTCTTAAAGTAGAATAAATGGGTATCTCTTGGATAGGCATGTAACATCCTTGTCTTCATCGTTACTCACCATCAGGTGGGATAGGAGACAAATGCCTAATCCAAAATTTAGTAAAAAAAAATGCTAGATTATACCTTTGAATTTATCCGTCTTCCGTATACAAATACTGTGATGATTTTTATGGATTATTTTATTTATTTTAACTGCAGTGGAGACTAAAAAGACCTGATGATGATGATGATGATGATGATGAATCTTGTTTTTGACGGTTAAACCCTCCTAGTCAAAACGGAAAACAATCTACCTTTTTCTTCTATCGAGTCGTAAAATGACTTAACGTTAAATATGTTTCGACCAGTGCATTGCTACCGTAATTGCCCGTTCGTTTGCCTCATTCAGATCTTGTTGAGAGCAAGAAGTTGGGCTTTCTGGGCACACCAAGAGGTGACCCATAGATTGGATAGCACCACAGTCGCACTCACTGTTGTTGGAGAAACCCCACCTGACTTTATTTTCGTGGCATCTACCAACACCAGCCCGCAGTCTGCACGATGTAGGGGATAATTTGTCAAAGAGGGTCATGCTCCTGCAGTGTAGACTAAAAAAGACCTGCTAATGATGATGATAAACAGATAACACAAAACCTCGACAATTACGTTTAATACTCCAGGTAGTATAATTATCTACTATGTTCTATCAATGTTCGGTTCATCGAAGCACAGGTGCAGTGGCGCAGAAACGGGTACGCCTGGCCTGATAGTATCAGCAAAGTGAACGCGCAGTGTAATTCATCGTTACTTTACGTAGGGAACAGTAAATGAATAGTTATAGCTGAGGAGCCCGAAGGCCCAGTGGTCGTGGGCATTAATAGTGCTTACGCAAGTTAAGCAATCCTCAATGTGATGGGTGACCGCAAGTGGTACAAACAATCGAGCTCTTCCGTGCTTCGGAAGTCACGTTAAGCCGTGGATACTGACTGTCATCATTGATGGCAGTCTCTAAGCTATGTCAGATGCCTTTAGGCAGCTTGAAAAATCTGACACCAGTGTTAGCTACATTACACACACGAAAAACAACAAACAATCTGTTTTATTAAGAATACTCAAATATTATAGATAGATTGTGCGATTATATTCATACAATTGCGATTATATTTTCAAGAAGTCGTCGGCGTAAATTTAAGCTATAGACCATCGTGATTTTCTAATGTATAAGATAATGTCTGGGGACATAATTATGTGGATGGGCACTATATTAGTGAACATAAATATCCAATTTCTTACATCTGATTAGAAAGCGTATAGGAGTTATGTAAAGGAACAATATAAATTGTTAAAAGTCAAAAAAAAAAACATTACATTAAATCATTATAAGATGGCAACACAATTTTGTAGACCACAAAGTAGAGGTGGTACCTGCATCATGGTAAAAAAGTGTTTAGAAACAAAACCTTTACATAATATTTTAACTAACTTTGCTGTTAAAGAATATTTTGAGTGCTGTGGTATAGAAATAGTCGGCATGAGTCTAATAATAATAAATCCCATACTGGGAGTGATTGTGTAAAAAATCTTTATAAGCACGATACGTACAGCCGTCGTTCATCAATTTATAAGATGATATAAATCATGTCAAAAATTTAGGTCTTTCGTCTTGACTATGATCTCTCTGATTCAAAGGCTGGCGACGCCCTTATCCGCAATTTACTGACAAAACTACTACAAAGCCCTTTAGGCGAGTAAACGACCAATACTTTTGAAAAGAGTTTCTTTCGGCGTTTCTTATCTCCAGTTAGTCGATTCCGAAGCTTTTTGTAGCTTCTGAACAATCCTAAAGAATATTATAAATGCGAAAGTGAGTTTGTTTGTTACGCTTTCACGTTGTAACTACTGAACCGATCATTATGAAATTTTGCATACACGTTATCTGGGGTACGGAGAATGATATAGGGTACATTTTATCCCGGGAAACAGTTCCCGAGGTATCAACATGACGCGGGTGTAGCCGCGTGCGAAAGCTAGTAATTACAGCCCCGTGACAGCCCCGTGGCGCAGTGGTTAACACGCCAGCCTGCGACACGGAGTGCCCGGGTTCGATCCCCGGCCAGGTCAAGATGGAAAGTGATCTTTTTCAGATTGGCCTGGGTCTTGGATGTTTATCTATATATGTATTTGTTATAAAATATAGTATCGTTGAGTTAGTATCCCATAACACAAGTCTCGAACTTACCTTGGGGCTAGCTCAATCTGTGTGATTTGTCCGTATATATTTATTTATTTTAATTAATAACTTGAATACAAGTGGTTATCATCATCATTTCAGTCGCAAAGTTCACTGGTGAAAAAAGGCCTCTCTCAAATATTCTTTGTTCCATGGGAGGATATTGCCATACTCACCACGCTTGGCAGGCGGGACGGCAAGCGCAGTTTTTTTGGCTTCTTATGCTTCCGACGCTGCTGCCTATCGGGCGCATTATTAAGTTGTGAAAGGATAGGAATTTGTTTGATTTGCGAAGGGTATGTAGGTGTTGGGATACTATTATAATAAATAATAATAAATATATACGGACAAATCACACAGATTGAGCTAGCCCCAAAGTAAGTTCAAGACTTGTGTTATGAGATACTAACTCAACGATACTATATTTTATAACAAATATATATATAGAAACACATCCAAAACCCAGGCCAATCTGAAAAAGATCATTTTCCATCTTGACCTGGCCGGGGATCGAACCCGGTCACTCCGTGTCGCAGGCAGGCGTGTTGACCGCTGCGCCACGGAGCTAGTCATGATGCATCATTAAGTTGTGAAACAACAGGAATTTGTTTGATTTGCGAAGGGTATGTAGGTGTTGGGATACTATTATCTACCACTAGTATTTTTGAACATTCAATTGGTTTGAAACCGAACGTTTCCCCTGTCTTCACTAAACCATATCGTTTGCGACATTCGCAAAAGAGTGAAATTAAGCAACATATTCAAAATTCAAAAACGTTTATTTAATATAGGTCATTTGGACACTTATTAATCGTCATATATTTTCAACTGAGAATTGTTGACGTCAGTAATTTACTTATGGCTAAGTTTAATGCCGCTTCCAAAGCGGAGTGCAGAAGAAGCGGCAACAAACTGCACAGCGCATTTTCTCCAATCGACGTCAACATACAATTTTAGTTTATCTTAAAAACTAGGTATGTGGACTGAGTATACATTGTCCTTATTAAAGTCATTGTAAATTGAATCTAAAAAAATTATGTTATAGAAAATAATATATTAATATAAAAAAATATGTCAAAATATTGAAATTTTATAAATGTCATCTTTAAAAATATTTTGTAACGAATGTACCAAATATATAGTCATATTACAAAACTACGAGGTGTCTGCGCCAAGCTCAATGAAATGAAATGAAATAGAATTTTATTCAAATTTGGATATCATGTATCTCTTTCTGAACGTCATATTATTATCAAGCCCAATATTATTGTCATTAAGGAAATCTTTAGTACTATAATAGGCCTTTTTACAAAGTAACTGTTTTACATAACCTTTAAATTTTCTATCAGGCATATCTAGGATTGGTTTTGATAACTTGTTATAAAAACGTATACAGTTCCCCTCTGCTAAGCCGATACCGCGGTAGAAATAGTTTATGATCGTAACGCAAGGGTCTATCTATTACATCACAATGTTTTTAATGACGATTGATAAAATGTTGAGTGAAGGGATCATAGAACCTTGTCGTAGTGAATGGTCTAGTCCTGTTTTACTAGTTACGAAAAAGATTGATGAAACAACTGGTCAGAAAAAATGGCGACTAGTCTTTGGTTATCGTAAATTAAATAACTGTATTGAGGACGATAAATTTCCCCTACCTAATAATTCTGAGGTACTTAATTCCCTTTCTGGTGAGTTGTGGGGTAAAAGCAAGTAGCAGCAACCTACACCTACCGGACAGACAATAGGCTAATTGCCTAAAAAAATGTAATTAGTCGGTCAGTTAGATATTCAAAAAATATTGGACATGTATTTTTTCTTTTGTCGATTAAACAAAAAATTATTAAGATATAGCCCTATGAAGTTCCGTGTGACGTCATAGTTTGCTACAATTTTTAGCAAACTTTGACGCGCTTTATCTTTGTCACTTAGTGTTTATTTGACAAAACAAAAAATACGTCTCCAATATTTTTTGATTATCTAACTGTCGGACTAATTGTTATGTTATTATTACGACCCAGGAAACTAGCCTGAGGAGCCTGCCGTTACCTTCATAATTTGAATACAAGTAAATAAGTTTTTAAAAAAATGTAAATTAACATTAAAAAGAATCTTAAAAGACCAATTTTCTGAATAAATCTTCGTTTCGGTATAATTTTGAAATCCAAAATTTCGCCTGACCCAAACAATTCCCTACGGTCCCATTAATTCATGCAAAAAAATGTGATTTACGTAAAGAGGTCATACGATTCCCGTGGCTAAGCAACCACTGAATAACGGCAACGGCACAAAATAGGGAAAGTAAAAAGCTCTACCTCTCATATACTAGCTCCGTGGCGCAGCGGTCAACACGCCTGCCTGCGACACGGAGTGACCGGGTTCGATCCCCGGCCAGGTCAAGATGGAAAATGATCTTTTTCAGATTGGCCTGGGTCTTGGATGTTTATCTATATATGTATTTGTTATAAAATATAGTATCGTTGAGTTAGTATCCCATAACACAAGTCTAGAACTTACTTTGGGGCTAGCTCAATCTGTGTGATTTGTCCTTATATATTTATTTATATTATTGAAACTAACGTGAGATAAAGATTTTTTTTAAACTTATGTTGTATCATTGCTGGGCAAAGATTTCCCCCATTTCTTTTGAAACATGGAATGAATCTTTAGGGGAGGTCTTTTCCCAGCAGTGGGCTTCTTGCGGCTGAAATGATGATGATGATGAAAAGTTGATCTGCTATTCAGAGTAATAACAAAACCAACAAATCAAAGATTATAAAAATCGGTGCATAAGTGGTCGAACAAACCCGACTTTGGTTTTATATATCACTAGCTTTCGCCCGCGGCTCCGCCCGCGTCAATGTCGATCCCTCAGGAATAGTACTTTTTACCGGGATAAAAGGTAGCCTATGTCCTTCTCCGTACTCCAGAGAACTTGTATGCAAATTTTCATGATGATCGGTTCAGTAATTACGGCGTGAAAGCGTAACAAACAAACAAACTCACTTTCGCATTTATAATATTAGTAAGGATAAGGACCAGCGACCCGCCCCGCTTCATAAGGATACAACGTAAGTACTAATATGGGGCAGTGAATTATACATATAAATCTTCCTTTTGAATCACTCTATTTATTACTGAAAACTGCATTAAAATCCGTTGAGTAGTTTAAAAGATCTAACCGAACATACAGCGGAAGCGACTTCATTTTATACTTTGTAAACAAGATTTATAGGCTTGTAAATATGACGCCAATATGGCCACGTACAGTCAGGTACATAGATACCTGACCAGGCCCTTTACCTATATCTTGAATTTTCTCTTAAACTATAAATAATATAAACATAAAAATTTATATTAAGTAAGATCTCATTGAAATGAAATCTCTCTGAACATATTAAATTACTAGCTGATCCGGCCACGCGTTGCTGTGGCTAAAAAAATTGCGACTATAATTTGAGATTTAAACTATCCTATCTCTCAAGTTGGATCGAACTGCACATGGTGTGCGAATTTTATTATAATCAGTTAAGTGGTTTAGGAGTCCATTACGGACAAACATTGTGACACGAGATTTATATATATTAAGATTTATAGTTTAAGGCGCTGTGCATCAGAAGAATACCGTAAAACGTCTATTTTTTCTTTGCGCAGTTAGCCTTATTTTTCATGAATACTAGCACGAAAAAAATATGAAGTACGGTTTAAAGATCAAAATAAGTGATTACATCAAAATATTTTCAAAAATATATTTTAAACCTAGCAAAATAAAATAGCATATCCAGAAAACTTGATCGCGATTCCTTGACATTTTCGGCGACAACTACCAACTTTTTTACGTCTATAACTAAATGACCAAGATTGATACCTAAAAAATGCAATAGTAATATAATAAGCGTCGTATATTTCCAAAATAAAATGTTCACTTTACATTTAAAAAAGTATGATTCTATATCGTATAAGTTGTTTTTGTAATGGATCCCTATTGGATACAAGCCTCCACTTCCATCTTTTAAAAAAATGCTATATAATAACCAAATGTTATGATTATGAATTATTAAATTAAAAGTGAAAATTAACACGGAAATGTTAATTTTCACGTTTGGAATGAATTATACATATAAATCTTCCTCTTGAATCACTCTATTTATTACTGAAAACTGCATTAAAATCCGTTGAGTAGTTTTAAAGATCTAACCGAACGGACAGCGGAAGCGACTTCATTTTATACTATGTAAACAAGATTTATAGGCTTGTAAATATGACGCCAATATGGCCACGTACAGTCAGGTACAGAGATACCTGACCAGGCCCTCTACCTAAATCTTGAATTTTCTCTTAAACTATAAATAATATTAACATGAAAATTTATATTAACTAAGATCTCATTAAAATGAAATCTTTCTGAACATACATTTTCATATTAAAATTATTTATAATTTAAGGCGCTGTGCATCAGAAGAATACCGTAAAACGTCTATTTTTTCTTTCCGCAGTTAGCCTTATTTTTCATGAATACTAGCACGAAAAAAATATGAAGTACGGTTTAAAGATCAAAATAAGTGATTACATCAAAATATTTTTAAAAATATTATATTAACCTAGCAAAATAAAATAACATATCCAGAAAACTTGATCGAGAATTCCTTGACATTTTCGGCGACAACTACCAACTTTTAAACTAAATGAGCAAGATTGATACCTAAAAAATACAATAGTAATATAATAAGCGTCGTATATTTCCAAAATAAAATGTTCACTTTACATTTAAAAAAGTATGATTCTATATCGTATGAGTTGTTTTTGTAATGGATCCCTATTGGGTACAAGCCTCCACTTCCATATTTAAAAAAAATGCTATATAATAACCAAATGTTATGATTATTGAATTATTAAATTAAAAGTGAAAATTAACACGGAAATGTTAATTTTCACGTTTGGAATGAGACTGGTGACCGGCCAACCAGTATGGCCACTTTCATATAATATATCGCGCGATGTCCGCTACAAACGGTTATGGGATACAGCGGCTTCAAGATATAGGTAGAGGGCCTGGGTAGTATCTGTCCCTGACTGTACACACATGGAAGGTAAGCAACTTCCGTACTCTCTACATCGTAGGCGGGTTATTTACGGTACAGTAGTTATCATAAATTCGTGGTTAGGGGCAGCCGTAAAATTCAATTCTACCTTTGACCGCGGCCGACGCACTGTCGCCGTAAATCCTTTATTTCAGACAGTAAATGGTTCAAATGTAAAGCAAAAGGTCGAAGTTATGGCCTCGTTACGTTTTATTAGCTTCTTGAATTTGTACATACTACATGTCTTTATTGTCGACCTCTGTGGGTTTGTGGTTAGGGTAGGCTGTCACACGTACTGGGGTCGATCCCCGGCCAAGTCAAAATGGAAAATGATCTTTTTCAGATTGGCCTGGGTCTTGGATGTGTATCTATATATGTATTTGTTATAAAATATAGTATCGTTGAGTTAGTATCCCATAACACAAGTCTCGAACTTACTTTGGGGATAGCTCAATCTGTGTGATTTGTCCGTATATATTTATTTATATTTATTTATTGATATTTTTTTGTTGACTTTTTTTTACCATGAAATGCATAAAACACAGGAAGCTTTCCTTAGTTAGCTTTTAAATAATTAAAATAAAATGAATATTTAAAGGGGGTTCCCATACAACAAACGTGATTGTATTGTTATGTTTTGCTCGATATTAAGTGTAAGTTCGTTGAACGCTTCGTGCGTGACCGACTCACACTTGGCCGAAATTTTTCGGACGACGTTTATATGACGTCAACTATCTAGGGTATGCTTTGGCCTGTAATCGATTTAACAGCCTCCGAGGTCCAGTGGTTAAGGCGTTTGCCTGTTGACCCGGGGGTCCGATTCCCACCGGAAGCATACTTTGTTTAGTTGTTTCCAGTTTGGTTAGGAGATTGCAGGCTTGAATCACCTGATTGTCTGATAATAAAGATGATTCCGTGTTTCGGAAGGCACGTTAAGCCGGTGGTCCCGGCTGCCATCTGGTAGTCGTTAAAGGAACCACGTCAGAGCCCGAGAGGCGGTTCCGAAGAACTCTGACACCAGGGTGTGCATGGTCGATTGACCGTGTCACCTACTCGAAATGATGATGATGATGTAATCGATTCGGACAGCATCATCAACAGGTTATACTATAAGTATAGGGTTTTCCTTTCACTGTCGTTACGTTAGTGGAATAAGAATGCCATGTTTTACCTCAGAGGTAATAGAGAGCGAGGTACCTATCTATTTTTGCAAAAATATGTTTTCAAATTTTAAATATTCCAAAAATAATTGGATATCGAAAAATTGGGGGTTATTTTTAAAAGCTTGCAAATACGGGTTATCTATCGACGAGAGCTTTTTCTAAACCAACAGCTTTTAAGCTTATCCCCAATAGGTCGCGTTCAAGTTGGGTCAATATTGTCTGCATTTTATTGTACAATGTACAAACCAAGCGCTAACTAATATATACTATCTATACTTCTATACTAAACTAGCTGTTGCCCGCGGCTCCGCCCGCGTTAGTGTCGATCCCTCGGGAACAGTAGAATTTTTCGGAATTAAACATACCTTATGTCCTTCCCCAGGCCTCAAACTACCTCCATACCAAATTTCATCCAAATCAGTTCAATAGTTGAAGCTTAAAAGACGACAGACAGAGTTACTTTCGCATTTATAATATTAGTATGGAAGTATGGATATTATTTATACTTCTAAGTCCAGAAATGTGTAAATTTCCATAAAAATTTTACCCTCCCTTTAGGGGTGAATTTTGTCCTTTTCACCTATATAAACCTTTTTTAATAGTAACTGAGAACCTACATACCTATTTATCATACTTCATAATACAGATATGAGAAAATTTCCAATTTCCATACAAACTTTACCCCCCTCCCATTTAGCCATTTAAAGGGGGAATTTTGTCCATTTCACAGGTCTTTTTTAATTGTAATCGTAAATTTATTTACCTATTTTCATACTTCTAAGTCCAAAAATGACAAAATTCCATATAAATTTTACCCCTTTAGAAGTTAAATTTCTAAAATTCCCCATTTTAGCGCTCACTCACATCATTAAAAGAACCCCTGTACCAAATTTCAAGTTTCTAGGCGCAGCAGTTTCGGTTGCGTTGATATATAAGTCAGGTTTACCGTTTGCCCGTGGCTACGCCGCCGCCGATAGTGTCCATCCCTCAGGAACAGTAGAATTTCCCGGAATAAAAAGTACCCTATGTCCTTGTCGTATGTACCCGGGCCTCAAACTACCTCCATACCAAATTTCATTATTATTATATATTTGTAGGCAAACTCATGCCTTGAGTTCATTCAAATGACGATAACTTTTTTTTTAATGAACCGATTTTGATCAAGCGAACTTTAAATGTTTTTCTGAGTTAAAACAAAGCAATTGGTAAAAGTTTGAAGTAAATCGGTTCAGTATTTTCGGAGATAATCGTGATCATACATACAGACAGACAAAAAATTCGAAAAAAATTTTTTTGCTTTCTATTATTTTTTTCACGTGTCCCTCTATCCATTTTAGTCAAAAATTCTAAATGTACAGACAAAATATTTTTACTGTTTTTGTTATATGTATAGATAATAAATAATATATTAAAGCTGAAGAGTTTGTTTGTTTGAACGCGCTAATATCAGGAACTACTGGTTCAAATTGGAAAATTCATTGAACATAAAAATGTTATTGTTATTTTAGTTGTGGTAGAGCCACGCTATCGGCAAAAGTAATTTTTGCTAGTAGCAATAGCATGAATGGGCCGGCTTGTCTGGGGAAGTACCACACTCTCACAGAAAATCGACGTTTGAGTAGAAGCTTTACCGCTTCTATGCTTCGTCTGGTGAGTGAGAGAGCCGGAGGCCCGTCCTTACCCCATTTCCTACCCCCATGTCCTTCCCCCAACTCCTTAAAAGGTCGGCAACGCTCCTGCTGCACCTTGGTGTTGTAGTTGTCCATGGGCAGATCACATATACAGAAAGATTTTAAGAAAATGTATATTATGAAAGACTTCATTCTTAATATGACCAAATCTGTCTGCTCTGGCTACGTCTGGTATATCCGGTAGTACAGAGAGGGTCATGCTTCTGCAGTGGAGACTCAAAAGACCTGATGATGATGATGATTAGATCTTTCGCTTATGTGTCGAGCACTTAGACCATTGAGCCACTACCGCTTCGTGTACAGTCAGGGACAGAGATACCTGACCAGGCCCACTACCTTTATCTTGAATTTTCTCTTAAACTATAAATAATATTAACATGAAAATTTATATTAGGAAAGACTTCATTAAAATCTTTTTGTATGTACATTTTTATGTTATCTATACTAATATTATAAAGCTGAAGAGTTTGTTTGTTTGAACGCGCTAATCTCAGGAACTACTGGTTCAAATTGGGAAATTCTTTTTGTGTTGGATAGTCCATTTATTGAGGAAGGCTTTAGGCTATAAAACATTACGGTGCGATGAATAGGAGCGAAGTATCATTAAAAAATGTTTTGAAAACGGGGAAAATTAGGTCATCTATACTTGTTAGTTATTTATGCATAGGTAGTAGTCCCATCATCCTCATCTACCCTTAAATTTCCTGTCATATTTCCTTATGCACGCATATGAGGGTAAACCAACAAAACCCGAGACGTCAGCTCTGACTGATCGTCCTGTTCGAATTCCGCCGCCGTTCGGTCGACACGCGTTTCAATAACCTGTCCCGTCAACCGCCGCGATATCGGTCAGCATCACCGGTGTCTAGACCGGAGTGAAAGAAGGTGAAGACTGAAGAAAGAAACAATAACCATCCCGGCCGCCGCAGATACCTAGGCGCCCACGCCAACGCGATACGAGCGGTAAGCGTGCTTCCACTTCATCTCCCCTTCACAAAATTACCATTGGTCCTTCTGCCGAATTCCCTGTTCCCGCGTCCTAAATATCTAATTTTCATTTCTACTTTTCGGGGAAAAATCATATTTTTACTTCATTTTGTTCAAAAATATTTTCCCGATAACGTATCCATCTTGGTTTCATCTGTCATGTTCAATTTGACATTAGTTGTCAATTGAATGACTAAAGGTTTTTTTTTTTTTTTTTTAATTTATTTATGGCTTTCACGCGTTACGTATTTAGCCAGTATCAAGTATAAATGAGTTTTCCCGCGCTTTTTTCTAAGTCTTGTTATCAATGAAACGATGGTGTAGTTCATTTCATTGACTCTACGGAGCCCCTGGCGACAATTCCCACGAATCCACTGGCTTGATCACAGACGCAACGAGGCGAGGCGGTCCACCAGCCCGCTAAGTAAATCTCACTACAGCCGCACCGTGACAGTTTATTTCGGTTATTCCATACATTGTTCATAAACATGGGCATTTATAACACCAAATTACACCGATTTCACATTATAAAGTCCACTAGAAACAATTTACAAAACAATCCAAAACACAAGCCGTGCTCTCCGTCGAAATTCCCGCCAAGAACTAATGACTAAAGGTTCAATCACACTGTACTGTTTTACTTTTAATCGGTAATCATCTATAGGTTCCACCATAGACAACTTTGGTTCGTACCAACACTATAGAAAGAATCGTTCTTTCATTCACTTTGTTCATTCACGGTAGTGTCAAGTGTCAGTCATTGTCAACTTTGTTTACATAATTAATTCTTATAAAAATTAGTCTTATTTTGCACGAAAATGACTGACGAACGTGCTAAAAAGGGTTTGGAAGATCCGTTACATGACTCGAGTGTCGTCACAATGCAGATTAGTTTCAGTTTTATGCAAAGTTTGTATAAATACGCGAATGATGTGGTTGGAGCACAAGGCAAAGCCAAGCCTGATGTTTTGATGAATTTTAGCGCCAGATACAAGGACATCGACCAGTATCGTGATAAATATGAGTCCGCGTACTCATCATTTGCATCGAAATGTGTAGATCAAACGCTCCGATCGCGTTGTGATGAAGAATTCACTAGATTTCATGACATGTATTACTCAATAAAGGTTTTATATGAGACCTTCTATCCTACTAAGGATAAACCTAATGGCTGTTCGGATCACCCTAAACTAAATCAATTCTACCTACCTAAAATTACAATTAATAATTTCACTGGTGTTTATACAGAGTGGCCCAACTTCAAGGCAATGTTTGATAGTTTGATTCATAACTGTGCTGAGCTCAACAATGTCCAAAAAATGCATTATTTATTTAGCCTTCTCCAGAAGGAGCCAGCTAGTTTAATTAAGCATCTGGAATTATCTGACTCAAATTATAATATTGCTTACACAATTCTCTGTGAAAGGTATGAGAATAAGCGGCTTATTGCTGATAAACATCTAGAAGCTATCTTGTCACTCAACAATCTAAATTCCAATCAGTTGTCTAGTGGTCTGCGTAAGACTGTCAATGTTCTGAAGGAAAATCTTCAGGCATTGTCCGCTTTGGGGTTTGACGTTTCATCATGGAGTTTTATTCTTCTCCACATAATTGTCAGGAAATTACCCACTGAACTACGTAGTAATTTCGAATTAAAGCATGGTACGTCAGACATACCAACATTTGAAACTTTAATTTCTTTTTTAGAAACTCATCTCAAGGTATTAGAGGCTGTATCTGGCAGTAAAGGAACCTCATCTAATAGTGCTGTTCAGAATACCCCTAAATCATCTCATACGGTTACTTCCTCTTCATCAAGCAACCCATGCATATGCTGTAAGGGGGATCATCTTTTATACTCATGTGACAAGTTTAATAGCATGACGCCACATGAACGCAAGGAATTTGTTACAGGAAACAAACTTTGTTATAATTGTCTACGCGCACACTCTGTTAATAAATGCATGTCTAAGAGCTATTGTCAGGTGTGTCAGGGGCGTCATCATACTAAACTTCACTTAGACTATCAATCTTTATCTTCTAAGGATTCTGCGCCAACTGCAGCACCGTCAGGTAATGTTGCAGCTCATAGCTCAACAAATGCATCTTGTCATAGTACTCATGGTGGGTCTACTATGATGTTAGGTACTGCACTTGTTGGTGTCCAGGATATCAACGGTCATGTCCATCAAGCGAGAGCTCTCCTTGATAGCGGGTCGGAGGTCACCCTAATGACAGAGAGCTTGGCTCAAAAGCTACTCTTGCCTCGATCTAAATATGGACCTATAAACGGTATAGGTGCCTGCAGCAATAATACAAATGGTAAGGTCAATTGTATTATTCAACCTCTATCTTCTAATAATACTCATTCCCCACTTATAACTTCAGCCATTGTGTTGAAGAAACTTACAAAAAATAATCTTCCATGCATAGCAGTCTCATCCTGTGTCCTCGAGAAGTGTAAAGACATGACACTGGCGGATAGTAGGTGTACCATTCCTGGACCTATAGACATGCTTATCGGTCTCGACCTGTATGATGAAATCTATGACGGTAGACGAGTGAAGCTCGGAGAGGGCCTTCCCATCGCTCATGCCTCTATATTTGGATGGGTTCTACGGGGTAAGGCACCGGCACACTCAGTGTCGTTTCATACAATCGGCACGACCGCTTTGACTTGCACTACTGACCTGGACACTCTACTTACTCGTTTTTGGCAAGTAGAGGAAGCTCCTACGAAGGTCATCCAAGATCCTGAGGATGTGCAGTGTGAGACTCATTTTGTAGAGACACATTCTCGTGGATCTACCGGCAGGTTTATCGTTCGTCTTCCATTTCGCAACTCCTACCAACCCTTAGGTGAGACTCACTCTAACGCTTTAAAGCGCTTTCATAATTTGGAGCGCAAGCTCATGAAGAACGAGAAGCTGCGTACCATGTATAGAGCATTCATGGCAGATTATCAACAAGCCGGTCACATGCGACCAGTCTTCGGTCCCTTGTCCAAGAATCGCTACTACATTCCGCATCACGGAGTCCTAAAGGAGAGCAGCAGCACTACTAAACTACGAGCGGTTTTTGATGCATCTTCACCCAGCTCATCTGGAGTTTCTTTAAATAACGTGTTGCTGCCCGGTCCCAAGCTCCAGCAGAATGTAGAGGACATTATTTTGCATTTTAGGACCCATGCTGTCGTTTTCACTTGTGACATTAAACAGATGTACAGACGGGTGCGCATGCACGATGAAGACTGCGTGTACCAGACCATATTTTGGAGAGAATCGCCTGATCAGCCTTTGCAGCAGTTCGAACTCACTACCGTCACCTATGGCGTCTCTAGTTCCGCTTATCTCGCGATGCGAGTCATTCAAGAGTTGGCCAGTCTGAATCAGTCTAACCAACCCGAGGTTGCTAGAGTCCTACGCGAGGATACTTTTGTTGATGACGTCATCAGCGGCAGCCACGATGTAGAGTCCGCTAAAGATCTACAAAGGCAAGTGGTAGAGACTCTGGCTCAGGGAGGCTTTCAGCTGCGAAAGTGGGCTAGCAATTATGACGAGCTTCTAGAAAGCTATCCATCTGATCATCACGAGCAGCCTTTTCGATTCGAAGAATCAGGTGATCAGATTTTCAAGGTCTTAGGGTTGGAGTGGAATTCTCAAACAGATAGTTTCATCTTTCACGTTTCAAATATAGGGGAATGTAGTACCAAACGCCAAATTCTTTCAAGTATCGCACGGATTTACGACCCGTGTGGCTATCTCGCTCCGATAACTTTCTACGCGAAAGTCATCATGAAGCAGTTGTGGCTCGACAACGTATCCTGGGACGACGCTCTTCCGGAGCACATTTCCAAACTGTGGAAGTGCTTTGTCGAAGGTTTTGCGTGTTTGAAGTCGCCTAGCCTTCCGAGATTCGTGCTTGGTCAAGGAGACATTCGGTGTGATCTCATGGGTTTCAGCGACGCTTCTGAGAAGGGCTACTCAGCTGTAGTTTATCTTAGAGTCCAATCATCTCACACCGATGTCAAGGTCCATCTTCTTTTATCGAAATCGCGGGTTTCTCCCATTAAACAGAAGCTTACCATTCCAAGGCTCGAGCTCTGTGGATGCGTTCTGCTCGCTAAACTGCTCAATCACGTCTCTGCTGTGCTCGGCAAATGTATTCCCATTGCTGACACAATCGCATGGTGCGACTCTACAATCGCCCTTGCTTGGCTCAAGACTCCTCCTCATAGGTTACAAACCTTTGAGTCGAACAGAGTCTCTCAAATAAACGGATTTATCCCCAACGTTACATGGCGGTACGTGCCGTCAGCGCTCAATCCCGCTGATTGCGCTTGTCGAGGGATGCTTCCTTCGGACATCGTTCACCACCAATTATGGTGGGGTCCTGCATGGTGTAAGGACGATCCGTCAAGGTGGCCAGTTAACGTCACTGACGCATGTGAAAATTTACCCGGACTTAAACCAAGTGCATCGTCGTATCTCACCGCGGATGTTGATATCTCTGAAAAGACAGAACCTTCAGAGTCTCTTCTGTCAAGGTTCAGTTCTCTCTCTCGTTTAAAACGCACAGTTGCGTGGTGCTTTCGTTTTATCCATAACTCGCGTAATCGACAAAATAAAATGATCGGACGCCTGTCAGTCCAAGAGTTGGAAGGTGCTCTAGGTAGAGTCATCAAGCTGGTACAGGATGAGGCATTTTCGGATATTATCTCTCATCTTAATAAAGGGCTGCGTTTGAAGGGAGCCATAGCGCGATTAAATCCTTTCATCGATTCCGATGGTTCTATCCGCGTAGGAGGAAGGCTCCAGCATTCCGACTTACCTTTCGCTACCAAGCATCCACTCTTGCTGCCAAAGCGACATCATTTTGTTAATATCTTGATTGATTTCTATCATCAAACGCATCTTCATGCTGGACCCTCCATTTTGCTCAGTATTCTTCACCGAAGATTTTGGATATTATCTGCTAGAAGCATTGTGCGTCATAGAGTTTATCTGTGCCACAATTGTCATCGCTTCAAGGCCCAACCTCTCGAGCCTCTGATGGGCAGCCTGCCGCCTAATCGCATTCGGCAATCACGTCCCTATTCGAAAATCGGCATTGATTTCGCAGGTCCCTTCAATATCAAGGTATCCACAATCAGGAATGCTAAGCTGCGCAAGGCCTACCTATGTGTCTTTATCTGCCTCGCTGTTAAGGCTGTCCACTTGGAAGTAACTTCCGACTTGTCCACCAATGCATTCATTGCATGCTTTGACAGATTTACGGCTAGGCGTGGCTTGCCCTCAGACGTTTATTCTGATTGTGGGAAGAATTTCCAAGGCGCGAAGCGATATTTGTCAGAGGTAGAGGCCTTTCTTACCTCTAAGGAAGGTGAAATAGGCGACGCTTTGGCTAAAATGGGGGTCAATTGGCACATGAACCCACCTTATAGTCCCCACATGGGGGGACTATGGGAATCTACGGTCAAATCAGCTAAACTTCTTTTAAAAAGAACAATCGGAGAACAAGTGCTGACCTTCGAAGAAATCGTAACTGTTTTTGCGAAGATTGAAAGCGTTCTAAACTCCAGGCCGTTATGCCCAATGTCGAGCGACCCGCACGACCTTGAAGCACTAACTCCTGGACATTTTTTGATAGGACAGCCATTAGTTTGTCTACCGGAATACGACTACGATCAGACTCCAATGTCTCGACTCAACCGTTGGCAACTTATTCAAGCTATAGCACAACATTTTTGGCAGAGATGGCGGCTTGAGTACCTTCGCCACCTGCAACAAAGAGCCAAATGGCACAACTCTATTGACAACCTAAAAATCGGAGACTTAGTTCTCATAAAAAATGATCAAGCGCCACCTTTGCGCTGGCTAAAAGGTCGTGTGCTCAAGCTCCATCCTGGAGCCGACGGTGTTGTCCGCGTGGTAGAGTTGAGAACAAAAACTGGTACATGTCTTCGATCTGTGAGCAAGGTCTGTCCCTTGCCAGTAGATAATACCGGTACAAATTAAATTGAACTTTCTATCAAATCCTTTTTAGCAATAGGTAACTTAGATTATAATTTAGTATTATTTCAATTCATTAATATAAACTCAACTTAAAAATATGGAAAATCACCTTAAGTAATCTTAAAAAATATGGAAAATCAGTTTCATCAACTTTAGAATTAACACAAAGAGCTTAGCAGCTCTTTGGGGGGCGGCTTATGTTAGTTATTTATGCATAGGTAGTAGTCCCATCATCCTCATCTACCATCATATTTCCTGTCATATTTCCTTATGCACGCATATGAGGGTAAACCAACAAAACCCGAGACGTCAGCTCTGACTGATCGTCCTGTTCGAGTTCCGCCGCCGTTCGGTCGACACGCGTTTCAATAACCTGTCCCGTCAACCGCCGCGATATCGGTCAGCATCACCGGTGTCTAGACCGGAGTGAAAGAAGGTGAAGACTGAAGAAAGAAACAATAACCATCCCGGCCGCCGCAGATACCTAGGCGCCCACGCCAACGCGATACGAGCGGTAAGCGTGCTTCCACTTCATCTCCCCTTCACAAAATTACCAATACTAATTAATCATAATAACAGAAATGCTGCGGACGAAGACGCGGGCAACAGCTAGTTCTTATATATAGTATAAGAGAAAATTCAAGATACAGGTAGAGGTCCTGATCGGGTATCTCTGTCACTTACTGTACCTATTAGCCCTTACACACATGAAATAAAACACGAGAGATACTTTGACACAAATGAGATAAACTCCAAACAAGCGAATTCAATTAAAATTAATGTATGCTAATGTGAGCCGGAGGCTGGAAGTGTCGGAATTAGATGTAATGAGGCGACGGCTCCTTGGGTTCAAAATAATTCTCAAAACGGGTAGGATTCTTAATTAAAATCAAACGAGTTTCATCCCTGAACACTTAAAATCTGCCCTTCAATTAAAAACAAAACCGGCCAAGTGCAAGTCGGACTCACGCACTAAGGGTTCCGTACCGTTATCTATAAAAACATTGGTTTCATAGGAAAAGTTGAATTATCCCTTAAATGAATGAAAATTCACCCTCAAATGAATGAAGAAATAGGAACCTTTCAAAATCAAGCAAAAAATAACCCCTAGTGTATGGAAACAACAAACGTGATTTATTTGCTTGTTATTGTTCGATATTGATAACAGCAACAATAGACGTATGAAATATTCGCAGAATATTTAGTTATATATTCACTTTAAAAATAAATAATTAAATAAAAATAAAATAATATTAAAGGGGAATAAAATTAATGCTAAAGTATGCAGACAAGATTTTTTGCCGTTTTTATAGATAACGGTACGGAACAATTCGTGCGCGAGTCCGACTCGCACTTGGCCGGTTTTTTAATACATAGTTCACATACCTATTAGTAAGAAAGGGTGTATTGTACTTGATTAATAATTGTGATTTAGATAAAATGTGACCCCCTATATATGCAGGTACTAATTCATCCTATATATGCACAATGTACATGCATAATATTAGACTTCATCTCCCTAATCACGAATTCTCGACTTCCTCCATGCATCCCACGAGACGATCGCATCGCTTGATTAAATCGAATTCCCACTGCTATTGCCGCTCTACTACGGATGTACCGTGTCGAACTCAGTTCCATATTTACTAATAATGTTCATAGAAAAGGGTAAACGTAAAGGGAGAAAGGGAATTAAGTAATTATCATGAAAAACCTTAAGGTAACACTGAAATGCGATAAACTGAAATGCGATAAAGTAAAAACCGTTTCTTCTCAAGTAAATTGAAAATTGACAACAACAAAGCAAATCATCACCACCTCTGGTGTTGTAGATGTCCATGGGCGACGGTGACCACTTTCCATGAGATGGCTCGTCTGCTCGTTTGCCGTTAAATATATAAAAAAAAAACAAGAAAAATTAACGATTACTGAAAAAGAGGCCTTTACACTTTTTCTCGTCAAATCACAAGGAAATATACACATAATACATACAATCACATCTTTCCCCTTGCGGGGTAGACAGACCTTCAGCGTGGCCTTAAAGACCCCTGGTCTATAAGACTTTAAGGCCATGTTTAGCATCTAAAGAATCTAAATAATTATTTAGTAATATTTATATCAGTAATTAATGTTCAAAACTATAGACTACTAGCGTTTCGGAACCGACTATTGCAGAGAATAAATGCCGAAAGAAACTATTTTCAACAGTATAGCGCCAATTAGCCCATCCAGAATTCAGGATCCGGAATTCAGTCAACGGATAGTCAACGGACAGTTTAATCGCCGATCCGTTGTCAGGACAGAATGGCTTCCGACGTCCTTATCGGAAGCATAACGGAAGCGTAAAGTGAAATCCGGAATTCAGGATCGCCGCATGAGAGATACGATAATATGTCCAATCGCGTCGCACGTATAGCGGCGTCCCTCTCACGTATTCAGGATGGCCAACGGATGGCTTACTCAGGACGCGCAGTCTCCGTTCAGGACACGTTCCGGACGGTGTAATCAGGAGCTCTGACGACTGAATTTCTTGTCCTTATCGGATGCTGAGTTCCGGATCCTAGATTCAGGATAGTATAATAGGCGCTTATTTGGTCGCCTAAAAGGCGGTGTATGGGCCTCCAGCTCTCTCACTCACCGAACGAAGCATAGAAACGGTAAGCTTCTACTCAAACTTCGATTTTCTGTGAGTCTTCCCCCGACGAGCCGGCCAAATTTAGCCGGTAGCGTGGCTCTATCATGACTAAGAGAAGGGTAGGTACTCGAATACCCCGTACAAGCCGTCTAAAGTGAACCATAACGAGATTACGCTGTCGTATAACGTCTGTGACAATATCTAGTGCACTTGGTTAGCTGGCGTTTTCAGGGGTCCTACCATTACTAAGTAATCTGAAGTCAAATTACCATTCAAAAAAAAATTGCCGTGATTACGTCTTATAAATCGATGAACGCCGGCTGCACGCACGAAAAACTGTCACGTTCCGTGTATAAGCGAGAGCGCGAAACAAGCGATAGAGAGGCACGAGCGGCCTAAGGGTTCGGCTTGTGACGTATCTATCTCTCTTCCACCGTTATCACGTAAAATAATTGAATATGACTTTACAAGCAACCAGTTTTTTTTAAGGAGTTTTTAACTATTTATTTCGTTTACACTGGTCGAAAAGAAAAAAAACAAAACAGAATATACCAGCTGCTTCATTTCCCTCATATCTTGTAAAAGCCGATCGAGGGTATAATCGAATATCTTAGAAGCCCTGTCATAATTACATGAGAAGAATAATCGCATTTCCCCATACAATATGGCCAAGTTTACCGTTACTGGATTACAAACATACTATCACGTCTTTTTCCCTTGCGGGGTAGACAGAGCCCTCCCTTGCGGGGTCTATTAAATTTAATATAATATTTTGGTCAAAAGATTAGCATTGCCATTCAACGTGGCAATGCTGCCAGCCTTCTGGGCACGCTACCTTACCACGGGGTAATTTGCTACCAGGGCTATTTTATTTGTAACTAGCTTTCGCCCGCGGCTTCGCCCGCGTTAGTTTCGATCCCTCGGGAATAGAATAATATCCCTTTTTCCCGGGATAAAAAGTAGCCTATGTCCTTCTCGGTACTCCAGAGAACTTGTATGCAAAATTTCATGATGATCGGTTCAGTAGTTACGGCGTGAAAGCGTAACAAACAAACAAACAAACAAATAAACAAACAAACAAACAAACTTACTTTCGCATTTATAATATTAGTTAGGATTAGTTAGGATTTAGTTTTCTATTTATTTATATGTAGTTTTTAAGTTATTGTTACACTTTGAAAAGAGAGAAATGAGTATTTTACTGTAAAACGGTCGCCTTCTATGCTTTAGTCCTTGTTCTGAGCATTTCACTCCCTATATAATATTGCATAATCTGTTGCCCGCGACTTCGTCCGCGGCAATTTCTGTTATTATGATTAATTAGCGTAGAAAAATAATTTTTCCCCGTTTTCAAAACATCTTTTATTGATGCTTCGCTCCTATTGGTCGCAGCGTGATGTTTTATAGCCTAAAGCCTTCCTCAATAAATGGACTATCCAACACAAAAAGAATTTTCCAATTTGAACCAGTAGTTCCTGAGATTAGCGCGTTCAAACAAACAAACAAACTCTTCAGCTTTATAATATTAGTATAGCTAATTTTAGTGTAAAACGTGTAGTTCAGACGCTTTGAAGTTAGTAATATTTTTTGAAGTTCGTTTGCTTTTACGTAGGTTTCTTTTTCATGTTACGAAAAAAACAAAGTACTGAAAAACTAATAACTTTTTGGAGAGATCCATTTAGCAGCAAACACAGTTATTGGGGTAAACAGAGGCTTTTAGGAAAATAAACTCAATATACGAAAGACGATGGAGATAGTACAAAATAATGTACGAAGATTGATCGTTCGAACGCAGGTGCGAAAAATTTTACAGCGAAAGAACGGAGAAGCGGCTCATTGGTACTACAAGTACCTTTGAATTGCAGGGTCCCGGGGTCAATCTAGGTCATCGTGGAATACGATCTTTTGCTCGGCCTGTCTCTTGGATATATCTATACAGCGTGTAACATAATGAACTACGTGAAAGGGTGACTTAGCCCGCCAAAATGAACAACTTTCCATATGGGACCAATGCTGGACTATTTTTTTTACATTTACATACTAAATACCGGACCGGGCGAACATTTTTGTTTGAAAATGACAATTTTTTCGAGTTCCCAGAATTGGTCCATAAGGAAAAGTTGTTCATTTTGACAGAGACCTAATGTGACCTCAGGTCTTTTGCGATAAATGAGCGTAGGTCGTACAGAAACCAAGGTCGCTGGTTTAAGAGTATATCAGAAAAGCATTGTGAATTTATTTCCCATATTTTATTTCTTATTAATTTAAGATTCTTAATTTGTTTGAATCTTTTTGTTTTTTAACAGCCTCCGTGGTCCAGTGGTTAAGGCGTTGCCTGTTGACCCGGGGGTCGTGGGCCGTGGGTTCGATTCCCACCGAAAGCATACTTTGTTTAGTTGTTTCCAGTTTGGTTAGGTCATTTCAGGCGTGAATCACCTGATTGTCTGATAATAAAGGATAAATGATGCTTCGGAAGGCACGTTAAGCCGGTGGTCCCAGCTGCCATCTGGTAGTCGTTAAAGGAACCACGTCAGAGGCCGAGAGGCGGTTCCGAAGAACTCTAACACCAGGGTGTGTAAGGTCGATTGACCGTGACACCTACTCGAAATGATGAATGATGAATTGAAAACTTAGAGTTTCTTAAATTAAATGGTAGGCTCTTGAACCTTCAAACCCCACCCAGTTGGTTCAAACCCCACCTGGTTGGAATTCCTTGACCATGTCTTATTTCTTAATTTAATAAGAGTATATAGAAAAGCATTATGAATTTATTCCCTATATTTTATTTCTTAATTTAAGAATCTTGGGATTCTAAACGTATACACATCATCATCATCATCAACTTTTGCTTCTGCCCACTGCTGAACATAGAAGAGAAATTAATACAACTATAAGTATTATCAGTAGTCAGGTTTTTGAATAACTTATGTCCTGACGGCGATACGTTTTCTGGTGGGGTCGCAGTTCTAACCCAACTAAACCTACTATTCTGGTAGCTCGTTTCTTCTTCGAACTTATAACATCAGTTATATTAGGCTAAGTTTTTTTATAGTCAGGTATTTATGGATGAAGTATTCCGTAATAAGATGTTTTGATCTAGAGCTTTTCAATCGTAAGGTAATTGAAATATTTTGTTTTGTTAAATACTTGGAATTTAAAATATAAGGTATTTAGAATTCGGGTTTTTTGGGCTCGTACATCCTAATCCTAACTAATATTATAAATGCGAAAGTGAGTTTGTTTGTTTGTTTAGCTTTCACGTTGTAACTACTGAACCGATCATCATGAAATTTTGCATACACGTTATCTGGGGTACGGAGAAGGACATAGGGTACATTTTATCCCGGGAAAAAGGAATGTTCTCGAGGGATCGACATTGACGCGGGCGGAGCCGCGGGCGAAAGCTAGGAATATTATAAATGCGAAAGTGAGTTTTTTACGCTTTCACGCCGTAACTACTGAACCGATCATCATGAAATATTGCATATACGATATATGCAGTACGGAGAAGGATATAGGGTATACTTTCTATTCCGGGAAAAAAAGGTACTTTGCCCAAGGGATCGACAGAGACGAGAGCGAAGCCGCGGCGAAAGCTATTTTTTTAATAAAGGCGTTATGTTTTTTGAGATTTTTATACAACGTAATTTTGAACCCCCTAGCTATATTGAAATCTGGGAATCAGAATCCCTAATGGAATACAGAATTGCAAGAAAAAAAGGAAAAAACCGAAAAAAAATTGACTTTCCATAGAAATTCGTCCAGCTGATCGGCGACTTTGTATGGGAAACCCTAATTGTTTTTCGATTTTCAGCTTTTTTTCTTGCAGTTCTATATTTCATTAGGGATTCTGATTCTGAGATTTCAATAAAGCTAGGAGGTTCAAAATCACGTTGTATGTACCCCCTGTATCCAGAAAGATGTAGCGAAAATATACTAGCTGCATATAAATAAACTAATCCGCTCTTGTCTTCCGGCTATGTATTGTGTCGTGAGTTACGGCGCTATAACTCATACTCGAGCTCACTGCAATCTAAATTATTAAAGAGATGGCTTTTGTTTTAGTTCCAGGTTCAAGGTTTGTGTTTATCTTTTTATTTTTATTTGCCTATCTTTTGATCTTGCCTGGCTTGCCTGATCTGCCCCTTACATATAGGCAAATATATACTTTTAAATTTGCATATATTTGCAAATATATACTTTTATATATATTTGTATTATAAAAGTTATTCTGCTATTCGCGATAGTAACACAACCAACACTTGTTTTGTAATTAAAATATAACCACGAGGTCGTTCCTTCTCCATTACAGCATAATTAAGTAAAACAAAAGGAACAAGAGGCGCTTGTAATTAGTTAAGCTGTGTATAGCCCGTAATCCACTCTGCAGTAGATCTGGGGTCGTTTCGCTAGCATTAAATATTGAACGAGGTCGGTCTACCACTCTAATATTCAGCTCGTCCATAGAGTAAGGGAAACAGAAGGCACAGACTTTGTCTTGTGTTAAACAAAAAACCTCTGAACATTTTTTAAACAATTCGTTTTTTAAACAAATTTTTAAATAAGTTAATGTCGTATTCTATGACTACGACTACGACCTACGACTACGATACATGGTTCACACACACTTGCTGTGTGACTAGATTGACTTGTTTGATTAGTCCCTATATTTTTATACGATTTTAAATTTTCGCGGTCAGTATAACTATTATTGTCATTACAGAACTTACCGCGATTATTTTTGAGATTTGTCTGATTTTTTGGCATCATTGTAGCTGCCATCTTCACAGACTGATTGAAGAGCTGCGGTGTATTGGAACTGTCAAAGTAAACCGTATCGTTGTTCGTTTTTCCATACAAAAATCGCTCGATGACGAGTGGCACACTTTCAAAAATTGTACCCCTGGTCTCTGGCACGCGTATACATATATATTTTTATTTATTTACCAGCTGTGGCCACGACTCCGTTGGCGTACATTACGATTTCTAAACTAAGAAAAAAATAAGTGGCCTATCCTGTCTCCTGTACGTCTAAATGTTTATCTACCAATCTCCATAATATATAAACATACTGAAAAATTAAAAAAAAAAATCTATTTAGTTTCAATATCATGTATAGAGCTTATAAACACAATGTCACTGAAAACAAAGTAACTTACTCCATGACCAACACTTACAGATTTATTTTATTTTATTTATTTATTTACGTTTATTGCACACAATCAAAGATTGGTTACAAAAGGATAAACTTAATGCTAATTGCATTGTCTGCCAGTTCACCTTAGGGACATTGTGAGAGTGATATGAGGGGGTGCTACTGCTACTATAGTCAATTTGATTATACATATATATATATATATATATATATATATATATATATATATATATATATATATATATATATACATACATATAATAATTTAATAAGGATACATATGCTTATAACATATTACATAAATAATTATTTACCTAAACCTACATCAAACTATATATACCTACACATAACAAAATATCACAATAGAATAGAATATAATATAAACAAATACAACGATGCAGCTAGAAAAGAACAGAAAAAAAAAAAAAAAAAACTATCTAAGATAATGTCCAATGACTAGAGCCTTAAAATGATTGCGTGTTTGGGCTTTTTGAATAGTTTTGGGGAGCTCGTTCCAAAGACGGACGGCGGTGACCTCAAATGAATTCGAAAAGAAACTAGTACGGTGTGTGGGGTAAGCAAGCCGAAGATTATTGGAAGAGCGCAGTTGCCTGTCATGAGTAGCGCTGAGAAATTGAAATTTAGAAGTCATGTAACTAGGAGCCGAAGGATTAAAGAGCGTATTAAAAAGATAGCAAAGTATGTGTAAGTTCCTGCGCTGCCGAATAGTAAGCCAATTCAGTTCTGCACGATACGAGGAAATATGGTCGTACTTCCGGAGACAAAATACAAACCTGATGCAATTGTTTACTAGGCGCTCAAGTTTATTGAGCTGTTCTTCTGTAATGTCTAGATAACACACATCAGCATAATCAATGATAGGAAGAATGAGAGATTGGACCAGCATAAGCTTAGTTTTAGTGGGAAGAAAGTTTTTTAAATTATTTAGATAATGCAATGATGCATATACCTTTCGACTGACCTCCGCGAGGTGTGCATCCCAACGGAGTTTGTTATCGATAAGAAGACCCAGATCTTTGACATTATTTGTAAATGTAATTTTGGAAGAATTGTACACTATGGGTGTTACAGATTGAAAATCTAAGAGGCCTAGCTGACGTACACTACCTAAAATCATTGCTTGGCATTTTTTAGGATTCACCGTTATACCAAAGGCTACTGTCCAATTATATATATTATTTAAATTAGTATTTATAACGGTAATAGCATCATTAATTTGATCGAGGTCTGTCTGTACATAAAGCTGCAAGTCATCTGCATAAAAATGGTAGGGACAAGTAAGTATACGAGAAAGGGTAGAAATGAAAATTGAAAAAAGAATTGGAGAAAGTACGCCACCCTGTGGTACGCCAGCACTAACATCCCTCCAGTCTGAATCAGACTGATCGGAACGCACACTCTGCTGACGTCCACGAAGATAAGAAGCAAACCATTTAATCACTGAGGACGACATGTTAAAGTGAGATAAGACTGCAAGAAGTATGTCCGTATCGACCGTATTGAAAGCATTTGAAAAATCAATCAAAACAAGAGCTGTGACTTTTTTGTTTTCCATACCATACCTAATGTCGTCTGTTATTTTAATCAGTGAGGTAGTTGTACTGTGACCTTGTCTGAATCCAGATTGAAAGGGATCAAATAGATTATATTTGTGCATATAGTCCGAAAGTTGTTTATGGACAGAAGCTTCTAAGACTTTAGAAAGGAAGGGTAATATAGAAATTGGACGTATGTCATTCAAACATGTAGGAACGGAAATTTTTGGAAGTGGACGCACAAAGGCATTACGCCAGCACGAAGGAAAAGCATGTTGGGTCAAGCTAGAGTTAAGGATATGGACTATTACAGGTAAAGTATATTTGAGAATATAAATGATCATAACTCTACTTATTATAAGTATTAGTATATTGATATATATATATTTTTTTACAAAAGGCCGATCGTGCCTCTATATCTTGTTGCTCGCTCGCACACGGAACGTGACACTTTTGTCACTGCATGTACCCTCCCTCTATTTTATCTAATAAATAAATATAAATATATACGGACAAATCACACAGATTAAGCTAGCCCCAAAGTAAGTTCGAGACTTGTGTTATGGGATACTAACTCAACGATACTATATTTTATAACAAATACATATATAGATACACATCCAAGACCCAGGCCAATTTGAAAAAGATCATTTTCCCTCTTGACCTGGCCGGGGATCGAACCCGGTCACTCCGTGTCGCAGGCTGGCGTGTTGACCGCTGCGCCACGGAGCTAGTAAAATCTTAAAATCTTACAAGTCAATTTTCAAAGTTTAGCTGCCTAATAAAAAAACCGTCTCTTTAACCTTACTAAATATTAATGTATATGTATTAACATTTTGTATGTATTATATGTTTGCAAAATATTTATTGACTTAAGTTTTCTTTTTTACTAAATATTGGATTAGGCATTTGTCTCCCATCTCACCTGCCGGCCTATTTACTAAGATAGTGTAAAACGTATCTACAGTCACTTCGAAATACATTACGTTTTAAATATCTTAAATTAAAATAGTCAATCATACAAAAGCCGCAATGTATTTTGAAGTGACTATCAAAACGTTGCACACTGAGTTAGCAAATAGGCTGGCTGCTGGTAAGTGACGATGAAGCCGAGGATGTTACATGCCTATTCAAGAGATACCCATTTATTCTACTTTTGATATATTGGTGTAAGTATTATTATTTACTAGCTTTCGCCCGCGGCTCCGCCCGCGTCAAAGTCGATCCCTCGGGAATAGTACTTTTTCCCTTCTCCGTACTCCAGAGAACTTTTATGCAAAATTTCATGATAATCGGTTCAGTAGTTACGGCGGGAAAGCGTAACAAATAAACAAACAAACTCACTTTCGCATTTATAATATTAGTAAGGATTACTGTAAACCTGTGCAGTTTAAGCACCTCGGTCATATCGAGAATTAATACCTTAAGTCCTTTCTGTGTAACCTTGTTATTCTATGATAACATCCAAGTATCACATCGGCTTCATTGTTTAGAGGCTGTGAAACGAACCCGGCAAACTTGGATTTGTTTGTGCCCTGACCTGACCCTCATCTAATAATTTGTGTTGCCAACAAGGGACATGAGGTGCGCATTCCCTCAGCACCTCATTATTCGTGACAAATGTGTTTCTTCCATTTGTATCTCACTCAACTCAATTATAATATCAGAATTATCTAGTTGGGCTTGAAGCACTAGTAATCATGTACTTAACGAATATTTGACACTCGCTATTACCCTTTTGGTTGCCTATTCCCTGATATACAGACCCATACTGTCTAGTTCAGGCATGGTCACCTAGATGGGATGGCTTCGATTTGTCCTAAGATCTGTATTTACTGTACCTACAAATGTAATGTGTTGGCAAATAAAGTTTTATGTAAAGGCGTAGTAAGCTAGGTTCTTCTTTTGCCCTGTCATTGTCAACTTTCTATATTACCCTTAGTAAGGTCAGGGATGTCATCCTCAACCTCAACTGCCTGTCTAGTAGGTTGCAGGTACTGGTAGGAGCTGCTACTTTCTCATCCCCAATCCTCGAGCTCCTCCGTGCTTTGGAAGGCACGTTAAGGTGTTGGCTGTCATCATTGATGGCAGTCGTTCAGTTATTTCAAAAGAGGCCACTTTTTTTTTCGTGTGTATAAGTGGCCAACACTGGTGTCAGAATTTTCAAACTGCCTAAAGGCATCTGACATAGCTTAATGACTGCCATCAATTATGACAGCCTGGACCAACGGTATAACGTGCCTTCTGAAGCACGGAGGACCTTGACATATTCCCCATCACCTATAACATTTGGGACCGCGCCAGGGTTGCTTATTGCGCAAACCCTCTGGGCCATCCGCCATCGGGCATTTATTTAAATTAAATATTCTAGACCTTCTTTTTGTATAAAGTACATGAAACTTGAAAGATTCTTGCCTTGACCCACATCAAACAACAAATCAGTTACGTCATAACAATAAATCGGCCTAAAGATGAAAGTCATGCTTTACTGGCCATTACCAACTACATTTTTGCTATAACCTCTTTTCATCACGGCTTCCATCACCCCAAAGATGAAAGTCATACATACTTACTGTATTTTATCGTTATTACCTTTACGCCATCACGTCTCCACTCAGGCTCACGTAGTCTTGAAGAGTAGCCAAAATCCAAGCTCACGAACCTTATTAGATTGAGAAGCTTATCAAGGTTAAGCTTACCGGAGTAAAACTCATGTGTGGTATACACATGAGTTTTCATCATCAATCATCATCAATAAGCGGCATGTCTTCTAAAAAATACTTTTCTAAATAATTAGTCCGTCTGGTAGATTACTGAAAAACATTGGACACGTATTTTTTCTTTTGTCAATCAAACAAAAATTTATAAAGTTATAGCCCGTTAAAGTTCCGCGTGACGTCACTGTCCGGTACACTTTTTACCGGCCTTTTGCGTCATGAGCCCCCACTTTAATGCGCTTTACTTTTATCATCTTTTGTTTGATTGAAAAATACATATCTCATATTTTTCGACATTCTATCATCATCATCATCATCATCAGGGCCTTTTTAGTCTCCACTACAGGAGCACGACCCTCTCTGTCTCTCACGACATTCTATAAGACGGACTAATTATTTTAAAGGGTATTTATTTTGTTAGGAAACAAGCCTATTCTTGTTTTTTATGACATAGGATGGCAAAATGCGCATGTTGAGATGGGCGGGAGAAGTGACATTAATGGATAAAGTCAGCAATAGTCATATTCGTGGATCTTTTAAAGTGGCCAGCATTCAGGACAAAATGCGGGAGAGCAGACTGCGTTGGTATGGACACATAATGCGTAGAGATGATGACCACATGACAAAGATGGTTGTTAACATCACCGAGGGACAAAGGGGTAGAGGGCGCCCCCCTACGACGTGGTCTAGCACTATTAGGAAGGTTCAGAAGTCAATGGGTGTAACCCCTGACATGATACAAGGCAGAGAAAACTGGCGCAAGAGGATACGGAGGGCCGACCCCAAATGACATGGGAACATGGCTAGGATTGATGATGATGGCAAACGAGCAAGCGAGTCACCTGATGGTAAGCAACGTGTAAGCAACCAACGCTGCCCATGGACAACTGCAATACCAGGGTGTGACAGAAGCGTTGCCTGCTTTTCAAGGAGTTGGGGGAAGGAGATTGGGAGTAGGCCATGGCCGGGAAGATGACCTCAGGCTCTCTCACTTATCGAACGATGCAGAGTTGGTAAAGGTCAAATGACGATTTTCTGTGAGAGTGTGGTACTTCCCCGGACGAGCCGACCCATTTATGCTACTAGCAAAAATGAAGTTTGCCGGTATCGTCCCTGCCTCTACCACAACAAAATTCACAAGTAAGTAGTCCAAAATTTAACAGTTACACGATTATAGAACAAATCTGACAAGAAAGACAAAACAAACAAGAAAGACCAAACAGTGCCGAGATATTAATTACTAGCTGTTGCCCGCGACTTCGTCCGCGGCAGTTTCTGTTATTATAGACATATACTGTCGCGGACTTTTTTTTACTTCGTTTAAAGAGGAATAATTCTTTAATACACATTTTTTGGGTAAATTGAACCGTTTACGCATCGCACGCGTCGGATCAACTATGAATAATTTTCCCCCGTTTTCAAAACATTTTTTATTGATGCTTCGTTTCTATTGGCCGCAGCGTGATGTATTATAGCCTAAAGCTTTCGTCAATAAATGGGCCTTCCAGTACAAAAATAATTTTCCAATTTGAATCAGTAGTTCCTGAGATTAGCGCGTTCTAACAAACAAACTCTTCAACTTATAATATTAAGTATAGATATATAAACAAGTAGTTTTAAGTTATATAATGTGTTAATAAATTAGATAACTGAAGATGGTAAAAGTATGTGACATAGCTTATTAGAATCTAAGAATTTATCGTGAAAAGAATAAAAATGAATCGGTATTATCTTCAATAATTGATGTTTTTTTTTTACAAGATTTTATTTATTGTCACCTGTCCCGATGTTTGTCTGTAATCAAATCTTGCAAGTTAAAGATCCACATCCCGGTTACCGATTAAGTTGGATGATGGAGTCGGAAGGTGGTCCAGGGCACTCTTTAACAAAACAAGGTACACCAATCGTGTTTTGGCTCATTTGATAGTCTTGGAAAACTCCAAGGCTCTCTTAAACTAAACAAGGTACACCAATCGTGTTTGGGCTCATTTGATAGTCTTGGAAAACTCCAAGGCTCTCTTAAACTAAACAAGGTACACCAATCGTGTTTGAGCTCATTTGATAGTCTTGGAAAACTCCAAGGCTCTCTTAAACTAAACAAGGTACACCAATCGTGTTTGAGCTCATTTGATAGTCTTGGAAAACTCCAAGGCTCTCTTAAACTAAACAATGCACCCGCAATTAGCGTTATGATTATCTTAAATTGAATTGTAAATGCATTTAGCGTAATAAATTTCCATTTTACATCTATTCTTCACCCTCATGTATGTTCCATACCTACACATTTGTAACTCCGTCTGATCACCGTCACTGCCACCTCACCATTTACTTACTTCATAAATCCCTTGTCATCGCTTGCTTGGCCTGAGTGACCGTGATCAGCGGAATGTCGGGATGCTATGCTTATGCTAAGCCCGTAAATTCCAGGGATCGAGTTTGGGGAAAGAAAATAGAAAATTCTGGAAGACGTGCTGAGCCGCCCTGCCTCATTTCATGCAGCCTTATGCGCGTGCCCTGCGAGCCGTCTCTTCCGAAGCCACCATCATCGCTTCTGCTACCACCCCCCCTTCATCGTCGGCCAAGCATCACTCCAAGACCCAGCTACGAGGGAAGTAGGGCTACGGAACAATTTATCAGCCGGGCGTGCGACCACGCCTATATATTCGTGCAAACGTACATAGTGGTTACGTCATAATAAATAAGTTTATTGTTTCACGTTGGTTTAATTTCTTTTACTTAGTAAAAACGTGACAGGCACTCATAAACTAAACAAGGTACACCAATCGTGTTTGAGCTCATTTGATAGTCTTGGAAAACTCCAAGGCTCTCTTAAACTAAACAAGGTACACCAATCGTGTTTGGGCTCATTTGATAGTCTTGGAAAACTCCAAGGCTCTCTTAAACTAAACAAGGTACACCAATCGTGTTTGAGCTCATTTGATAGTCTTAGAAAACTCTAAGGCATGTAACGTTGTACGTACATACTTGTTATAAAGCAATAAGAAAATAAATATAGATGTGTAAAAACATACATCATTGAAATGGTTTCTTCATACTCATTGCGCCCGTACGCGGATCCCTAATGTTCTAGTAAGATCTACGGTGACGTCAGGGTCGCGCGATCTGTTAACGGCCGGAGGAGACGCTGCCTCAGTGGCATTAGATCAGTCAGCGAGCGTGCGCGTGCGCCTTGATACCGCAAACTGCGACGCCGCCTTACGATACATTATGGTTAAATAAGAATAAACCAAATTGAACTAATTAAAACATAAGTGTAACGTTTCCCCGCATAGGGTAAGTGATGAACAGCTGTTTTTAAAACTTCCTTTTTAGTGCAAAAGCTAGTTTTCTTCCCACAAAGTGCCCTTGTTGTTTTTTTTCTTTATGCACCCGCAATTAGCGTTATGATTATCTTAAATTGAATTGTAAATGCATTTAGCGTAATAAATTTCCATTTTACATCTATTCTTCACCCTCATGTATGTTCCATACCTACACATTTGTAACTCCGTCTGATCACCGTCACTGCCACCTCACCATTTACTTACTTCATAAATCCCTTGTCATCGCTTGCTTGGCCTGAGTGACCGTGATCAGCGGAATGTCGGGATGCTATGCTTATGCTAAGCCCGTAAATTCCAGGGATCGAGTTTGGGGAAAGAAAATAGAAAATTCTGGAAGACGTGCTGAGCCGCCCTGCCTCATTTCATGCAGCCTTATGCGCGTGCCCTGCGAGCCGTCTCTTCCGAAGCCACCATCATCGCTTCTGCTACCACCCCCCCTTCATCGTCGGCCAAGCATCACTCCAAGACCCAGCTACGAGGGAAGTAGGGCTACGGAACAATTTATCAGCCGGGCGTGCGACCACGCCTATATATTCGTGCAAACGTACATAGTGGTTACGTCATAATAAATAAGTTTATTGTTTCACGTTGGTTTAATTTCTTTTACTTAGTAAAAACGTGACAGGCACTCATAAACTAAACAAGGTACACCAATCGTGTTTGGGCTCATTGGATAGTCTTGGAAAACTCCAAGGCACTCATAAACTAAACAAGGTACACCGATCGTGTTTGGGCTCATTTGATAGTCTTGGAAAACCCCAAGGCTCTCTTAAACTAAACAAGGTACACCAATCGTGTTTGAGCTCATTTGATAGTCTTGGAAAACTCCAAGGCTCTCTTAAACTAAACAAGGTACACCAATCGTGTTTGAGCTCATTTGATAGTCTTGGAAAACTCCAAGGCTCTCTTAAACTAAACAAGGTACACCAATCGTGTTTGAGCTCATTTGATAGTCTTAGAAAACTCCAAGGCACTCATAAACTAAACAAGGTACACCAATCGTGTTTGGGCTCATTGGATAGTCTTGGAAAACTCCAAGGCACTCATAAACTAAACAAAGTACACCAATCGTGTTTGGGCTCATTTGATAGTCTTGGAAAACTCCAAGGCACTCTTAAACTAAACAAGGTACACCAATCGTGTTTGAGCTCATTTGATAGTCTTGGAAAACTCCAAGGCACTCTTAAACTAAACTAGGTACACCAATCGTGTTTGGGCTCATTTGATAGTCTTGGAAAACTCCAAGGCTCTCTTAAACTAAACAAGGTACACCAATCGTGTTTGGGCTCATTTGATAGTCTTGGAAAACTCCAAGGCTCTCATAAACTAAACAAGGTACACCAATCGTGTTTGGGCTCATTGGATAGTCTTGGAAAACTCCAAGGCACTCATAAACTAAACAAGGTACACCAATCGTGTTTGGGCTCATTTGATAGTCTTGGAAAACTCCAAGGCTCTCTTAAACTAAACAAGGTACACCAATCGTGTTTGAGCTCATTTGATAGTCTTGGAAAACTCCAAGGCTCTCTTAAACTAAACAAGGTACACCAATCGTGTTTGAGCTCATTTGATAGTCTTGGAAAACTCCAAGGCTCTCTTAAACTAAACAAGGTACACCAATCGTGTTTGGGCTCATTTGATAGTCTTGGAAAACTCCAAGGCTCTCTTAAACTAAACAAGGTACACCAATCGTGTTTGAGCTCATTTGATAGTCTTAGAAAACTCTAAGGCACTCATAAACTAAACAAGGTACACCAATCGTGTTTGGGCTCATTGGATAGTCTTGGAAAACTCCAAGGCACTCATAAACTAAACAAGGTACACCAATCGTGTTTGGGCTCATTTGATAGTCTTGGAAAACTCCAAGGCACTCTTAAACTAAACAAGGTACACCAATCGTGTTTGAGCTCATTTGATAGTCTTGGAAAACTCCAAGGCACTCTTAAACTAAACAAGGTACACCAATCGTGTTTGGGCTCATTTGATGTCTTGGAAAACACTTTACAGTGTGGATTCGATTATAATAAAAGCTGGTCAAAAAAATGTATTTTTTTGCAACAAAAAAAAACCTTATTTCAATGGAATCTACGTAATATGTAAAGTAGTCTATAAATAAAACCTGACCTGCAGTAACTCTGGAGTGGTGTTGTTTATGAGAAACTTTATTATTCAAGTAAAGCAGGCTTAGAGCGACAGGTGGCAAAAATTTTACGTCTTCGTTTAAGGGCCCCCTGTCTTAAGCGCCGCGGCTTTATTGGATTGGCTTATCACTCTAGTAAGCGCTTACTGTAATACTGTGTATTAGTGATGTAACGAATATACGCATTCGCATTCGCATTCGCGGATATTCGCATATTTTTGCATATTCGCATTCGCATTCGCATTCGCGAATTTACTGCGAATGTTTTAATCCAAGAAAATTATTTAACCTCGTCATCACATAATCAGTCTTCTCTTTATCATTTGGTTGGTAACATTTATTTATTAACTTTGAGAAATTAAATCTAAAATTATAATGTCTACAAACATTGTACACAAACAAAAACAATTCTTCTATGAATTTTGACCTTTTCTACTTCTTAGCAAAACTAAAAATAACAATCAACAAACATTATTTGTCAACAAAAAATTAAATATAATTATGAGAATCATAAGTAAAATCTTTAAGAAACAAAATAATTTCTTTTCTTTTATAGCTTTAAAATTAAATTGTCGCCATAAACTATAACCAATATATAAGTATTGTATTGTGTTCTTCTAATAACAAAAATATTTTTTACAATTAAACTTTTCTCAGTCTTAAGATATATCTTTAATGTTTAAATAATCAAACTAAAAGTAATTATATTCTTCTACAGTAGACCATAAATATAGCCTTAATCAGTCTTAACACACAGAGAAAATGCTTCTTACACAAAAATCTTTTCTCTCTTAAAAAATAACAATGAATCAGCTATCAAGGTCACCAAGCGATAGTGAATTGGCGCCAAATTTAAACAAAATCTGAATATTCGCATTCGCGAATGTCGGTAGCAAATATTCGCATTCGCATTCGCATTCGCGAATGTCTAAAATATGACATTCGTTACATCACTACTGTGTATGTTGATTATTATAAGCATATAAATATCTTGATAAAATCCGTTAGCAATAAATATTTGCAATATACGCCGTGTGGTATCATGCAGAGTAGAATAGGACCACTCCGTCTTCCCGTGGATGTCGTAGAAGGCGACTTACGAAATACAAGCTAAACAAAGCTTATAAACATCTGTGAAACCTCTCCAACCCGTCTGGCCAGCGTGGAGAGTGTAGGCCAATTCCTCTGGCTGCTCTGGCCAAGTATGGCGCTAGTAGTTACAGAGAGGGTCGTGCTCCTGTAGTGGAGACTAAAAATGACCTGATGATGATGATGATGTCGATTATTAAAAGGTATAATAATTTAACACGACGGTAAGAGTAAAGTATTTAGGTAAAGGTGCCGAGTTCGATCCCTGGTCAGGTGAAAACGGAAAACGATCTACTCAGATTGGCCTGAGTCTTAGATGATTGTCTATTCATCATCATTTCGAGTAGGTGTCCGGTCAATCGACCATGCACACCCTGGTGTCAGAGTTCTTCGGAACCGCCTCTCGGCCTCTGACGTAGTTCCTCTAACGATTACCAAATGGCAGCCGGGACCACCGGCTTAACGTGCCTTCCGAAGCACGGAATCATCTTTATTATCAGACAATCAGGTGATTCAAGCCTGCAATGTCCTAACCAAACTGGAAACAACTAAACAAAGTATGCTTCCGGTGGGAATCGAACCCACGACCCCCGAATCAACAGGCAAACGCCTTAACCACTGGACCACGGAGGCTGTTAGTTATTCTATTAAGTCATTATTCTAAAAAAATAGTATCGTTGAGTTAGTTTCTAACGACAAAAGTTCACATTTAAGTGTGGGGCTAACTCCATCTGTGTGAATTGCCCCTTTTTATAACATATATTATTTTAATATATCGCATAAGCATGCAAAAATGACGTCTATTGATTGCTTCGTTTAGTTGTGAAGTGTGAACAAACAATACATCGATAAGTTTAAAAAAAATAATATGAGCTTGGCAAAATAATAATTATTTTTATACTATTTAATTTTTCAAAAAATCTAATCTTTGTGGTCATATTAATCACAGTAAGCCACACAAGAACCCATGTATTCTATAGTAATCTGAATTTATCAATATTTTATTTTTAAGTTTCTTTTCTATAATCATATTTATTTATCCTACTAAATGCATTAAGGCGATACCACTGTAAATAAGGTCGTTCTGAACCTTATTTATCTCGCAAAATACTTAAATTAGGAGTTTCAAATCTAAGTAATATGATTTCATCTCCAAAAATTGAAGATGAAAACACGTTTTGATAAAATTTTCTCCATAGAAATATTTTTTGAAAAATGGTCTTCGTTCGCAAGGTTTTTGTTATTGTAGCTCAAATGCGACGAATGAAATAATGATTTTTAGACTAAAAGATAGGTTATTAGTAATTCATCAAAATGTAAATATGAAAATACAATTAACCGGTCTGATTTTATATAAAAGAGAAATAACGAATTTGGCGCTTACGTTTTTTTCTTTGAGCGACTCGAGACTATCTCCTATCTCATCATTCACGGGCTAAACCGCCAAGCGCTATCCCTTGCGCGCACTTGATCAGTCCTTTACCGAGCGATGGTACCAAACATTTGAGGCCTCGTCTTAACGGAAATTAGCGCGAACATACCATTTTTCTCCAGAGTCATCCAGTGACCACGGCTGGTGCAACCTGGTCAAAAAGTCTGGAAAAAAACGTTATGTTCGCCCTAATTCCCGATAATGCATTTAGTACATATGCAGCGCGAAAGTTTAAAAGTATCTTTTCAGTTCTTACGAATTCTCAAAATTTAAATAAGAAAAAATCGTAAACAAACCGTTTACGATTTCCCTCAGTAAGTAAGGCACCTGAGCGGACTTTTTGGACTCGGAAATTCTTAATTATTCTAATTAGAAATAAAAATATGCAAACGATCCTGCGGCGGCGACGTATAAATTAAAATTCTTGGTGGAGAGAAATGTACGTCTAGCTAAGTTGATTTCCTCAGGCGCGTATTCTTTTTATTCAGCCTACCTCCTTTAAAAATAACAAAAAAAAATGGTTGTCTGTAAAATCTTACGGACGATAATATTACGAGATAACTGTGGAAAAGAGATAAATAAATAATAAATAAATATATACGGACAAATCACACAGATTGAGCTAGCCCCAAAGAAAGTTCGAGACTTGTGTTATGGGATACTAACTCAACGATACTATATTTTATAACAAATACATATATAGATACACATCCAAGACCCAGGCCAATCTGAAAAAGATCATTTCCCATCTTGACCTGGCCGGGGATCGAACCCGGTCACTCCGTGTCGCAGGCAGGCGTGTTGACCGCTGCGCCACGGAGCTAGTCATTTATTTAACATTACAGTGTACACCAATACGATAGACAAGCAGTTAATTTTTGTAACACATTACATACAATGCTGTTCTTATGAATTCGCTCAGCGAACAGGCAAACAGGTCTATTTTTTCAGCAATCTGGTTGAGGTTCCGCAGCGCGCGCGTCGTCGGGGCGTTGCTGAGAAGCTCGGTGCGAGCGCTGGGCACAGACAACAACTGTGGCTGGCGGCGGCGCCCCACGTACCCGTCGGGAACACATAGCTTTAACGAACTTAGTAATTCGGGGTTGTGAACTTTTCCAAGAATTAACTTATAAAAGTACAACGCTAGGGATAGATCTCTCCGCACACGTAGTTCAGTGTATCCCACCATACCCAATACAAATAAGGAAGGATACACTAAAGGATAGTACGGATAGACACCATATAGTTTCATGTATAGGTATCTGGTAAATTTATTTTGGATGCGCTCCAGCATGAGACAATATTTTGCTTCATGAGGAGCCCAAATTTGTGCGTTACTTTCGAGGTGGCTTCTAACTATGGCATTATACAATGACATAATAGCTTTAATGTTTTTGAAGCTATGTACCCTACGCAATATAAATCCTAAGTTTCTAAACGCTTTCCTTACTATAATATTAATATGCTTTTTGAATGACAAATCGTCTGTAAAAATAACTCCTAGGTCTCACTTCCTTGACTTTTTTCATACTAACATTTCCTACAGTATACTCATACTTAATTGGTTTACGTTTTTTTGTAAAAGTAATCATGATACATTTTGATTTGTTAAATTGGAGTTCATTTTCATGAGCCCACGAGACTATTCTATCAATATCCTCCTGCAAGCGCTCACAGTCTACCGCAGCGTTGACTCTAAGGGACAGCTTTAGGTCATCTGCAAACAGTAAGCAGTCGGAGTGCTGGATGACCGTAGGCAGGTCATTCACTAGTATAAGGAACTCGAGTGGGCCGAGGTTACTCCCCTGACTCACCCCAGATCTCACAAAATATGGCTTAGACTGACATCCAGCGTACTCCACATACTGCTGCCTATCTCGCATATAATCAGCCAAGAACCTTAGTAGGTGTGGGGTACATCCGGCTGCCGCCAACTTCTTTAAAAGCACATCGTTGTCGACGACATCGAAAGCTTTTCGGTAATCAAAGAAAGCGACGTCTACCTGCCCCCCTTCGTCCACTACTGGCGCGACTCGAGTCATGTGGTTCAGCAAGTTGGTCGTGGTGCTGCGGCCTGGCCTGAATCCGTGCTGTTCGTCGCAAAGCTGAGGGCTTACCTGTTCGTAAATGCACCTTTGTATAGCCGAGTCGAATACTTTGGCTGGAGTAGACAAAACTGCCACTGGTCCAAATAGTTCCACGGTGCGACCACCTCCAGCCTTTGGGACGGGAACCACGCGAGTCAGTTTCCATACATCTGGAAATGTTGCTTGTTTTAAGCAGGTATTATAAATATATAGTAATGGCTGGGCGAACACAGACCGACAGTCTTTAAATAAAAATGCAGGGATTCCGTCCGGCCCAGCGGACCGCTTCGGTTTAAGTCCAGCCAACGCCTGTTCAACGTCAGCCAACTGTAACTCTTCCAGATGTATTCGTGCCGATCCGTTCACTCCACCTGCCTCCGCCATGGCAGTTTCAACGTTTAGTTTTGGTTTCTTTGTACTATACACGGAGTGAAAGTAAGTTGCAAATTCCAAACAACATTGTTTTTCAGTCAATTCTAAACCTGCTTTGATTATTTCTTGTGATGACCTTTGACCCTTCTTAGAATTTATATATTTCCAAAAAGATCTCGGGTCCTCTACTAAATGATTTTGAACCTGATCTCGGTGTTGCTCTTCCGCTACTTTAATCAAATGTTTCACACGAGACCTACACCGAGCGAAGTTATCATAATCTTCTTGCAGTTTATTTTGCTTATACCGTTTGTGAAACGAAGCCTTTAATTTAATGTTGCGAATTATTTCAGCAGTATACCACTCGGGGTAATTGTATGTTCGATATCATTTAATTTATAAATCGGATCCCAATCTATAGTTGCTATTCGCGAATACAACAATGGAAAATTTGCTTTAGAAAAGTTCAACTGCGCCTGCAATTGCAAATTATGCGATTGACCCGAGTTACTTCGTGCTTGTTCGGCAATGGTTATCTGTGCTCGGGCTGTCACCGTTATAGATATGTTGAGCGGAGGATGCTGCACGTCTATCGGTACTACCGGTTCATGCGCGAGGCACACGCTAACACCCTCCAACCCAGTCAAAACCAAATCTAGCTGCCGACCGTTACAGTTACGTATTTCATTTCTCTGAGCGAATTCACAATATGTCCTAAAATACTCATAATAATAAATAATACAATCGGTACATGAATATAACTTAAAATCTCCAATTACTATAACATTATTAAATTTAACACAAATTTGTTCTATAATTTTAAAAAGTAACATGTACTCGTTCTCGTTGCCATGCGGCGGAATGTAAACAACACAACATAGGCATAAATATCTATCGCGTAAGTATACCTGTGCGCAAGCGATCTCGAACGTACAGTCATCTATATTGACGTCACCCGGTATCGGAACAGCCCGCAGCTCGATGCGCGGTGTGGCCACGAGAAGCGCGCCGCCTTGTTTCCTGCCGTCTGTCCTGTCACAACGTAACAATTTGTATCCTGGGGGAACTAATTCTGCATCGTGAATACACCCGGTCTCAGTTATGGCGTATATCTCAGCGCACGAGGTTACTATCCCTGCGTAGAATTTTTCCAACTTTGTTCTAAGACCCCGAACGTTCTGGTAATAAATGTCAATGGTCTTGCGAGGATTTTCGTATAGTATTGGACGGTCTACGAAAAAATATCCACTCGCTATATTCCACATTTAATGGCCAGACGTCTGGCTGGCACAAGCGCTCATAGAAACGTTCTGGGACTCCAATCCTGAACAAAGCGTAGTCTCTTTCCGTTTTGGGCGTAATTTTTTCAACTTGAACTGACACCTCTTGACCACAGATTTTTTTCACGTACGTTTCCATTGTTTCTTTTGCCGTTTCCTTTTTTAACCGCCATACGTGCAGATATTTTTTCTTTTCTGTTCCTTGTATGTCCACGATATTGAGGCTTCCTCCTTTTTTACTTCAGTTTTATGATATCTATTCTTTTACTTTGTTACCTGGATCCAGTCATCTTTTTTTTGTTTGGTTAATTCAGGCGATGACTCATCTAGATCTTGTACTGGCTGTTTGTTCCTGGGCATCGAATGAATAACGGGTTCTGACATGACTTGAATTATGCACTTGGATACTAGCGTTTCGCTTGCCGGTTTAGTGGCCACACACTTAGTAACTTCTACCGTCGATTTGCTTTGTGCTGCCAGTCTTTTATTTGGTATCTGTTGCTTTTTCTCACTCGAAGTCCCTTCAGCCTCTCTTTTCTTTTCAGCCAAACAATCTTCAAGATATTTATTTCTGCCCTGTAGCGATTTTACCATGTTTTCAAGAATCTCAACTTGGGTACTTTTTTCTTGGGCTACCGCCAGTTGTTTCCGCAATTCTTGCAATTCGCACTCAGTCTTACAGAATCGATCTTGTAGCTGTACGCATTCATTTGAGCATTAAATCGCGAGTTCATCTCGGTTCTAAGCTCTCTTAATTCTTCCATTAAGTTCATCTCAGTGTATGATATTGACGTATCGGCCGTTTTGAGACGACTCCCGCGTTCGATGTTTACGTAATTCGGCGTAAATGTTTTATTTAATACAGTGCCTCTAACGGGAGTATCCGAGGTCGCATTTTGGGAAGCTGCAAGCACACTCGGGACATATCCAGCTGTTTTTATGTTCCAGGGTAAGTTTCTCAGATGCCTCCTTTGTCATTCCTAAGCACTTTAGATGGAATAGCTTCCTGCATTTTTCTTTACAGCATTCCATGTAGGAGATATCATAAATGATATTTTCACAGCCACTACATTTAGTTTCCATTTTTCGTAACTATTAGAATTTATTCTCACAACACACACGTCTTTCGCTCGCGGCGGCGGTAAAATGACATAGATAGATGCTAGAAATAGATGCGTCAAAAGCCGAACGCTCAGGCCGATCGTGCCTCTATCGCTTGTTCTGCGCTCTCGCTTGCATAAGGAACGTGACACGTTTTTGTGCGTGCAGCCGGCATTAATCGATTTATAAGACGTTATCACGTCAAAAGGAGACTGAAAGCCCAATTACACATTACTGAATTCAGTTAAGAGCCCGCCATATGCCAGGCGGCGTGGCGATACATACGCGGATGGTCTAAACGCGTTGGCTACTTTGGATATTTTCGTTTTTTAGGAATATTCAAGGGTTATTCGAAAAAGAAAAACATATGATGGCTGCCTTATCTGTAATGCAATAATAATCAAAAGTTTCAAGGTTAATTTTAATGTATTTGGTGAATAATGCTATATACCGAGTAAATTAGACGTGATTTGGAGGCAGCTTTGCAATTTTTTTTGATATTACGTGCTCCGGGTGCTCATGTTTGTATCGTATTCTATCTCAGCGAAGAGCGAGAGGGAGTGTTGTGTTATCAGAGTGCATGAGTGTGTGTGTATGTGTGCATGTATGTTTTTTTTTGGTCCATGTTGACTTCTTAACTTTGCAAACTATTTGGTACCTGAGTAGTTTTGGACATGTTATGTGGACGTTTGTTTTCTTTGTTCATCCTGAACGACATGGGCTATAATAATCTTAGCGGGCGGATTATTGTCGTTTGTCTATGAAACGGGTATTAAGGTGATCAACATAAAGTTAAGAATTTGACACTGCATACAACTAATTAGAGATTCTGTATGAAGTAGTCATTTTAAGGATGTTTTTATTTTATTTTGTTGGGAGATTTATTCCATAAATAAGATTTCTGAGTGGCGTAGGTAACCCGATTTACTGTATACTAATATGGACTAAGATTTCCATATGAAAAAGTCGCGTTAGTAAGTATTTATTAGAATAAATATTTACGAGAATAACGTTTCAAAACAATCTTGTAATGCTACGTAAAGTAGTACGTACCCATCGATATGGTTTGTGGGCGATGTCTTACATAATTCACTTGCATTGGATGAGCTCCGTAGCACAGTTGTTAACACGCCCACGCCCCGGGTTCGTTTCCCGACCGGGTCAAGATGCAAAACGATCTCTTTCAGATTGACCTGGGTCTTGGATGTCTGTCTGTCTGTATAAGTATCTATTATAAAATTTAGTATCGTTGAGTTAGTTAGCATCCTACGTACGACACAACATACTGTGAGGCTAGCTCAATTTGTCCCTATATATTAATATTTACTTATTTATTGGGGGATATGGCATATGTAATGTAAACATGTTTCTCGTCTTATTGCCTTCTTTGAGTGAGTCTACCTACTGGCGTCTGCGTATTAAGTTGGGAGCACACTTTGTGTAGATAATCATTATGTCACGAACAGAATTAAACAAGGCTACGGCAGGCAGATATGGGAGTTTCGGTATGGATTCCATTAATAAATGAGCATAAATAGCTGCGCAGGTGATTTTTTATCTTCTTTATTATAATTTTAGTTAAGTTACGGCAAGGGCAATATCATGGTAAGGTATCGTAATTTCAAGGTCAATTCTATTATCTACCTCTGTTTTTACATATATGTATAGATACTCGTATCTAGGACACTTTAGTTTAATAGCAAGCGTAAATTCACAATCCTAATTTTTTGGTGTTAGCCACCATAGCTCAATTTAAAAATTTCTTTTAACTTTAGACCGAGGTTATCGGTGTTGGTGTAACATTTAGTAATAAGCTCATTACCGTTATTTTTTATGTATTATATATTGTTATACTGTTTGTTAATCCGAAGTAAATAAATAAAAAAAAAAAAAAAAAAAAAAAACATGCAAAGCTGTGTGAGGTAGTACGGGCCCTTAATAACGAAAGGGGCGCCGCAGTACGTTAGACGCGAATGGAAATATCTCCATCGTGTCTCACGTACCGGGATGTATCTCACTGCAGGCTCCTAATTTTATCTTACGGGCCAATATTCAAACTTTAGTGGTCTATTAAATAAACCGTCTCTTAAACTTTATTAAATATTACAAATAAATAGAATGCTCATCTCTTTTGTCAGCATTATTCAATGAATAGTTTATGCCGTGTAGTTTCCTACTATGTACTATGTATAAAATACGTTGAAATGTACTGAGTGAGTTGTTTAGTCAATAAATAGATGATAAGAATAAAAAACCTACTATGTAAAAATATAACAATTTTAGGTGCGAATATTTTTTTGTTTCATACTTTTTAGAGCGTGTTTTTGCTGTCGGGTTTTAGTTTTTTAAGTAATTTTTTATATACTAAATTATTTATATAATAGCGAAAGCTATTATAGAATTATTTCTATAATAGCTTTCGCCCGCGGCTCCGCCCGTGATAATGTCGATCCCTCTGGACTTTTTCCGGGGATATAAGGTAGTTGTATGTCCTTCTCCGTACTCCAGAGAATGATGATCGGTCCAGTAGTTACAGCGTGAAAGCGTAACAAACAAACAAAGAACAAACTCACTTTCGCATTTATAACATTACAGTAACGATTTTTTTTATATTGTTTTTTATATACTATGTAACATACATATATATATACATACATATTATCACGCCTCTTTTGGATGAAGCGAGAGAGGTTTGTGTGGATCGTAAGAGATACAAAAAATTTAAGATAGACACAAATCTAACCGAGTTTTCTAAATATTATATTTCTACGCGGGAAACCTCAGTTGTCTCGTATATCAAAGGTATTTTTAATAACGTTACTGTTCTCATAATGTCATCATTTGATATAAGGCAACAATATTACTTGCCTCAAGAGAGCGCATAAATTCTCTATGATATTCCCTGAGTAACCACGGCTCGTTTATTTTTCTACTAGCTTTCGCCCGCGGCTCCGCCCGCGTCAATGTCGATCCCTCGGGAATAGTACTTTTTCCCGGCATAAAAGGTAGCCTATGTCCGTCTCCGTACTCCAGAGAACTTGTATGCAAAATTTCATGATGATCGGTTAAGTAGTTACGGCGTGAAAGCGTCACAAACAAACAAACAAACAAACAAACTTACTTTCGCATTTATAATATTAGTTAGGATTATGCTATGAATATCAGATTTTGTATTCTCAAAGTTTTATTATTAGGAAAAAACTCTGAGAATACAAAATTTGCAGCAATGCTCCACCAATAAAGCAAACATGCTGTGGTTTGTGGTGGTATTAGTGGCGTCGGTGATAAACCTTTTTATGGTTCCGTACCAAAAGGGTAAAGACGAGACCCTATTAATATCGCTCCGCTGTCTGTCTGTCTGTCTGTCAAAAACTTTGTTATTATCTCAGAACAATATGAAAAGGACGTCTGTCCGGAAAGATTGGCGTTCTTGGAAAAAGTGACGCTACATTTTTCTTCTCCTTTATTTTCCATTTGTCAAAATAAAAACACCTCAGGGTAACACTAGGGACTGCGCGCGCATAAATTTTCTATGATATTCCTTGAGTAACCACCTCTCGTTTATTTTTCTGTTATGCTATGAATATCAGACTTTGTATTCTCAAAGTTTTATTAATAGGAATAAAACTCTGCAGCTCTGCAGCAATGCTTTAACAAAGCAAACATGCTGTTGTTTGTTCTTCTTTTCGTGTAAGTGGCAAACCTTTTTTGTATTTTTTGTTCCCAGTATTCAGCCACTTGAATGGCATTAGTGTTGGCTGTCATCAGGTCATCCAATGTACATGAACATGACAACAAGTGGGACATTATTTGGGAAAGTCCACATTAGCACAATTGGTCGGAGTTAGTTGTGGATCCCCACTTGGAAAGATTTTGCTTACATCGGCCGACCTGAGTCCGAAGTCTGTTTAAAGACTTCCAGATCTGTGGTCTATTAATGGTTGCAATGTTGTTTTTCGAACGTGAAAGTGAAGAACTTTGCTCTTATGAAAATTGAGATTGAGGTTCTTGAAAAAAGTGACGCTACATTTTTCTTCTCCTATATTATTAATTTGTCAAAAAAATGTGACGTTTCATTTAGATGGGGTAACTCAGGGTAACACCTCAGGGTATCACCTCATGGTAACACTAGGGACCGCGCGCATAACACAACAGCTAAGCGCTGTTGTGTTATGCGCGCGGTCCCATACGCGAGACGACACAACTTTTGCGGGCGGCGGCTATGTTTTCGCAAATAAACAGATTATAAACAAAAGAGTGTGAAGTTTGTCTTTCACCAACGCAGACGTGTGGGATATTAAGATCCCGCCCAAAAAGAAAAGTAAAAAGAAAAAAAGTCGTGGTAGAGCCACGCTATCTGCAATTCATTTTGCTAGTAGCATGAATAGCCGGCTCGTCCGGGAAAGTACCACACTCTCACAGAAAATCGTCGTTTTAGTACAAACTTTACCGCTTCTATGCTTCATTCGGTGAGTAAGAGAGCCGGAGGCCCATCCTCACCCCATGTCCTCCCTCAACTCCTTAAAAGGCCGGCAACGATCCTGTCACATCTTGGTGTTGCAGTTGTCCATGGGCTGCGTTGATCGCTTACCATCAGGTGACTCGCTTGCTCGTTTGCCGTTCTATATCATAAAAAGAGCCAACATTAATACTAACGGATACAAAAAGTACAACGATATTACCTACCTATTTTTAATACCTTTCCCTCTCTATACTGGAAAAGCGGTTCAATCCGGGAAATGCACGTCACAATGGATGCACCGTCCCACAGTAATGCTACAAAGGCTTCTATTATCCCATTGACAGTCCTTGGTTAATTAAAAATACCAGGTAACACAAAATACGTAGGGAGCTCAGTAAAATATGTGTAGCATTGTACAGTATCTTTTTAGTGTTTCAATATTATAAAATATTGCTTGGGATCAGTTGAGAATAGAAGGGGGAAAAAATAATTCACTAATACATGGGATGAGTACGAAATAACCCTATTAAATGTTATAACAGCCTCCGTGGTCCAGTGGTTAAGGCGTTTGCCTGTTGACCCGGGGGTCGTGGGTTCGATTCCCACCGGAAGCATACTTTGTTTAGTTGTTTCCAGTTTGGTTAGGACATTGCAGGCTTGAATCAACTGATTGTCTGATAATAAAGATGATTCCGTGCTTCGGAAGGCACGTTAAGCCGGTGGTCCCGGCTGCCATCTGGTAGTCGTTAAAGGAACCACGTGAGAGGCCGAGAGGCGGTTCCGAAGAACTCTGACACCAGGGTGTGCATGGTCGATTGACCGTGACACCTACTCGAAATGATGATTAAATGTAACATAATTAATTGTTTCAATTGTTTTTCGGTGACACGGTGACCGACGAGGCGTAAACCTACGTATTTTTCTCACTCGACCTGAAGATGGCCTTCTGTATAGGCTGAAACTTGACGGCGATGCAGTTAATAACGAGAGTAAAACCATTTTAGTATTTAACATAATCTTTTATATAAAAACGGACTTTAACCAAACTGAACCGATTTTGATGATATTTAAACGGGACCAATCGAAAACCATATGTTCAAATAGGAAACGAACTTTTCAAAACGGTTCATAAATGACGTAGTTATGAGGCAACAAATAAAATAAAAATACTTGCAGCTGAATTGAGAACTCCTCCTTTTAGGAAGTCGGTTAAAAATATTAAAGTTCGTAGCCAATATTAAAACACTGGTGACTCCCGCTCCGGTTCTTTTCTCAAGCAAAGGATTGCCATTGCGATTCAACGTGGCAATGCTGCCAGTGTTTTAGGCACCTTTGCACGGGCAACGATAAGAGATGGTCTATAAATACAGACATGTATTTTTTTATAAATATATGTAAACCATTATTACTGACTAGTTTAAGTTTATCGATATTAAAACATAGTACTTACTAGCTGTTGCCCGCGGCTCCGCCCGCGTTCGTGTCGATCTCTCGGGAACAGTAGAATTTCCCGGAATCAAACATACCCTATGTCCTTCCCCGGGCCTCACACCTCTATACCAAATTTAGCGTAAAAAAACGACAGACAGAGTTACTTTCGCATTTATAATATTAGTTTTAGTATGGAAGTATGGATATTATTTATACTTCTAAGTCCAAAAATGAGAAAATTTCCATAAAACCTTTAACCTCTCATTTTACCCCTTTAGGAGTGAATTCAGTCCATTTCACCCACATATATCTTTTTTAATTGTAATCGAGAACTTACATACCTATTTATTTTCATAATTCATAGTCCAGAAATGAGAAAATGTCCAAACCAACTTTACCCCCCTTCTGGGGGATTTTTTTCCAGTTGACCTACACAGATCTTTTTCAATTGTAATCGTGAATTTATTTACCCATTTTCATACTTCTAAGTCTAGAAATGAGTAAATTCCTAAACAATATTTACCCCGCTATTTTACCCCTACAGGAGAAAATATCGTCCATTTTACCTACACAGATATTTTAAATTGTAACCTAGAACTTATATACTTATTTTCATACGTCTAAGTCCAGAAATGAGAAAATTTCCATACAAAGTTTATACCACCCATCCACCCATTTTACCCCTTAAGGGGGGGAATTTAGCAAATTTCATCTACCTACACACATCTTTTTTAATTTTAATCTAGAATTTATATACCTACTTTCATACTACTAAGTCCAGAAATGAGAAAATTCCATATAAATTTTACCCCTTTAGAAGTTAAGTTTCTTAAAAATACTTTCTTAGCGCTTACTCACATCATTAAAAGAACCCCTGTACCAAATTTCAAGTTTCTAGGCGCAGCAGTTTAGGTTGATTTGCCGTTTGCCCGCGGCTACGCCGCCGCCGTTAGTGTCCATCCCTCAGAAACAGTTTGGACCCTTAAAGGGGTGACTCAGGTCATCAATATGAACAACTTTTTCAATGGGACCAATGCCGGGAACTCAAAAAAAATTTTGTCATTTCCATACAAAAGAGTCCCACCGCCCGGCCAGTTTGTATGGGAATGTTGAATTTTTTTTTGAGTTCCCACCGTTGTTCCCATAGGAAAAGTTGTTCATTTTGATGGTCTGAGTCACCCCTTTAAGGGCCCAAAACGATAAAAAATTCACCGTGTATATTTGCAGGCAAACTAATGCCTTGAGTTCATTCAAATGACAATAACTTTTTTTTTAATGAACCCATTTTGACGGAACAAACTTTAAATGTTTTGCTGACTTAAAACAAAGCAATTGGTGAAAGTTTGAAGTAAATCGGTTCAGTATTTTCGGAGATAATCGTGATCATACATACAGACAGACAGACAGACACACAGACAAGAAATTCGAAAAAAAATTTTTTGCTTTCTATTATTCTTTTTAAGTGTCCCTCTATCCATTTCAGTCAAAAATTCTAAATGTACAGACAAAATATTTTTACTGTTTTATTATATGTATAGAATAGATGAACAGATTTCTTCACCATGATTTCCAGCATCGGGAGTAATTATTTTTTTTATTCAAATCTGAAAACGAATTCCCAACATTTCTACGAGTATATACAGCTCGTGCAGAAATGTTTTCGTTCGCAATTCAAAAGTTGTGACGCGTTGGTGACGCGTTGCATGGCTTTTAGTTGGAGCTACGTGGTTTTTAAACGAAAATAATATGTTTCACTAGATATACCGACAGCTAGATATATTGACCATTGTCCCTTGAAACCTCAAACTATGCCCAGAAATATATGTAGTTTCAGGATTTTAGTTTTGAAGTGAAGACGTTTTTAATGGCGTTGTGCACACTTTTTTGGATGGGTAAAAAATTTAAAACAGGCAAATTTTAAGGCAGGACACGCCTCCTGATAGAAAATTCGTAAGGCGGAACGTAGGAGAGGAACTTATATCCCCATCTCTTTCTACCGCGCAGAGTTTTCACTTCTGCCATCACTCCTTGAGTGCAACCCGTTGTTTTTTATTTTAAACTTTATCTTGTTCTACACCAGAACTCATTTAGTAATGCACAGACGGCTGCAGAGAAATCAAGACCCCTCTCAGATTTATCTGCAGCCTTCTGTACATACTACATACACGTTTTCACCAAGGCTTTTCATTGCAGCCACTCTGTATAACGCCACTGATTGCCGTATGTGTGAAAGTTGGCTTGACTCGCTGCGTTGAATCGTGTCACGCGTTCTGAATAATAAATACTGTACTTTTACAAGCTTTTATTCAACTTGCATTGTCATGTTTGCAACTATTCAAAAGTAGTAGCAATATGTTGCCAGTCCAATAACGTAATACTTACAATATTTTGTAAGTATTACGTTATTGGACTGGCAACCTACAACTTACTATCACGCCTTTTTCCCATGGGGGTAGGCAGAGACACGTAGTACCTCGTTTAAACCATTACCTGAAACAAATTGACGGAGTTCTTGGCGAAAATTTTGGCGGAGAGCACGGCTTGTGTTTTGGATTGTTTTGTAAATTGTTTCTAGTGGACTTTATAATGTGAAATCGGTGTTATTTGGTGTTATAAATGACCATGTTTATGAACAATGTTGGAATAACCGAAATAAACTGTCACAGTGCGGCTGTAGAGAGATTCACTTAGCGGGCTGGTGGACCGCCTCGTCTCGTTGCGTCGTCTGTGATCAAGCCAGTGGATTCGTGGGAATTGTCGCCAGGGGCTCCGTTGAATCAATGAAATGAACTACACCATCGTTTCATTGATAACAAGACAACAAGACTTAGAAAAAGAGCGGGAAAACTCATTTATAGTTGATACTGGCTAAATACGTAACGCGTGAAAGCCATAAATAAAAGAAAAAAAATATTGACAATGACAGTTGACCAAACGTCAATGTGATAAGTGTAGACTTATTTTGGTCCCTTATTGGTTTAAGCTGCTAAAATCTTATCCTTACTCATGGTAATCCATTCTCATCATACTTGGCAGTGTACAGTTTCTTTGGCTTTTTGTGTTTCCGAAGCTGCTCTTCGGAAGAATTTTTAAGTTGGGGAAGTAATATGAATATGTACAATTTGAAAAGGGAAGTTACAGTACAGCTCGGAAGGCCGGCCGTGCGTACCCAATGCCATACCTGCAACCACCTGCCAAGCAGTTTTAAAGACATTGTAATATTAAGATATTCCAGACCATATAATAAATCATTACTAATATTATAAATGCGAAAGTGAGTTTGTACGCTTTCACGCTGTAACTTCTGAACCGATCATCATTAAATTTTGCATACAAGTTCTCACAAGGACAAAGGCTACCTTTTATCCCGGGCAAAAATACTATTCCCGAGGGATCGACATTGACGCGGGCGGAGCCGTGGGCGAAAGCTAGTAATAAATAAATATTGTTTATTTTCTCTTTTACAAAGGTAAGTCTTAAAAGTATGGGTTCTAAGAACTACAGTTATACAATTGGCGTTGAGACTCGTTCTCTTTGTTTGGAGACTAGTCTTTGAAATTGGTTCCTGTTTGTGCCTGTGACTAGGCCCCTCCCTCGGATCACTGAGTCTTGAAGGTATGTAAATTGGATACAAAAAATGTAGGCAGTTGAGGATGATATCCCTTACTTTTATAGCGTTGTTGTTTTATATTCTTGGACGGTGAAACTAGATATAATAAAAATATGAAAAAGATCAAAATTGTATCTGTGTTACCCGACGCACCTTTTACATAAACGAAACGTGAGCTCCTAAGTACCGCCCACACAGAAACTTTGAGAACGAATTCGTAGCAATGTCCCAAGCCCTCATGATTGTAACCGTCCTTTCGTTTTGTAAAGATTGTTGTTACGTGTCCAGAATTGTACGTATAGGGATAAGGTGTAAGGGCAGGGTTCAATTGTATCTGATGCCATCTGTATACTATTGTGTGAGCTGAATAATACACAAATTTATTATAGAATCACAAGAGAATCACGGTTTTACTCTTGTTTGTATTGTTTGGAATTGCCAACCAGCTACGGCTCCAGTTACGCTTACGACTTATTAAATTAGCGGCGCGTAGCAACAACAGCAGAAATATTACACGTGCACGTTTTCCGATTGATGTAAATAAGTGACGTAAGACCCCCCTCTCCGAGGAATGGCTATTCGTAATCGGCGACGCGCATTCATTCTTTCGTCAACTCTCGAAGCGAGAACATATTTATTTGTTCGTGACCGTTTTACGTTTGGTTAATATGTGAAAGTCAATTAGTTGATTGTTTTAAGTGAATATTAATTTACTTGAGTGATTATTTAAAAGTGAATTGGTTGATTGTTCCATTGAATATCAGTTTATGTATATTTGTGTGAATAAACGGTTACCATGGTTCATTATGGTTTTAATAATGATTCAATCCTTCTTCATCCTACATAGATAGATAATTCATGTATTTGCTGCACAGCCTCTTTTTTTATTACCTCTTTGTTCATTATTATCTCTTAATAAAAACTACTCTTAGCTGTTACATTCCTTGAGTATTTTGACTACCTACGGGACTTACCCCGATTGAATTTCAGTTACTTCTGATATTTCGGCAACATTGCGGCTTCAGCCGCTGCTCGAACTAGCCATTATGACTTTTAAGCAAGTCATAGTCAACGAGTTGCTGGCATTTATCGATCATGCCAAGGATACGATGGATGAGGTCAGCATCATGCAGATCTGCAAATCAAGTTTCACCGTGGAGGAGATTTGCAGCGGCAAGGTGCTGCTCTACGATGTGCTCGGCAGGACCGCACAGATGCCATCTCGCAGAAGAGATGAGAAAGGCGAAAGAAGTCTCCAGGATATCATCACCTTGATGAAGGAGACCGACCCTGACGACATGCCAGCGCTATGCGCTGCCAATCTGTCAAGACTTCCACCAGTCTCTTTTGACCATGTGGACGTTACCAGGCTTCTCAAGGACATCACGGCCCTGAAAACCAGCTTGGCACAGATGCAGTTTAGGTTAGAAGCCTCGGAAAATACCATTTCCGAGCTGCATACCGAGTTATTATCATTAAAAAGTAATAAATCGGTATGTAGGTCACCCGTGGCTACTAACGTCAACAGTTCAACACTCGTCGCGGAGCGCAAAATGCATCCATCGGCAGTTTTGAGTCGGCGAAATTGGAGAACTCACCGCCAGCTGTCGACATCGTTCAAGATGCCCCGCGCCCCGCCCCCCGCTCTTCCCTCCGCGAGGAGCCGACGTCACTGCCGAGCACGTCAACCCCGACACGTGCCTACGCAGCCGTAGCCGCCGCCCCGGCTGCTGCGTCACCGCAGCGGCCCGTCACAAAGGGGAAAAAACAGGCAAGCTCTCGCATGCCTGCTGAATCGGGTTCTCGAAGGGACCAGTGCGACAAGGAGGGCTTCGTTAAAGTAGAGCGGAGAAAAAAGAAGCCCACCAGCCGTAACCACCACGGCAATGCACCGCATGAACCGACCCTACGCAGCTGTATGTGTCCCGCTTGCATTGGTCTACGAGGGTAGAGGACGTCGTAGACTACGTGCTGAAGAAGTCCAATTTTACATTGAGGGTCGAACAGTTGGCTTCTCGCCATAAAGTGAGCTTTAATTCATTTGTGGTGAGAGTGCCGACCCACCATCTAGAGACCTTCATGAAGGAGGACTTCTGGCCGCAGGGAGTCGTTTATCGGAAGTTCCGAGGAAGGCTGCCTGCTGATATCCCGCGCCTCACGTCGCCGACTCTACGTGAAAACTAGTTTTTTAAGATATATTTTCGTATGTATGTTAGTCTGTAAGGTATATATATTTATGGGCCTATGTAATGTTTTACTCGTTGCCTGAAATAAACAATTATTATTATTATTAAATTAATATTCAGTTATTGTTCTGAGATTGCAGCTGCCATTTTCATAGACTGACTGAGAGTCACTCTGTGAAAATGTCAAAGTTGATTGGGAGATAATGCTTTCAGCAGAAATAAAATATGGTTAAAAAAATTTCAAACGGGTGGGGTTTGAACCAGCGACCTAAATATCTACGATTTACGCTCTACCAACTGAGCCACCGCTGATTCAACCTCGTCGCCGAAATTCCTCACCATATTTCATTCCCCATATACGTATTAAGGGCCCGTACTACCTCACACTGCTTTACATGATTGACTGTTATATCAATAATAATTAAATACTCAAGTTGAAATAAAAATGCAGCAAAAGTCAGGACTAACTCTGGTAAATATATGACTCAAAAACACGATTGCGTTAAATTTTCTCGTTAAAAAAAAAATGCAAGGTTGCCTCCAAATCACGTCTAATTTACTCGGTATATAGCATTATTCACCTTGAAACTTTTGATTATTATTGCATTACAGATAAGGCAGCCATCATATGTTTTTCTTTTTCGAATAACCCTTGAGTATTACTAAAAAACGAAAATATCCAAAGTAGCCAACGCGTTTAGACCATCCGCGTTTGTACCGCCACGCCGCCTGGCATATGGCGGGCTCTTAAGGCTTACGTCACCCAACACAACTACCCAACTTTTACTAGTGAAGTATTTGATTCAACTCATTTTGTGCATAGTGTTATGGAATACTAACTCAACGATACGATACCCTGGATACATATAGGCTACTTTTTACCCGACTACCCAAAAAAGAGGCGGTAACAATTTTGCCAGCTGGTTAATAAATAAATATAAACGGACAAATCACAGATTGAGCTAGCCCCAAAGTAAGTTCGAGACTTGTGTTATGGGTTACTAACTCAACGATACTATATTTTATAACAGATACATACATATATTAGATAAAAGTCCAAGACCCAGGCCAATCTGAAAAAGATCATTTTCCATCTTGACTTGACTGGGGATCGAACCCGGGCACCCCGTGTCGCAGGCTGGCGTGTTAACCACTGCGCCACGGAAATAGCTAAAAAGTGTACTCTTAAATAAAAGCTAACAAACACGAACTTTTAGAAAAGTTCAGTAATTGCGTTATCCGACCCCATCACAGGAGCCTCGAATCCTTGTTTACGATGCAAATAGTGAATTCCTCCTAATTACCTTCGGATGTGCACTCACAAAGGGCTAATTACGGACTTTGAAGTAGTTTCTCTGTTGTTAACTGAGTAAAAAAGTTAAAATATTTAGCTTCGCTTGTTTTCTTCATTTGTTTAGCTTATTACAATCCTTACTATCCTTACTCATCATCATCATCATCAGGTCTTTTTAGTCTCCACTGCGGGAACATGCCCTCTTTGTGCTACCGGTGCCTTCCTTGGCCAAAGCAGACAAAGGATTTGGCCTACACTCTCCTCGCTGGCCAGACGGGATGGAGAGGTCATTAATGTTTATGAGCTTTGTTTAGCTTGCATTTCCTAAGTCACCTCTTACGACGTCCATGGGAAGACTAGGAGTGGCCCTATTCTACTCTGCTGAAAACCACACGGCTATCCTTATTGATATAATAAAATTTCCACGCTGGTCTGGGAAAAAAGAAAAAACGTAGAATGTGCCAGCTGCTTCTCTTCCCGCGCAGACCGTAGAAGCCGGTCGAGGGAATGAGCGAACATCTAAAGAACCACGACAAAAGGCGATGCGGCTAGCAACCCATCACTATTTTGATTCCGTTTTCCACCTTTACGCCTATCAACACGCTAAACGTGGCCTTTCGGTCTTATGACTTTAGGCTATGTCTACCCCGTAAGGGATAAAGATGTGATAATATGTAAATACGTATGTATATGATAAAAGCGAAAGTTTATGAGTATGTATGTCAATACATACTCACAAACTTTCTATCTATCTATATTATTATGCTTTCACGCCAAAACGGGTGAACGGATTTTGACGAAATATTGTACACAGATAGGTTATTATCTGGATAAACATGTAAGCTAGCTTTCATCTCGAAAAAAGTAGGAACTGTTATCGCGGGAAGCGGCGCCGCGGGCGACAGCTAGTCTTACACAACTATACTCTTGCAAACACTTTGCTTCGCTCTATCGTCTCCTTAATACTCTCCGTATTACTTGCTTGTCTGGGAGAAACCAAAAACGTAGAATATATTAGCTGCTTCTCTCCCCGCGCAGATCATAAAAACCAATCGAATGCAAGGGCGAAAATCTGAGAAATCTAATAGTAGGCGAAGCGACTAGCAACGCATTACAATTTTGATTCCATTTTCCACTTCCAATATGTTAAACGTGGTTTATACATCAATGTACCCTTGACGTTTCCTTCAAGGGGTGACTCAGACCAACAATATGAACAACTTTTCCTATGGTACGAATGCTGGGAACTCAAAAAAATCGGCATTTCCATACAAAAGAGTTCTGCCGCCCGGTCAGTTTGTATGGGGATATCGAATTATTTTTTGAGTACCCAGCATTGTTACCACACGAAAAGTTGTTCATATTGATGGTCTGAGTCACCCCGTTAAGGGAACGTCGAGGGTCAATTTACACGCTGTATGTCTTAAAGAGAAGACCTGGGCTCTGTAAACCTCGCAGTAGAAAAAGACGTGATAGGATATAAATATACAGAAACGTTTTTACTTATCACGCTCGCCCTCGTGAATTGTAGGAACTTTAGAAAAAAAACCGCCATAGTGCGAGTCGGACTCGCGCACGAAGGGTTCCGTACCTACCATAATCTATAAAAACGGCAAAAATCATATCTGTTGTATGTGAGCCCCCCTGAAATATTTATTTTATTTTAATTTAATAATTTAATTTTAAATCGAATATATAACTTAATATTTTGTGAATATTTTAAGCGTCTAATCTATTTCTGTGGTCTACCTATTGCCGTTATCAATAGCGAGCAAAAAAATCACGTTTGTTGTATGTGAGCCCCCTTAAATATTTATTTTATTCCATTTTTTTAGTATTTGTTATTTTAGCGGCAACAGATTTATTTTTATGTTATAGAGCGGCAAACGAGCAAGCAAGTCACCTGATGGTAAGCGATCAATGCTGCCCATGGACAACTGCAACACCAAGGTGTAACAGGAGCGTTGCCGGCCTTTAAAGGAGTTGGGGAAATGACACGGGGGGAGGAAATGAGGGAAGGACTGGCCTCCGGCTCTCTCATTCACCAAACGAAGCATAGAAGCGGTAAAGCTTCTACTTAAACGTAGATTTTCTGTGAGAGTGTGGTACTTCCCCGGACGAGCCGACCCATTCATGCTACTAGCAAAAATTACTTTTGTCGGTAGCATGGCTCTACCACAACTATATAAAAATACATAATCTGTAAAAATTTCAACTCTCTAGCTTTCACGGTTCATTTTTACTCTTTGGGTATGGAACCCTAAAAACCAATGTTAATAACCAATGTTAACCCTAAAAAGTAATGTTAATATTTCAGTGCGACTCTACGTCACGTTCAACATTATTGCAGAAATCGCTTTGCAGCTTCGGCCGTATTCGAGGCACGTGTAAAAACAACCTTATGTGAGAGCTTATTTCTAATCGAGGGATTCGGTATTGCGCAAATATTCTTGGAATTTCTTGGAAAAGTAATATAGAGCATTTGAACTTAAGTACCTATACTTGTAAGCTTGTAGTTATATAATTAAGAGTTGAGTGGCATCACATATGTCAGACGTCTCGAACTTACTTTGGGGCTAGCTTAATCTGTGTGATTTATCTATAAGTATTTATTTATTTTACATCTTAATACTAAGCAAATAGTTTCGCTAATGTAATTGTACCCGCGACAAGTTGAGCCTTTTCAAAAAGCCAGCTTCAGGGCGAGTGTATAACTGCATCCGTAGTCCAGTGGTTAAGGCGTTTGTCTGTAGACCCGGGTTCGATTCCCACGGGAAGCATACTTTGTTGTTTCCAGTTTGGTTAGGACATTGCAGGCTTGAATCACCTGATTGTCTGATAATAAAGATGATTCCGTGCTTCGGAAGGCACCTTAAACCGTTGGTCCCGGCTGCCATCTGGTAGTCGTTAAAGGAAACCACGTCAGAAACCGAGAGGCGGTTCCGAAGAAATCTGACACCAGGGTGTGCATGGTTGATTGATCGTGACACCTACTCGAAATGATGATGATGAGAGCGAGTGTCAAGGATATCGCGGCACGGCCGTCCTTTATTACTGAGGCGGCGCGTCGAGCGGCGCGTGAACCGGCAAGTGCTGTCAAAATCACAAACATGCGAAGAATGGGACCGTTTACGGAGAAACGTTTTTTTGAGCGTTTGCTTGAGATTTGACGTTTGGTTATGTGACTAACGCCGCGGGCAACGCGGCATTGCACGCCAATACGCTGCGTCAGTGACAGGGAAAGTGCAGGGTGACGAGTATTGAAAAGTTTTCACTAAACAACTGAGTCCAGCGTCTTATTTTAACGTTTTTAAATCTTTTTACTGAAAAACCAATTGTAAGAATACAAACACATTTCCATTAATCAAATGAACATTTTAGACTAATGCTAAATAGGCTACCGTGTGGTAGCCGTGTGGTATCCGGCAGAGTAGAATAGGACCACTCCAAGTCTTCCCGTGGATGTCGTAGAAGGTGACTTAGGAAATACCAGCTAAACAAAGCTTATAAACATCTAAGACACCTAGACACCTCTCCAACCCGTCTGGCCAGCGTGGAGAGTGTAGGCCAAGTCCTCTGGCTGCTGTAGCCAAGTATGTCCCTAGTAGTACAGAGAGGGTCGTGCTCCTGTAGTGGAGACTAAAAAGGACCTGATGATGATGATGAAATAGGCTACGTACGAGTAATTGGTGAGTTATCCACATTAGTGCATACAAAGACTTCGCAGAATTAACTTGAAATAAATTAACCTTAAGAACTACTCGTCCTTATTTACACTAATTTAGACACTGCTTGGTAATTAGCTTTAAATGTAGTTGAGCCTCAGGGCGAGTGACAAGGATGTCACGGCACGGCCGTCCTTTAATACTGAGGCGGCGCGACGTGCGACGCGTGAAGCGGCGTGTCCTGCGGCGCGTGAAGCGACGCGAGCTGTCAAAATCTCAAACATGCAAAGTATGGGGCCGTTCACGGAGAGATGTTTTTTCGAGCGTTTGCTTGAGATTTGACGTTTGGTTATGTGACAAACGCCGCGGGCAACGCGGCGTTGGACGCGGCAGTGCACGCTGCGTCAGTGACAGGGAAAGTGCAGGGTGACGAGTATTGACACAAATGATCAATTCATCATCATCATCAGGTCTTTTTAGTCTCCATTGCAGGAGTATGACCCTCTCTGTACTACCGGAGCCATACTTGGCCAGAGCAGACAGAGGATTTGGCCTACACTCTCCTCGCTGGCCAGACGGGTTGGAGAGGTCTCAATGATGTTTATGAGTTTTGTTTAGTTTGTATTTCCTTTGTCGCTTACGACATCCACGGGAAGACTTGGAGTGGTTGTATTCTAATCTGCCGGAAACCATACGGCTCTGCAATGATCAATTAAATTTACCTAATCAAACAAAAGTTTTCACTAAACAACTGAGTCCAGCGTCTTATTTTAACGTTTTTAAACCTTTTTAATGATAAACCAATTGTAAGAGTACATACATAATACCATTAATCAAATGAACATTTTAGACTATTAAAGACATATAAGGCTACCTCCGTGGCGCAGCGGTCAACACGCCAGCCTGCGACACGAAAGTGCCCGGGTTCGATCCCCGGCCAGGTCAAAATGGAAAATGATATTTTTCAGATTGGCCTGGGTCTTGGATGTGTATCTATATATGTATTTGTTATAAAATATAGTATCGTTGAGTTAGTATTCCATAACACAAGTCTCGAACTTACTTTGGGGCTAGCTCAATCTGTGTGATTTGTCTGTATATATTTATTTAGATTTATTTTAGACTAATGCTAAATAGGCTACGAAATTGCTTAGTTATCCACATTAGTGCACACAAACAAAGACCGCAGAATTAACCTGAAATAAATTAACTTGCTCGTCCTTATTTGCACTAATTTAGAGACTGCTTGGTAATTAGCTTTAAATGTAGCTAAATGCGAATGAACTATTCATTAGAAGCAAGTATGTGAGATGAGACTTCCTTCGTCCATTCTGTTACATTGTATAACTAGCTGAACTAAAGGGGCGATACCATCCTGAATCGCGTCCTGAATCAAAGTAATATAATGAATAGTTCATTCACAATAACATTTTATACCTACTTTTCAGATTACATTTTAGACTAATTCTAAATAAATAGGCTACTTAATTGCTTAGTTATCCACATTAGTGCATACAAACAAAGACCGTAGATTTAACTTGAAATACATTAACCTTAAGAAGTTGCCCGTCCTTATTTACACTAATTTAGAGACTGCTTGGCAATTAGCTTTAAATGTACTTAAATGTGAATGAACTATTCATTAGAAGTATAGCGAACGGCAAACCGGCTTCGCGTGCGCGTCCACAGATTTGAAAAAGTAATTTATTTTCAAGAAAACGACAACTGAAGACAACTAACCTCAACTAATTGACTTGAGTCATAGACTTAAGACTCGGGGTGCTTTTCGCGCACGCGCGGAACGGCGAGTCGGTGGCACTGAGGTTGGTGGCGGTACCCCAGTGTTCCCCGCTATAGAAGCAAGTATGTGAGATGAGACTTTCTTCGTCCATTCTGTTACATTGTATAACTGATAGTATAGCTAGCTGGACTAAAGAGGGTATTATACCATCCTGAATCGGATCCGATGAGAGGGACGCCGCTATACGTGCGATACTATTGGAGATATGTCGTATTGTGTCTAACGTATAGCCAAAGCCGATCGAGCAAAAATCTCAGGAATCATGTTAATAGGCGATGCGGCTAGCTACCCTTTTCTACTTTGATTCCGTATACGTAATGCCCACCACCATGCTAAACGTGGCCTTCTGGTCTCATAGACCTTGGTCCTGACGGAAGACTCAATGTAAAAGAAGTGATAGTATGTATGTGGTTCAAATAAACTTTTAATTAAATAGTTGTTTTTCTACTTATCGTGAGGGCAAATTCCCAGCGCTCCACAAATACTTTGATCCCAAAAAAATGCCGCCCATTCAACCAAGCGGCTTTACAGCAATAAAAAAATAGTTTCAACGGATTCACGTTTTTTTGAAGTACAATTGGCTACATTTATTTAGTGCCTTATTCGTCAAAGAATAGATGATTGACCATAGACGAGTGTACCTTCATGTTCTATTGGGTACGTGGTCGGCAATCAATAACCTTTCTGTCCCTTTGTCCAACAGCATTCATACAGGTCTTTTGTTTCATATTTTAGTGTTTGTGACCAACAACAGGGTCATCTGAATCCCTGAGTGATGGGGGTGCAGCTCACCCGTGCGAGTCTTCGTTGTCATAAATGTACCCCTTCTCCACCGCTGAAATGATGAAAAACACCTACCCCTCGTGCACGCGTAGACTATAATAGGTTGCCGTAGGCCGAGAAAGCGAAGAGTTTGCATTTCAAAACACTAATTCTCACTCGACCTGCCGTCAGGTGTCTGTAGATAGATCAGTAGGGGTGCAAGCCTAATTTTTGGCACCTGGGCGCCCAATATATTTAAAACGGGCCTGGCCAATAAGCACATCTTTCTTTAGAATTACCGAGACATCAATAAATAAATATATATGGACAAATCACACAGATTGTGCTAGCCCCATGGTAAGTTCGAGACTTGTGTTATGGTATACTAACTCAACGATAAATAGAATACTATATAACAAATTCATATAAACATTCAAGACTTAGACCAATCTGAAAAAATATAATCTTCCATCTTTACCTGACCGGGGATCGAACCCAAGACCTATAGAGTGACAGGCTGGCATGATGACCATTAGGTCACAGGAGTTTCCGTTAATGATATAGATTAACGTTAATAACTACCGTTTTAAGACCAATTAAGAATCTGTTTAGTAATAGCTTTTAGATGTTGCTGGGTCCGATGTGTATCAACGGACTTCTAACGAACCTCTCTTCATTAGGTAGCGAGAGGCAGGTGAATATTCAAAACTTAAGGCGGTACCACTGTAAATAAGGTCGTTCTGAACCTTATTTATCTCGCAAAATACTTAAATTAGGAGTTTCAAATCTAAGTAATATGATTTTTGACTACTTCATCTCCAAAAGTGTAAGATGAAAACACGTTTTGATAAAATTTTCTCGATAGAAATATTTTTTGAAAAATGGTCTTCATTCGCAGAGTTTTTGTTATTGTAGCTCAAACAAATGCGACGAATGAAATAATGATTTTTAGACTAAAAGATAGGGTATTAGTAATTCATCAAAATGTAAATATAAAAATACAATTAACCGGTCTGATTTTATATAAAATAGAAATAACGAATTTGGCGCTTATGTTTTTTTCTTTGAGCGACTCGAGACTATACCTATCTCATCATTCACGGGCCAAAACGCCAAGCGCTATCCCTTGCGCGCACTTGATCAGTCTGCGTACGCCTTTGCTGAGCGATGGTACCAAACATTTGAGGCCTCGTCTTAAGCTTAATTATTAAAATAAATAAACACCTATTTAAAATAAAAACTTGTAGCGGGAGCGAGGTGATATGCTCGACCGCCGCACTCTTCCCGCTGGGCAAGCTGTGCTCCTGGGTGCCGTTCGGCTCCGATAATGTTGCGTCGGAGGTTGTATCTATGTCCCAGATCGTTGAAACCTTGTTTGTGTGTTTCAGAATCGTTCAGCGCCATCTTGTGCTGTGGTCTTATAGTTATTGTTATGTCGCCATCTTGAATCATCATCTTCGTGTTAATTTCTGTAGCGAATATACCCTGGCGCCCAATATGGTTCAAACGGGCTTAGCCACCTAGCATAGACTAGAGGTAGACATCTCTAGAATTACGAAAAATAGATTAGTGTTTATAACTACCGTGTTAAGACCAATCAAGGGTCTGTTTAGTAATTGCTTTTAGATGTTGCTTGATTGTAATAAACAGACTTCTAACGAACTTCGCTTCATTAGGTAGTGAGAGGCAGATGAATTACCAAAACTAAAGCTTAATTATTAAAAAAACCTTGTAGCGGGAGCGACGTGATATCTAAACCGCCGCAATGACATGTTTTTAAATCACTAGTATTATGCGCTGATTTAATTAAATACATCAAAAGTATTTGTATAATTTAGATCAATCCTTGAACAAGATCGCCCCCTTGTTAGAATTTGAAACAGATACCTACATATGAAATTTAATAATGATATTTATATTGTATGATATATAAAAGCATTTTTCTTCGATAACTTTGTAATTTTTACGACTAAAACAATAATTCTCACATGACAATATTTATATGTATGTCTCGGAGGTCGCCCCCTTTCTTATTTTTGTTTTAAAGATATAAATATGAAAATATTAAGACTTTTCATCTTTTTTCCTAAACGCCGAATGATTCTACGCAGCCTAATGGCTTACGCAGTAGCGACGTTTTTCGTTCACGCGGCGCCCGCTTAAGATCTTCACGCTGGGCTTGGTGTGCGCCCATGGAACCGTACGGCTCCGACAATGTTTTTTTTTTTTGTTTGAAAGGACTATGTAGCTAGTGAGCTTTCGCTACATAACCGGGCGTTTAGACCGACAATGTTGCGTCGGAGGTTGTATTTATGTCCCAGATCGTTGAAACTTTGTTTGAGCGTTTCAGAATCGTTCAGCGTCATCTTGTGATATGGCTTTATAGTTATTGTTATATCGCCATCTTGACAGTCAAGTCTTCGTGTTCATACTTGTGGCCAATAGAAGTCGCGCAAAATCTAAATCTTTTTGTACATCTTATTGTAGCTGATTTTACCTTTTTACCCAAAAAGAAAAAGAGATGGGAGACAAATGCCTAATCCAACATTTTTTTTTTACTATCCTATTTTGTCCTACTGCTGGGCAAAGGTCTCCCCCATTGTCTTCCATAACTCTCTATCCCGCGCCACATCCGACCATCTGCTTTTGAACTTCTTTATGTCATCACACCAACGTTTCCTAGGCCTACCACGCTTCCTGTAACCCTGCTCAGGAGTCCACTTTGTAGCTGAAGCGGCCCATCGGTCCGGATGCATTCGGACATTTAGTAAAAAAAATATTACTAAACGGAACCCTAAAATGAACTTTTGTAAAACCTCGTAGTAAAACTTTCGCTGCCAGGAATAAAAAAAGTTTTTTTTTACCATGCCTCCAATCACGGCGCTTTGAGCACGCTCATTTTTCGCTGTGATTGATTGCTCGATATTGTCCACTTTGCAACTACGTCATCCAATATCGTCGACAGTAGGGTCACCAAATCATATTTTTCAACCGACTTCAAAAAAAGGAGGAGGTTCTCAATTCGTTTAAATATTAATTTGTATAAAAATCGAAAATTTTAAAAGAGAATATTTCTTTTCCTTTGTACATCAGCTTTCTTCCATCAAAATAATCAAAACTTTTGTTCAGTTTTGCATATATTAAAAATAATAATATGACGTTCAAAAAGATACATGATATCCAAATTTGAATAAAATTATATTTAATTTCATTTCAGAAATCCGGCCTTTGCAGGCAATTTGCAAGTCAAATCACATTTCAAATGATAATATTTATCGGGAATAGTACTTTTCCCGGGATAAAGCGTAGCCTATGTCCTTCTCCGCACTCCAGAGAACTTGTATGCAAAATTTCATGATGATCGGTGCAGTAGTTAGGGCGTGAAAGCGTAACAAACAAACAAACAAATAAACAAACTCACTTTCGCATTTATAATATTAGTAAGGATTATTGTTCAAAAGCTACACACTACTAGCGTTTCGAAACCAACTACTGCAGAGAAGAAAAGCCGATAGAAACTTTTTAACAGTGTTGGTGGGCCGGAGGGCTTTTTAGAGTTCCGTACCCAAAGGGTAAAAACAGGACCCTATTAATATCGCCGTCTGTCTGTCTGTCCGTCTGTCACCAGGCTGTATCTCATGATCCGTGATAGATAGACAGCTGAAATTTTCACAGATAATGTATTTCTGTTGCCGCTATAACAACAAATACTAAAAAGTAGAATGAAATAAATATTTAAGGGGGCTCCCACACAACAAACGTGATTTTTTTGCTTGTTTTTGCTCGATATTGATAACGGCAACTGGTAGACGCTTGAAATATGCACAGAATATTTAGTTATATATTTACTTTATAAATAAATAATTAAATAAAAATAAAATTAAAAGTACGGAACCCTTCGTGTGCGAGTCCGATTCGCACTTGGCCGGCTTTTTTATTTCATTTACACCTTGCATAATCATAGAGCTAATGTGATGGTGAAAATTTATTACTAATAATTTTAGGAGATAGAAACTGATCTTCAGCCAAAGTATGGAAACCCTAAGTGTAAAGCCAATATTGGCGCAGCGCGGCCAATATCAAAGGCCCACGCATCAAGCTACAGTCTGGACGGAAATAGTGCGTCAACAAATTGCTTTTAACAACGTCACCTGAGTTTCCTAGACCTGGATATCTCAATGCCACGCTCTCATTTTGACTATACCTTTTTAGGGTTCCGTAGCCAAATGGCAAAAAACGGAACACGTTTCACGTCATGTTTTTCTGTCCGTTCGTATGTCACAGCCACGTTTTTCCAATACTATAGGAACTATACAGTTGAAACTTGGTAGGTAGATGTATTCTGTGAACAGCATTAAGATTTTCACACAAAAATAAAAAATAACCATAATTTAAAAAAAAAAACAAACCCATACGTGTGGGGATCTATGTAAAATGTATCCCCCCCACCCCTGTAATTTCTAAAATAAGAGAATGATAAAAAAAATATATATATATGATGTACTAAGCTTTTTGACTAGCTCCGTGGCGCAGCGGTCAACACGCCAGACTGCGACACGGAGTGACCGGGTTCGATCCCCGGCCAGTTCAAGATGGAAAATGATCTTTTTCAGATTAGCCTGGGTCTTGGATGTGTATCTATATATGTATTTGTTATAAAATATAGTATCGTTGAGTTAGTATCCCATAACACAAGTCTCGAACTTACTTTGGGGCTAGCTCAATCTGTGTGATTTGTCCGTATAATATATATATATTTATTTTAGTTTTTGACCATATGTAGCCACGGTGATACTTTTGTCGTTCACCTCATTTAGATCTTAAATTGTGCAGGTGGAGAGACGAAATATTTTTATACCAATCATCCAATCATATTATATGTTATTTTATGCCAACAAATTTGTTACCTATTTTTACAGGTATTTGGGCGCGGTTCGAGCTACCAAGGAAGATTGGCGTCAAGGAGGCGGCTATAAACTATGCCAAATTATACAACAGCATGAATGCTGTCATAAAAGTGGACCCCGGGCTCCGACGAGTCACAGCACAGTCGTGGATGTGTCCAGTACAGGAACATGAAAACACTCTACATTCAGTACTACTTTTTAACCGACTTAAAAAAGTAGGAGGTTATTAAATCGGATGATATTTTTTTCTAATATTTTTACCGCATAACTTCGTTATATATGAACCGATTTTAAAAATTATTTTTTATTTGAAAGAGTATGCTCTCAATTTGGTCCCATCCCATTATATTTTCATCAGAATCGGTTCAGTAGTCTGAAGTCTGTTTTTGTCTCAGTTTTTGTGAATTATTTTATTAAAACACCAACAATCAATGTAACATTGACGTCGGCTTTCAAAAACAACTAATCTCCGATGAGATTTGTTAAGCGGCAATAGAAATACAAATCTTAAAAAAAAATATGGAAACTATTGTAATATCGTAAAAAACAAACCATAGCGCGTTTCAATTTTGCCACTAGCGCCATCTAGTGTTAATCATGGAACTTGACTGTCGCCGCTAAGGTAGTATTATTTTCAGGGTCATGTTAAAATAAATATTATGTATGTAGGTATGTAGTTTATGCCTAATTTTTACAATTTCTTTATAACGTTTCTGTAGCTTTTCGATCGATTAATTTTTTTAATACGGTTATTGGCTTAAAGGATCTCAGCGCCATTGAGGTCTACGGCGCTTATGACCATTGTGAGATCGCCCGTGATAAATTTTTCCTTCATATTTTATTATATTCTCTTCCTTATGCATTGGGTTTCATTTTACTATAATTAAAATATATATTTTTAAGGTACAATATAATTATACTAAAATAATACTAATTAACTTATAATACTAAAACTACTTTAAAAATATAATTATTTACAAATTATATAGTCCCTGCAAACCGTCATTCTGCAGCAACGTGCCCAAAAGGCTGGCAGCATTGCCACGTTGGATGGCAATGTTTATCCTTTAAGCACTTAAAAATATGATTATTTACAAATTACATAGTCCCTGTAAACTGTCATTCTGCGGCAACGTGCCCAAAAGTCTGGCAGCATTGCCACATTGGATGGCAATGCTTATCCTTTGAGCTAGGTAATTGCTAGCCTTTTGGTCGCGGTATACCTCGATCAGACTCTTTGACAGAAAGTCAAAGAGACGATGGGCTGATGGACCCCACGGAGCCATTGTTTCTACCCCAAAAGGCTCAAATTAATTTTGGTATCAAAAATTATCGGCTCTGGTATATTTGAAGAAATGCAAATTTTGAACATCGAAAGAACGTTTTTGTTCTAACCCTGGAATTTTGGTTTTGGCTATTCTACATCTTCGTAGCACATTTGTAGATCACGTAGCATCTTCGTAGACCTTTCGTGAATTCCGTAGCATGTTTAATAACCTTGTAGCTATTTTGTAGCCTTCTGTATCTTGCCTTGACGTAAATGTATACTTTGATATTTAGCCAGTGGCGACAACGAAATGTGTTGCGTGATTGTCGTCATAGCTAAAGCCATACAGGAACAATGCTGACAACATTCCCATATAGTGATGTGCCGGAGAGAAATTCTCTGTTCTCATGAATTCCTTCTCACGGAAAATTCCAATAATTCTCGAGAATCCTTACTAATATTATAAATGCGAAAGTCAGTTTGTTTGTTTATTTGTTACGCTTTCACGGTGTAACTACTGAACTGATACATTATGAAATTTTGGATGCAAGTTCTCTGGAGTACGGAGAAGGACAAAGGCTACCTTTTATCCTATCCTTTTATAAAAGTACTATTCCCGAGGAATCAACATTGACGCGGGCGGAGCCGCGGGCGAAAGCTAGTTTCCCAATAATTCCCGAACATGAGAGAAAGAAGAAGAAATTCTTGGGAAAAAATTCCGACCCGTTGCCCGTTCTCGAAAATATTTGAGCAAGGCACAACACTATTCCCATACAAACTGGCCGGGAGGCAGAACTCTTTTGTATGAAAATGACGATTTTTTTTTAAGTTCCCAGCATTGTTTCCATAAGAAAAGTTGTTCATTTTGATGGGCTGAGTCACCCCTTTAAGGGAACGTTGAGGGTACAATTACAAGCTGTAAAGGTGACCGCGGTCTGCTGAGGCGGGAAGGGCTGACATCGGCAAAGTTCAGGTGACCGGGTTATCGTAGTGTCGCTGGTCACTGCCATATGTATCGCTGTTACCGCGACACGAATCGCTGTTACCGCGACACGAATCGCTGTTACCACGACACGAATCGCTGTTACCGCGACACGAATCGCTGTTACCGCGACACGAATCGCTGTTACCACGACACGAATCGCTGTTACCACGACACGAATCGCAGTTACAGCGACAGTTGTCTGCATCGCTGTCGGTGGTCTTTAAACCATAAAAATAAAATAATAATAGTTTTAAAATTTACTACATTAGGCGAGATAAATACTTAATAGGTAAGATAAAAATATAAAATATCATACAAAGCCCTTCAGGCAAGTAGGCGACCAATACTGTTGAAAAGAGTTTCTTTCGGCGTCTTCTTCTCTGCAGTGGTCGGTTCCGAAACGTATAATCCTTACTATCCTTACTAATATTATAAATGCGAAAGTGAGTTTGTTTGTTTGTTTATTTGTTTGTTTGTTTGTTTGTTTGTTTGTTTGTTTGTTTGTTTGTTTGTTTGTTTGTTTGTTTGTTTGTTTGTTTGTTTTTTTGTTACGCTTTCACTTCACGCCGTAACTACTGAACCGATCATCATGAAATTTTGCATACAAGTTCTCTAGAGCGCGGAGAAGGACATAGGCTACCTTTTATCCCGGGAATAAGTGCTATTCCCGAGGGATCAACATTGACGCGGGCGGAGCCGTGGGCGAAAGCTAGTTAATCATAATAACAGAAATTGCCGCGGACGAAGTCGCGGGCAACAGCTAGTTTGAATATAATTTAATAAGTATTATTTAAAATGCCTGACAAGGCCTATTTTCTAAATAAATCTTTGAATCCTAATAGAAATACGGTTTTACTCACGCTTATTCATCTGAAATCGTTACGAAGACCATCATTAGAGTTTCACTCATCACTCTCAACGCACTAAGGGCCTCGCGCGTAAGTAGATTAGATAATTGAACTTAAAACTACTTATACCTTTGGAGATCGCGACACGGATGAAATCTCAAGAAGAAAATGTCGGGTCGGGTGTCGGTTCACACGGCTGTTGGTTTTAACGTGAAACGTCTATATCAGCGAGTCGGTTTTAGAAAGATTGAAAGAAAACCAGATGCCGCGAAGTCAAGGTCTTAACAGCGAGCTGACTATATACGCTAAATATAACGTCACTAAAGTCATGATTCTACGATGAAAAGTTTTGTCCAATTCGTTACAGTACGGTTTTCAGACGTGGCACCCCATATATAGTACTGATTTTGAGGACGTTTCATGTCCAAAAACATTAGCGTATGTCGTTTATTATATTTATCGTAATGGCGATTCTAATTCGTTTTGAATGGCTACCGATTCTTGCCAGTCACTAGTATTTGTACCCTTTTAGACCGAAAATGTTATTAGCATTGAGACTCAACAAAGAAACGGATTGTGAGTAATGATATTTTGGCAGACTCATTTTATTTCAATGTACAATTTGGTTAAGAACTTTATTGTATTATTGAAAGGTATTTTTTTTTGGAAAACATGCCCGTTTGTAATATTATTTTGACCCAGGAATCTAGCCTATCAAATATCTGGTAAGAGGGCCGAAATACAGGAATGTCTATATTTATTTGACATTTGATTGCTGGTAACTAATTATAATATAAATCTCATTGAAATTCCATCTCAAGTAAACAATTTAACAAACATTCCAGATTTCTGTTTATCTTTGATTTCGCTTCACAGGTATTTCAATCTTCGTACTTTTGTCACAGTATAAAAATACCAAGAAGGTTATCTTTTGCTCACACAACAAACATTCGTACCTATCATTTAACCGAAAATTGCTAGAATTTGAGTTACACATACACGCCCGTTACGTTATGCATACACAGCTGCTTAAAATATAAAAAATAACTCTAGTAACCATTCTACGATCCACTAGCACAAAACTAAGTCTTTAATGCTGATTATTTGTTTTTGTAGTAGACGAGATCTTGTTTTTGATATTGATTAATTATTTTCTCCTAAGGTATTCAATATGGTATTTACTTATTTATCCGTTATAAAAAAAATGCCTTTGGCTATTTCTTGTTGTAATTACCGAGAGGGATCAAATGACACTGAACTGAATCTCTATTCAAACATACAGCATGTAAATTTACCCGACATTCCCTTAAGGGGGGAACTCAGTTCATCATCTTTGAACATATTTTCCTATTGAACTATAGAACCAATGCCGAACTTGAAAACATCTACATTTTCATACAAACGGCCGACCCGGCAATAAGCATAAAAAAAAATGAGTTCCCTTTCCCTCGTTCTCTCGAGAAGCTTTCTGTTAATTTTGACGAACTGAATCACCCCTTCAAGGGAATGTAGGTGGAAAATGTATCGCCTGTATAGCGATTTATATTTGGGTCATAGTGTAACATTATTGTTTTTACCAAAGCTATCATACTATAGGTATTCATCTTTTCTATGTTGTGGTATAGGTATATCCATTTAGAATTTACTTAATACTTCATTGTGCTAGTTTTAAAGTGCATAAATGTATTTGTGAACATGATCTACTGGTAACAATTACTATTGCGAAATATGAAAAAACACATTGTATACAGCGTGATTTTGAACCCCTTAGCTATATTGAAATCTGGAAATCAAAATCCCTAATGGCATACAGAATTGTAAGAAAAAAGGGCAAAAAACGAAAAAATAAATTTAACCTTTCATAGAAATGCGTCCAGTTGATCGACGACTTTGTATGGGAAACTTAATTTTCTTTTTACCTTTTTTCTTGCCATTTCGAATTCCATTAGGGATTCTTATTCCCAGATTTAAATATAGCTACGTTGTATGTTCATTATAGAATCACGGTTTTACTCACGTTTTATTTGTCGGATTCACCGACTAGTTCGGTCTGTTACGAAGACCATCATTAGGGCGAGTGTTAAGGGTGGCTTGGCAACACGACGGTTTCGCTTCCCTCGAAGTACTGAGGGACACATCACACGTTGCCCGCCGCGCCACTGTCTGCAATGTCTGGTGGAAGAGGTGCCTAAATTTCGGCGGATGTTGCCTGTGGTGTATCGGCCCATCAGACAATATGAGAGTTTGCTGTCTTTCCAAGCCTTGCGCTCACAGGCATCGCCCAAAGCCGAAGCCCGTCCCTCCTGGGGGCCCTTTGGTGATGTCTATAAAGGCTGAGGGAACTCTGCCTCAAACGCCCGGTGAAGGAACAAAAGCTCACTTAGAGTTAGCTACATAGACAATAAAAAAAAAATGGTGTGTCTTCATCGTTAGTATGATGCGAGCTGACCATGTCGATACCTCTTACATTGATATAGAGTTCATTCTTCATTGTATATGTTGGTGTAACATAATCATTTTTATCAAAGATATTATCATTCTGAACTAATATTTGCTATGTTATGATATAGCCTTCTAGAATTTAATATTCCGCCTTGTGCTAGTTGTGAAGTGCACTACAAGTACATAGAGTATTGCTTCATTCCAGGAACTCATCGATTCTCTTGTATTCATGAGGATGCTCCCACAGGAATGGCGGCTTTGAAAAGGAATGGCGACTGAAAGCTGAAAAGCTACATCTCTATATTAAACACATCCTTTTATATGTTCTGAGAATAAAATATGATTTTCTGAATTTACAGAGAAATTTCAATGCATTATAAGTTTTGGAAGGCACGTGAAGCTGTTGGTCCCGGCTGCCATCTGGTAGTCGTTAACCACGTCAGAGGCCGAGAGGCGGTTCCGAAAAACTCTGACACCAGGGTGTGCATGGTCGTTTGACCGTGTCACCTATACGAAATGATGATGATGTGAAAGTTCTTTGGGACAGGTAGTAATTTTATCATCGGTGCATGGGTGCGTTTAAAGCTTTGACGACCTGTGGCCTAGTGAACATCATGCTATGCATGCGGTCAGGGCTAGATGGAAAATTATCTTTTTCAGATTGACCTTGGTCTTGAATGTTTATCTATTCCTTTATACACGCTGACTGGTAAATCACGTTACATAGATATTGAAAGGGGGCGAGCAGTCAGCACTTGATTCTCGTTCCAAATTATTAAAAAATAGAGACTTAAAAGTTGATCAAATTATCGAATAAAAACAAGAAGTGTGGACACTAATCAAAGCCTCCGTGGTCCAATGGTTAAGGCGTTTGCCTGTTGACTAGAGGGTCGTGGGTTTGATTCCCACCGGAAACATACTTTGTTTAGTTGTTTCCAGTTTGGTTAGGACATTGCAGGCTTGAATCACCTGATTGTCTGTTAATAAAGATGATTCCGTGCTTCGGAAGGCACGTTAAGCCGGTGGTCTCAGCTACCATCTGGTGGTCGTTAAAGGAACCACGTCAGAGGCCGAGAGGCGGTTTCGAAGAACTTTGACACCAGGGTGTGCTTGGTCGATTGACCGTGACACCTACTCAAAATGATGATCATGATGATGATGATGACTAATCAAAGCGCGCGTACCTGTTAACTTGGCGGCCGCAGGGCCGTCTAGCTGAATGCGCGTAGCGAGCGCATTGTTTCCAAACATTTCGAGACATTGTGGACTAATTCAATAAAATTTTCCTTTGAAATTAATTCAAAGGTTTATTTAAAAAAATAGGCCTTTAATTCACATTTTAAACAATTCTAATTAAATATATTTTTAGTAAATTATATTCAAATTATTAATTATTGTTCAAATGCTACAAATACTAGCGTTTCGGAACCGACCACTGCAATAGAAGAAGACGCCGAAAGAAACTCTTTTCAACAGTATTGGTCGCCTACTTGCCTGAAGGGCTTTATATGATTTTTTATAATTTTTCTTTTTTTTCAGATTTCATGTTATATAGAAGTTTAGTAGTTGACCGAGCGAGCGAAGCGAGCTCGGTATCTACTCCGTGGAAGCGAGCGAAGCGTCTCAGTTTCCACTGGCCCAAAATTCTTTTGTCCCGTCTGTCTGTCTGTTCTCGCCTACAGGTCGCATTTCTCAACCGATTCTCATGAAATTTTCGGAGCAGGTTCGGTAATTATACAGAATTTTTTTGTCGAGCCAGTTTTTCGAAATTTAAAAAAATGGCGGATATATGTGGGTCCGAAACTTAAAAAAACTCATAGGACAGCTATTTGAAATAAAATTCTAAAATGTCATTAAACTTTTTCGTTATTCTTATTAAGACGATACTTTTTTGTATGAACAACTTTTTTATACGATAAACTTGAACATGTTTAAAGTCAGCAATTTGCCTAAAAGTTGTGTGAAAACGATTTTCTGTACATTTTTTTGTATTAGTGCATTCAGCATGATATCGTAAATACAAATCTATGGTATGTTATGTATGAAAATGGTGCGTAGTAACAGTGACGTCGGCGATACAGAGAAAAATTTTTTTTTTTTACATAAACATACCATGTGCGGTATCAAATAAAAGGGCTTTATGAGTAGATTACACAGAAATTAACTTCATTCCCATATTGCTGAAACCCACAGACTATATGTATTACAAAGTTAAATATAAACTAAAATGAAAGAAGTTGAAGTACGTGAAGTGGGAGAGGGAGTAAAATTGAACAAGTTTCCCTAAGGAACATATATCGAAATATGAAAAATATTTTCTGGCTTAAAGCATGATACTACGAACATGACTGAAAACATTGAATAAACTTAGAATCCTGAAATAAATTAAAAATAAATAAAAAGAATTCACATGCTATCCTGTGACTTGAACCCGGGCCTTATAGGTGCCGGCCACTTCTTTACGTAAAGTTCGCATGTTTGTCAGCCATAGCAGTTAAAATTAACGTCCTATTAAAAATTTGACCAATTGGTAACAATTATCAAACCGGGTACATAAACTTTGCCTCCCATTCACCCAAGCCAAGTTCGCTATTTCGATATTTCCGATCTTGATCACTCCAACTTAGTTAATGTGTACAAAAGCGTACTAAACATGGTGCTCAAGGGCCGTGTTTCCATACAAGAGTAGTCCCCTGATTCCTCGTCGGATAGTACCAATAGAGCAATGATTTTTTTTACAAAAAAAAAATCCGTATGTTGAATTTGTTTTCATAATTGATTTATTTAAAGAGATATGAACCTTCAAAAACATGAAAAATTTGTATGAATTTCCGTTGTGTTCAATCAAGAAAACAAATATGGGCAATTACATAAGAAAAAGAAAACACAGAAACACACCCATAGCTTATTTTAAATTTTAATGTAAAAAGAAATAAAATCGGTTAAGTTTTGGAGAAGAAATCAGAGGACTACGAAGCGTTAATTTTGTGTACTTTTTATAGGTATTTTCCGGCCGAGATGCAGTTATCTCTATCGCACTCTGCGGGGTTTGTTTGGGATATTATAAATACCTATTTTTCAAATCTCTCGAGGTTAGTGTTTCCTCTTAAAAAAGGGTCTGGTCGGTCTCCTGGTAAGAGGAATGTAGGTTTAAATTTTCCGTTACTTCTGGTACCTAATTAAGAGCAGCGTGGATTGGGAAATAGTAACTGAAGAATATCATCCTTTAGTCAATTAGCATAACAGTAACAGATATATTTTAAAGCACTGGAGGGCAAATGTGGATGTTGGTTGTAAGAGCTCGCGAGGTCTACTGTTCTCGCAGAACCACTAGTTTTATATTATTTGACATTACGTGTAAACCATAGAGATAAGATAATATTATGTAAACCATAGAGATAAGATAATCCTGACGGTGTAAACATTATTTATTATGTGCTTTAGTATGACACGTCATTTACCATTCAGCCTGTGTATACAGCGTGTAACTTAACCAAATTTTGACGGACTGAGTCACCCCTTCGCGGGAACGTCGTTGGTAAGTACACATTGTATTTATTTTTAAAAAAACATAGGCTATAGAATACTTTCAAAAAAGATAGGGATCCGTATGAAAACATCGATATTGTAACCCAAGACGTGAAAAAAAATACCAAAAACATTTAAATACCTATATCTACTCGTGCGAAGCCGGGGCAGGGCCACTAGTTTAGGATAAACCTAAATTTCATAGTATTCCAATTATTGAAAATAAGTTTAAGAAATAGATAAAGATCCGTTTATAGGATACATATATCCGCCATTGTATGTTTACTTCTCGTATATACCTACTCTGTTTTATATTCTGTGTTGTTTTTTTTCGTACAATAAAGATATTACAAAAAAACCGGCCAAGTGCTAGTCGAACTCGCGCACGAAGGGTTCCGTACATGTATAATAAGTTTAAAATTATTTTTATTATATGATGTACGTAACTAAAAATTTATGCCTTTCGCAATTTTTTCTTTATCTGTGCTATGACGTTGCTTCGTACCAAATTTCATGTTCCTTAGTTCACGGGAAGTACCCTGTAGGTTTTGATTCTTGCGAATGTCGAAAATTCGGGACAGAAGTTTAATTTTTTCACAGCTCTAAGGGACCTAGAGTTTTTGATATGAATTTCAGCTTGATACCTCCACCCGTTCCTAACAAAAAGGGTCTTGACAAATAGACAGACGGACAACAAAATAATCCTATAAGGGTTCCGTTTTTTCCTTTTGAGGTACGGAACCCAAAAAGGTGTTGGAAAACATTAACTTCCTCGGAACTAGGTATCTCGTGTAAATTGCTACGTCTGTACAATTTTCCGCAACAGCGAGATGCAATTTATCTTACGTGGAGATAGAGCTTTGCTATAAATTACTGCTCGATTGTATTTAAACTCGACGTAAACAGGTCTTTTTGGAATAATAGACGTTTAAGTGATGAGAGTACCTGCAAATCCAGATATTTAGGTCCCACGTGATCAACAAAATCAACCCGTTAAAATAGTAGATTGTGATACAAGGGGCTAATATAATACTTTTTGGTGATGGCAGTATATACCTGAGTGAAACGAGGAATTCAGAGTAAAAGGATTACGTTAAAATAACAAAAAAACAACAGTTTAAATTACAAAAAAACAACAGTTAAAATTACAAAAAAAGTGTATACGTGCCATATGCTGTGCTGGTTATTGTGATAGCTGTAAACCTTTATTTGTAAAACATAACATACTTCCACTTCCATACACATAAAAGAGGCTTATTGTTTTGTAAAACAGCATCCTCACTACTTTAAAAAACATACAGAAGTGTCAGTCAAAGAGCAAAGAACAAATAATTTGCATAAACTGTATAAACCGCGCTGCTATAAGTACATTTACTCCAAAAATGCTTATAACATGTGTATTGAGCTATATAATAAGATTCCATTGCAAATGAGAAAATTGGATGGAAAGCAGTTTAAACGAACAATAACAAATTGGCTGAATGAAAGGTGTTTTTATAGTGTTCAAGAATATTTTAACTTTAAATAGCATTGTCATATAGATTTTTTTTTGGCAATAAATTATTTGATTTATATGGAAATATACTAAGTAAGACATTAATACAATTTGCACGCCCAAAAAGGCTTGAATACTTTACCATTTTAATAATATTAAGATCTTTATGTATTTCTTGTATTCATGCAAATCTCAGAACAATATTAGTTATTGTTCTGAGATGCAAATAAACCATTAAATGATTGATTAGTTCCGAGATGTCACATTCAGTTTTTCATCTCCCTCTATGAGAAAAACAAATTTAATTCTATGACTAAGTTAACTCTAATATTTTAACATGAAATAGATATGATAATACATCATAAAATACTACCAGTTCTTTAGATTTTCTCTTTAAATAATATGACTGGCCAGTGAAACTGTTTCAAAATATGATTCGACCTTTTGAGTCACGGAAATTTTCGGAGCAATATTTGTGTTCGCAATTTTATAATCTTTTTAGTCCCTTGGGAATAAAAACTTTGAGACTACATTTTAGACCCTGTTTTCGGGCAACCGTGCTTTGTTTTTTGAATTGATGAGATAAAAATTAGATATCATTATACTAGATAATACCTAGGTAGTAAAATTGAAAAAGTCCAAAAAATATATTTATTATACCAATTTCTCATGGATCCACGGTAATTTCTAAAAATACCCTTACTTCATTCGACAGTTTGAAACGAATATCATCATGCGTCGCCTTCAGTTCATTTTCTATACGCTTCATGACTTGCCGTAACATAGGCTTAAAACTAGTATCAGATTTAGTCTGCCATTCATAAAAATTACTCATAAACGTATGGAATGGATCAGGCTTGTATTTGCTGTAAACATAATCCATATCCGATAGTATAGTATTAACTAATTTTGTGTCAAAACCTCCACTAACCCCTATAGCAGTACTCTCTGTGTGTAATCTAGCGTCTACTGACTTCTGAACTGATAAAAGAACATCTTTGGCATCAACTGTATCTGTGGTAGATATGTCATGTAACACAGATTGGAACTCATTCGCTGTTTCTTCTCTTAGATTCGCATAAAACTCAGTCTCTTCAAGCGCTTCTCCAACCGCTTTAACAAACTCTTTAGTCTTCATCTCATCAAAGTCTTTGAAAGATTTCAATAAAATGTTCAAAGCCCTCGTACATTCGACGTATTTGAGACAGACGCCGTGAATATTACACAGCTTATTTAAGTACCTTTCTTCAACAGCAATTATAGCGAGTATTAACTTTTGATCTAATTTCTTTCTGACACTAATAATATCTTCAGTTTTGCCTTCAAGATTATAGTTTATAAAAATATGAGCCCTGTTTTGCACTTTTGAGCTCAGTTTTTTTAAAATGCCCGTCCATATTTGTTGCTCGTTGTCGTCGTTGATCCTATTACTGGCTATTTTAAAAACTGGTTTGATTTCTTTTAATGCTTTTGTGAACTCCGCTCCAAATATAATGTCTGCCTCCTGTTTTACAGACTTATCTGCATTAGTTACAGCATCAAAGATGCTTTCTACCGCTTTGCCAAGCATAATAACGTATTCGTCTACAAACACTTTGAGGTTTTTGGAGCAAAATGCGAAATTCTCACAAAGCTTTGCTGATTTCGTTGCCTCGGTATAGTAGTCCAGTTCTGTGGGCATGACACGTCTGCCGTCGGGCATAAGCAAGCCTCCTCCTACGTATCTCGTTAGCATTTCCATCACTTCTTTGCCGAGGGTCAAGGATCCTTGCATGTTCACACTGACTGCGTCGCATAGCCGCGATGATGCTAAAAATAAAGATGCCTTTATAGGATTTTTTTGGATTGAATCCTTCGTTAAGGTAGTTACCTGAATTTGGCACAAAAAGAAGGTAATCATGGTCATCAACGGAGGAAAATTAGCGTCATTGTACATATCACATGCCACAATTAGCAAAACCTATGTTATTTAACAAAACACACAGTCAGGGACATAGATACCTGACCAGACCCTCTACCTATATCTTGAATTTTCTCTTAAACTATAAATAATATTAACATGAAAATTTATTAAAATTGAAAATACGTTAACCTAAGGGACGTGGGTTCGAATCCTACCTGTGGCCGAGTTCTTTTTCATCACATATTTTCAATTTTAATAATATACCGAGCATTGTAATGCTATTTCAAAATCAATTTAAATGAAAATTTATATTAAGAAAGACTTCATTAAAATCTTTTTGTATATACATTTTTATGTTATTATTATTTATAGTTTAAGAGAAAATTTAAGATTTATGTAGAGGGTCTGGTCAGGTATCTCTGTCCCTGACTGCTGCATGAGAGTGGAATAGGCTAGTTTCCTGGGTCGTAATAATAACATACCAATTAGACCGTCAGTTAGAAATTCAAAAAATATTGGACACGTATTTTTTCTTTTGTCAATCAAACAATAAATAATAAAGATAACGCGCGTCAAAGTTCAGGAGTGGGGGCTCGTGACGTCAAAGTTTGCTAAAAATTGTAGCAAACTATGACGTCACACGGAACTTCAAAGGGCTATATCTTTATCATGTTTTGTTTAATCGACAAAGAAAAAAATACGTGTCCAATATTTTTTGAATATCTAACTGACGGTCTAATTATATTTTTTTAGGAAACTAGCATTTGCGTTTCTATGTTTCAAAAGTCTGCAGTCTGTGAACATGCCTTAGACAAACCCAACCACTACATGCGTTTTGATAATCCTCAAGTCCTTGCAAAAGAAAACAAATACATTTCAAGAATGCTTCGTGAGGCTATTGAAATTTAAAAAAACATCCTAATTTCAATAGAGAGGATAGTTGGCAGTTACCACCAGCTTGGGATCCGGTCATCAATTTAATAAAATCTCAAGCTCCTCACAAGACTGAAACTGATAACTGATGAAAAAAAAAAAAAAAGACTGCAAGCGCTTCAGACACCGTGAGCCAATACTGCGTACATCCGGAACGTTATCAATAAATATTGTAGGCGGTAGTTTTGTATAGTTCTTATAACATATAGACAATTGTCAACTTAGTCTACCTGCGACCATGAAAACTGTAAAGTTTTCGAAACGGTGTAAAAATAATGTAATATACACGATAATACCGTATTAAAGTGATTTTATTTAAACTTGTAAGCTTCCTTTGCATTGAATATGAAAAATGATCTTTTTCAGATTGGCCTGGGTCTCCGATATCTATTTAAATAAGTATTTGTTATAAAATATAGTTTCGTTAAGTTAGTATCCCATAACACAAGTCTTGAACTTAGGTACTTTGGGGCTAGCTCAATCTGTGTGATTTGTCCGTGTATATTTATTTGTACCATTTCGTTCTAAACACAATGAATATTTATTCATGGCTAACTAGACACTAGCTAATCAGCCTCTGAAAGAAGTTTGATGGCCACATAAAAAAAATCGGCCAAGTGCAAGTCGGACTCGCGCACGAAGTTTTCCGTACCGTTATCTCTAAAAACGGGTAAAAATCCTGTTTGTCGTATGGGAACCCCCTTTAATATTAATTTTATTTTTATTTTATTATTTATTTTTAGAGTGGATACCTATAGGTATAATTAAATAGGTATTCTGTTAATATTTCAAGCGTCTTCCTGTTGCCGTTATCAATATCAAACAAAAACAAGCAAAAAATCACGTTTGTTGTATGGGAACCCCCTTAAATATTTATTTTATTCATTTTTTTAGTATTTGTTGTTATAGCGGCAATAGAAATACATCATCTATGAAAATTTCAACTGTTTAACTATCACGGCTCATGAGATACAGCCTGGTGACAGACAGACAGCGGAGCGATATTAATAGGGTCCCGTTTTTACCCTTTGGGTACGGAACCGTAAAAAATACAGGAAAACATAATGGTTAAAAGAAGGCTCAGATTAGAAATAGCGAGAGACGCATTTTTTTTAATCTATGAGAAATAGCACCTTGAAAATATGTGTATTGTTTCTAAAGAATACCAAAATAGGTACCTATATAGGTATTTAATGAAAATTTAAAACAATTTAAATAAAGAACATTACCGAAAATAGCAAAGAAACAAATTTCAAACGCATTTCGTCGGAAAACATTTACCATGATTCCTCACTACACTTTACGAGCAATAACAAATAAGACCATAGCTATAAACAACTTTTATAGTTTTAATTTTATAGAACACATCATACGACTTTCGGTCTCCGGTTACGTATGACTGTTTGTACTTGAAAATGGCAATAACGTGGAAAGCGAATAACATAAAATTCAAAGATAACTTTGTAATATACGGCTTTGTTATGTTAGGTTGGTCACACAAAGTGACTGTACTAGATTCAGATTTTTTATTATATAAAGGTGTTGCATTCCTAATAGTTTTAAGATGCAAGTGATGCCTAGCAAGGGCACTGCAAACAGATCACGTGGTTGGCACTTTACTTAAACTGTTTTCAATATACCTACAACAATAATGTTGTACACAACAATAGTGTTAAAACATTATTAAAATAAGAAAATAAATACAAGTAGGTTAGAAAAGTGCTAATAAATAAATTCAAATTTATATTGCATTTTTTAGCCTTTTGCGTAGAGAAATGAAATCTATTCAATTTTCTATCAGATAAACTGGGGGGAGAGAGATGGATATAACCGTGCCCCAAAGAACTTAGCCTATAATTTGGAAAGGGTTTGATGTACAGATTCAAAAATACGTTTAAACATTAGATAATTTATTGAGCGACACATACAGTATGGCTATAAATTAAAATAAATTAATAAAAAGTCTTTATAAAAAAAATGGAAAAGCGCGGTAATTTCACACTGGTTGGATAATATCGTGCCGAGGTTTGATAAAACCGCGCTCAGTATAATATCGTTTATTCACTTCTCTTTCTTCTGCACAGATTTATCTATCTAAAACAAGTATTTGTGGTCTAGTGGTTGAGGCGTTAATTTTTTATTATACTTTGTTTAGTTGCTTCCAGTTTGGTTAGGACATAGCAGGCTTGAATCACCTGATTGTCTGATAATGAAGATGATTCCGTGCTTCGGAAGGCACGTTAAGCCGTTGGTCCAGGCTGCCATCTGGTAGTCGTTAAAGGAACCACGTCAGAGGCCGAGAGGCGGTTCCGATGAACTCTGACACCAGGGTGTGCATGGTCGATTGACCGTGACACCTACACGAAATGATGATGACGATCTATCTAAAAAAAAACAAGAAATCTATTAATTTATAGCTTACAATTTCGCGCCCCATATAATAATACAGCGCCGTAGGCGCGGAATTGATAAACTCGATCATTTAATTTTATAATTTTCAAAATAATATAGTAAACTGAACTGTGTATTTAAATCCATTTGGGCAATAATTCTACAATATGTAAGCATTAGAATATAAGGAAACAATATGTTATAATATAAATACAGAATAGTTTACCTCTTGTCAAAAATAGCCGCGAAATTATAAGGAAAGCAGGTAAAATCTTGCATGACGCCGTGTCACTCCATCGCCCCTCGAAGAAAACTGGCGATGCACACGAGGAGGAGTAGGCGCCTGGATAGCGCCACGAGCGTTTGCCCTCCTGGGGGCCCTTTGGTAATGTTGTCTATAAAGGTTGAAGGCACTGTGCTCTCGCCTCAGCGGCCCATCAGGCAATATGAGAGTTTGCTGTCTCTCCAAGCCTTGCGCACACAGGCAACGCCCAAAGCCGAGGTCCGTCCCTCCTGGGGGCCCTTTGGTGATGTTGTCTAAAAAGGTTGAGGGCACTCTGCCCTCGCCTCAAACGCCCGGTGAAGTAGCGAAAGCTCACTTGGAGCTAGCTACACAGTCATTTCCAAAAAAAAAAAAGCTCTCGCCTCAACGCCTGGGGAAGTAGCGAAAGCTCACTTGGAGCTAGCTACATAGTTATTAATTTATAAGTGTTTATTGAATGATGGTTTTTTTATGGTTTTGAAATTATTGGGGACTACTTAGCTTTCGCCCGCGGCTCCGCCCGCGTCAATGTCGATCCCTCGGGAATAGTACTTTTTCCCGGGATAAAAGCTTCTCCGCACTCCAGAGAACTTGTATGCAAAATTTCATGATGATCGGTTCAGTATTTACGGCGTGAAAGCGTAACAAACAAACAAACTCACTTTCGCATTTATAATATTACTAGCTGTTTCCCGCGACTTCGTCCGCGGCAATTTTTGTTATGATTAATTAGTATAGATGAATAACTTTTCCCCGTTTTCAAAACATTTTTGATTGATGCTTTGCTCCTATTGGTCGCAGCGTGCCTCAATAAATGGACTATCCAACACAAAAAGAATTTTCCAATTTGAACCAGTAGTTCCTGAGATTAGCGCGTTCAAACAAACAAGCAAACAAACAAACTCTTCAGCTTTATAATATGGTTGTACATTTTTATATCGATATGGTGTGGGCTAGACGAAAATAATTTCAATTTAGTAGACGGTAATATCAATTTGTCTCTATTATTCGTTAAGTTTCCTTGTGACCAAAAAAGAAACCATAATATTTTATACCTATACTTCATAGAAGAATGAAGTCACACATTTTTTTTTTTAAATCTATGCTTTACTCATTCTGTGCTGAACCTAGATTGTTCTGAGTGCCGAACTCAGAACAAGGACTCCTTGTTCTGAGGTGCCGAACGGTGCATAAGACATTAAAATTTACAAGTACAAGTTTAGTGCACCAAGTATCTTTGGCACCAAGTTGTCCACAGCACAGTATCGCCATCTAGTTCATGTTTTGTAAAACAGATACTTCAATTAACACTAACGCCATCTAGTATGTCAAACGGATAAAAGTTCATACCCCAGCCACAACAGTTGGGCTTGAACCTTGGCTTTTACCACTGCGGCACTGCAACCGTCCAAATGAATGACGTCACCCATTCATTTTCCATTAAAAACAGGTTTGGGTGCTTTTGGGTGCTTTGTACAACGCTCTCACGGTCGTGCAATTCCGGTGGACTTTACGGTGGTAAAAGTCCACCGAAACTGCACGACTTACATGTTAGTAAATTATATACACTGAATAGCTAATGAAAGAAAACGGCAAGCAACCAACTTCGGAAGTTTGTCCGATTAAATATAAATATTAATATGTTGAATGAAACTCATTAAATTACGAAGTGTATGAACTTTTTATCCGACTTAAATAAAGGAGGAGGTTCTCATTTCGGTTGCGATTTTTGAAATATTTGTTACTTCTTAACTCTTATTTGTATCGGTATATTATAATATTGGTCTCATATACATTTCATCAAAGTTGGTTCTCTGGATATGTTGTTTTTTAGTATTCCGTACCCAAACCAGACTTTTTTGTGGATAATGTTAATTCTTTAAATATTGAATCCATTATCAGTCATTATAAGTTTTCACAGTGCAAGTAAGTCCGTATAAAAAAATCACCTATGTTGCAATTTTTATAGGGATCACTTATTACAATAGTATGCATGATGCTGGATATAATGTACATGCGGATGTGAGGATTTAAAAAAATATTTCTAATTACGTAGGCGGCCCTTAAAATTTAAAGCCATTTTATTATGATATCATACCCGTGAAGTGTGAACGCAATATTTACCATAGCATAAAAAATATGACTGCAATGTTTATTAATTGAGATATTTATAACGTCGCAGTCATATTTTTTGGTAGTTTTTAGATTATTTATGCTATTTTGTTCATGTCACGAATACGTGCACGTGCCTATTTTTGAGAGGTCTTTAAGATATAGTACCAAGCATACGTATGTATATGCATATCCTCTATGATTAATACAATACATTACGAGCATGTTATAAGAATACGTAGTTTCGTTCTTTGTCTACATTCCACCCGAGGATATACGACTTGACGTTGTCGTTCGTTCAGTGTGCGGCACCGCATTGTTAAAAACCAAAGTAAAGGCTTTTGAATCAGAAAGGAAAACAAATGAAGACTGGCAACACCCATCCATAACCATAAACGACGGAACTATCCTTCAAAGTGACGTTTCCGACTTCCATCTTTTTATTTCGGCCATTTACGCCGAAAGTTCTGTGTTCTGTTTCGGACACGAATCTTTTCGTGGCCGATAGATCAGTGATCTAAAATCTAAGCAAGATGGTGCAGAAGAAGGTAAAAACCATGTGCGTTTTGTAAATCAATATATTTTTGTGTGAAGATGTGAAAAACTTGTGAACTTTCATTGGTACATGTTTTGTCTCATAACTGTTTTTGGCCTGTTTACGGTTGTATTTACTACGTTGTGATTAGTGTATTTGCAGTCATGCTATAACAAATTGGTCTCATTTATATTTATTTGCCACTGCATTAGATTTCAGCGGTAAAATTAGACATAAATCATCATAACCTCAAATCGAGTCCATGATGTTAAAACCAGACTGAAGTGTTGTGATTACTTACTAAGTATCACTAAGATCTTTTATATTCGGTACGACACGACCCTTATAAAGTTCCGAGTAGCTACTATATTGTAAATTATCTTCTTTTTCAGCCTAAGAAGAAGGTAGGAAAGAAGGTAGCGGCCGCTCCTTTGGTCGTCAAGAAAGTAGAACCCAAAAAGGTTGTAAACCCTCTTTTCGAGAAGAGGACAAAGAACTTCGCTATTGGTACGTATATTTTCAAATTATTTATTGTTTACATGTGGATATTGGTACTATAACCAAAGATGTTGTGTGTACATGTGCAACTATATTATAGAAACAGTTTGACTTTGGACCTAAATGATGTAAAAATTATACTGAATGACCATGTGGTTGACAAATATACGAGCTTTTTAACACTGATATGGTTTTTTCAAACTGATTATTTTACCAAGAAGTGTAGACATACAATAACAGCCAGTCTACATTTTCTGGCTTTACAGCCAGTAACCTGACTACAAACATTGTTTTTTACTTGGGCTGGTAGTGCACCCACCTTTATGCTTATTTAGCATCTTAGTTTTACATTGAGTGTGCAAAATGTTTATGATGGAATTGAAATGACTTTATGTTGCCTAAACTTGTTTCGAATCACCAAGAACAAAATGTATTGTCAGACATGATAGATGTCATGTCTGACGAAGACGAAGAAGCCAGACTAGATTGTCTGGCTTCTTCCTGTAAGCCTGTAAAATAAAAAGATACAATTTTGAGTCTTTCTCAATCTTTATTACCAAAAGCGTTACTTAGGTGTAGAATAGTACCAACATAAGTTGTATTTATGTATGTTATATACAAATTAACTAACCAAACCCATTGTCAGGCCAGGACATCCAGCCAACCCGTGATCTGTCCCGTTTCGTGAGATGGCCCAAGTACATCCGAATCCAGAGGCAGAAGGCGGTGCTCCAGCGCCGTCTCAAGGTGCCCCCGCCGATCAACCAGTTCACCCAGACACTTGACAAGACCACAGGTACACAATGTTAATATTAACCCATCTAGGCTGTTTAGTACATAGTTTCCTTAAGACCCGGAGGACATTTTATAATGTCATGCAGTTTTTGAGAGGCAAGCAAGTGTTAGAACATGTTTGTTCTATTAACCCATTCAAAGCCACAAATTGAGTTGTTTTTTAAGGCATTCACAATACATTTTTGGATGACCTGACTAAGGTTGCAGGAAGATGCTGGATGCAAGCCACTCCGGTCGTATTGGAAATCCTTGGGGGAGGCCTATGTCCAGCAGTGGACTTCTTGCGGCTGATATGATGATGATGATGAATACATTTTTAAACAAGGGTATGAAACATGGGAAGTAACTAAGGAATTTCCAAGTTCAGATTTTTATACAAGCAGGATTTTTCTTAAATAATGTGACAAATTCATTGCTAAATAATGTATATTATTGATAGTGTCAAGTGAATCTTGGCAGTTTAACATTTGCACGCCAGCGCTTGTCTACGTTACTTCACGCCTGACGCCAGGCTAGTACAAATTGTAATAATTTTAGTTGTAAATGGCATCTCAGTCACTAACTTAAATAAAAATAGTCAATCATATGAAAACAGCAATGTATTTTAAACTATCAAAACATTGTACACTAAGCAAATGGCCGGCTGGATGTGGCTTTGTATTATGGGGATGAAATACTTTTAACATTTGACAAACAAGACTTCATATGATGAATTACAAATGCAACAATGAATCACTATGATTATCAACAAAATATACGAGCTTTTTAACTCTGATTACCTACCATCAATATTACGTAAATATCCTGTCACTATGTCATAGTAACAAGTATTAAATATTGTATTTCAGCTAAGGGTCTGTTCAAGATCTTGGAGAAATACACACCAGAGACTGAAGCAGCCAGGAAAGAAAGGCTAAGGAAAGCTGCTGAAGCCAAGGTATTATATTATTTCTCTTACCTTTTATTTAGTAATAAATATTTATTTTTCCTTTATGTCACTATGAATGAAGCAACAACTTAATGTAACTGGATCATCAATAAATCTCGTCTGTATGTACAGGCTAATTTTGGAAACTACTAGAGCGAATTTGATGTAGTTTTCATTAATGTGCTAAGAATTTGCCTGGACACGTTGTGTATTATACCCACCAGGATAATTGGGGTGGGTTGCTAATTTAACAATGTTTACGACTATAATGATTACATTGATGTGATTATCATGCGGAGAACCGGGGCTCCTAGGTGGGCCTTGCCCTGCACAATGGATTATGGGAGGTCCATCGTACGGCGTACGGCGGTAACTGCTATCACTAGCAGTCACTGTGCGAGCCTTTAATTAAACTACTGAACCAATTGTGATGAAATATAAATGAGACTAACCGAGTTTCAAACAAAAAAAGATTTTTAGATTGGTTCATAAATAATGGTACTGAGGAAACAAACAAAAAAATATGAATTGATAACCTCTTTTTTAAGTAGGTTAACAAAGAACAATGCTTTAAATTCACAGTCCCCTTCAACAACACCCTAATTTTAAATGATGCATAACATACAGTTCTGAATGCCATGAGGACCCTTTCCACCAAGATCTCTGATTGACCTCTATGCCCATTTACCATTTCTTCAATCTAGAACATTCTACAGCCCCCTCCCTGTTGCAGGTAGCAAAGAAGGAGGAGCCCCCAGCGAAGAGGCCAAACACCCTCCGTGCTGGCACCAACACAGTCACCAAACTGGTCGAGAAGAAAAAGGCACAGTTGGTCGTCATCGCCCATGACGTTGACCCTATTGAGGTATGGTTTTTCTTTTATGACTAATTAAAAATATTGTTATGGTTTGTTTTGTATATAGTAAGTTCGGTTATGTACTTGCGCCGATATGCGCCCGTAGCTAATATCTGAGTTTGCATTGGAGTGTTTTAATTTTACAGCATAAATCCCGGAGTAAGTTACTGCTTTGAGATTGATATTAACGCGAGCGGAGCCACGAACGTTTGTTCTATGATAATTAGTTCAGTAGTTACGGCGTGGAGGCGTAACAAACAAATAAACTCACTTTATTGTAATTTTATAAAAATAATGAAATTTTGCACATTTTGCGAAAGGGACGTTTTGCGAAAGGGATGTTTTGCGAAAGGGACATTTTGCGACTAGTAATTTTGCGACGAAGCGCATAAATGGAGCTAACATGTTGGATCAAAATTGGACCCCTGAACTTAACTCTCAATAGTGGATCCGTGGCCGTGAGCCAAGGTTGCCGTTAGAAGTTCAGTTGAGGGATAAGCGCATATTAAACCATTCTAAATTCAGTCACTGAAGAGAGGGACGACGCAATACGTGCGATACGATTGGAGAAATCTCGTATAGTGTCTAAAGAATAGCGGCGTCCTTCTCATCGGATCCGATATTCAGGATGGTATAATACTCCGGACTTAGTTTGCGTCGGAGTGTACTAATAGGCTAGTTTCCTAAAAAATATAATAGTCCGTCAGTTAGTAATTACAAAAACATTGGATACGTATTTTTTCTTTTGTCGATTGAATAAAAAATTATACAGATATATATACCTTTTAAAATTTCGGTGTGATCTCAGTTTGCTACACTTTTTAGCAAACTTTGACGTCACAAGCTCATGAATTTTGACGCGCTTTATCTTTTCCATTTATTGTTTAATTGACGAAAGAAAAAATACGTGTTCAATATTTTTTGATTATCTAACTGACGGACTTATTGTAATGTTATTATTTTGACCCAGGAAACTAGCCTATTTTACAGTATAAATGGAGCTAACATGTTGGATCAAAAGTGGACCCCTGAACTTAACTCTCAATAGTGGATCAGTTAGTTTTGATTATAAACTGCAGTGTGAGTTTTTCTATACCTTAAAACATTGTCTGCATACAAACGAAAGTTACTTGACCGGGCAAGCGCGATTGAAGCATCTCTACTGCAGCTTGAACAAAAATTTGTATGTATAGCTGTCCGGCTGTTCTCTAAAGGTTGCATTTCTCAACTGATTTCTGTGAAATTTTGAGTGGGTTCAATAATTACATAGAATTTTGTCAATTCAGTTTTTTAAAAAATGTAAATTGCCGGACTTGACACCAAAGACATATCTGCCATTATGGCGTTTAGGACCATTGTAAGTCTGTGATATCACAGACTTACGACTCGGGACTAATAGTTATTCATGTTATAAAATTATTTGGCATAGATTTTAATGGCCCGGGCCAGTTTTTCACAAGATTTCAATTATTCTGTCATATAGTCACCCTATACAACACAAACTTATACTAGTTATTATTTTCTAAAAGCCGGAATTGGAATGTGATAAGATTCAGGACTAATAGTTTTTATGTTATTAAAATATTTAACATAAATTTTTATGGCCCAGGCCAGTTTTTCGCAAGATTTCAAATATTCTGTCATATAGTCACCCTACACAACACCAACTTATTCAAGTTATTATTTTCAATTTAATTCAAAAAGTTCATAGTTAAAGTACCTATAAACCATAAGTAAAAAATAGATAAGTAGTCAATAAATTTGTAGCAGTGATGTTAGAATTTCTTCACCTGAGGCTGTAACAATCATGCACAATTTATTGTACATGATTTACATGCTGCATGAAGACAATTGACTCTGAGCTACATAATAACACAAATAGTATATTGACCTCTTAACCACCAAGCGGGCCAATCGGTCCACATAACAATAGAAAAGCTATTGTCTGCGTTTCTCGCGCTTGATGGGTTAAAATATATAATGTACAATTTGTGCTCGGGTTCGATCCCCAGTTTGGGGATCTCCGTGGCGCAGTGGCACACCAGCCTGCGACACCAGAGTGCCCGTGTTTGGTCCCTGGTCAGGTCATGATGGAAAAAGATCTTTTTCAGCTTGACCTGGGTCTTGGATGTTTATCTATATAAGTATCTATTATAAAATATAGCATTGTTGAGTTAGTATCCTACGACACAAGTTCATCACTTACTTTGGGGCTAGCTCAATTCGTGTGTTATTTATAATAGAGCTTATAAACACAATGTCTCTGAAAACAAAGTAATCTAATCCATGACCAATCCTTACAGATTTATTATTAGTATTGATGATTGATTAGTATTGATGATAATAGTAACATTTTTGTATATATTTCAGCTTGTGCTCTTCCTGCCTGCCCTCTGCCGCAAGATGGGCGTCCCATACTGCATCGTGAAGGGCAAGTCCCGTCTGGGAGCCCTGGTTCACCGCAAGACCTGCACAAGCGTAGCGCTTACACATGTTAGTATTGTTTTTTTTTTTTATTTTAGTAGGGTGTTATTTATACGGTTAGCAGAATATTCGTATTTTTGTTAGCAAAAAAATGTAATTGGTCAGCTAAATTATTACAACTAGTTGGGCAGCAACTTTATGGTCAGCAAAACTTCTTTTCTGCCCTCAGTCATTCCAGGTGGAAAGCCAAAGCCTATCCAAATGTTTTCTCTACTGCATCTTGCTGCCCAAATAATTATTTAGTGGCCCAACTAATTACTTTCCATTCTAGTGTATGCAACTGTGTTTTGTAAGAATACTCCTTGATTTTTGATGAGAACTATTGTTGAATCTCTTTTTATGGCTTAAAATGGTATCTTTTGCTCAGTTAAATGCACATGCTTATGTTGGTCGTTGCTTGCGGCAGATAACTGAACCATTTCTCTGTACTAAGAGCCTAGCTGCATGAACGATAGTTACCCAACCCAATAGTTTAGTCGGTTGACAAAAATCTATGTATAAGTCAGGTATCTCTGTCCCTGACTGTACATATTCTCGAACTTTATAGTTTTAGTAGTAGCACCTTTTAGTGAAGGCATATAATGATGATGTATTTGCTATCTAAGCGCTGTGCTGACAACCTTTCTACCACCAATAGATTTATCTGAATATGCCTTCAATACTTACATGAGATATTGAGACACTTACCCACTCTACTGCAAATCCCTTTGAACGCCGTGTACACTTTTAGACGTCCATCGGAAACTGCCTTGAAACGCCAAAGACTTCTTAAGACCCATCTCAGAGTCACGCGTTTAATCAGCGCCGGCCTGACGCGTACGCTTAAAATTACGTTAGATAGTAGTTGCGTTTCATATTCACGCAGTTCAAACGGTTTGTCACTTCAAAATACATTGCGGCTTTCGCAGTGACGTGCAGTCCATATAGACTGTTAGACTCTGTTTACCCTGCAGTCGCTAAATAAATACAATTTTTTTTCTTACAAAAAATTATTATATTCGGTGCGCCTGCAAAATTCTGCTAGCAAATACTTTATAGTCGATTTTGTTCAAGTACGGCGCTGCGGCTGCGGCCCGCGCGTTCCCGCGCTAGTAAGCCGCGTAAGACAAAATTTCAAAGGTCTGACTTTTCACGCACACAGAAAAATATTATACACCGACAGGAAATCGCTTTTGTAGTAGTACAAGTAAACATCTTTCATCGGCACACACATGCAAAGCAAATTTGCGCTGTGTGTGTGAATATTAGACACTGTCTACGAGATTTCTATTGGCTGCCACGCGCGATGTAAATGTCATCGTCACTTGTCAATGTCATTATCATTAGATATTATTTATACTTATGTCAATGTCATAAACAATGTCATTGATTTACGTGTTTACAAACAATCCAAGAGGAAAGTTTTATTTTAAAATTAAATGCTTTAACAGTTAAATTTCATTTGTAACAAAAATATTTTCATGTGGAAGTTGTGTCGCTTAGTGTTTGCATGCCGAAACCGAAATATAAAGTGTTTTGTGAACACGCTTTTGAACTAATCAAGTAACCGGTTAGTTATTCTAAAGTTTAATCTTAAACTATATGATATGTGTACGTTGCTCGCAGGTTGTAATCATATCTCTAATTTTTCACTTGTTTTGAATACTTTTGCGGTCGAAGATCGAAAGGCTATCATAATATTAAACGAGTTGTAGATAACTAACCGTAATATAGTAAGGTAAGGTATATAGGTTGTTTATTTGTAAGGTAAGTTTTATAATTATGTCTACCCTATGATAAATGTCTGTGCACGTCACTGGGCTTTGGTATGATTGACTATTTTTATTTAAGATATATAGAACGTAATGTATTTTGAAGTGACTATCAAAACTTTGAACACTACGTTTGCAAATAGGACGGCAGCGCTGGGGAAGCGTGCTCTCGCTCTATCATCAATTTAAATGTTTTCTATAGAAAACAAACGGCTACTCTTGTTATTATACTTGTCCTAATGATGATGACTGTTTGCACCTTATGTCCTTCTCTGTACCCCGGACAACGTGTTTGCAAAATTTCACGACTATCTGTTCAGTAGTCGTAAAAGCAAAACAAATAAATTCACTTTCGCAATTATAATATAGGATTATTTACTGTGTCTCAAGTCTCAAGTAAGCTCTTAATGTTTTTGTATTATGACTAATGGTACACGTCATGCCCGACACTAAAATTGTCTTCCCCCCCAGGTGGAGGCTGGTGACCGTGCCGCCTTCTCCAAGGTGGTGGAGTCCATCAAGACCAACTTCAACGAGCGGTACGAGGAACTGCGCAGGCACTGGGGCGGCGGCGTGCTCGGCAACAAGTCCAACGCGCGTATTGCCAAGCTCGAGAAGGCCAAGGCCCGGGAACTCGCGCAGAAACAGGGCTGAGCCCAATAAATGTTAAGACCTAATTATCTATGTGTTTTATTGTCATCCCTGCCTAAAGCTGTTTCCAGGATCTTACTCTTGATATACATCATTGGGATCTCCCTGGAGACAAAACAAGCGAATGTGAGCAACTCCCATCTGCCGATGCCGATGATGGGACAGTTGGAAAAAAATTATTCATCGACCCCGTTAAATAGGCCCCGTTAACCAACGGGGCTGATGGCACAGATCAAGTAATCTACCCCGGTGTGTAGATTTAGAATCCAAGATGGCAGACATGACTTCATCCTCAGAACAATAATTGTTCTGAGACTTCATCAAAAAATAGATATGGGTGTCGTTTTCTGGGTTTAAAATTGACGTCAGTTTTGGAAGCCAACATGGCGGACGCGACTTTTGAAGAGAAATCGACATGGGTGTAGCTCTCAGAAGAATAATATACATAGAAGCCGCATAAAAATAGAAACTGAAAACAGATAGTTGACACGGTATTTTTCTTATGAGCTTTCGCTTATGACAGAATGAGACAAAAACTTCAGTCAATTTCTATTATTTTCATGGTTGTCCCGACTTGAAATGTCAATGGACTCCATTGGACTCCATTAAATCCGACTAAATTCAAAATAACTTATTACAGTTCAACGTCTGTCACATTAGCATCTTGCCGACTTGATCGGGTTATATATCGAGAAAAACATTGCGGCGGAATTGTGATGTCTGCAAATTAAATATAGGATTGTGCTAAAATTCTCACGGAAAAAAGTATTAACCGGTGTTGGGTTGGTGCGTTATCAAATGACCATTATACTAAACAATGTCTTGTGCAATGGAGCGATGTAAATCCTATTCAGGACGAACAGAAATAAATTCTGTAAAACATAATTTTCTTCGGTAAGTTTTTCAATCAAAAGTGCATAATTAAAACCCAAAATACCTCAAAATACAATAATAATATTGTCAATTATATAACGTATTGTATAAATGACAACTTTTATAGGTATTTTGCTTAAAATTATCGTTTTTTCCTTATTTCAAATTAGGTTAGTTTTTTTCCTAGTGATGTGGTAAAATCACGTATCTACGAGTATATCGATATTTTTTATGACGGTCTTGCTATCAGGGATATTTTTGTTAGTGTTGAGCCATGCAATAGTAATGTAACAAATTGAACCATCATGGTAATTAAACAACCAGCAAAGTGTGTCGGACTCGCGCACGAAGGGTTCCGTACCATCCTTACATATAATATTATAAATGTGAAAGTGAGTTTGTTTGTTACGCTTCCACGCCGTAACTTCTGAACCGATCATCATGAAATTTTGCATCATCATCATCACCATTGCACGATCTCTGGAGTACGGAAAAGAACATAGACATATCTTACATCTCAGAATAAGGTACTGTTATCGGGATAGACATTAACGCGAGCGGAGCCGTGGGCGTAAGCTATAAAAACACCCAAAATTTTTGTTTGTAATATTTCAACTGTCTCACTATCACGGTTCATGAGATACAGCCTGGTGACAAACAGATGGACATCGGAGTCATATAAGTAGGGTCCTGTTTTTATCCTTTGCGTACGGAACCCTAAAAAGAATCGATTTTTACTAATATGAAGAAAATTATTGTTGAAATTTTATTGCAGCTCCCTGAAGTAAAAGGAATATAAAAAGGTGTGGATCCGAGGAACTTTCAAGCGACATATTGGACATAAAATGTCATACATACTCGAATTTGTTCAAAATATTTTACTGCCGTGCCGATACATTAATTTCGAATATAAAATTAAATGGAAGCGATTGAAACACGATGCTTTACCTACATTTATATTTGCCGAATTATAAATCAATGGTAATAAGAAAGTTTACGGAAACGGTTTTATTATTTATATTTAAAATTATGAAAAAATATTTTATTTTGGACAGTAATGAAAGTGGGTAAAGTAATCTCTTGTTTTTCTTCACCTCTTGTTTTCTATTACCAACACTGTAAATTTTTCACAAATAACACACTGGCACTTTTTTACCCTAGTGTAAAAGTTTTATAAATAAAAAATATCACTTCGAATTATGTGTTTCTCTTTACCTACCTGATTATGTTTCCTTTACTGACTGTTCCTCAAAGCTAGCTGGGAAAAGCTTTAGATGGTTTTGGAATATGCTGAATGGCCCATTGATCAAGTGAAAAATATATCTGACCTTATATTACCTTTTGATACATGAGCGCCCCATTGCAATTTAGAGTCTATTGTGATTCCTAAGAAGGTGGTATCATTTACAAAGTCTAGTATTTTACCTTCAACTAGTATGTCAACGTTGGACTGCCTCACATTGGGGACTGTAAATCGAATGCATTGGGTTTTTTGCGCATTCATAGGTAATAGGTAAGGTAGGTAAGTAGGCACTGTTTGAATTTCGAAATAATCGAAAATATGATTGACATCATATTAGGTATTCTGCCGTTCGATCGAATACTGGGTAAGGCCTAATGACCAGCAGTAGACAGTAGACGCGCGGTGGGTAATGTATGGTTTTTTTTTACCTATTTATCAGATGAAGCCAAGCGGCGCCATGCGATTAGGAGTTATATAGGTGTATCTTGACGTAACTTTTGAAGTAAAAGCCTCTTTAGCGGCTTTGTGCACTTTTTGGGATGGGTAAAACAGAAAACTCGCGTCAGGACACGTGAACTGATCGAAAATTCGTAAGAAGGACACGGACCTGAGTATGCCGCAAAGGCGAGTTTTCACTTCTGCCGGCAATCCTGGACAGCAACTAGTTGTTTTTTTTTATGAATCGTACTCATTTAACGAATCGACACAATCAGAGTAGAGTACATTTATGACTTTCTTAGGACGAAACATTTACTCGATAAATATATTTCATCGATATAGTACAACCCTGATCACATCAGTAGGTACCCCAGGACAACCTGCATATTTACGCAAATGGCATTGTGTATGCATCTCTTTCTGATGCTTTAACAATGCCATAAGTAAAAACAGTGTAGAATATTGTATTTTGTTGTTATTTTAACACGGTTTCTATGCTTTAGTTATTGTTCTGAGGTGTAGCTAGGTTTTAGGTTGATTTCAGTCCAATTTTTCTTCGAACCGGCCCGTCACCGGGGCAGACGGGAGTTACTCCGAAATGTGATTCGGATTCGCACACGCTAAGGGTGGACTAAATCAGTTTTTGAACTGGTAGAATCGATCCGGCACTCGTGTATTCGCCAGTGAATAAAGTCTTCAACAAGTGGTCCACTTGTAACTAAAAAACCACTTCTGCAAAGGTATTCAAAGAAATATCAACTCAATGTAGTTAGCGATACGGTGTAATTTAGCTCGCGTCAGAACGCAGCACCTTTAAGTTTAGATACCTACAGCCAGCGGCGGCTCTAGCCCTTGGGGCGCCGGTGTGCAACCAGTACCCTGGCGCCCTCTAGTAGGAGCGGGGTCAAAATGGAATACTTAGCTATATTTTCCACAATTCGGCGTGTTTTCTTTCAAACGAATCGAAAGCAGGTACCGGCACGCGCCTTTGGTAGCGACGCGACACTACGCCAATATAATCTTTAGCTGTTTAAAGGCTGATTTCACGTTGAGACAAAAGTTAATGTGTAGAGTTGCGCGCCTTGCTTTGCTACCGCGCGCCCGACATCGGCCGTGCCGTAACACGGGCGCAGGGTCGCGATCGCGAGTGTCGGGAGCGACGCATCTTTTTTTTTTTTTTTTTTGTAATGACTATGTAGCTAGCTCCAAGTGAGCTTTCGCTACTTCACCGGGCGTTTGAGGCGAGGGCAGAGTGCCCTCAACCTTTATAGGCAACATCACCAAAGGGCCCCCAGGAGGGACGGACCTCGGCTTTGGGCGTTGCCTGTGTGCGCAAGGCTTGGAGAGACAGCAAACTCTCATATTGCCTGATGGGCCGCGTATGCGTGCATGCAAGCCTGAAGGGCCAATCTGAGAATCAATGGCAAAAGCCTTTGGAGAGCAGCAACTCTCATCTTTTGCCTTATGGGCCGAAGAGCGACGCATCTTTGGAGGTGTCGTATTAGACGGTTTTCGGCGCCCCCTTAGACCCGGCGCCCGTGTGCGCCGCTCACCCTGCCTCTGCCTACAGTAAGCCAATTTTTATACTTCTAGCTCTGAACAAACAATTCATATAATTTGTTCATGACCAGCGCGACGTTTCTAACGGATTTGTCCGGTTTTCCCCTTCGAAGGGGTCACCGTGCGTAGGTAGGTTCTCAATACCGACACCGGGAGTGAAACAGGCCTGCCTGCCAGGTTCAAAAAACCGTGTGAAGTTATGCTTCTATTGCTATTACTACAAGTTTCTAACTCTTAGTGGTTCTTTGTGGTTGTCGATGGAAGTAACCAGATGGTACTCAATTGGAACCCGATGGTACCTGTAGGGAGTAGTTGTAGAGTTAAGTAGAAGTAATGCGTGGCTGGCGTTGGATGCAAGTGGAAGTATGGTAGAGTTGTATGGAAGCTTGAGTTAAGTTGAGTTGAGAGTGCAGGGAGAAGATCACCAAACAATCACAATAAGTTTCACTGTATATTAGTTAAGTTTAGTTCGTAGGTACAAGTTAAAGATTTGGCACTTCCGTTCCCTATGTGTCTGTCGCGGTTTAGTTGCGAACGCACTCTGGCTTAAAAATAATAAATTAAAAGTAAAACTGTGACGCGCGACTTGTGAAGGTCGCGGCATCAGCAAATGCATGTACAGTTCAGTGACACTGTACAGTACCCAATTGGACCCCGGTGGTACCCAATTGGACTCCGGTGGTACCCAATTGGACTTGATGGAACGCCTAGGCGTTCTATTTGTTTCAGACTAATCACATAGATGGCGCCAGCCGAACTATTTGCTAACTTAATGTACGACGTTTTGATAGTCACTTCAGAATACATTACGTTTTACATATCTTAAATAAAAAAAGACAATCATACGAAAGCCGCAATGTATTTTGAATATCAAAATGTTGTACAGTACGTTAGCAAATAGGCCGGCAGGAAGCAAACTTTCTGGCGTGGCCACCTCCCAATTTGAATACTCATCATCATCATTTCGAGTAGGTGTCACGGTCAATCGACCATGCACACCCTGGTGTAGAGTTTTTCGGAACCGCCTCTCGGCCTCTGACGTGGATCAAACTAAAACAGGCGATCTGTTTTCTCCCAAATTTGGTCGAAATCAGTCGCCGAATCTCAGAATTAGCCGAGTCTGCTGTTGTTGCTTACACATGATCACGCCGTACACGCATATTTAGGATAATGACAAGTGCTTTTATTTGGAGTAACAATTATGATAATATATTGTCAATTGTGTGTCAATGAATAAATAAATGTGTTATACTCACGGAGGTTATACTTTATCGTCTAGCTCCGTGGCGCAGCGGTCAACACGCCAGCCTGCGACACGGAGTGACCGGGTTCGATCCCCGGCCAGGTCAAGATGGAAAATGATCTTTTTCAGATTGGCCTGGGTCTTGGATGTTTATCTATATATGTATTTGTTATAAAATATAGTATCGTTGAGTTACTATCCCATAACACAAGTCTCGAACTTACTTTGGGGCTAGCTCAATCTGTGTGATTTGTCTGTACTTATATATTTATTTATTTATCTTATAAAATTAAGAATATGGTAAAAAAATGCTTATTTTATGCGGGCGGCGTTTTAACAAGCGACCTTAGGTCTTTATACGATCTATGCTCTGCCATTTGAGCTACCGCGCCTCAAACCTCGGCGTCAAAAATCTCTACCATATCCCATTTATTTAAGTTTTTTTTATTAGCATCAAGGCGTCTTATAAATCGATAAACGCCGGCTGCACGCACGAAAAATGCCACGTTACGTGTGCAAGCGAGAGCGCGGAACAAGCGAGAGCGCGGAACAAGCGAGAGCGCGGAACAAGCGAGAGCGCGGAACAAGCGAGAGCGCGGAACAAGCGAGAGCGCGGAACAAGCGAGAGCGCGGAAAAAGCGATACAGAGACACGATCGGCCTAAAGCGCCTATAAACCATCCTGAAATCAGTCACTGACAAGAAGGACGCCGCTATACGTTAGACACGATACGAGATATCTCCAATCGTATCGCTCGCATTGCGGCGTCCCTCCTCAGTGACTGAATTCAGGATGGTAGGTATAATGTATAATACCGCCATAAGCGTTCGGCCTGTGACGCGACGCATCTATCCCTCTTCCACCGTTATCACGTAAAATAATAATTATCGTCCGTAAACCGACTTTACAGACAACCTTTTTTATATATAAAAGATTATACCTATTATATGATAGATTATATAAGCCAACGTTAATCAGAAAACAGGAATACCTAGTATTCTATTCATATAATAAACACTGTAGGTCTCATTTCTGTACATTGAATAAAAACTAAAAAAAAAATACAACGAGAGGTCTTTATATAATGTAACAGAAGCCAAAAATAAGATTTTTGAAATTTTTGTCTGTCTGTCTGTCTGTTGTTCGCCTTTCACGCAAAAACTACTGGACGGAGAGTTTGATAAAACTTTTTTGTTATATAGCTATTAGTCCTCGGTAACATATAGGCTATAATTTATTTTGAAGTTCTTGATGCTTAATGTGGAACCATAAGAGCTCGTCTAATATTTAATAGATATTTATATACCGCCTTAGGAAAAGTTGGTTAACATGATGAGCACTAATTGTTGACATAAAAAAACGAAGGTCCGGAATACCTGCTGCGAAACCCTAACAGCCCAGCTAAACCTTGAGAGATATAAAAATGCCGCCTTGGGAAAAGTTGTTCAGCGTGATAAGCACTTACTGATGACGTAAGAAAATTTAGGGTCTAGAACACATGATGTGAAACCCCAAGACTTCGAAGAAAACTAGAAAGACTGGTTTATGCGGCCGCTTTTTACTAATATACCGCTACCTAAGTATGAAAAATATTAACTTTGAAAGTATCACGTCTTTTTCCTTTGCGGGGTAGACAGAGCCCAAAATCCGTCCAGGTCTTTAAGACCTAAAGGCCACGTTTAGCATGTTAGTGGGCGTTAGGTGGAAAATGGAATCAAAATAGTAATGGGTTGTTAGGCGCATCGCCTACTGATATGATTCATCAAATTTGCCCATTCCCTAGATCGGCTTTTACGATCTGCATGGGAAGAGAAGTAGCTTGTACATTCTACGGTTTTTTCTATTCTGCCAAACCAGCATGGAAGTAATATTAGTATATTTACTCCACTAGCATCATTGTTTTTTTGGAAATTACGTTTAAATATTTGCTTAACGTTCATATGGTATTTGAACCTATTGCCAACTTACTTCCAAAAAAACACTGCAAAACAATAATGACATAAGCTGGGAGTACCTTCACGCGGTGATGGCGATAAAGTTTAATACTGTCTAAAACCCTCTCTTTAATGTAGGTACCTAAATCCTAAGTGTTACGTTTCAGATGGCAGTAGCCTACCCGGTTACACAGTCAAAAAATACTATACTTCTTTACAATTCTTGATCCAAGCATTATTGGGACAAGAATTATAATGCGTATTAGGCGAAAGAAAACGAAGTCTTTCTCAGTATAAGACTTTAAACGAATGAGGCAAGTTAGATGTCAAGAAACTGAAGAAGAACATGAGGTACATTTTGCGGAGAGGCGAGAACATTATGCTGAATTTTTGTCTTCAGAAACAGCTATGCAAAGGGAAGAAAGATTAGCTGCTGATCGATACCGAATCGCTGGTTCACTCGCCTCGGAAACAGTTAATCAGCGTGAAGCACCGTCCTACAGCCGACCGTGAGCGTCAGGGTGTATTTCACGAGTCTGAGACATTTTAACTCATCAGCGTGTTGAGGGTCTCACAGCCAACCGTGAACGACACGTTATATCTCATGAGACTGACACATTTACTCAGCGTGAAGAACGTCTCACAGCCGACCGTGAAGGTTACGCTGTATCTCACAAGTCTGAGACATTTACAAACGTGAAATACCTACGTCTAACAGCCGATCGTGAGCGTCATGTTGTATCTCGCGAGTCTGAGACATTTACTTAGCGTTGACGAAAACCAACAAGACAAAGAAATAAATAATATTATGATGCAGCGTGTTGAAGGATCATAAATTGAGCCACTGGCATTAACAGTGTTGATTGTCGATCAATACGAAGCTACAACAACGTATTCCGTTAAGTTTTCGAATTATTTGCCCGCACCTGGTCTATCGGCAGATATTATCAAATTAAAAGTCAGCGTGCCTATAGTTTTACTAAGAAATTTAAATCCACCAAAATTGTGTAACAGCACATGTTTAAAAGGTACATCGCTTCAAGGAATGTGAAAGAGGCACAAATATCGTAGAGCCTGTTTTCATTCCACGAATACCGCTTATCCCAAATAACTATCCGTTTCGGGTTAAACGTGAGCAATTCTCAATAAGTGTGCGTTTTTGCATGACTATAAATAAAGCTCACGGACTATGAGTCGCGTTAGTGTGGATCTGCGAAAGTCCTGTTTCTCTCACGGGCATGTATCTTTGTCACGCGTAAGCAGTGCGTAAAGTCATCATATCATGTCTTTTTAGTCTCCACTGCAGGAGCTTGACCCTCTCTGTACTACCGGAGCCATACTTGGCCAGAGCTGCTTTATGTCCCTATCCGCAATGTTCAACTAAGTCTATAAATAAACAACAGTCAGCGCGGGTAATATTTATTTATACTTAGCGATACTGCTTAAAATAATGGGATCGACTACAATTCTGATAGCTCGGCTTTCGACCGAGTCAACTGAATCCAGCTGATATTTATGTGCACTTAGAAGTGACAGCAGTACTGCATTTTGTGTAGATGGACTTGCGACTTATAAAGTTGTAGTCTTTGCCCTGGGGTTAAGTACCGCTTTGCTTTATTGAGCACACCCAGCGTTTTTGATGCCATCTTGGCCTTACTCTCCTAGTAACTGCAGCATTGGACGCTTGCAGAAGTTTCGACACCCAATCCCAATCTTATAGGAGATGATAAGGGGTATGTGTGGAACCACTGTAAATGGAGCTTTTCTTGGTGGTGAACGCACAAACTTGCTTCTTTGAAGGTTTGAAATTTATACCAGATTTTTTGACCTCAATTACTGACTTTGGTCTATGTGCTTTCGACTTAAGACGCAAGTTGAACGCGGCGTCCACAAACGTGGGAGGGATGTAGGTCCGTGTAAAACCTGTCACCCATACTATCGTCCGCACAACAATTAATGCCATATATGGATAGCATTTCATTAATATGCAAAAGAAACACCCCTGTAAGAAACCAGGGTTAATGTAAGCTAGAACAGCTTACGTCAACGACAGCTTTAATGCTTTTTTCGGACAAAACTACAGTCCATTCCCAGAATCTCTCAGAATATTCGTGACTTGGCAACTACGAAACAAGACCCTGGTGCTGGAATAGGGTTCTGGCCCTATTTAACGCCTTCGCCATGTCTAAGCTCACCCAGGCCACTGTTCATTTATCTGCGGGCGGTCAGCGATCAGCTTTTTCTCCGGATCTCCCTGACGGCGCTCGCGCCTCAAAAAAGCAGAATGTCAAAAGCTGCTGTTTCCCCGCAGTCAGCAAAACGACCCCTCTTGGACCCCTTTGAGACTTGGCGACCACTACTCTCCGTCTGCGGTCTTCTGTAGGGTACTTCCCCAGTCTGACTGCTACTGCTTACTTAAACGGAGCAGCCTTACCTCTTTGAAAACAAGGAAATGCGTTATCGACGCTATATTTATATCAGTTCGTATCTACACTTAATATCATGTAAATAGCCAGAGACCGTAGATAGTACTTGCGTCCTGAAAATATGCCATTACTCAAATATACAATAGTACATGCACCGTTTTAAGTTCTCTCCAAGCGCTAAATTTTAATATATAGCGACATACATAGATTGGCTAGAGCTACACTAAGTTCTGAACTTGTGTCATGATAAAAGTACTAACTCAATGATACCAGGTATATTTTATACTAGCTGTTGCCCGCGGCTCTGCCCGCGTTAGTGTTGATCCCTCGGGAACAGTAGAATTTCCCGGAATCAAACATACCCTATGTCCTTCCCCGGGTCTCAAACTTCATCCAAATTGGTTCAATGGTTGAAGCGTGAAAAGAAGACAGATAGACAGACAGAGTTACTTTCGCATTTATAATATTAGTATGGATAGTATGAATAGGTATAATGCTGTAGTATACTGATAATGAATTGACTTTGTATTAAATTTTCTTATGTCACTTATTATTTAATCACTTACTATATACGTGCTATGAAATAATTTTTAAAACAAAATTTTTCATTTCCATACAAAAGAGTACCGCCGCCCGGCCTGTTTGTATGGGAATGTCGAATTTTTTTGGGTTCCCAGCATTGTTCCCATAGGAAAACTTGTTCATTTTGATGGTCTGAGTCACCCCTTTAAGGGTCCAAAACGATAAAAAATTCACCGTGTATATTTGCAGGCAAACTAATGCCTTGAGTTCATTCAAATGACGATAACTTTTTTTTTATGATTTTATGAAACAAACTTTAGATGTTTTGCTGAGTTAAAACAAAGCAATTGGTGAAAGTTTGAAGTAAATCGGTTCAGTATTTTCGGATAATCGTGATCATACATACAGACAGACAGACAAAAAATTCGAAAAAAAAATTTTTGCTTTCTATTATTCTTTTTATAAGTGTCCCTCTATCCATTTCAGTCAAAAATTCTAAATGTACAGACAAAATATTTTTACTGTTTTATTATATGTATAATAGATTATAATGGACAAAATATCCCAGATACAGGCCAATTTTAAAAAAACATTTTTTCAATGTGTCCTGGACTGGATCGAACTTGTAGTATCTGCTACTGCACCAAAGAGGATATCCAAAGCGTCACAAGTCACACTCGTCACGCAATAATATTTAGACGCTCCTAGGTTTAAGCGGTCCTGCTTAAATTACTTGGATGACCTGCCAAGGGGCCTTTGTTGTGACAGAATCAATGCCGAATTCATCGACAAAACTAAGATAGTAATAAATCCAATTTACACAAACTTAATTATTAAATTTTAATGTTCGCAACGTTTCTGTAGTCGTACGCACGCGCAAAACCTCGAAAATGTAACAGGTACGAATGCAGGACCCCGACCATTCGTTTCATTCGCTTACTCAGTCGCGCAATGTCGGGGGCGCCGCGCAAGCGTGCTGGCTAAATTACATCAATCTTTGCACATCAGTAAAAAAAGAAAAAATAACATAAAAACCCGCCAATAATTATTTGCGATTTCAAAAATGGATTCCGTTCGGATTATTTGACGAAAATATTAATTTGCTGCCAGACATGATGTGATGGAATTATTACTATTGTAAGTGCCGTGTATTGACTTTTCGTGTTTTGTTTTGTGATATTGTGATAAGGTGATGCCAAGTGGATATGGGTGTGATAAAGATAACTGTTGGAATTGGATTGCTCGATGCACCAGGATTTATGGTAAGATATTTTTCATACATAATTCAAGCAAATTCCAATATTTAAAAAAAGAAAAAAATCAGGAGGTCGAAATAGATGATATTTTTAATTTACGGATTAAAAAAAATCTATCGTCGTCTTATAAATAAATTAAACAGCGTACTTACCTATTGCTAACTGTGGGGGTGGCAATGGGCTTAAGTTTAAATCGGCTCCGCGCTGACTTATAAAAATAGGTGGGAGTTTTCATCAGATCCTTTGAACGCTGATAGGCAGGTATTAATCCAATTTGCGACCTAAATACTCCAGAAACTAGAAACGATTTTCTCAATTACTCAAAATACCCGTCTTTTTTTGACGGGTCTTGTGTAAAAATGTTTCTGTATCCAATATTCAATAATCTTTGATATAAATTATGGAGTAGTTTGCCTTTGCCAATTAAAGCACTAATTTGCAGCTTTATTAACGACTAAGATTTTTCTTTACTAAAATCTACAATACATTTTGAATTCCGCTATTTACCACTTGATTGTGTCAAAATGGTATTCAAAATGTATTGTTGTACCTGCTTAGTGAAGGAAAAAATCGTGAGTAAACATGTTACTAATGTTTACTCACGATTTTTTAAATTGGTGTAGGCAATCCGACTTATCATTTCTATCAAAAAATTTTTTCAGTAACAACACTTTACCTACGATGTTTTTCATGACTCCAGTTTGGGTATGAAATTGAAAATAAATGTAAAGTAGGTATTTATACCTATTTGAATATATATGATCTAGGAAAAACGAAAAAGCTAGAATGTGTTTAAGTACCACAGTTTTATTAACGTTTTATTAGCCCGATTCGCCGACTAGTTCGAATTCATAGAAAACAATCATCGACGAATATCAGAAGAATAAAACGTATCTATACACGTATTTTATGTAAACTTTTATATTGTTGCCTGAGAGAAATAAATAAATAAAAAAAAAAAAAAAAAAAATTGTACGTAAAACTGTGATTCTATAATGAATTTATCTCACCCTTTTCAGTGGTTGAAACGGAAAAGCCGATCATGAGAAATGGATAATGTCGAGAGTGGCACATGGACCTAAGATTATTCTTAGATCCATGGAGTGGCATAATTCTCGATTTTTTAAGAATGTAGTGAGCGGGTCTTATAAGTACTTTTTCGAGAAAGTTTTCATAAGCGAAAATTGTTTAGAGAATAATTGGGAGTCGCAAATTTCAAGAGGAGGAACATTTTGAATTTTCATCTCTAAATCAAAGGAAGGAATTGTTAATAAGTTTTAGTTCCCATTTTAGTATACAGGTCTACCCATCAAATGTGGTTTGGGCTCCATCTGCCGTGTAAAGGAAAAATATGTGATTTCGTATCCGTTTCATTTCAATTACGACTGTTAAACCCTTCCGATCTCAAAGCCCTACAGCTGTATCCTCCATTATTCTTATTAATCCCAGCAAAGAATCCTTCGGATTCCGGCTTTGATACATTAATTGTACGAGTATGTGTGCCATTATCCAACAGTGTCCGTTCTAAAAACTAAGAAATCAAAGGAAAATACATTCATAGCTTTCTTTTTAAAAGGTTATTTTCATGTCTATTTATATGTGAGGCAAACAGCAAATAAATCATCAAATATACCTGATTCTTGTATTACGAGTAGGAGTGCTGAAATCATCATCATTTATATCTTGAGCCTGATATAAGGATGATGATAAATATGACATGTCTAAAATGACAAACATGTCTAAAATATCTACTAAATATTTGTTTTTTTTTAAATGAGACGTTTTTTAAATCTTTAAAAATGTTTGATTGTGCGAGCGATACAGCCAAACATGTGTCAAAGGCCTCTTTAAACTTTAAACTACGCAATGGATTTTGATGGGGTTTTTTTAGGGTTCCGGAACCAAAGGGTAAAAACAGCTATTAAACTATTAATATCGCTCTGCAGTCCTGTCTGTCTGTATGTCTGTCCATCTGTAACCAGGCTGTATGTATCTCATAAACTGTGATAGTTAGACAGTTGAAATTTTGACAAATGATGTATTCCTAACAAAAAAATAAAAATAAAATTAATATTAAAGGGGGGGCCTCCATACAACAGACATGAATTTTTGCCATTTTTATAGATAACGGTGGTAACAGAAATACATCTGTCAAAATTTCAACTGCCTAACTAACACGGTTTATGAGATACAGCCTGGTGACAGATGGACGGATGGACGGACAGACAGACAGACGGACAGCGGACCATATTAATAGTGTCCCGTTTTTACCCTTTGGGTACAGAACCCTAAAAATCAAAAGCCGTAGGGTCATCGATCCTAGATCGACTTTTACGATTTGCGCAAAGCTAACGAGAGAGTATTACGATTTAAGAGATGAAACGGGATACCCCCTTACAATTAATAAAAATATTGCTCATAATTATTTGATGACGACGTTATTAAAATTAATTAACACGGAACATTAATTACACGAAACCACTGGGACTTAACACCACTCCCGCGAAAATTGTTTTGCAGAATTCACTTTACTCAAATTACTGATAAAACGCGTTGATGAGTGAGCATGTTCGTCAACTAACAAGGTAATAAACTACACATATTTAAATTTTGTATTACGTCTTTAACCTTACCGGAGTAGGCAGAACCCGAACGGGGGAAAATAAGAGTCGCACCAAATAAAGTTTAACTCATTAACAACACTAAATCAGGCACAATAGAAACAATAATCGACAGCTCCGTGGCGCAGTGGTTAACACGCCTGCCTGCGACACGGAGTGACCGGGTTCGATCCCCGGCCAGGTCAAGATGGAAAATGAGATTTTTCAGATTGGCCTGGGTCTTGGATGTTTATATATATATATATGTATTTGTTATAAAATATAGTATCGTTGAATTAGTATCCTATAACACAAGTCTCGTACTTACTTTTGGGCTAGCTCAATCTTTGTGATTTGTCCGTATATATTTATTTATATTGATATTTATTAATAATAGAATTTAAAGATAGTGACTTTTTGTGTATTAGAGGGCGCCATTGTGAATTTGGTGTGACATAGCCTATATCCTGCGGACTTGAGTTACGTTGGTTAGTTTACGAGATACAAGAACAAACTAATATACTTACATAAATCGCGTTTCACGCACACGATCCTTTTATATACTTACTAGCTTTCGCGGCAGCTCCGCCCGCGTCTATGTCGATCCCTCGGGAATAGTACTTTTTCCCGGGATAAAAGGTAGCCTATGTCCTTCTCCGTACTCCAGTGAACTTGTATGCAAAATTTCAGGATGATCGGTTTCGTAGTTTTGAAACGCCAATCTGCGACACGAGGGTTCGATCCCCGGCCAGGTCAAGATGGAAAATGATCTTTTTCAGATTGATCTGGGTCTTGGAAGTTTATCTTTGTATATATGTATTTGTTATATAATATAGTATCATTGAGTTAGTATCCCATAACACATCGTCCGCACAGACGGTAAGCGTCCAGATGGCCTCTCTTTAGTCCCGTGGAAAATGGGAAAATGTCTTGTGTGGGATGCCACATGTGTTGACACATTGGCGCCCTCGCATCTATCCTCCACGTCCTGTCACGGTGGGGCGGCTGCTCTAGCGGCAGTCAGGGAAAAAACGCAAATACATGGGCCTGGCAGCCATTCATATTTTCATACCTTTCGCGGTGGAAACGATGGGCCCTTGGAGTCCGGAGGCAAAATTGTTCTGAAAGGACATCACAACGCGTCTCATCGAGGCAACGGGAGACCTAAGAGCTGGCAGTTATTTTGCTCAGCGGATAAGTCTTGCGATTCAACGGGGAAACACTGCCAGTATTCTGGGAACATTGCCTCGATGTGAGGCGTTGAAAGATTTTTTCTATATTCTATATTTAAGATAAAAGATATTTGTATGTGTAAAATGTGCTGTTTTTAAAAATAAATGTTTATGTAATCTAAAAAAAAATAACACAAGTCTCGAACTTACGTTGGGGCTAGCTCATTCTGTGTGATTTGTCCGTATATATTTATATTTTTATATTATAAATGCGAACGTGAGTTTGTTTGTTTGTGACGCTTTCACGCCGTAACTACTGAACCGATCATCATGAAAGTTTGCAAACAAGTCCTCTGGAGTACGGGGAAGGACATAGGCTACCTTTTATCCCGGGAAAAAGTACTATTCCCGAGGGATCGACATTGACGCGTGCGGAGCCGCAGGCGAAAGCTAGTTTTATAATAAAACTAAGTTGGGGTGTCTGAGGTTTTGCGCGTTTTTATTAACACGTTGTATATTTTATAACAAATATAAATATAGATATATATTCCAGCATTGTATGTAATGTAACATACAATGCTGGAATTATTAAACTTTTCCTTTTGTGTGCTGGGTTTTTGTTCTTTAGAAATACATTTGGTTAGTAAGTAGTATTTCCCTGGAATTACATTTAAATATTAACTTTTCTAGTTCACTATAATGTTCACATTATTTAAAGGTTTATTACGTACGCATACACATTTTTTGAACAGTCTTAATGAAAGAAGGAACAAAGACTATTTTATTTTCAAAAGGGTATATAGCGTGGTACGGCCTAAGTTCAACATTTTCACGATGCCTCATCATCATCATTTCGAGTAGGTGACACGGTCAATCGACCATGCACACCCTGGTATCAGCGTTCTTCGGAACCACGACTCGGCCTCTGACGTGGTTCCTTTAACGACTACCAGATGGCAGCCGGGACCTACGGCTTATTATCAGACAATTAGGTGATTCAAGCCTGCAATGTGTTAACCAAATTGGAAGCAATTAAACAAAGTATGCTTCCCGTGGGAAACGAACCCACGACCCCGGGGACTACAGGCAAACGCCTTAATCACTGGACCATGGAGGCAGTATGCACGGAGGCGCAATGCCCCCAATCCTTACTAATATTATAAATGCGAAAGTGAGTTTGCTTGTTTGTTTGTTTGTCTGTTACGCTTTCACGCCGTAACTACTGAACCGATCATCATGATTTTTTGCATAGATACAAGTTCTCTGGGGTACGGAGAAGGACATAGGCTACCTTTTATCCCGGGAAAAAGTACTATTCCCGAGGGATCGACGTTGACGCGGGCGGAGCCGCGGGCGAAAGCTAGTAAGCTATAATTAATTGAATTACGTCACAACGTTGTCAGTGTTTTGAACAAGAAAGAAGAAACCATTGCACGTGAATTCTTCTTTGTCATTTCGCTCTTGTCAGAGCGGTCGTGGTCACGTTGAGGCGTCCACGTCGGTGGTAGAGGCGGACACAAATCGCATGATTTCGCGCCATCTCTCCCTGTTGGCAGACTGTCTGGCGCAACCAGGAACACAATTTCCTACCTACTGCAGATTTCATTTGGTCAGTCCAGCGCATAGGTGATCTGAAATTCGAATAAGAATGTGTAATTTTGGCCTAAGTGTCGTTATCGCAAACTTGTATCATCAGTAGATCTAACTATTGGAAAGCGTTCAGGAGGGAAGCCAAAAACGACATGGAGAGATGAGTTGTTTGCTTTGAATGAGAGATGGCAAGACATAGCAAGGGGAGGCTTTTGGCCTGTAGAGGGACCTAAATAGCTACGTAAAACAAAATATCTAACTATATTTTGGTTTATATTTTGAAAACGGGTCAGTCTCGTGCTATTTTGTCGGGATTGTCGACTATAATTTCGGACTCGTGGAGTCCATTTTCAAGGCGAGTTCGAGATGCGCGACGCCGAAGAAACCCTGGGCCCGTACTGTTGCTCGTGCGCTGCGTCCTAGCAGAGGGAATGGGGGGCTGGGCGGGCGGGTAATGTGAATGGTTTGACGTCATAGCGATACTCATATTAGTGATCGTTTCGTCGTCTTCTGTGTCTGATGATGGCGCCTGTGTGTGGAAAGAGCTAATCGTGTCGGTGTTTAGTGAATCTGTGTGCCTCACATTAACTTTCACTTGAAGAATTGGTTTCCAGGTTGTGGGTAAAGTCCAACCTACATCTCGATTGAAGTTTGGCCGTCGACTGATCTCTATAGCCTTATCTACCGCTTGTTCCCATTCTGCAGCTTTGTCCCCACACGAAACCATTTGCTTCTGGGCAGGACGCGTCTTTATGAGCTAACTCTGACTCTAGAAACTGGGGGTCACATAGTCGCATCGCTCTGTTAATGTTTAAAGCAAATATGCACAGCAAATAAAAAGTTTTGATTTCAATCTTTCAAACAATTTCTCATCTAAGAACTTACGAAAGCAAACGATAAAGTGCCAAAAGCGAGACGATCAAAAGCTATCCGAATTTATGATTGGACCGCCTTTCTATTGTAACATTTAATTACTTTTCGGAATACTGAAAACAAAGACGGTATTCAGACGTTTCACGGCGCTTTGCCATCTTTTGGAGTAAATTTTGTTAGTCGTATCTTCCATGCTGCCCTGCATTAGGACCTAAATAGCTACTCCAAAACAAAATATCTAACCATATTTTGGTTGTTATCAATCTTTAGAGCAAATATCCACAGAAAATACAAAGTTTTTTTTCAATTTTTCAAACAATTTCTCATCTAAGAACTTACGAAAGCAAACGATAAAGTGCCAAAAGCGAGACGATTTAAAGCTATCCGAATTTATAATTGGACCGCCTTTCAATTGTAACATTTAATTACTTTTCGGAATACTGAAAACAAAGACGGCATTCAGACGTTTCACAAAGCTTTGTCTTCTTTTGTTGGTTTGCTGTAATGTTACATACACACAACGCTGGAATTATTTCGTATTTCATTTTGGAAATAAATGTAGTAAGTCCTACAGTAAGTCGTATTTGCCTTGAATTAATTTCCGCTCCAACTTACTCCAAACTTTAATACCTAACATAAATACTATCACGTCTTTTACCCTTGCAGGGTAAACTGAGCCAAGTATGTAAAACGTAAAAGCCACGTCTGACATTTTTGTGGGCGTGTAGTTGGAAAACGGAATAAGAATAGTCCTCATTTAAGAACTTACACGAACGATTAAAGTGCCAAAAGCGAGACGATCAACAGCTTTTCGAATTTATAATTGGACCGCCTTTCAATTGTAACATTTAATTACTTTTCGGAATACTGAAAACAAAGACGGTATTCAGACGTTTCACAAAGCTTTGCCTCTTTTTGTTGGGTTCGCTGTAATGTTACATACCTACAACGCTGGAGTTATTTCGTTTTTTCGGGAATTAATGTTCTTAGTCTTCTTATCTTCCATGCTGGTTTGGGAGAAACGAACAAACGTAGAATGTGCCAGCTGCTTCTCTTCCCGTGTAGATCGTAAAAGCCGATCGAGGGATTGGGCTAAAATCTGCGGAATCATGTCTATAGGCGATGCGGCTACCAACCCATTACTATTTGATTCCTTTTTTCATCTACACGCCCTCCAATATGCTAAATGTGGCCACAAGGTCTTATAGACCTGGGCTCTGTCTACACCGCAAGGGAAAACGTGATACTATGTGGGTGTATGTATTTGCCTTGAATTAATTTCTGCTCCAACTAGATTCCGCTCTAAACGGAAAAGCCGATCAGTGGAATAGATACCAACAGTTAGAGAGAATTTTGAGAATGGTATAAATCTCGAAATATTTAAGAACGGAGAAAACGGATCCTTTCACACTCTCAAGAAAGTTTTTATAGGCGAGAATTGTTAAGAAATTTCTTGAGAATAATTGGAAATTCCCAGCAAATTTCTAGAAGAGGAATTTCTGAGAGGAGTTTTATCCCTTAATGTAGTAATTTGTTTTAATTCCCATTTTAATAACAGGTGTACCTTAAAACTTGATTTATAATTTGTTAGTTATAATGTAACATACAACGCTGGAATAGGCTAGTTTCCTGGGTCGTAATTATAACATAACAATTAGTCCGTCAGTTAGATAATTAAAAAATATTGGACACGTATTTTTTCTTTTGTCAAATAAACAAATAATAATAAAGATAAAGTGCGTCAAAGTTCAGGAGTGGGGGCTCGTGACGTCAAAGTTTGCTAAAAATTGTAGCAAACTATGACGTCACACGAAACTTCAAAGGCCTATATCTTTATCATTTTTTGTTTAATCGACAAAAGAAAAAATACGTGTCCTATATTTTTTGAATATCTAACTGACGGACTAATTATATTTTTTTAGGAAACTAGCCTATTATCACGCTTATTATATTATTATGTAAATAGTACTTTCCTTTAATTACATTTTATAAAATTCTTAAAAGTTTCCGGCTCAATATAATGCCAAATATTGGATTCTTATGTCTTGGTTTCTGCTGTTGCGGTGCCGTACACCGCACTCCGTACGAGTAGGGGTACTATTGTTGAAAGTGTGACACTCGTCTTCGAGCGATTTTTGTATAGAAAAATCACTCGTTTACGATCGGCATCATTTCAAAAATAGCATTCCCGGAAAGACGTGATACAAAGTATCACGTCTTTTTCCCTTGCGGGGTAGACAGAGCCTAGGTCTATACCTACGACCTGAGGCCACGTTTAGCAAGTTGTTGGTCATTAGGTGGAAAACAGAGTCAAAATAGTGATGGGTTGCTAGCTGAATGGCCTACTAACATGATTCCCCAGACTACCCATTCCCTCGATCGACTTTTACGATCTGCGCGGGAAGAGAAGCAGCTAGTAGATTCTACGTGTTTTCTTTTATTCCAGATCACCATGACAGAATATAAGCACGGGAAGACGTAAAAGAAAAACCCTTACAACTTACATATACCTTTTACGTACTTATGTGCTTACAAAAAAATAAACTTATTGCTAATTACATTGTCTTCCAGTTCACTTTTGGGACATTGTAAGAGTGATATGAGGGATATACGTATATAGGTCACCTGGACTTTCAGTCCATACGTACACTACGAATATACATTCTTTGGAAAGTTGTATAAAAAATAAGACGATAGACTATTTTATTTTTAAAAGCGTGGTCGTGGAAAGGCCCATTCGACCTTTTAACCTTTGAACAAGGCCTCAATAAGCAATAATTAATTGAATTACATCCCAAAGTTCAAATCAAAAATATAAACGTTTATTCAGAAAATAGGCCTTTTCACTTCAAATCACGTTTTAAAAGAGCTAATTTAGTAATATTTCAATTATTAATTGATGTGCAAAAGCTACAGACTACTAGCGTTTCGGAACCGACCACAGCAGAGAAGAAACGCCTCTTTTCAACATTATTGGTCGCCTACTCGTCTGAAGGGCGTTTTAATTTTATGACTATTTTTCTTTTCCTTTTTTTTCATTTTTCATATATAATTCCTATAATAATAATAATTCTTTTATTCATATAAAGTTGTATACACATTTAGTTTTCTTGAGTAGGTTACAGATGACACAATTATATGTATGTAAACCCTGCGCTCCAAACTAGGCTTAAGCCTGTATTTTGGAGTTCAGTGTTCGATCGTAATAAAACGAATGAGCAAGAAGTGTAATAAAACAATACATTTTTGGGATTAACTAAAGAAAGACATAAATAAATTTTATTTCTAGTAATGATTACAATTTCTATTGTATACATGATTATTTTTGGAACCTATTATGTTAGCGATCGATTGTGCAATGACAATAAACGTTATTACAGTAGTCTCAAAGAGTCCGAGCAGACCTGTCCCCCGTAGCAGAACCCGTTCACGAGTTGACGCAACTATTCAGAAGACGCTTATCTGCTTCGTTCATTAGTTCTTGCCACGTCGTTGAAGATTTGAGAACCCTGGTGGCCCAATGGGCGCACCCATTTATAGCTCTTAATCTTATTGAGCAACCCCATGCGTGGTTCCTGGGAAAGGTGACCACAACTAGCATCAAAATATCTCGAGTTCCTCCATGTTTTGGACAACAAGTAGTCCCTGTCACCAGGCTGTCATTATGAGAGGCAGTCGTAAAGCTAATGCAGATCCAATTTGGACAGTGTTTGCCACTTACACACACTAAAAACAAACAACGAACGTTCGTGTACCCCGTAAAAAGACGAGATTATTATTTGGTGCAATGTGTCCCGTCATCTGTGTCTGAGTTATTGGTGACATGAAAAAACAAATGAGGGGGGGGGAAGGGGGTGATATGTCTTTAAAAAATTCCGTACGTCATGCCACTTAAGGCTTCGCCGCCGATGACGGAACACATTGTATATAAATACCTACTTAAATCCTGGTTGTGAAAAGGCCCATTCAAACTTCCAACCTTCGCAAAAGGCCTCAATAAGCAATAATGAATTGAATTACATCCCAAAGTTGTCGCAACTATTCAGCAGACGGTACTGCTTCGTTCATTAATTCTGACTTGACTTAAGAAGCCTGGTAGCCCAGTGGGCGTTCCCATTAAAAGCTTGCTTAAGCTTAATCTTGTTAAGCAACCCCAGGTGTGGTGCCTGGGTACAAATAGCATTAAAATATCTCGAATACCATAATGTTTCGGAAAACACGTTAAGCCGTCCCGGCTGTCATTATTAGATGGCAGTCATTAAGCCTTTGGGCATTTTGAAACAACGAAGTTCTGTCTACCATATAAAAAGACGTGATTACCTATCCCTATTTAGAAAAAAGTTCCCCATTTTTGTATACATCAATCAGGGATGACCCTGACTGATGTATACAACAAGGAACGGTCCATTCGACCTTTCAACGTTCACACAAGGTCTCAATAAGCACTAACTAATTGAATTACATCCCAAAGTTGTCGCAACTATTCAGCGGACGCTAATTGGCTTATTTCATTAGTTGTACCCAATTAATACAGGTCTGCAACTGCTGTAATTTTATTATACACTTTTACAGCTGTTTTCCACGGCTTAGTCCGCGTGGGTTTTGGTTTTATCACATCGGCGAGCTCCGTGGCTGCGACACAAGGGTTACTGGGTTCGATCTCCGGTCAGGTCATGATGGAAACCGATCTTTTCTAGATTGACCTGGGTCTTGGATGTTTATCTATATAAGTAGTATCGTTGAATTAGTATCCTACGACACAAGTTCACAACTTACTGTGGGGCTAGCTCATTTTAAGTGATAATTATGTCTTTATATTTATTTATTTATCACACAATCTATCCGGGCCCCGGTACGACCCGGTACGATGTAACAAATAAATTTCGCAGTATTCAGCGCACTAATGTCGTTTATAGGCAAATTTTTAATACAAAACTTTTTTTATCATGTGTTTGCCATATAAATACATTATTTATAATATTTACTTTTCATCATCATTAGGTCCTTTTTAGTCTCCACTACAGGAGTACGACCCTCTCTGTACTACTAGGGCCATACTTGGCCAGAGCAGCCAGAGGACTTGGCCTACTTACTTTTAATAACATATAACAACCACGAAGGCTTGTGCCTATGTTACTATTGAGTACATCGAAATTAAAGACATTAATTAAATTTGCCTATTTACTTAACTTTACCTAAATCTAAGTTAAGGAACCTTTAGGAACTAGACAAATACTATGTGTTAACCAAAAAATATTACTTTAATTTTGTTTTTCTATTGTTAGGTGTAATGTCATGATATTCAGGAGCTAAATTATTAATCAAACGAGGAATATATACTATCACGAATTTTACCCTTGGTTTATAAAATGTTAAAGCCACGTCTGACATGTTTGTGTGTAGATGGAAAACGGAATAAGAATAGTCCTCATTTAAGAACGTACGCAAACGATTAAAGTGCCAAAAGCCAGACGATTAACAGCTATCCGAATTTATAATTGGACCGCTTTTCAATTGTAACATTTAATTACTTTTCGGAATACTGAAAACAAAGACGGCATTCAGACGTTTCACAACGCTTTGCAATCTTTTGTTGGGTTTGCTGTAATGTAACATATAATTCTGGATTAACTACGCTTTTTCTTTTGTGAATAAATTTTGTAAGTCGTATTTTCCTTGGATTACATCTTATGAACTTCTTTAAGTGCCAGGCTCACTATAATGCCTATAAAAATATTGGATCTAGCGTGGACTTTACTTACGTACGCCTACACATTTTCGGGCAGTCGTAAAAAAATGAAAGAAAAACGTCAATTTTATTTCGAAAAAGTAAATCGTGGCCGAGAAAAGGCCCATTCAACTTTTAACCTATGCACACGGCCTCAATAAGCAACAATTAATTTAATTACATTTCAATGTTGTCGCAACTATTTAGCAAACGGTAATCTGCTGCGTTCATTAGTTCTTTCTGACTAGATTCGAGAGGAGCCTGGTGGCCCAGTGGGCGTACCCATTAATAGCTCAAAATGTGGTCCCTGGGTAGTAACTATAACTAGCATCAAAATATCTAGAGTTCCTACGCGCTTCGGAAAACACGTTAAGCCGGCTGTCATTATTAAGGGCTTTGCATGATTGTCTGTTATATGAATAACTAGCTTTCGCCCGCTGCTCCGCCCGCGTCAATGTCGATCCCTCGGGAATAGTACTTTTTCCCGGGATAAGAGGTAGCCTATGTCCTTCTCCGTACTCCAGAGAACTTGTATGCAAAATTTCATGATGATCGGTTCAGTAGTTACGGCGTGAAAGCGTAACAAACAAACAAATAAACAAACAAACTCACTTTCGCATTTATAATATTAGTAAGGATAAGGATAATGAAATACTTAAGTCGAAATAAAAATGCAGCAAAGTTCAGGACTATGGTAACTATTTTACTCAAAAACACGATTGCGTTAAATTTTCTCGACAGAAAAAAATTGCAAAGTTGCCTCCAAATCACGTCTAATTTACTCGGTATACAGCAGTATATAGGGCGCACTGTAAGTTTCCGGAACTGGCCACTTACATAAACAATATTTAAAAATTTATTGCAACATTTGAAAATAGAACTCTTTGGCTGTAGAATGCAGTTTGTTTCATTTGACTGTCTTTTGTTTTTACCTTGTGGCGCCATTTAAAAATTTGTGTGTCTGCATCAACATGGATTTAACTCGGGAAAATTTTCGTAGTATGATTTTCTACGATTTTAAGTGTAATTTGACAGCTCAACAGAGCATCGCTCGGCTTGAAACAGCTTTTGGCAATGAAGCACCATGCAAGACAACTGTTTATAGCTGGTTTGCAGAATTCAAGCGTGGTCGTATCAATCTCAGTGACGAATCTCGCGATGGTCGGCCTTCCACCGCTGTGACCAACAAAAACATCGATGCTGTGCGCCGTATGATTGAAACAGACAGGCATGTGACCTACCATGAAATTCGCGCATCCTTAGAAATAGGCATGAGTCAAATACAATTAATCCTACACAAAAATTTGGGTGTGAGAAAGCTGTGCTCGCGGTGGATCCCACACAACTTGACCGAGGCTCAAAAAACGGACCGCGTCACTTGGTGCAGTGCCATGCTTACCAGATTCAATGAAGGTGCGTCAAATTTGGTGTGGGACATAGTAACAGGTGACGAAACATGGATTTTGCTACGATCCCAAAACAAAGCAGCAATCGAGCGTATGGGTCTTTCAAGATGAGCCGAAACCAACCAAAAGGCGCGCGTAAAAAGTGCATCTAAGCGGATGATTGCTTCTTTTTTTAATAAAACTGGACACGTGGCTACTGTTGCTTTAGAGAATCGTCGTACAGTGAATAGTGACTGGTACACGATCATTTGTTTGCCGAAAGTTATTGACGAACTCCGTAAAAATAACCGTAAACGCCGTATCATCCTGCACCACGACAATGCTAGTTCTCACACGGCCAGACAGACAAACGACTTTTTGAAGGCGAAAAATGTAGAACTCATGAGTCATCCTGCATACAGTCCCGACCTGGCACCTTGTGACTTTTTTCTGTTCCCAAAAATTAAGAACCAATTACGCGGTTAACGATTTTCATCACCAGAAGAGGCTGTCGAGGAGTATGAAAAACACGTTTCAGAGGTCACCACAGAGGAGTGGCACAAAAGTTTTCAAAACTGGTTTCATCGAATGAAAAAGTGCATAGACGCCGAGGGAGATTATTTTGAAAAACAATAAATTAATTTTGTACCTTTAATAGTATTTTTTCATATTCATTCCGGAAACTTATAGTGCGCCCCACGTATTCACCAAATACATTAAATTAAACTTGAAACTTTTGATTATAATTGCATTACAGATAAGGCAGCCATCATGTATTTTTTTCGATTAACCTTTGAATCCTTATCCTTACTAATATTATAAATGCGAAAGTGAGTTAGTTTGTTTGTTTTTTTTTTTTATTATTTGTTTGTTTGTTTGTTTGTTACTCTTTCACGTCGTAACTACTGAACCGATCATCATGAAATTTTGCATACAAGTTCTCTGGAGTACGGAGAAGGACATAGGCTACCTTTTATTCTGGGAAAAAGTACTGTTCCCGAGGGATCGACATTGACGCGGGCGGAGCCGCGGGCGAAAGCTAGTATTCTATAAAAACGAAAATATCCAAAGTGGCGAACACTGATGGCATTTTGAAAAATCTGACATCAGTGTTCGCCATTTACACACTCGAATAACAAACAAAGTTCTCTCTACCCTGTAAAAAGACGTGATTATTATCTATCCTGCGTAGGCATAGAGAAGGAGTCCCATTTTTGTTTTTTTTTTTAAATACATAAATCAGGTTCGTGAAAACGTCCATTCGACCTTCCAACCTTCGCACAAGGCCCCAATAAGCAATAACTAATTGAATTACATCCTAAAGTTGTCGCAACTATTCAGCGGACGCTAATTGGCTTATTTCATTAGTTTTACCCACTTAATACACGTCTGCAACTTCTGTAATTTTATTACACACTACCGGCCCGTCCCGGCTTCGCATGGAAAGATATAGGTTTTTAAATATTCATCAGGGATAATGTATAATTCTAATGGAGAAAGAATTTTGCAAATCGGTCCAGTAGTTTCAGAGCCTATTCGATGGAAACAAACAATCAAATCTTTCCCCTTTATAATATTACTAGCTTTCGCCCGCGGCTCCGCCCGCGTCAATGTCGATCCCTCGGGATTGGTACTTTTTCCCGGGATAAAAGATAGCCTATGTCCTTCTCCGTACTCCAGAGAACTTTAAGCTAAATTTCATGATGATCGGTTCAGTAGTTACGGAGTGAAAGCCTCACAAACAAACAAACAAACAAACTCACTTTCGCATTTATAATATTAGTAAGGATAAGGATAATGTATATTATTATTATTATAGTATAGAAGGATAGATATAGATTTTTACAGCTGTTTCCTACGATTTAGTCGGTGTGGGTTTTGGTTTTATCACACAATCTATCTGGGCCCGGCTTCCAAACTCCCAGGTTCAGAAGAATCGCAGGAGAGAATCCTAATTAATATTATAAATGCGAAAGTGAGTTTGTTTGCCTGTATGCTTATTTGTTACTCTTTCACGTTGTAACTACTGAATCGATCATCATTAAATTTTGCATACATGTTATCTGGGGTACGGAGAAGGACATAGGGTACATTTTATCCCGGGAAAAAGTATTGTTCCCGAGGGATCGACATTGACGCGGGCAGAGCCGCGGTGGAAAGCTAGTAAAATTAAAAAAAACATATATTCAAGACCATATCGGCATAGAAGGTGTACAGAATAGAACATTTTCACAGATATATACATATTCATTATTCATCATCATCATTACAGCCACAAAAGGTCCACTGCTGGACATGGGCCTCTCCCAAGGATTCCTCGTACCATAGGAGAGGATATTGCCATACTCATCATGCTTGGCAGGCGGATTGGCGAGAGCAGTTTTTTTGGCTTCTTAAGCTTCGACGCTGCTACCCATCGCAAACATTTTAAGATGATGGATAGAAATTTGTTGGATTTGGAAGGGAAATGAAATGTATTGGGATACTATTCACTCGGATGAATGGGGGAGAAGCAATAAATAATAAATAAATAAATATATACGGACAAATCACACAGATTGAGCTAGCCCCAAAGTATGTTCGAGACTTGTGTTATGGGATACTAACTCAACGATACTATATTTTATAATAAATACATATATAGATACACATCCAAGACCCAGACCAATCTGAAAAAGATCATTTTCCATCTTGACCTGGCCGGGGATCGAACCCGGGCACTCTCGTGTGGCAGGCTGGCGTGTTGACCGCTGCGCCACGGAGCTAGCAAATAGTAGCTCGGGGGGTCGGGTGCGTGTACCCGATGCTACCCCATTATTATGCGCTCTATTCGCATTCATTGCCTGCGGCTGTATTTCCGAGCGCATATAACCTGAATCTTTTTAAAGTTAGAGTGAATAGGTTTCTTCTGGGTGAGCTCGCTCGGTCTTAGACCATATATTTGCCTTTGGCCTAGATTATGGTCAAGAGTCATCATCAGGTCCTTTTTAGTCTCCTCTACAGGAGCACGACCCTCTCTGTACTACTTACTTGGTCAGAGCAGCCAGAGGACTTGGCCTACACTCTCCACGCTGGCCAGACGGGTTAGAGAGGTATCACAGATGTTTAAAAGCTTTGTTTAGCTTGTATTTCCTAAGTCGCCTTCTACGACATCCACGGGAAGACTTGGAGTGGTCCTATTCTACTCTGCCGGATACCACACGGCTATGGTCAAGACTAAACCCATTTAATATATAAAAAAAACCCGCTACCACTGGACTGGCAGTTTAGGATGACACTGATTTGTGGAGGTCTGTATGGCTCTTATAAACATCGGCGTCCATCCTCTATCTATGAGCTCTGAACTCTGTTGGAGCTCCCTCTCATTCTTCGCACCATCGAGGGTGACTTTCTGCGAATGATGGCATAGAAATCATCTATGCCAGTATCCGCAAACATGCCTGATGCAGTACAGAATCGAGGAAGCCTCAACAGAACTCTGAAGGTATTAATTATATTAATAGCATTACAAACATTACAATGCTCGGTTTAATATTAAAATCGAAAATATGTGATGAAGAAAATGTGGGTTCAAATCCTACCTATGGCGAAAAATTTTTTCATTATATATTTTCGATTTCTGAAGGTATTGTTATACAGAATCTAACTAATCTAATAGAATGTAACTGGAAACACGCATAGCTGACATAGACATAGTTTTCGCAGCGCTCGCCCAATATTGACGTTTATAGTGTAGGTTAAGTTAAATTTGTACAAACTTAACATCTTTCATTCTTCTTTCTTGGTCAGTGGAGTCCTCCTCAACTGCATGTCCAGTGGTTGTATGTCATTGGGTACACGCGCCCGGCCTCCCGATCGGTTTTTTACCCTATTCATCCAACCTCTGTATATCGTAATAGACAATAATAGGTATTCCCATTTTACATGGGATTTTTTATAAAAAAAAATAGATAGGAAAAAAACCATTGAATTTGCGACATTGCCGTTACGGTAACCGACATCTGTATATCGTAATTTTACAAGTTTTCACTTAAATCATAAACCACATAAAAAATATTAAATTTGCTAAAGCTAGTGTATACTTACTTACCCAAAAAACCTCAAAGCCTTTACCAGCGGAATTATGTGCAAGTTACCGTTAGAACTTATCTTTGATGTCGGTAATGAAATACCGCGCGGTTTTAGCGAAGTTTTCGCATCAGGCCATCTATCTCATAATATGTGATAGTTTGCAATGTTTTACCACAGATTACTAAATGTTTTACATACTTGGTTATTTTACTCTAAAATAAACTGAAGTCTAGCAATGGACTTCTACGCGATGTAGTGACTCGCGATATTGTACCCTAGACCCTTTTTTAGGATTCCGTATCCAAAGGGTAAAAACCCTATTCTTATGGCTCCGCTGTTCGTCTGTCTGGCTGTCTGTCGGCCCGTCAGTCTGTCACCAGGCTGGATCGAACCGTGACAGTTAGAAAGTTGAAATTTTCACAGATGCTGTATTTTTCTTGACTCTATAACAACAAATAATAAAAACAGAATAAAATAAATATTTAAGGGGGGCTCCCATACAAAAAACGAGATTTTTTTTGCTCGTGTTTGCTCGAAATTCATAACGGCAATAGGTAGACGCTTGAAATATTCACAGAATGTTTAGTTATATATTCACTTTAAAAATAAATAAATAATATTAAAGGGGGGCTCCCATAAAACAGACATGATTAATTTTGCCGTTTAATAGATAATGGTACGAAACACTTCATGCGCGAGTCCGACTCGCACTTGGCCGATTTTTTCTTTTTCTCACAGCTGAAATGATGATGATGGAAGCAAGAATATATATCACAGGGATTGAAGCTACTGGATGATCAAAGTATCGCATGTAAACTCTTGCAACTACAGATGTTGTACGTATTGAAACGTACACCGTCCTAAACAAATCTTTACTTTTAAAAACCGGCCAACTGCGAGTCGGACTCACGCACGAAGGGTTCCGTACCGTTATCTATTAAAAAAAAGGGCAAAAAAAAATCTATTGTTGTCTGCCCCCCTTTAATATTAATTTTATTTATATTAAATTATTTATTTTAAAACTGAATATATATCTTAATATTCTGTAAACATTTCAAGCGTCTACCTGTTGCCGTTATTAATATCGAGCCAAAACAAGCAAAACATCACGTTTTTTGTATGGGAGCCCCCTTAAATATTTATTTTATTCTCTTTTTTTGTATTTGTTGTTATAGCGGCAACAGAAATAAATCATCTATGAAAATTTCACCTGTCTAACTATCACGGCTCATGAGATACAGCCTGGTGTCAGACGGACAGACAGACAGACGGACAGCGGAGCGATATTAATAGGGTCCCGTTTTTACCCTTTGGGTACGGAACCCTAAAAAAATGTTCGTCTCTAAATATTTAATTACTGAAATGAGACACGTTTAAATGGAATCATTATCGTGTATTTTTAAACGCAAATGTGGTTTTCTCCGTCGAAGCCTTGAGGTTGTGTTGCGAAATGTCAGTCTCGCAAAATGTCATTGCGTCCAAAGATGTCAATTTTTCCTTTTGTAAAAATAGCAAAAAGCGAAAATACGCGGTATTGACCGACAGCTTTCTATTTTTGCCCTTCACTATAGAAACTTTGGGTCACTGAAGCCAAAATATTCTATATGGAATTGACTATGCGTCTCATCGGGTCGCGGGTTCGATTCCCACTGGCAGCATAATTTGGTTAGTTGTTTCCAGTTTGGTTAGGACATTGCAGGCTTGAATCACCTGATTGTCATGTAAGTGTTAAGCCGTTGGTCCCGACTGCTATCTGGTAGTCGTTTAAGGAGTCGTCAGAGGCCGAGAGGCGGTACCCAAGAACTCTGACACCAGGGTGTGAATGGTCGATTGACCGTGTCGTACACGAAGTCATACGTCAAAAAAATGGGTCCTCATGTTGCTGAACGAACCAACGTCAGTCCCTTCGTATCGCATTGGGTTCAGAGGCTAGGTCTTGGATGTTTATCTATTTAAGAATCTATTATGATAATGAGTATCTATTAAAACATATAGTATCGTTGAGTTAGTATCCTACGACACAACTTATTGTGGGGCCAACTCAATTTGTGTGATATATATTTATTTATTCCATTGCGATTCAAAGGGGAAGGAAATGCTGCTAGTATAATGGGTACTTTAAGTCTAGGGACAATGCGGAGCGATCTTAAGATTGAATATTTCTGTGGCAATCGTTAATCTATGTAGGTGTGTACGAAAAACAAGCATTAATCTGATGACAGACAAACGTTGATACGGAACCCTAAAACCCGTATAACCATAATAGATGTCAAAATTATAATCCATTTTAATGTGAAAACTTCTTTATCGGTGTTGTGCATTTTTTTGGGTGGATAAAAAATGCTAAATTCGCATAAGGACACGTGACCTGATCGAAAATTGGTAAGACGGACATGTGACCTGAGACCGCCGGCGCGGCGTAGGAGAGGAAGTAATATCCCTCTCTCTTTCTACCGCGCGGAGTTTTCACTTCCGCCGGCATTTTTTTTAGCAATTTTGATGCAGGAGACATTTTGCGAATGTGTCGTTCAAGCTCCCCTGAGAGGACTCTACAATTTGCCTCAAATAAGTTAGTCCGAGAGACGGCCCTCGAATAATTGTGTTCGTCAAACAACTTGTAACTTTGTATAAATACGGAAAGTTAAGGGATGGATGTTCACTTCAACGGGGTTGGATATCCAGTGTAGAGTTGCGGTCAGTCGTAGTTAGTTCAAAAATAGTTATGTTTAGTGGTTCAAAAGTTAAGGCTAAATAACACCGCCTCTAGAGGTTCGATTAAGCTAAACTTTGCTCTCTTAACTAAACTGTTTCTGCTTACATATTGACATCTTACTACAAACCAGAAGTGATGGTTTTTATTCATGCAATTGAAACTACCGTAAATGTGAATACTTCCAGATTTTTTTCAATTTTTTTTTAATCTAAAATTAAATTTTTTAGAAATTTTTGCAAAAAAAAAATACAAATGTAGGATTTATAAGCAATATTCCCATGCTTCATCACATGACAATGTCAATGTCGTTGTCAATCTGTCAAAAAGTGATGACGTTGACTGCCAAGTCCTATGAGTTGCCAGGTTTGGGAATATTTTCCCCGAAATTTGGAAGTGTACATGGACTGTTTTTATGGTACTGCATTTTAGTAAAAAATTTAATTTTGGATAAAAAAAAATTAAAAATTCTGGATGTATTACATTTAAGGTACTTTCGATTGCATAAAAATAAAAAACCATCACTTCCGGTTTGTAGTAAGATGTCAATTGCATTTTTGAAGTAAAATGGAGAGTTATGGTTTCAGCCACCGTGGGCGAAACCATAACTCTCCGTTTTGCTATTATATATATCATCATAATCATCATCAGGTCCTTTTAGTCTCCACTACAGGAGCACGACCCTCTCTGTACTACTAGAGCCATACTTGGCCAGAGCAGTCAGAGGACTTGGCTTACACTTACTTATTATATATATATGTATGTAAATTTATTTGCTAACAACGTACATATCTAAATGTACCGAACATAATTTGGCAAATGATGTCGTTAGAAGCATGTTCATAGTCCGTCGGTTATGGCAGTGTGACATTACACTAAATTCAATATGGCGTCCGCTAGAGAGCGTAAAAAACTTAAGGGCCCGTACTACCTCACACTGCTTTGCATGATTGACTGCTATATAATATATAATAATAATTAAATACTCAAGTTGAAATAAAAATGCAGCAAAGTTCAGGACTAGCTCTGATAGCTATCTGACTCAAAAACACGATTGCGTTAAATTTTCTCGATAGAAAAAAATTGCAAAGTTGCCTCCAAATCACGTCTAATTTACTCGGTATATAGCATTATTCACCAAATACATTAAACTTAACCTTGAAACTTTTGATTATTATTGCATTACAGATAAGGCAGCCATCATAATGTTTTTCTTTTTCGAATAACCCTTGAATATTCCTAAAAAACGAAAATATCCACAGTAGCCAACGCGTTTAGACCATCCGCGTTTGTACCGCCACGCCGCCTGGCATATGGCGGGCTCTTAAGAGTTGACTGTTTGGCCGCGCGACTTTGGCGATGTACAATTTCCAGGTGATTGCTGTTCCACCTACATGAAACGGGGGCGAAAAAGCGAGATGAGACGACGATTTTACATGAAATTGGAGCATTATTGAACGCGCCTTACGTCCTGGATATAAGGTATTTAAAATAAGGTTTTTTAAAATATGTTATTAGAACTTATGAGTAACCAAACTACGTACGCAAGTGGATAATATTGGAACCTTCGTGTTCATAATGGTATTTATTTATCTCCTAAGTTGGATTGAAAATGGTGCTAAAATACTAATATAGTTAATAGACTCAGGTGTTACTTTGCGGAAGTCAAAGCTACATTTACTTTGAGACAATTTACTTTGCGTGCTTCCGCCACCAGTTAGTTCATGCAAACTATTGCTGGCCAGCGCCCACCCACTACTGTTAGTCCCTTCATACCCGCCACCAATAGTTGATGCATGCAACCCTGGTCGATACTGCTGCATCCGTTGAGGCTGCAGCAATGTCGGCCGTCGTGCTCGCGACACGTGTTTCGCCTCTACACGAGGCATCTTCAGGCAGTGAACCCTAGATGTTGATCCTTCGAATGACAAGCAACGAATGACAAAAATTACGCCGTATTGCCGCCTTTTATACTATCTGGGAGGGGGGAGGGGATTGATCGTTATTTTGGTTTTGTATTGAAAATATATTTAATAATGGGGAATTATTCAAATCTATTTGTTTATTTATCAAAGTAATATTTGACCTTTTATGTTTATTTATTTCTAATTGCTCCCATATACTCATTTTTAATCCCTTCTCCGCTGTATGTAATATTTTGTATGTGTGATTATTTAATAATGTGTGATTATTTTCCAATAGATGTTCTGCAAAATGTGATCGATCGGGGTGATTATTTTTAAACGCGTTGATATGTTCGTTATAACGAATTTTAAAATTACGTCCTGTTTGTCCAATATAAAAAATCCGGTATATATAAATTAACTTGCGATGATTGTCAACAAGTTTATATTGGAAACGTATGCTTGTCAATTCAATTTCTCCAAAATACAATAAAATAAAATACTTATAACTAAAATATACAATAATGTTTATTTTAAGTGTTTTGTTTCTTTTTTTCATAGTGTGAGTTGTTTTAATAGTGCAATAAAGTGTATATTATTATTTGTATCTCCTTTGGTGTTCACGGGTGTTATAAATAAATAAATAAATATAAATATATACGGACAAATCACACAGATTGAGCTAGCCCCAAAGTAAGTTCGAGACTTGTGTTATGGAATACTAACTCAACGATACTATATTTTATAACAAATACATATATAGATACACATCACAAATCTGAAAAAGATCATTTTCCATCTTGACCTGGCCGGGGATCGAACCCGGTCACTCCGTGTCGCAGGCAGGCGTGTTGACCGCTGTGCCACGGAGCTAGTCAGGTTACCAGTGTTACCCCGGTCCATTGAAAGGCTTGCGTGGGGATATACTGGGTGGCGCAAAAGTACTGGCACTAAAGAAAATACTTTTATTTTTTTTATATGACATTTTCTGTCATTCTGTTTTTGAAAATTGTGTAGTGAACAAATGTAAAATACACTGAAAATAAACATGGACCGTTTTACTCCCCAAGAACGTGGAATAATTGTGTGAGGGACGCTTTTCCAGGCCGAGTTATCTCTCGTTTTGGCGATTTGCCTTGGCCTGCAAGATCACCCGATCTGACCAGTCCAGACTTCTTTCTTTGGGGTTTTTTGAAATCTCGGGTGTATGTGAACAAGCCACAGACTCTCGCAGCTCTAAAAGAAAACATTCGTCAAGAAATAACGAACATATCGCAGGAAGTGTTACGGCAAGTTATGCAAAATGTCATAAATAGGGCTCAAATGTGTATCAACTCTGGAGGTCACCATTTAAAAGACATCATCTTTAAATCCTAATGGTACGAAATTTAATGGCACAAATATACATTTAAAAAAACCTAAATCTAGTTTTCTAATTTAGAAAAAATGTTATAGCTGAACCAAATAGGGTCTTTACTTTTGCGCCACCCAGTAGATCCATCACGTAGAGGCCTTTTGGAGAAATTTATGTTTATTATTATTACAATGAAGAATTCATTGGACAGTTACATACAATATTACACACCATTCTACCGTGAAAGTTCAAAATATACCTACTAAATATACTACTACTCACATTGTCATTTACTAGCGGCCCGCCCGGCTTTGCATGGGTAAATATAGCCATGTTCATCAGGGATAATGTAGGGTTATATGGTGAATTTTTCAAATCAGTCCAATAGTTTCGGAGTCTAATCAATGCAAACAAACAAATCTTTCATCTTTATAATATTTTATATTTTTTTATTACCCGCTAATAATATAGATTTCCACAGGTGATATAATTAAAAAAAATTGATTCATTAGTTTTTGAGTTTATCCATTCCCAACAAACATACAATCAAATCTTTCCTCTGTTTAATCCTAACTAATCTATATTTATACTAATCTATATTAATATTATAAAGAGAAAAGATTAGAAGAAAGAGGCTCTGAAACTACTGGACGGATTTGCAAAATTCTTTCTCTATTAGAATCCTCTTACCGTGCGAAGCCGGGGCGGGCCGGTAGTAATATTATAAATGGGAAAGTGAGCTTGTTTGTTTGTTTGTTACGACTTCACGCCCTATCTCATTAACCGATCGTTATAAAATTATGCATACCCGTAGTCTGGGGTACGGAGAAGGACATAGTGTATATTTTATCCCGAAAAAAAGTACTATACCTGAGGGATCGTCATAGACGCGGTCGGCGCCGCGGGTTGGAGCTAGTATTAGTATTCCGCGTCATTTTGAAACCCTGAACTATATTGAAATCCTGGAATCAGAATCCCTAATAAAATAAAGCATGGCAAAAAAAAGGTGAAAATCGAAAAATTACCTAAAATTAAGCTTCCCATACAAAATCACAGACAGCTGGACGAATTTGTATGAAAGGTTTTTTTTATGTATATTTGACGGCAAACTTGCACACAAGCTACCTGATAGAAAGTGGTCACCGTCGCCCATGGACATCTGCAACCCCAGACGAGGTGCTGATGCATTGCCGACTCTTAAGATACCTGTAAACACGCCTTTTGAAAGACCCCAAGTCATAGCACACAGGGCAAACCTCGGGAGGGAGTCCATGCCACAATCCTAATGTGGTCAAATTTTTGTTTCGTTTTTTAACTTTTTTTTCTTGCAATTCTGTATTCCATTAGGGAATTGTATTCTTAGCACTGTCCTAGACACAATCCACATATTTAGTTGTTTTAATCTCTCGCTCGCACTAGTGTAATGCCTGTCAGCTGTTCACTCACTCAGCACAATGCCAGGAATTTTATTACTCCTCGCTTTGTCCGCGTTTTGCAGACAAAGCTCACTCATTATCTGTGGCTCATGAACCCGGTTGTAGGTATTTTAGAAAAAGGTATTACTTAAATTCTACTGCCTTAAGTCCATGCTGGTCTAGGACCATACAGCGCAGCAATGCTGCCAGCCTTCTAGGCACACTTCCGCAGGGCAGATTTGCAGGACATTTTTTTTATCTTTAGTTAGTATTTTTTTATTGTTTTAATTACATATTAATTTTTTGGTTAGGTTTAGTTTTAGTTTGTAATTTTCATTATTTTCCTAATCATTATTTCACATAATTAGTTCTTTATAGGGATCCGTACCTCAATATCCGGAACTCTTATAGGATTACTTTGTTGTCTGTCTGTCATGAACTTTTTTCCCAGGCACGCGTCGAGGTATCAAGCTGAAATTCATAACAAATACTCAGGCCTAATGTCCCTTGGAGCTGTGAAAAAGTCAAACTTCTAAGCCAAAGAATCAAAACCTACAGGGTACTTTCCGTAAACTCAGTATCTTGTGGTATAAAGCAACGTCTTAGGTATAGCTCAGATAAAGGAAAAATTGCGAAAAGATAAAATTTTTAGTTACATTATATAATAAAAATATTTTAATAATTTTAAACTTATTATAGTATAGATAATGGTACGGAACCCTTCGTGCGCGAGTCAGACTCGCACCTGGCCGGTTTTTTAAACAAGTTTTGGTTTGGTTTAGTTTTCGTTTTTAATTTTTATTATTTTCCCAAACACATTTCACATAATTAGTCGTTTTAATCTCTCACCAGTGTGTCTGTCTGCTTTCATCTCAGCACAATGCCAGGAACTCCATTATCCCGCGCTTTGTTTGCGTTTACAGCAGACAAAGCTCACTCATTATCAGTGGCTCATAAACTCTGATGCTTATTGAGTGAGGTCAGTGAGTACGTGCTGTATTTATTTATACGTTTTTATCCAGTACGAGGTAGACAGGGCTCTATCTACCTAGACATAAAACACAAAGGCCACATTTAGCGTGTGGCTAGCCGTATTGCCTATTGATATCATCTATACTAATATTATAAAGCTGAAGAGTTTGTTTGTTTGTTTGAACGCGCTAATCTCAGGAACTATTGTTGCAAATTGAATTTTTTTTTGTGTTGGATATTCCATTAATTGAGGAAGCTAAAGCCTTCCTCAATTTATCAATCAATTTATTATTTATGATGAATCTATGAAATAAACAAACGACAATAAGCTTATAGGCAGGCATGTCGTTCACGAAGGGTTTTCTCAATTAAGTTTTCTTTTTCCTATTTTTTTTTGTGGCATTTGGCTTTGTACGCCTTTTATAAGGGAATAGCTGTTGCCCGCGACTTTGTCCGCGGCAATTTCTGTTATTATGATTAAATAATATAGAGGAATAATTTATCCCCGATTTCAACACATTTTTTACGTGTATTGATGCTTCGCTCCTATTGGTCGCAGCGTGATGTTTTATAGCCTAAAACCTTCCTCAATAAATGGACTATCCAACACAAAAATAATTTTCCAATTTTAACCAGCAGTTCCTGAGATTAGCGCGTTCAAACAAACAAACACTTCAGCTTTATAATATTACTAGCTGTTTTCCGCGACTTCGTCCGCGGCAATTTCTGTTATTATGATTAATTCGTTTTTTTATTGGTATGAATCAATAACTTTCCCCCGTTTTCAAAACATTTTTTATTGATGCTTCGCTCCTGTTGGCCGCAGCGTGATGTTTTATAGCCTAAAGCCTTCCTCAATAAATGGACTATCCAACACAAAAGAATTTTCCAATTTGAACCTGTAGTTCCTGAGATTAGCGCGTTCAAACAAACAAACAAACAAACAAACTCTTCAGCTTTATAATATTAAGTATAGATATAGATATCTGTCCATTTCCATTCAGTAGGTCCTCTACCGACTTGAAACCATTCCATTACATTTTTCAATATGCAGTGAACAAATAAACAGAGAACTGCAAATATTTGGCCACTGGCGGCGCAATTCGGAGAGTTGTTTGTTCCAGCAGGAGTGGACATTTTAAAACTACTGAATTTGCAAAATACTACAGGTTTATTTTTGTAGTCAAACAAAGAGGTACCTTTTTCGATTGTGTGAGACAAAAATAGTGACTGTCCTATTTTCTTGTTTTCGCGATTGTTACACATTTAAATTGTACTATGCATACAAACTATTTACTATGTATTCGCATGTGTAAAAGGCTATTTATCCTATAGCCTACTCGTATGTCAGGGATAATCTTATACCTTTAATCGAGCAATTCTTGTATATTTATATGTATATAAATTTATTTCTATGACTTCGGAAACTAATCGGGACACTTAGCGTCCCGGACAAATCGGGACACGTCCCCAGATCCCTGAAAATCGGGACGTCCCGCGCAAATCTGGACACCGAGTAACACTAGTTCTGCCCTTATAGGCGTCGCTAGCATTACGAGTACATCCGCTTCTGACATCAAAATGTATAAGTACAAAGTTAACGTACAAGGCAGCTTATATTCTGATCCTTGTAAGTACGTCATATTCCCTGTACACCGAACATAGTACAACTTCCCTACATAACAACTTGGTAACTTTGCCCATCTAAGGACGTGTCATATGATGCCTCGAGCACTTACACTTTTGGTTGCGGTTAGCAAACATAATATTTCTTCATATCGTTCAGTACTTAATACAGCTCAGCGACGCAGTGGTTAACACGCCAGCTTGCGACACGATCCCGGGTTCGATCCCCGGTCAGGTCAAGATGGAAAATGATCTTTTTCAGATTGGCCTGGGTTTTGGATGTCTATCTATATATGTATTTGTTATAAAATATAGTGTCGTAGAGTTAGTATTCCACAAAACAAGTCTCGAACTCACTTCGGGGCTCAATCTGTGTGTTTTGTCCGTATATATTTATTTAAAAACAGTAAAAAAGTTCTGAACTTCTGAACACTTATTTAGTCTAGATGACAATGCATGGTAAGCTAACTAACGTAATTCTAAATCCAATATGGCGGAAAACCCAAGATGGTGGAATAGCTATTTTTGATGCATTTTGACAATATGGATATCAAATTAAAGGGGTCGCTGAAAATAGGTCGAAACTTAAAGTAATGTCTTGGAGTAATGTACATAAAATCTTGATGTTATAAGTTTTTTAGTTTTAACTTATGTATAAGTACTTTAACTATAAGACAAAGTTGAGGTATAAAGTTACAAGAATGCTAGTAATTTATCTGCATAAAGACTATGCCATACAATATGCCAAATACTTTAATCATGCCATTATTACCAATACGTCCGACTAATATACTGAACCAAAGTGTCGGTTTGGTCATCTAACCACTTCACTTACATTGCGCAGACAGACGCAACGCATAATCCGTTCAGATTTAGACCGTATCTCGATATAACAGGATCGATATTTGCTTGGCTGACCCGGTTATACTATGTTAGGTATTTTGTTTGACCGTCTGTCCTTCGCCCGCGCTTTTTGTTGGTAATTTAGTACAGATTCTGATCCGTTGGGAGAGCTTTTAGTTAGTCCTTAAAATGATAAAATATTTGATTACGTTAAATCTTACTTAGTTATCTTACAGATTGATTTGAGCATTGATTAACTGTTAAGAAGAGATTACCATGATATAAATAGGGTTGTTTCGTAAAAAAATACCATATAAAATAATTAGTTCGTCTAGATCCGAGACCAATGGCGAAGCAAGGAGAAGCTCAAGAAATTTTTGTGCCACTTTTGGTCACCCATCACAGGGGAAACCACGCCCGGGGTTGCTTTACATGTGTAAGCGTTTACAATGCGCAAGTCGTCGGCCATCTAACTTCTCATACCTTAATTTGACCTTTATATTATCGAAGACGTTTTTTAGGGTTCCATACCTCAAAAGGAAAAAACGGAACCCTTATAGATTCACTTTGTTGTCCGTCTGTCTGTCAAGACCCTTTTTCTTAGGAATGCGTGGTGTGTATCAATCTGAAATTCATATCAAATACTCAGGTCTGCTGTCCCTTGGAGATCTAAAAAATCCGTTTATGCCGAAAATTTTCGACATTTTCGAATTTCGAAAGGGTATCAAAACCTACAACTCCTCCTGAACTCAGAATCTTGAAATTTGGTACGAAGCAACGTCTTATAGCACACATAAAGGAAAAATTGCGAAAAACGAACATTGTTAGTTACATCATATAAAGAAAACATACCATTTTAAACATATTATAGATAATGGTACGGAACTCTTCGTTCCCGAGTCCGAATCGGACTTGTCCGGTTTTTTAAATACGTGTACTAGCAAAAGGCGTCATTAACTGTGTGCCTCTAAGCGGATTTCCTCTTACTCCTGCTTCTTATTGGAAAGAAAAGCTTTCGAACCAGCCAGTTTTGTTTGAGTTGAAAATACAAAAGGCTATTTACACACTGTACGTAGTAACCGGTGATGTTGATTCACTTACAAATGCCAGAATCGAAAGAAGACATTTATCTATGTACTAGCTGTGCCTGCAACTCCGCTCGCGTACATTACTAATTAATAATGTAGTGTGAAAAAAAAAATAAGTAGCCTATCTTGTGTCCTGTACGTCTGATTGTTTATCTACCAAGTTTTATAAAATTCGGTTTATTCGTTCAAAAGTTATAGAGGAACATACATAAAGAAGAAAAGTCCTCGATTTAGTTTCAGTACCATGTCAATCTGTAAGGGTTGGTCATGAATTAGGTTACTTTGTTTTCAGAGATGTCGTGTTTTCAAGCTCTATACATGATCATCATCTTCATCATCATCATCATCAGGTCTTTTTAATCTCCACTGCAGAAGCATGACCTTCTCTGTACTACCGGAGCCATACTTGGCCAGAGCAGACAGAGAATTAGGCCTACACTCTCCTCGCTGGCCAGACGGGTTGGAGAGGTCTCATTGATGTACATGAGCTTCTTTTAGCATGTATTTCCTAAGTCGCTTCTTATGACGTCCATGGGAAGACTAGGAGTGGTCCTATTCAACTCTGCCAGAATCCACACGGCTAAATGTATAATAAGATTGTAAATACGGCATTATTAAATTTCGTAAATCAGTCCTATAGTTTTTACGTGACGGATAATAAACATTTTAAGATCTTTATCTTTCAATACTTCATCTTTCTTCGCATTTCTTTCACCATCATATCCACATTTATGTACCTACTTTCAAATTGGAAAAAAGTATGAAGTATAATGCGCGGTTGAAATGGTAGCAATTATAAATTCCACAAAAAAGATTATGCACAATGTGACAAAGACCTATAGATGAGAAAAGCCACGTGTTTCCCGAATCGATTTACCGACATTGTACGGCGGTCGCTAGCCAGAGAGAAATAGACGATTATTACATTTAATTTATTTTATGCCAGAACTCGGGCAGGAATGAGGTCTGCCTACGTTTAAAAGTTTAATTGTTATTTAGTTTTCAAATTCGTTTTCTACTTAATGCTTTTAATAAACATTTAAGATGAGGAGCCCGATGGCCTAGTGGTCGTGACCATTGATAGCGCTTACGTTAGTTAAGCAACAACAATATAATACAATTCTCGAGCTCTTCCGTCCTTCGGAAAGCACGTTAAACCATTTGTCCCGGCTGTCATCATTGATGGCAGTCGTTAAGCTATGTCAGATGCCTTTAGGCAGCTTGAAAAATCTGACATCAATGTTAGCCAATTATATACATACACGAAAAACAAACAATCAAACACCTTGACGACTGAAAAACTATTGTGTATTATGTACTAAAAACGGGTGACTCGCGTGCTATTCATTCATTTATTCATTCATAGCAAAACACTTATTGCGTTGAACATTTTTCAATAATATACCATCACTTAATTAGGTACATTCAAATATTTATACAAACAAAAAAAAAATTAAATAAAAAAAAATAGAATTATTATTATAAATATATTTCGTTGGGATTGCCGACTATAGTTGACTAGCTCCGTGGCGCAGCGGTCAACACGCCAGCCTGCGACACGGAGTGACCGGGTTCGATCCCCGGCCAGGTCAAGATGGAAAATGATCTTTTTCAGATTGGCCTGGGTCTTGGATGTGTATCTATATATGTATTTGTTATAAAATATAGTATCGTTGAGTTAGTATCCCATAACACAAGTCTCGAACTTACTTTGGGGCTAGCTCAATCTGTGTGATTTGTCCGTATATATTTATATTTTTATTTATATAGTTTCGGACTCGCCAGGAGCCCATTTTCAAGGCGAGTGCGAGACGCACGGCGGAGGGTCCCATACTCAAAGTTCATTGAAAATGGGGTCCTGACGAGTCCGAAACTATAGTCGGCAATTCCAACGAAATATCACGTGAGTGACCCGTTTTTAGTTCATTATATCTGTATCTCACGTTAGTTTCAATGATATATTGTGTATTTTGGTTCTCTACCTAGTTAGGTATTTAAGGTGATACCACTGTAAATAAGGTCGTTCTGAACCTTATTTATCTCGCAAAATACTTAAATTAGGAGTTTCAAATCTAAGTAATATGATTTTTGACTGTTATATCTCCAAAAATTGAAGATGAAAACACGTTTTGATAAAATTTTCGCGATAGAAATATTTTTTGAAAAATGGTCTTCGTTCGCAGAGTTTTTGTTATTGTAGCTCAAATGCGACGAATGAAATAATGATTTTTAGACTAACAGATAGGTTATTAGTAATTCATCAAATGAAAATACAATTAACCGGTCTGATTTTATATAAAATAGAAATAACGAATTTGGCGCTTACGTTTTTTTCTTTGAGCGACTCAAGACTATCTCCTATCTCATCATTCACGGGCTAAACCGCCAAGCGCTATCCCTTGCGCGCACTTGATCAGTCCTTTGCCGAGCAAAGGTATCAAACATTTGAGGCCTCGCCTTAAGTATGTTTCACAGCATCCAAATATTACGTACCTATACTTTATACTTTATATCTATTTATTAAAGATTATTAATTACTTTTTCATATTCAGAATAACACAACGTTTTCACAAAAAAAATAATAGTTTTGCAACAAATTCGATTTTAATTAAATCTCTGATACAACGAAAATATAAACACTTAAAACATTTTATCGCCGCTCTATAAAATAAACTGTATATTTTTCCACATCAACATTTTATGAAGCCAGAATTTCTCAATCTTCCTCTGAGTGTCGGCTTTTTAATTTAAATGTTTGAGGAATTCATCGGGCGGCCATAGTTAATTTTCTTTGTCTGTCTTCAAAGAGGGTATTTTATTTCAGTCGGTTCTATACATATACTTCTATACAAACATATCCTTATCCTTATCCTTACTAATATTATAAATGCGAAAGTGAGTTTGTTTGTTTGTTTGTTGGTTTGTTTGTTTGTTTGTTTGTTTGTTTGTTTGTTTGTTACGCTTTCACGTTGTAACTACTGAACCGATCATCATGAAATTTTGCATACACGTTATTTGGGGTACGGAGAAGGACAAAGGGTACATTTTATCCCGGGAAAAAGTACTGTTCCCGAGGGATCGACATTTACGCGGGCGGAGTTGCGGGCGAAAGCTTGTCTAATATACATATTATCACGTCTTTATCCTTTAGACAGAGCCTAAGGCCATAACCATACATTTATACCAGAGCCGTACTTGGCCAGGGCCAGAGCAGACAGAGGATTTGGCCTACACTCTCCTCGCTGGCCAGACGGGTTGGAGAGGTCTCATTGATGTATAAAAGCTTTGTTTAGCTTGTATTTCCTATATATACATACTATCACGTCTTTATCCGTTACGGGGTAGACTAAGGCCTAAGGCCATAATACCCAAAGCCCACGTTTAGCTTATAACAGTGTACGGTGCAGGCTTGGTGCAGGCAATGTGATAGCCATAACCGTACATTTAGATCATACCGTATATTTTGAGATGTTAATTGAATGTTATCGATGTTGGGGTACCAATACAAGACCACTTCTCCAGATCATATGGGTAAAAGATCTGTGTAGGTGAACTCTGTCTGTCGGTCGTCTTTTCACACTTCGAACATTGAACCGATTTGGATGAAATTTAATATGGAGGCCCGAGGAAGGACATAGGTTCTCTTTCATTCCGAGAAATTCTACAATACCCGAGGGATCGATATAAACGCTGGCGAAGCTGCGGGCAACAGCCAGTATAGGTATATATACATGGTGAAACTTTGAATGAAACTCAAAAAAAATCGTCATTTCCATACAGAAGAGTTCCGCCGCCCGGTCAGTTTGTGTGGAAATGACGAATTTTTTTTTGAGTTCCCAACTTTGTTCCCATAGGAAAAGTTGTTCATTTTGATGGTCTGAGTCACCCCTTCAAGGGTTCAAAACGATAAAAATTTCACCGTTTATTTAAAAGTTCACATGACACCACTGGTGGAGGTGAGTGATATTGTACCCATAAAACTTGCGATTACTTTGGGCTAACCAAAACATTCATCTATTGTCGGATCGGAAGCGTGAGAAAATTCAGCGAAAGACATGAGTGATCGTTTTCTTTAAAATATAATATCAACACGTGAATTTTTCATGTAAACATGCTTCGTACTGTAAATATTATCATAAGATATTAATTTTGTGTTTACGGGGAAGTTTGAGCGCGGTATTATGGTATTAATCTATCTATGCCAGATTATTATGGAATTTTCGGCGTAACACAGATTTGTTTGATTTGTGTTAAAAGCTGCTTTATTTCAGCAATATCGTGAAATGAAATCAAATATATTTAATCACATGAAACATGGTACAAACAGGAGTTAAATATAGATAATGTTACTTAACGTGTTTCGCCAGAATATGGCATGTAAGTAAATATTAATTGGAATTTATACGAACTACAATATTGAATACATTTCACATCAAGTTTGAATACATTTACATTAATTACAGCATAATATCCAAAATTTCAAATTAAGTCATATCCATACATTTACTTTGAGACAATTTACTTTGCGTGCTTCCGCCACCAGTTAGTTCATGCAAACTATTGCTGGCCAGCGCCCACCCACTACTGTTAGTCCTTTCATGCCCGCCACCAAACTATTGCAATAGTTTGCATGAACTAACTGTTGGCGAAAGCACGCAAAGTACATTGTCTCAAAGTAAATGTAGCTTTGACTTCCGCAAAGTAACACCTGAATCTATTAACTATCATATCCATACGTAGCAAATTGTCATTATAAAATCAGTCAAAAATTAATGATATGTTACTTGTTATATATTAATAATTTTTAATATATAACAAGTAACCTTGTGGTCCGAAATTCTTTCATGTCATAAAAGCAATGATGTAGCAGCCATTTCTACAGTGCCGATATAAATCGTTAATTCAGTAATTCTCTGAAGGCTTATTTTATTATTAACTTATGTCGACATAACGTAACAATTGCTAGCAAGAAGTGAGGTTCTACATTTAGGAAATATCAAACGAGATGGATCCCTATGTCTAAACTTTCTATTTATATCACTGACTCTGGTAAAAAAAATAATGTGGGATCTAACGAAAACTCCAACCTTTAGAATATACATTGATTTTAAGAGCCCGCCATATGCCAGGTGGCGTGGCGGTACAAACGCGGATGGTCTAAACGCGTTGGCTACTTTGGATATTTTCGTTTTTTAGGAATATTCAAGGGTTATTCGAAAAAAAAAATACATATGATGGCTGCCTTATCTGTAATGCAATAATAATCAAACGTTTCAAGGTTAATTTTAATGTATTTGGTGAATAATGCTATATACCGAGTAAATTAGACGTGATTTGGAGGCAACTTTGCAATTTTTTTCTATCGAGAAAATTTTACGCAATCGTGTTTTTGAGTCAGATAGTTACCAGAGTTAGTCCTGAACTTTGCTGCATTTTTATTTCAACTTGAGTATTTAATTATTATTGATATAACAGTCAATCATGCAAAGCAGTGTGAGGTAGTACGGGCCCTTAAGGTTATATAGTTTTTAAACAGCAGCCTACATGATTCTAAAGGACTTACATATTACTTGTGATTCTAGATAGGTCTTGGATGTACATTTGTAATTTAACCAACGACATTTTCGTGAAAGGCAGACTCGGCCCGTCAAAATGAATAACTTTTCCTAAGGGACCAATGCTGGGTACTCATTTCTTTTCGACATTTTCTTACTAATTGCCGGGGCGGCCGAATGACTTATTTTCCTATGTCCCCTCGGTGGGGCAGAGGGCCGCTACAGTGCTTCTCCATCTCGTTCTGTCTTGAGCAACGCGCTTTACTTCGGGCCAAGACAGCCCGATTGTCTTCATCTCCGCCGCTACCGATCGCCGCCAGGTCTGCTTTGGTCGACCACGCTTCCTCTTTCCTTGAGAAGTCCATTCCAATGCCTGTCTCGGAATGTGAGAAGGCTCCCTCCTGAGCGTGTGGCCAATCCATATCCATTTACGACGCGCTATCTGGTGACCGATCGGTGTCTCGCCGCAAAGCTGCCACAGACGTTCATTGGGTATCTTTTCAGGCCAAAAGATACCCAATATCTGACGAAGGCAGCGGTTGATGCAGACTTGGATCTGCTGCGTGATGCCTTTTGTCACTTTCCACGTTTCGCACCCATATAGCAGAACGGTTTTTACATTGGAGCGAAAGATTTTGAGTTTTACTCTGCGAGCCGAATACTTGTATGAGCGAGGGCGGCCAAATACTTGTATGAAAATGTTTTCTTTTTGAGTTCCCAGCATTGGTCAAGTCGTTCATTTTGACGGGTTGAATCACCCCTTCCATATTTATTTATTTATCATTATTTATGGCGTTGGATAGCAATGCTTATCCTCTGAGCCAGGTAACAGCCTCCGTGGTCCAATGGCTAAGGCGTTTGCCTGTTGACCCGGGGGTCGTGGGTTCGATTCCCACCGGAAGCATACTTTGTTTAGTTGTTTCCAGTTTGGTTAGGACATTGCAGGCTTGAATCACCTGATTGTCTGATAATAAAGATGATTCCGTGCTTCGGAAGGCACGTTAAGCCGGTGGTCCCGGCTGCCATCTGGTAGTCGTTAAAGGAATCACGTCAGAGGCCGAGAGGCGATTCCGAAGAACTCTGACACCAGGGTGTGCATGGTCGATTGACCGTGACACCTACACGAAATGATGATTATTTATGGTAATAATATGAATGGTACTAAGGAAAACACTTACTATATAGATGATATGAATACAACATCACTACATGAGTAAATCAAACTCCGCAGAACTTCAAAAGCTGTGCTGTAAGCTCGTAATTCCACTATCACGTCCAACAAAGTTTTGTTCACTGAAAGTTGAACACGTGGAGTCAGATTCAATATTGCCCTCTGTGAACCAACTTTATAATGATGATATCCGAAAGGTATTGGTATCTATTTTAACTGTATCTTTATTCCGTTATATTTTTTTTATGCTGAGTTATCGAATTTCATCATCATCATCAACAGGTCTTTTTAGTCTCCATTGCAGGAGCATTTCTGTACTACCGGAGCCATACTTGACAGCCAAAGCAGACAGAGGATTTGGCCTACACTCTCCTTGCAGGCCAGACGGGTTGGAGAGGACTCATTGATGTTTATAAGCTTTGTTTAGCTTGTATTTCCTAAGTCGCCTCTTACGACCTCCATGGGAAGACTTGGAGTGGTCCTATTCTACTCTAACGGAAACCACACGGTTTTAATTTATCGTATTGAATACTACAATTCATTCATTCATTTCGAGTAGGTGTCACGGTCAATCGACCATGCACACCCTGGTGTCAGAGTTCTTCGGAACCGCCTCTCGGCCTCTGATGTGGTTCCTTTAACGACCACCAGATGGCAGCCGGGACCACCGGCTTAACGTGCCTTCCGAAGCACGGAATCATCTTTATTATCAGACAATCAGGTGATTCAAGCCTGCAATGTCCTAACCAAACTGGAAACAGCTAAACAAAGTATGCTTCCGGTGGGAATCGATCCCACGACCCCCGGGTCAACAGGCAAGCGCCTTAACCACTGGACCACGGAGGCTGTTATGTAATACTACAATAATAAACACTAATAATAATGAAATCCACTTATAAACATAAATATTTACAAATTATATAGTCTCTGCAGACCGTCGACTCGCGGCGATGTGCCCAAAAGGCTGGCAGCATTGCCACGTTGGATAGCAATGCTTATCCTCTGAGCCAGGTAATTCCAACCCTTTGGTCACGGGATACCTCGATCAGTCTCTTCGAAAGTCAAAGATACGATGGGCTGACCCCACCGACCCATATCCTTACTAATATTATAAATGCGAAAGTGAGTTTATTTGTTTGTATGTTTTGTTTTGATGTTGGTTTGTTTGTACCGCTTTCACGCCTTTACTAATGAATCGATAATTATGAAATTTTACGCTACACGCTATTTGGGGTACGGAGAAGGACATAGGGTACATTTTATCCCGGGTAAATGTTACCAAGGGATCCGCATGACGCGGGTGGAGCCGTGGGCGAAAGCAGACTAATGAATACAATCTACAAGGTTTCTGTTCAATGATATTAAATAATAAATTCATGAACAAAGTTACACGCGTTAATGAAACCCTCATACTTTCAAAGCCTGTAAGCTATACGCTTATAACTCCACTATAATGTTCGGACAAAGTTTTGTTCACTGAAAGTCGAACATGTGGCGTCAGATATTGCTCTCTGTGTGGACCAACTTTATAATGATGGCATCTATTTTGACCCGAGAGGATTTTAAACGTATTAATCCTATCATATCCTACTGTTTGTTTGTCGTGTGTGTAAGTGGCCTAAGTGCCTAAAGGCATCTATCCTCATTATCATCTGCATACACTCATTATACAGGGTAAGTGGTATCTAACGCATAACCTCGTAAAGGTGACTAATGTACATCAAGATTAATTTTGTTTATTCTATGACTTTTTGTAATTCGATGTTTACTTTTTTCATACCAAAAAAAATGCAATTTAGCAATTCTACTCTTCTTAACTCTATGGCACTCAGCGCTACGAGGTAATAATAGCGGGTACTTACGCTCACGTGGCACGCGGCCGGCAGCATAGACTTTGGATAGAAATCCACTTAAAAGCGAATGGTATGTCAAATCTTACTATGTATTGCGTTTAGGTAAAAGTCATATAACAAACGTTGTTAGTCATGATGTACCTAAGTCGTCTTTAGCAGGTTTTGCGTTAGTTAACTATAACCCTGTATAAATAGGAAAGATATGATTGTGTTGTTTATTTGTTTGCATTAATAGGCCCTGAAACTACTAGACCGATTTAAAATCTAAAAAAACCTCGATATTTTCAATACGCTCGCCATAAAGTTATACATTGAAGTGAAATTTTCGTCGCGTCACTTTTCACTGGAACAAAACGGAGCTTTGGAACTAGTTACGAGCTTTGTATGTCGTGCGAAACTTTGACATTCGCCATTGTTAACGCCAGTCGGTGTCATTGTTCTATTTCATATTGATTGGGGTATAGTTGAGCGTTAGTTTAGTCGGAAACAATACCCTTTTTAATCGACTGCAAACAAAACCGGCCTCGGTACCGTTATCTATAAAAACGGCAAAAAAATCATGTCTGTTGTATGGGAGCGCCCTTCAATATTTATTTTATTCTATTTTTTAGTACTTGTTATTATAGCGGCAACAGAAATACATCTGTGAAAATTTCAACTGTCTAACTATCACGGTAGACCGACAGACAGACAGACAGACGGACACCGGAGTGAAATTAATAGGGTCCCGTTTTCACCCTTTGGGTACGGAACCCTAAAAACGAAGTACACGTGTATATTGTGCTATGCAATTTGATTAAGTGCGTGGCGCCATGATCTTTGTAGTAACTCATCATCATTAGGTCCTTTTTAGTCTCCACTACAGGAGCACGACACTAGGGCCATACTTGGCCAGAGCAGCCAGACTTGGCCTACACTCTCCACGCTGGCCAGACGGGTTGAAGAGGTCTCACAGATGTTTATAAGCTTTGTTTAGCTTGTATTTCCTAAGTCGCCTTCTACGACATCCACGGGAAGACTTGGAGTGGTCCTATTCTACTCTGCCGGATACCACACGGCTATTGTTGTAGTAACTATAAAAAGTAATTTATAAAAGTCTTAAGCTCTCCTGTGGGCAGTTTGGAAGTCTCTCAACACACACACACAGAGAAAGAGAGAGAGAGAGCTGTCCGGCGAATTTCATTTCGCTATTATTTCTTAATAGTATTTCTTATATTTAATGGTTACTCTGCTATTCGGGATAATACCAAAAACCAACAAATCAAAGACCGTTCTTAAGTTTCAAGTGTTCGAACATACCCAAATTTGTTTTATCCATACTTCCATACTATATAATAATCTAAATATATATAACTCAAAGGTGACTGACTGACATAGTGATCTATCAATGCACAGCCCAAACCACTGGACGGATCGGGCTGAAATTTGGCATGCGCTAAGAAAGGATTTTGATCAATTCTACACGCAAGGGGATAAAATAGGGTTATACTTCTTAATGAAAAAAAGCTAGTGATATTATAAATGCAAAAGTATCTTTGTCTTCCTCTCATCTTTTCACGTTTTAACCATTGAACCAATTTGGATAAAATTTGGTTTGGGGGTAGTTTGAGGCCCGGGGAAGAACGTAGGGTACCTTTCATTCTATTTTCGAGGGACCGACACTAACGCGGGTGGAGCCGCGGGCAGAAGCTAGTATATTATATTTTAATTTTCATAAGAAGAAAATCTCTGGTAAAACACACAAATAGCTAGTTCATACTTAAAAGAAAGTTCAAACCATATTGCATGATTTATGATTCTTCACACAGTTTAAAAAGTCCAAAGAGAAAAGAATAATGTCCTGCTCTTGAGAACATTCGAGAAACTCTAATCTTTTTCACCTCGGATTTTATGATTAAGGCGATACCACTGTAAATAAGGTCGTTCTGAACCTTATTTATCTCGCAAAATACTTAAATTAGGAGTTTGAAATCTATTCTGATTTTTGACTATTTCATCTCCAAAAATTGAAGATGAAAACACGTTTTGATAAAATTTTCTCGATAGAAATATTTTTTGAAAAATGGTCTTCGTTCGCAGAGTTTTTGTTATTGTAGCTCAAATGCGACGAATGAAATAATGATTTTTAGACTAAAAGATAGGTTATTAGTAATTCATTAAAATGTAAATATGAAAATACAATTAACCGGTCTGATTTTATATAAAATAGAAATAACGAATTTGGCGCTTACGTTTTTTTCTTTGAGCGACTCGAGACTATCTCCTATCTCATCATTCACGGGCTAAACCCCCAAGCGCTATCCCTTGCGCGCACTTGATCAGTCCTTTGCCGAGCGAAGGTACCAAACATTTGAGTCCTCGTCTTAATAGTCTGGAGGTGTCCGGTGTCGCCTGCCGCGATAGTGAGAAAGCTGCTCAGGTTTATATTTAAACGAACTTCTGCTACAGATGTTAATATAATTTCTTTATCCCTGAAGTGCAAGAAACGCAGACACAATGGATTTTCTATTGTTATGCGGACCGATTGGCCCGCTTGGTGGTTGAGAGGTCAATCCAGGTCTCTTGTACTCTCTCTATATTTAATCAATTTTACTATTCTTTTTATTTTATGATTAATAGTCAGGAGGTGTCCGGTGTCGCCTGCCGCGATAGTGAGAAAACTACTCAGGTTTATTTTTATACGAACTTCTGCTGTCACGTTTTTACTAAGTAAAAGAAATTAAACCAACGTGAAACAATAAACTTATTTATTATGACGTAACCACTATGTACGTTTGCACGAATATATAGGCGTGGTCGCACGCCCGGCTGATAAATTGTTCCGTAGCCCTACTTCCCTCGTAGCTGGGTCTTGGAGTGATGCTTGGCCGACGATGAAGGGGGGGGTGGTAACAGAAGCGATGATGGTGGCTTCGGAAGAGACGGCTCGCAGGGCACGCGCATAAGGCTGCATGAGATGAGGCAGGGCGGCTCAGCACGTCTTCCAGAATTTTCTATTTTCTTTCCCCAAACTTGATCCCTGGAATTTACGGGCTTAGCATAAGCATAGCATCCCGACATTCCGCTGATCACGGTCACTCAGGCCAAGCAAGCGATGACAAGGGATTTATGAAGTAAGTAAATGGTGAGGTGGCAGTGACGGTGATCAGACGGAGTTGCAAATGTGTAGGTATGGAACATACATGAGGGTGAAGAATAGATGTAAAATGGAAATTTATTACGCTAAATGCATTTACAATTCAATTTAAGATAATCATAACGCTAATTGCGGGTGCATAAAGAAAAAAAAACAACAAGGGCACTTTGTGGGAAGAAAACTAGCTTTTGCACTAAAAAGGAAGTTTTAAAAACAGCTGTTCATCACTTACCCTATGCGGGGAAACGTTACACTTATGTTTTAATTAGTTCAATTTGGTTTATTCTTATTTAACCATAATGTATCGTAAGGCGGCGTCGCAGTTTGCGGTATCAAGGCGCACGCGCACGCTCGCTGACTGATCTAATGCCACTGAGGCAGCGTCTCCTCCGGCCGTTAACAGATCGCGCGACCCTGACGTCACCGTAGATCTTACTAGAACATTAGGGATCCGCGTACGGGCGCAATGAGTATGAAGAAACCATTTCAATAATGTATGTTTTTACACATCTATATTTATTTTCTTATTGCTTTATAACAAGTATGTACGTACAACGTTACACTGCTACAGATGTTAATATAATTTCTTTATCCCTGAAGCGCGAGAAACGCAGACACAATGGATTTTCTATTGTTATGCGGACCGATTGGCTCGCTTGGTGGTTGAGAGGTCAATGCAGGTCTCTTGTACTCTCTCTATATTTAATCAATTTTACTATTTCTTTTACAGGTACATACTAATATTATGAATGCGACAGCAACTCTGCCTGTCTGTCTTCTTTTTACGCTTCAACCATTGAACCAATTAGGTATGGAGGTAATTTGTCTGGGAAATGACATAGGATACTTTTCATTCCGAGAAATTCAACTGTTTCCGAGGGATCGACACTAACGCGGGTGAAGCCGCGGGCAAAAGCTAGTATATTATATATTAATTTCCATAAGAAATAAATCTCCGATAAAAAACACAATAAGCTAGTCCATACTTAAAATAAAGTTCCAACCGTATTGCATGATTTATGATTCTTACTAAAGAGAAAAGAAAAATGTCCCAGCTCTTGAGAATATTCGAGAAACTCTAATCTTTTTCACCTCGGATTTTATGATTAATAGTCTGGAGGTGTCCGGTGTCGCCTGCCGCGATAGTAAGAAAACTGCTCAGGTTTATATTTAAACGAACTTTTGTTGCAGATGTTAAAATACTTTCTTTATCATTGGAACTTTGGCATCTTGTAGTCTCTCATAATATATTTTTTAAATTTTACTTACCTATTCATTTACATGTACGAGTATTATGAACCAATAATGATATTTAATTAACGACTACACGCCGTGTGGTACTCGGCAGAGTAGAATAGGACTACTCCAAGTCTTCCCGAGGATGTCGTAGAAGACTTAGGAAATACAAGCTAAACAACGCTTATAAACCTCTCCAGCCCATCTGGCCAGCGTGGAGAGTGTAGGCTCTGACTACTCTGGCCAAGTATGGCTTTAGGAGTACAGAGATGGTCGTGCTCCTGTAGTGGAGACTAAAAAAGACCTGATGATTATGACTATTTCGTTTACAGGGTCAGGTACATGCTAATATTATGAATACGACAGTAACTCTGCCTGTCTGTCTTCTTTTCACACTTCAACCATTGAACTGATTAGGTATGGACGTAGGTTGAGGCCTGGGGAATGACATAGAATACATTTCATTCCGAGAAATTCAACTGAGAGATCGACACTAACGCGGGTGGAGCCGCAGGCAAAAGCTAGTATATTATATATTATTTTCCATAACAAATAAATCTCCGGTAAAAAACACAAGCTAGTTCATACTTAAAAAAAGTTCCAACCGTATTGCATGATTTATGATTCTTTAGATTCTTACTAAAGAGAAAAGAATAATGTCCCAGCTCTTGAGAACATTCGAGAAACTCTAATCTTTTTCACCTCGGATTTTATGATTAATAGTCGTAAGGTGTCTGGTGTCGCCTGCCGCGATAGTGAGAACACTTGTTCAGGTTTATTTTTAAGCGAAGTTTTGCTTCAGATCCTAATATACCTACTTTCTTTAATGCAGGTCTCTTGTGCTCTCTCATAATATATTTTTTCAATTTTACTTATTCATTTACATGTCCGAGTATTATGAACCAACTAGCATTCGCCCGCGGTTCCACCCACGTCAATGTCCATCCCTCGGGAATAGTAGTATTATAATGTAGCCTAGGTCCTTCTCTGTACTCCAGATAAGGTGTATGAAAATTTTCATGATGATCGGTTCAGTAGTAGAATTAACTTATATCAAATATCGTAATTTCTTCTTTTCTCCACTTCCTATCAGAAACAGCTTAGGATTTAAACTTTAAGTGTAATTAAATTTAGAAATAAAATAAGTATGATTATGAAAATAAATTGACGATTTCTAGACTTCTTTTTGTATGTATGATTGCTGCTACAAAACTCTTAAACGGATGTTCGGACACAGGATAGACTACTTAATTTTTTTGCTAGTTTAGAAATTGGGCACTGCTAGTAAGTTTTATAACAGATTTACATTTGAGTCATCCAAGTTGAAAATTAGTAATTATTTAGAACCTGTATACTTATAGAAATGCTCACAAACAATCAAATTCCCAAATCACGTTCGCTTTGAGCTGAGCTTTGAGGCTTTGAGCGACTCCCCTTTCATAAATATTTGACAATGAAGGGAGTTTGCTACGGATATGTTCGCTTATTATTTCAAAATAGCTGTCAGCCGGCTAAGGCTTGGTTTTCTCCCTAGCCGTGCCTGTTTGCAATAGATATTCATAGGATTCTTATACTTATACTGATATTTATACTACAACCAACCCTTTTACAAAAGACCACTAGCCAAGCTACTGGGTTAGCTTGGCTAGTGGTCTTTTGTAAAAGGGTTGGTTGTAGTGTGTATACCTAAGCCAATCCAAAAGCCAGTAATATCCATTGGTTGAAACTTACTGGCTTGGCATACAGTCTTCATTTACATAAAGCCAATCGACTGGCTTATTAGTACAGACAAACTGGTTTGACTTGGTTATTGGCAAATACTATTATTTACTTAATGTTCACTCTATTTGTTTCCATCGTACCCACGACACACGCTTAGTAAAAGTCATTCATCATCATCATCAGGTCTTTTTAGTCTCCACTACAGGAGCACGACCCTCTAGAGCCATACTTGGCCAGAGCAGCCAGAGGACTTGGCCTACACTCTCCACGCTGGCCAGACGGGTTGGAGAGGGCTTTCTGATGTTTATAAGCTTAGTTTAGTTTGTAGTTCCTAAGTCGCCTTCTACGACATCCACGGGAAGACTTGGAGTGGTCCTATTCTATATCTCTGCCGGGTACCACACAGCTAAGAAAAAGTCATTGAATTTAGTCTATTAAAAATACAACGAAGTATGTTATTATTAATAATTGGTCGCTAAACTAGCTTATTTAATGAATAATTGCTAATTTTGTGCATACGGTGTACATAGAAATGAAATATTGTCCTGCTATTCGATAAAATTAGCAATAAAATAACGGTTATAGCTCCCCCTACCACCACCGACCTCAAGCGTATTATAAAAAAAACGAATTCTAAAAGTATTGTGACGAAAAACTTATGCTTACTAAACTACTCTTTTTTAGGTCGCAAAACCGGACTTATGTTTCAATATCTTCCAGTCCCAGTAAAACGATAAATTTTCGTCAAGTTGGCCATGTAATAGGCAGAGAGCCAGCGTCGAGACAATTTTGTCTGTCCTCGCTCAGACGTGGCTAGTGTTGGAAGTATTCAGTGGTAATATAGTTCAATAGATAACTGAAATATACCACTCTTCGCTCGAATGAGCAGGATATCACTCGAACATATTTACGGTAAGTATATATAGGCTAGCTATGCTAGGTTAGCTCCGTGGCGAAGCGGTCAACATGCCAGCCTGCGACACGAGAGTACCCGGGTTCGATCCCTGGCAAAGTCAAGATGGAAAATGATCCTTTTCAGATTGGCCTGGGTCTTGGCTGTATATCTATATATGTATTTGTTATAAAATATAGTATCGTAGAGTAAGTATACTATAACACAAGTCCCGAACTTACTTTGGGGCTAGCTCAAGCTGTGTGATTTGTCCGTATATATTTATTTATTTATTTACATAGGGACAAACCACACAGATTGAACTAGCCACACACATAGTAAGTTAACATATGTCGTGGAAAACGAACTCATCGATACTATATTTTATGATAAACATTTATATAGGTAAACATCCAAGACCTACATCAATCTGAAAAAGATCATTTTCCCCCACGATTCAAAGGGATTTGTGGTACCACTAAGCCATGTAAGATCCTCTGTAAAGCATCGACATTAGCTGTTCATTGTTTTAATTTTCTCAGTGTTGAAAAGTTCCGGTTTTCCGGTTCCCGGTCCAACCTGTACTTATGAGTTTGTAATACAATTTGACACAAGTATAAATGCGTGCGTTTTTTTGGAGCCTCGCTACGTTAGTACTATGTACTATTACTGCTGCCTCGCTCTAAAATAGCTGGAAAAGATAGGAGTAGTTCACATTATTCATATTGATTCTCAGTTTACACTATGTTTTGTACCTCTAGGAAATAAGATTTTTTTAAATATATTTTAGGAATAGATTTTAAAAATCTTGTTAGGACTCGAACTTATGCAAAATACTGGACGGAGGACTTTGAGCTTGTGAATAACCAGACTATATAAGAAAGCTAATAACCACAGAATTTTATGTTTATAATGGTATTGATTTGCATTTAAAGTTTAATTAAAAAAGATGTTAAAATATACATTTTTAGAGTCTTTGACTTTGTTTTCATTGGCAATTGTTAATTTTTATTGTAAATTCACTTTGTTGTCTACTTCAATAATTTGTCTACGATTCCTTCTGGCCTCGTTAGAACGTAGTCTGTGTCGTAATACCTAATACGGGACAACTTACGCCCCGTGTTTTGGGCCTTCATTTTTATTAGGCTCGCATACATAACTTGGCAGAGATATAAACGGTATTTATGAGAGAAGATAGCTAGCTTCGTAATTTTATTCGTTGAGATTTTATGATGGAGATATGGGATATGGTTTAATTTTTGTTCAGTATCTCACTTACTAAACTTGGATTCTTACGTTTTTGTGTGTGTTAAGGCCAACACTATGGTGATTTTTTTTCAAGGCGTAGCTAACCTCCCTCGTTAATTATGATAGCTGGAACCAACGGCTGAAAGTTTCAAAGAACGAAGAAGTCGGGATATTTCATATCACTTGTATCAAAGAATTGCTATTGCTATTGAGCGGGGGAATGCAGCTTAGTTTAGATTTTTAGATTTTTTTTTTAGTTTAATAGTTTTTAGTATGATTATAGTTAGGTTTATTTAAGAGTAGTAATTTACGTTCGTTTACATTTTATACATATTCAATAATAAATATACAAGTAAAAAATACTTGTGGTTGTGGTCTCTCTTCCAATGGCGTGGAAATACGCCGAGGTTGCTTTATACGTTACCGCTTTTCTTTTTTTTATGATATAGGGCGGCAAATGAGCAAGCGCGTGCTGATGGCAATTGATCACTGCTGCCCATAGACAACTGAGGATCCAGGTTGGTCGCTGCAAAAGCAATATGGTTAGATGGGGTTTCGCCAATGATACCAAGTGCCCGTGTGGCTATGATTCGCAGACAATGTCACACCTATTTGAATGCCCATCCTGTCCCACATCTTGTCAGTGGTCCTGTCAGTGGAGAACTTCATGGCTGCTACCCCCAATGCGATGGTTGTGGCAGATTATTGGTCAGAAGTAATATGACGTAAAAGGCATACTATATTCAGTACTCGAAATGACGAAGAAGAAGAAGACTGCAACACCAGGATGTGACAGGATTGTTGCCGGCCTTGCAGGAGTTGGGGGGAAGGAATGAGGGGAATGATGGGCTTCTGGCTCTCTCACTCACCGAACCAAGCATAGAAGCAGCAAATCTTCTACTCAAACGTTATTTTCTGTGAGAGTGTGGTACTTCCCCGGATGAGCAAACATGTTTGCTTGTTTGTAAAGCTTTATTGTACTTAAACAGAAAGAGAATATACGAAACAGAAAAAATAAATATAAAACGGCGGACTTACCCATGGAGGGATCTCTTCCAGTCAACCGTTTTAAGGGTTTCATACCTCAAAAGTAAAAAACGGAACCATTATAGGATCACTTTGTTGTCCGTCTGTATGTCTGTCTGTCAAGGCCCTTTTTCTCAGGAACGCGTGGAGGTATCAAGCTGAAATTCATATCAAATATTCAGGTCTACACTCCCTTGGAGCTGTGAAAGAATCAAACGTCTAGCCAACGCAATCAAACGATACAGCTGGTTATGCCGTAAATTTTTGTGTTCTCAGAATCTTGAAATTTGGTATGAAGCAACGTATTATAGCACAAATAAAGGAAAAAATGGGAAAAGTATAAATTTTGAGCTACATCATATACTAAAAATAATTGTGTTTAAAACTTATTATAGATACGGAACCCTTAATGCGCGAGTACGACTCGCACTTGACCGGTGTTTTTAATGAAAGATCTACATACGTCCACTAGGCTATCGAGCTCCTCAATCTATACAAATAGTTCACAATAGAGGATACTCTACAAAAGTAAAGATACTAGCATCATTATCATAACAAGCATTTGGGTGGCCTTGGCTCACATAACGACATTTGGATCAAAGCAAACCCTATGAACCATAAAAAGGGGGTGCTGCATAATACGTCGCCATGGTAACTTCAATAAGGTTGCGTTTTCATGAAAAATGTGCGAGGTAGCGTAACGGTACTAGGGTAGCAAGGATATGTACGAGTCTCAGACGGGAAGCAATCCTAACTTCCTAACTTCCTAATCCTAATCCTAACTAATATTATAAATGCCAAAGTGAGTTTGTTTGTTTGTTACGCTTTCACGTTCTAACTACTGAACCGATCATCATGAAATTTTGCATACACGTTCTCTGGAGTACGGAGAAGGACATAGGCTACCTTTTATCCCGGGAAAAAGAACTATTTCCTAGGGATCGACATTGACGCGGGCGGACCCGCGGGCGAAAGCTAGTATTATTATAAATATTATAAGCGGTAACGCATAAAAAGTTGTAGTAGAGCCACGCTACTGGCAAGATTCCTTTTTGCTAGTAGCATAGATGGGCCGGCTCGTCCGGGGAAGTACCACACTCTCACAGAAAATCGACGTTTGAGTAGAAGCTTTACCGCTTCTATGCTTCGTTCGGTGAGTGAGAGAGCCGGAGGCCCATCCTTACCCCATTTCCTTTCCCCAACTCCTTGAAAGGCCGGCAACGCTCCTGTTACACCCTGGTGTTGCAGTTGTCCATGGGCAGCGCTGGTCGCTTACCATCAGGTGACTCGCTTGCTCGTTATCTCATATTTTGACTCCGTGGCGCAGTGGTTAACACGCCAGCCTGCGACACGGATCGCCCGGGTTCGATCCCCGGCCAGGTCAAGATGGAAAATGATCTTTTTCAGATTGGCCTGGGTCTTGGATGTTTATCTATATATGTATTTGTTATAAAATATAGTATCGTTGAGTTAGTATCCCATAACACAAGTCTCGAACTTACCTTGGGGCTAGGTCAATCTGTGTGATTTGTCCGTATATATTTACTATTTATATAATAAAAAAGAATCATCTAAATCCTTTGAATCCAGATATGAGTATTTTCAATTCAATTCAATTTATTTGCAGGCAAACACGGTAACATATACATATTTGGACAAACATAGTGTCATACAAACAGCACAAGGGTGTCGCGCTAAATTGGCATGCAAGTTTTAATAAACATTTTACTTCATTATAAAAACACGGTTTCACTCACGTTTATTCAGTAGGAATCGCCAACTAGTTTCGGTCTGATACCATCATCATCGTTTTCATAATGAACTAGCTGTTGCCCGCGACTTCGTCCGTGGCAATTTCTGTTATTATGATTAATTAGCATAGATGAAAAAAAATTCCCCGTTTTCAAAACATTTTTTATTGATTCTTCGCTCCTATTGGTCACAGCGTGATGTTTTATAGCCTAAAGGCTTCTTCAATAAATGGACTATCCAACACAAAGAATTTTACAAGTTGGACCAGTAGTTTCTGAGATTAGCGCGTTCAAACAAACAATTAAACAAACAAACAAACTCTTCAGCTTTATAATATTAGTATAGATTTATCTCGTGTAAGTTTTAATACTAACATTTTACTTGGCTACACTATGGTTGAGGCGCCCGCTGGCCCAGTGGTCGTGAGCACTAAAAGCGCTTACGCGATTCAAGCAACCCTGGACGCAGTCCCTACTGTGATGGGTGACCGCAAGTGGCATAAAATATCTCGAGCTCCTCCGTGCTTCATAGCAACGCTAAGCTGATGGTCCCTGCTGTCATCTTTGATTGAAAATTCTGACACCAGTGAAAATATTTAAAGAGCATTATTTTGTTGCAGGTAAATAATTTGAATTGCTGAAAGTAAAAAAGTACAACATGAAGCGCGCGTGAAAAAGGCAAGTTTTTTTTTTATGGTATAGGACGGCAAACGAGCAAGCGAGTCACCTGATGGGAAGCGACCAGCGCTGCCCATGGACAACCGCAACACCAGGGCGTAACAGGAGCGTTGCCGGCCTTTCAAGGAGTTGGGGAAAGGACATGGGGGGAGGAAATGGGGAAAGGATGGACCTTCCGGCTCTCTCACTCACCGAACGAAGCAAAGAAGCGGTAAAGCTTCTACTTAAACTTCGATTTTCTGTACGAGTGTGGTACTTCCCCGGACTAGCCGGCCCATTCATGTTACTAGCAAAAATGAATTTTGACGGTAGCGTAGTTCTACCATATTTCAAAAATAACTAATCGAAAGCAAAGTTCGTAAAGTGTCGGGCCGGCTCTAAATCACTTTAATTTTATCGAGTTCCCATCATAGTTAACACTCTATTAACACCCGTATACAAAGTTGGCGATATTACAAAGTATCGTTTATACCCTACGATTTAAATTAGGAGAAGACTTTCATTTATTTATTTATTGACACACAAAACAGATTATAACATATAATAACATAATTATTACTTCAAATGAAAGCACTTGTCGTTATCCTAAATATGCGTGTACGACGTGATAATGTGTAAGCCACAAGTTTGTAATTATAAAAATATAATAATGTTAAAAACTAAACTCAACTAATGTTAACAGATGTATCAGCCTGAAAAAGTATAAAAAAATAGTGTAATAATTTGGTAAAACATTTATAATCTAAAAAGGAAATGAAAATTATTATTAATATTAATTATTACGATATACATTTATGGACTATATACATAAATACATAGTATCACGTCTTGTTCCCTGGCGGGGTAGACAGAGTAAGGTCTATAAGACCCGAAGGCCACGTTTAGCAAGTTGGTGGTGATTAGGTGGAAAACGGAATCAAAATAGATGGGTTGCTAGCCACATCGCCTATTTATATGATTCCTCAGATTTTACCCGTTCCCTCGATTGGCTTTTACAATCTGCATGGGAAGAGAAGCAGCTGGTATATTCTACGTTTTTTCTTTTATCCCAGACCAGTATGAAAGAGCTGGTGACTCCATAAAGGTGTATTTTAAATAAACAAATATAGATTACTAGCTTTCGCCCGCGGCTCCGCCCGCGTCAATGTCGATCCTTCGGGAATAGTACTTTTTCCCGGGATGAAAGGTAGCCTATGTCCGTCTCCGTACTCCAGAGAACTTATATGCAAAATTTCATGATGACCGGTTCTGTTAGTTACGGCGTGAAAGCGTAACAAACAAACAAACAAACTCACTTTCAACTTTATAATATCAGTAAGGATATACTAAAAACGGGTCACTCACGTGCTATTTCGTCGGGATTGCCGACTAAAGTTTCAGACTCGGCAGGAGCCCATTTTCAAGGCGAATGCGAGACGCGCGGCGGAGGGTCCCGAACTAAATGTCTGTTTCTCACGTTAGTTTCAATGACATAAAAAAATATAGGATATTGCTCTTTCAAATTATTATCAGGGTGTTTACAAATATTACTATGGGGAAACGCTGCAGATGTAAATACCATAATTGTTCTACAGAAACGCGCTATTAGATCAATATATAAATTAGGTGCCAGAGAATCTTTTAGAGAGTTATTCAAAAATATTAATATTCTGACACTCCCTTCACAGTATTCTTTTCTAATATTATGTTTGTGCACCAAAAATTTCATTTATATAAAAAAAACAGTGATATTCATAGCAGAAACAGTAGAAATAAAAATAAATTATTTACACCAGCATTGCAATTGTAAAAAACTATAGATTCTTTTTTGGGTCTTGGAGTACGCTTCTATAATAGCATTCCCGCAGAAATAATAGGTCTGCCATTAATTAAGTTTCAAACAGCTTTAAATCATTTACTTAAAAAGGCTTATTATTGTATAAAAGATTATTTATTTGATAAAAATGCTAGGAAATAATTAAAATGTATATTTTAATGTAAGTAATTTAATTTAATTATTGTAAAATATATTGTTATTACCTCACTATCTCATTTCTTATCCGATCTTTGAAAGTTATACCACTCATATTTCTAACCAAAAACTGCACATCTAAATAACACCCTCTACGAAGCTTGTATTCGTAGCAGCTACGACGTACTACGTCATCGTAGATGTAGCTACAAATTGTTCTACGAGTTCGAGGGTCGTATTACTAACTATTGTGTTGCGTAGCAACTCCCTACCTAATGGTCTTCTCTAAATGTGACTTCATCTCACAGTTGTGGTACAGCCACGCTACCGGCAAAATTCATTTTTTCTAGTAGCATGAATGGGCTGGCTCGTCCGGGAAAGTCACACTCTCACAGAAAATCGACATTTGAGTAGAAGCTTTACCGCTTCTATGCTTTGTTCGGTGAGTGAAAGAATCGAAGGCCCATCCTTACCCCTATTTCCTCTCCCATGTCCTTCCCCCAACTCCTCGAAAGGCTGGCAACGCTCCTGTTGCACCCTGGTGTTGCAGTTGTCCATGGGCAGCGCTGATCGCTTATCATCAGGGGACTCGCTTGCTCGAAAAAAATATATATATGTATATTATTTATTTATGTATGTGAGATTAAAAGAAGTAACAGCGTGTTGAATTAATAATCTTTTACTTAAATCGTCGTCCTCAATAAGTATTACGTCTAACATTATAACCTCTTCCCACATTTATATATTACTAGCTTTCGCCCGCGGCTCCACCCGCGTCAATGTCGATCCCTCGGGAATAGTATTTTTTCCCGGGATAAAATGTAGCCTATGTCCTTCTCCGTACTCCAGAAAACTTGTATGCAAAATTTCATGATGATCGGTTCAGTAGTTACAGCGTGAAAGCGTAACAAACAAACAAACAAACAAACTCACTTTCAAATTTGTAATATTATAAGTAAGGATACCACAGCGCCCTGATATTGACTTCATTCGATATACATATTTGTGTCATTTGAACTGTGTGGGCGTAAATTGATTTCCAAGTTCATTAATTATGCAAACATACACGCTAATATACTTATATGTTGTGGTCGTTAGTGAGTCCACGTTTCTTAGAATGAGACTAATATATTCCCAAGTCTGAGTATATTTGGAAAATTTATATATTTCACCCCTTTTCCCTCTTCACGTCATTTTATTTATATTGACCTGTCAAAGGTAGGATTAATGTAATGATGTACTTAATATTATCACATTAATTTATCCTTAAGTTCAGCTACTATACTAAGTATTTTCATAGTTTCAGCCGGTCTATTTGCTAACTCATTGCACAACGTTTTGATAGTCACTTCAAAATACATTGCGGTCTTTCGTAAGATTGTCTATTTTTAATTAAGATGTACAAAACGCAATGTATTTTGAAGTGACTATCAAAACGTTGTACACTGAGTTAGCGAATAGGCCGGCAGGTCACTCCAAACCATTGCCTATTAAAAGAAATGGTAAATCCATTTATGAAGAGGTCTTCAGAAAAAAAAAATGTTTAAAAAAAAAGGTGTGTTCTAAATAAAAATATCTACTATGAGCAGAATCTCTAGAGAAGGATATATAATATTATACAAGGTGACATAACACCAAACATGCGATGACAGCTCCGTGGCGCAGTGGTTAACACGCCAGCCTGCGACACGGAGTGCCCGGGTTCGATCCCCGGCCAGGTAAAGATGGAAAATGATCTTTTTTAGATTGGCTTGGGTCTTGGATGTTTATCTATATATATGTATTTGTTATAAAATATAGTATCGTTGAGTTAGTATCTCATAACACAAGTCTCGAACTTACTTTGGGGCTAGCTCAATCTGTGTGATTTGTCCGTATATATTTATTTATTTAAACATGTCGTGCAAAAGTATACGCTTGGAGAATAATAGGCTTGGACAAAAATATCAACTTGCATCACTACAAAACTTCTATTTTCTTCCATGCTGGTCTGGGAGAAAGGAATAAACGTAGGATGTGCCAGCTGCTTCTCTTCTCGCGCAGACCGTGGAAGTCAGTCAAGGGAATGGGCGAAAATCTAAAGAATCATGACAATAAACAAGGTATGCTTTCCGTGGGAATCGAATCCACGACTCCCGGGTCTGCAAGCAAACGCCTTAACCACTGGACCACGGAGGCAGTTAAAGTCCTGCAAAAGATCCATTGGGGAAAACGCTCAGACTAATGTTTCTCAAGAAACCCTGATTTTCTTGTTTTCTGAGCAAATACACATTGAAATTGTCTCATATCAAAACAACCCTCAGAACGTATCCAAGCGGTATTTTTTCTCCAAGTATTTTCCTCCAATATTACAATATTATTACTTACTACTCGAACATGTGGAACAAAAAGTCGGGAGAATCCATTTTATTACGACAGATGTGTAACAAACACCCTGTATAGGAGATAAACATATCAAAGATGACGCAAAATGGACAAAGTGATAGTGAAATGGGAAAATTGTGTTCATATTAGGGCATTTTTAGGGTTCCATACCTCAAAAGGAAAACACGGAACCTATAGGATCACTTTGTTGTCCGTCTGTCTGTTTGTCAAGACCCTATTTTTTAGGAACGCATGGAGATACTCAGGTCTACTGTCCCTTAAAGCTGTAACGTTGCAGCATGCTACCTGCATGCTGCATCTCGTCCAACCTCATTTCTTTCTCATCTTTCCACTTTCATTCCTCATTTTATTTCATTCCATTTCCAGATCATTTCTCTCCGTCATGACTCAGTCTACTATCATCTCTCGGACCAAAACAGTGTCTGTTATTAATTATTATTAATGTTATATTGAAGTCAATATCTACATAGTTGTGAAGTTGTAACAATAAAGTTAATCTCTGTGTGTTCTGTGTGTCGAGAGTCTTGTGTTCTCCCTACTTCCTTATATGTGGGAACTCGGCTAGAGCGTCGGGACGGTCGAGCCCTCACAAAGCTGTGATGAAAATCAAACTTCTCAGCCAACGCAATCAAAAGATAAAGCCGTTTATGTCGCAAATTTTCCATGTCTTCTTTATGAAAGTGTTACATCCCATTTATGTTGGCCCACAAGCCGCAAAATAGGTTAAAATAAAACACGGCGTTCAGAGCTAACGTAAGTGTCACTAAAAATAGTAAATTTAACCCTTCGGTAAGCAACGTGGTCAGTGGATCGCACAAGCCACGGTCCAGTTTATGACGTACTTGGCTTATGGCCCTTATAATTGAACTGTTTTTGTCTAACTTATAATTCTATTTTATTTTATATAATTCTATTTTATTTTATGCCTAGGCGTTATATTTGAGCCGTTTGGTATGGAAACGTTGGGGTCGTGGGTGCCCTTAGCTCACAAAATGTTAAGGTGTCCAATTTCTGCTGCGGCTGGCAATTTCTTTGCACAAAGAATAAGCATTGCCATACAACGTGGCAATGCTGCCAGCCTTTTCGCAGGGCAAAGATTTGTCAGACATTTTTTATCTTTAAGTTTTTTGTTTTTACTAGAAGCGTTTTACCTGAAATAAAACGCATATTAAATGCTTACCTTATTTGAAACTGTACATATTGAGATAGGCCCTGTGTTTTCTGCTTTCTCTTTCTACCTATATAGTGCTGTCTCGCTCGCACGATCCCACCATCTCATCTCACCAGGCAGGGTGGGGGGCGCTTGTAGGGGCGCCCGCCATCTTAGAATCATTGAGACGAAATATGTACCCAGGCAGGAATTAAATTACAGTTTCAAATAAGGTAAGTATTTAATATGCGTTTTATTTCAGGTAAAACGCTTCTATTAAAGTACTTGACCGTTATTTGAAACTGTACATATTGAGACTTGTTTGTTATCGCCTGGGTGAGATGGACGCCAATGTGAGACGAGTAAGATTAAATAATGATACGATTGTATCATTTGTAATCATTTCCATGGTAAAAAGAATTTACCAAATATAATAATCTCAATTATTATTTAATAATTGAGATGATATACAAGTGGGAAGTGCGAGTAAATAAGCTCTTATATTTTTTACAAAAAAATTTTTATAAATGCGATTCATATACATCACAAAGTATGCGTAAAGTAAAGAAGATGAAATAATTTGAATCACTTTTGTATTGAAAATACACAATCAACTTATTGGAATAAACAACTAGTGAAGTTTCTATAAACGGGAGTTGGTATGACCTGTTCCCTGTAAAATTTTCTAAATGTATCACCAGATTGCCAATTACTTCTTGATAAGATGTCGTCTATAGGTATATTTTACAATTTTCGTACCAATCAAAGTACGTGAAGCCGAAAGCATAATATGGCTGTGTGTCTACTTGCGGAAAATAAATCGTTTATGTCTAAAGCTATATTTCAAGAGAAACGATAATATTCCATTATTTTTTTTTTAATGCGTTTGCTTGTAGACCCGGGGTCGTGGTTTCGATTCCCACGGGAAGCATACTTTGTTTAGTTGCTTTCAGTTTGGTTAGGACATTGCAGGCTTGAATCACCTGATTGTCTGGTGGTCCCGGCTACCATCTAGTAGTCCGGTTCCGAAGAACTCTGGACACCAGGGTGTTCATGGTCGATTGACCATGACACCTTATCGATATTTTTTTTTTTTTAATTTTTTTTTTTTAAAGCAATAGATATCAAACTATGCTTGACCAGTACATAAGAACTCAGTTGACCAGAAATTTCAGTACCACATAGTGTGGAAACTACTGATTTATGAAGCAAAATTGTACTAAAGGAAAGATTATTCCTTTAAGTGTAAGTCAGCTAAACATTTAACGAATGAAATGGACTCAAATGCAATTTATTGCACCAAGATAGCCATCTAGTCCAGACCACTTTATAAGTTTTCCTAGTAGAAGCTCTCCAGGAACTTCGGGCCAAACTAATCTGAGAGTCATTCCAGGTTGTTAGGCTATCTGCCTTCCCCCACATTTCCATACTTCCAGGGTCATGTCCTGGAGTTTGGGTGGAGGCAGACCGGTTGAAGTATCGATTAGATACTGGTGTTGGTTGTGGATTGTGAATCCAGCCGCTATCGCTCGGGACTCCAGTCTGCTTTCCAAAATGCTCGTTCCCATCGTGGGACTATTAGCAAGAATACACCTCGAGCCTGATTGGCTAATACCTTGGGTATCAGGTATGGGGGAGGGAATACCCACGCTAGGTTGTAGTCCCAAGTCCGGGAGAATGCATCGTGATAAAAGGCTTGACTGAACATTCGGTCCAGGAAGACATAATTGCAGACAACTTGTGCGTTCTTTGAAGCAAACAGGTCCATGAGACGAACACGGTATTTTTGAAGAAAAAAAAAATTCTGTTCGAAGGGGCAATAGATGCCGTTCTAGGAGTAGACGGTAGCGAGACAGATGATCTGCGTGCCCATTGTACTTGCCTGGAATATAACGATCAGATATCTGAATCTGAGAGTGATCTAGCAATTGATCAATTCTTGCTGTTATGTTCATCAGCATTGACGACTTGGTCATCCTTCGTTCCGCACGTAAGCAACTGCTGTCTTGTTGTTGCATTGCCACAACAGAGTGGACTGGCCCAAATTCTGATTTTGGGTTTCCAAGACCTTTTGAACTGCAAGGAGTTCTTCTTGGTTGCAGTGCAATCCCTGTTCTTGGTTGGTCCAATGACCCGAAAAAGACTGGTTGTCCAATTGGGCTCCACAACTTAAATCGGATGCATCCGTCACCATAAAGTGAGACAGCCCACAAGACTTTGTAAGCTTTTCAGCTCGACTGCAACCTGATTGAAAATTTGCATTATTTTCGCAGAGAGAGTAATTCACTTCTCTTTGGGTAACGATTTCTTGTTGGTTCAAGTGTCCCAATTCACACCCAGGAATACTAGATTCTGCTGAGGGGTTGTGATTGACTTCTCCATATTCACTTGCCAACCCAGATAATGCAGTCTCTCTAGGAGGATGTGGACATGTGAACTAGGACCTGTCGGTCTTGGTCTTGGACCAGCAGGAAATCGTCCAAATCCTAACTAATATCATAAACGCGAAAATGAGTTTGTTTTTTTTGCGCTTTCACGTTGTAACTAATGAACTGATCATCATGAAATTTTGCATACACGTTATCTGGGGTACGACATATGGTACATTCCATTGGTATGAATGTATGGTATCCCGGGAAAAAGTACTGTTTCCGAGGGATCGACATTGATGTGGGCGGAGCGGACTGTAATTTGTAAACAGAGTTCACTTAGGCTTTGCGCCACCCAATTTGTAAGGGAGGCAAAGACTTTCGTCGCCGTGCTGAGGCCAAATGGCAGGCACGTCATTACTTGTAGCTGGTCTTTATTAAGAAACCGCATAAACCTCATGTGAGAAGGTTGGACTCCAAGATGAAGATAGGCTTGCGATAGATCGATTTTGCATGCTAGTCTCTTGGTTGCAAAAATTCTGGGATGCGTTGTACTTTTATAAGACGAAACTTTTCAGTTATTACATAATCGTTCAGAGACGTAAGGTTGAAAATGGGACGGTGAGTGCCGTCGCCTTTCGGTATAAGGAACATACTCGAAATAAAGCTTGGAGACGGTTTGACTACTTCTAAGACATGTTGCTATTTCATTTGTGACAACAAGGTTGTAATGGCTTCTGATACAGAAGTGTGGAGTCTTTTTTCGATCCGATGAGGCATCGAGAGTAGTGGTTTTGGTGAAGAGGATAACCCTCCTATGCTCCAGAGTTACAGTCTTATTATTTTTAAAATGAACGGTGGAGCACCGAGTCGTTCCCACCTTTTGTGAAATAAAAGTAGTCGCCCCACTCTGAATTGGTTGTCCTTACTTACCTCGTTTCTTCCCACGCATCTTGAAGTCTGAGGTTGGTCTCGATAACTTGTGCTTTTTATACTCTCGGGACCTATAGGTCTGCCGACCTCCTCTGGGTCGAAAGGAACCTCTAGAGTTAGAAGGCGGTGAGTGAGAGTCATCGTTATAATTGCCATGTCCCTGCGGAGGCCATGGGTGACAACAACCTTGCGGTTGATTAGCATGGGAAATGTGCGATGCACACCATCCATGTGAGTTTGTGGTACCCTGCGAGGGTCCATTAAAAGTTGCCTGCTCCTGCGGGGGGTGGCAAGTTTGCTTGCTCGTACCAGCTTGTGCAGCTGGAGCATTAAAAAGTCAGCGTTATAATTACCATGTCCCTGCGGAGGCCATGAGTGACAACAACCCTGTGGGGGTTGATTAGCATGGGAAATGTGCGTCGCACAACATCCATGTGAGTCTGTGGTACCCTGCGAGGGTCCAATAAAAAATTGCCTGCCCCTGCGGGGGGTGGCGGGTTTGCTTGCTCGTACCAGCTTGTGCAGCTGGAGCATTAGTGCTGTTTTTTTTTTTTTTTTTTTTTTTGTGGGGGTAGGAATGTTTCCCTTACTCCTCCAGCTTTTTTGAGGACAGAAGTCAAAGACTTAGCATTAAACAAATGTTGACATGAGGGTGGAATTTTACGCAAAGCTACTTTGGTAAGTGGGTCACGTACAAAGTTAATTATTCCATCTCTGCTCATTTGTATAACCTCAGCTCTGTGGCCACAAATGAGTTGAAGTACTTCTGATGAAACTTGAACACATCACCCTTTAAAAACAATTCCTCTATTTTCCACGTAAACCGTCAAAAGAAATTTCAGATTCTTGGGCCCATTCCAAAAGATCCCGAATATATGATTATAAGACACATTATAAGAGAACACAACAAGTAGGCTTTTTCAGAATTTGCGAAATGACGTTATGAATCATAAGCTCTTAGCTCGTCATTTACTTCTAGTTCCACCCCGGTGTAGGATTATATATTTTTTGCGTATCCGCGTAACGGACTTCGCACCACTCACTTTTATCAAAATGTTGCATGTCCTTTAAGATGTTTAAATACTCAACCGAAGTTTAGGGCTCAGCAGGCTCCTTTAACTGTATCAATTTTGAAAATTAAATTTGACTCACGTGTAACTGATTGGGGCGGACTATTATTGACATCATACAGTTCGCCACTAAATTGTCATCAACAACAGTCATTTTGACAAGTGTTTACACAATTTTGGCTGTTTCCCTCATAAAAGGTGACTTGCGCCTGCGATATTTGCCCCTCCTTTTCTTTCGTTTATATCTATTAATATCGGAGGAACTAGAACTAGACGACGAACAATAACTACTTGTAGACTTGCTACTAGAAGTACTTCGCGACGTTTCCTCTACAACTTTTGTTCTCAACATTAGATGGGCCCGCTCGGGGGAATTGTTTTTATTACTGTCAACAGACTCCATATTGATTTATAAATCACACACAACACTTTCACTTCACTTATCTGTGGAAAAAGTCGTTTTAAAACACGGTTAAGACAAACACTTTAATTAAAAAGGTAGAATTTAAAATAAATGGTAATAAATTCGAACGGAAACTCCGTTATTACTATATTAGTCACTACATGACTTTGTTAATTAAGTATTAAGTAATAATTTTATAAAATGTTATCCGTAATTATCCATGAGAAAGAAAAACGGTTAAATTAAAATGTAATTCATTTTACCAGAATATTACGCAGTCCTTAGCACGACCGTGTACCGCAGAAAACAGGACGCCAATGATTCTAAGATGGCGGGCGCCCCTACAAGCGCCCCCCAACCCTGCCTGGTGAGAAGAGATGGTGGGATCGTGCGAGCGAGACAGCACTATATAGGTAGAAAGAGAAAGCAGAAAACACAGGGCCTATCTCAATATGTACAGTTTCAAATAACGGTCAAGTACTTTAATGTTAGGTTTGCTTTCTCTTTATAGTTTTCTCTTTTTACAAGCTTTTATTTAATTTGTATAGTTAGGTTTAGTTTTAGCTTTCAATTATTACGGTTATTTTATTTTATGTTAATTATGTACTATTTTATGTGAAATGATTGTCAGATGGTTGTCATTATTATGTTTTTACATGTTTTATAAGTAAAAGTTAAGTAATAATTACTAGGACCACTGCTGGGAACAAAAAAAAAATGTCATTTACATACAAGTGTTCGGCCGGTCCAATAATTAGTATAAAAATGTCAAAAAATGTATGCTTTTTGAAATTTTTCCTTTAACTGTGCTATAAGACGTTGCTTCGTACCACCCAATTTCAAGATTCTGAGTTTACGGGGAGTACCAGTGTCGAAAAATTATTAAAATATTTTTATTATATGATGTAACTAAAAATGTATGCTTTTCGAAATTTTTCCTTTATCTGTGCTATAAGACGTTGCTTCGTACCAAATTTCAAGATTCTTTGTTCACGGAAAGTACACTGCCTGTAGGTTTTGATTTCCTAGCGAATGTCGAAAATTTGCGGCATAAACGACTGTATCTTTTGATTGCGTTACAATAGTAGTTTTAGTCGTGGTAGAGCCACGTTACCGGCAAAATGAATTGCTTGTAGCATGTAAAGGGCCGGCTCGAAAGGGAAGTACCACACTCTCACAGAAAATTGACGTCTGAGTAGAAGCTTCTTTGCTTCGTTTAGCGAGTGAGAGAGCCGGAGGTCCATCCTTCCTCCCTTCCCCCAACTGCTTGAAAGGTCGACAACGCACCTGTCACACCCTGGTGTTGCAGTTGTCCATGGGCAGCGGTAATCTCTTACCTTCAGCTGACCCGCTTGCTCGTTTGCCGTCCTATAAAATAAAATTAAAAATGAAACAGTGGACCTGAGTATTTGATTTGAATTTGAGCTTGATAACTTCACGTGTTCTTGAGAAAACTGGTCTTGACAGATAGACGGACAACAAAGTGATATATAAGGGTCCCGTTTTTTTCCTTTTGAGGTAGGGAAGTCTAAAAAGTACTAACTTTCTCTTTCGCCCCCATATTTAGATCTATTAATTCCAAAATTGTTGAACAAAACAAGTGATTCCTCGTGAGGTCGGGCCTCAGGGGCGGCTTTGATCCCTACCCTGATTCAGAATTAAACGCAAAAGCACGCAGTGAAGGGGATTATGAATCTTGGAGCTCCGGGAATTAAATTTAATACGGTTGCCTAGTATTTGTATAACGATATATTAATACATGTAATCTACACTTCAAAGTATTGTACTGAGCAATTTGTACTTTGATTGTCGTGTATTTTGTGTCCTCTGCCACAGAGAAAACCAAGTCCACTGTTGGGCATAGATCTGCCACAAGGATTTCCAATAGTACGACTGGTTGGAAGCGGTTTTCATTAGTGCGATATGGGTCATGGACAGCCTATATGTTCACTGTTTTAAAATTGTGTGTTTTGTTAAATTTATTTTTATAATTTGTTAAGTACCAAATAAATTACTTTTCTTTATTTCTTTCTTAATAAATTGATTGTTACCGCAAAAGCTTAAATCGTATAAACTGTAGATGTTGCCAGGTTGGAGAGGCAATATAGTAATGACAGTATGGTGAATAACCCTGTCTTTTCTTTTTGTTTAGAATAACTTTATTTCTTATAAGAATTACATAAAATAATTGACTTACTGAGAAAAACAATGTGACTTACATTGCAATAATACAATTAGCATGCTTTTGTAAACAATACCAACAAGCTTCGATACAATATAATTAAGCAAGTAGATAGCAATAAACTAATGGCTAATACATATTGTCAGTTTGTTACGTCCTATGTTATCTACCGCACACTACGATCTCGCCCGGCAACACGGAGTTGAATATGTGCTGCTCAAATGTTCAAGAATTTCACATCTATTGCATTTTCCGATACCGTATTGCGAACGACAAATTGGAAACTTGTCCTCGAGTTTTTAAGGACCTCTTTTCACCAATATAGTACAGCTCAATTCAAAAAGTTGTGTATTATTGTGCCTTTCATACATACATACATTCTATCACATTTTTCTCTTGCGGTGTAGACAGAGCCAGGTTTTTAAGGCCTAAAAGCCACGTTAAACAGGTTTCTGGGCATGAGGTGGACAACAGTATCAAAATGCAGTGTGTCCCTGCGACCTTGGTCAGGTTGTGCGACAACTGGTCGCCATTTGAGAACTTTTCTGCCCCATCGGCTATCGGCTCTACGCGGCGTTTGCTTTGCCCATTGCCATTTCAAGATCTCCTCAGAGGATTTGTTTAGAAGTAAAACTGCTGGTAATTTGTTTGATTTTTAATTATACCCAAACCAATAAAGGACATACCACTCCATTATTTCTAGTTAAATAGTCATATGTGCGTTTTTCCTTACAATGACACCAACATATATACATATATAACAGATATTAGATACTAGCTCAAGGGTCACCAATTAGTTTCGCTTAGGGTCCTTTTTAAGAAATGAAATGACCATCGGGGTGCTTAAAACATTTTATACAAAAAAAAGAGAGTTTAGAGAAGTTTTTTATTATTTCAGTGAAAACTTTAACATTAACATTGTACAATTTTGAATATTTTGGAATGGCACGCGTCCGTCTTACGAATTTTCGATCAGGGCACGTGTCCTGATGTGAGTTTCATATTTTTTACCCATCCCAAAAATTGCACAACGTCGCTAAGATGTTTACACTTTAAAAAAATCATCATCATCATCACAGCCGCAAGAAGTCCTCTGCTGGAAATAGGCCTCTCCCAAGGATTTTCAATATGACCGGTTGGAAGCGGCCTGCATCCAGCGTCTTCCTGCGACCTTAGTCAGGTCATCCGACCACCTAGTCGGTGGGTGTCCAACGTTGAGCTTGCCGGTACGTGGTCGCCATTCGAGAACCTTTCTGACCCATCGGCCATCGCTTCTACGCGCTAAAAATATGTTAAAAAATATACAAATGTAATTACGGAAATAACAAAGGTTTTTTTACATATCAAAGAGAAAAATGGCATTTTTGTCGCGGGCTATCTGTTTCTCGAATTGACTTCAACAAAGATAATGCGGGGGATACGTTTTTAATAAATTACGTACTCTGTTACAAGTTGCTGTGTTCTCGCGGTCCGTACAAAATGGGTTGGCGGTCCGGATGCGGACCGCGGTCCGCCATTTGGCGACCCCTGGTCGAAAATAAATAATAAATTTCAGAGAGAGATGTATGGTGCTCATAACACAATGATGCAAACATAAGAACCGATAAAATAGGGTCCTGATAAATAGCTGATTGTTCTGTAATAATAGGCCATAAAATTTTTAAGGGCCATATTTTGAAGGGTCGCGCTGTTCTACTCTTCTGTGAACATATTTATTAAACCTCGACTTAAAACAGGGTGCTATAAGTTTTATACAAAAGACTGTCCACAAATCTGTAAGTGTATGTGTGTGTTACACTATGACTGGATTAATATTGGGGTTTCGTTATGTAACACGCTCACATAATAAATATATACAAACAAATCACACAGATTGAACTAGCTCCAAAGTAAGTTCGAGACTTGTGTTGTGGGATACTAACTCAACGATACTATATTTTATAACAAATACATATATAGACAAACATCCAAGACCCAGGCCAATCTGAAAAACATAATTTTCCATCTTGACCTGACCGGGAATCGAACCGGGCGCATATTTCGTTGTTGTTTGTTTGTTTGCCTTTGTGTTCGTAAGTGGCTAACGCTGGCGCATGGCGTCAGATTTTTCAATATGCCTCAATAGAGCCATCTATGGTGACAGCTGGTACCAATGTATCAATAGGTATTAAACTATGCTGAATTCAGTCATTGCCGAGAGGGACGTGCGATACGATTTTATATTAGATATTTCCATTCGTCCATCCATGAAGCCGTGTGGTAGGAAATACAAGCTAAACAAAGCTCATAAACATCAATGAGACCTTTGCAACCCGTCTGGCCAGCGAGGAGAGTGTGGGCCAAATCCTCTGTCTGTAGTGGAGACTAAAAAGACCAGATGATGATGATGATTCCATTCGAGTCTAACGTTTTGCAGTGTTCCTCTCGTCAGCGACTGAATTCAGCATGATTTAATAGGCACTTTAACATGGTTTTAGAACAACCAGCTGGCCTATTTGCTAACTCAGTGTACAACGTTTTAATAGTCATTTCAAAGTACATTGCGTTTTATATATCTTTATTAAAAAAAGTCAATCATAGGAAACCCGCAAAGCATTTTGAAGTGACTATCAAAACGTTGGTCACCGAGTTAGCAAATCGGCCGGCAGAAGTACTTAAGCAGCACATGTCTTTTAAATAATATTTTTTTTTAAATATCTCTATCTTTCTGTCTGACAATTTAGGCCGTAAGTAAATAAACCTGCTTGATCGATTATGATGAAGCTTTTTCACCTAGTAACTTGCAAAAACTAGGCCGTGATGAAGAGGGTCGGACAGATACCACAGACGAATATTAGCTACTAAGTTGAGAGTTAACAACCTCCGTGGTCCAGTGGTTAAGGCATTTGCCTGTTGACCCGGGGGTCGTGGGTTCGATTCCCACCGGAAGCATACTTTGTTTAGTTGTTTCCAGTTTGCTTAGGACATTGCAGACTTGAATCACCTGATTGTCTGATAATAAAGATGATTCCGTGCCTTGGTAGGCACGTTAAGCCGGTGGTCCCGGCTGCCATCTGGTAGTCGTTAAAGGAACCACGTCAGAGGCCGAGAGGCGGTTCCGAAGAACTCTGACACCAGGGTGTGCATGGTCGATTGACCGTGACACCTACTCGAAATGATAATGAGTTGAGAGTTTAACTACTTTATCTCGGCGAGCTCCGTGGCGCAGTGGTCAACACGCCAGCCTACGATACGAGGGTGCCCGCGTTCGATTCCCGATCAGGTCATGATGGAAAACGATCTTTTTCAGATTGACCTGGGTCTTGGATGTTTATCTATATAAGTATTTATTTTACAATATAGTATCGTTGAGTTAGTATCCTACGACACAAGTTCACAGCTTACTGTGGGGCTAGCTCAATTTGTGTTATATGTCCCTATATATTTATTATTTATTTATTTATAATATGAAGTTATACAACGATGTTGCTATACAATATGTAAAGAAAACTTTCCGACCTTTGAAGGGGTGATTCAGCACGTCGACATAAACAAATTTTCCTATGGTACCAAGGCAGGGAACTTAAAAAAATTTACGTTCTCATACAAAATGACTTTGACTGAACATTTTTGTTTGGAAATGTCCAATTTTGATGTAAAACCTTCTTCGGCGACATTGTGCACTTTTTGGGATGGGTAAAAAATGTTAAACTCGTATCAGGACACGTGACCTGATCGAAAATTCGTAAGACGGACACGTGACCTGAGACCGCCGACGCGGCGTAGGAGAGGAAGTAATATCCCCCTCTCTTTCTAGCGCGCGGAGTTTTCACTTCTGCCGGCACTCCCTATCCCCCCCATCTATACGACACTTTATACATCGTGTATATGAACCCCCAACGTTCCCTTTAAGGGGTGACTCAGACCATCAATATGAACAACTTTTTCTAGTGGACCAATGCTGGGAACTCAAAAGAAATTTCGGCATTTCCATACAAAATAGTTCTGCCGCCCGGACAGTTTGTATGGGAATGTCCATTTTTTTTGAGTTTCCAACATTGTTCCCATAGGAAAAGTTGTTAATATTTATGAGCTGAGTAATCCCGTTAAGGGGACGTCAAGGGTCAATTTGCACGTTGTATATATAAATTGTTGTACAGATAATACTGAACCATACTCGAACTTGGCCGAGGTTTTATTCAATAATATATATACATATATATATATATATATATATATTAATGCATCCCCCCCCTCTTCCCTGTGTATGAATTGAGTTCATGTGATTTAGAGAAAGTGATTGTAGTTTGTAACGTTTTAAACTAAACACAATTAACGTGTATCGATTAATTGTATTTAGTTTAAGTATTTCCCCGTCACTCGTTCTAAATTAAAAGCTTAACAATTAGCAATCTACACGGCTGCCCGCGATACAGGCCGGTGCCTAGTGCGGGAGTCATTAGTAAATTTATGCTGTAATGTTTATTTTGGCAAATAAAGAATTTTTGTATTTTGTTTTTGTATTTTGTAATAAGCCTACAAAGTTTTTAATTCTTAGATCGAACCTCAAACAATTGAAAACCTCCTTGTTCATGCATCCGTTTAAAATACACAACTTGTAAATCTCCATCGCCAAGCCAGACGCCTTATCAAAGTCAAGGGTCCGTATCGATCGGGCGCACCCCATCTTATAGTTTTTATTGCTCCCTGTTCTGATCTCCGGAACTGATCAAGTGGAAATTTTACTCGGTTGGTTTAGTTTAATTGTACGGTAAATAAGAAAAGAAAGGATTTTTCTGAGTAGATTTTTGTAAAAGAAGCATCATTGTATATTTTAAAATAATTTTAGAATTAGTGGTTTTGAAGGATTGGGGTTAGTAATTTAACATTGACCAAGATTATAAAGAATAGAATAATAATGAGTCCATTGACACTTTTCTTATAATAATAATAATCATATATTTGCATTAAAAGTGGTGATAGATGGTGGAAATAATAATAGACATTTATTTCACGATCTTAACTTAAAACAGGTATGCAAATTTTTGGTAATATTTTTTTTAATTTAAAAATTAAAATAAATAGAGACAAATAGAGAGAAAAAGACAATGCAGGCGTGAATCACCTGATTGTCTGATAATAAAGATGATTTCGTGCTTCGGAAGGCGCGTTAAGCCGGTGGTCCCGGCTGCCATCTGGTAGTCGTTAAAGGAACCACGTCAGAGGCCGAGAGGCGGTTCCGAAGAACTCTGATACCAGGGTGTGTATAATCGATTGACCGTGACACCTTCTCGAAATGATGATGATGATGATGATGACTGCTGGGCAAAGGTCTCCCCCATTTTCTTCCAGTAATTCCTATCCTGAGCCATCTCTTACCATTCTGTATTAAACTTCCGCATATCCTCACTCAATAATGTAATAATTTAAACCAATTATATGTGTTATTGTCTCTATTAAGGGAAAGACACTTTGTTCGTCTTTCCCTTACACTGCACTATTTAGTTATTATTTACTACTATTCAAACGGTTTAGTTCTTTTCATCATCATCATCATCAGATCTTTTTAGTCTCCACTACAGGAGCACGACCTTCTCTGTACTACTAGGGCCATACTTGACCAGAGCAGTCAGAAGACTTGGCCTACACTCTCCACACTGGCCAGACGGGTTGGAGAGGATTAGTTCTTTTAAGCTTTTGCAATATGTCTGTATTATCAAAAAGCTGGATCGCCTCGCATATGCGCATTATGATGATTTTGTCATTGAAATGTACGTTTAAGTTCCGATGCAGGTCGTCTTTTACATACCATGGCACGATTACGAACCCCCAGCACTAAGTCTTGCAATCGTTGGATTACTTTACGACAAATGTATATTTTAATCTTATTTTGTGCCTATTTGTTCTAGAGTTGTGCAATAAAACTACTTATGAGTATCTCAGCTACGCTGAGCCGTCACCTTTTGTAACACTGATGGCACAGATATTTTATTTTCCATTTTCTATGTGTATTTTCTTTTCTTTTAGTTTTATATTGTGTTGTGTGTCAATGTGTTACAATAAAAGTCTCTATTCTCTGTCCAAACTCATCAATTCAAAAATACTGTTTTCATCTCCAATGCGGTTTAATTCGCCTCAATACATAACAATCTTGAGGGATTCCCATACCGGTGCAAAAGTACACATTCAAAAAGAGCTTTTGATTATACGCACCCGGTGCTAATCCCTCTTGGTCCGAAACGAGTAAGGACTAAATTACGAATAATGTGCAGGTAGCATGGTTATTGTCCCCATGTAGGTACCTCTACAATTTTCAGTACACTAAAACGCGGTCGGAATGTCAAGCAGTTTGCCGGTATTTCAGCGAACAGTATTTCGCCGAGAACATTCCTGACGGGAGAATTTTGCCATTTTCCGTGATGGATTGTTCTTTACACTAGAAGGCCTAATTTAAAGTATGTACTAGAATATGTATTATTATTTGTAGATTAGGTTGGTATTGTGTCGTACTCCAATTATTTATACAGTGCTTTAACAGTGCTACTCCATTTAGCATCTTGTAAAATATTAAATTAGCCATCACTGAGTTTTGTCTCATCATCATCATCATCATAGAGAGGAGGACAGACAAACACACGTATGTTTCTTTAAGGGTCCTGTTTTGTTTTCTGAACGTACCCTTAAATATTTGAGAATGGAGCTGTGAAAAAATCTAACTTCTAAGCCAACGCAATCATAAAATACAGCTGGTTATGCCGCAAATTTTCATGATTTTTCGACATTCGCAAGGGAATCAAAACCTACAGGGTACTTCCCATGAATTTAAAATTTAAAAATTTGGTACCAAGGAACGTCTTATACCACAGATAAAGGAAAAAATTGCGAAAAGCATATATTTTGAGATAATGAACATGGGCAGCGGTGATCAATTACCATCAGATGACCCGCTTGCTCGTTTGCCGAATTATATAATAAAAAAAAAAACAATGGCGGTGTCCGTTTGAGAATTGTTTTCTGGAGCGCGTATAATTAATTATACTCTTTACACAACTCATTGTACCAGATAATTTGAAGCCGTCTTCGTAATTAGAATTGCGACTAGCAGAAGACTCGAAAACAATCGCAGTATTAGTCCTGTAGTAAAAATAATATAGAGATCATCCATACTAATATTATAAATGCGAAAGTGAGTTTGTTTGTTTATTTGTTTTTATGCTTTCACGCCGTAAGTACTGAACCGATCATCATGAAATTTTGCATACCCGGGGTACGGAGAAGGACATTGGGTACATTTTATCCCAGAAAAAGTACTATTTCCGTGAGATCGTCATAGACGCGAGCGAAGCCGCAAGCAAAAACTAGTTTATTAAATAATTTTATTTAAAGTAGCTGAAATATTCTTACATATACCTATTATCACGTCTTTATCACTTGCGGGGTAGACAGAGTCCAAGGCTATAAGACCCAAAGGCCACGTTTAACGCGTTGTTGGGCGGTAAAGGTCGAAAACGGAATAAAATAAAACAGTGAAATAAGTAAACAGTGGTATCCGGCAGAGTAGAATAGGACCGCTCCAAGTCTTCCCGTGTATGTCATAGAAGGCGACTCAGGAAATATAAGCTAAAGAAAGCTTATAAACATCTGTGAGACCTCTCCAACCCGTCTGGCCAGCGTGGAGGGTGTAGGCCAAGTCCTTGGGTCGTGCTACTGTAATGGCGACTAAAAAAAACCTGATAATGATGATGATGATGAAAGAAACGGTGAAATATTCAAACAATAATAATTTTAAGTTAACAACGATAAGCAAATTTTAAAGGTCGAGTATCGAAGTTTTAATAGCTTCGAAAGAATTTGATAACAAGGCCCGAATAAAGATGAAGCGAACAACCGTGGGTTTATCTGTACTTAATGCGATCTTGAGGATTTGTTCAAAGGTCACAGCCCACAGGTTTGAAAGTGGATAAGCTTTGTTTATTTTATTTAAATTTTAGAAATTGTTTCTGTATCAAATATTTGTTCCAACAAAAGTTATTCTTCCATAGAATAGAAATATATTCGCCGATTCTTACACACTAGTGATAAATAATATGTTGTCCCAACTCTTATGCAGTACAAAGTGTTTTTAAAATGGCACAAAGATGGCGACACAAGTTTGTCGCATCTTTGTATCACCATAAAAGTTTAGACTAACGCCATCTTGTGACAAGTGGAATAAAGCACTACAGCGGTGTCGCTGCCGCCCATGCTGACTAGTGGCAGATAAAGGAACAAAAAAATTTACACTTTGGTACGTGCTTATACTTGCAGGCCTTAAGCACAAAATTAATATAAGTACTAACGTACCTTAAGTTCGGTCAATATTTTTGTATACGGTCAGTAGTGGCGTTAGGATAAGGGCGCGATTGGGCGACCGCCCAGGGCATTGGATACAGAAGGGGCGCTCCCACCAAGCTAGGAAGGCACGTTAAGCCGTTAGGCTGATGCGGCAGAAAGGTCCCGGCTGTCATCATTGATGGCAGTCGTTAAGCTATGTCAGATGACTTTAGGCGGCTTGAATAATCTGACATCAGTGGTTGACACTTACACATGCGAAAAACAAACAACCAAGCAAGGGCAGTGGACATAGGGCAGTGTGATTTAATCGCATCGCATTCCCTTCTCCCCAATAAGAGGGGGCGCCCGTAGAAATCTTGCCCAGGGCGCCAGTAATGCTGACGCCGGCACTGTATACGGTTGGCAATTTATGTTAGTATTTGATTGTCTTTGTCAATGCACATAAACAATTTATAAGTAGGATTCCTTACATTGATATATTTTATTGAAAGCACGTTGTATATCATCAGAGTTACAAGTTAGGCGCCTATTAAACCATCCTGAATTCAGGATCCGATGGGAGGGAAGCCGCTATACGTTAGACACGATATGAGATATCTCCAATCGTATCGCACGTATTGCGGCGTCTCTCTCATCGGATCCGATTTAGGATACGATTCAGGATGGTATAATAACCCCTTTAGAGTTAGTGGAGTTTGAGCTTGAATCTTCGGTCAAAGGTTGCGCTCTTATGCATTGGTTTCTACCATTGTAGTGCCGCACTTAACGACTATCCGAGTAGGCTATATGCGCAAAAGAAATTTTCAAAGGTTTCTTTTTACGTCTATAAGTCTGGTCTGCTTGGACGGACATCAAGGGCGGCACCGCAATCGAAGAAACCAAGGCATTAGAATACTGAGTCGCAATCGTTGTTCATGTTCCTTAAAACTAAGTTTAAGTATATTAAGTTAATAAGATTTTTGACCTTCAGATATATATGTAACTTATCTGTTTAAGAGGTCTCTTAGCAATATCATCGGCATTTTTCACAACGTATTTATTATTGAAGACTTACCGCAAGTATACGGATTGGCGAAATATATTGGTATTGGGAAGTGCGGATAAAGGGGATTTTCTGGATTTTTACTGCTTCGGGGCTATTTCGGCTTTAATATATCAAGGAAATAAGGCGATACTCATATTCATAATCTTCAGTGATTTACGAGAGGAAGGAATAGTTACTTACTAGTATATTTCGAGGTAATATATTGGAACTGTATTACTAATGTTATCTAGCCCTCTTTAGATATCAAAGTGGAATTTCAGTATTGCATATTCCATGTACAACTTTGTACAAAATGTTCGAAGATGATCAACGATCTCATCAATACGATCAACTTTTGCTGTAGTTTGCGTTGATGCGCGCGGTGCGCGTTGTGAGGTCGTGATTTTTTTTATGATTTATAACGGCAATGGAGCAAGCGGGTCAACTGATGGTCACCGCTGCCCATTGACAACTGCAGGGTGTGACAGCAGCGTTTCCGACCTTTCGTAGAAGGGAGGAAATGGGGGAGGTGGAAGGATGGCCTCAAGCTCTCTCACTCATGAGAACGAAGCATAGAAGCTTCTACTCAAACGTCAGTTTTCGTTGAGAGTGGGATACGGAAACATAAAGCTAGCCCAAACTAACTTAGAGTTATGGGATATTAGCTCAACGATACTATATTTTATATCAAATACATATATAGATAAAACATCCAAGACCCATGGCAATCTGAAAAATATCATTTTCCATCTTGACCTGGCTGGGATTCGAACCCAGGACCTTCGGTGTTACAACTAGCATGATAACCACAGTCCACAGGGGTCTTGATAATGTTTTAACCAGGGCTGTGCGGTAAGAAAATGTGTGTAACTAAACTAAATTACACATTTTATGGGGAAGCTATAAAATGAGTGTAGTGAGGCTGTGTAGGAGTTATTTTTAGATTGCCATTGTTTGACGCACTATGGAAGAAACCATTATCTTATCTCTATGGTAGAAACACATTTCGCGCTAGATCATCTTCATCAGAGCTATGCTTAGTAGGCTGATTGGTGGATGCGGTGAATTTTCCATCGCGAGGTGCTTCGCTTCATCGCACAGCCGTAGTGGAAGATCAAGATGATATTTGGTTTAAAAAAAAAACAAAATTCAAAACGTTATTTAATATAGGTTTCTTTGAACACTTATTAATTGTCATATTTCACTTCTCAATAATTGTTGACGTCAAAAATTTACTTATGGTTAAGTTTAATGCCGCTTCCAAAGCGGAGTGCAGAAGAAGCGGCAACAAACTGCACAGCGCATTTTCTCCAAAAGACGTCACCTCACAATTTTTGAAAACCTTTGTTACATTGTCATTTTAAAACTTTCGCGCTTTAAACACATAATTATGTATATAAACGGGACTTAGCACGATCTTTTTTTTGTCAGTACTGTCAATACTCCAGTCTCGTTGCGACTACGATGGATGTAACTTCATTGAAACGTCAACGGAAACAAATAATAAAAAGGTTCGTGCTAAGTCCCGTTTATATACATAATTATGAGTATACACTGGTTTATTTTAATGTCATGTTTAAATTGAATTAAAAAATAATGTCATATTATTGAAATGAGGTTTGGCTTCCGACCCGGGCAAAATAACAAACAATACTTTCATGATTCTACTTCATAGTGTGTCGAAGTTCATCCAATTGTATATTTTTCTGGGCCCAGTATTAGGCTAATTGTACTGCATTATTTGAGCATAATGAGGGTCCTCCAGCGACCAGTTCGCGGTGCACTCTGGGCATCGCAGTAAGTGTTTCATTATCTGTATGATTGAAGGCATACCTATACTATACTAATCTATACTAATGTTATAAAGCTGAAGAGTTTGTTTGTTTGAACGCGCTAATCTCAGGTACTACTGCTTCAAATTGGAATTTTTTTTTTTGTTAGATTGTCCATTTATTGAGGAAGGCTTTAGGCTATAAAACATCACGCTGCGACCAATAGGAGCGAAGCATCAATAAAAAATGTTTTGAAAACGGAGGAAAATTATTCACTTATACTAATTAATCATAATAACAGAAATTACCGCGGACGAAGTTGCGGGCAACAGCTAGTAATATTATAAAGCTGAAGAGTATGTTTGTTTCTTTGAACGCGCTAATCTCAGGTACTACTGCTTCAAATTGGAAAATTCTTTTTGTGTTGGATAGTCCATTTATCGAGGAAGGCTTTAGGCTATAAAAAATCACGCTGCGACCAATAGGAGCGAAGCATCAATAAAAAATGTTTAGAATCGGGGAAAAATTATTCATTTATAGGTACCAATTCATTATAATAACAGAAATTACCGCGGACGAAGTTGCGGGCAACAGCTAGTAATATTATAAAGCTGAAGAGTATGTTTGTTTCTTTGAACGCGCTAATCTCAGGTACTACTGCTTCAAATTGGAAAATCTTTTTGTTTTGGATAGTCCATTTGTCGAGGAAGGCTTTAGGCTATAAAACATCACGCTGCGACCAATAGGAGCGAAGCATCAATAAAAAATGTTTTGAAATCGGGGGAAAATTATTCATCTATACTAATAAAAAAACGAATTAATCATAATAACAGAATTGCTGCGGACAAAGTCGCGGGCAACAGCTAGTATAGAGATAAAGATATTTAATTTCGATGCATAGGATTTATATTAATCTATATTTTGAGGCAAATAGTTGAGACTAGGACACTTATACACAGTGAAATTTTTATCGTTTTGGACCCTTAAAGGGGTGACTCGAACAACTTTTCCTATAGGAACAATGCTGGGAACTCAACAAAAAATTCGACATTCCCATACAGACTGGCCGGGCGGCGGGATTCTTATGTATGGAAATGACGAAATTTTTATTGAGTTCCTAGCATTGTTCCTATAAAAAAAATTGTTCATATTGATGGTCTGAGTCACCCATTAAGGGTCCAAAACGATCAAAATTTCACCATGTATAGCCTTTTACTTCAAGTGTCTTAAATAGTAATTTTTGTAGACTAAAACACGAGAAGTAAGCCATAATGATTAACTGTTTATATTTATTTTGTACTACAACCTTGTTTATTCTTAGTTAATAATATTATCAAGTGGTTTTTTAGATAATAAAACTAGCTGACCCGGCAAACGTTGTTTTGCCATATAAATATTTTTAGGGGGATGAAAAATAGATGTTGGCCGATTCTCATAGATACCGGATAAGCACAAAAAATTTCATCAAAATCGGTCAAGCCGTTTCGTAGGAGTATGGCAACGAAAACTGTGACACGAGAATTTTATATATTAGATATATATATGTGCTTATAAATATGGTAGACTCTCATATATCTATACATATAATAAAACAGTAAAAATATTTTGTCTGTACATTTAGAATTTTTGACTGAAATGGATAGAGGGACACTTAAAAAGAATAATAGAAAGCAAAAAAAATTTTTCGAATTTCTTGTCAGTCTTTCTGTCTGTCTGTCTGTATGTATAATCACGATTATCTCCGAAAAAACTAAACCGATTTACTTCAAACTTTCACCAATTGCTTTGTTTTAACTCAGCAAAACATTTAAAGGTTGATTCATCAAAATCGGCTCATTAAAAAAAAAGTTATCGTCATTTGAATGAACTCAAGGCATGAATTTTCCTGCAAAAATATAGCAAAAAAAAAATAGTAAGTAACATAAGAAAATTAAAATCCAAAGTCAATTTATCATCATTATACGACAGCATTATACCTATCCATACTATACATAGTAATCCATACTAAAAACAAGGAGAAGCTGACTGACTGACATATCAACGCAGGGCCTAAACTATAAGGGTTAGGAACTTGAAATTTTGCACAGGGGTTCCTTTTATCGTAGGGGAGCACTAAGAAAGGATTTTTGGAAATTCATCTCCTAAGGGGGTAAAACAGGTTGCAAAGTTAGTATGAAACTTTGTCGTTTTTGAAGTTATTCGAATGAAATTCAGCATGAAGGTTCTTTACTGAAAGGTATGAAACACGAGTAAAATATTTTACTCAGAAATCATCCCTTCAGGGGGTAAAATAGGGGTGCAAAGTAAGCATGAAACTTTGCCATTTTTGAAGTTAGTCGAATGAAATTCAGCATGAAGGTTCTTTACTGAAAGGCATGAAACAGGAGTAAAATATTTTTCTCAAAAATCATCCCTTAATTAAATAAAATCACAATTAAAAAGATGTATGTAGGTAAAACCGACGAAATTTTCGCCTGAAGGGATAAGATAGTGTAGTAAAGTTAGGGAGTTAATTTAAAAGGATTAAGGGATAAAGGGGGGGGGGGGGGATTGTATGGAAATTTTCTAATTTCTGGACATAGAAGTATAAAAATAAGTATATATGTTTACATTACAATTAAAAAGACCTGTGTAGTTAAAATGGACGAAATTTCCCCTTGAAGGGGTAAAATAGGCGGGGTAAAGTTTGTATGGTTTTTTTATTTACTTAGAAATGTGAAAATAAGAAGTTCTTCATTACAATAAAAAAATATTTGTGTAGGTGAAATGGGCAAAATCCCCTCCTTAAGGGTTAAAGATCTATGCAGGTGAAATGTATTAAATTCCCCCTTATGGGGAAAAAGCAGAGGGGGAGGGGTTTGTATGGAATTTTTATCATTTCTACTGTTCCCAAGGGAACGACATTAACGCGGGCGGAGCCGCGGGCAACAGCTGGTCGACTATATAGGAATAAGCTAGCTGTAGAAACGTTTTGGCAATGTATAATTTATGAATTGTCTAGTATATAAGTAACATTTAAGCCTGAGAAATAAACATTTCTCATATTAAATAAATAAATAAAAAAATAAGGTCGGCTATTAATAAAACTGTATTATGAGTGAAAAAATAAACTTTCTGTACAAAACTGTCGTCCCAGAGAGAGAGCAGTCATCTAGAGACTACAAGTGAGCTATAATTTTTTCGTATCGCATAAAAAAGCCACTTCAGAGAACACGTCGCAGAAATATTACAAACACGCTGTAAAACGAACGTGATCGGAATGACGATACTGTATGGATTTTTATCCGACTGTGTCAAAAGTAAGTCGATGTTTATCGAGTAGGTATGTTTATTTCTATAGCATGCTCTGTTTGTTGCTGTCTTATTCTCAATTCCACTTAAGATTCTTGTTAATAAGATAAAATATTGAAAACTGTATCCTCAAATTATAAAAGTACTAGCTTTCGCCCGCGGCTCCGCCCGCGTCAATGTCGATCCCTCGGGATTAGTACTTTTTCCCGGGATAAAAGGAACCCTATGTCCTTCTACGTACTCCAGAGAACTTGTATGCAAAATTTCATGATGATCGGTTCAGTAGTTACGGCGTGAAAGCGTAACAAACAAACAAATAAATAAACAAAATCACTTTCGCATTTATAATATTAGTAAGGATAAGGATAAGGATATACTCTTCCAGGCTGTTCTGGGCTTCTCATCCCGCGCTGATCTTAAAAACTGATCAAAAGAATGGGGAAAAGTCTTACGAGTAGTATGCGATGCGGCTAGAAGAGCAATTACTATTTGATTCCGTTTTACATCTAACACCCACTTACGTTTAGCACTTTAGTGGGTGTAGGTCTTTAGACCTACCTTTCTTTCTTAACACTATACTTTTTTTTTATACATACTATAGTATGTATAAAAAATAATCGTAATTACCATATCCAAAAAACGCCCGGTCAAGTAGCGAAAGCTCACTTGGAGTCTATATAGTCCATCAAAAAAAAATTCATCATTTCAAAATTTCAGACTCAGAAAAATACCTTTTTCTGAGTTTGAAATGATGATAATAGGTAATTATCCATCAAATATTACGCTATCGAATATTATACGCCAATGATTTCTCAAGTATTTTCCTCCATTACTGAATTTGATCGTCATAAATTAATTTATCCCAAAATAATGAATTCCATCAGAAATCAAGGATGGCTGGACCCTTAATATGTAAGGGCAGCCTTCCACTAGGTTTGTGCCTCCTCCGCCTGTTCCGCCGTACTTATGTTCACCATCTCCGCCTTCACAGCCGTTGAGGACTTCACCCGTTACCCTGGGCAGGGGGCAACAAGACAATAATAAAATAGTCAACTTTACAAGTAAAACGTAAGGAATAAGTGAAGGGCGTAACCATTGCAGACGGCCGAGGTATGAGATGATAGAGCCTAGAATTAATTCAATTTCGAAGCAAAAACTTCTTTAGTGGCGATTTGGTGATGTTGTCTATAAAGGTTGAGGGCACTCTGCCCTCGCATCAAACGCCCGGTGAAGTAGCGAAAGCTCACTTGGAGCTAGCTACATAGTATGTCCGGCTTTGTGCACTTTTTGGGATGGGTAAACAATTTTAAACTCGCGTCACGATACGTGACACTGATCGAAAATTCGTAAGATGGATACGTGACCTAAGACCGCAGCAAGAGCAAGTTTTCACTTCTGCTGGCACTCCCGGAATGCACCCCGTTGTTTTTGTTTTAATAGGGTCGGTAACATAATCGAATAAGTACATAAAGTAATAGTCCATTAGAGAAAATCTGACATCTTATGTTTTAGCAAGAAAGTAGTAAAGCGTTCGCCTGTTGACCCGGGGGTCGTGGTTCGATTCCAACGGGGAGCATACTTTGTATAGTTGTTTCCATTTTGGTTAGGACATTGCAGGCTTGAATCACCTGATTGTCTGATAAGATGATTCCGTGCTTCGGAAGGCTCGTTAAGCCGTTGGTCCCGGCTGCCATCTGGTAGTCGTTAAAGGGACCACGTCAGAGGCTGAGGCGGTTCCGAAGATCTCTGACACCAGGGTGTGCTTGGTCGATTGACCGTGTCACCTACACGAAATGATGATGATGAGCAAGAAAGTTTTGTGCGTCCTTATGTTTGGATCTTTCATGGTGGTGCGGAGAAAAGAAAAAACAACGGGTTGTTCTTCGGGAGTGCTGGCAGAAGTAAAAACTCCGCGCGGTAGAAAGAGATATATTAATCCTCTCCTACGCCGCGCCGGTCGTCTCAGGTCACGTGTTTGGCTTACAAATGTTATATTATCATTTCGATCACGTATTTATCCCTGACGCTGTAGATAGGACATGGAATAAGCGTATTTTTTGTTAAATCATATAGGTAATAAAAATAGTTTTAGTTATATCAAACTAATGATATATTATAATTGATCCTTCGTGCTCGAGTCCGACTCGCACTTGGCCGGTTTTTTTCTTTTCTCTCTGACCACCATAAAACCTTTCGCATTTAATCTATATGAATATGTTATGCGCAAAAGCTAACACTTTAGTAGACAGCTGTACAAATACGTAAACAAACTGAAATAACGAGGTGGAAATAAGCGGATGGAGTTTTGAATAAATATTGAAGTAACGAAACGTATTTAACTTTGAAATGTAGATGTTCTCATATAACATACATATATAGATACATATTATCACGTCTTTTTCCCTTACGGGGTAGACAGAGCCTAAACTCAAGACCGAAAGGCCACGTTTAGCGTGTTGGTGGGCGTAAAGGTGAAAAACGGATCTAATATTATCATTCCGATTACGACTTTATCCCTTACGCGATAGATAGAGCATTGAATCAAAACATGCATAGAGTGTTGGTCGACGTGTTTTTGAAAAACCGTATGAAATTAGTGACAGGCTATCCAGAATTAGTCTCATGGGAAAAGTTGGTCATTTTGACGGGCTGAGTCACCTCTTTAAGGGAACGTCGTACATTTACACGCTGTACACGAGTATTACACGCTGTATATGAATATGTGTAGCACATATACAATATAGGATTATATAGAATAAACTTTGCAAATGACATGTTTGCTGTGCCCTGTCAGTCACTTTTTTATATATACAACACCTATTACAACTTGTAGCTTGCAATAAAATTTGAATATTAACGCTTTACTCTACAACTGTACAGATACGTAAACAAACTGAAATAGCGAGGTCGAATAAGTGGACGGAGTTTCGAATAAATATTGAAGACGGTGACATGACTTAGTCTGTTCGTATGCAAAGTTGCTTGTTAATACTTATGGTACTAGCTATCTAGTTTGCTTGTAGTTATTTAATCGCGTATAAGTTAGTTGATACGAGTTTGAGCTGCTTATTTTGCCAGTAGCGTGACTCTACCGCGCCTAAAAACTTGTATCTTGCAATCAAATTTGAATGTTTACGTTTGACTCTACAACTGTACAGACACGTAAACAAACTGAAATAACGAGGTGGAATTAAGTGGACGCAGTTTTAAATAAATATTGAAGACGGCGACATGATTTGGACTATTTATGTTACTATCTAGTTTGCTTGTAGTTCTTTGATCACTTATAAGTCACTTGATACGAAATTGAGCTGTTTATGTTGCCAGTAGCGTAACTCTACCACGCCTAAAAACTTGTATCTTTCAATAAAATTTGAATGTTAACGCTTTACACTACAACTGTACAGACACGTAAACAAACTGAATAAACGAAGTGGAATTAAATGGATGGAGTTTCAAATAAATATTGAAGACGGCGACATGGTTTGGTCTGTTCGTATGCAAAGTTGTTTGTTAATACTTATGTTACTAGCTATCTAGTTTGATTGTAGTTCTTTGATCGCGTATAAGTTAATTGATATGAAATTGAGCTGCTTATTTTGCCAGTAGTGTGCCTCTACCACGCCTAAAACTTTTCAATAAAATTTGAATGTTAACGCTTTACTCTACAACTGTACAGACACGTAAACAAAGTGAAATAACGAGGTGGAATAAGTGGACGCAGTTTCGAATAAATATTGAAGACGGTGACATGACTTGGTCTGTTCGTATGCAAAGTTGCTTGTTAATACTTATATTACTAGCTATGTTGCGTGCTTGTAGTTCTTTGATCGCGTATAAGTTAATAGGCTAGTTTCCTAAAAAAAATTAATTAGTCCGTCAGTTAGATATTCAAAAAATATTGGACACGTATTTTTTATTTTGTCGATTAAACAAAAAATGATAAAGATATAGCCCTTTGAAGTTCCGTGTGACGTCATAGTTTGCTACAATTTTTAGCAAACTTTGACGTCACGAGCACTCCTCACGTCACTCCTGAACTTTGACGCGCTTTATCTTTATTATTTATTGTTTATTTGACAAAACACAAAATACGTGTCCAATATTAATTATTATCTTACTGACTGACTAATTGGTATGTTATTATTACGACCCAGGAAACTAGCCTATTGATATAAAATTGAGCTGCTTATGTTGCCAGTATCGTATTACTACCGCGCCTAAAAACTTGTCTTTCAATAACATTGGAATGGTAACGCTTTACTCTTCAACTGTATAGACACGTAAACAAACTAAAAAAACGAGGTGGAATTGGAGTTTCAAATAAATATTGAAGACGGCGACCTGACTTGGACTACTTATGTTACTAAACTATCTAGATTGCTTGTAGTTCCTTAATCGCGTATAAGTTATTATGAAATTGAGCTGCTTATTTGCCAGTAGCGTGAGTCTACCAAGCCTAAAACTTGTGTCGTGCAATAAAATTTGAATGTTAACGCTTTACTCTTCAACTGTACAGACACGTAAACAAACTAAAATAACGAGGTGGAATTAAGTGGACGGAGTTTCGAATAAATATTGAGAACGGCGACATGGCTTGGACTGTTCTTATGCAAAGTTACTTGTTAATACTTATGTTATTATCTAGTTTGCTTGTATGTAGTTAATTGTTCACGTATAAGTTACTTTACGAAATTTAGCTGCTTATTTTTTATTGCATTGCTTTTGATTTTCATGTATTTACATACGTGGCCAACACTGGTGTCAGATTTTTCAAGCTGCCTATTTGATATAGCTTGACGACTGTCATCAGTGATGCCAGCCGGGATCAGCGGCTTAGCGTGCCTTCCGAAACACGAAGGAGCTCTTTATCTTTTTATGCCACTTGCGGTCACCCATCTAAGTGGGGACTGCGCCCGTGGTTGCTTAACATGCGTAAGCACTAATTATGCTTATGCCCACGAAGCCATTGGGCTAATTTTTAATTTTAAATATTTTTTCTTAGTTTGTTTTAGTTTTATTTATGAATAATAAACCATTCAATATTTATTATTTTCTGAATAAACATTAGTTAAAGTAGCTGCCTTGCATACATTGTAAATTAATTTTTCAAATCTGTCCAGTAGTTTTGGAGCCTTTTCAATGCAAACAAACAAATAATCAAATCTTTCCTCTTTATAATATTAGTGTAGATATGTTTTACTTTATGCTAAATCTTATACCCTGTTTTACCCGATCTATAAAAAATATCAATAAGAGCGACTTAACTTACAGGAAAAGTTTATTAAATTTCTCTCTTTCAAAGACTGTAGAAAATTTGATTCCTACGCTGAGGCATGCTTACACTACAATATGGATAGCTTGGAATTGAGGCGAGTTCAATACGATTTGATTTTTCTGCACTCAATAATCACGGGTCAAACAGACTGCTCTGACCTTCTAGCTGCAATAGCCCTCAGAGTTCCGTCGTCCCGCACACGTCACACGCCATTACTACACGTGCCTCACGCCAACACTAACTACTCTCAAAACTCTGTACTGTGTCGAATGTCAAATAGTTACAACAAATTTTATTCTAAATTAGACATATTTTACTTATCTAAGCATCAACTTAAAATCGAAATCGGAAAAATGCATAAAAACAACAATGATGTTATCCCCTTTCTTTAAAGTTCATTATAATTAGTCTTATATAATCTGTTATTACAATCAACACAAGTTTTATATTTTTTATTATTAACTGTGAAAACATTATTTGGCCTTAATTGTGTACTTGTATAGCCTATATATTATATAAATTGTAACGCTGTTTGTTTACCAATAAACGAAAATAAAATAAAATAAAATAAAACTCTTGGTTACTATAAATAACAATGAAAATCGAGCCGTACGTGTGAAATCCTTCACCAGATCTATAATAGGGTAATTTGTTACTTCGAGTAACGCGATGCTGGATACCACATGATTTACGATATTCTATTTGTGTGTTATAGATGAGCGGGCTGATGTGCCGAAAATATAATCTTTTCTGTCACTTACTTATAAAGAAACAAAAACTATTGAAGATAGTTTTTTGAAGTTAAAACTTCTTTAACTAGGCACGTTAGGGATAGAAAAAAAAAATTTAAACTCGCGCCAGGACACGTGATCTGATCAAAAATCCGTAAGACGGACACGTGACCTGAGACCGCCCCGGCGCGACGTTGGAGACGAAGTAATATCGCTTTTTATCGCGCGGCGAAAATATAAACTGTCTTGTTTGTGTACGATAGCGCAATAAATGAATATTATATTTAAACACATACATTATTAGCCGTGTGGTTTTCGGCAGAGTAGAATAGGACCACTCCAAGTCTTCCCATGGATGTTGTAGAAGGCGACTTAGGAAATACAAGCTAATCAAAGCTCATACACTTCAATGAGACCTCTCCAACCCGTGTGGCCAGCGAGGAGAGTGTAGCCCAAATGCATTGAGGAAGGCTTTAGGCTGTAAAACATCACGCTGCGACCAATAGGAGTGAAGCATCAATTAAAAATGTTTTGAAAACGGGGAAAAATTATTCATCTATACTAATTATCTTTGAATCTTTGAATTAATCATAATAACAAAAATTGCCGCGGACGAAGTCGCGGGCAACAGCTAGTTGATAAATAAAGCATTTCATGCGAAATTATTCCCTAACAATTCCAAAATATTCAAAAATGCACAACGTTAATGTTCATGTTGTCACTTCTGCCGACACTCACGGAGTGCAACCCGTTGTTTTTTTTTATTATTAAAACTAGCTTTCGCCCGCGGCTCCGCCCGGGACAATGTCAATCCTTCGGGAACAGTACATTTTCCCGGGATAAAAGGTAGCCAATGTCCTTCTCCGTACTTCAGAGAATTTGTATGCAAAATTTCATGATGATCGGTTCAGTAGTTACAGCGTGAAAGCGTAACAAACAAACAAACTCACTTTCGCATTTATAATATTACTAGCTTTCGCCCGCGGCTCCGCCCGCGTCAATGTCGATCCCTCAGGAATAGTATTTTTTCCCCAGATAAAAGGTAGCCTATGTCCTTCTCCGTACTTCAGAGAACTTGTATGCAAAATTTGATGATGATCGGTTCAGTAGTTACAGCGTGAAAGCGTAACAAACAAACAAACTCACTTTCGCATTTATAATATTACTAGCTTTCGCTCGCGGCTCCGCCCGCATCAATCTCGATCCCTCAGGAATAGTATTTTTTCCCGCGATAAAAGGTAGCCTATGTCCTTCTTCGTACTCCAGAGTACTAGTATGCAAAATTTCATGATGATCAGTTCAGTAGTTACAGCGTGAAAGCGTAACAAACAAACAAACTCACTTTCGCATCTATAATATTAGTAAGAAAAGGATAAGGATTAGTAAGGGTAAGGATAAGTAAGGATAAGGAAGTAAGGATAAGGATGAACGTGACGTCAGTGGTGTCATCCTCAACTGTTTGGTCGATTGTTGCAGGTATGGCATCGGGTACGCGCGGCCCGTTGAGCCGCTACTTTCCCCCCCTTCATCGGAGTGAGTAGTAATCCAATACCTTCATTCCCATCCCAAATTTGACAGCTCCGTGGCGCAGTGGTTAACACGCCAGCCTGCGACACGGAGTGCCCGGGTTCGATCCCCGGCCAGGTCAAGATGGAAAATGATGTTTTTCAGATTGGCCTGGGTCTTGGATGTTTATCTATATATGTAGGTATTTGTTATAAAATATAGTATCGTTGAGTTAGTATCCCATAACACAAGTCTCGAACTTACCTTGGGGCTAGCTCAATCTGTGTGATTTGTCCGTAAAAAAAATCCTATCCTTCTCCAGCTTATGCTTCTAATGGACAGCGTTAGAAGCACAAAAAGCCAAAGAAACTGCCAAGCGTGGTGAGTATGGCAAAATGGAGGGTATTGTCATACTCACCGAGCTTGGCAGGCGGGTAGAACATAAAAAGAAGAAAGCAATGCTATTGTGATAAAGTCTTATTAAGTAGGTAAAGTAAGAAACATATATCCTAAAATTCGGATAAATTGCTGGGCTGGTTGAACGCTTTTGTATTAAATGTCAAAAAAAGAAATTAAGTTCCTTCCCAGCATTGGTCCCATAGGAAAAGCTATTCATTTTCCATTCTGGTCTAGGAGAAAAGAAAAAACGTAGAATGTGCCAGCTGTTTCTCTTCCCGCGCAGATCGTAAAAGCCGAACGCCAAATTAAGCTAAAATCTGCGGAATCATGTCAATAGGCGATGCGGGTAGCAACCCATCACTATTTGATTTCGTTTTTCCATTTACACGCCCTCCAACATGCTATATACGGCAATAAGGTCTTATAGACCTAGATTCAGTCTACCCCGCAAGGGAAAAAGACGTGATACTATGTATGTATACATGTTTGGAATGTGAACGGGATTAACTGGGATTTAAATGTCTATAAATAAATATATACGGACAGAAACAAATACAGACGAATCACCAGATTGAGCTAGCCCCAAAGTAAGTTCGAGACTTGTGTTATGGGATACTTACCCAACGATACTATATTTTTTATCAAATACATATATAGATAAACATTCAAGACCCAGGCTAATCTGAAAAAGATCATTTTCCATCTTGACCTGACCGGGGTTCGAACCCGGAGCTCTCGTGTCGCAGGCGCGTTAACCACTGCGCCACGGAGTTCGCCAGTGATGTTTCAGCGACGCGACAAATAACATTATTTTCTTAATTAAATGGCGCATAGCTCACCGTAACCAATTTCGTAAGCAATTTGTATGGCCCCGACCTATTTCATATTAATTAAACCGCCGTCTAATTATATATCTTTGTATTAGAATTGAGAAAACTTTAACAAGCCCTTATTGCTTCGTCATAATAACCTAAGATCAATATTTTTAGTCTTTATTACTCTGAGATAAAAAGAATCAGTGATTACTAAATTATGAGTATATCAAAATGCATTCGCAATGCTATTTTGATATACTCATAATAAATTAAGAAATAAAATATGGTGAAAAAACCTCATGCGGGCGGAACTTTCAGATTGAGCTAGCCCCAAAGTAAGTTTGTCTGTGTTATGGGATACTAACTCAACGATACTATATGTTATAACAAATACATTAGATAAACATCCAAGACCCAGGCCAATCTGAAAAAGATCATTTTCCATCTTGAACAGCCTCCGGGGTCCAGTGGTAAAGGCGTTTGCCTGTTGACCCGGGGGTCGTGGGTTCGATTCCCACCGGAAGCATACTTTGTTTTGTTGTTTCCAGTTTGGTTAGGACATTGCAGGCTTGAATCACCTGATTGTCTGATAATAAAGATGATTCCATGCTTCGGGAGGCACGTTAAGCCGTTTGTCCCGGCTGCCATCTGGTAGTCGTTAAAGGAACCACCGTCAGAGGCCGAGAGGCGGTTCCGAAGAACTCTGACACCAGGGTGTACATGGTCGAATGACCGTGACACCTACACGAAATGATGACATGATATACATGGTGAAATTTTGATCGTTTTGGACCCTTAAAGGGGTGACTCAGACCATCAAAATGAACAACTTTTTCTATCGGAACAATGCGGGGAACTCAAAAAAAATATCGTCATTTCCATACAAAAGAGTCCCGCCGCCCGGCCAGTTTGTATGGGAATGTCGAATTTTTTTTGAGTTCCCAGCATTGTTCCCATAGGAAAAGTTGTTCATTTTGATGGTCTGAGTCACCCCTTTAAGGGTCTAAAACGATAAAAATTTCACCGTGTATGACGTTAATAAACAATTTTTATTTCTTTCTTTATTTCTCTCAAACCGTTATCATAAAAATATAATTCTAGATATAGACAATTTTACGATGCTGACGATTTCTTTTGTCGTGATAATAAGACGTTATCACGTTGTCTGGAATGTGAACGGAATAAACTGGGACACAAACGTCAGTGTTTCCGTTAATCCGTCTAGGAAACGCGGCAAATCGAATTATTTTTATTAGAATGACGCACAGGTCGCCGTTACCAATCTATAGAGCAATTTGTACGGCCACCACTTATTCCATATTAATTAAATAGCTTTTGCCCGCGGCTTCGCTCGCGTTATGAAATATAGTTTCATACATACTTTCATCTCCTATTTTATCCCCTTGGGGGTAGAATTGATCAAAATTCTTTCTTAGCGGATGCCTTCGTCATAACATCTACATGCATGCCAAATTTCAGCCCGATCCGTCCAGTGGTTTGGGCTGTGCGTTGATAGATCACTATGTCAGTCAGTCACCTTTGAGTTATATATATTTAGAGTATTCCATTTCATCCATATTAATTAAATCACAACCTACACAGTATTCTAGAAAATTGTAATTATTAAAATTTATGGCAGTCTTGAAGCTATGTCAGATGCCTGTAGAAGGCTTGATAAATCTCACACCATTTACACACACGAAAAACTACAATTGTTAAAATTGATTTACACGTTTGTTTTCTGGTCACGTGTCTCGCATGCATTCGAAAAGGTGAGCTCGGTCGATGGATATAGAAAAAAAACGAAGACCAAAAACAAGGTGGTCAGTTGAAATAAGAGCTTTGATCAGAACTGAGGGGATAATCAAAGAAAGGGAAAAAGAAGGAAAGAGGGAGGTTTTAGCCAGCTGTGGAGCTGTGAGACATAGTTAAAAAAATATTAAAATGAAAGTCCCACGTAAGTATATAATTACTATATTATCTGTAACGAACACACAAAAACTTGATATAACACTCTTACAAAAGAATTACAAGCAAGAACTTATTAAAAGTTTTAAACCACAAGAGTCCCGGGTCGTACTTTACATCTCGAGCGCGAAAACAGAATGTCTCCCAGTTGTGAAAAAGTGGTCATTTTGGAAAAAGCAGTAGTCATTTTGAAAATGTGGTAATTTTGGGAAAGTAGTAATTTTGTTAAAAGAAGTAGTCATTATGAAAAAGTGGTCATTTGGGAAAGTGGTCATTTTGGAAAAAGCAGTAGTCATTTTGAAAATGTGGTAATTTTGGGAAAGTAGTAATTTTGTTAAAAGCAGTAGTCATTATGAAAAAGTGGTCATTTGGGAAAGTGGTCATTTTGGGAAAAGCAGTAGTCATAATGATAAAGTGGTCATTTTGGGAAAGTGGTCATGTTGGTAAAGTAGGTATTATGTACCTAATCGAAATTTTCTACCGGACCGAGCTCCTATTGGCTGAGCGCGGACCACGTGATCTATTGGTCGGGTTCTCGATAGTACAAATTATAACCACCGCGACGCGTATGGGCGCGTTCTGTTACAATATTGATTTACCCTATTCCTTTCCAAGAAATTTCCGGCACTTGTGTTCTAAGCGTAGTTTATATAAAATCGACATAAATGTAAATTTTTACCTAAACCTTTTGTTTTTTCTTTATTTTCAAAGGGCTTTTACCCTAAAAGGTAGCCCCGACGTATCCTAATTAAGAGATGTACGTCTGATATGTTGTAACAAATTCGAAAAAATATCTGGCAGCCAACGAGGTTTGGTTTGGCAATATTAATTGGACAAGATCCACATCGTTGTAGTTTCATTTAGTAAGGATTGTAAGTAATTTAAGCAATTGTTAAAAGGGGTTTTCTAGTAATAGTAAAGTAATCTTACTTTGGATCTGGGATTTGATTGTTTGTTTCACTGGTCGCTTGATTATGGAGGGTAGCGGGATCCGAAGCACGGTCTCTCCGCTGGCCGACCGCAGGCAGTAGGGGGCCCAAGTAAAGAATACGCCACTCTTGAAAGGCTGCCCCGCCACCTCGCGAAAAATCTCGGAATGCGCTATCGTGCCGGTTGGCGACCGGACGAGAGGACCCGATAGACATATCCGGGGGGGTTCGGGCGTCCCCGCAGTCTCCAGGTCAAGTCTTCGTGTGACTCATCTTTCACGTTCCACCAGGTTGAAACCGAAACCGCTATCCAACTGCCGTTCCCCCAACCTATTTCGCTCCCTTACTCAAATCCAAATGAACTACAAGAAAAAGAACAAGTGAAAACAGCGGAAGCACGTCCTCTCGTTCAAAGTGCACCTCACCAATATTCGGGGTCTGCACTCTAATCTCGCTCCAGTCCACCACCATCTTGAGACCGAGAAACCTCACTTGTTCTGCCTCACTGAGACCCAAATTAAATGTCCATCAGATACCACATATTTCCACTACCCAGGATATTACCCACGCAGGGGTCTGCGTGTTTGTGCGGGATGATATCTGCTGTCGGCGTCTTGGCAACTTCAGCAATCCTGGCCTATCCACCTTATGGCTACTGGTGGACTCAGGTGTGAGTCAAACTGTTTACGGTATCGTATATCGTTCATTTACTTCTGACTCAGAAACCACCCAGCTGTTTAACCATCTAAGTGATACGGCCCATGTTATTCAGCAGCGGTATCCGGCAGCGCAAATGGTATTTCTGGGTGATTTCAATGCTCACCACGCTGACTGGCTGTATCCCTACGAGGTCACGGACCACGCTGGTAGAGAGGCACGCAATTTTGCTCTTTCTTTGGACCTCACCCAGTTGGTTGACAAACCAACCAGAGTGCCTGACATTGTTGGCCACACGCCTAATTGCTTGGACCTTATACTAACAACTGACGCAGATCACATTAATATTCAGGTCTCTGCACCTTTAGGTACTTCTGATCATTGTCTCATCAGGTCTGTCTGTAACCACTCACCACCTGATATCAGTCCGAGGTCACCCCGAAGGCTGTGGAAATACAAGTCGGCTAACTGGGACGAGATGCGTCACTTCTATGCATCGTATCCTTGGCGACAGACCTGCTTCTCGAGTGACGATCCATCTGTCTGTGCGGACTCAGTTGTTGAAGTGCTGCGTCAGGGTATGGAGTATTTCATCCCATACTCCGACATTGCGTACGAAGAAGGAGCACGGCCTTGGTTCAACGGCGGATGTTTACTTGCCGAAGCGAATAAACGCTCTGCTTTTGTATCATGGTCTAACGCTCGTAGCCGCAAAGACCCTAATGTTCACGTCTGGAAAAAAGCCTACAACCAAGCCGCCAAGGCGTGTAAAAAGGTAACTCCTAAGAATAGCCAAATTCCAGTTTATTGGCCGGAGCAATAGTAGACTTGCCGGATATCCTTCAGGACGTAAAGCCTTCTGGTCCCTTGCGAAATCTGTGCAAACTAATTTCTGCCGTCCTTCACTACCACCGCTACTGAAACCAGATGGGACACTGGCCCATACTGCAGTTGAGAAAGCGAACTTATTTGCCTCTCAATTTGCTAAGAACTCCCAACTTGATGCGGGTTGCGCCGTACCTCCTGCTCTGCAGACATGTGAGTCCACCATGCCTGAGGTAGCCATCCACCAAAAGGACGTGCTCAAAATCCTGCGCAACCTTGACACAAACAAAGCCAGTGGCCCTGATGGAATCCCAGCGGTGGTACTAAAAAACTGCGCACCTGAGCTTTCTCCTATACTTACGCGGCTCTATCGTCTGTCGCTGAGGATCGGTAAGGTTCCGAATTCGTGGAAGCTTGCGAATGTGCAACCGGTACCTAAAAAGGAAAATCGTGCTGACCCCGCAAATTATCGACCAATAGCCATAACTTCCATTCTCTGTAAGGTAATGGAACGTGTTCTTAATGGTAAGCTCCTGGCATATCTTGAAGGTAACGATCTCCTCAGTGATCGACAATACGGATTTCGACAAAATCGGTCAACTGGGGACCTTCTTGTGTATGCCACACACTTCTGGGGCGAAGCTATCGATAAGTGCGGAGAGTCTATCTCCTTATCGCTTGACATCTCCAAAGCCTTTGATAGGGTGTGGCATGATGGCCTATTGGGCAAATTACCATCTTATGGAATACCTCCCGGTCTTTGCTCGTGGGTAGCTGAATTTCTGAGAGAACGATCAATACTAGTAGTCATCGATGGCTGCTCGTCTGATCAATTGGCTATAAATGCCGGGGTACCTCAGGGGTCAGTTCTTTCTGCAACCCTCTTTCTGCTGCATATTAATGATCTGCTTGAACCTGGTATCCTTGGTTATGCGGATGACAGCACTGTTGTGGAAAGATATATACCCGATCCGCGAGATGGAACCAGGGAGATCCAAGCTTATAGGGAAAGTTTAGTGGAACATATAAACAGGTCCTTGCAGACTGTGTCGGACTGGGGCGAGGCCAATTTGGTTAACTTCAACGCCTCAAGAACACAAGCATGTTTGTTCTCTGCTAAAAGGACCCCGTTTAACTTGTCTCCCACTTTCCGGAATGAGCCTGTGGTTATGACTGGCAGCCTTGAATTGCTTGGAGTGACTTTGGACTCCACCCTAAACTTTGGGCGCACCATCGAACACAAGGCAAAAACTGCGGCCAAAAAGCTTGGTATACTAAACAAAACAAAACGATATTTCTCGTCCAAACAACTTCAGGTTTTATAGCAAGCTCAAATCCGTCCTTGTATGGAATACTGTTCCCACCTTTGGGACGGTTCGGCCAAGTATCAGTTACACGCATTGGACTCTGTGGAGCGTCGTGCCCTAAAACTTATAGGCAACGATAAGTTGAGATTCCAAAGTCTTGAGCAGCGACGTCGAGTGGCTCGTCTGTCAGTTTTCTACAGGTTGCATTTCGGGGAGTGTTCACAGGAACTCCACGAACTTATCCCACCCACCCTTTTCCGACATCGGTCTACTCGACGGGGTGAAAGTATGCACCCGTATGTGGTTGATATACCACCAGCTCGCACGAAGCGCTTCTCCTCTTCGTTCATCTTGCGTACGGCTAGGGAATGGAATCTCTTGCCACCGGATGTTTTCCCTGACACATATAATTTGGGTCTCTTTAAGACTAGAGTGAATAGGTTGTTAATGAGCCAGCGAGTTCCACCATAGGTCACATCTTCACTTAACATCAGGTGAGATCGTGATCAATCGCTGGATCATCCAAAATAAAAAAAAATAAAAAAGAGAGTGTCGTGCTCCTGTAGTGGAGACTAAAAAGGACTTGATGATGATATAGATACACATCCAAGATCCAGGCCAATCTGAAAAAGATCATTTTCCAGATTGACCTGGCCGGGGATTGAACCCGGTCACTCCGTGTCGCAGGCAGGCGTGTTGACCGCTGCGCCACGGAGCTAGTCAATTTTTGATTATTTGATGATTGAGTAACAAACATCCAAAAATCTATACATACAAACTTTTGCATATATTCAGTAAGAATAAAGATGTACCCTACATATTTTGGGTGAAAATGTCCTTGCGAAATCCAATCTGCTGTATATAATCTTTTACTATACCTATTTACTATATTTATTTACTATGCTAGAGTTGATGTAGCAAACTATAGAGCTCACGGATTAGGCCTCGTAGACAATCGAGTAAAGGTTTTCGACCAATTGATGTTTGATCAAACGGCATTAGATTTCAAGTACGATCCATCTGCAATATTTAACAAATTTAAACTTATTAGTTTGATAATGCCCAGAACAAAGCTTAAAAGCTAATTTAACAAAGTTCCCGCTGAGTTTTACGTCGCTAAATCAAGGCATTTGAGAAGGAAATTATTACCTGGAATAATACATAGGCTACCTACCTTTTATCCTGGAAAAAAGGACTGCTCCCGCAGGATCGACAAGTATGCTATAATTTTGTTGCCATAGCAGTCTTGTATCAAACTTATTCGGGGGAGGGCGAGCTTCGTGGCGCAGTAGTTAACACGCCAGCCTGCGACACGAGGGTGCCCGGGTTCGATCCCCGGTCAGGTTATGATGAAAAACGATATTTTTCAGATTGACCTGGGTCTTGGATGTTTATTTATATAAGTATATTTTATAAAATATAGTATCGTTGAGTTAGTATCCCACGACATAAGTTCATAGCTTACAGTAGGGCGAACTCAATTTGTGTGATATGTCCCTATTTATTTATTTGTATTTGTAGAGGTACGAAACTTGACCTTATTCGATAACTAGAGCAACTATTCATAAAATAAATAGTACTAATGGACAGGTTGTCGTTCAGTTGATCATAAAATATATCGTAAAGTATTTCCAACTACAGCGAGACAGAGGGGTTCTTTGTTTATTAGGAGTAAAATTTGAAATAACCTTCAACGCGAGTTTATAATTAGAGTTTAGAGTCGGCGTTATTGTGTCATAAACGTAATCGTTTAACAATTTCGGTGGTTCTAATTAAGAGTCGGTGCATTTTAGTACGTGTTCATATCAGAAGTATAGATATATAGATTAAAACTTTATTCGCATCAACTGAGACATACATAATACATACACATAATATAAGACACACAACTAGGGCTAAAGGCTCGCCCACATATACGCTTTTTATCAGTCGATAATACCGGATGCGTTATTGCGATAATGCGTTCCGATTCCTTACACACAACTGCGTTTTAATCGTCCGATAATTTTATATCGTATTCGTGTTTTTGTGATGGTGACACTGTACAGTATACTCGTAGATACCATACCAGCCCCCGACGGCTACGCATTCGTACTTCTCTAACTACGCGAACGAAGCCCACTTATGCAAATGCAACAAGTTACAACATGTTTGTTTATGTATTCGCTTATTGTTTATATAAATATGAATATCGAATTTTTCATAACTTTTGTGAAGGAACGACCTGTTTTATATAATTTACGAAATCCGCTGTATAAAGACAGAAAGGATATGGGTAAAATCTTGACATTGACGTACTAACGATCTCGCATCTGTGTGTAGGATCGACATACGGACGGAGAAGTTACAACATGTTGCACTCAATACAAATGTTCTAAAAACTTATATCGTAATATCGCGGGATGGAGGAACGCAAGCGTCCTACTTCTATTGCGTCGTTGTTATCGCAGTAATATGTAACTAAATAGGCATCCTAACCTAATACATAATATTTTTATAAGTGTTTTATTTCGCATTCACAATGCTATTTTGATATACTCATAATAAATTAAGAAATAAAATATGGTGAAAAAATCCCATGCGGGCGGGACTTGAACCGGCGACCTAGGTCTATAGGTACGACCTATGCTCTGTCATCTGAGCTAGACATAGACCTAGGTCGCCGGTTCAAGTCCCGCCCGCATGGGATTTTTTCACCATATTTTATTACTTAATTCATTAAGACTAATAATACCTAATGTACTAATAATAAATATTGCAATTATGCATTCGGTATTATCAACCGATAATAACGCGCTTATCGGAGAGAGCCTTTATCCGTAACTAAACTGGCATGAATGATAAGGATACACCAAATAAATAAAAATTGTCGCAGTGATACAAAAAGGTAACGACTCAGTGATATATTTGCTTATAGAGCTTTCACTGATGCAGTGTAGAGTGCAACTGATTTAACTGCCCCGTTCTCTTAAGCTATAAAGCTGCACTCACTGCACAGAATGGGTTTGTTTTCAGCGTGAACAACTCCAGTGATTTACATATATGTTCACGAAGTTGCAATAAATAACAAGTACTTACGTAAGTTTACTTTCAGCGCTCGATGGCCCAGTTGTATTTATTATTAGAGCTTACTCATGTAAAGCATCCTCGTTGTTGCAACTGGGATTTGTGACCATCATTTGGAGTAGGCGACAGGTTCGACCATGCACACCCTGGTTTCAGAGTTCTTCGACCGCCTCTCGGCCTCTGACTTTGTTCCTTTAACGACTACCAGATGGCAGCCGGGACCAATTGTTATGTATTTTTTTATGGGGATAAATATAATGACTAACAAAAAAAGCATTGTGATGTGTAAAAATAACCTCTACAACCTAAAATAGGCACCGAACAACAAAAAAAATAAAACCATAACTAAAAATAGAAATCTAGTAACCCCTAAAGCTTGACCCTATGTCAAGCTTTAGGGGTTTCTTCACTAGTTTTGGGTATATACTTATTTATCGTACTGGCAAGCTCCGTGACCGTGACGCAGCGGTCGCAACACGCCGGCTTGCGACAAGAGAGTGCCCGGGTTCGATTCCCGGCCAGGTCAAGATGGAAAATGATCTTTTTCAGATTGGCCTGGGTCTTGGATGTGTATCTATATATGTATTTGTTATAAAATATAGTATCGTTGAGTTAGTATCCCATAACACAAGTCTCGAACTTACTTTGGGTCTAGCTCAATCTGTGTGATTTGTCCGTACATATATAGTAGTACACATATGTAGTATTTATTATCTGGTATAATTTATTACTTTAACAGGATAAAATAAAATAAAAATAAAATTTTATATAAAAATAATGTTGAACTTTTGGTGGTCATTAACTATTTTTGGATTAAACTATCATAATTTGGATATGGATACTTTAAATGGATCGCAAGGTGTAATATTTTTGGTCCTAATTTTACGTTAAAATTAGGTTTTAATTTTGGTGATCATTGTCTATTTTTGGTGATACAACCAGATACTTTGCAGTTAAATTTTACTAGATCTAGTGGTTCGTTAAACATAAGCCTTTTTGTATTGTATTTGTGACTAGACTTGGTATTACAATATCTCGATATTACATCGAGATATTGTAATACCTCGATGTAATATCGAGGTATTACAATATCTCGAATAGTATTCGAATAGTTTTACTCTTTACTTCGCTTCGGAAGTAAAGAGTAAAAGTATATTTTTTTCAATATGTGAATTACGGGTTACTCGCATATGAAATCAGCTGCAGGCTTGAAAACCTCATTAAACCTCAAACTTTATTTCCAAAAAAACGTTAATGTAGGTCCCGATATAATTTGGCAGAATAGGCTCCTGTAGTACCTACCAAAAACGATAATACTTTTCATATAGTTAGTTTAGATCCTGGAAGAGGTAAAAATTTTTGACGTGGTAACGTCTTATAAATCGATGAACGATGGCTGCACGCACGAAAAAGTGTCACGTTCCGTGTGCAAGCGAGATCGCAAAACAAGCGATAGAGAGGCACAATCGGCCAAAGCGTTTGATTTGTGACGATTGACGCATCTATCTCTCTTTCACCGTTATCATGTAAAACTATCGTCCGTCCAGTTTTTATTCCTAAAAGTGATCTCATAATCTTAAATTTTAAATGCAAAGAGACACGGAACCGCAAATAACAATCACAGAGTTGAAGTTTGAGGGTGTGTAAGTGGCCAAATATGGCGTCACATTTTCAAGCTGCCTAAAGGCATCTGACATAGCAGAGTGTAACGTTAAGTCGACAAGTTGTTCAATCTTTTTCAACTAATCATAAAGGATTTTCAACACGCTATTTTAGGCAAAAATAAAAGGTAAAAGATACTGTAAAGATGGTTTAAAAATAGCACCTCCTAATAACATGTCAAACACAAGGTCGTGATAATGTATGATGTCTCGGCGGTAAAGAGATTTAAAAAAAGCGGCCAAGTGCGAGTCGCACTCGCGCACGAAGGATTCCGTACCGTTATTTATACAAAATTAGACACCATATTATAATTAACTATAATTAACGATCATTGTATGTATGTACCCTTACATATTTATTTTAATTTAATAATTTATTTTTAAAGTTCATATACAACGAAATATTCTGTTAATATTTAAAAAAGAAATGTGTTGTATGAGAGTCCCACTTAAATATTTATTATATTCTGTTTTTAGTATTTTATTGTTATAGTGGCAACAGAAATACATCATCTGTGATAATTTTAAATGTGTAGCTGTCACGGTTTATTAGATACAGCCTGGTGACAGACAGACAGACGAATAGTGGCGTCTAAGTAAAAGGGCCTCGTTTACCCTTTGGGTACGAAACCCAAATAAAATGTATTATGTATTTGTAGTAAGTAGAAATAAAATGTTCTTATGGATACCTGAATATCAGCAATATTTAAATGTTAATAGATTTTTGTGCTTAATATTGTTACCCGATTATTATTTTTGCAAATACTTTTTCATAGTAATTGACCAAAAACATTTTTTTTTAGAAATCTGTAAAGTAACCTTACCTATTGCAGAGTCATGTCAAAATGTGCAAAAGCATCGACAACTTATTGTTCTGAAATCCACACAAAAATATTATTACAGTTTAGAAAGACAAAAACCGGCCAAGTCCGAGTCGGACTCGCGCACGAAATGTTCCGTACCATTATCTATAATAAGTTTAAAATTATTTAAAATATTTTTATTATATGATGTAACTAAACATTTATGCATTTCGCAATTTTATCTGTGCTATAAGACGTTGCTACGTAGCAAATTTCAAGATTCTGAGTTCACGGGAAGTACCCTAGGTTTTGATTCCCTTGTGAATGTCGAAAATTTGCAGCTTAAACGGCTGTATCTGTTGAATGCGTTGGAGCTTCAAAATTTTTTATTTTTTCATTGCTTTAAGGGACAGTTAGTCCTAAGTATATAAATTTCAGCTTGATACCTCCACGCGTTCCTGAGAAAAAGAGTCTTGTCTTGACAGACAGACGGACAATAAAGTGATCCTATACGGGTTCCGTTTTATCCTTTCTTCTTCTTTTTGAGTCAAAATGGTTATAATTGAAACTTTTTCTTATACAGTCTTTGACCAGTAGGTGGCCACAGCGACTCCTTTGTCGTTTGCCTTATTAAGATTTCGACTGTGCAGGTGGAAGGACAGTGGGGCACGTCATAAGGTGAGTCATCGATTGCGTGACGCCGCAATCGCAATGGTCATTGTTGGAGAAACCCCACCGGTAGTCCGGCTCTCTCGGCATCTACCCACGCCAGCTCGGAGTCTGTTGAAGGACTTCCAAACCACCCAGGGGAGATCGCTTCCTGGTGGGAGTTGCTCTGCAGGTGGAAGTTCGGAAGGGGCGGGCGGGTACTTGCTTTTCCATAGTGCCAGTCGTGCTTTTGGGGCCTCTCTGGGACGTAGATTGGGCTGCCTAAAAAAGCTGTTTCGACTTTTCAGACGCGAGGATGGTGGTGTTTGTCCGTAAAGCATTTTTATCCTTTTATCCTTTTAAGTTGCGGAACACTAAACACATATGATAGGTTAAGATGTTAAACTATTGCAACCTTGTTGAAGGATAAACCGACGAGCGTTTAGAGGGGATCAAAGGGTGATATTTAAACCTATCAACAAGATGGATAGAGGGGCCCTTATCGAGAGAAAGAGAAGCTATCCTAGAATTGTGAAATTAAGCGTTGAACATTATAGAATGTTTTTTTTACACAAAATGATTTGAATGTTTGGCGAGCTGGTGGATGACACGAGGGTGCCCGGGTTCGATCCCCGGCCAGATCAAGATGGAAAACGATATTTTTTAGATTGACCTGGGTCTTGGATGTTTATCTATATATTATCTACCTATTATAAAATATAGTATCGTTGAGTTAGTATCTTACGACACAAGTTCACAACTTACTGTGGGGCTAGCGCAATGAGTATGATAGGTACGTCCGTATATAGGTACCTAGTTATTTATTTATTATCTTATTTATTTAGTACTAGCTTTCGCCCGTGGCTCCGCCCGCGTCAATGTCGATCCCTCGGGAATAGTACTTTTTCCCGGGATAAAAGGTAGCCTCCTTCTCCGTACCCCAGATAACGTGTATGCAAAATTTCATGATGATCGGTTCAGTAGTTACAACGTGAAAGCGTAACAAACAAACAAACAAGGATTATCAAATAAAATGATGGAACTACTTTCCTTATCCTCCACCTTATGATGCATAGTCATTGATGGTGCGCTGAAGCCCTGAGGTCTTGGCCCGTAGTTAAAACTTAATAGACTGATATGGAAGCCACTTTCCATTAGGTGGCTCGTCTGCTCGTTTGCCGTAGGATATACATAAAAAAAGCTAAGCAATAACGCACAAGCACAAGTGGCATAAATAATATCTCGAGCAAATCCGTGTTAGGTAAGGCAGGTTAGATAGTGGCTCTAAGCTTTAAGTTACTTAAAGTTCTATTTCTATAAGGGATTAGAAATTGTTTAAAACCATATGTTTTTAAATTCTAAGTACTATTATTTTTTTTTGTTTTTAATAAGAATTATTAAGAGATTTAAGTAAATTGTAACTCATATTCTGTTTTCTGTGATTGTACCTTATGAAATAAAATAAAAAAAAAAATAATAACACGGCCGCCTCAGCCTCAAACATCTGATCCATTAGAAGGAATTTATCTTGCGATCCTAAGTGCTTCGAAGGTACAATACGGTCATTATTCGCTTTTCTACGCTAGATTACAGTCGTTAGGCGGTTTCAGATGCTTCTATCCGAAAAAATACACATCGAAATGTAATAGGTTGGTTTTGGATACGGTACCGAAAAGCGAGCGGTTTAAAAGAAACTGTTACTGCATGTGCATATCTATTTTCAATAAAGTACCTCAAAACATAAAAGATTTGACATTTAAGTTGTTTAAAAAGCGTTTGTATGAGTGGCTTAATGAACATAGCTTCTACACAGTCCAGGACTTTTTCAATTTTTAACTATAGTTATTTTTATTATATTATTTTGTGACATTCAAGGAAATTATGTGTTTAATAATGATTAAGTTAAGAATGGATATATGACAATGGTAATAATAGATGAAATGACAGAACTTATATTTTTAAATGTATTAACTATTCTGCATACAATACTTAAATTCATCAAGTTATATTTGCATGCTGTTGACAATGGCTGAATAGGAGCTATTATAATCGTTTTCCAACTTTGTACACCCTATTCAAACGCAAATAAAATATCTTTCTTTCTTTCTTTCTTTCTAGGTAAAAACTAAAATGAGACTTTAAAAAACCTGACAGTCTTGGCATACAAATCATAGCCTATGTGTGTTACTCGGGAGGGTATCGGGATTCTTCCGACACCCCAGACGTCCGAAATTCGGGACTTTAGAAGATAAGAAGAAATATAATAACTTACATATGTATGTGAGTTAATATACAGGGTAAGTGGTATCTAACGCATAACCTCCTAAAGGTGACTAAGGTACATCAAGATTAAGTACGTTTGTTATTTATACAAAATTAGACACCATATTATAATTAACTATAATTAACGATCATTGTATGTATGTACCCTTACATATTTATTTTAATTTAATAATTTATTTTTAAAGTTCATATACAACGAAATATTCTGTTAATATTAAAAAAAAAAATTGTGTTGTATGAGAGTCCCACTTAAATATTTATTATATTCTGTTTTTAGTATTTTATTGTTATAGTGGCAACAGAAATACATCATCTGTGATAATTTTAAAGATAAGAAGAAATATAATAACTTACATATGTATGTGAGTTAATATACAGGGTAAGTGGTATCTAACGCATAACCTCCTAAAGGTGACTAAGGTACATCAAGATTAAGTACGTTTGTTCTATAACTTTTAGTAATACGATGTTTGCTTTTTTCATACAATTTTTTTTAATAAAATGCAGTTTTGCAATTCTACTCGTTTTAACTCTATGGCAATCAGCGCTATGAGGTAATAACCAAGGGTAATAATAGTAGGTACCTACGCTCACGTGGCACGCGGCCGGCTGCATAGACTTAACGTTTGATAGAAATCCACATTAAAGTTCATGTATGTAAAATCTTACTATTTATTGCGGTTAGGTAAAAGTCATTCCTCCATCGGACTACGAGGCGCAGACAGAAATTTCACCCTTTTATCGTTGGAATACCAAAGAGTCGAACTAAACGCTTTGACAGTTCCTTTTTGGTTCGAGTAGCTAAGGTGTGGAATGAACTGCCTGCGTCTATATTCCCAAACAAGTACAGTCCCGGGACATTCAAAAGTAGAATAAATGGGTATCTCTTGGATAGGCATGTAACATCCTCGTCTTCATCGTCACTTACCATCAGGTGAGATGGGAGACAAATGCCTAATTCAATATTTAGTAAAAAAAAAAAAAAAATAGAACAAACGTCGTTAGTCATGATGTACCTAAGTCGTCTTTAGCAGGTTTTGCGTTTACTATAACCCTGTATTTCTGTCTTAAGTATTAAAGGGGTGTTTCGATTATATTATATACCATTATGTATATATTTATATACGTAATTGACTCGAAAAACAATACACTCCTATTTGGCAGTCATTTAAAAACTTACCTACACATTGTAATGAAACTTATATAGCCCGGGCGCGATGTCGAAGTAGACACATGATTAGTTCAGAGAGACGGAAAACAAGGGTCTGCCTCAAAGCTACTTAAAACAAAGGTGCAAGTTGAAGCACTCTCGATAGTAGGGCTATGGAGTAACAGCAACATAGAGCACAAGATATGTAATTGCGGCGTTAAAAATTTGGTCATTGGCGTGGTAATTTTTTCCACAGCCACTGCAAATAAGAAGATTTATGCAGTTCCAATCGTCATTTTAAAAAAAGTAGGGCAGTAATTAAAAATACAATCTCGTGTAATATATTGCTAAACTAACTAACTAATAAATTTAGCTAGTTTTTGTATAAATCATTGGCCAATCTAAATAGAACCAAAAGAGGACAAGCCAAGGCATTAAAGGGAAAAATAGCTTACCTAAGCTTATCACGTTAAACACAAGTAAGTACTTTACGAACAAAATGAAGGGTTTCTGGTAATATAACAAATATTAAAACAATATTTTTATTAGATGAAATTGACGCAAGTCAAGAGTCAAATAAGGCGGCCCTTGTTTAAAAAAGAATGATACAATTTTATCATTTCGTTGTTTTTTTATCATAGCCAACTTTCTTTTCGTTGCTCATTCAAATGCTCTCTCTCAAAAAGACAATTTTCCCTTGTTTAAAAAAAAACTCTCCTATAACCCATCTCAATGAGTTACTCCGTAAATGATAGCTCTATGTATAAATAGGTGATGTCTCTATCAGGTGACATCAAATTGAAAACTAATGTTTTTAAAACTTGTCTATCGTTTGCCTATCCTATGTAGTTGTTCTATAACTTAAGCTCTATTTTGTAGATACTCTACGATAGGGCTCTATGAAAGACAGAGGGTTTTGAGTACTCTCACTCCACTTAGACATTCGTAGGGCTCAATTTTATGCTGCATAGTTAGTTGTTAAGTGTCAGCCCTTCGAAGATTCGACAGATATTGATTTTTCTTTGTCTACTCAAGTGGTTTGGGCTTAAAACCTAGCCTTTAGGTAAAGATACCCCTTAAGTACCTACTTAAAAAAAAAACTTAATAAATAATATTGAAAAAAAAAAGAAAAAAAAATAATAGTCACGAAATGAAAAAGCCCTTCAGGCAAGTAGGCGACCAATACTGTTAAGTTTCTTTCTTTTTGAGTTTCTTTTGGCATTTCTTCTCTGCAGTGGTCGGTTCCAAAACGCTAATAGACTGTAGGTTTTGGACATTAATTAATAATATAAATATTACTAAATCAGATCCTGTAACATGTAATTTAACGTGAAAAGTGAATTTAAAGGCCTATTTACTAAATAAACGTTGATTTAATACTGGCTTAGCGTGTTTGTTAAATAACTAGCTGTGCCCGCGACTCCATTCGCGTACATTAATTGTTATGTTTGTATTGGGGCCACGTATACAACATAACTGGAGAAAAGAATTAAGTAGCTTACTCCATGACCTACACTTACAGATTTATTATTAGTATTGATGATGAGTACTTACACCTAATGTTTCGAAAACTTAACGGTTTTCATCTTTGCAGGTAGAAGTTAAAATTTGTCTATATTGTTATGCGTATCGACTGACAGAGTAATAGCTGTTGTGTTTCGGGTATGTAAGTGGCCACTGGTCAGTTTTTTCAAGCTGCCTAAAGGCATCCACCTATTGTACCACGTTAAGCAATAAAGTATATCATTCATTCACTAATTCATCTGACTTGGCTTAACAACCATCAAAGATGACAACCGGAACTAACGGCTTAACGTACCTTCCAAAGCACGTACGAGCTCGAGATTTTAGTATGCCACTTGCGGTCACCCATCCAAGTGGGGACTGCACCCAGAGTTGCTTAACTTGCGTAAGCGCTTATTATTCTCACGCCCACTAGCTCATCGGGCTCATCTTTCAAAACACTAGCATCTCATGGATCTAAGAAGGCTAGCGTCATACAGGCAGTTGGCTGTAAGAACAGGCCGTTGTGTGTTATTGTGTGCTATAATTACAATAAATAATTTATCTATCTAAGTACATACATACATATTATCATGTCTTGGGCCCTAAGGTCATAAGACCAAAAGGCCACGTTTAGCGTGTTGGTGGGCGTAAAGGTGGAAAACGGGATCAAAATAGGCGAAAATCTAAAGAATTATGACAATAGGCGATGCGGCTAGCAACCCATCACGTTGCTAGCCGCATCGCCTATTGTCATAATTCTTTAGATTTTTGCCCATTCCCTTGACGGGCTTCTACAGTCTATGCGGTGAAAAGCAGCTGCAGCATTCTACATTTTTTTTTCTCTTCCAGACTATTATAGAAGACTATATCTATCTATCTATCTAAGAAAATAGGTAACGACCTTCCACCTTCAGCTTCAACTGGGAACGCTCGGATGAGAGTGAAAGAGATAGATGCGTTTGTATAATAAACGATAAAAATGATTCAATGTGTACACTCTGGAGAGCAACGCAAATAAACGCATCATAAAGCCGCTGTAAATCGCTCTACGCCGCGCTATCTCGTAAACCATTGTTGAATGGTGAGTTTATTTCTAAACGTTAACGCGTAATTATGTTATTTCAAGGACATAAGACTCTGAGGAGTTCCATGGCCTATTGGACGTAAGCACTATAAGCTTTTATGCATATAAAGCAACCCAAGCATGGTCCGTACTGGGATGGGTGACCACATGTGGCATACAATTTTATTGAGCTCTTCCGTGCTTCGCAAGTCACGTTGGTCCCGACTCTCATCATTGATGGCAGACGTTAAGCTATGTCAGATGCCTTTAAGCAGCTTAAAAGATGTGAAACGTAAAACAATGAAATATCTAACTACAAGTTTCGAGTACAGTTTTACATTTAAATTTACTCATCCGTTTCTGTAATATTTGGTTTTATAGTGCACATTTTTGTTTGAGTCCAGTGCCCCTCAGTACCCCCCCTCCCTCCTATTTTTGTATACAACGTGATTTTGAACCCCCTAGCTATATTGAAATCTGGGAATCAGAATCCCTAATGGAACACAGAATAGCAAGAAAAAAGGTAAAAAAAGGAAAAAGAAAATTAGGTTTCCCATACAAAGTCACCGATCAGCTGGACGAATTTCTATGAAAGATTAAATTATTTTTTTTGTTTTTTTACCTTTTTTTCTTATAATTCTGTATTCCATTAGGAATTCTGATTCCCTCTCTTCTTCCATCGACACGCCCTCAAACATGCTAAATGTGGCCATAATGTCTTATGACCTAGGCTCTGTCTAACCCGCAAGGGAAATAGACGTGATACTATGTATTTTTATTTAATTTTTGGTAATTCCCTTCCGTCGAAAGCAGTGTTATAACGCAAAACTGAATTTGAAACAGAACAATTTAATTCCTACTGTGACCTCCATAAATTTGAGCTGAATGACTTCGGCCTCCAATTTCGGCCCTAACAAGATAACTAAGCCGAGACTAAAATGTGTATTGAGGGAGGAAGGGACCACTTAGTACTTAAATCAGTTTTGTTTTACTACTATTGTTGTTTATAATAATATTATAAAAAAAAGACTTGGCTGTTTGTTTATCTATACTTACTTCCTTACTATCCTTATCCTTATCCTTACTATCCTTACTAATATTATAATCCTTACTAATATCCTTACTAATATTATAAATGCGAAAGTGAGTTTGTTTGTTTGTTTGTTACGCTTTCACGCCCTAACTACTGAACCGATCATCATGAAATTTTGCATACAAGTTCTCTGGAATACGGAAAAGGACATATGCTACCTTTTATCCCGGGAAAAAGTACTGTTCCCGAAGGATCGACATTGACGCGGGCGGAGCCGCGGGCGAAAGCTAGTCCTTACTAATATTATAAATGCGAAAGTGAGTTTGTTTGTTACGCTTTCACGCCGTAACTACTGAACCGATCATCATGAAATTTTGCATACAAGTTCTCTGGAGTACGGAGAAGGACATAGGCTACCTTTTATCCCGGGAAAAAGTACTAATCCCGAGGGATCGACAATGACGCGGGCGGAGCCGCGGGCGAAAGCTAGTAATATTATAAATGCGAAAGTGAGTTTGTTTGCTGTTACACTTTCACGTCGTAACTACTGAATCGATCATCATGAAATTTTGCATACATGTTCTCTGGAGTACAGAGAAGGACATAGGCCTTTTATCCCAGGAATACGTACTATTCCCGAGCGATCGACATTGACGCGGGCGAAACCGCGGGCGAATGCTAGTAGTCTATACTTCTTATTACTTATTTTTATATTATAAAGAGGAAAGATTTGATTGTTTGTTAGTTTCTGCATTGAAAAGGCTCCAAAACAACTGAAAAAAAAAATTGAAAAATTCTTTCAGCATTAGAATCTCACACTTATACCCGTTATGAACATAGGCTATAGAAATACCTAATAAGAATACCTATATATACCCATCCGAAGCCGGGGCGGGCCGCTATTTTATACTAATACTAGCTTTCGCCCGCGGCTCCGCCCGCGTTAATGTCGATCCCTCAGGAATAGTACTTGTCCCTGGGATAAAAGGTAGCCTATGTCCTTCTCCGTACTCCAGAGAACTTTTATGCAAAATTTTATGATGATCGGTTCAGTAGTTACGGCGTGAAAGCGTAACAAACAAACTCACTTTCGCATTTATAATATTAGTTAGGATTATGAAAAGATTTGTGTGTTTATTTGTACTGGAGAACGAAAACCTTCTGAACCAATCAAATATTAAGAATCAAAAGTGTTCAATTGGTTGTCTGTCTGTTAAGTTAGTTAACGGACTTTAACCAATATTTTTGATACTCTTTGTATTATGCCAAAGATAATATAATACTAGTATAATCATAGCCAATCTCATACAAAATATTAGCCGAACTTCAAGCCTGCTAAAAGCATGTACACTGCTTTAATGCAAACATTGTTTTATTAAAATTATGATGTTTTTATATAGTTGTTTTCTCATTATGATTAATGCATAGTTATGAAAAAGAAAAAGATAAAAAATATAAAATATACAAAGCCCTTCAGGCAAGTAGGCGACCAATACCGTTGAAAAGAGTTTCTTTCGGTGTCTTCTTCTCTGCAGTGGTCGATTCCGAAACGCTAGTAGTTTGTAGCTTTTGAACAATCCTTATCCTTACTAATATTATAAATGCGAAAGTGAGTTTGTTTGTTTGTTTGTTACGCTTTCATGCCGTAACTACTGAATCAATTATCACGAAATTTTGCGTACACGTTATCTAGGGTACGGAGAAGGACATAGGGTACATTTCATCCCGGGAAAAAGTACTGTTCCCGAGGGATCGACATCGACACGGGCGGTGCCGCGAGCGAAAGCTAGTAATTAATAATTTGAATATAATATAATATAATATAATAGGTATTATTTAAAATGTGAATTGACACTTTTTCACAAAGTGCCTCAAATGGCCTATTTTCTGAATAAATCTTTGAATCTTGAATCTTTGAATAAACCTGTGTCGCCATCTATGTGATGAGACTGAAACAAATCTTACGCAGTAGGCGAATTACAGTTCTCCTCCAATGAGGCCACATTCAGAACTGTAATTCACAAATTCAAGGCGCTTGAACCGTTAAAGTTTTTATGAACAGACCAACAGGTGGACGTACTACAATCGACGTTAATGGCGTATTAATTATTTTTTGTTTGGCGTGTCCGGTCGTGAAAACCATTGTAGCATAAAATTTGAGAGAACAGAAGTATCACTCATGGTTATGTAAAGATTTTATCTAAACAAAACTTTTGATGTATATCGTGTACCTAAGTACCCAATAAACATAAACCATCATGTTTCAACCTCGGTGTCGAAATTTTCCACCATATCTCATTCCTCTCATCATTCATCATTTCGAGTAGGTGTCACGGTCAATCGACCATGCACACCCATGACTCTGACGTGGTTCCTTTAACGACTACCAGATGGCAGCCGGGACCACCGGCTTTACGTGCCTTCCGAAGCACGGAATCATCTTTATTATCAGACAATCAGGTGATTCAAGCCTGCAATGTCCTAACCAAACTGGAAACAACTAAACAAAGTATGCTTTCGGTGGGAATCGAACCCACGACCCCAGGGTCAACAGGCAAACGCCTTAACCACTGGACCACGGAGGTTGTTCCCCTTATACTTATCGAATGGGATATAGTGGGGGACCAAATTGATGTGTGACACTTCTCTTTTGTATCAGTAATATGAGAAGTTTGTTCGGCAGCTATTTTATAATAATAATAAGTTCTTTATTTTAGACCATGATCCATAGAGTATTAGTAAGAAACAAACAAAATACTTATCCTAATGTTAGTAAATTGCGAGCCAGAAAACATTTAATTTGTAATGTGGACACCTCTATGCACGAGCAGATCCGCCCAATGCCTCACAAAAGGCTCATCAATTTTGGCTGCTAGTGTATTAAGGATGCTGTTAGAACTCCCACGGAGTCTCTGCAGCGCCGAGGCAGCCCGCTTACGAATTATGGCATAAAAATCGTCCATTCGTGCGTCCATTTTAGCTATACATTTTAAGGAATACGAGTTTATTATGTAATGAACGATTTTTTTTTATTTATTCATTCTTTTAAAATGTATTTATTTTCCTAACCAAACTTAATATACCGATATGAAATTAAAGTGTTTTGAACATTCTTTTTTAGGTAGTTGCTTACGTAATCAGTAATATTTTTCAAAATCTACATTTCCTGCAATTTAGATTAGGTCACACGTGGCTCAACGTGGGGTGTTGAATGCGTTAGAACTTTTCTGTGAATTGTAATGTAATTGTGTAATGTAAAGGAATGTTCAAGTTTTTTAAAGTCAGAGTAGCAATAATATTTATTACACGCTTTTTATTAGCGTCACCTGTATGTTAGCTTGCTTGTTTGTTTGTAACCGACTTCTTTAAACTCGGTTTTTCAATATATTTATTTTTAAGACAACTCTACCTATGACAGTAGCCGTGGCCGCATATTGGGCAAAATTACTGTAGTTTCGGCCATTGCGATTCGAAAAGAAACCATGATGGGCGCCTGCTTGATGCCTCTTTAGGTAGCTCCAAAATCGCAGACAACCTGTAGAAATTATGTTCAAGAATTTGTCCACGCCGGGAATCGAACCTTGTACGCCTCGTGTAGTAAAAGGTGTGTTAATAATAACTGCACCAAGGAGGCCGTCAACAATGATGAAGAATATTAGTCCCCATTTGGATTTAAATATCTCGAGCCACGGAGCATGGTACGCGTGTCAACGTTTATCAAATATCGCCATCTTGTTTTTGGTAATATCAAAAAGCGAGATGGGGATAGTTTATCGTGCGATATAAATGGCGTCGCGGGAGCCATACTGCGGGGGCTGATCGAGATATGCAAAACACAAAAGCAAGGCAATCTATTTTTGACGTGAAACGTCTTTAAAATTGGTACTATTACGGGGTACCATACCAGAAAACCGGACTGTAACGAATAGGCTAAATCAAAAAATATTGGACACGTATTTTTTCTTTTGTCAAATGAACAATATATAATAAAGATAAAGCGCGACAAAGTTCAGGAGTGGGGGCTCGTGACGTCGAAGTTTGCTAAAAATTGTAGCGAACTATGACGTCACACGAAACTTCAAAAGGCTATATCTTTATAATTTTTTGTTTAATCGACAAAAGAAAACATACGTGTCCAATATTTTTTGAATATCTAACTGACGGACTTATTATATTTTTTTAAGAAAACTAGCCTATTGGTCTATGTCGTCTGACTTTAATAACTAAAAAGCTATTCATCGTAGAAACATGAATTTAGTGACATTATTTACTTTTTTTTTTACTAAATGTTGGATTAGGCATTTGTCTCCCATCTCACCTGATGGTAAGTGACGATGAAGACGAGGATGTTACATGCCTATCCAAGAGATACCCATTTATTCTACTTTTGAATGTCCCGGGACTGTACTTGTCTGGGAATATAGACGCAGGCAGTTCATTCCACACCTTAGCTAAGGAACTGTCAAAGCGTTTAGTTCGACTCTTTGGTATTCCAACGATAAAAGGGTGAAATTTCTGTCTGCGTATATAGTCAGCTCGCTGCTAAGACCTTGAGTTTGCATGGCGGCATCTGGTTTTCTTTCAATCTTTAACACTAAATGCGACTTGCTGATATAGATGTTTCACGTTAAAACCAACGGCCGTGTGAACCGACACAGCCCCACCCGATATTTTTAGCTGTCATTAGATAAACAGTAGTTAAAAGTTATTGTTCTGAGAGTTAAACTATGGTCTGATGTCTATAGTTGGCTTGTGACAACTTAAGACACCAGTGTTGGTCACTGCCACTTACGAAAATAATCTTTCATATGAAAAAAAACAACTTCAATCAAACTACAGAACCGTTTTTATGAAATTTAAAGGTGACCAATTCGAAAGCATATCTTTGCAAAGGCATTGGTGAAACTTATTAAAAAATAAATAATCTATAAAATTTTGTTTAATAAAATCTTTTATTTAATCCTTGTTTTATAATAAGTGAATTTTGAAAAAATAATGTAACATAAAATAATACTAATTAACTAATAATAATTAAAACTACTTAAAAAATATAATTATTTACAAATTATACAGTCCCTGCAAACCGTCATTCTGCGGCAACGTGCCCAAAAGGCTGGCAGCATTGCCACGTTGGATGGCAATGTTTATCCTTTGAGCCAGGTAATTGCCAGCCTTTTGGTCGCGGGATACCTCGATCAGTCTCTTTGACAGAAAGTCAAAGAGACGATGGGCTGATGGACCCCACGGACGCATTGTTTCTACCCCAAAAGGCTCAAATATGTAGCTGTCTCCGATACCTACATACGTGCGAGGTTCTCCGCTGTGGCTGCTGCTGTACCGGCCTTTGAATTGGTGACCTGAAGATGAGACGGCGCTAGGGTATCAACGCATGTAGCATCCCATACCAAAGGCCGCCCCAATCGCCAGGGCACCAGAGTCATTCCATCCGGTCTCTTGCCATCATCACGGACCAAACCAGTGGGTTCCAACGCGGCCGGTATATTAATGGTTGCAAGAGAGCGGTGGATAATATTGTTTAGGGCGGCATGTCGCCCCAAACGGCCGGCACTCCTAATGCAAGATAAGCCGTGGTGACCAAAGCTATCGATGGTATCCCCACAAGGACAACGGTGAGGGACTATACACGTGGCGCCTAGTCGTAGTGCTGTTGCCAGACGGAAAGCGTCATTGTGTAGCAGTGTGCCTAGGTTGGCTAAAGGTAGGGCCTGCAACCAAAGCCCGGACTCCCACTCCGCCACAGCCAAAAGGCGGGCACGCTCTACAGAATTGCCAGACGTCTCAAGTAAATTATCTTGAGCAATTTTGCAAAGCGGCCCATCCCATTGTCTTTGCGAGGATGGGTAATCAGGAAATTTGGAATTTGGAGCTAGAACTCGCCAGGCGTCTCTGGCCTCTGTTGCATAACTAACGTCAATTTCGTCGTTATTGAGAATTTTTTTAAAAAGATTTTTAATGCTATGCACAGAAGACAGAAACGCTGGTAGAGCTACATTTGAATTTTTTCTGATTTAATCCTTTATTTCATTTTTAGCTAGAGGGGTTGTGCGAGTGCACCCCCTTGCATCCCCCCATGTATGTGCGTAACTGAATCACATCGCATTATCATGTTCTGGATGAAAATACCTCGTAATTTTCGTTTCGATGAAACACGCGCTGAGAATATTGTTTGGATGTTCTTATGAATGATGCGTAACATTATATTTTACTGGCTTTAGCCCGCAACTTTTCTTGCGTAAATCTAAATATATTATATAACTCAAAGGTGACTGACTGACATAGTGATCTATCAACGCACAGCCCAAACCACTGGACAAATCGGGCTGAAATTTGGCATGCAGGTAGATGTTATTACGTCTTAACATCTACTGTAGAATTGATCAAAATCCTTTCTTAGCATCCGCTAAGAAAGAATTTTGATCAATTCTACCCCCAAGGGGATAAAATAGGGGATGAAAGTTTTTATGAAACTTCTATACATCTTAACGCGAGCGAAGCTGCGGGAAAAAGCTAGTTATAATATAACACTCTAGCTGTTTTCCCGAAACCTTGGGTAGATTATAGCCAATGTATCCTACCGTAAAAATATAGGAAGACTACCCACACATGCCTAATTTGCCACTAGTTATATGCACTGAGCACATAATTATATACTGCGGCGTATGTTCAGATATACACATTGACAGTAATTAATTCTGAGACTTAAATATAATTTTGAACTTCATGTCTCAAATCTCATATTAGACGTTTCAAGTTGTTAAAATATATGTTAAAAAGTTTTAGAGTGTATGTGCAGATATACACGTTGAAAATAATTAATTCTAAGATTTAGTTTTGAACTTAATGTCTCAAATATCATATTATATTAGACATTTCAAGTTGTTAAAATATATGTTAAAAAGTTTTAGTTATGTTACTACATACATAAGATTTAAAAGGTTATGTTTTTTATTGTAGTCATTTATATCCATCGTAAATACATAAATATTTCCTTGTATAGGTAACTCGTTTATAATGTTTTTTCACCTAATTATATTAGTCCAAGAATGACACGTCTCATTTGAATATAGTATTATAAAACTTTCTTAAAATACTAGAAACCACATACGTTTAAAAATACGAGTAATTTTGACCCACCATACAGTTTTTGTACTATATTTCTACCATACTAACGCCGGGTGAATACAATTTGCTGAATGAAGTGCACATGTCAGTATATTTTTAAGGATATTTTTTCTTCAAACAATGCCCGCCGATTCGTAAACGTGACTTTTAGATCTTAAAGACCTGAGCTCTGTGTCCCCCGTAAGTGAAAAAGACATGACAGTATGTATGTGCTATTCTAATAACATACTAATGCTAGATGTTTCGTACGACTTCGTCCGCCTGGGATTCGGTTTTATCACACAGTATATCTGGGCCCGCGGGCCGTTCCCCCAAGCCATATAATTTTATAGATGCGCGGCAATTACTCACGCGATTCGATAACCATTGTGTAAATTGTTTACGATATCTTGCAGCTGATTCACCAACATATCAACAGGGTTGGCTACTGTTTTCCTTGTATTGAAGTGAAACTTCTTAGACTTTTACCATTAGGAGTTGGTAAATCTTAGGTTTTACTCGAAAATCTTAGGATTTACCGTAGTTCGGGGTTTTAAAATAATCCTTATCCTTACTAATATTATAAATGCGAAAGTGAGTTTGTTTGTTTGTTTGTTTGTTACGCTTTCACGCCGTAACTATTGAAGCGATCATCATGAAATTTTGCATACAAGTTCTCTGGAGTGCGGAGAAGGACATAGGCTACCTTTATCCCGTAAAAAAGTACTATTCCCGAGTTCCCGAGAGATCAACATTGACGCGGGCGAAAGCTAGTAATAAATAAAATAAAATTCTTTTATTTTGTCACAAATTTTGTCCATATAGTTGTTAGTAACAGATAATCTTACACTATGTTAGTAGGAACTTTAACTAAGGTGCTGTTTGACGCAGTGCTTTATAAAGCGAGTGTCCAGCCTATCTGCTATCATGCTTAGGATACTGTTGGTGCTATCGCGCAGTCTGCGCAGTGCCGCCGCACTCCGTTTGCGGAGCACCGCATAAAAGCCATCTACATTTGCATCCGCAAACATACCCGATGCACCACCGCGGCAGCGGTGGTGCAGTGCATCGGGTATTAAACTGAACTATTAGGCATTATATTGAACACGGAGAGCACTGATCGATCTCTTCCAATAATCCGTCCACAAACTACAGGTGTACAGTGATGTGTTTTATAGTAACGTAATACAATATATACAAGATGCCTGGCTAGCATGCTGGTAGGCCGTGGTAGTTAGTTCCACTAACTGCCATTATAGGCCGCGGCGAGGGCGCTGCAGAGCAAAAGTTACAGACTATTCCACCCGTTACTAGATGGCGTTAGCCTTAAGACGAGGCCTCAAATGTTTGGTACCATCGCTCTGCAAAGGACTGATCAAGTGCGCGCAAGGGATAGCGCTTGGCGGTTTAGCCCGTGAATGATGAGATAGGAGATAGTCTCGAGTCGCTCAAAGAAAAAAACGTAAGCGCCAAATTCGTTATTTCTATTTTATATAAAATCAGACCGGTTAATTGTATTTTCATATTTACATTTTGATGAATTACTAATAACCTATCTTTTAGTCTAAAAATCATTATTTCATTCGTCGCATTTAAGCTACAATAACAAAAACTCTGCAAACGAAGACCATTTTTCAAAAATATTTCTATCGAGAAAATTTTATCAAAACGTGATTTCATCTTCAATTTTTGGAGATGAAATAGTCAAAAATCTTATTATTTAGATTTGAAACTCCTAATTTAAGTATTTTGCGAGATAAATAAGGTTCAGAACGACCTTATGTACAGTGGTATCGCCTTAACTTATCCTTATCCTTACTAATAATATAAATGCGAAAGTGAGTTTGTTTGTTTGTCTGTTTGTTATGCTTTCACGCCGTAACTACTAAACCGATCCTTATGAAATTTTGCATACATGTTCTCTAGAGTACGGAGAAGGACATAGGCTACCTTTTATCCCGGGAAAAAGTACCAATCCCGAAGGATCGACATTGACGCGGGCGGAGCCGCGGGCAAAAGCTAGTAATATTATAAATGCGAAAGTGAGTTTGTTTGTTTGTTACGCTTTCACGCCGTAACTACTGAACCGATCATCATGAAATTTTGCATACAAGTTCTTTGGAGTACGGAGAAGGACATTGGCTACCTATTATCCCGAGAAAAAGTACCAATCCCGAGGGATCGACATTGACGCGGGCGGAGCCGCGGGCGAAAGCTAATTTGTTAAAAAAGGCAAAAATATTTTTCCTAAATTGGGATTTTATTGAAGTGAAAACTTCTTAGCGGCGTTGTGCACTTCTTGGGACGTGTAAAAAATGTTAAATACGCGTCAGGACACGTGACCTGATCGAAAATTCGTAAGACGGACACGTGACTTGAGACCGCCGGCCCGGCGTAGGAGAGGAAGGTATATCCCTCTCACTTTCTACCACGAAGGGCAACACGTTGTCTTTTTATTTATATGTCACTAGCTTTCGAACGCGGCTCCGCCCGCGTCAATGTCGATCCCTCGGGAATAGTACTTTTTCCCGGGATAAAAGGTAGCCTATGTCCTTCTCCGTACTTCAGAGAACTTGTATGCAAAATTTCATAATCATCGGTTCAGTAGTTACGGCATGAAAGCGTAACAAACAAACAAACAAATAAACAAACAAACAAACTCACTTTCGCATTTATAATATTAGTAAGGAAAGGATAAGGATAAGAATTAGTAAGGATTCACAGTAAATCAGAATAACACCGTATCAAAATAATAGCCGTGACAAAAATTTTAACTAAATATTATTGTTAACCGTAAAAAACCTGTATATAGTAAATTCCCTTTGAAGTTTTATTCAACGCGGCATAATAAAACAATTTCATTCATGAAACGAAATTGTGATAAGAGGGCAGAGATCAAAAGTGAAATATTGTTATGACTGCGCTTGTTTCGTTATGACTGCGCTTGTTTCGTTATGATTGCGTTTCCTTCAGGGTTGACACTTGTAGGCTAGCTCCGTGGCGCAGCGGTCAACACGCCAGCCTGCGACACGAGAGTGCCCGGGTTCGATCCCCGGCCAGGTCAAGATGGAAAATGATCTTTTTCAGATTGGCCTGGGTCTTGGATGTGTATCTATATATGTATTTGTTATAAAATATAGTATCGTTGAGTTAGTATCCCATAATACAAGGGTCGAACTTACTTTGGGGCTAGCTCAATCTGTGTGATTTGTCCGTATATATTTATATTATATTTATAAGTCTATCATCATCATTTCGTGTAGGTGTCACGGTCAATCGACCATGCACACCCTGGTGTCAGAGTTCTTCGGAACCGCCTCTCGGCCTCTGCTCTGACGTGGTTCCTTTAACGACTACCACAGATGGCAGCCGGGACCAACGGCTTAACGTGCCTTCTGAAGCATGGAATCATCTTTATTATCTGACAATCAGGTGATTCAAGCCTGCAATGTCCTAACCAAACTGGAAGCAACGAAAGTAGTAGTTTTTCGATTTTACAAACATATTTTTTTTTTCTTTTTTCTTAACGTACCTAATAAATTACATTTAAATACGCTAATATCATTACAATCTAGCCTTAAGTCAGGCTAATAAGTAATATTACATTGACCTAGTTGTATAAATCCATCGGCACTTTTCTTACTGTCTCTATTAAGGGGAAGGCACTTTGTTCGTGTGTCTTTGTTAGCACTATCACTACACTTTTATTTTGTTGTTTTGCACTACACTACACTAATTCAAAAGGTTTAGTTCTTTTAAGACGTCGTACTAGGTCCGTGTTGTCAAGGAGCTGGATAGCCTCGACGTTCACATGGTGAAGCAATCTATACTCGTGAGCTTCGGCATATTTTTTAACGACTATATCGACGAACTGTATATTGCGGTCCCGGTGCAGGTCATCGTTTCTTACGTACCAGGGAGCATTTACAATAGCCCTCAGTACTTTGTTTTGAAATCGTTGAATTATTTCAATGTTAGTCTTTTTGGTACAGCCCCACAGCTGTATTCCATAAGTCCATACTGGCATAAGGACTTGCTTATAGATAACTAATTTGTTGTTTATGGATAAGGGGGAATGTCTCCCAAGCAACCAGTATAATTTTTGAAATTTAATTTCAAGCTCTTCTCTTTTCTTTTTAACGTGGGCTTTCCAGCGAAGCCTCGCGTCTAAAGTCATGCCTAAGTATTTAGCTGTATTTACATATGGAATTCGCTTTTCATTTATATATACGGGGTAGTAATTGTCGTGTTTATTAGTAAAGTTTAGATGAACCGATTTTGATTCATTAAGTTTGATTTTCCATCTCTTTGTCCACGTAACGACATTATTAACAGCTACTTGGACTTTTTCAGCTGCTTCTGCGTATGTGCTTCCAACAGCCATTATAGCGGTATCGTCAGCAAGGTCGCTATAGATGAAATCTCTAAATTAGGAATATCGCAGGTGTATAGTAGGTACAGGACCGGACCCAAAACACTTCCCTGGGGCACTCCAGCATTTATTGCCTTAAGTTCAGAGTATGCATCCTCTTGACGTACTCTGAAGGCTCTATTCGTAATATAAGATGTTAGAATATCTACATACTCTTTGGGTAACAATTTTTTAAGTTTTACGATGAGCCCTTCGTGCCACACCTTATCGAAGGCTTGAGCTACGTCTAAAAATACAGTAGAACATACTTCTTTATTTTCGAGAGCCTTTTCAATTATGCTAGTAATCCTATGTACTTGATCTATGGTTGAATGCTTTTCTCTGAAGCCAAACTAATGAGCTGGAATGAGGTTTTTAGCTTCAATAATAGGTTTCAATCTTTTGAGTAATATTTTTTCGAATAACTTTGACATAACAGGCAATAGCGAAATTGGTCTATATGAGGCAGCCTCAGATGGCGTTTTACCTGGTTTTGCTATCATGCAATTTTCCATAAATCTGGAACGTATTTTAATCTCAACGCAGCGTTAATGATTGTAGTCAGCTTTACTAAGGCTTTTCGCGGGAGATTATGTAGCAGTTCTCCAGATATCAAATCAAAGCCAGGTGATTTTCTTAAGTTGATTTGTTTTATTTCTCGTAAGACTTCTTTAGGTGTAACAAGCTTAATATTCAAGGATTTATCATTGTCATTGCCCACATCAGTAACAATATCGACATTGTTTCCTTCTTGACTTTCATTTGGCTTAAATATCTGTTCTAAGTGCTCAGCAAATCGTGTAGCTTTTTGTTCATTGCTTACCGCCCACTTTCCACATTCAAGTTTTAAAGGAGGAATGTGGTTTATTGGTCGTTTTATATACTTGGTAGCTTTCCAGAGTGAGTAATCTGTACTGCGGTCATTGGTTAGCTTTTGAAGATATGTTCAATTTATTCTTATCTTCTGGGGATCTAGATTGGTGCCATAGTTTTCTTTGCTTTCTTTTTACTTTGATAAGTTCTGTTATTTCTAATGGATATGTATTTTTTGATGTTCTCTTTTTGATAGTGGGTGTATTGTTCCATGCTGCTCGTTGTATCAATTTCACAAATTTTTCCAAGTCAAAGTCTAGTTGTTCCGGTGTCTTCAGAGGTACTTTGAGGTCAATGTGGGTATCTAATTCTATTCTAAAACTATCCCAGTCTGTGTGTTTATTAACTAATGTAAGATTATTTTCCTTAAGTAAAACTTTCTCGCTTATTTCTAAATATATCGCCGAGTGATCGGAGTTCATATCGTAACTTTGATCAGTTTTTAGATAATTAGATGATAAATTCTTATATACAAAAAAGTCTATGAGATCAGGGATTTTTGATTTGTCAGTTGGCCAGTATGTAGGTGATCCTGTTGATGCAACATCACATTTCAATTCAGTAATGGCATACATGAGGTTCCTTCCTTTTGTGTTAGTTAGTCGGGATCCCCAATACGTATTTTTAGCATTGAAGTCCCCTCCTAGTATAAATCTGTCACCCAGTGAGTGTACAATATTCATATATAAGTCTTTTCGGATTTTGTGGCGAGGTGGGCAGTATATTGCAGCTACAGTAAGTTTATAATTTTTATTTTTCAGTTGTACCGCCGAACATTGCACCTGTGGAATTTCATGTTTAATATGTTCTTGATGTTGTATATTATCTTTGATGATTACAGCACTGCCACCTCTTCCTTTGTTCGCAGGGTGTAGTGCGTAATAAATTTTATAGCCTTTAAATTTTATAAACGATTGTTTAGTGAAATGTGTTTCTGACACCAGGCACACATTAATATTTTCTATATCTAGGATTACTTGAAGTTCATTTTGATGTTTTAGCAATCCATTGCAGTTCCATGCCATAATTTTTAGGTGTCTTATCATTTTCTTTGTTTAGGAATAGCCGTTTTAGTGCTATTTTCAATTTTTTTCAGGCGCTCGTCGAATGAACTCATGAGTCTTAGAATTTCATTCAGCTTGTCGTCGTTGGCCTGTTCCTTATGCTGAGAGCTAGAATTTTTAGCAACAGTTTGAGCGTAGGAAACATTTGCACTTACAGTTGATACTGGCTTATTCTTGGGTTTCTGTGAGTTGCTTGGGGCCTCTTTGTCATGTCAAGTCAAAAGTCAAAGTCAAAGATTTTTATTCAAAATTGGATACATGTATCTCTTTTTGAACGTCATATTTTTATTTCTTATATATTTTTTTATATATGCAAAATTGAAATACTACTAGCGTTTCGGAACGACCACTGGTGAGAAGAATACGCCGAAAGAAACTCAATCCAGCCTTGGTCCCTACGTGCCTGAAGGGCTCTGAATACATTGTTAACATTAAATACAATTTTTCATACTATAGATTAATTTTAACATTTAATAATTGTTAACATTAAATAAATTTATATAAATTTCCACGCATTTTTATCAGTAATATAATCATCAATGCAGTAATAAGCCTTTTTTATTAACTGGTTTTTTACAATCGTTTTGAACTTAAGTAAAGGCAGACCTAATATTTCTGCAGGAATTTTATTATAGAAGCGTACTCCTAAACCCAAAAATGAATTCATAGTTTTCTGCAATCGCAATACTGGTGTAGCTAATTTATTTTTATTTCTCGTGTTTCGGTCATGGATATCACTATTTTTCTTATATAAATCAAGATTATAGCGCACAAACATAATATTCGCAAATATGTACTGAGAAGGTAAAGTTAAAATATTTATATCTTTAAACAATTCTCTAAGAGATTCTCTAGCACCAAGTTTATATATAGATCTAATAGCGCGTTTCTGCAGGACAAATATGGTGTTTACTTCTGCAGCGTTACCCCATAGTAAAATCGCATAAGACATAACACTATGAAAGTAACTGAAATATACCAAACGCGCAGTATCAACATCAGTCAGTTGTCTAATTCTCCTGACAGCATAAGCTGCAGAACTAAGTTTACCCGCTAACGTAGTAATATGGGCACCCCATTGAAGCCCGGCATCAAGAGTTATTCCAAGAAATGTTGTTTTATCAGTTAAATCTAGTGGTTCATTATCCATTACTATTTGTGTTGGAATTTTTGTAACATTTGGTAAGCAAAATTTAATACATTTCGTTTTCTTAGCGTTCAACAATAGATTATTCGCTGTGAACCAATCCAACACTTGAGCTAAAGTACTATTAACCACGTCAAAAGAATTAGTTTGTCTATCAATTTTGAAGACAAGAGAAGTGTCATCGGCAAATAGTACAGCCTTACATGTATTGACACAGTAAGGTAGGTCATTGATGTAAATGAGGAATAACAGAGGCCCTAGGATAGAGCCCTGGGGTACGCCCATCTTAACCGATGATCCGGAGGATTGTACCCTATCTAAACTAACTTTTTGAGTTCGGCCACTTAAATAAGATTCAAGTAAATCGCGAGATTTACCTTTTATTCCATAGTGCTCCAGCTTGGAGAGAAGGGTATTGTGGTCTACGCAATCAAAGGCTTTGGAAAGATCACAAAAAACACCAATAGCATTTTGTTTTCCCTCCCAAGCATCATATATGTATTTCAACAGAGCTACACCCGCGTCTGTAGTTGACCGACCCTTTGTAAATCCATACTGTTCACGATGGAAAAGGCTATTTATGTTAAAAAAAGCTAATAACTGATTAAAAATAATTTTTTCAAATATTTTACTAAGAGCTGGCAGAATAGAAATGGGACGGTAATTAGTGGGATCATTTTTATCGCCAGATTTGTACAAAGGAATGACTTTACTTAACTTCATCAAGTCAGGAAATGTCCCAGTATCTACACACTTATTAAATATAGAAGCTAAATATGGTGCAATTACTTCAATGATGTTACTAATGACAGCTACAGAGATATCCCACAAATCTCCAGTTTTCTTATTGTTCAAACTCTTAAATGTATCAATGATTATTTGAGGTGTTACATGTTGAAATATTAAATGATTGTTACATTCTGGTATACAGCTTGTTAATAGTTTTTTAGATTCCTCAGATGATGAACGTAAGGAGGCAGTAGTATTTACGGTAATGTTAGTAAAGACATCTTCGAAATATTTTGCGACGTCTTCATTAGTACTGAGGATCTTATTATCTACTTTTAATTCTATTTTGTTGTCACGATTTTTGGTTTTCCCGGTTTCCATGTTAATAATTTTCCAAGTGGTCTTTATCTTATCATAAGAATCTAGAATAGCTTTTCTTGTATATAAAGATTTTGCGCACAGGCACGCCTTTTTAAAAACCTTAGAGTAAGTTCTAACATAATTAATAAATTCAGTATTTTTATTGTAAGCTTTCATAGCTAATAATTCGTATAACCTGTTTCTACTAACGTAAATACCAGTTGTAGCCCATTCACTAAATTTTTTACCGATACGTTTAGTACATTTTTTAATTTTGAATGTATTTTTGAATTCCGATTCAATAATACCAAACATTTTATTATATAGAGCATCCGGATCATCTCTAGTTTCTTCAATTAGGGGCATTTTTTCAGATATTTTTTTCTTAAATACATTTATTTTAGCTTTGGTTATAGATCTAAAGGTTACTTTTGGTAAGTCTACTTCTACATCATTTATAAGTTTTACAAACTGACCGTAGTGATCCGAGGTTAGATTTTTAGTTATATATTTGTCAACAGCAGTGCAATTGCAGAAAACATTATCTATGCACGTTGCAGAATCTTCAGTAACTCTAGTTGGTTCCAAAAACAAATTAACCAAATCAAATGATTTAAAGACATTTAAAAATCGAACACTTTCAGTTGTTGTAACTAACAAATCAACATTAAAGTCACCGCACACTATAATATTTTTGCGACAACAACATAATTTTCTCAAGACATCTTCAATAACTGATTCTAAAGTATTATAATCTGATCTTGGGGGTCTGTATACACATACTATAATATAATTCCCTAGTTCGATACATGACAGCTCAACATTACAATCTACCGAAAGACTAACAATATCCTTACGTTCTTTACATTTTACGTCACTTCGAGTTAGAATTAAGCTACCGCCTTTCTCTTTAGTCTCTCGGGTGTAAGAGCTTGTCAATAAATAATTTTCTACATTGAACTGTTGCTGGTGCGACTGCATAAAATGTTCAGTCACACAAACTACATGCAAATCTTTACTGTTTATAAACAACTCTAATTCTAACAATTTGCTAGTCAGGCCTTGGACATTCTGATGAAAAATATTTAATTCTTTAGCCTCGACTGTTGTCTTATTAATTAGTTTAAATCAGACTGAGGATTTTGTATTTTAGGTATATCATTAGTTGCAATACCTGTGTCAAATTTAAAATTATTTGCAGTTGTACTACATACAACAGAAGTTTGTAAATTAAAAGCTACTACTGTAGCTATTTGTCTTTTAAAATTAAAAGGAAGATACATAGTATCGTTAGTCAACTTAAATCTACTTATAAACTTATTTATATCTAAATAAAAAATAAAATCGCCATGACGATACGTCATGTTGTACATATGTACATTTAAATTGTGTATGTGCTCGTTTCTTTTCCTATCTAAAGATTCCGAATACGGAAAGGCACATATCATAAATTTACATTGTGTTCTTTCATTTATATTAATTAATTTGTCCATACTTTGTTTAATATTCCTTTTTGATACAGAGGAACTGTCACCACATAATATTAATATTGTACAGTTTTCATCAAGACTGTCACAAGTAATACTGTTTACCAGGTCTAAATAAGAAGCGCCGGGTGTACATGTGTTGTAGACAGAACAGTTATGGTTGAGGTGACTCAAAATTATGCTACTAAGACCTTGACCTAATTTATCAGAGTATATAAATAATTTGTTACAAAACCTTTTTTTATTAAAACTATTTTCTATCGTACCTATCCTCGTTTCTAAGTTACATTTACCAGTATCACATTCTCTAGACTCGGGAACAATGGCTATTACAGGTGACATTGTAATTGCCGTTTCAGGAGTACTATAGCACTGCTGTTTTTGTAAGAGAGCATCATACCGCTCTTTATTATAGTGAGCTTCAGCCACAAATTCTTTGGCCTCTAAAATATATTTACTTATATCTTTTTGGGTTGGGTTTATGGTTGATTGCATTCTTTTTAGTAGTTTTGTGTCTCATCTTCTGCATCTCTTTGGCTATCATGCAACCTCTATAGTTAGCCGGATGCGCTTCTCCACAATGCACGCATTTTGGTTTTTCTGTTGGTGATTTTTTGCAATCTTTTGTGAGGTGTTTACTAGTGCAATTTACACACCTTGGTTCTTTAGCACAGTACATATGTGTATGTCCATATGCCTGGCATCGTTTACATTGGGGTATAAGTTTCGAAGATTTTAAGGGCTGTATGTCAACCATACAACCCAAGATTGACTTAACCTGATAGATTTTATTTATTTCCTCCTGGTTGCTGAAAGTAAGCATGAACATATTCAGCGGTTCCTTACTTTTCCAGCTTAACTTGTTTACTGCATTTTCAATTTTTAGTCCCTTCGATTTAAGATCTTGGATGATCCTCTCTGGTTTGCAGGAAGAAGGTAGTTTTTTTGCCATCACCCTTATAGGCCTTTCCTGTTTATTTTCATATGAATGCCAAAAGCAGTTATTTTCTTTCAACAGCTTCGATATAGCTCTATATGCTTCGTCATTCGAAGCATTTATCTTCACGCTGTCGCCATTTAGCATTTTCACTGCAAATGTGTTAGCCGGCTGATCTTGTGACAAAAAGTCATAAAAGCTTTGATAGTTATTTACACCATCCACTACAATGGGAGGAGGTGGTGGAACTTTCTTAACCTTCTCTGTTTCTGGGTATTTCTTTTCCTGTGGTGAGAGTGTGGGTGATCTATTCAATTTCCTTTTCTTTCTGGATTTTGTTCTTATCCACTCTGTCTCCTTGGCTAGTTCCTCCTCGTCGGTACCATATTCGGCATGAGACGTGGAAGTTTCCACATTGGTAGCTGGTGGGGCTGTGGTTGTCGTCGCAACGGAGCATTGTACCTGTTTTTGAAGAATCGTAATTTGATTCTTCAAATCTTCTATGAGACTCTGCTGTTCTAGCCGTTGTTCTTTTTCCTGTTTGTACAGGTTGTAAAGGTAGTGTTCAGTGTCAGTTTTGAGCTGAACCTTTTTAGATAGTGTACTCATTATTAAGACAGTTGAGAACGTCGCCTTAACAATTATTCGCCTTACGTAAACATTCCAAGCGCAATGACTTACCGATCTAGGTCATCGTGGCTAGGCTGTTCGTGACGGCGATATTGTTGTGATGCACTTGCACTTTTACACTGTTTCACTATGTGACACAACTGTTCTTATTGAAGATTGAACGATCACACACACTTACAAACATATAAGAAAGAAAAATAAACAACAGAAACATATGTCGTTCAAAAAGCGATACATGTATCCTACTTTAAATAAAAAATATTCATTTTCATTTTCGGAAACACAGTATGCTTCCCGTGGGAATCGAACTCACGATCTCCGGGTCTACAGGCAAACGCCTTAACCACTGGACCACGGAGGCAGTTATGTTAAGTCTTTGTTATCATGTCTTCATCTCTTACGGGTTGGGCGTTAACAGTTGTAATAAAAACATAGGTAGTAGGCAGATACGCAGATATTAACAGTGAATTCTTGTCATGATTGAGTTTGTCTTCGATCATGCTGGTCTGGGAGAAAAAAAAAAACGGAGAATGTGCCGCTGCTCTTCTTCCCGCGCAGATCGTAAAAACCGATCGAGGGATTGGGAAAAAATCTGCGCAATCATGACAATAGGTGATGCGGCTAGCAACCCATTATTTGATTCCGTTTTTCATCTACACGCCCTCCAATATGCTAAATGTGGCCATAAGGTCTTATGGCCTACTCTCTGTCTACCTTGCAAGGGGAAAAGACGGGATATGTATGTATAATTGAGTTTGTTTATTAATGATAGAGTTTCAATTAAGGTTGGCATGTGTGAGTCAATCTAATTACGTCTGTATCTCTTAGGGGTAGATAGAAATAGTGTAGTTAGATTTCATTCATGAAACGAAAATTGTTACAGGGGTTCCTCTGTTACAATTTTCGTTGGATAACACAAATCACTTCTGATCTCTACAGATTAAAAGTGATTTGTATTATTTAACCGTTTTGTTTCGTTATGTAAGCGTTTCTTTCATGGTAGAGGGTAGGTGCAAGTAAATTTAACACTTATCATATCTTTGTCTTTTACGGAGTAGATAGACAATGGCGTAATAAAAAAACGCGATAAAAGACATAGATCTAAAGTGAATTATTGTTATGACTGCGCTTTTTAACTTACCTTATCGTTTCATTCGGAGAAGGCACTTGAAGTCAATCTAATCATGTCTTTATCTCTAACGGGGTCGACAGAGCCTAGGGTTATATAACAATATAAATTGTGATAGTAGGCAGAGATCAAAAGTGAAATATTGTTATGACTGCGCTTGTTTAGTTATGATTGAGTTTCATTTAGGGTTGGCAGCACGTGAAAGTGAACTAAACAGTGAACTTTTCTTTTTGAGGTTCCCGTACACATTGACCTGGCGGATGAGCTTTTTTTGTATGGTAATGTCGAATTTTTTTATGTCCTCGGTGCAGTACTGTTTTTGATGACAATTAACTTGAAAATTAAACTAACAATTTAACAACATAAATTCCAAATATCATCTTAATTGTAGTAAGTGCTAGTGGTATTAAAAAAAATGTGTTTTCTCTACAACTCGACGAAAATTTTGGCAGCCCTATTTAACTCTGCAGAAGCATTGTTTCTTTGTAAACTTACGAGTATAAATACCGAAAGCAGGTTAGGGGAATGCAGGCCAATCTGTTTACACTTCATAACATTTTTTTGGTTACAATTCATACACGAATCTTCATGTTAATTGTGAAATTCCATCATCATCATCATCATCATTATCATCATTTCAGCCTTAAGAAGTCCACTGCGGAACATAGGCCTCTCCTAAGGATTCTTCGTTCCATAGGAGGATATTACCATAATATTTAATTTGAATTTAATGTAATGATATTTGTTTAACTTAATTTATAAAATAAAAAATAATAATTAGGTATGTATAAATTTAATTAATGTAATGTTATAAGAGATGTGAATGGAAGAGTGAAATCTCCTAATACAGGCAATGTTTGCTCAAAAGGAGATTTCAAAAATTAGTTAATGTCATCTAGGCTTGTAACTGAAATATAGATTGATTATTATTATTATACTCATCCTTGGCAGGCGGGTTGGATAGCGCAATTTTTTGGCTTCTTCTGCTTCCGACGCTGCTGCCTATTGGAAGCATTTTTAAGCTAGGAAAAGATACAAATATTAGATAAGTAACACATTGTAATTTCGTCCTCATCGTAATAATCCTGCGCCATATGAAGCAGGTCGTAATAGCAGCGGTAATAAGACCGGTAATAAAATGGACAACGACGCACATTAAGGAAATAATTGCGACAAAGCCATTTTCTCTTCATTTCTGTAAAGTGTTTTAGTTACATGATGCTTAATAACATATGTTAGTTATACATTGTAGTTTAATCCTAATCGTAATAATCCTGAGCCATATGAAGCAGGTCGTAATAGCAGCGGTAATAAATTCTTATTACCGCACATTAATGAAATAATAGCGATAATGCCATTGTCTCTTCATTTCTGTAAAGTATTTTGGTTACTTAGTGCTTAATAACATATTATGGTATTTAAAACACATTGTAGTTTAGTCCTTATCGTAATAATCCTGCGCCATATGAAGCAGGTCGTAATAGCAGCGGTAATAAGACTGGGAATAAAATGGACAATGGCGCACATCAAGGAAATAATTGCGACAAAGCCATTTTTCTTCATTTCTGTAAAGTGTTTTAGTTACTTGATGCTTAATAAGTTATGTTAATTAAGTAAAACATTGTAGTTTCGTCCTTATCGTAATAATCCGGCGCCATATGAAGCGGCTCAAGGCCGAACGAGAATACCACAAGGAATAAAATAGACAATGGTGCGCATAAAGAAGATTATTGCGACAAAGTCATTTTCTATTGCCTTCTTTATAGTAATTTAGTTTCTTGGTGCTAAAAAACATATGTCAGTGTAGTAACACATTGTAATTTCGTCCTTATCATTATAATCCTGCGCCGGATCTAAGGCCAGAAATAAAATGGTTAACCGGGAATAAGAAAATTAATTTAAATAGAAAATGGCGTACAAGAAGATTATTGCAACAAAGTATTTTTTTCTTCGTTATATATAAAACATGCCAATATGTGTTAGTATTTAATAAAATATTGTTGTTTGTTTACTTACATATTGCAGTTTCTTACTTGTCATAATAATCGTGAGTCTTATTAAGGTTTTTAAGGCCGTGCGGAAATAAAATAGACAAGGGTGTACATAAAGGCTATTACTGCGACATAGCTTTGTGTATTTAGCGACATATTGTAGTTCGGTCGCTTAGATACATTTAATTAGTTTCATCCTTGTAAAACTCCCAAGTCTTATAAGGCGGCACAAATCCACGCGCAAATGGACAATGGTGCCTATTGAGGAAACAGCAATTTTCCTATTGAGGAAAAAGCAAATTTGTAATACTAACCTTCTTTCATCATCATTTCGAGTAGGTGTCACAGTCAATCAACCATGCACACCCTGGTGTCAGAGTTCTTCGGGACCGCCTTTCGGCTGACGTGGTTCCTTTAACAACTAACAGATGGCAGCCGGGACCAACGGATTAACCTGCCTTCAGAAGCACGGAATCATCTTAATTATCAGACAATCAAGTGATTTAAGCCTGCAATGTTCTAACCAAACTGGACACAACTAAACAAAGTATGCTTCCCGTGGGAATCGTACCCAGGACCCCCGGGTCTACAGGCAAACGCCTTAACCACTGGACCACGGAGGCAGTTACTAACCTTTTTGAAAGTATTTTTGTTAAGTAGTATCTAACATATTAGAAACGCATTGTTAACGCATAGTTTTGTCCTTATTGTAATAATTCCGCGTTCATACGTTTTACGAAACAATAGCAAAATAGACAAACGCAAAGATAAAAAAAAATATATATTCATCAAAAACATTTCATTAATACACTACATATATAGTAGCAGGGCACACTAATTGATTTAAAAAAAGCCTGTATCTGCCGCTTATCATTTTATTATGTATATAAATTATGTTGTGTGTATGCGATAATCAGGTTAAGAATAGGTAACTTGTCATAAGAATTACATAAAATAATTCACTTACTGAGAAAAACAATGTGACTTACAATAATTACAATAAGCATGTTTTTATAAATTATGCACACTATTAGCCTCGATATAATATAATTAAGCAAGTGGGTTACAATAAAACTAATGGCTAATACATATTGTCAATTTGTTGATAATTATTGTCACTTACACTAGATGTATACAATACTACTCTTAAAACGTACAAAACAGACAAAACGGAAAACAGAACAAAACGAAAATTAATCTTAAATCTAAATTGGAAAAAAGAGATTACTTTCAAAGCTATTATCTCTTCAATATGAAAGTGCCCTTTAGAATGTATATCTACGTAGTTTGTACATGTACAAACTAGATAAATTCTGTATACAATATGTATATTGTAGTTAGTTCAGTAACACATTGTTAGTTTCATCCAAGTTTCGTCCTTGTAATAATCCCGCGGCTCAAGGCTGCGCGGGAAATTGACCGGGAATACAATGGACAGTGGCGCACATAAAGGAGATTATTGCGACAAAGCAATAAGCTGCTGAGCGAATATTCCGCTAGAGACGCTATTGTAGCATGAGGTTTCTGAAATGACATTTAATAGGATTTATCATCATCATCATCAGGTCTTTTTAGTCTCCACTGCAGGAGCATGACCCTCTCTGTACTACCGGAGCCATATTTGGCCAGAGCAGATAGAGGATTTGGCCTACACTCTCCTCGCTGGCCAGACGGGTTGGAGAGGTCTCGTTGATGAAAAACCAACAGTGGCGCCAACTAGTGAGCACAAAAACTGTAGCTCTCATTATCTTCACAAGTACCTATTATATGGTTGTATAGTGGTTGAAAATACTGAGATAATCGGAGATTTGAGTATGCTAAGGATAGCTAAATGATGATAAGTTGTATGACGAAATGTCTTTTATTACATTTTGAGACTTGGACATTTGGACATGTAAGAACGAAAAACAATTCAGTGTCAGTAGTCTGACAGCGAACCCTCTAGCGAAGATTCCAGATCCTTGAAACGCCCAATTAGTCCTTTAACCTTTCAAGACCAACTGTTTTATTAACTTCCTAAAGACCCGCATGGCATTCCATAATATCATTTGTGGGTCTTTAAAGGGACGTATTCATAGCTCCAAGCCCTCGAGCGTAGTGCGGCGCGTGTAGCGGCTCATTTAAATTATATGCGGCCGTTTACGGAGAGGCGGTGGGATGAGGAGTTTTGATTGACACAAAACGACAAACGATGTTAAACAAAATTATCATAAGCCAACAAAAATCAACCTTAGATTTGTAATGATAAAACTGCTTTTCCTTTACACTGCGTTATAGACGCGTGCGCAGCGGCGTAAAACGCCACGCTATACGACCCGAACGACGCGTGACGTGCCGCGGCTTCGTAAACGATCGTATGACTTCGTATGTTTGAGTTTAAACGTGCGACGCTACGTGCAACGCCACAATCGCCGCTGCGTGCTACACTGCAGTTGACGCGCGTGCCTCTCAGTGAACGAAAAACACCACGTACCGCCCAACGCTCCGCGCCACGTGGGCCGGTACTACCTCACACTGCTTTGCATGATTGACTGTTATATCAATAATAATTAAATACTCAATTTGAAATAAAAATGCAGCAAAGTTCAGGACTAACTCTGGTAACTATATGACTCAAAAACACGATTGCGTTAAATTTTCTCGATAGAAAAAAATTGCAAAGTTGCCTCCAAATCACGTCTAATTTACTCGGTGTATAGCATTATTCACCAAATACATTAAAATTAACCTTGAAACTTTTGATTATTATTGCATTACAGATAAGGCAGCCATCATATGTTTTTCTTTTTCGAATAACCCTTGAATATTCCTAAAAAACGAAAATATCCAAAGTAGCCAACGCGTTTAGACCATCCGCGTTTGTATCGCCACGCCGCCTGGCATATGGCGGGCTCTTGACCGGGCCTAAGGGCCTAAGTATGCAGTCTCTAGTTTTAGTAGTAGTGATACGTACGGTCAGGGGTGTCATCCTCAACTACCTGTCCGGTGGTTGTAGGATGGCATCGGGTACGCGCGCTCCCGAGCTGCTACTTGCTTTTCCCCCCATTCATCCGTGTGAGTAGTATCCCAATACCTTCATTCCCTTCCCAAATCAAACAAATTCCTATTTATTTATTTACTAGCTTTCGCCCGCGGCTCCGCCCGCGTCATTGTCGATCCCTCGGGATAAGTTCCCGGGATAAAAGGTAGCCTATGTCCTTCTCCACACTCCAGAGAACTTGTATGCAAAATTTCATGATGATCGGTTCAGTAGTTACGGCGTGAAAGCGTAACAAACAAACAATCAAACAAACAAACAAACAAATAAACAAACAAACAAACTCACTTTCGCATTTATAATATTAGTTAGAATGTAAACTTTATTGCACAGTTTTAAAAAAAAATGTACAGAACGTGGACTTTATGCCATATGGCATTCAATGCCATATAACAAATTCCTATCCTTCCCCAGTTGAAAAAGCTTGCGATAAGCAGCAGCGTCGGAAGCACAAGAAGCCAAAGAAACTGCGCTCGCCAACCCGCCTGCCAAGCGTGGGGAGTATGGCAATAACCTCCCATGAAAAGAAGAATGGGAGAGGCCCTTGTCCAGCAGTGGACTTTTGCGGCTGTAATGACCAGTGATACATACGTCAACTCATCGCTGTATGGATTAAATTATTTTTTGTAATAAACTGGACAATGTATGTCTCATGAAGCGGCTCAAGGCCGGGAATAAAATAGACAGTCGACATAAAGGAGATTGCGACAAAGCAATTTTCTCATCGCCAGTACGAAATGTGCGGTCGGGAAAATAGGGTGCTATGAGATTTGGTCATTTTCATACATCATGTTGGGGATACAACTAGCTAGCTACAATTTCATGTCCTCTCTGGTTTATATATGCAATTCTATCCGCGTGCGTCACTCAAAAACATAATTTAGGATAGCAATTGTCATGTTAAATCAGGACTTATTTGTAACAATTTTCAATTAAATTTGTTTAGCGATTGACGTTTGATGTCCCATTTCTCTCACTCACAGACGCTCAAACACCATAAAATATAAAATTTCACATTTATGTAAATAACATAGCGTTATCTCTTTGTAAAGTATGCAGTATAAAGTATGAATAAATAAATATATAGGTCATAAATTGAGCTAGCTCCACAGTAAGTTGTGAACTTGTGTCATAGGATACTAACTCAACGATACTATATTTTATATAGATAAATATCCAAGATCCAGGCCTATCTGAAAAAGATCATTTTCCCATCTTGACCTGACCAGGGATTGAACCCGGGCACCCTCGTGTTGCTGGCGTCTTAACCAATGCCACTCGGAGCTCGCCGTATGGAAAAGTAAACTTGCCTCGCTCATCGTCTTTTAATTCTTAAACGATAGCACATTCTAAATTTTTATTTGCTTTAAGGCAAGGCATGGAAATAAACCCAAAAGTATTATTTAAGTTTCTGTAATTCTCAATTTTGTGTTGTTAGAAACTTACTAAGGAAAGTTAATTGCTTTGTTACAGAAACGGAAACATGGCGTCGATGAGAAAACAATGGCAACCAACAGCTGTTAGAGAAAAACAAACGAAAAAACATAAAATGAAATGGAGCTACCAATCAATGTACACAGACACTTCAAATTAAAAATTAATTAAATTTCAGTTTCCAATAATGTAAAATCGAACAATACGGACCCAAAGTGAAATGAAAGGTGAAGTGATAAGTGGTGTGATAAGTGAAGTGAAGATGGATCTGTAGCTGCTGTGATGGGGTGTGGACAAAGCAAAATTAACCTCTATCCAAGGAAAAATAAGAATGGTGGGAAAGGACACAGTGCCAAAAAGTCAGGTGAGTGTTAGAATTACAATTTTAAGAGTTACCTGTACGCGCCGAACTTTATTTTTATTTCATCTGCGTAAAATGGAGGCGGTATACGACAGAGTGAAATGAACTATGTTTTTTACCTAAATCTGGAGCCTTGAGTCAATCCCTTAGGAAATAACGAATTTTGAAAAATTTATATCATGTTCATAATGGTCTTTAGGTTAGGTATTTCACTCAAAAGTTTAATAAAAGTGGCGCAAAAATTTAGCGGCTTATAATTTTCAAACCATTGATTTTATTACTAAGCTAATATCGGAAGGTACGGTACATAGATGATAATGGGATAAATTGATTTAATGCTTAACTATGTACTACCATTATCAAAAATCGCAATTCTACTTCATAGCTTGTATGGAGATGATCGCCTCAAGTACACTCGTTTCTAGATCTTTAATATGGTTGTTTCACAGTGTTACACTGAGCCGTCACTTCCGTGGCCGTCCGGAAATGAAATGAAAAAATATCAAAAAGAAAAACATATATATTTAGTGTGTAGGATTCAAAACATTACTTTTATTTTTTTAATTTATTACAAACTAGCTTTCGCCCGCGGCTCCGCCCGCGTCAATGTCGATCCCTCGGGAATAGTACCTTTTCCTTGGATAAAAGGTAGCCTATGTCCTTCTCTGTACTCCAGAGAACTTGTATGCAAAATTTCATGATGATCGGTTCAGTAGTTACGGTGTGAAAGCGTAACAAACAAACAAACTCACTTTCGCATTTATAATATTAGTTGTTTTTTTTGTGATATTTTTCATTTCATTCCAGTAACAGATTTATATTAGGGGTCGCTGCTGTTTGAGGTTTGATTAGGTGTGGAAACAGACCGTGTCGATTGTTTTTGGATTGGATGAAATTTTTTTTAGAGGAAGTATGAGGTCCCGAATAGGATAGCACCATATAAGAGCTAGGGCTCTTGTCGGTGACATTGTGTGCAAAGAAACTCACACAATGACTATTGTTTGCAGGAAATAATAGAGTGGTTTGTCATTAATAAGTATAATAAATAATACATACCTATATACGGACAAATCACACAAATTGAGCTAGCCCCAAAGTAAGTTCGAGACTTGTGTTATGGGATACTAAAGCAACGATACTGTATTTTATAACAAATACATATATAGATAAACATCCAAGACTCAGGCCAATCTGAAAAATATTATTTTCCATCTTGACCTGACCAGGGTCGAACCCGGGCACTCTCGTGTCGCAGGCTGGCGTGTTAACCACTGCGCCACGGAGCTCGCCAACTGAGGTTATATTAATAAATAAATTTGTATTTTCTTATTTTCAATTTATTAATATTTTGCTACATGTATTTACTAAATATAAAAAGTGATTTTAAAAAGTGGGATAGCCATCCGGCTTTTAGCTCAGCAAATATTTCCCAAACTCAGTCAAACTCGAACCCGTCTTAAGATCCATAGCTGTATATTTGATAGTATCCAAGCTCGGCCGGGTAGCCTGCGTGTCCTGAAATATTTATGAAAAGCCTCCAAGAGCCGCCTGAGACCAGCGGTCTATCCAAATTTGAAAGTGGATCCTTTAAATGCATTAACTTTTTTAAGAACTTACTTTAGGGCTAGCTCGATCTGTGTGATTTGTATTCATCATCATCATCAGGTCCTTTTTAGTCTCCACTACAGCAATACAATACTACATTTTTTTATTTATTTAATAAACTTTATTATTCCAAAATAAACATTTGATAACAATAGGCGGACTTAATGCTGTGAGCATTATTTCCCAGTCAACCATAGGGTAAACAGAAAAAAATGTATGGCATAAATTATACAACATACTAGAAGTATATTACGGGAATAAGAATACAGATAGTCACATAATTAATATAGGTATATATACATACATAAAAATAAATAAATATATACGGACAAATCGCACAGATTGAGCTAGCCCCAAAGTAAGTTCGAGACTTGTGTTATGGGATACTAACTCAACGATATATATTTTATAACAAATACATATATAGATACACATCCAAGACCCAGTCCAATTTGAAAAAGATCGTTTTCCATCTTGACCTGGCCGGGGATCGAACCCGGGCACTCTCTTGTCGCAGGCTGGCGTGTTGGCCGCTGCGCCACGGAGCTAGCCTAAAAATATAAATACTACATACATACCAATGATGAAAACAGAGAAATGAGGGTATCAAGGAGATAAAGAGTTCAGAAGGTGAGAGTGAGCCTTTTTTGAAGGTGAATTTTGAAGAAGATTCATTTATATACTTTGTCTAAGCATTTGCAGTATCTCTAGGGTTGACAGCCATCCACCTATGTGTCCTCGAAAGAGTATTTTTGTTGTTGTGATTATTTTTATTTATTATACATGATATTTCACTACAAACATTTAGTATGCAGTAAAAAATAAACTTATTTTAAGTTTTTCTAATGCACTGGACATGTATCGCATATATATACTTTTATTACATTATAACATATAATTTAGTTTAATAACAGTTTGTTATTTAGTTTATAAACTAATCTTATTAAACTAATCGTATTATTTGACAGCTCCGTGGCGCAGTGGTTAACACGCCAGCCTGCGACACGGAGTGCCCGGGTTCGATCCCCGCCCTGGCCAAGATGGAAAATGATCTTTTTCAGATTGGCCTGGGTCTTGGATGTTTATCTATATATATATTTGTTATAAAATATAGTATCGTTGAGTTAGTATCCCATAACACAAGTCTCGAACTTACCTTGGGGCTAGCTCAATCTGTGTGATTTGTCCGTATATATTTATTTATTTATTTGGGAAGTTATCGACAAGTAGCACATACTTAATTTTGTCATGCACAGGCCTAGAAGTATGAAGAACGCAATTTGCTTTTTAAATCTATGTGCACAGGAATCAACTTGCAATGATTGAACATACCTTCGTTGTCATCTTAATATTGGTAATATACATTTTATTATTCAAAGTTGTAATTCATATATTTGATGTATTGTGATTCGAATGTGCGGCCGAATTACCTACGGCGAACATAATGACTATAATTGGAAGACTTGAAGAAGTTTTCTATTGTATCTTAATTTTCAATCTCTTGGAAGGCAAACAGCTTTTCTTGCGATATTATACTTGGAAAATATACAAGTATTTAGCGATGCAAATGATTTATTAGTCAGATTCCAGCGAAATTTAAATATGCAAATATTATATACACATACATAGTATCATGTCTTTTTCCCATGCGAGATAGACAGAGCCTAGCTCTAGACCTTATGGCCACATTGGCACAGCATGTTGGGGGACATGTAGATGGAAAACGGAATCAAAATAGTGACGGGTTGCTATCCGCATCTTCTATTGTCATGATTCTTTAAATTTTCGCCCATTCCCTGCTCGGGAAGAGAAGCACCTGGGACATTCTACGGTTTTTCTGCGGCCAGCATGGAATGGCGTGATTATCCCACTTAAAAAATAGCAGGCTCTCAATTTACGTTACGACGGATTGCTAGCCGCATCGCCTATTGACATAATTCCGCAGATTTCAAACCCTCGATCGGTTATTACGATCTGCGCGGGAAGAGAAGCAGCTAGCACATTCTACGTTTTTTTTCTTTTCTTCCACACCAGCATAGAAGAGCAAATATTATACACATACAAAATCCCCAACATTTCCCAAACTCGCCACGACTTCTGTCCCATACCTGTATACTGTTAGAAGCTACGCATGATCACGCAGCCTGCGTGGCCTGAAATATTGATGAAGAGCCTTCAGGAGCAGCCTGAGCCCAGCGCACTGAGCATTATGAATTAATTCAATGCTGTATCGTCTAATTTGAAAGCGGGTCATTTATATGCATAAACTATAAGCTTGTATAAAGTGAAACTTAGTTACGGTACCTAACTACGAGTTAACGCAACTACGCAAACATATTCATTTGTGTTAGTGGCTTACACTATCGTGGGATATATATAAGTTAGTACACGGTTAATTTGTGGAAATTGACGTGTTTTCAAATTACTAGTATTATGCGCTTAATTAATTAAATATATCAAAAGTATTTGTATAATATAGGTCGACCCTTGCACAAGATCCCCCTTGTTGGAATTTGAAAAAGATACATATGAAATTTAAAAACGATATAGTTATACATGTTATGATATTAAAATAAAAATATTTTTCTCGAAAAGTCTGTAAATTTTACGTCTAAAACAATAAGTCTCACATGACAATATTTATATCTACACCTAGGAGGTCGCCCCCCTTTCGTAGAATGTGCAGCTTCTCTTCCCGCGCAAATTGTAAAAGCTGATCAAGAGATTGCGCTAAAATTTGCGGAAACATGTCAACAGGCGATGCGGCTAATAACCCAAAACTATTTTGATTCCGTTTTCCATCTGCACGCCATCAAGCATACTAAATGTGGCCATAACGTCTTACAGACCTAGGCTCTGTCTACCCCGCAAGGGAAACAGACGTGAAATGTATGTCTTACGGAACCCCGTAAGGGCCGAAACGTGCGCTGTAGTCATGTAATTTACTCTTATTAAATTAAGAAATAATTACCTATAAGACCAAAATGCCACATTTATCGTTATCATGCTTAATGTGTAAAAAATAAATTTCTGTGACATGCTTTTAAAATAAACGAATCCACGCTGTAAAGAGCTTTACAAGACAATTCATATGAGACCAAACACGAGTGGCGTACCTTGTTTAGTTTAAGAGTTGTTCCTCGAAAAGCGGGACAAACACTTTTGTGAGAACTGGTTACTCCAGAGGCGGGAGGTTTCTGAATAATTATTTAGGGGTTATCTTGCCTGATGGAAAACAACGGTGAGGTGTAGGGTGGCACACGCAAACTCAAATAATACCTGTTCACTTTCTCTTATCTGAGCGTGTTCCCGGTTGCATCCTCACCTGGGATGCTTTGAAGCCCGAGGTCTGCTTTCCTAATTTTTTCGTCTTCACTTTGCACAAAATACTGCCTATTCACCCTTTCCTTCAAAAGCCTATTGAACGAGTAGGGAAATAGCGACGCGGGGAGGGAATTCCATTCCTTGGCAGTTTGTATAATGAAAGAGGAGGCGAATCTAGAGGTGCAATGAGCAGGAATATCAAACATATATGGATGGAATGCCGAAGATGGAATGGCGCAGAAGGAATCAGATAGTGCAGTTCCTGTGCGCCCTCACCGAAATGCAGCCTGTAAAACACACACATACTTGCTACTTCTTCTTCTTTTCGTGTCGATGGTACTTTAGTTACTATATTTTTGCAGCCCAATAATGGGCCATTTCTATGCCTTCCTTAGATGCTGCAAAGAGATCGCTCAGAGTGCAGGTGTTCGGGCACCCTGGACAAGAGAGGAGGTGCGCCATAGTTTGGGGAGTGTGTCCACACTCGCAAACCTTTTGTGAAGTACTCGTATCTATCATTCCCCACTTGGCCAGATTGTCTTTGCATCGACCCACCTGCGTTCGCAGTCTATTGAGCGACTTCCAGATGGGCCAGGACAAATTGTAGCCAGGGGGAAGACGCTCTTGTAGGTGGTAACATTTGCTGTAGTGTGTAATACTTGCTACTAATCGGCGGTGTCCGAGGCTCTGGAGCCCTTCTGCCGTAAGCAACTCATCACCAATGAGTATACTTTAATAATGTATACTTTACAAAATATATAGACTTAGATAGGCTCCACAATAACGTTGAAAGTCTGAAGCGGCAATTAAACTTAAACAAACGCTCGGAGGGAGACGATTTCGGAATTCAGATGCCTTCATTAGCATATCGATATCGCTTGTCTCTTCAAGCTGAATTTATATTGTTCAGCAGGTTAACTTTAAAACGATCTTTCCAGATAGATCTGGTTCTGAGTCTTGGATGTTTATCTACATAATATTAGTCATCATCATCATCATCTTCAGGTCCTTTTTAGTCTCCACTATAGGAGCACGACCCTCTCTGTGCTACTAGAGCGATACTTGTCAAGAGCAGCCAGAGGACTTACCCTACACTCTCCACGCTGGCCATGTATGTAACATAAATTATAGTCGTCAATATTTATTATCTCTATTATTAACAATTCACGGCCATGTAAATATTATATTAATTTTTCTTTTGAGTCACGGGTTACCCCGTCCTTTGAGAGGCTTGCGTGAGGACATAGATCCAACACGTAGAGGCCCTTTAGAGAAGTTGATGTAATGTTGGTCTCTAGCCAGAACCTGTTTCTCGAAATACAATGATGATATGTCCATGACCAGGTCTTGGCCGGAGCAGGAAAAACTGCATTTTAAAGAGAAATAAATGGTATTATTGAAATGTGGCTGGACTTGTTTTGGGCTATTGCAAAGGGTCGGGCGCCTGCCATAATCATGATAGTGTATACGTTATTATAATCTCAATAAAAGTGTTTGTTATAGTTGCACCAAATCAATAAATGTAAGTAGACTTACATCATACGTCCTGGTTTGACCGGGACTGTCCCGGCTTGAGGTCCGGAGTCCCGGTCGGTTTGCATTAGCGTCTAGTGAAAAATATAAAGCAAGTGTTGGCAAATAATAGGGAAAATGTTTGGTGTTGTTTGTTCTAATTATCATCATCAGGTCTTTTTAGTCTCCACTACAGGAGCATGACCCTCTCTGTACTACCGGAGCCATATTTGGCCAGAGCAGACAGAGGATTTGGCCTAAGTCGCCTCTTACGAACTCCATGGGAAGACTAGGAGTGGTCCTATTTTACTCTGCCGGAAACCACACCTAGAATAGGACCATTCCAAGTCTTCCCATGGAGGTCGTAAGAGGTGACTTAGGAAATACAAGCTAAACAATGCTCTAAACATCAATGAGACCTCTCCAACCCGTCTGGCCAGCGAGGAGAGTGTAGGCCAAATCCTCTGTCTGCTCTGGCCAAATATGGCTCCGGTAGTATAGAGAGGGTCATGCTCCTGCAGTGGAGACTAAAAAGACCTGATGATGATGAGCTGATTCTCTTCTAGCGCAGATTGTAAAGCTGATCGAGGGAATAGGCGAAAATCTGAGGATTCATGTTAGTAGGCGATGTGGCTATCAACTCATCAATATTTTTATTCCTGATGCCCGTCAGGTGGTAATCACGTTTAGAATAACGTTTGGCATAATTTAGCATATTGCCAATATGCTATACGTGACTTTTATATCTTGGAGACCTTGTCTCTGTCTACCCTGTAAGGGAAAATGACGTGATAGTGTGTATGTAAGGTTAAAAATACTGGTCAAGACTATTTCAGTCAAGTTACTTGATGTGTGAAACGAATGTCCGTGTAGATAGGTTCGCCAATACGAGTTTTCTACTCGATTTAACTCGAATCGATGGTTTCAATTTACACATATAGAGTCTCTCTCATCTGATCGTATGCCGATGGCATCCTTAGTTTGAATTTACAGAGTGTGATTATCAGTAACGATTCTCGATGCATATCATGCGTGACATATAACTTAAATGTTCCCGTTGTATGTCACTTAAAATGGGATTACTTTTTAGGGTTCCGTAACCAAAGGGTACTAAAAGGCACCCAAGGCTGAGTGCTTCTAGTTTGTCCATCTGTATTTTACAGGGCAAAGAGAGATAGATGTGTCACAAGCCGAAAGCTTAGGCCGATCGTGTCTCTGTTGTTTGTTCCGCGCTCTCGCTTGGATTTTCGATTTATAAAACGTTATCACGGTAAAATACAAAAATAGAATCAAACAATAATGTTCTTATTATTACGATGTGATACGCTCGTATTTTGCAGTTGAACTGATGAACTAAAAGCTAAATGGATTTCGTGATTGGAATCGCATGAATATTTATGAGTAATTGGCAAAGTTGTTGCTTTTGATATGAATTTAAGTGGGAATTTATGTAGGCATTTCTGTAGTTGTACATGGTGAGATTTGAGTGCTTCATTACCTTACTAGCTTTCGTACGAGTCAATGTCGATCCAGGATGAGTATTTGTTATAAAATATAGTATCGTTGTGTTAGTATCCCATAACACAAGTCTCGAACTTACTTTGGCGCTAGCTCAATCTGTGTGATTTGTCCGTATATATTTATATTTATATTGCCAGTTGCATTCTAGATCAACTTTTATACTTAGACGCATCCCTTTTTACAGTTTAACCAATATTATATATATATATCTCTTTCTTTTTTATTTTGTATCCTTTTGTGCGCCTAACCCAGATTTATTGTCACTGTTTAACCTTTACGTCTGAATATCTCAACAGACCTTGTACCCTGATTGTATTACGCTCGGAGTATAAAAATAAAAAGGTTGGGTAGACGCTAAACAAGTAAATTACAGTGATAGGCAGGCAGGAGTGGCGGTTAAATAGCTTTAAGCGAACAGGGTTGCCATGTGAAAATTATATTATTATTTTACCTTATTTACGGGAAACCAAAAAAATTGCTGAGTCCGTTACTAATTTACATATTTTTAAATATGTAGGTTTGTTATCTTTTAACTTTTATTAATAAGCTTGTAATATTTTTACATGTTTAATTAAAAGCAAGTAGATTACGGGACTTGGAAATAATGTGTATTAATTCATTTATTCATCAAAAATAGTTTAAAAGACTTAATAATAATAAAACCATTATAAAAACACGGTTTCACTCACGTTTATTCAGTTGGAATCGCCAACTAGTTTCGGTCTGATACTGAACTAAATAAATGTGAGTGAAACCGCGTTTTTAAAATGAATTTATCTCGTAAGTTTTAATACTATTATAATAAAACCAATATAAAATACAATATAAACTAATTAAAAATGCCACCTCTAATTGTACTAGGCTCGAAGGTCCCCATTACTCGTACGCTAGCTGCATTTCCTCTTTGAATTGCAATGAATATTCCTTGATTCAGGTACCAGTCGGAGCGGTGGTCATATCCTACTTAATATTATAATTTGATATCTATTGTACTTTATTTTAAGTTAAGAATATATCCTTATCATTATTTGAAGGGTACAGGTGCAAAACCAGGAATGTCACTAAAAATACAAAAGTTAATTTATGATGGCAACATTCTCATTTTCCCGCGTAATTTTATTAGGCATTAAAGAAAAAGCGTAAAAACAAGCATAGTCAGATGTATTACGTAAATTGCAAAACTATGTACAGGAACAAAACAGGGACTGTCCATGTTGGAACGGAACGTAAGAAGGAATGTCCAAGCTGTCAAAATATTTATGTCAACCAAATGTCAACTTTACTTATGAGGTTATCTCGAGCGTTCGGAGCTAAGACCAAGAAAAAATCATCGGAGCTGCTGTTTACCACTAGCAAAATGGGTGATGTCGATGAAGAAAACAACAACACTTTTGTGCATAACACAAAGAAGCGAAAGAAAACAGGAAGAATGCGTGAAGTGATGAAACAAATGAGAGTTGCTACCACGAGCCAGGGGACGATTGCAGGTGTAGAAGATTAAAATGTTTTGATAGAATATCATGAGAGCAACGTGCAAATTTACTTAAATATTTCAACAGCATGAAGTGCACAGATGAACAAAATTACTTATGTGGCTTGATGAATGTCTGCTCGATAAAAAGGAGGCAAAGTAGAAAAGCAGAAGATATTTAGAATGCGATAAAAATATGGGCCTGATCAATCTAAAAGCTCACATGGAAGTTCCATACCAGTGGTATGATTTGCTGAGAGTAAGTCGCCAATGACCCAAACCCTTTGAAGTGATTGAGGTAGGAATTAGTGAACAAATCAGAAAATTTCAGATTTTTTTCAAACTCAATACATGAAAACGTGCTCGTTTGCAATCCAGTCTCAAAGAGAAATAATGAGTGTACGAGAAGACCCTAGAGTTATTTTACACAGAAGTAACTACAATGGCCTATGGGAGAAATCACCTATTGTGGCAAAAAAAGGAACTGGATCAAACGAATTTGAATTGCCAGAATTTGCCTATCAAAATTTCTTACCTATTAGTGCAGAAAAGTACAAAGACTTAATGGATTTAAAAAGATTTTGTTCTGAGGGAGCCCAAACCTACTTTGAAGGCATTCCTCATAAATAATCAGTAAGGCATTTATTAAATTGGACATTTCTTGTATGGGACACAGCGGACATTCCCAGTTTTTGTGTTTTTCAAAAGTAAGACGTAGTAGTAAGACTACTTTAAAATTTTAATTATTTAATATTTTTTTATTTTCATAAAAGTATTTTAAGTTCCTAAAATTAAGACGAGGCCTCAAATGTTTGGTACCATCGCTCGGCAAAGGCGTACGCAGACTAATCTAGTGCGCGCAAGGGATAGCGCTTGGCGGTTTAGCCCGTGAATGATGAGATAGGAGATAGTCTCGAGTCGCTCAAAGGAAAAAACGTAAGCGCCAAATTCGTTATTTCTATTTTATATAAAATCAGACCGGTTAATTGTATTTTCATATTTACATTTTGATGAATTACTAATAACCTATTTTTTAGTCTAAAAATCATTATTTCATTCGTCGCATTTGAGCTACAATAACAAAAACTCTGCGAACGAAGACCATTTTTCAAAAAATATTTCTATCTAGAAAATTTTATCAAAACGTGTTTTCATCTTACACTTTTGGAGATGAAATAGTCAAAAATCATATTACTTATATTTGAAACTCCTAATTTAAGTATTTTGCGAGATAAATAAGGTTCAGAACGACCTTTTTTACAGTGGTATCGCCTTAAGACTTTAAAAGGTAAACTTAAGTACCTATTAGCAGTTTGTAAGTTTAAGTGATACCTAATAAAATTGTTCACTATGAAATAATAAAATGCTAATTACACAACTTTTTGTTTTAATGACATTTCTTGTTTTGCCCCTGTACCCTTTTGGGTCACACGGACAAGGGCGTCCCTTTTCCCACATACAATTCAGGCAAATTTCGCCTATATACAGCGTGTAACTTAACTAACGACGTCCACGTGAAGGAGTGACTCAAGCCGTCAAAATGAACAACACAATACAAATATTCTTTATTGCACCAAAAAAAAACCGGCCAAGTGCGAGTCGGACTCGCGCACGAAGGGTTCCGTACCGTTATCAATAAAAACGGCAAAAAAATCATGTTTGTTGTATGGGAGCACCCTTTAATATTAATTTTATTTTTATTTAATTACTTATTTTTAAAGTAAATATTTAACGAAATATTCTGGGAATATTTCAAGCATCTACCTGTTGCCGTTATCAATATCAAGCAAAAACAAGCCAAAAAATCACGTTTGTTGTATGGGAGATGGGAGCCCCGTTAAATATTTATTTTATTCATTTTTTTTTAGTATTTGTTGTTATAGCGGCAACAGAAATACATCATCTGTGAAAATTTCAACTGTATTAATATCACGGTTGATGAATTTAATAAAATAAGCAAGATGAAAATATCGTGTTTTATTTGAGAGAGATACCACCACAGACAATATAGAACCTCTACAATACCAGTGATGTTCCTAAGTACCTATAAGTGTTGTGCCAATCGACAAAGAACGGGCTAAAATTTATAATTACAACACTCTTACCAAATTGCAGCCCTTCTTATACAATAAGAAATAATTGAGATCAATATTAGGCACAACATGTTATCTCGCATAGCATGCAAATATCAAAAATAAGTACCTACTCTTACCTAACAGTAGCTCTACCAACAGAAATTCTATAAGTGTAAACAAAGTCAAAATAATTAATTTAGTTTCAGTACACCTATCTTCCTTCTTAGATACTGAAATCTATCTCTAGGTAAAGCTTTGGTAAATAAATCAGCATATTGCTCTTTTGTACAAACATACTCTAAATCTATATGACTATCTGCATATTTCTCTTTTATAAAGTTATATTTCACATCTATATGTTTGCACCGTTTGTGATAGTCTACATTTTTAATCAAACATATTGCACTTTGATTGTCTATGTGCAAAGTCACCGAGTCTTGATGAAACGCACTTATGTCCATCAATAATTGTTTCAACCACATAGCCTCTTTTGTGGTAGCGCAGGCCGCCATAAACTCGGCCTCCGTAGTGGATAAAGCAACACTTTGCTGATGTTGTGTTGCCCAAGTTATAGCACCACTATTTTTTACAAAGACATATCCGGTTAACGAACGCCGGGTGCATATATCTTTAGCATAATCTGCATCACTATATGCTTGAACTATATTGTTATCCGACGATGTATAACATATACCATAATATTTTGTTTCTTTTAGGTATTTCATAATTTTCTTGACAACGCTCCAGTGGGTATGATCATAACTATTAAGATATCTACTCACCAGGCTGACGCCATACATAATGTCAGGTCTGCTTACAATAGCCAGATGCATCAAAGAACCAACAGCTTCTCTGTACTGAATATTCTTATCTGGCGCAGCTGGGCTCTTCTCCAAAGTAGTATGAGGGTCAACTGGAATGACGTTAGAATTAGCATTCTGCATATTAAACTTACATAAAAGTTTCTCAATATAGTTCGCTTGATGAATAAAAATACACCCTTTGGACTTCTCAATCTGTAGTCCAACAAAATTCTTTGGTTCACATTGTTTTATTTCAAAATTCCGTCTCAATTCACACATGACAATATCTAAAGACTCTCTTGAGCTTGACAGTAGAAGCCCATCATCAACATATAACAGCAGATATACTATGTTATTGTTCACAGTACTAAAATAAACACATTTATCGGCATGACTATTTTTGAAACCAAATTTCTTGAGCAAGCTGTCAAATTTGTGATTCCAACACCGAGGTGCTTGCTTAAGACCATAGAGTGAACGATTGAGTTTACATACCAGATTTGACGTCGCTTCCAAACCTTCCGGTGGTACCATGTAGATGTCCTCTTTTATGTCTCCATATAAGAAAGCTGTTTTCACGTCGAACTGGACCATCTCTAGGTTATGTTGAGCAACTTCTGAAAGTAAAACTCTAACAGAATCGTATCTCACTGTTGGCGAAAATGTTTCAGTATAGTCTACTCCTTGTTTCTGTGAGCAGCCTTTAGCACACAATCTTGACTTAAATAGCGGGCCAGATGGCAAGTCTTTTATTCTGAAGACCCATTTACAGCCAATTATCCGCACTCCTGGTGGTTTCTCCACTAGTTCCCAAGTCTTGTTTTGCTCATGTGACAACAACTCATCCTTGATCGATAGCTTCCATTTTTCTGAATACACATTGTCTGTAGATACTGCTTCACTATATGTCTGAGGAACGTCCTGTTGATCTGAAATATCATCTGTGCATATGTAACTATTACCTTCTTTGTTCTTTTTACTTTGTGATCTTGTTGTTACACTTGACTTACATTCTTTCAAATCTATTTCCTTCTCTGGCTCATATAAAGATCCCTCATCAGAATGAAATGACTCATCACTAGTTTCATTCTGTTCAGATGATTCTAAAGTAGATTCGTTTGACATAGATTCATTTTGTTGTGTCACAGCTTCTTCTTCTGTCTCTGACAGTGGTAACTTAGCATAATTTCTTGTAACAGATGTTTCTAAGAAAACCACATCTCTGCTAATTAACACCTTCTTTGTTTTTGGATCAAAAAGCCTGTAACCCTTGGTCTGTTCACTATAACCCACAAATATCATTTTGATTGCCTTTGAATCCCATTTCTTGGCTTTTTCTTTCGGTACGTGAACCATTGCTTCACAACCAAAGATTCTTAAATGATTTATTTTTGGCTTTTTACCTGTCCAAATCTCCTCTGGTGTACAAAATGCCAGCACTCTAGTTGGGCAGCGGTTGGTGATGTAAGCTGCTGTTGAAACTGCTTCCGCCCAATACTGCTTCTGTAATTTTGCATTTATTAGCATACAACGAGCTCTTTCTAGCAACGTACGGTTCATGCGTTCCGACAATCCGTTTTGCTGCGGTGTGTAGCATGCACTAGTTTGATGCCTTATGCCACATTTAGTTAAGAAAGCTTTGAACTCGTTACTAAGATACTCTGTACCATTATCTGTCCGAAGAATCTTTATTGACAAATTAAGTTGATTTTCTACCATGGCCTTGAACTCTTTGAACTTGTCAAAAACATCTGACTTGTTTTTAATCAAATAAACAAATACCTTTCTGGAGAAGTCATCGATGAATGTGACAAAATAATGCGCACCTCCCAATGACGGAACTTCCATGGGGCCGCAGACATCGGAGTGTATGAGTTCTAGCAGTGCTTCTGCTCTGGAACCTTCTGAGGGAAATGGGTTTCTTGACTGCTTTCCCTCCAGACACGATATGCATACAACTTTGTCTTTCTTTTCTATTTTCACCCCTGTACTCTCAGATAGTTTCTCCAAGTCTTCAAAGTTTAAATGTGCCATTCGTTGATGCCATAGGTAAGAATCATTTTCATTAATTGTAGATATGTATGCTGGAAAACTCTGTGTATTAAGCCGGTACATATTATTTATCAATTTCGCTTCTGCCACTAGTTGATTATTTTTATTGAAAATTCGGCAACCTTCTTTGTCAAATTGTACTTGACAGCCATTATTTATAATTTGACTTACAGAAAGAAGATTTGTGGCTAACTCAGGAACATAGAGCACATTCTGTACTACAACCTTTTCAGATTTCCCATTTTTATTCATGATATTTAAATCTACTTTTCCACATGCTGTCACTGTCAGTTTCTTGTCGTCAGCTACTTTGATAGTATTAACCGGAGGTGGTATTTCGTCATAGAGCCAGCCACGGTGCATTGTTAGATGCATTGATGCCCCCGAATCCACATACCATCCATTGTCATTACTAAATGATGCAGAAAATACAGCTACGTATCCAGAATCCTCATTTGACTTCTGCTCTTTCTTCTTGTTTCTACAGACTTTGCTAATATGGCCATATTTATTGCAAACATAACACCTCGGACCTTTGTTAGGTTTGTTTGCTTTTTCTGAAGCTTGTTTGGCAATCTGCGTATTACTTCTACTTTTGTAGACGTACAGCGCAACATTATCTGATTTTCTAACATCTTGCAAGAGCTTAGTTTTGACTGAATCAGCTGTTATTGGCAAACCTGAGCTTTCTAGAGCCATAATCATTGGTTGATACATATCTGGTAATCCGGCCAGCAGCAGGGTTCCCAACCATTCGTCGTTTACATTGAAACCAATGTTTCTTAGTTTATGAGCAGTAGTCATGATTTTATTGACATAATCCTCAATATTTTGGCAGCCATCCAGGGTTGTGGTGATCAGTTCCCTCAACAGTCCGACTCGACGGGTCAGTCCTTTGTCATCGAAAGCTTTGGCTAGATTATCCCAGACCTCTTTTGCCGATTTAGCTTCCTGAATGTGGACGTAGTTGATGGGATCGACTAGTAAAATTATTTTTGACTTAGCTTTAGCATCCTTTTTCTTGTCAACTACTTCATCTGTCGTCGGCTCAACGCAGTCCCACAGTTCTTCATGCTCGAGGTAAGTTTGCACGGCAAATTTCCAGGTTGGATAATTACTTCTTCCGGTCAGCTTTTCTATTATCGCCAATGTATTATTTGAAGACATATTTGCTGATGAAGATGCTTTCTGGACACGACACGCACGGATTTTCACTTTTGTTTTTTTATCAAATTTTAGTGAAATTATTTTATTTTTAGTTATTTCGACTCCCAACTAGTTAGAGTTGAAAAACCAGGCGCAACTGGGCTGCATAACCTGATGAATTTAATAAAATAAGCAAGATGAAAATATCGTGTTTTATTTGAGAGAGATACCACCACAGACAATATAGAACCTCTACAATACCAGTGATGTTCCTAAGTACCTATAAGTGTTGTGCCAATCGACAAAGAACGGGCTAAAATTTATAATTACAACAACGGTTCATGAGATACAGCCTGGTGACAGACGGACAGACAGACAGACGGACAGCGGAGCCAAATTAATAGGGTCCCGTTTTTACCCTTTGGGTACGGAACACTAAAAAGAAATAAATGAAAACCAAAATTAGTTAAAACAATTCATGATACAAAGGCGGATTTATTGCAAACAATCTTCCAGCCAACCTTTCAGTAGAAAGAGGTGTAAGCTTAGAATGTGTGCGGCGCAGTAAATCATTATTTGCTTGTAGATATATACGTAAATACATACAATATGCTTACACACATTATTATACATACAGTTTATGATAGAACAAACACACAATGAGCAGCTAATTCTATTTTAGTTGCAAATAGAGATAATGAGCTTTTACGCGGTTCTAAAAGCTGGACAGGGATTGGGCAGTTTGAATTTCATAGTCGAACAGCTTGTGCAGAGAAGGATTTTGAATAGTATTACAGTAGTACAATATTACTTACTTATATATTTATATATTCTAATTTTAATATACTTGCTTCTCATCTTTCTTTCATTCATCATACTGGCCGTAAGAAGGCCACTGTTTGACAAAGGCCTCTTCGTTCCATGGGAGAATATTGCCATACTCACCACGCTTGGCAGGTGGGTTGGCGAGCGCAGTTTATTTTGATTCTTGTGCTCTCGACATTGCGATCCATCGGAAGCATTTTGAAGCTGGGGAAAGATAGGATTTTTGGATTTGAGAACTGAATGATGATAATGGGATACTTGGATGAGTAGGGGAAAAGCAAGTAGCAGCTAGGAAGCAACCTACCCAACCAACCTGCAACCAACAGACAGGCAATTGAGGATTGCAGCCGTGACCTTTTGTATTCATATCAAAACTTTACACAATACGCCCCACGTTGGGCGCCAATGTGAGGGCTCGACTCTCGACTATCCTGGCGCTCTAGCCGAGTTCTCACATAAATAGGAAGGGAGAACACAAGACTCGACACACAGAACACAGAGAATAACTTTATTGTTACAACTTCACTTTACAACTTTAATAAATTAATAACAGAGACTGTTATGCTCCAAGAGATGATAGTAGACTCAAAGATGTTAGTAGACTGAAAGATGGTGGCGGACTAAAAGATCGTAGCAGACTGAAAAATGGTAGCGGACTTAAGAATGAGTGATGAGAGAGAGAGAAAGTAATCTAAAAATGGAATGGAATGGAATGAAATTTGAATTAAAATAAGGAATGAAAAATGGACAGGATGAGAGAAATGAGGTTGGATGAGATGCAGCATGCAGGTGGCATGCTGCAACGTTATATGGTGGACACTCTTCTAAAGAAAAACATTGTTAAGCGGGTGCCGCGCGAACGTAAAACGTCACTGCGCAAGCCATTATGCTGCGCAAAACCATTAGGCGATTATGTAAAAAGATGAAAAATCTTAATATGTTCATATTTATATATTTTTTTAAATTAGAATGGGGGCGACTTCCTGGATGTAAATATAAATATTGTCATGTGAGAATTATTGTTTGAGGCGTAAAAAATTACAAACTCTTCGAAGAAAAATGGTTTTAGATATCATATCATAACATATCGTTTTAAGTTTTATATATATCTGTTTCAAATTTCAACAAGGGGGCAATCTTATGCAAGGATCGACCTAAATCACTATTGATACATTTAATTAATTCAGCGCATATTATGAAAATACGTTAGTTTCCACAATTTCGTGCAGAACCGTCTTAAGAGGCCCGTAAAGTATGCTAAGTTAAAACATATTTCATAGCGCTACAAAACTCTAGTGTTCAAAGTTTGCTGCAACATTTTACAAAGAGTGTGTAGTTAAATTGTTGCTTTTACTGCTAAGAGTATAAAAAAGACTCGCCAAGTTTAACAAGTTGTTTTGCAAAAATTACATTTTTGTGACATGCAATTACATTTTATTATAAACGAATCCACACTGTTAAGTGCTTTTAAAGACAAATCAAATGAGCCCAAACACGATTGGTGTACCTTATTTAGTTTAATAGTTCCAATGAACCTTCCAACTCCATCATCAGACTAACGATTCCATAATATTGTATCGTCATCCGAATACACATGCTTGCGAAATTTCAGCTCAATTGTTAACAGGAAAGTGGATCAAATTTAACTTGCAAGATTTGATTACAGACAAACATCGGGATCATCATCATCAGGTCTTTTTAGTCTCCACTACAGGAGCATGACCCTCTCTGTACTACCAGAGCCATACTTGGCCAGGGCAGACAGAGGATTTGGCCCACACTCTCCTCGCTGGCCTGACGGGTTGAAGAGGTCTCATTGATGTTTATGAGCTTTGTTTAGCTTGTTTTTCCTAAGTCGCCTCTTACGTCATCCATGGGAAGACTAGGACTGGTCCTATTCTACTCTGCCGGAAACCACACGGCTATCAAACAACATATAACAGTGGGATAGGTAAAACTAAATAAAAGCTTGTAATAAAAAAGATTATTCAACAATGTCATATATGCGACAGACGCGAATCCATGTCACAAAGAGGTTGTGGGTACGGTGTCCCTAAGACTAATTTGCTTGGCATCCATCGATGCAACATAATTTGAATGTGCAAATTTTGGTCAAAGTGAATTTCTTTATTAAATTATGTATTAGATAGATAGGTATTGTCAAATGAAAATAAAAAAAGCAAAAACGCGAGATTATTAATTAATTATCTTATTCGTTTTTTTAGAGCGGTCAAAAAACGCTTGACCAGTTGACAAAATTTTCTTGCTTGACCAATTATACTCTACATCATTAGTTTCCAGTATTACGTCTTTCATTATTTCCTCACATTTATTTTATTGAGAAAAGCACTATACATGCCTCGGCGGCATCGGTTTGCCGGACTCGTAGTTATTTTCTCGTAACTTCCCAGCCTTTGCAGTAATGTACTATATCCATCAGAAAATTGTAGTCGTCGATCTTTTGTTGTCAAGATGGCCGTCAGATGTCACTTTATTTACGCACGCCTGTCATTAACTAATGGAAATTGATACTAAAGTAAAAGATAGTATTTCTTTGCTCCCTACTCCCTGCGTGCGTGGGTTCGGCCTAGAAAACATTATATTTCTTACTTTAAGTGACGTAAAATGTGACTAAGTGAGAAAAGCACCAAAGTATACAAAGGATGATTGATTGATTCCATAGTAAACACGTAGAGTTTGTTTCCGCCATAAGTACTTCCAAGTAAGGTTGGTTTTGGTGTACGAGTTAACATACATACATATTATCACGTTTTTATCCCTAATGGGGTAGACAGGACCTAGGGCCACATTTAGCGTACCTATTAGTGGGCGTATAAGTAAAAGACAAAATCTAAATAGTAATACAAATAGGGTTGCTAGCCGCATCGCCTTTTAACATGATTATTTATCCTCGCCCATTCCCTTAGCCGGCTTTTACGGCTTACGTCGGTAGAGGAGTATAATGTACTATATAATTTTATATTATAATTTTTAGGGTCCGTACCTCAAAAGGAACTTTTATAGGATCACTTTGTACAATTCGTATGTCTGTCGTATCGTCGGTATAAAGCTAAAATACATATCAAATACTCAGGTCTACTGTCCCTTGAAGCTGTGAAAAAAACAAACTTCTAAGCAAACGCATTCAAAAGATACAGCTGTTTATACCGCAAATTTTTTACATTCGCAAGGGAGTCAAAACTTAAAGAAAAATTGCAAACAGCATAAATTTTTGGTTACATCATAAAATAAAAATATTTTTAATAATTTCTAACTCACTATAGAAAATGGTACGGAACCCTTCGTGCGTGAGTCCGACTCGCACTTGGCCGATATTTTTCTTATTTCCCAGCTTGGGAGATCGAGATAAACAGAAGAAATATTAAATATCCGTCGTATAATCGTGTCTGTCGCCTTTGTAGTTAGCGATAATATCCAGCGCCAGCCTTCAGATTATCAGCAGTAAATTTATTTGCGGACGTCTGTCATTGGATTTCCTTGACACAAAGTAATTAAGTACTTAATGGAAATCGATACTACGGTTGAAGATGGTATTAATGTCCGAGCCACGCGGTTTTTAGCTTAGAATACAGTCGGTTTCGTGCTGTAAAAAATATAGAAGGTGATTTATGGACAAGATACTAATATATCGGTATAAAAAGCATACAATGTACGATAGTAAAATTATTTTTAAAAAACCGACTTCAACCTTGTATATAAGTGTACAAACTGAAACTAACTTAAAAGTACTTTCTCGTCGTGGTAGAACCACGCTATAGGCAAAATGAATTGCTAGTAGCATTAATGGGCCGGCTCGTCCGGGGAAGTACCACACTCTTACAGAAAATCGACGTCTGAGTAGAAGCTTTACCGCTTTTAAGCTTCGTTCGGTGAGGCACTACCTTCTCTCTCCCCTTCCCGTTTCCTTCCCCCAACTCCTTGATTGTGCGACAACGCACCTCTCACACCCTGGTGTTGCAGTTGTCCATGGGCAGCGGTGATTACTTACCATCAGGTGATCCGCTTGCTCGCGAGAAAAGAAAAATGTACCAGCTGCTTCTCTTCCCGCGCAGACCGTAAAAGCCGATCGAGGGAATGGGTTAAATCTGTGGAATCGTGTTAATAGGCGATGCGGCTAGCAACGCATTACTATTGTGATTCCGTTTTACACCTAATGCCCAGCAACATGCTAAACGTGGCCTTCAGGTCTTAAAGACCTAGGCTCTGTCGACCTCGCAAGGAAAAAATGAAAAAGTGTATGTATGTATACTACACGTATTATTTGGGGAAAAGAAAACTGGGCACACATTAACCAAACCGCTCGTTTATGCGTTATTCCATCATCTTATTAATAATAAATTATTTAATATTAAAATGGACGATTTAGGTGGAATTGTACCGTTCCATTATTGTATTAAATATTCATTGTCCGTAATTGAGACCAATGGCCGCATTATATTTATTGTGCTACCCTCAATGACATCAAATTTCTCTCTCTCTCTCTATTTTTCAGTGTTTATATTCCGTGCTTCGGAAGGCACGTTAAGCCGGTGGTCCCGGCTGCCATCTGGTAGTCGTTAAAGGAACCACGTCAGAGGCCGAGAGACGGTTCCAAAGAACTCTGACACCAGGGTGTGCATGGTCGATTGACCGTGACACCTACTCGAAATGATGTGTTAATATTTTGCATTCACGATGCTATTTTGATAAACTTTTATTAAATTAGGAAATAAAATATTATGAAAAAATTTTAAACGGGCGGGATTTGAACTAGCGACTTTAAGTTTATGTACGACTTACGCTCTTCCAACTCGAAAAAGCGCAGCGTCGAATACCCGACCAAATGGTCAGATCATCTGACCAAGGTAGCAGGGAAACGCTCTGGATGCAGGCTGCTTCCAAATGGTAATTTTGTTTTTTTTTTTATGAATTATTGAAGTAGGCATTTGTCTCCCATCTCACCTGATGGTAAGTGACGATGAAGACGAGGATGTTACATGCCTATTCAAGAGATACCCATTTATGATATTTTTGAATGTCCCGGGATTGTACTTGGATAACCTAGGTTGGCTACGTCCTAGTTCACTTCTTACGACTGATGATGATGGTAAAAGAACAGAGCCAAGCCAACAAAAGCTAACAAACATGAAATTTGCTTTTTCTGTTCATTATTGTGTTTTTTGAAGTGAAACCACGCACAATTTTTGAGATGGGTAAAAAATGATAAACTCGCGTTACGACACGTGACCTGATCGAATGTTCGTAAGACGGACACGTGACCTGAGACCGCCGGCGCGGCGTAGGAGAGGAAGTAATTTCCGACTCTATTTCTACCGCGCGGAGTTTTCACTTCTGCCGGGGCACTCCTGGAGGGTAAACCGTTGTATTTTTTTTTTAATAAGTTCACCTTACTCGCACAAAATTAAGCTTGAAATAATCAAGAATACACACAGTCCTTCATCAACATATGTAATCGAAAAAGATGGCGCGTGTTTGAGTTGTATTAAGACAACGAGGCCAGACATATTGACGCAAACATTTTATTTGTATTAAATTTTCCGTATTCCCGGGCCGGTCGTTACTTTTGGTAAATTAGAAAGAGGCAATATGCGTGCTATTAATTTTATGATAACAGACCAGTATCATATTTTATTTTGTTTTATTAGTTGTGTAGTATCCGTCAGAGTAGAATTGGACCACTCCTAGTCTTACCATGGAGGTAGTAAGAGGCGATTTAGGAAATACAAGCTAAACAAAGCTTATAACATCAATGAGACCTCTTCAACCCGTCTGGCCAGTGTGGAAAGTGTAGGACAAATCCTCTGTCTGCTCTGGCCAAGTATGGCTCCGGTAGTACAGAGAGCGTCATGCTCCTGCAGGGGAGACTGAAAGGACCGAATGATGATGATCATATTTTAACCGACTTCAAAAAAAAGGAGGAGGTTATCAATTCGGTTGAATATTTTTTTTAATCCTTCAAGCCAGGAAACGGAGACACAATGGAGTTTTAATTGTTATTTTGCCCCGTGGGACAAGATCGGACTTGAGCTTAGAACTCCGTCGTTTGTGATCCGATTTTGAAAATTCTTTTTTATTTGAAAGGTTTTTTAAGTTGGTCCCATTTAAATTTTATCACAATCGGTTCAGTATTTTGATTGAATTCGTTTTTTCATATGAAAGATTATCATTTTGTTTTCCTAGCGGCAGTAGGCATTCTGTTAAAATCTACCTATTACCGATCATTACGATTCAATCTACCACGCTAGTCTGGGAGACAAATCCTTACTATCCTTACTAATATTATAAATGCGAAAGTGAGTTTGTTTGTTACACTTTCACGCCGTAACTACTGAACTGATCATCATGAAATTTGCATACAAGTTCTCTGGAGTGCGGAGAAGGACATAGGCTAACTTTTATCCCGGGAAAAAGTACTGTTCCCGAGGGATCGACATTGACGCGGGCGAAAGCTAGTGTACAATATACCATCTGCTTCTAATTTTGCATATAGCATAAAAGCCGATCGAGGAAATGAGTGAAAATCTGACGAATCATATTTATAGGCGGTGCGGCTAGCAACCCATTATTTTTGCATATTACAATTCATAAGGCACAGCTGTGACAGACGAATGGACAGCGAAGGCTTAGTAATATGGACCCCATCGGGGTACGGAACTTCAAGAGATTCTTATTAGTGAATTAGAGGTTCTGTTATTCGAGATCGCATGACTTCGGTGTTAAGTTTTCGTGGCGGCGTGCATTCGTTGTTAGGTAATTCGTATTAGTAAACTTCAGGGACGTGATATTCGGTGTTAGACTTTTCGAAATCTGGTAGCTCACTCAGAAATTGGCAATGGCATCCGTTACAATTTGATAAAAAATAACTACATACAATAAAAGAAAACAGCCGGCGACACGGGGTGGCCGGGTTCAATCCCCGGCCAGGTCATGATGGAAAACGATCTTTTTCAGATTGACCTGGGTCTTGGATGTTTATTTATATAAGTATAAGTATCTATTATAAAATCAAAATATAGTATCGTTGAGTTAGTATCCTACTACACTAGTTCACAACTTAATGTGGAGCTACCTCAATTTGTGTGATATGTCCCTATACAAAAAAAAATCATATACGTGAATTTATTACATTACCTACGTAATGTAATAAGTTCACGGAAACAATGAAAAAGACACACATATATATAAAATGTAGAGCACCCTCATCAACATATTTAATCAAGACAGATGAAGCATGTTTGGATTGTATAAGACAACAAGGCCAGCCGTATTGACGCGGCGCGCGTTTTATTTGTATTAAATTCTCCGCATTCCCATTACGGTCGTTACTTTAACAAATTAGAAATAGGCCTGTTCTGTTATAACAAGTTGGAAAACCACGTCAAGAAAACTATTTTGAATTGAGATTGGCCTGTGTCTTATGAAATGAAATGTAATTTTTTTTTTTAAACTTGGACGTCATATTATTATCCTTACTAATATTATAAATGCGAAAGTGAGTTTGTTTATTTGTTTGTTTGTTACGCTTTCACGCCGTAGTTACTGAACCGATCTTCTTGAAATTTTGCATACAAGTACTCTGGAGTACGGCGAAGAAATAGGCTACCTTTTATCCCGGGAAAAAGTACTATTCCCGAGGAATCGACATTGACGTGGGCGAAGCCGCGGGCGGTAGCTAGTTTTTTAATATTTGCAAAATCGATAAACTATTAGCGTTTCGGAATGACCATTGTTCTCAACAATGGTTATTCCTTGTTAGCTGTCCTGCTCGAGGTTGCTTAACATCATCATCAGATTTTTTAGTCTCCACTGCAGGAGCATGACCCTTTCTGTACTACCGGAGCCATACTTAGCCAGAGCAGACAGAGGATTTGGCCTACACTCTGCGCGCTGGCCAGACGAGTTGTAGAGGTTTTATTGATGTTTATGAGCTTTGTTTAGCTTGTATTCCCTAAGTCGCCTCTTACGACATCCATGGAAGACTTGGAGTGGTCCTATTCTGCTCTGCCGGAAACCACACGGCCCAACATGCGTTGCTTAACATGCGTAATTCTTATACTTACTATCCTTATTCTTACTAATATTATAAATGCGAAAGTGAGTTTGTTTGTTACACTTTCACGCCGTAACTACTGAACTGATCATCATGAAATTTGCATACAAGTTCTCTGGAGTACGGAGAAGGACATAGGCTACCTTTTATCTCGGCAAAAAGTACTATTCCCGAGGGATCGCATTAACATCTTAGACGCCACGCGGGTCACCGGTGACCGGCAAACAATTGAAAAAGTGTTGATTGCGATTTCGGCAGTCAATGTGTTAACGCGGGCTGAACCGCGGGCGAAAGCTAGTCACTAATAATTCTCACCCCTTTGGGCCCTAATGGGATGCACGCTAGCTTTGTAGCTCGTAGTGGTGCTACGTAATTTCATTAATGTTTGTTTGAAACGTGCGTCGTAGGCGTTAAATTCGTAGCACTCGTAGCAATCTTCTTCATCGTAGCCGTGCTACGAGCTCCTAGTTCTGCTACGAAACAGACAGTTAATTTATGTTAATTTCGTTATAGTTTTTGCCCGCGGCTCCATTCACGTGATTACAGATCCCACGAGCACCTTTTCCGGGATAGGTATGTCCTTCCCCGGACCTCAAAATTGATCAAATTGTACCAAATTTCATCTAAATAGGTTCAGTAGTTGAATCGTGAGGAGTTAATAGACAGAGTTACTCCCATATTATATAATACTAGCTTTTGCAGCTCCGCCCGCGTCTATGTCGATGCCTCGGGAACACTACTTTTTCCTGGGATAAATTGTATATCTTTATTCGTACCCCAGATAACGTGTATGCTTTCATGATGGTCTGTTCAGTAGTAAAGGCGTGAAAGCGTAATAAACAAACAAACAAACTCACTTTCGCATTTGTAATATTAGATAGGATTAAATCCCTACTAATATTATTCATGTGGAAGTTACTCTGTCTATTAACACCTCACGATTCAACTGTATGTCTGCTAATCAGATATACACTCGGACAGTTTAATTATTAAATGGCGAGCTGAAAGATCTCGCCACGACTAAGACGAAGGTAAAGGTATACCTATTGTGTACAAATAAACTTTGTCACTCTGTGGTACATTACCTGCCAGGTCTTGATGGAAACTATCTTTTTCAGATTCTCCAGAGTCTTGGATGAATGAATGCATTTCTTTCAATCATTCATTTATTTCTTTCATTCATTCATTGATCATCAGATGTTTATCGATAAAAGATATATTGTAAAATATAATCTTCCGGGCTGGTCTAGGAGAAAAGAAAAAACGTAGAATGTACCAGCTGATTCTCTTTCCGCGTAGATCTCAAACATCTATCGAGGGGATGGGTAAAAATCTGAGGAATCATGTTCAGGCGATGCAGCTAGCAACCCATCTATTTTTTGTTTCCGTTTTCCACCTACACGCCCTCCAACATGCTAAACGTGGCTAATAGGTCTCATAGACCTAGGATCTGTCTACCTCGTAAAGGAAAAAGACGTGATACTATGTATGTATACAAAATAATGTATCGTTGAGTTGGGGTCCCACGTCATAAGTTCACAATTTACTGTGAGGATCAATCTGTGTTATTTGTCCCTAGGTATAAATTTATCATTTTTTTAAATTTAATTCGCGGCAAACAAGCAGAAGAGCCCCCTGATGGAAAGTGGTCACCATCGCCCATTACATAATATTATTGGCGAGCTCCATGGCGCAGTGGTCAACACGCCAGCATGCGATACGAGGGTGCCCGGTTTCTATACCCGGTCAGGTCATGATGAAACCGATCCTTTTCAGATTGACCTGGGTCTTGGATGTTTATTTATTTAGGTATCTAATAAAAAATTTAGTTAGTATCCTACGACACAGGTTCACAACTTATTTACTGTGGGGCTAGCTCAATTTGTGTGATATGTCTTTATACAGGGTAAGTGGTATCTAACGCATAACCTCCTAAAGGTGACTTAGGTACATCAAGATTAACTACGTTTGTTCTATGACTTTTTGTAATTCGACGTTTGATTTTTTCATACAAAAATTAAGTAAATAAAACGCAAATTTGCAATTCTACCCATCCTAACTCTATGGCAATCAGCGCTACGAGGTAATAATAGTAGGTACCTACGCTCACACGTGGCATGCGGACGGCGGGCGCGGTGGCTGATGGCTGTACGCATACCTAGAGCTACAGTAGAATTAAACATAGACTTAAAGTTTGATAGAAATCCACATAAAAGCTTATGTATGTAAAATCTTACTATGTTTTGACTAGCTCCGTGGCGCAGCGGTCAACACGCCAGCCTGCGACACGGAGTGACCGGGTTCGATCCCCGGCCAGGTCAAGATGGAAAATGATCTTTTTCAGATTGGCCTGGGTCTTGGATGTGTATCTATATATGTATTTGTTATAAAATATAGTATCGTTGAGTTAGTATCCCATAACACAAGTCTCGAACTTACTTTGGGGCTAGCTCAATCTGTGTGATTTGTCCGTATATATTTATATTTAAATTTATATATGTATTGCGTTTAGGTAAAAGTCATAGAACAAACATTGTTAGTCATGATGTTCCTAAGTCGTCTTTAGCAGGTTTTGCTTTAGTTAACTATAACCATGTATATTTATTTGTTTATTTTATTTATTACCATATTTCGCCCGCGGCTCCACCCGCGTCAATGTCGATCCCTCGGGAATAGTACTTTTTCCCGGGATAAAAGTAGCCTATGTCCTGCTCCGTACTCCAGAGAACTTGTATGCAAAATTTCATGATAATCGGTCCAGTACTTAAGGCATGAAAGCGTAACAAACAAACTCACTTACGCATTTATAATATTAGTAAGAATTCGAACACGGACCTCAAAAGCTAACGACATTCGTGCAACAAGGTAGTAAAAACCATACAATCTCCCAAGATTTAAATAACAAAACATAGTCCTCCATTCTAAAGAGGCACAAAAGGGAAGTAGCATCTGCGTCACACGTGTGCACTCGAAATATTCAAAACTCCTTTGTAAACTTCCGGCATAGAAGTATGAAGTCGCAATTTTTTTTTAAACCTATGACTTCCGGCATTTGTGTTGTGAGCAAATGGTTGTGTAATATGAACGGACTCTTTCTAGAATCTAGAATGTTATAAGTAAAACTTTTGTAAGTGCTTTTGCTAATGAACTTGCTGTTGAATGTGACTTTGTCCGCGTGCATTTCGATTGGATAACGCAGTTTATTAGCCGTGTTGTTTCCGGCAGAGTAGAATAGGACTCCTAGTATTCCCATGGAGGTCGTAAGAGGCGACTTAGGAAATACAAGCTAAGTAAAGCTCATAAACTTAATGAGAACTCTCCGACCCGTCTGGCCAGCGAGTAGAGTGTAGGCCAAATCCTCTGTCTGCTCTGGCGAAGTATGGTGTACCCGGTAGTACAAAGCGGGTGATGCTAATGCAGTGGAGACTAAAAAAACCTGATGGTGATGATGATGATGATTATTATTATTAGATAAATAATGCCGTATCACGTAACACATATAAAACAGATAAAAAATAAAGTCATCAAAAATACAGAGTAAATAAACAATCCTTATCCTTACTAATATTATGAATGCGAAAGTGAGTTTGTTTGTTTGTTTGTTACGCTTTCACGTCGTACCTACTAAACCGATTATCATGAAATTTTGCATACAAGTTCTCTGGAGTATGAAGAAGGACATAGGCTACCTTTTATCCCGGGAAAAAGTACTATTTCCGAGGGATCGACATTGACGCGGGCGGAGCCGCGGGCGAAAGCTAGTTCATAATAATTGTATACGCATGCTTCAGCTCAGTGATTATATTGCTTTTATAGCAACACACTGATAATTTAATCACTTTATCCTGACTGTAACTAGTTTAGTTTCGCTCGCGTCAACGTCGTTCCCTCGGGAACAGTACTTTTTCCGGATTGAAAGGTACCTTATGTTCTTCTTCGTACTCCAGAGAACTTGTATGCAAAATTTCATGATAATCGGTCCAGTACTTAAGGCATGAAAGCGTAACAAACAAACTCACTTACGCATTTATAATATTAGTAAGAATTCGAACACGGACCTCAAAAGCTAACGACATTCGTGCAACAAGGTAGTAAAAACCATACAATCTCCCAAGATTTAAATAACAAAACATAGTCCTCCATTCTAAAGAGGCACAAAAGGGAAGTAGCATCTGCGTCACACGTGTGCACTCGAAATATTCAAAACTCCTTTGTAAACTTCCGGCATAGAAGTATGAAGTCGCAATTTTTTTTTAAACCTATGACTTCCGGCATTTGTGTTGTGAGCAAATGGTTGTGTAATATGAACGGACTCTTTCTAGAATCTAGAATGTTATAAGTAAAACTTTTGTAAGTGCTTTTGCTAATGAACTTGCTGTTGAATGTGACTTTGTCCGCGTGCATTTCGATTGGATAACGCAGTTTATTAGCCGTGTTGTTTCCGGCAGAGTAGAATAGGACTCCTAGTATTCCCATGGAGGTCGTAAGAGGCGACTTAGGAAATACAAGCTAAGTAAAGCTCATAAACTTAATGAGAACTCTCCGACCCGTCTGGCCAGCGAGTAGAGTGTAGGCCAAATCCTCTGTCTGCTCTGGCGAAGTATGGTGTACCCGGTAGTACAAAACGGGTGATGCTAATACAGTGGAGACTAAAAAAACCTGATGGTGATGATGATGATGATTATTATTATTAGGTAAATAATGCCGTATCACGTAACACATATAAAACATATAAAAAATAATGTCATCAAAAATACAGAGTAAATAAACAATCCTTATCCTTACTAATATTATGAATGCGAATGTGAGTTTGTTTGTTTGTTTGTTACGCTTTCACGTCGTAACTACTAAACCGATTATCATGAAATTTTGCATACAAGTTCTCTGGAGTATGAAGAAGGACATAGGCTACCTTTTATCCCGGGAAAAAGTACTATTTCCGAGGGATCGACATTGACGCGGGTGGAGCCGCGGGCGAAAGCTAGTTCATAATAATTGTATACGCATGCTTCAGCTCAGTGATTATATTGCTTTTATAGCAACACACTGATAATTTAATCACTTTATCCTGACTGTAACTAGTTTAGTTTCGCTCGCGTCAACGTCGTTCCCTCGGGAACAGTACTTTTTCCGGGTTGAAAGGTACCTTATGTTCTTCTTCGTACTCCAGAGAACTTGTATGAAAAATTTAATGATTGTCGGTTTAGTAGTTACGGGGTAAAAGCGTACCAAACAAACAAACTCACTATGGCATTTGTAATACTTGTATGGATTCTGCAAAAGGAGTTTATTTATTTGCTTGTCTAATACGATTTCATGCCTTAACCACTGAACCGATCATGATGAAATTTTGCATATGCGTTTTCTGAAATACGGAGACATACCTAGACTACCTTTCGTTCCGGAAAGGTACCGTTTCTGCTAGAGCGACATGGACGCGAGCGGAGATGCGGGCGAAACTAGTAGGCGACATCAGGAAACATATAAATATCAAGCAAAAGAAAAAGCAGTTTCCATCCTAATGGTTGGGAGAGAGAGAGTAAAACCATAACCAAAACCATTCAGTATTAGAAGAGATAATAAAGAACATCTTCCATGCTGATCTGGGAGAAAAGAAACAACGTAGAATGTACCAGCTGCTTTTCTTCCCGCGCTTATCGTAAAAGCCGGTCGTGAGAATCGACGAAAACCTGAAGAATCATATTAGTAGGCGATGCTGCTAGCTACCCATTACTACTTTGATTCCGTTTCCTCAAAATATTTCCGCCCTATGCTTGTTTGGACAAGGATTTAAAATAGGCACACACAAATAAGCCGGAAATGTGTCATGCCGTAAAACGATTCTGTCGGTAGCACAAAAGGCGATGAATAACATCCAAACACGTGTGCCATTGTATATTACGGCGCACACATATTGATACAACTTTAAGAGCTTTGAGCTGCCAAACAAGTTATTATTCTTTTATTATTAAGTTAGAAGAATGCTTGGAGCCGAGACCTCGTATGAGATGCATGACACCTAACGGCTTTTAATTTAATCTTATTTTATTTTGTTCATTTTTGTTATTGCTATTTTGTATAATAATATGAAATCAACTCTCAATAGTAAAACTCCGCTTTGGAAGCGGCATTAAACTTAGCCATAAGTAAATTACTGACGTCAACAATTCTCAGTTGAAAATATATGACAATTAATAAGTGTCCAAATGACCTATATTTAATAAACGTTTTTGAATTTTTTTCGTGTACGCCAGAAAAATGTTACGCTGTAACGACTCTGCTAGCAGCTCAAAGGACGATGATAATTTCCAAATACGTGTTCCTTTGTCAATTACCGTGCGCTCACATTCATGCAATGTACCTGTTTGAACAAAGTTAAATGGTTTAAGCTTGACAAACAGGTCGATAGAATAGCAGGTATTATACATGACAGCTCGAACAAAAGCGTGTTTTATGTTCGATATTGATGGCTGTATATTGAACCCACTTGGTTCCATTCTGATCTGGGAGGAAAGGAAAATATAGGATGTACCAGCTGCTTCTCTTCCCGCGCATATTGAGGGAATGGGCAAAACAACCAAAGGAATCATGTTAGAAGGCTAGCACCCCATCACTATTTTGATTCCATTTTCCACCTTTACGCCCATCAAAATGCTTAACGTGGCTTTTAGATCTTATAGACCGATGCTCTGTCTACCCTGCAAGAGGAAAAGACGTGATTATGTATGTTAACTTCCATTATCTCACTGGATATTTCAACTGGCGCAGGTATAGGGATCCGTTCCGAACTCAAAAAAAAATCGACATTCCCATACACACTGGCCGGGCGGCAGAAGCCTTTTGTATGGAAATGCCGACTTTTTTTGAGTTTCCAGCATTGGTCCCATAGGAAAAGTTTTTCATATTGATGAGCTGACTCACCCCTTTAAGGGAACGTCGAGGGTACTTACACGCAGTATACTCGTATGTACGTACGTCAATCAATGGATTGTAAATTGTAAGCCATTAAACATTCGTATTTTACCACCATTTAATCCAACTTTGAAGGTAAATAAATACCATTTTTCTTCTTCTTCCTTAAGTCGCCAGAAAGTCAGTTCTCTCCATGTCCAGAAAAATAAATACCATTTTGTATATGACATTCAAATCTATTTTACTTACGTACATATTTTGGTTATTCATTATTTTAATAACTAGGACTTTATTGCGCTATATCTAAGTATATAATTTGATGTAGGTACAATTTCCTTATATATATAAAAGATTTAGTAGATAAAACAGTATTTCTTGGGATGACAGTTGACTCGGGACTTCAATGGGGTGCCCATATCACATCCTTAGCGGGTAAACTTAGTTCTGCTGCTTACGCTGTTAGAAGAATAAGACAGTTGACTGACGTTGATACTGCGCGTTTGGTATACTTCAGCTACTTTCATAGTGTCATGTCGTATGGGATATTACTATGGGGTAACGCAGCAGAAGTTAATACCATATTCGTCCTTCAAAAACGCGCTATCAGATCTATATATAAACTAGGTGCTAGAGAATGTCTTAGAGAATTGTTTAAAAATATAAATATTTTGACATTCCCGCGCAATATATATTTGCAAATATTATGTTTGTTCGTAATAATTTTCATCTTTACGCGAAAAATAGTGATATCCAACAGGAATACGAGAAATAAAAATAAATTAGCGACACCAACTTTGCGATTACAGAAAACAATGAATTCATTTTTGGGACTTAGTATACGCTTCTATAATAGAATTCCTGAAGAAATATTGGCTCTGTCATTAGGTAAGTTTAAGACTGCAGTTAAAAATCAATTACTTAAAAATGCCTACTATTGTATTAATGACTATTTAACAGATAAAACTCCATGGAAGTAATACATTTAATAAATTGTTAATCAATATACATCAGTGATTACTTAATGTAAAATAATTCAATTTGTTATAAATATGTGAAAGTGTAGCCCTTCAGGCACGTAGGGACCAATACTGGACTGAGTTTCTTTCGGCGTATTCTTCTCAGCAGTGGTCGTTTTGAAACGCTTATCGATTTTGCAAATATTAAAAATAATATTATGACTTTTTTTGATTAAAACTAACGCGAGATAACAACATCAGTGCGAATCGGGACGACTCCGTGCGCGCGTCTCGGTTCACATTCGCCCTGAGGAAGACCTCCGGATGAGGTTGAAACATGTCGGCCTGTAGCTGATTTCGTACGTGAGTAACCCGTAATTCACATATAAATAATATTATGACGTTCAGAAAGAGATACATGATATCCAAATTGAATAAAAAAAAAATTATATTCCTGATTACCCATCCTCGCAAAGACAATGGGATGGGCCGCTTTGCAAAATTGCTCAAGATAATTTACTTGAGACGTCTGGCAATTCTGTAGAGCGTGCCCGCCTTTTGGCTGTGGCAGAATGGGAGTCCGGACTTTGGTTGCAGGCCCTGCCGTCAGCCAACCGAGGCACACTGCTGCACATTGCGCTTTCCGTCTGGCAACTGCGCTACGACTAGGCGCCACGTGTATAGTCCCTCACCGTCGTCCTTGTGGGGATACCATCGATAGCTTTCGTCACCACGGCTTATCTTGCATTAGGAGTGCCGGCCGTTTGGGGCGGCCTGACGTCACCACTCTCTTGCAACCATTAATATACCGGCCGCGTTAGAACCCACTGGTTTGGTCCGTGATGATGGCAGGAGACCGGATGGAATGACTCTGGTGCCTTGGCAATTGGGGCGGCCTTTGGTATGGGATGCTCATGCGTTGATACCCTAGCGCCGTCTCATCTTTAGGTCCCCAAGTCGAAGGCCGGTACAACAGCAGCCGCAGCGAAAAACCTCAAAAGGCGCAAGTATGTAGGTATCGGAACAGCTACATATTTGAGCCTTTTGGGGTAGAAACAATGGGTCCGTGTAGCTCATAAGCCCATCGTCTCTTTGACTTTCTGTTAAAGAGACTGTCGAGGTATCCCGCGACTAAAAGGCTGGCAATTACCTGGCTCAAAGGATAAGCATTGCCATCCAACGTGGCAATGCTGCCAGCCTTTTGGGCACGTTGCCGCAGAATGACGGTTTGCAGCGACTATACAATTTGTAAATAATTTAATTTTTTAAGTAGTTTTAATTATTATTAGTATAATAAGTTGATTAGTATTATTTTAGTATAATTATATTGTACATACATGAAAATTATAACTAGGTATACAAAGCTTTAAGACTGAATTTAGTAAGTGCTAATATTCTCCAACATTTAATACATAGGTAAAATAAAATAAATAAATATATACGGACAAATCACACAGATTGAGTTAGCCCCAAAGTAAGTTCGAGACTTGTGTTATGGGATACTAACTCAACGATACTATGTTTTATAACAAATACATATATAGATAAACATCCAAAACCCAAGCCAATCTGAAAAAGATCATTTTCCATCTTGACGTGACCGGGGATCGAACCCGGGCACTCTCATGCCGCAGGCTGGCGTGTTGACCGCTGCGCCACGGAGCTAGCCTATATATAGGTACATACATATTATCACGTCTTTATCGGGATAGACAGAGCCTAAAGTCATAAGACCGAAAGGCCACGTTTAGCATGTTGGTGGGCGTAAAGGTGCAAAACGGAATCAAAATAGTGATGGGTTGCTAGCCGAATCACCTATTGTCATGATTCTTTAGATTTTCGCCCATTCCCTTGACCAGATTCTACCATCTGTGCGGGAAGAGAAGCAGCTGGCACATTCTACGTTTTTTTTGTTTTCCCAGACCAACATTTAATACTACAATAATAAACACTAAAAATAATTAAACCTACTTATAAAAATAAATATTTATAAATTATATAGTCCCTGCATACCGTAGACCCGCGGCGACGTGCCCAATAGACTGGCAGCATTGCCCCGTTGGATGGCAATGCTTATCCTCTAATCCAGGTAATTGCTAGCCCTTTGGTCACGGGATACCTCGATCAGTCTCGACAGAAAGTCAAAGATACGATGGGCTGATGGACCCCACGCACCCATGGTTTCTACCCCAAAAGGCTCAAATATGTAGCTATCTCCGATACCTACATACTTGCGCCTTATGAGGCCTTCCGCCGCTGCTGTACCGGCCTTTTAGTAACTTAATTTGATAGTAACCCCAATCTTCTTATTTCATCCCAAGATAATAAAGATGTCTAGCTTTCACAATCTCTGTAAAATAACGTCTACGAAGTCTAAAAGGTTTGCCAATCCCGCCAATTATCTTTAATCTTTTGTAAGAGCTGATCGGAATTGCTCTAGGTGACTTTACCAATGAAAACTCTCTAAATTTTCACTGTTTTACTGAGCCTTGAAGCTATGACTGATATTTTAAAACTTCATCTTATTTTTACGCGACTACCGAAAAAATGAGTGTTGTTTCCATAATTCATGTATATTAAGAGGGTCACTTTATTCGACCATTACTTCTAAATGCTTCTTTTCCCGAACAGGTTTGGACGTGTAAGATATTATTAGGATCCTCGCTTTATCCCCAAGGATTTACAATTTCGTATGTTTTAGACGCTTTTATTTTACTTTGCAAAATCTAGTAATACGGTACAATTTTTTTTACAAGACCGTGCGGAGAGGGAAGAAAAAGCCGGTAAGTGAATTCCGGGCTCCAAAGTATCACACTCTCAGATGAGAGAGTGAGAGAAAACATACTGTATCTTTTAAAGTAGATTATGTATTTCTATTGAGTTTTTATTACATTACATTTAAAATTTGGAACGCGTTGGAACTTAAAAAGTTTAGAATCATGCAGAACTTAGATTTCGAAATTGCAGCTCTTCTGATGCAAAAGCTTACAAAATTTGCAAGCTACTTACGATATAAGTAAAAATAAATGGAGACTTCAGTCTTGAAATTCATCTTGTTGACTAATAGCCTTGGGACTTTGAGACTTGAGATTATGTGTTTCCAGTTATTCTTGAATTATTCTTCCAAGTATAAAGAGCGAACCGCGTACGAGGATACACTGGTGATTTTTTCACGACTTTTTTATCTGCACTTTTGCTACCGTTATGGTGAAATCGTCAGATTATTGCCATACACCATTTTTGGTATGTTTGTAACATAGCCATCTTTCATTAATTAGAGGTGCTCGAGTATATTTCTTTTAAATTTTGAATCCTCTAGCTGCTCATCCCACCGGTGAAATGAAAAATATTGTATACCTTTTTTTCTTTCTACTACCTAGTCTTTAAGATCCAGTGTCCCCACGACGATTACAAATCCCTTTACATCATATTACAAATAAAATAAATAAATTAAAATATTTAAATAATGTCATGTAAAATAATGCCAAGTCGAAACCATATTACTCGCACTGTCAAAAGTTGCTAGATCTCATCTCGAGCCAAGCTTATGTCTCTACACGCCCTAACTCTACAAGGCATAACTTCACAAACTCTACAAATTAGTCAAAATCTTTGGCTTGACCGCTTAGTTACTACAAAAAATATTGCATATGAAGATAAAATATATTAAAGCTACTACTAAAAAACAACTACAGCTTTTAATTCAAACTATAAAGTTTTGTTTCGTAAGAGATCCTAACGACAAACAAACTTACTTAAAGACTTTGATTCCCCCACCGTGTAGCAGCTCTATGTTCTTCGTGTATCATTCCGTAATAAAGTACACGAGCGAGTTTCGTTTTCTACATAATTTTCCGGTCGTGCGCCGTCTGATGCAGTAAATCACAGGAGCTGTTAGGACACAAACTAAAGACAGAATAGATATTTTTAGAATATCTCATACTCATGACTTTATGACGCTGTCATTTTTAGCGTTCCGTACCTCAAAAGGAAAAAATGTAACCCCTATAGGATCACTTTTAACCCTATAGGTTCGTCTATCTGTCTTTCTGTCAAAACCTTTTACTCAGGAACGCGTAGAGGTATCAAACTGAAATTCATATCAAATACTCAGATCTACTATACTACTTGACCGGGTTCGATCCCCGGCCAGGTGAAGATGGAAAATGATCTTTATCAGATTGGCCTGGGTCTTGGATGTGTATCTATATATGTATTTGTTATAAAATATAGAATCGTTGAGTTAGTATCCCATAACACAAGTCTCGAACTTACTTTGGGGCTAGCTCAATCTGTGTGATTTGTCCGTATATATTTATATTTATTTATTATTATATTACTATTTCTTGACGATGTGAAAAAATCAAACTTCTAAGCCAACGCACTCAAAGATACAGCCGTTTCGCCGCAGATTTTCGACATTCGCAAGGGAATCAAAACCTACAGGGTACTGCCCGTGAACTCATAAACTTGAAATTTGTTACGAAGCAACGTCTTATAGCACAGATATTGGAAAAATTTCCTTTTTGGTCCGAGTAGCTAAGGTGTGGAATGAATTGCCTGCGTCCAGACAAGTACAGTCCCGGGGCATTCAAAAGTTGAATAAATGGGCAAATCTCATGTATAGGCATGTAACATCCTCGTCTTCATCGTCACTTACCATCAGGTGAGATGGGAGACAAATGCCTAGTTTAATAATTAGTAAAAAAATAATAATAAGTCTGAATAAAAATTGGTTGTCTGTAAAGTTGGTTTACAGACGATATTTTATATTTTAACGGTGAGAGATAGATGTGTGATAGATACTACCACTGCTACTCCTGCTGCTGCTCCAGAACGTGACATATTTCGTGTATGCAGCCGGTGTTCATAGATTTATAAGACGTTATCACGCAAAAATAAATGATCATGTTTAAAAAAGTGTGTGGTTTCCAGCAAAGTAGAATAGGACCACTCCTAGTCTTTCCGTGGAGGTCGTAAGAGGCGACTTAGGAAATACAAGCTAAACAAAGCTCATTAACATCAATGAGACCTCTCCAACCCGTCTGGCCAGCGTAGGCCTAATCCTCTGTCTGTTCTGGCCAAGTATGGCTCCGGTAGTACAGAGAGGGTAATGCTCCTGCAGTGGAGACTAAAAAGACCTGATGATGATGATAATGAAAAAAGGATGGACTTTGAATCATAAGGTTCTGTCTACCCAGTGAGGTATAAAGAGATGATATATGAAATGACATTTTAAAACCCATCAATTTTTTTTCAGTTTATAGGAAATGAATATTTTTCAGGAATCCTCCAGCAATTTGAGAATTTGCGGTAAAAATTTCGGGAATTTCATATTGCAGTATCGTCACGTATATTCACGCACGTTTTATTTTTGTTTATTATCCCATGCTCTTTTCGTGTACACACGTAATTGTAAATATGTTTTTCGGTAACTTATGAAAAGGGTGCAAACGAATATTTTTAAATCTGGGAAATCATGTTAGTAGGCGATGTGGCTAGCAATTCATCGCTTGTTTGTTTGTTTGTTTGTATATTCTTTATTGTACATAAAATAACATTAAATACCAAAAAAGAACTAAACTTAATAGCTAGACAGAGAATATGCACAATGGCGGACTTATCCCAGTAGGGGATCTCTTCCAGTCAACCAGGTATCTGAAAGGAGAAAATCAGTTATGTGATGTGGGGTACAGGTGAAGGTTTTAAATACAAAAATAAAAATATAATAATGCGGCTGGCATATCATGTTGGCAGGCTAGTTCGGGGAAGTACTAAACTCTCACAGAAAATCCACGTTTGAGCAGAAGCTTTAACGTCCTTTCTATGCTTCGTTTGGCGAGTGAGAGAGCCGTAGGCCCATCCTCCCCCCCCCCCCTGTCCTTCCTCCAACTCCTTGAAAGGCCGGCAACGCACCTGTCACACCCTGGTGTTGCAGTTGTCCACGGGCAGCGGTAATCACTTACGATTAGGTGAATCGCTTGCACTTTGCCGTCCTATATCATAAAAAAAAAAACTATAACACTTAACGCAGCCAACAGCCATTGTTTCAAGCGGGTGTTCTGAAAAGGGTTGATCAAAGGACTAAAAAAATACTAACAGGCAGCAACCAATAAATTTTCGTCGTAGTAAAGCCAATAGGAACAGACTAAAGACCATTTATCATTTATTTACCACTCTCATTCATCGTCATCAACAATGAAACTGGAACAAAACGATGCCTGATGGTAACGATTTCAGAGTTACTAGATGTGACAAGGCTTAGTTCTAGTGTTTTATATTTTTTTTATTTGGTTACAAATAATGTTAAATTATTTTGTTGAAGTGAATACTTCTTTAGCGACGTTGTGCACTTTTTGGGATGGGTAAAAAAGGTTAAACTTGCGTGAGGATGAAAGACAAACAGACACACAGAGTTACTTGCGCATTTATAATATAAGAATGGATTACGCATAAATTACAACACCGTGTGTGAGCGTCCACATTAGATGGGTGACCACAAGGGGCGTAAAATTATCTCTACATCCCACGTATTTTGGAAGGCACGTTGAATATAGCATTATTAGATGGGAGTCGTTAGGCCACGTCAGACGCCTTTAGGCAGCTTGACACTAGTGTTGTATCTTACACCGAAAACAAACAGTGATATCCTTGGCCTTTTTGTTAGGGTTCCGTACCACAAAAGGAAAAACGGAAACCTTATAGAATCACTTTGTAATCCGTCTGTCTGTCTGTCAAGACCCTTTTTCTCAGGAACGCGTGGTGGTATCAAGCTGAAATTCATATGATATACTCTCTGTGTCTGTGAAAAAAACAAACTTTTAAGCCAACGCAATCAAAAGATATCTACAGCCGTTTACGCCGCAAATTTTCGCCATTCGGAAGGGAATCAAAACATACAGTATACTTCCCGTAAACTTAGAATCTTGAACTTTGGTACGAAGCAACGTCTCTTAGCACAGATAAAGGGAAAATTGCGAAAAGCATACATTTTTACATCATATGATTAAAAATATTTTTGATAATTTTAAACTTATTATAGATAATAGAACCCTTCGTGTGCAAATCCGACTAGCACTTGGCCGGTTTTTTTCTTTTCTGATTTTGATCTTACATTTCTATATATTGTAAATAGTACAGATTATAATGTCCAAACACCTTTACTCGCCTTATAGACATAGACATAAATAAATAAATATATACTGACAAATCACACAGATTGAGCTAGCCCCAAAGTAAGTTCGAGACTTGTGTTATGGGATACTAACTCAACGATACTATATTTTATAACAAATACATATATAGATACACATCCAAGACCCAGGCCAATCTGAATAAGATCATTTTCCATCTTGACCTGGCCGGGGATCGAACCCGGTCACTCCGTGTCGCAGGCTGGCGTGTTGACCGCTGCGCCACGGAGTCTATGTCTATATCTATGTCTATATCTATCAAAACATAGATATAGACATACGTTTATTTGACACGCCTTGTCCTTATTGTGTGTGTAAAGACCTTTTCTCAGCGCCTCATCTAGTTTTAGTGAGCTATGGTTTAGTGGGCTACGGTTTAGTCCGATTGAATCAAGGAAAAACAAATTGTTTGTCAGAAATTACAGCGGAAATCCGGCAAATGGCGGCAGATTATTTCGGATATATAATGGACATATTTCGTGTTTTTGGTACTTAGTTCGGGAATCCCTTATCTTTGGTCGTAGAATATGTATTTTTTTACTTTATTTTCTACTAGCTTTCGCCCGCGGCTCCGCCCGCGTCAATGTCGATCCCTCGGGAATAGTACTTTTTCCCGGGATAAAAGGTAGCCTATGTCCTTCTCCGCACTCCAGAGAACTTATATGCAAAATTTCATGATGATCGGTTCAGTAGTTACAGCGTGAAAGCGTAACAAACAAACAAACAAACAAACAAATAAACAAACAAACAAACAAACAAACAAACAAACTCACTTTCGCATTTATAATATTAGTAAGGATTGAGGCAACGATATACCTATTTATATCCATACTAAGTATATTTACCTTAAGGGCTCGTACTACCTCACACTGCTTTGCATGATTGTCTAAAATATCAATAATAATGAAATACTCAAGTTGAAATAAAAATGCAGCAAACTTCAGGACTAACTCTGGTAACTATCTTACTCAAAAACACGATTGCGTTAAATTTACTCGATAGAAAAAAAAATTGGAAAGTTGCCTCCAAATCACGTTTTTACTCGGTATACAGCAGTATTCACCAAATAATTAAAATTAACCTTGAAACTTTTGATTATAATTGCATTACAGATAAGGCAGCCATTATGTTTTTTTTTCGAATAACCCTTGAATATTCTTTAAAAACGAAAATATCTAAAATATCCGACGCGTTTAGACCATTCGCGTTTGTACCGCCACACCGCCTGGCCTATGGCGGGCCCTTAATATTATAAATGCGAAAGTAACTCTGTCTGTCTGTCTTCTTTTAAGTCAACCTTTGAACCAATTTGGATGAAATTTAGTATGGGTAGTTTGGGGCCTGGGGAAGGACATATGGTACCTATAATTCCTGGTAAATCTACTGACACTAACGCGAAAGGAACCGCGGGCAAAAGCTAGTAAATTATAAATACGAATATGTATTGTTTGTTACAACTTTTATTTACGGAGCTCGTCTCGAAGTAATTAACACGCCAGCCTGCGACACGAGACATCGCCGCGAGTCCATTTCGCCGTTTTTATGGAGGTTTCCGCCTCCAGTGGAGCCTTAACTATTATAGATCATTTTTTTAATAAAATAACTAACAAAATACACTAAAGGAAGTAGACGAAGGACTAAATCGAGAGAGGACGTTTTAAAATCGTATGCCTTTAAACGAGCAATTCTTGTATATTTGTTTTATGTATGTATATAAATTTATTTCTATGATCTCGGAAACGGCTCTAACTATTTCGATGAAATTTGGTATATGGAGGTTTCCGGGGGTAAACAATCGATCTAGATTAGTCTTATGTTTGGGAAAACGCATGTTTTCGAGTTTCCATGCGTTTTCTTTTCATGCAGAATATGGTCGCTAATTTCGTCTGGCCAGCCACACTTCGTCTGGTCCAGCGAGATAAGACTCGAAGGCAAGAAACGAATATAGGGTTCGAATCCCGCTCGGCAACTTGCGTTAGTTTTTTTTTATATGTTCAAGTTTATATATTTAAAAAAAAAATATTGTCTTTAGGCGAGTTTAAAAAAAATTAGTTAAAGCTTGAGGTAACAATATATATTTCTCTTATATATAGATTATCACCTAAACACCACCATATTAAAATAAATAGTAATAACCGAGCAAAGCTCGGTCGCCCAGGTACTGTTATATTATATCTCAAAAAAGTAGTATTTCTGTATTCAAACAGATGCCCAAAAACTTTTCCAAATATATGGTACTCGAGTTAAGGGACAGATAAATAAATAACAATTTTGGGGCTGAACAGGGTAAACTAGAAAGTTACCCCTGCCTGTCCAACCCTCTTACCCAAGTTTGGGAACTTCAGATATTTATGCACCCTAGTAATCTTTATGTTAATTAGATAAATCAATTCTGAGGAAATAGTGCTATGATGGGAATAAGACCGCTTTTAATCTAAAAATAAAATGTAAATTAATAAAATTCGCTGTCGTTAGAAATTATTCAACTGCATATAAATCTTATGAGGAAGAAAATCTCGCCAACCCTAGTCCTTCTAACAGAACTACGAATTCAGACTTTTTTGTGACAATTGCGATCACCCATCCTAGTGGGGACCACGCCCAGGGTTGCTTTACATGCGTAAGCGATAATAATGCGTACGCGAATTGGGCCATCTAGAATGTACAACCTCAAAAGAGATTAACTGTTACCATTAGATCTGTTTATAATTAACTTTCAAGCTACAAGAATCGATCAATATAGTAAAGAGATAAAGATACAGAGTATTATTTACATAAACATGTGTAAATTACATTTTATAAATATGTTATAAAAATACTGATATGTTTTACATTACTGGTGTGCAAATTCGAAGTTCATAAGGTATGCAAATAATTAAAAAAATTACAAAAATTAGTAATACCTACAACTGAAAAGAAAGTTTTAATATTTACAGCGAATCTATGTCAAAAAAATATATTGTCAGATAAAAATTCATTAATACTATAATAACATTTTTCAGATAAGAATATTTTAAGCTTTTTCTTAAAGAGTATCAAGTTTACTACTATTCTATTTTGATATTTTATTATAAATCATTGGTGCCATACATACTACACTTTTACGGAGCAATGGAGTTTCATGAAATTTTTCATACCCATTGTCTGGGATACGGAGAAGGCCATAGAATATATTTTGTCCCAGGTAAAACTGTTCCCAAGAGATCGACATTGACGTGAGTAGAGTCGCGGGCGAAAACGAGTATTAAATAAAACCCACTCAAAGCATTTGTTCTGATGCAGTTGCACTATTTCCTCAAAGTGAAACTCTAGTCGTTTCTAGAGAAAATCGATTAAGTTAATTACTTTGATTGAGTGAGCACAGAATTAATTAGAGCTATTCAAAGCATATTGCTAGCAATACGCTTGTGCCTAGGTAGGCGTGCTGTTAGATCAGATATTGATTAAACGCAGACGTGAGTGCATCAGTAGAACAATGTATAATCTTGATAGATTAAGATCGTTAATAGATTCATGTGTTACTTTGCGGAAGTCAAAGCTACATTTACTTTGAGACAATTTACTTTGCGTGCTTCCGCCACCAGTTAGTTCATGCAAACTATTGCTGGCCAGCGCCCACCCACTACTGTTAGTCCCTTCATGCCTGCCACCAACAGTTGATGCATGAAACCCTGGTCGATAATGCTGCATCTGTTGAGGCTGCAGCAATGTCGGCCGTCGTGCTCGCGACGCATGTTTTGCCTCTACACGAGGCATCTTCAGGCAGTGAAACCTAGGTGTTGGTCGTTCGAATGACAAGCAACGAATGACAAAGATTACTTTTTTTTTTTTATTTGACTATGTAGCTAGCTCCAAGTGAGCTTTCGCTACTTCACCGGGCGTTGGACAATGATTACGCTGTATTGCCTAGCTATACTACTTATAATAGAGAAACCACGCGACACGAATTGTGGAATTAGCTAGCCTGTTTCTTCATACGCCTTTTAAATGTGCAGAAAAGAGTAAAAAAAACTTGTTTACGTTCCGCAGAGTGGACATCACGCCTGCCAAAATTATACCGTGGGACGGTTTGTCCACAGCGAAAAGGCACACGCGCCGTGCATGTATATAAAGTCTATTTAAAATATGCGCAAATATTTTATTTATTTCTTAGGTCAAAGAAATGCTTTAGTAGCAAATTTCGAGAAATAGTCAAGCTATTTTTTTATTTTTATAATTTTTTTTTTAATATATCGATATATCTGCTGTTTTGATTATCGATGTCAAAGAAAACTTTACTTAGAATCCATATTAGATAATAGTAAAAAGTGTTTCGTCAAGAAAATGTTTTTTGTACACAGAGTGTAATTTTCATCTGTTTCTTTTTTCAGTTTCAGATATTTCCAAAACTATCGTTTTTTTTTTTTATTTTTCTTCTAAGCATTTTTCCAGCTAGTGCCATCCCTAAATATATTTGCGCTTAATTTATATTGAACTTATAACAGCCTCCGTGATCCAGTGGTTAAGTCGTTTGCCTGTTGCCCCGGGGGTCGTGGGTTCGATTCCCACCGGAAGCATACTTTGATTAGTTGTTTCCCGTTTGGTTAGGACATTGCAGGCTTGAATCACCTGATTGTCTGATAATAAAGATGATTCCGTGCTTCAGAAGGCACGTTAAGCCGGTGGTCCCGGCTGCCATTTTGGTAGTCGTTAAAGGAACCACGTCAGAGGCCGAGAGGCGGTTCCGAAGAACTCTGACACCAGGGTGTGCATGGTCGATTGACCGTGACACCTACTCGAAATGAATGATTGAACTTATTTATAACTTGTGTCTTAAACAAACTTTTATTTCATATAATGATGTGAGCCAAACAGGTTTCGGCCAAGAAAATTCTTATAAAATATTAACAACCTCCTTAGAATCTTGTATAAAAGCCGCATAAGTGGCCTCTGGCAAAAAGGTTCTATCGAGCATTTTGGTATTTAATTAGTAACTAGATAATTAAGTTAACCGCTGACCAAAAAGAAGGGATATTACACGTTTTAATACACATGCATGTGTGTAGTGTATATTACCTACTTGTGAATTTAATATATATTTCGTCCTTTTTATGAACCTACTAGCAGTGCCCGCGACTTCGTTCGCGTACATTTTATGTTATGTTTGAATGGGGGCCACGTCTTATCATGACATGAGAAAAAAACCGGCCAAGTGCGAGTCTGATTCGCGATACCGTTATCTATAAAAACGGCAAAAAAAATCACGTTTGTTGTATGGGAGCCTACTTAAATATTTATTTTATTCTATTTTTTAGTATTTGTTGTTATAGCGGCAACAGAAATACATCATCTGTGAAAATTTCAACTGTCTATTACGATTAATTTGTCCGTATATATTTATTTATTTATTTATTTAACCATACTACATAAATATCTAGGAACTATCTGACAGAGTTTGAAGAAACAGTGCTTTCACTCTGTTTTTGAAGGAGAAGCGGGTTTGAGCCTTCCGGATATCCACTGGGAGAGCATTCATGGTTCAACTATCATGGTTCATGAGATACAGCCTGGTGACAGACGGACAGACAGACTGACAGACGGACAGCGGATTGAAATTAATAGGGTGCTGTTTTTACCCTTTGGGTACGGACTACTAATAAAAAATCAGCAATTTTCCATTCCCTTCTGTTGGTAAACCGTACTACGGATGCCACAGAAATGGAGGAGGTAAGAATGCCACAGAAATGAAGGAGGTAAGAATGCCACAGAAATGAAGGAGGTAAGAAAAATTGGGCCCCACATGTGAGAGGTTAAATCGTGTAATATCCTTTCGTTTTACTCAGAGGTTAGCTAAATTGTCTAATTAATTTTTTCAAACCACTATACAGCGTGTAAATTGACCCACGACGTCCCCTTAAAGGGGTGGCTCAGCCCATCAGAGAACAATGTTGGGAACTCAAAAAAAAAATCTACATTCCCACACAAACTGGCCGGGCGGCAGAACTCTTTTGTATGCAAAAACCGTCATTTTTTGAGTTTCCAGCATTGGTCCCATAGGAAAAGATGTTCATATTGATGGGCTGAGTCACCACTTTAAGGGAACGTCGAGGGTACATTTACAATCAATGGATTGAAAATTGTAAGCCATTAAACATTCGTATTTTACCACCATTTAATCCAACTTTGGAGGTAAATAAATACAATTTTTCTTCTTCTTAAATGGCTGGTTTAATTTCTGATGCCAATCTGATTCTTTGCCACATTTTAAGGAGGTTGTTACTCTTTTATCAGAAGTTTATAGGCCAAAATGCGATTAACTCGCACCATCACAATCTATAAGCAATAAACACACACACAAGCACGTGTATTAAACCGTGTAATTTTCCTTCTTGTTGCTTGAAGGATAATTAAATAATCTAATAAAAGATCAAAATGCCCGATAGAACCTTTTTGCAAAGGGCCACTTGTGCGGCCTTTTTACAAGACGCTAAGGAGGTCGATGATCTTTTGTCAGGATTTCCTTGGACATAATGGCTATTTAGGGCATACAAACCTCAAAAGGGTGTATAAGGTCGGCTCTATAGTATTTTTAGTAGTATAATGTTTTTTACAACGATATTGAATTATTAAATTATGTAAAAACGGGTTACTCACGTACGAAGTCAGCTACTGGCCGACATGTTTCGACCTCATCCGGAGGTCTTCCTCAGGGCGAATGTGGATCGAGACGCCCGTCCGATGTCCCGATCCGCACTGATACTAGCAATCGGATATTGAATTATTCCTACTTTAGCAGATATTTCGGGTAGATGTTTTGTTTATTTAAGTGGCCAGCTTGCGCGACTGCCAAAAAAAAAGTGTACTGTTTTGCGAGTTCATTTAAGTGTGTGAGTTTATTGCACCACTAACATCAATATAGAGCCCTCGTTAACGTTTCCCGGGATAAAATGTAACTATGTTCTTTTCCATACCCCGGACAACAGGTATGCAAAATTTCATGACGATCGGATCAGTAGATAGGGCGCGAAGGCGTAACAAACAAACAAATTCATTTTTGCATTTATAGGATACTAGCTTTCGCCCGCGGCTCCGCCCGCGTCATTGTCGATCCCTCGGGAACAGTACTTTTTCCCGGGATAAAAGGTAGCCTATGTCCTTCTCCGTACTCCAGAGAAGTTGTATATGCAAAATTTCATGATGATCGGTTCAGTAGTTAGGGACTTAGGGCGTGAAAGCGTAACAAACAAACAAATAAACAAACTCACTTTGGCATTTATAATATTAGTAAGGATAAGGATATTAGTAAGGATAAGGATATTAGTAAGGATAAGATATCGCAGTTAGGATATAAGATGAATATTAATGTGAGTTTCTTTATTCCACTTATCTTACTTAGAATCCTTACACCTACCCGATTGACATAGGCTATTAAATTTTTTACCACGCAGTCAGACTTTAATAAAAAAATTATACTAATATTATAAAGCTGATAAGTTTGTTTGTTTGAACGCGCTAATCTCTGGAACTACTAGTTCAAATTGGCGAATAATTTATGTGTTGGATAGTCTATTTATTGAGGAAGGCGTCCTTACTAATATTATAAATGCGAAAGTGAGTTTGTTTGTTTATTTATTTGTTTGTTTGTTTGTTCGTTACGCTTTCACGCCGTAACTACTGAACCGATCATCATGAAATTTTGCATGCAAGTTCTTTGGAGTACGGAGAAGGACATAGGCTTTTTTTCCGGGGAAAAATATTCATCGCTACTAAGAAAAAACCTAATTAATCATACATAATAACAGAAATTGCCTCGGACGGAGTCGCGGGCAACATCATTACATAGTATAAAACAAAGTCGCTTCGCGCTGTCTGTCCGTTCCTATGTATGCTTAGATCTTTAAAACTACGCAACGGATTTTGATGCGTTTTTTTAAATAGATAGAGTGATTTAAGAGAAAGGTTTATATGTGCATTGCACCGGTGCGAACCCGGGGTCCAGGTCGCTAGTATCTTATAAGATTTTATGGTTTTTTTTTTACTAAATTTTAGTCATTAAGATTAGGCATTTGTTTCCCATCTCGCGTGATGGTAAGTGACGATGAAGACGAGGTTAATCTTTTGTCAAGATTTTCTTGGACATAATAGCCATTTATGATAGGTTTATGTGGTAACTGGCCGTTTTCTATTCACTTATATGACACTGTCATTGTTGACTTCTCTTTATTATAGAACTTGATAACAAGCAATGTTTTATTTTATTTGGCGACGAGATATTAATGAGGGTGATAAGGACACATTTAATGTACTAGGAAATGAGACTGTATGAGGATTTGATGCGTCTCTTGAGACCGCGACTAGCGGCAGAATCTACACGCACTGATGCCCCCTCTAACATATCACCTATCGCAACATCATCTGCATCAAATCCTCATACAGTCTCATTTCCTAGTACATTAAATGTGTCCTTATCACCCTCATTAATATCTCGTGCATCTCATCTAATCTCATCACCTTCATTCTCCACCCCATCCATTACATTACCAACTTCAACTGCATATTCCACACCTACTGTTTCAATCACTGCTTCTCCACACATGTCCACTGCAACCTCCACTCCTTCTACTACACCAGCAATTTCACAACTACCAGAACCTCTAGGGCACACATCCTCCCCAGTTTTTACTACACCATCAGCCGACACCGTACCTCAGCTACGCCGTAGCCCCTTTCGATCGAGACATCATAATAGACAGACGTGTTACTCGCTACTTACATACTTTATTTCTTTCCGAGTATTCAAAAGTGATCTTTGTTAATACTAACTTTCGGTGCATTTTTGGATTGAATTCGAAAATTAAAATATCATCGAGTGGCAGCTGACATCGGCAGAAAGCGCAACCTAGAACACTGACCGCACGTAACCTTTGCTGGAAATAAAGGTAGATATTACAACATCTTAACCGCACACCTGTATCCATTTCTAACACCTACTCGTACATCGTCTACGCCGCTGCGTAGACTGAGCTACGACAACACAACGCAGTGTGCTACGAATAATAGTGTGGGGACACGCATCTGGCGGTTTCTGCACTACGACGTTTGGTCGCTACGGAGTGACGCAACTGCACTAATCTCCGTGTGATACAAGCCTAATACGAATTCTACATTCTAGTTCTTCTACGACACAGCAAGTTACCAACATCATGTCTCTCCGCCGTACTCCCCCAAGCACACCAACTTCTTTTAATGCCGATATTGATAATATTAACCCCACAATGCCGCGGGTTGCCGCTCCAAGAACAAATTTGCCAGGAAAAGCCTATGATTCAGATACTCAAGCGGAGCGTAATGAGTTTGGGAATACCGGCGGGCGGGCAAAGCGAAGGCGCGAGGTTGACAGCGACATTGTCGAGCTCAGACAAGAAATAATGGACCAATTCATTAATAGAAATAGGCTAAAGTATAGAAATAATGTTTGCTTACCTACATCTGCAACGACAACAATAATTGTCAAGAGGGAGGGGCCTAGTCACCTGTAACACAGGTCCATAAGGACCTATAACAGGAACTAGTCTCTTCACAATGTAGTCTACATTGTTACAACTTAAGTTGAGGATAATTAGATAACATTATATAAGTTTTACTTACCTTATACTTTCATTGTGAAGAGAAAATAAACGTTTTATTATATATTATTATTATTAACGTAACAAACGACCACCTCGGCGGCTGATAGAAGAAATGTGAAGGGGGACGAATGTAGTAACTGGCCGTTTTCTATTCACTTATATGACACTGTCATTCTTGACTTGTCTTTATTATAGAACTTGATAACAAGCAAATGTTTTATTTTAGTATAGAAACGTCACAATTGCTTATAAGTAAGATCATGTAAGCGTTTACTTCATACATCTATAGGATCTTTCGTCTCAAAAAGTTTTTCGGCTCTATAGATATTTATAGATAAACTATTTCGGGTGAATGTATTTTTGTTCACTTACGTAGCTTTTTGTATTTATTTGTCAGGGTTCCCTTAGGCATTATAGCTGTTTCGTGTAAAGAAACGTTTAATATTACGCAAGCTTTCTCTTTAACATTTTCATAGTCTTTTTTAGCTTTCATTTATTTTTTAGGTCAATATGTCGTTTCCTGTTTTAAAAAATATTGTTTTTCAGGTGTACCTATGTCTGTTTTAATGTAGGTGTATTTATTTAGAAAAACTTTTAGTCTAAACAGTTTGACTAAATTAAATTCATTTCGAGTAGGTGACACGGTCAATCGACCATGCACACCCTGGTGTCAGAGTTCTTCGGGACCGCCTCTCGGCCTCTGACATGGTTCCTTTAACGACTACCAGATGGCAGCTGGGACCAACGGCTCAACGTGCCTTCCGAAGCACGGAATCATCTTTATTATCAGACAATCAGGTGATTCAAGCCTGCATTGTCCTAACCAAACTGGACACAACGAAATAAAGTATACTTCCTGTGGGAATCGAACCCACGACCCCCGGGTCTACAGGCAAACGCCTTAACCACTGAAGGTAGTTTTAATATAAGATTTTAATGTAAGATATCGATAGACAGTTTATGTTATATTTACTCTCTGGCTCTTATACTTACCATAAATCATAGAACTAAAGAAATAACACAAATTAAAAAAAATGTTATATGAAAATTAGGTTTATGGACGATAATATTACGTGACAACGGTGGAAGAGAGATAGATGCATCACATCACAAGCCGAACGCTTACGCCGATAGTACCTCTTTATCTTAGCCTTAGCCGTGTGGTTTCAGGTAAGAGGCGACTTAGGAAATACAAGCTAAACAAAGCTCATAAACATCCATGAGACCTCTCCAACCCGTCTGGCCAGCGAGGAGAGTGTAGGCCAAATCCACTGTCTGCTCTGGCCAAAATGGCTCTGGTAGTACAGAGAGGGGTCATGCTCCTGAAGTGGAGACTAAAAAGACCTGATGATGACCTCTCTATCGTTTGTTCCGCGCTCTCGTTTGTATCCGGAATGTGACACATTTTCGTGCGTTCATCGATTTATAAGACGTTCCGTGACTAGCTCCGTGGCGCAGCGGTCAACACGCCAGCCTGCGACACGGAGTGACCGGGTTCGATCCCCGGCCAGGTCAAGATGGAAAATGATCTTTTTCAGATGGGCCTGGGTCTTGGATGTGTATCTATATATGTATTTGTTATAAAATATAGTATCGTTGAGTTAGTATCCCATAACGCAAGTCTCGAACTTACTTTGGGGCTAGCTCAATCTGTGTGATTTGTCCGTATATATTTATTTATTATTTATTTATTTATCACCTCAAAAATACTGAGTGCATTACACTCATTTCTTTTTGTGTTATTTCGCTAGCAATTAGATATCTCTTTCCCTCATGATAATCAAGAAACCTAAAAAAGGACAATATATACAGGTGCCAAATACGTTTAAAGTCAATCATTCATATCACAGAAGTATGAAGACGCATTTTTTTTTAAATCTATGATTCATATAGAGTCAAAATCATGCGTCACCGTCAAAAACACAACCTCCTATTTTTCTAGTCTAGTCAGCTCAAAACCACATCAATTAAAATTCCACAAAGAAAAGTCTGAAAACCGGCAGATCTTTTAGCAAACATCGTTTACTTTTTAAGGGGTAACTTGACACCCGTAATGAATTGCCGCCCGTGCCACTGGGATAGAGCATAGCCAGCTGGGGAATAAAAGTTACGATTAAAAGCATTAAATTGATTTAATCTTAAAAATAATTATTTTCTCTATTCTTAATAAATCTATACTAATATTATAAAGCTAAAAAGTTTGTTTGTTTAAACTAATCTCAGGAACAACTGGTTAAAATTGAAAAATTCTTTTTGTGTTGGATAGTCCATTTATTGAGGAAGGCTTAAGGCTATAAAACATCACGCTGCGACCAATAGGAGTGAAGCATCAATAAAAAATGTTTTGAAAACGGGGGAAAATTATTAATTAATTATAATAACAGAAATTGCCAAGAACGAAGTCGCGGGCAACAGCTAGTTAAGAAATAAAAATGGTGAAAAAATATCATGCGGGCGGGACTTGAATATGGTGAAACTTTTTCACCATATTTTATTTCTTAATTTATTAAGAGTATATCAAAACAGCATTGTGAATGCAAAATAAAACACATAAAAATATTTTCTTTATTTCCAAATCATGGACATAGGAATATTATGGACCGGACCGGATGTGACGGACGATATATGACTTGAATTTGATGCTTTTTGCGTTACATGTGCAGCTTTAGTTGTGCAGTGTGCAGTACTTTCATTTAATTAATTATTTGTTTGAATTTGAATTTGTAACGGACGAAAATTGCATGCTTATTTACTGTCGATCTAGCGTGACGTGAGTTTGTGTCGCACGCAACGCGTTTGCATGAATGCGTCACTCTTACGTTCGTAAGGCCTTTCCTGATTATTCTTAGAGCAATGTTTCAAATAGACCCCAATACCGGTATACTTATAAGGTTATAGCTTTCGCCCGCGGCTCCGCCCGCGTCAATATCGATCCCTCGGGAATAGTACTTTTTCCCGGGATAAAAGGTAGCCTATGTCCTTCTCCATACTCCAGAGAACTTGTATGCAAAATTTCATGATGATCGGTTCAGTAGTTACGCCGTGAAAGCGTAACAAACAAACAAACAAACTCACTTTCGCATTAATAATATTAGTTAGGATTAGGATAGTTAGGATTGAGGTCTATTTGGAACATTGCTGTTGTGGAGAATTTGGACTGAATTATCCTTACTTCCTTTCCTTACTATCCTAACTAATATTATAAATGCGAAAGTGAGTTTGTTTGTTTGTTTGTTTATTTGTTTGTTTGTTTGTTTGTTACGCTTTCACGCCGTAACTACTGAACCGATCATCATGAAATTTTGCATACAAGTTCTCTGCAGTGCGGAGAAGGACATAGGCTACCTTTTATCCCGGGAAAAAGTACTATTCCCGAGGGATCGACATTGACGCGGGCGGAGCCGCGGGCAAAAGCTAGTAGAAAATAAAACTTGCTTCTTGATACAAGCTTGGATTTTATTGCGACACGCACAAAAACACTTATTACAATACGAAGCGAGGGAGGAAGAGAAAAAATTATTATAAAAACGTCAAGTTGACAATTTGACATTATTATTCTTAATTTTATGTTGCATTGTCAACACAAAACACTTGTCCTAAAAAGAACATACGTTGTATTATTTTTGGTATTACCGACTAGTTTGATCTGTTACAAAGACCGTCGTCATACCCTCAGTTCCCACAGTTCGCTCAGAGCTTTCTAAACTAAACTAAACTAAACTAAATAATATATACATAATATATACGGACAAATCACACAGATTGAGCTAGCCCCAAAGTAAGTTCGGGACTTGAGTTATGGGATACTAACTCAACGATACCATATTTTATAACAAAGACATATATAGATACACATCCAAGACCCAGGCCAATCTGAAAAAGATCATTTTCCATCTTGACCTGGCCGGGGATCGAACCCGGGCACTCTCGTGTCGCAGACTGGCGTGTTGACCGCTGCGCCACGGAGCTAGCCTAGCTTTGAGGGAAAGGAAACCGTATTGTCGCTATAACACTCGCCCTGATGACAGTCTTCGTAATGACCAAAACTAGTCTGCGATTCCAACTAAATAAATAATCATAATCATATTTTTATTTGCTCAAAAACATGGTATTATAAGATGTAACAAATATAACAAATATATGTTTTGCTAAAAGTAAATAGCATAAAAGTGAGGAAAACTGTGAAACTATAATGAATTTATCTCACATAAGTTTCAAAAGTATTATTCAGATCGTATGTACGATACGATCTGAATAATACTTTTGAAACTTATGTGATATATGACCATAATCCAGAAAAACAGGCAACACTAAATTAAATTCTATTTAAGTATCAAGAACTCTTTCTTTCCGTAAACCTTATTTTGCCTATGAACAAACATTTCCATGTTTCTGTCCCCCAATCTATAACAGACAGGCAAAACAAACCTTTCTGCAACCTGAGACAGGCCAAATGGACCAATATTTACTTATCATTACCCGCTGTAGGGGCCTCACTACCTACTATATTTTTACTATGTGACGGAGCGGGAATCGAAAGGATTACCTCGGGACGAAGGCGTGTTCCAGGTTCCCTTGGCGATGGTCTTCTCCACGCTCGATCACTGGATTTTTGGGGTTAAAGCACTAACACTTTCACCACCGAGAAAATGTCCACTATTATCAGTTTTCCCTAGGTTAGGAATTTTTATATTCGCGAGCGCGTGCGCGGGGCTTTGCGTTGGTCGGACCGAACGCCATCTTGAGGCAAATGGGGTGAGTAGGTAGGTGAGAAAGAGAAGAAATGAGTGTGAGAGGGAGAGTGTGCGTGATTTAAGCGGGATATTACAATATATATATATAAAAATTTAATAATGTTCATTTGGCGTAGACACTATGTATGATACTATTGGTTAGTACTTATAAAAGTATATTTAAGTACTTAGGCGTTAAGGCAAGCTCCGTGGCGTGAATTAACAACCAGCCAGCGACACAAGGGTGCCCGGGTTCGATTCCCGGTCAGGTCATGATGAGAATGGTCTTTTTCCTCATGACAGAGGGTCGTGTCCACCATAATTTGCCCCAGCCACAAGATTTAACAGCCTCCGTGGTCCAGTGGTTAAGGCGTTTGCCTGTTGACCCGGGGTCGTGGGTTCGATTCCCACCGGAAGCATACTTTGTTTAGTTGTTTTCAGTTTGGTTAGAACATTGCAGGCTTGAATCACCTGATTGTCTGATAATAAAGGTGATTCCGTGCTTCGGAAGGCACGTAAAGCCGATGGTCCCGGCTACCATCTGGTAGTCGTTAAAGGAACCACGTCAGAGGCCGAGAGGCGGTTCCGAAGTACTCTGATACCAGGGTGTGCATGGTCGATTGACCATGACACCTACTCGAAATGATGATAATGCCACAAGATGTGTCCAAGCCGATCTGTTTTAGGCCAAGTAAATGGCAGCCTGTGTGTTACACTTCAAGGCATTCAGGAAGGGATCAGTCCATCGGGTTGGTGGTTTGCCTCTCGGTCTTACTCCTGCGATGCGACCGATTAGTATAAGCTTTTCCAGATTATTTGGTTCGCGTCTTGCACACGGTTCTGAAAAGAACAAAATACATATTTTTGTCCTCCGATCTTTTTACCTTTCCTACCCAAACAAACCTTTCTGTATTCTGAGATAGACCAATATTTACTTGTAATAAGGTACCCGCCGCAGAGGCCCCTCTATATCGACCTTGTAGTATTGATTTTAACTGTTACTATTACTTTTACCCGAGGGTCGTGGGTTCGATTCCCACGGGAACCATACCTTGTTTAGTTGTTTCCAGTTTCGTTAGGACATTGCAAGCTTGAATCACCTGATTGTCTGATAATAAAGATGATTCCGTGCTTCGGAAGGCACGTTAAGCCGTTGGTCCCGGCTGCCATCTGGTAGTCGTTAAAGGAACCACGTCAGAGGCCGAGAGGCGGCTCCGAAAAACTCTGACACTAGGGTGTGCATGGTCGATTGACCGTGACACCTACTCGAAATGATGATATTGTTTAAGTCGTAAAAATTACCAAGTTTTCGAATAAAAATGCTTTTAGATATCATACCATATAAATATCATTATTAAATTTCATATGTATCTGTTTCAAATTCCAACAAGGGGACGATCTTGTTCAAGGATTGATCTAAATTATACAAATACTTTTGATGTATTTAAATAATTAAGCGCATAATACTAGTGATTTAAAAACATGTCATTGCGGCGGTCGAGATATCACGTCGCTCCCGCTACAAGGCTTTTTTAATAATTAAGCTTTAGTTTTGGTAATTCATCTGCCTCTCACTACCTAATGAAGCGAAGTTCGTTAGAAGTCTGTTTATTACAATCAAGCAACATCTAAAAGCAATTACTAAACAGACCCTTGATTGGTCTTAACACGGTAGTTATAAACACTAATCTATTTTTCGTAATTCTAGAGGTGGCTACCTCTAGTCTATGCTAGTTGGCTAAGCCCGTTTGAACCATATTGGGCGCCCGGGTACATTCGCTACAGAAATTAACACGAAGATGATGATTCAAGATGGCGACATAACAATAACTATAAACCACATCACAAGAACGCTGACACCAGGGTGTGTATGGTCGATTGACCGTGTCACATACACGAAATGATGATAATGAACTGTTAATGTTCTTTAGGAATGGATATATTATTTTTAATTACCATATCTGGTCATGGCACTTGGTGCTCCGTTATCATCCCAAACTCATCCGAGCATGTAGCGTCCCAAATACTCCCGTTCCCCCAGTCCAACAAACTCCTGCCATTCCCTCGCTTCAAAACAGTTTCGAAAAGCAGCAGCGTCGTAATCGAGATGAGCCAAACAAACTACGCACTAACCCGTCTGCCAAGCATGGTAAGTATGGATTAACCCCCACATTATGGAAATCCTTGGGGAAGGCATATGTCCAACAGTGGAGTTCACCCGACTGAGATAATGATTTGATCTGTGCCTATCTGCAATCATCATCATCATTTCGTGTAGGCGACACGGTCAATCGACCATGCACACCCTGGTGTCAGAGTTCTTCGGAACCGCCTCTTGGCCTCTGACGTGATTCCTTTAACGACTACCAGATGGCGGCCGGGACTGACGGCTTAACGTACCTTCCGAAGCACGGAATCATCTTTATTATCAAACAATCAGGTGATTCAAGCCTGCAATGTCCTTCCCAAACTGGAAATAACTATACAATGTATATGCTTCCCGTGGGAATTGAACCCACGACCTGCGGGTCAACAGGCAAACGCCTTAACACTGGACCACGGAGGTAGTTGTATCTGCAATCAATATTGAATATAGTGTTGTACAAGCCTTTAATGCAACTACAGTAGTTGCTTTCATATTTATTGCTCGAATAAATATCCATACTATCCATACTTCTATATTAACACTTTCCGGGACATCGCGCCTGTAGACGTAAACTTCTATTGTTAGGTCTATTGTGTCTGGTTCAGTGTCCGTGAATCTATACTAATATTATAAAGCTAAAGAGTTTGTTTGTTTGAACGCGCTAATCTCAGGAACTACTGGTTCAAATTGGAAAATTATTTTTGTGTTGGATAGTTCATTTATTGAGGAAGGCTTTAGGCTATAAAACATCACGCTGCGACCAATAGGAGCGAAGCATCAATGAAAAATGTTTTGAAAACGGGGAAAAATAAAAAATATTCATCTATACTAATTAATTATATTAAGGCGAGGCCTCAAATGTTTGGTACCATCGCTCGGCAAAGGACTGATCAAGTGCGCGCAAGGGATAGCGCTTGGCGGTTTAGCCCGTGAATGATGAGATAGGAGATAGTCTCGAGTCGCTCAAAGAAAAAAACGTAAGCGCCAAATTCGTTATTTCTATTTTATATAAAATCAGGCCGGTTAATTGTATTTTCATATTTACATTTTGATGAATTACTAATAACCTATCTTTTAGTCTAAAAATCATTATTTCATTCGTCGCATTTGAGCTACAATAACAAAAACTCTGCGAACGAAGACCATTTTTCAAAAAATATTTCTATCGAGAAAATTTTATCAAAACGTGTTTTCATCTTCAATTTTTGGAGATGAAATAGTCAAAAATCATATTACTTAGATTTGAAACTCCTAATTTAAGTATTTTGCGAGATAAATAAGGTTCAGAACGACCTTATTTACAGTGGTATCACCTTAACAGAAATTGCCACGGACGAAGTCGCGGGCAACAGCTAGTTAATCATAATAACAGAAATTGTCGCGGACGAAGTGGCGGGCAACAGCTTGTGAGTTAATATTACGGCGAGGCGCCACCACCTTCCTCTACCTCTACCTCTGTAGCGCAGTGGTTATCTCGCTAGCCTGCGACACGAGAGTGCCCGGGTTCGATCGCCGGTCAAATCATGATGAAATCGATCTTTCTTAGATTGACCTGGGTCTTGGATGTTTATCTATATAAGTATCTATTATAAAATACTAGCAACCCGCCCCGGCTTCCGATAAATTGTACATATAAACCTTTCTCATAAATCACTCTATCTATTTAAAAAAGCCGCATCACACTCGTTGCGTAGTTTTAAAGATCTAAGCATACATAGAGACAGACAGCGGGAAACGACTTTGTTTTATACTATGTAATGATAGTATCGTTTATTTAGTATCCTACGACACAAGTTCACAACTTTCTGTGAGACTAGCTTAATTTGTGTGATATGTCCCTATTTATTTATTAATGTATTTAATTTTATTATATTATACTAATTTTATTATTTTATTATACTTTATTTATATTTTATTATACTAATATTATTTAGAGAAACTATCTCTGTCTGTCTGTCTGTTTGTCTCCTTTTCATGCTTCAACCATCGAACTAATTTGGATGAAATTTGAAGGACACCTTTCATTGCGGGAAATTCTACTGTTCCCGAGGGATCGACATTAACACGGGCGAAGCCGCGGGCAACAGCTAGTATTTTTTATATATTACTAGCTGGTTATCACAACTGGACAGCTAGTTTTTATTTCTTATCTAATTATATATAAAAAACCGGCCAAGTGTGAGTCGGACTCGCGCTCGAAGGGTTCCATACCGTTATCTGTAAAAACAGCAAAAAGATCATGTCCGTTGCATGGGAGCCCCCCTTAAATATTTATTTTATTCTATTTTATAGTATTTTATGTTACAGCGGCAACAGAAATACATCTTCTGTGAAAATATTAACTGTCTATCACGGTTCATGAGATACAGCCTCGTGACAGACGGACAGATAGACAGCGGAGCGATATTAATAGGGTCCCGTTTTACGGAACCCTAAAAATGAAATATTATTATAAATAACATTACAATATATAGCAAAAAATACTAAAAAAAAAAATAAAATAAATATTTAAGCGGGCTCCAATACAACAAATAAAAGTGATATTTTTGCTTGTTTTTGCTCCATATTGATAACGGCTTGTAGACGCTTGAAATATTCACAGAATATATAGTTATATATTGAGAATGAAAATAAATAATTAAATAAAAATTAAATTAATATAAAAGGAGGTCTCTCATACAACAGACTTGATTTTTTGCCGTTTCTACGTGTACGGAACCCTTAGTAGGCGAGTCCGACTAGCACTTGGCCGGTTTATTTCTTTTATCCTAGATCAGCATGAAAGAAATTATAATAAAAATATATAACAATATATAAAAATATAACCTACTACTTATTACGTAAAGATAAAATTGAAATGGGGAAATGTAAATAAAACCTCAGCAACAAAGGGATGAATCCAGCGCTTGTTAAAATAACTCCATGTTTTTCTTTGAAGCAAATAATGCCATTAATTCTATCCAGCGTAGCGCAGCTGTCTTGTTCTGGAATAATAAGGATGGTCCAGTATTACGCGTTTGATTAGTTTTAACCGACTTAAAAATGAGGGATATCAATTTGACCCCTATGTAATATTGACAGAACTACACACACATCGTAATCTTAATCTATACATATAATAAAACAGTAAAAATATTTTGTCTGTACATTTAAAATTTTTGACGGAAATGGATAGAGGGACCCTTAAAAAGAATAATAGAAAGCAATAATTTTTTTTTAGAATTTTTTGTCTGTTTGTCTTTCTGTCTGTCGGTCTGTATGTATGATCACGATTATCTCTGAAAATACTGAACCGATTTACTTCAAACTTTCACCAATTGCTTTGTTTTAACCCAGAAAAACATTTAAAGTTTGTTTCATCAAAATCGGTTCATAAAAAAAAAAGTTAAAGTCATTTGAATGAAGTCAAGGCATGAGATTGCCTGCAAATATATAGCATAAAAAAAACAAATAATAATGAAATTTGGTATGGAGGTAGTTTGTGACCCGGGTACATAGGACAAGAACATAGGGCACCTTTTATTCCGGGAAATTCTACTGTTCCTGAGGGATTGGACACTATCGGCAAACCTGAATTATTATATCAACGCAACTGAAACTGCTGCGCCTAAAAAACTTGAAATTTGGTACAGGGGTTCTTTTAATGGTGTGAGTGAGCGCTAAGAAAGGATTTTTAGAAATTTAACTTCTAGAGAGGTAAAATTAATATGGAATTTTCTCATTTCTGAACTTAGAAGTATGAAAGTAAGTATATAAGTTATCGATTAAAATTAAAAAAGATGGGTTTAGATGAAATTTGCAAAATTCCTCCCTAAGGGGGTAATAAAATAGGGTAGGGTGGGTGGTATAAACTTTGTGTGGAATTTTTCTCATTTCTGGACTTAGAAGTCTGAAAGTTGGTATATAAGTTCTCGATTAAAATTAAAAAACATCTGTGTAGGTAAACAAGACAAAATTCTCCCCTGAACGAGAGAAATAGGGGGGAAAAGTTTGTACAAAAAATTTCTAATTTCTACACTTAGAAGTATAAAAATAGGTATATAAGTTGTTGATTACAACTAAAAAAGACCTATGAAATGGACAAAATTCCTCCTTAAATGGCAAAATGGCAGATGAGTAAAGTGCGTATGGAAATTGGCAATTTTCTCATTTTTGGACTATGAAGTATGAAAATAAATAGGTATGTAGGTTCTCGATTACAAATTAATTAAAAAAGATTAAGTGGGTAAAATGGACAAAATCACCCCTAAATGGGGTAAAATGGGAGGGTAAAGTTTTTATGGAAATTTTCTCATTTCTGGACTTTCCATACTTCCATACTAATACTAATACTAATATTATAAATGCGAAAATAACTCTGTCTGTCATTGAACTGATTTGGTTGAAATTTGGTATGGAGGTAGTTTGAGGCCCGGGGAAGGACATAAAGGGAAGGGAAGGGTATGTTTAATTCCGAGAAATTCTACGAGGGATCGAGTTCCCGAGGGATCGACACTAACGCGGGCGGAGCCGCGGGCAACAGCTAGTCCTAACTATTATTATAAATGCGAAAGTGAGTTTGTTTGTTTGTTACGCTTTTACATTGTAACTACTGAACCGATCATCATGAAATGCATACACGTTATCTGGGGTACGGAAAAGGACATAGGTTACATTTTGTCCCGGGAAAAAGTACTGTACCCGAGGGATCGACATTGATGGGGGCGGAGCCGCGGGCGATAGCTAGTTTTTTTGTATATATTAGCTGAGTATGTATGTAATATTGTCAGGTTTGCACCCTTTTTTAGGTATATGTTAGTGTAACCCAGCTTCTTTATACGTGTGTCTTCATAAATGTATTTTTGTATGTTCTGCATATCTCAAAAACTATAAGTTGATTGCAAAAAAACTTTTTTGATTGAACTTGTTAAAGTCCTACTTAGAGAACAGTCCAAGATTCAACAAGATCGACCTCTCTAACGTATAAGTATTGCCATTCAACGTGGCAATGCTGCCAGTCTTCTGGACATATTACCGCAGGGCAATGACCTGCGTGACATTTTTTATTAATAGGTAGGTTATTATTTATAGTTAGGTTTTTATTTATAGGTAGGTTTTTATTTTAGATAGGATTATTTATTTTTAGTTTTGTAGCTAGTAAATATTTATTGTTATCAATATCATTGATAAATATACTAACATAGATGATTTTCTATTAGAAATGATTTAAAAAAATATTGGTTGTGTCTAAAGTCGGTTTACGGAAAATAATTTTGCGGGATAACGGTGGAAGAGAGATAGATGCGTCACAAGCCGATCGTGCCTCTCAATCACTTTGTTCCGCGTTCTAGCTTGCACACGGAACGTTATACTTTTTGTGCGTCAAAAGATAAAATTAAGTGTAACACACAACACAGTAGAGCCCACCCACAGTACTTTAAAAAAACACAGTTGACAATGTAATTTTAATTCACCTAATTAAAATACTTAGATCTTAAATTATTCACCAAAGTAATGAACAAGATTTGCAAAAACAAGTCATATGAAATTCTAAATTTTAAACAACGTCAGATACGAAAATCCCTGTATTTTGTAAACGCCTGAGCTGACTTTAATAAAACATATCTAAGAACCAATGCTAGAAAACATGCTCTCAAATAAAAAAAAAACTGTCTATCATCAGTCTATAAAATTAGTCTAAAATTTAACAGTGTCATCCGACTTACATAATGCAGGATGACAATCGAGCAAGTAGGTCACCTGTTGATATGTGATCACCGCTGCCCATGGATATTTGCAACACCAGAGGTGTAGTAACCAGAGAGTCGTTGACTTTTTAGGGAAACAGAATGTTGACGATAACTACTTTAAAATTTAGTTACCAGATCTCATGATCGTTTATCATTACATCATTAGATCAGACCATAAAATTAGTCTAAAATTTAACAGTGTCATCCGACTTGCATAATGTAGGATGACAATCGAGCAAGCAGGTCACCTGATGGTATGTGATCACCGCTGCCCATGAATAACTGCAACACCAGAGGTGTGACAAGCAAGAGCATCACCGGCTTTTCAAGAACATAGAATGTGGTAAACTACTTAAAAATTTAGTAACAAGGTCCCAAACAAACCCACTCACGCCATGAGTTAAATAATATCTTTTTTCCTTGACCCTTTCTAGTTTATTTCCGTGTGTATACAAACATGTACGAATTACTACCTGGTTTAGGAGCATTGTAAAGTTAAGCCGCATGGCGATAATTCACGAATTACAACAACTTGTATGCTGCAATACAATGCGGTAAAATAATAGAGGAATATTGCCAAAGCAGACATCAGTAATGGTACTTTCGCGACTTAGTTCGCATATCTCGTGATTTTTAGGGACCTTTTTAGGGATCCGTATCTCAAAAGGTAAAAACGGAACCCTTATAGGATCACTTTTATGTCCGTCTGTCTGTCAAGACCCTTTTCTCAGGAACGGAAGACCTAAAAAAAAAACGACCTGAAATTCTTATCAAATACTGAGGTCTACTGTCCTTTGGAGCTGTGAAAAAATCAAACTTTTAAGCCAACGTAATCAAAAGATACAGCCGTTTATACGCCGCAAATTTTCGATATCCGCAAGGGAATCAAAACCTATAGTGAACCTCAGCATCTTGAAATTTGGTACGATAAAGGAAAAATACAAAATGCATAAATTTTTAGTTACATCATTAATAAAAATATTATTAATAATAACTTTGTTTTTTTTTAATTATGTGTACGGAACTCTTTGAACGCGAGTCCGACTCGCACTTGGCTGGCTTTTTCCTTAATCATCTCTAGTTTATTTTTGTGCGTGACAAACATATAAGAACTATCTAGTTAAGAAGCATTGTACAATGTAGCTGCATGGTGATAATTTACGAATTACTTTCATACTGCAATTTGCAAATTTGGTTGCAAATTTGCCAGAAAGTTTATTATGCGATAAAGTAATAGAGATAAGTTAGGAGACCTGTAACTTATGAAGATAAAGATTTGTGATATTAATGTGACATTTACCTGTATAATGTTTACAGTGGGGGCTGATAACCAGTTTCTTAGGATACCTAGTTCAGGCACCTATCCTCCACAACAACCCTCCACAACTTTTGCACAAACTTTCACTAACTTAGTTATTAGGTTAACTTTATGCTGTTGTTGTGGATGGAAAATTAAAAATATTTTATTTATATCAATTTATGTATTTTAAGCAATAAGAGTAAGTAAAGATAGAGAGGAAATAGAAAGAAAAACTGTAAACCAAAAGTCACCACGGAGCGTACTAACTTGGTACAATTCACTGACAAAGCAGACCTAACAAATAATGTAAATGAAGATGTTGGCAAAAAATTAAACAATTTTATTAGAAATATCTCTTTATGCACATATTTTGTGCATAAAGAGATATTTTTCTGCAATATCATATGCTGCATTTAATTATATGATATTGCAGAAATACATTTATTAAGGATTTATTCCATAAATCCATGATCTCTAATAAGAACTCCATCAAACAACGTGATAAAACAGGGTTTATGCCATTAAGGCGCTGTATCCCTTAACCGTTTTAAATAATATTTCAATCATTATAACCAAATGTTGTATTCTATTTAGGTATCTATCTTGCTCATTTAGTTATACTTTTTATAGACGCATAAAAGTTGGTAGTCGTCGCTGAAAAAATCTAGAAATTCGAGACGAAACTTTTTCTGGATATAGTTTTTTTTGCGATTTTATTTAGCTAGGTTTTTAATATTTTTTTGAAAATATTTTTATGTAACCATTTATTTTGATCTTTGAACTGTACTTCATATTTTTTTCATGCTAGTATTCCATGAAAAATAAGGCTAACTGCGCGACGAAAACATAGTTGTTTTACGGTATTCTTCTGATGCACAGCGCCTTAAGCTCTCTCTCTTTCATCATCATCATTTCAGCCGTAATAAGTCCACTGCTTGATATTGCCATACTCACTACACTTGGCAGAAGGTTTGGTGAGCGCAGTTTCTTTGGCTTCTTGTATTTCCGACGCTGCTGTCCATCGGATGAATTTTTAAGTTTGGAACCGATAGGAATTTGTTGCATTTGGGAAGGAAAAATTTTTGCCATGTTTCCTTATCACCGGCTTAGCAGTTGGGGATGACACCCTTGACTTCTCTCGTTCACTTGAGCATATTCTGGTTGCATCTTCAACTACGGTGCCTAGGAGCCCGGATCCGCCAATAGATTGTTTACATGTGTCTTCTCTAGATCAATTTAAACTCAATGGCGGTGATAAACCGTGTTTATGTGCTCAACGCTCACGATTGATAGCATCTGTTGTGTGTTAACGTTGGCTGTTACTAAACCGGCGTGTTCCCGGCAGCATCATCAGCTTCAGATCCAGAGGTCCACTTCAGTTCATTAGTATATTCTAAGATTGAATCACAATAGTGATGGGTTGCTAGCCGCATCGCCTTCCGCCACATAATTTCTCAGATTTAACCCATTCCATCGATCGGCTTATACGATCTGCGCGGGCAGAGAAGCAGCAGGTACATCCTACGTTTTTTCTTTTCTCCCAGTCCAGTATGGAAGAGAACGATACTATATTTTATAAGAGATACAAATACCATGTTGATAAATATTCTAGACCCAGGTCAATCTGACAAAGATCGTTTTCCATCTTGACCTGACCGGGGATCGAACCCAGGACCCAGCGATTCTGCGGTAGGTCCTGGGTTAAGTAGGTAAGGCACTTGTGGTAACACTAAACCACAGAGGTCGACGTATAAATTATAAATAAATATAAATATATACGGACAAATTACACAGATTGAGCTAGACCCAAAGTAAGTTCGAGACTTGTGTTATCGGATACTAACTCAACGATACTATAATTTATAACAAATACATATATAGATACACATCCAAGACCCAGGCCAATCTGAAAAAGATCATTTTCCATCTTGACCTGGCCGGGGATCGAACCCGGTCACTCCGTGTCGCAGGTTGGCGTGTTGACCGCTGCGCCACGGAACTAGTCTAATTGTTTCATAGTTATCTGATTAGCTTAATAATGAGGTATCCTTTTGGAGGAGCTGCGTGTGAGGTTATCATAACCTCAGATGATAACCAAATTTAAAGGTCATCTAGTATTTTTATTTTCTTTTATTTATGGCTTTCACGCGTTTCGTATTTAGCCAGTATCAAGTATAAATGAGTTTTTCCGGGCTTTTTCTAAGTCTTGTTAAAAATGAAAAGATGGTTTAGTTCATTTCATTGATTCTACTGAGCCCCTGGCGACAATTCCCACAAATCCACTGGCTTGTTCACAGACGACGCAACGAGGCGAGGCGGATAACCACCGACCCGCTAAGTAAATCTAACTACATCCGCACTGTCACATTTTATTTTAGTTATTCCACACATTGTTCATAAACATGGGCATCTATAACACCAAATTACACCGATTTCACATGATAAAGTACACTAGAAACAATTTACAAAAGAATCCAAAACACACGCCGTGCAGTCCGCCGAAATTCCCGCCAAAAACTCTCATCTAGCATTTTGTTAACCAATGTTGCTTTGATAAATGGTATTACGTCTATTGTTTTCAAATCATAAGGATTCGTTTTGTTTCGCAAACAATATTAAGAACTCCTATTATGAAAGATGGCTGGGTATTGTGAGTGATTCTTTTTTTTTACTAAATATTGGATTAGGCATTTTTCTCCCATCTTACCTGATGGTAAGTGACGATGAAGACGAGTATATTACATGCCTATCCAAGAGATACCCATTTATTCTACTTTTGAATGTCCCGGCACTGTATTTGTCTGGGAATATAGACGCAGGCGGTTTATTCCACACCTTAGCTACTCGAACCAAAAAGGAAATGTCAAAGCGTTTAGTTCGACTCTTTGGTATTCCAACGATTAAAGGGTGAAATTTCTGTCTGCGCCTCGTATTCCAATGGAGGAATGGTGATGATTCGCTCGGCTAAATAAGGTCTGAAGCTTTCATCGAAGGTCTGAAGTAAACTATTACGTGAGCTTTCATTGTTAATGAAATAAGACAATTAATAAACTTGCTAAGAATTCCTAATTAAGTTAATCTTTAGAGAAGATAGAATTCTTTTCCATTCCATTGGCTTCCATGCTGGTCTGAGAGAAAAGAAAAAACATAGAATGTGCCAGCTGCTTCTCTTCCCGCGCAGATCTTAAAAGCCGATCGAGGGATTGCGCTCAAATCTGCGGAATTATGCCAATAGGCGATGCGGCTAGCAATCCATCACTATTTGATTCCGTTTTCCATCTACACGCCCTCCAACATGCTAAATGTGGCCATAAGGTCTTATAGACCTAGGCTCTGTCTACCCCGCAGGGGAAATAGACGTGATACTATGTATGTAGATAGAATTCGAAGTCACTGTGGTGTAGTTGTTGTCACATATAGGGCGTAAATCTAAGGGACGTGGATTAAAATCCTACCTACGGCGAAGTTCTTTTTTATGACATATTTTCAATTTTAATTTAATAATATACCAGGAATTGTAATGGTTAAAAGCGATTTTGTTTATTAATTGTTTTGTTTTTATGAATTCAAAAGTGACACGAGGCGAGTGTTTTCACCAGAGATAGGTATGCGAGGTCGGTAAGCGCTGAAAAGGTGTGTAGCAGCTCTTTTCAAAATTCTTCATCGCTGTTTATTTGCATTGGTCCATGTTTTCTGTACAATACACACAGACAATACACTTCTACCTTTAACAAACACCATCTAGCAGCTGCTAGGTGTTTCACCAGGTCTAACATATACCTCGCACATATCTCTCGCACACATTTCTCAAAACACATCCCACAGAACCAGCGACGTGCACACATATTTTTCTGAGGTAGACATCACCATTTCGCATAGGTGACACGGTCAATCGGCCGTGCACACCCTGGTGTGAGAGTTTTTCGGGACCGCCTCTGACGTGGTTCCTTTAACGACTACCAGATGGCAGCCGGGACCAACGGCTTAACGTGCCTTCTGAAGCATGGAATCATCTTTATTATCAGACAACCAGGTGATTCAAGCCTGCAATGTCCTAACCAAACTGGAAACAACTAAACAAAGTATGCTTCCCGTGGGAATCGAACCCACGACCCCGGGTCTATAGGCAAACGCCTTAAACACTGGACCACAGAGGCGACACGGAGGTGTGATATAGACATAAACGTACTTAGTCAAAAATTTATCAAATTAATTAAGACTCCTACCAAAATAAATACTTTATTTTCTATAATCAATAACAGCTAATTTATGGAGCATTTTGCTTATGATTTTTTAGGGGCAACAATCCAATATTTTTATAACTTAGATAAAAATATTTGTTTAGTCTACTCTGAACTCACGGAAGACAGAGTCTGTCTGTATGGACTGCACGTCACTGCTCACAACACATCTTGCTTATTTTGTACGTACAAAAATCTCGCTCCGCCAAGCTCTCAAGTCTCCCGTTGCCTCCACGAGGCGCGTTGTCCTACGCCTAAGTTTACGTAAGAGAGTTTTCCTCAAAGTGAATGAAATTAAAGATGTGATATTGATCCGTGATTTTATCAAAGGATTATGAATAGTAAGCAATTTTCAATGGACTGGGTAATTGGAAAATGATGGCTGCGCGGTGTTTGAGTGAAAGTGAAATATGCTAGACTTAGCATTAAGACGAGGACTCAAATGTTTGGTACCTTCGCTCGGCAAAGGACTGATCAAGTGCGCGCAAGGGATAGCGCTTGGCGGTTTAGCCCGTGAATGATGAGATAGGAGATAGTCTCGAGTCGCTCAAAGAAAAAAACGTAAGCGCCAAATTCGTTATTTCTATTTTATATAAAATCAGACCGGTTAATTGTATTTTCATATTTAAATTTTGATGAATTACTAATAACCTATCTTTTAGTCTAAAAATCATTATTTCATTCGTCGCATTTGAGCTACAATAACAAAAACTCTGCGAACGAAGACCATTTTTCAAAAAATATTTCTATCGAGAAAATTTTATCAAAACGTGTTTCCATCTTCAATTTTTGGAGAGGAAATAGTCAAAAATCATATTACTTAGATTTGAAACTCCTAATTTAAGTATTTTGCGAGATAAATAAGGTTCAGAACGACCTTATTTACAGTGGTATCGCCTTAATTGACCGACCGAGCGAAGCGAGTGAACCGTCTCAGTTTTGACTGGGCGAAAATTCTTTTGTCCATCTGTCTGTCTGTTCTCGCCTACAGGTCGCATTTCTTTACCGATTCTCATGAAATTTTGTGTATAGGTTCAGTAATTATATAGATTTTTTTTTTCGAGCCAGTTTTTCGAAATTGTTAAATATGACGGAAATATGGGGATTCGAAACTTAAAAAATATGATAACTCAACGATTTCAAAAATTTTAAAAAGTTTATTTAGACTTTTTTGTTATTGTTATTAAGACGCAACTTTTATGTCTGAACAACGTTAAAAACACTGCTTGGCAGCGTTTCCTCGCTGTGTCGTGAGACTTATACGTTGAGCAAAAAAGCTGCCAAGCTCTCAAGTCTCCCGTTGCTTCCACGAGGCGCGTCGTAAGAGAGTTTCCCTCAAAGTGAATAAAATTAATGATGTGATATTGATCCGTGATTTAATCAAAGGAATATGAAATACTAAGCAATTTTCAAAGGACTGGGTACCTAATTGGAAAATGTTGGCTGCGCGGTGTTTGAGTATAAGTAAAATATGGATACCTATACTCGTATATAAATATAAATAAATATATATATAGGAACAAATCACACAGATTGAGCTAGCCCCAAAATAAGTTCGAGACTTGTGTTATGGGATACTAACTCAACGATACTATATTTTATAACAAATACATATATAGATAAACATCCAAGACCCAGGCAAATCTGAAAAAGATTATATTTCATCTTGACCTGACCGGGGATCGAACCCGGGCACCCTCGTGTCGCAGGCTCGCCACGGAGCTCGCCAGAAATATACTAGACTTAGCATTAATCTAGATACTTCCTTACTAATATTAAACGCGAAAGTTTGTTAGTATATATTGATGTTTGTTATTCAATCACGCCAAAACTGCTAAACGGATTTTGACGAAATTTTGCCCATAGATAATTACCTGGATTAATACATAAGCTACCTTTTATTCCAGAAAAAGTTAGTTAGTACTGTTTCCAGAAAAGCGCATAGAGGTGCACGGGGTGTCGAGCGGCGCGATCGACGCTTTGGCTGGCGGTTGAATAATATTTCGTTAATAAAAGTTAGCCGTGTGGTATCTGGCAGAGTAGAATAGGACTCCAAGTTTTCCCGTGGATGTCGTAGAAGGCGACTTAGAAAATACAAGCTAAACAAAGCTTATAAACATCTGTGAGACCTCTCCAACCCGTCTGGCCAGCGTGGAGAGTGTATGCCAAATCTTCTCTGTCTGCTCTGGCCAAGTATGACTCCGGTAGTACAAACAGGGTCATGCTCTTGCAGTGGAGACTAAAAAGACCTGATGATGATGGTGATGATGATGAAACATCAATGAGACCTCTCCAATCCGTCTGGCCAGCGAGGAGAGTGTATGCCAAATCCTCTGTCTGCTCTGGCCAAGTATGACTCCGGTAGTACAAACAGGGTCATGCTCCTGCAGTGGAGACTAAAAAGACCTGATAACGATGATGATGATGAAACCATTGCCGTGCTACTTCAGGTGGAGTGGTACGGCAATGGGATTCTTGAATTATTTTCATTAGTTTAAAAGTTGGTAACACTACTAGTTTATTATCACACTAACAATATTGTGAGACCGTGTTTCTCGAATAAATAAATAATTAATTCATTAATTTATCACAAAGTTGGAAAATTATAGTACTTAGATGTCAGAAAAGTAAGGTACAAGTAGTATCGTTTGTCGGAGGCAAAGCGAACCGGTACCGGTAAATTGCTCACAGAGTTGTATAACTGAAAAATGCGGCGCCGGAGTAAAAAATACACCTTCAAAGGAAAGAGGGAAACATCGCAGGAAGCCAGCGTTTGAAATTAATGTGCTATGTGCAATGATATTTTAATTTACTAGATTCTTCATTGCATACTTCTTTTTTACACTGAGAATTTTTTAACACTCGCGAGTCTAAAGTTCAATGTCGCAGTACCTTTTGTTAAATAATTTGAAGCTTTCTTATCAGTGATAAGAATGCTGTGTTCCTGAATCTTGCTTGCACACAGAACGTGACACTTTTTCGTCCGTGCAGCCAGCGTTCATCGATTTATAAGACGTTATCACGTCAAAATCTGTTAGTGGGTTTAGGAGTTATGGTGAGTAGTATTATAGTAATATGAGTTATCAAGAAATTCACATACATACATTTATATACATACATACATTGATTCTAAATAGGTAATCGTGTTAAAATACGCAAATAATGAGCTTTTTAATATAATTTACATCAGCTGATTTAGTATTTATGAGAAGTCGACATAATATAATTATCGATTGATTTATTAGATTCACGCCTTTATCATCCCACTCCGATCCCTCTGCGGCTCCAACCCTCTCGCACTCGCCACCGGAATAGAGTGCGTAGAGTATGATTAGCTCCGATTACTCATGTATACAAAATTACATGATGATCGGTTCAGTAGTTACGGCGTGAAAGCGTAACAAACAAACAAACAAATAAACAAACAAACAAACTCACTTTCGCATTTATAATATTAAGTAAGGATAAGGATGTCAGAAAAAGTAAGGTACAAGTAGTATCGTTTGTCGGAGTCTGCAAAGCGAACCGGTACCGGTAAATTGCTCACAGAGTTGTGTAACTGAAAAACGCGGCGCCGGAGTGAAAATACACCTTCAAAGGAAAGAGGGAAACATCGCAGGAAGCCAGCGTTTGAAATTAATGTGCTATGTGCAATGACATTTTAATTTCTTAGATTCTTCATTGCATACTTCTTTTTTACACAGTGAGCTGGATTTTTTTAACACAAAACGCGAGTCTGATTTCAATATCGCAGTATCTTTTGTTAAATAATTTGAAGCTTTCTCATCAGTGATAAGAATGCTGTGTTCCTGAATCTTGCTTGCACTCGGAACGTGACACTTTTTCTTTCGTGCAGCTGGCGTTTATCAATAATTAATTTCGATTCCCGAAACTAAACTTGAGCATAGGTATATCGAAAAGTTTTTGTGCTCTGTAAACACATCTAGGCATTAGTATATCAATGGGTTTGAGTCGCTGCAAATTAATCTGCGTTATTTTACATAAGTTCCGTATCAATGTGAAAAATTGTTTAGCTTCGTATCGGAGGAGTTAAAAATGTAATTTGCATGTTGCTTTGAGAATCTTGCTTGCGTCTTCAATATAGGTACTATTTATTAAAACAAAATCACTTTAATACGGTATTATCGCGTGTATTATATTATTTTTACATCTAACGTTTCGAAAAACGTGTCGAAAATGGGTTAACACAAAAGACAAATGTAAACTTAGCGACCATGAAAACTGTAGTTTTAGAAACGTTAGGTTTAAAAATAATGTTATATACGCGATCATCATCAGGTCTTTATTTAGTCTCCACTACAGGAGCACGACTTGGCCAGAGCAGCCAGAGGACTTGGCCTACACTCTCCACGCTGGCCAGACGGGTTGGAGTGGTCTCACAGATGTTTATAAGCTATGTTTGGCTTGTATTTCCTAAGTTGATATAACCGAATTAAAATGATTTTATTTAAATGTGTAACAATCGCGAAAACATCAGAAACCATTAGATAATCAATATTTGGCTTTATTTAAAAACTTGTATTCATATTTGGATATATATGTATCTAAAATATCAATCATATTTTGTTTCTTACAAGCAAAAATGAAAATTTATGATTTTACAAGCAAAGAAAACATCTGTTCGAACCAAATTGCCACGATACATCGCAGTAAATCTTCCTCGGGAAATGAAACAATCAACTTGAACGGACTTGGTAAAAGTTCTATCTACCTCTACAAGGGTTGGATGCAATCTATTATGGGCAATGTTTATATAAGGTCAAATTAAATTAAGGTCAAATTAAATTAAGTGCAAATGTTTAAAGGGCTCACATCCATAAGTTGTAAAAATGATTTGGGAACAAAGTTAGAAAAACTACACGCTATAGTTAGAGAGATATTTTGACATTTAGAAAATCGGACGCAAAAAACAGCCTGTGCACAAAAAAACACTTTTTATCATTATCTACGTACACCTTTTTACCAGTATGCCGACAATGATACAATATATTTTTTATAAAAATTGATAAATCACATTTTTGTAAAATAAAATATTTTGTTATAGAAAAACAAGAATGAAAATTAACGTGTCGAATTCTTAAAACTTGCTACTAAAGTATTAGATCCTTGTTGAAGAAATTTACCATGGAGCCATGTATTTTCGTGTATCCCCATAGAAACTGGTAATGGGTTGAATTTCCTGAAGGCATATCGTAGACAGTGGCGTAGCTAGGCGTGGGCGAAGTGGCGTAGCTAGGCGTGGGCCTCGCGCATAATGTAGCGAGCTTTTTGTTTCTTGGGAAGTCAGCGATTTGCGAACACAGACAATATCCTTGTCTGTGTTTGCGAAACAGAGTCACAAGGCATCGCGAAACGTGTCTTGCTCACGCCCAACTAGATCTTGAGCCACCACTGATCGTAGACTGAATCGATATCGTTAAATTAAGATTTTTCGTATGTTACGCAAATCATGGTTATCGCTTGAAAAAATGTTCGTAATGGCGACCAAAAGTTTCCTAGCATATGTAGATTTAAGCAGATTTTACAATGTACTCCGCAAGAGAATATGCAACGCATATGTTCTGTACGCAAATTGTAAAAACGGGACTTTATTAGTAAGCCTCTGATGTCCATCCGTCTGTCACGGGATGGTTCCCAAACTAGATACTGTATATCTGTGTATATCTTTTGCCGCTATAACAACAAATTAAAAAAATCAAAATAAAATAAAACATTAAGGGCCCGTACTTCCTCACACTGCTTTGCATGATTGACTGTTATATCAATAATAATTAAATACTCAAGTTGAAATAAAAATGCAGCAAAGTTCAGGACTAACTCTAGTAACTATATGACTCAAAAACACGATTGCGTTAAATTTTCTCGATAGAAAAAAATTGCAAAGTTGCCTCCAAATCACGTCTAATTTACTCGGTATATAGCATTATTCACCAAATACATTAAAATTAACCTTGAAACTTTTGATTATTATTGCATTACAGATAAGGCAGCCATCATATGTTTTTCTTTTTCGAATAACCCTTGAATATTCCTAAAAAACGAAAATATCCAAAGTAGCCAACGCGTTTAGACCATCCGCGTTTGTATCGCCACGCCGCCTGGCATATGTCGGGCTCTTAAGGAGAGTCCCATACAAGAATCTCTCTTTTTTTGTCAAAATTGTTTCTCATTTTTACTGAGACCTCAAGCCACAGATAATTAAGAAAAATAGTATCTATGCAAGAAAGAGTTTTAGTAAACCTCACAAGAGAGGTCGAACGGAAGAGGTTTCATGCGTCTGTATAATAACAGAGTCTATTTTAAAAGTCGTGATTTTTAGGAGTGAAATATTTAAGGATCTATGTGAATTATGCAAATAAATTATTCTATTATATTCTATAACGGAATCCTAAGTGTGTGCGACGACATTTCAATTCGACAAGTACAATAACGTCTTTCTTTTTTCTTCACCAGGCGCGGCAGATAAGGAGGCTGATGAGGAAGAGGGCACGGCGGGGGGAGCGGCAACCCCTGACGATAACGAAGATGAGGAGCAGAGCAAGCACATCTTGCCGCTCGCTGCACACCCACCTACTATGTAAGTATTTCTAAAACTGTTTTTGATTCGCGATTCAAATTTCGCGCCTGCGTTATTTTGCCTCTCAGCACGTCGCACCTTCGTCTTTCACACTCAAATTACACACTCTTATTTCGATACGATTATCGAAATATTTTTTGACATTTTGCACACTAGTGAACAAACCACTATTGTGCATGTTGTATCACGATGCTTTACAATGTAAACAAACAGACAATCAAACTTTCATCTATAAAATATTAGTTATATATAAGCCAGTGGCGGATACAAAAAAGCTCAACGAGGGGTCGCTGATATCTTAAGCTACCCCAACTTTTATCGTATTAAAAAACTGTAACCCAAGCAAAGTTTAAAAAAATATTTAAACTTATTATAATATATAAGACAACATCTTAAGATATACCAGCAATGCCCGCGACTTTGTTCACGTAAATTTTATGTTATGTTTCTATGGGGGCCACGTCTCATCATGACAGGAGAAAAATAAATAAGTAGCCTATCCTGTGTCCTGTACGCCTAAATGTATATCTACCAAGTTTTATAAAATTCTGTGAATTCGTTTAACTGTTATGGAGGAACATACATACATATAGAAAAGAAATCTAAATATCCTCAATTCAGTTTCAGTATCATGTATATAGCTTATAAACACCATATCTCTGAAAACAAAGTAACTTACTCCATGACCAACCCTTACAGATTTATTATTAGTATTGATGATATTGATGAAAAAGGTTACAATGCGGTGCGAGCGAACGCACCCCGCGCGCCATATGTATCCGCCACTGATATAAGCCAAGTTTTACCATCACAACGATGGTAATATGACTTGAGTTTGATGTCCAAAAACAATAAACAAACACCGCCATATATGTACTCGTGTAATCATAAATCACATATTTCGTATTACCAGCGCTCCAATGTTGATATTCCATGCATAATATAGTATAACCAAACAAATCCGAGCTTATTTTATATTCCATTGTTTGCAGTGAGGTGTCAGCCAGTCAGCAGGACTTCTTCAAAATGCTCGACGAAAAGATTGAAAAGGTAAAGTAAACAAGGGAAAAACTTTAATTTCAATATTATTTCCATAAATAAATATTCTCTGCTTCTCTGCTGATGAATACGCATGCCCACTGAGGCATTGATCAGTCCATGCTAGAGAAGTAGATGTTGAATTAAATAGCACCTGCCGAATTATTACTGGATAGAATAGAATAATTTTTATTGCAACACAATTGACACACAACACAATATAAAACTTAAACAAAAGAAAATACACAAAGAAAATGGACAAAACGTCTGTGCCAACAGTATTACAAAAGGTGACGGCTCAGCGTCACCTTTTGTAATACTGTTGGTTGTTTGTAACACCTTTGAACTTATTGTAACCCCTGGCGGGTATTGCACCACCTACAGTACGTAGAAACATAGCTTGTCAGGTAGAAAAGTAAAAACAGGTCTCCGACTCCAGGCATCTATTATTGATGATCGACAACCTACTTACCGACTGAAAAGCCGCAACAGTTTAAAAACCCCTAAATGACCATCCAAAATCCTCTCGCATTGAACTCTGGTATAACCTTAGACTTATATAATAAGACAGCTTCGTGGCGCAGCGGTTATCACGCCAGCCTGCGACACGGAGTGCCCGGGTTCGATCCCCGGCCAGGTCAAGATGGAAAATGATCTTTTTCAGATTGGCCTGGGTCTTGGATGTTTATCTATATATGTATTTGTTATAAAATATAGTATCGTTGAGTTAGTATCCCATAACACAAGTCTCGAACTTACCTTGGGGCTAGCTCAATCTGTGTGATTTGTCCGTATATATATATATATTTATTTATTTATTTAACCAATTCCCACCTCCAACAAATTTTGTTTCTCCATCTGAGGAGCTACCGCCAAGATACCAGCTTCCTTGGACTACATGGAAGTGCCTTAATCGTCTCCGCACTGGGGTAGGTCGGTGTCGTCATAACCTGGCTAAATGGGGCTTTACCCAACAGGCGGAAGTACAGTGCCAGTGTGGTCACGATGGCAAGACCATATTGCACCTCCTTTCGTGCCCTCTGTGAAAAGAAGAATAGATAAATACTTGCTTAACATACATGCATACATACCATCACGTCTTGTTCCCTTGCGGGGTACACATAGTCTAAGGTATATGAGACCTAAAGCCATGTTTAGCATGTCGATGAGCGTGTAGACGAAAAATCAGAATAGTGATGGGTTGCTAGCCGCATCGCCTGCTTGAATGATTGCACAGATTTTTATCTATTCCCTTGATCGGCTTTTACCATCTGCGTGGGAAGAGAAGCAGCTGGTGTCATTTTCTTTTCTCCCAAACTAGAATGGAATAATTCGCATATTGCTAAAGGAAACTCTTTGACGCTGGTATTCTCAACGTATTTGTTATCCTTATAAGAAAGAGACATAATGTAGCCACGGATATCTAAGATAATTCAGTCAAAATCAGAAACTATAAATAGCATTTTTGAAAAGAACAAGGGAAAATGTATTTGAATTTATATACATATACCATTTAGTAATATAATACCTATAATGAGGTTATTTGGTAATTTCTTTATTTGTCACATTCAACATCTACATTTTTCTGTCCAGGGTAAAGACTACGACTCATCCAGCGAATCGGAACTACGGCTAGAGCATGAACGAAGGCGAATTCTAATAGACCAATGGAGGTCTGCCTCGCAATCGTCGCAGTCCTTCCAGTCGCAACCTAGTCCTCCAACGCCGGCTCGGAGGCGCGTCCCTCGCCCCCTGCCACAGCCCCCTGATCGACAGAACAGTCCCGGAAGTGCCCGGAGATGCTACCGACAACAACACGTCCCCGACGGTATGTCACCCCCTCCGAGAAGAGCACATAGTGCCCAATCACATCATCAAGATCCGCGGCAGATCAACGGAGACAACTGGCAGGATCCGTCCAAGTCACCAGTCAAAAGACCACAAAGTGCTGGAGCCAATTGGAAAAACAATCCTAAAGTGGCTCCTTATAACCAAAAACCAAAGAAAAACGAAGTTAACGAACAACAAAGAGCTAACCAAAAAGATGATACTGGATCAAGTCAAGAGTCTCAAATAACATTCAATCCAACATTCCAAACGCATAGTCCTGCTCACTCTACGAAGTCACAACAGCCATATATTGCACAAATAATAAGCTATCCTATGTCGCAGCAGGTTACTCCACCATCACCTCCTAAGTTCATAGCACCTCCAGAAGAATACCAGGATCCACAAAATAATGTAGTAGACAACAAATTTAATAATACTCAAAGGCAAACGCCTGTGACGACCGTTACTCAAGTCAACTCACAACATATTTACTACATTCACGGGAATGCAACTTCCAGCGTGACGCCACAAGACTTGGCGCAGCAACGACAGCAAACGGCAATACACTTGCAGCAATACGTTGCTATGAAACAGGCTCAGCAACAAATGTTTACTTACATCCAAAGAGGGCCACATACAGTTTTCCCAAATGTGGAATACGGTCAAGCTCCAAACCCGAACAGAATGTATGAAGGAGAAGAATTTGTTACTCAATATGGTCATCCTGCGATGAGGCCTCATAGCGCTCCTACTCCTGTAGGAGTGGTAAGGCCGATGCCAGTAGCTCCTGGTTTCAACATGCCTGATGGATCGCATATGGTACAGATGCCAATGTGGCCACACATGACGCCAGTAGTGTCTACAATGGGCCCGTGGGTCGCTGGTCAAGTGCCACCTGAGATGCAGTACTACCCACAGTCTCAGTTCATGCCAATGTATAGGGCAAATTCTGCCGGATCAGCGGGGACATTGACAAGGTATCACAAGAAAGAAAGTGATGGGGAAGTAAAGAATAATTTGTGCCAAAGCATAAATCTAGTCAGGCAAAAGGCAATCGGGCAGATCGTGTCGGTCCCCGGCCAGGACTTGACAGTGTGCAACAACCCGAGCGACAGCCCCAGTCCTGCCTCAGTTAGCACCGACTCAGGCGTTTCCCCCGGCAACAGCGTGCCTAGCTCCAAAAACTCCGGGTTCAGCACTCCCTCCAGCGGACCTGATACTTTTAACGCTTTAGATAACAAAAACAAAAAGAATAAAAGTGTCCCTTTCAACACGAGATCTTTAAAAAATTCAAAGAGTTTAGATTCTTAGTCAGGTTTGTAATTATGTAGATTTTCTAAATGTACCTATGTAGCGTCTAGTCGACGATACTATGTATAGTGAAATTAGATTCCGAAGTGCTTATCTTTGTATAATTGTGATTTTATTCAGATTTTTTTTAAATCGGTGTTACAGTTGCTCTTATCAATGTAGTTTTCATTATTGTAATCTTTGAAATTGGTATAACTATTTCACTAATTGCCGTACTTTTGTTTCCTATACAGAGAAAGATGAGTTCAATGTTTCAAATCATGCATTGTCCGCAACTATTCTAAAAGTCTATACACACGTATCGGTAAACCAGTTGCAGTGGTGGTGCAGTTGATATCCAAACTGCTAATAGCGCGCAACATGCATGCCGCCTGCGTGCAGATACGAAAAGTAGGTAATATTTATTTTAAGCCTCGGGATCTGAAAATGTTACTCATGGAAACCATTTTAAGATAGATGAATTAAGTAAGTGTAAAATAAATGACTAATGTTGTACAAGTCAAAGTATGTTTTAGGAGATTCGAAATAGATACGTAACCTGCATATAAGCTGCTAATTGGATGCTGGCATGCAGCTAATACATGTGTATAGACTCCAGAATGTAAAGGCTGCTTCACACTTACAGATGTGAACAACACTCTTAATCAATAAATAACCATACAGCATCAATTTTCCTCCCACAGATAAGATATGTTCAATAATATGTGCTTCTGCTATCATGGCAAAGGAAAAGCAGTTATAAAGGGAATTGAGATACTAGTCAGAATCAAAATAAAGTAAATACGGAGAAAGGAAAAAGTTAATTCATATTAATGCACTTGACATCAGTAAGGGGTCGTCTATTAATTACGTGTGGTGATTTTGACAATTTTTCGACCCTCTCCATCCCCCATGGTGAAATCTCGTAAGATTGAGCCCCTGCCCTCCCCCCTAAATCTCACGTGAGTATTTCTGTGTAAGATTTCATTAGAGAAGCATTCTTTTTATGAAATAATAGGTGGACTTTAAAATAAAAAAAGATGAAAACAGAACAACAAGGACTCATGTGTAGCTCCTGGAATTGACGTGATCAAGGAAATTGGACTTTTTTCGATAAAAATGCGACAGAAAAATCTCAACACGTTTCACTCCGGGAGTGCCGGCAGAAGTGAAAACTCCACACAGTAGAAAGGTGGATATTACTTCCTCTCCTACGCCGTGCCGTCGGTCTCAGGTCACGTGTCCATCTTACGAATTTTCGATCAGGTCACGTGTTTTTACCCATCCAAATAAGTGCTAACGCCCTTTAGCGGCGTTAGCACTTTTTTGGGAGTTTGGGAAGTTTTCACTTCACAAACGTGATATTTATTTGCCGACACCCCCCTTCTCTCCAAGTCCCCAGCATAAGTATCGGTTCGATCCGCTCATAAGGAGAGCTACTTTTTTGTAGCAATAGTTGTAGATATATTTACATATCTCACTAATAGTTGTAACTGTTGCTAATTCCCAAAAAACAGATTTTTTCTAGTTTGGGAATTATGGAATACATGTTGGTAATACCTATCTTGTTACACTTCTTCCATTTCTTTTAGTTATAGTTATACAGTTGCAGCAAACAACTCTAGCTCACTTCATCGGATCTCTCGTAATGCCTTCTGCCACTCGAGATACAGGTTTATTCCTAGTTCGATGGTGGATGGCTGAGCGAGGGACCCGCCTGAATGCAACCTATGTTCTTTGTGTTAAAGATATTATATAGAGTTTGTATATATTGTGTTGTATTGTATACTATTGTACTGTGAAATGGGTCAATAAATTTTATTTTATTTTATAAACACGTAACAAAATTTGTGGACACTCTTTAAGTGTGGGGCGCACACAGTACAGCTATTAAGTTCATGTTGAATTTAAGTTTATGCAAATGATGAATTTTGTGCCAGTGTAATAAAAAATCGGTTTGCCTGAAAATTAAAGGATTGATTGTTGAATGTTTTGTTTTACGAAGTGGGTGATTGTTATCATTTATTGTATTTCCAAATTGGAATTTATAGATACATCTAAATGTATGTTTAGATAAAGACATGTAAAGGTACTGCCCAGTGCCGAATGATGCATTTTAAATATCCAATAATAATAATACCGATATTAACTTTGTTTTATTTTTTACCTGGTCTGTGGGTGCGCCATCGGCAATCAGTTCTATGCGCTATATGCCCCGCCCACAACCACTTCAAAGCTATATCCGCTGAGCTATGTCCGTTATTTTTGTTCTTCTACGGATCTCCTCATTTCTGATGCGGTCTCGTAGAGAAAAACCGAGCATGGCCCTCTCTATAGCTCTTTGGGTGACCTTGAGTTATGGAGAGGGCTAAGTATAGGTTGCATTAAATATAAAAAAGTCAAAATACTGGGTTTATTTTGTTCAATTATTAGCTTTTCCATAATTCCATAATCTATTCATTCCATTATGTATTCAGCTGCAAGGTTCAATTCATGGAAACATGTCTTAGTTTTCACTAATTTCGGAACTATATTTCAAAATAGCATTTGGGTTTATTGGGTTTATTTGGGTTTAAGTAATTTCTTAACATAAAATGCTGCTTGGTAGCCTAAGTTTTGCGCCTTAATTTTTTCCCCGGCTAGCTTACACGATCTACGTGGGAAATCTAGTATATTCTACATCATCATCAGGTCTTTTTAGTGTCCACTGCAGGACCATGACCCTCTCTGTACTTCCGGAGCCATACTTGGCCAGAGCAGACAGAGGATTTGGCATACACTCTCCTCGCTGGCCAGACGGGTTGGAGAGGTCTCATTGATGTTTATGAGATATTCTACATATTTTCTTTTATTTCAAATCAGCATGAAAGATAAGTAAAGATTGATTAACAGTCTGTTGTTTTGTGTACAAAATAAACTTCATGAATGTTAATCAAAGTTTGTTTGAATACGACCAAGTAACTATGTCGCCTGGCTTATTGATTTCAGAGCCTCCATTCTATTTCCATGCCGGCCAAATAATCAATTATTCAGGACAGCCATAACAATCTAGAATATAGAGGTACTTAGTGGAAGGAAAAATAATGGAATTTAAATGAGGTGCTTATCGTCCGTTTGACTGCGTTATGCCGATCCTACTTAGATATATTAAAAAATGTATCCATGTTGTCTTTGAAATCAGTATCAGATATTTAAGAGCTATTATTACTGTAATATGTAACATCAATGAGACCTCTCCAACCCATCTGGCCAGCGAGGAGAGTGTAGGCCAAATCCTCTGTCTGCTCTGGCCAAGTATGGCTCCAGTAGTACAGAGAGGGTCATGCTCCTGCAGTGGAGACTAAAAAGACCTGATGTGATGATGGGTGAAAAGAAACGCATACAGTGACTCTTTTTGGCAGGAAATAATGCAGTGGTTTGCCATTGCCTTCTGCATTTCACATATAGTGAGCAATTCACTAGTGTGCAGGTTGCCTCACAATGTTTTCCTTCACTGGAAGCAGGTAGTGGTCGATAAAAATGACCGTACTCAAGTCAGATTGGAATACAAACTCAGAGGTACAGTCGGGTCGGGTAAAGTATGAACCCAGGACCTTTCGCTTATGGGTCGAGGTCTTAGACCACTGAGCCACGACCTAAATTCGGACTACACTACAATTTTAAAAGATACTCGTATAACCGTTCATAGGTTCGTTAAGTTAGTAGGTATCCCATAAAACAAGTTCATAAATTACTTTGGGGCTTTAATCTCAATCTGTGTGATTTATCGCCATACTTATTAACATATTTAAAGCTGTAAAGAAATCACATACATATGATACATACATATAATCATGTCTTTATCCATAACGGGGTAGAGAGAGCCTAAGGACACAAGACCACAAGGCCACGCTTAGCCTGCAAGTGGGCGGCGTAAAGGTGGAAAAAGAAATCAAAATAGAAATGGGTTGCTAGCTGCATCGGCTATTGTCATAATTCCTTACTTTTTCAACCCGACTTATACGGTCTGCGCAGGATAAGAAGCAGCGGGTACATTTAAGGTTTTCTTTTCTCCTAGACTAGCATGGAAGAAATAAAAAAATATCTGTTTTACATATAATCTTCTTTCTCGTTAAGTATTTTTGTAAATCAGCAATTTCAAACGAAGAAAAGCGCAAAGAAAAACGAAGTTAACGAACAACAAAGAGCTAACCAAAAAGATGATACTGGATCAAGTCAAGAGTCTCAAATAACATTCAATCCAACATTCCAAACGCATAGTCCTGCTCACTCTACGAAGTCACAACAGCCATATATTGCACAAATAATAAGCTATCCTATGTCGCAGCAGGTTCATCCACCATCACCTCCTAAGTTCATAGCACCTCCAGAAGAATACCAGGATCCACAAAATAATGTAGTAGACAACAAATTTAATAATACTCAAAGGCAAACGCCTGTGACGACCGTTACTCAAGTCAACTCACAACATATTTAATACATTCACGGGAATGCAACCACCAGCGTCACGCCACAAGACTTGGCGCAGCAACGACAGCAAACGGCAATACACTTGCAGCAATACGTTGCTATGAAACAGGCTCAGCAACAAATGTTTACTTACATCCAAAGAGGGCCACATACAGTTTTCCCAAATGTGGAATACGGTCAAGCTCCAAACCCGAACAGAATGTATGAAGGAGAAGAATTTGTTACTCAATATGGTCATCCTGCGATGAGGCCTCATAGCGCTCCTACTCCTGTAGGAGTGGTAAGGCCGATGCCAGTAGCTCCTGGTTTCAACATGCCTGATGGATCGCATATGGTACAGATGCCAATGTGGCCACACATGACGCCAGTAGTGTCTACAATGGGCCCGTGGGTCGCTGGTCAAGTGCCACCTGAGATGCAGTACTACCCACAGTCTCAGTTCATGCCAATGTATAGGGCAAATTCTGCCGGATCAGCGGGGACATTGACAAGGTATCACAAGAAAGAAAGTGATGGGGAAGTAAAGAATAATTTGTGCCAAAGCATAAATCTAGTCAGGCAAAAGCCAATCGGGCAGATCGTGTCGGTCCCCGGCCAGGACTTGACAGTGTGCAACAACCCAAGCGACAGCCCCAGTCCTGCCTCAGTTAGCACCGACTCAGGCGTTTCCCCCGGCAACAGCGTGCCTAGCTCCAAAAACTCCGGATTCAGCACTCCCTCCAGCGGACCTGATACTTTTAACGCTTTAGATAACAAAAACAAAAAGAATAAAAGTGTCCCTTTCAACACGAGATCTTTAAAAAATTCAAAGAGTTTTGATTCTTAGTCAGGTTTGTAATTATGTAGATTTTCTAAATGTACCTATGTAGCGTCTAGTCGACGATACTATGTATAGTGAAATTAGATTCCAAAGTGCTTATCTTTGTATAATTGTGATTATATTCAGATTTTTTTTAAATCGGTGTTACAGTTGCTCTTATCAATGTAGTTTTCATTATTGTAATCTTTGAAATTGGTATAACTATTTCACTAATTGCCGTACTTTTGTTTCCTATACAGAGAAAGATGAGTTCAATGTTTCAAATCATGCATTGTCCGCAACTATTCTAAAAGTCTATACACACGTATCGGTAAACCAGTTGCAGTGGTGGTGCAGTTGATATCCAAACTGCTAATAGCGCGCAACATGCATGCCGCCTGCGTGCAGATACGAAAAGTAGGTAATATTTATTTTAAGCCTCGGGATCTGAAAATGTTACTCATGGAAACCATTTTAAGATAGATGAATTAAGTAAGTGTAAAATAAATGACTAATGTTGTACAAGTCAAAGTATGTTTTAGGAGATTCGAAATAGATACGTAACCTGCATATAAGCCGCTAATTGGATGCTGGCATGCAGCTAATACATGTGTATAGACTCCAGAATGTAAAGGCTGCTTCACACTTACAGATGTGAACCACTCTTAATCAATACATAACCATACAGCATCAATTTTCCTCCCACTGATAAGATATGTTCAATAATATGTGCTTCTGCTATCATGGCAAAGGAAAAGCAGTTATAAAAGGAATGGAGATACTAGTGAGAATCAAAATAAAGTAAATACGGGGAGAGGAAAAAGATAATTCATATTATTGCACTTGACATCAGTAAGGGGTCGTCTATTAATTACGTGTGGTGATTTTGACAATTTTTCGACCCTCTCCATCCCCCATGGTGAGATCTCGTAAGATTGAGCCCCCGCCCTCCCCCCTAAATCTCACGTGAGTATTTCTGTGTAAGATTTCATTAGAGAAGCATTCTTTTTATGAAATAATTGGTGGACTTTAAAATAAAAAAAGATGAAAACAGAACAACAAGGACTCATGTGTAGCTCCTGGAATTGACGTGATCAAGGAAATTGGACTTTTTTCGATAAAAATGCGACAGAAAAATCTCAACACGTTTCACTCCGGGAGTGCCGGCAGAAGTGAAAACTCCACACAGTAGAAAGGTGGATATTACTTCCTCTCCTACGCCGTGCCGTCGGTCTCAGGTCACGTGTCCATCTTACGAATTTTCGATCAGGTCACGTGTTTTTACCCATCCAAATAAGTGCTAACGCCCTTTAGCGGCGTTAGCACTTTTTTGGGAGTTTGGGAAGTTTTCACTTCACAAACGTGATATTTATTTGCCGACACCCCCCTTCTCTCCAAGTCCACAGCATAAGTATCGGTTCGATCCGCTCATAAGGAGAGCTACTTTTTTGTAGCAATAGTTGTAGATATATTTACATATCTCACTAATAGTTGTAACTGTTGCTAATTCCCAAAAAACAGATTTTTTCTAGTTTGGGAATTATGGAATACATGTTGGTAATACCTATCTTGTTACACTTCTTCCATTTCTTCTAGTTATACAGTTGCAGCAAACAACTCTAGCTCACTTCATCGGATCTCTCGTAATGCCTTCTGCCACTCGAGATACAGGTTTATTCCTAGTTCGATAGTGGATGGCTGAGCGATGGACCCGCCTGAATGCAACCTATGTTCTTTGTGTTAAAGATATTATATAGAGTTTGTATATATTGTGTTGTATTGTATACTATTGTACTGTGAAATAGGTCAATAAATTTTATTTTATTTTATAAACACGTAACAAAATTTGTGGACACTCTTTAAGTGTGGGGCGCACATTAAAGTACAGCAATTAAGTTCATGTTAAATTTAAGTTTATGCAAATGATGAATTTTGTGCCAGTGTAATAAAAAATCGGTTTGCCTGAAAATTGAAGGATTGATTGTTAAATGTTTTGTTTTACGAAGTGGGTGATTGTTATCATTTATTGTATTTCCAAATTGGAATTTATAGATACATCTAAATGTATGTTTAGATAAAGACATGTAAAGGTACTGCCCAGTGCCGAATGATGCATTTTAAATATCCAATAATAATAATACCGATATTAACTTTGTTTTATTTTTTACCTGGTCTGTGGGTGCGCCATCGGCAATCAGTTCTATGCGCTATATGCCCCGCCCACAACCACTTCAAAGCTATATCCGCTGAGCTATGTCCGTTATTTTTGTTCTTCTACGGATCTCCTCATTTCTGATGCGGTCTCGTAGAGAAAAACCGAGCATGGCCCTCTCTATAGCTCTTTGGGTGACCTTGAGTTATGGAGAGGGCTAATTATAGGTTGCATTAAATATAAAAAAGTCAAAATACTGGGTTTATTTTGTTCAATTCTTAGCTTTTCCATAATTCCATAATCTATTCAGTCCATTATGTATTCAGCTGCAAGGTTCAATTCATGGAAACATGTCTTAGTTTTCAATAATTTCGGAACTATATTTCAAAATAGCATTTGGGTTTATTTGGGTTTAAGTAATTTCTTAACATAAAATGCTGCTTGGTAGCCTAAGTTTTGCGCCTTAATTTTTTCCCCGGCTAGCTTACACGATCTACGTGGGAAATCTAGTATATTCTACATCATCATCAGGTCTTTTTAGTGTCCACTGCAGGACCATGACCCTCTCTGTACTTCCGGAGCCATACTTGGCCAGAGCAGACAGAGGATTTGGCATACACTCTCCTCGCTGGCCAGACGGGTTGGAGAGGTCTCATTGATGTTTATGAGATATTCTACATATTTTCTTTTATTCCAAATCAGCATGAAAGATAAGTAAAGATTGATTAACAGTCTGTTGTTTTGTGTACAAAATAAACTTCATGAATGTTAATCAAAGTTTGTTTGAATACGACCAAGTAACTATGTCGCCTGGCTTATTGATTTCAGAGCCTCCATTCTATTTCCATGCCGGCCAAATAATCAATTATTCAGGACAGCCATAACAATCTAGAATATAGAGGTACTTAGTGGAAGGAAAAATAATGGAATTTAAATGAGGTGCTTATCGTCCGTTTGACTGCGTTATGCCGATCCTACTTAGATATATTAAAAAATGTATCCATGTTGTCTTTGAAATCAGTATCAGATATTTAAGAGCTATTATTACTGTAATATGTAACATCAATGAGACCTCTCCAACCCATCTGGCCAGCGAGGAGAGTGTAGGCCAAATCCTCTGTCTGCTCTGGCCAAGTATGGCTCCAGTAGTACAGAGAGGGTCATGCTCCTGCAGTGGAGACTAAAAAGACCTGATGTGATGATGGGTGAAAAGAAACGCATACAGTGACTCTTTTTGGCAGGAAATAATGCAGTGGTTTGCCATTGCCTTCTGCATTTCACATATAGTGAGCAATTCACTAGTGTGCAGGTTGCCTCACAATGTTTTCCTTCACTGGAAGCAGGTAGTGGTCGATAAAAATGACCGTACTCAAGTCAGATTGGAATACAAACTCAGAGGTACAGTCGGGTCGGGTAAAGTATGAACCCAGGACCTTTCGCTTATGGGTCGAGGTCTTAGACCACTGAGCCACGACCTAAATTCGGACTACACTACAATTTTAAAAGATACTCGTATAACCGTTCATAGGTTCGTTAAGTTAGTAGGTATCCCATAAAACAAGTTCATAAATTACTTTGGGGCTTTAATCTCAATCTGTGTGATTTATCGCCATACTTATTAACATATTTAAAGCTGTAAAGAAATCACATACATATGATACATACATATAATCATGTCTTTATCCATAACGGGGTAGAGAGAGCCTAAGGACACAACACCACAAGGCCACGCTTAGCCTGCAAGTGGGCGGCGTAAAGGTGGAAAAAGAAATCAAAATAGAAATGGGTTGCTAGCTGCATCGGCTATTGTCATAATTCCTTACTTTTTCAACCCGACTTATACGGTCTGCGCTGGATAAGAAGCAGCGGGTACATTTAAGGTTTTCTTTTCTCCTAGACTAGCATGGAAGAAATAAAAAAATATCTGTTTTACATATAATCTTCTTTCTCGTTAAGTATTTTTGTAAATCAGCAATTTCAGCAAATGACGTCGGAAATGGCCAGATCTTAATCTTATCTACCGTTAATCCCTGGTTTGGGACAGACAATTTTATTACGAAATTCTCAAAACTTATGACGAAAATCCTCGATACCCGACTTTGTATCTTATTAGAACGGGGTGAGGTTTCATTTTGTGAATCTTCTTGGACTACACAAAGCCCATTAGAAATAGTTTAGGATCGGCTTATGGTTATTTCATTATATCCAGGGACAGACTAAGTCCATACATTAAGAACTTTTTGTTGATTTATATTTAAGTGTATATGTATAGACTCCATGTTAGAGATAAGCATATTTAATAACTATAAATAAATCTATACGGACAAATCACACAGATTGAGCTAGCCCCAAAGTAAGTTCGGGACTTGTGTTATGGGATACTAACTCAACGATACTATATTTTATAACAAATACATATATAGATACACATCCAAGACCCAGGCCAATCTGAAAAAGATCATTTTCCATCTTGACCTGGCCGGGGATCGAACCCGGTCACTCCGTGTCGCAGGCCGGCGTGTTGACCGCTGCGCCACGGAGCTAGTCAACTCGTGTAGAATCAGGGGTGTCATCCTCACCTGTCTGGTGGTTGCAGGTATGGCATAGGGTACGCGAGCCCAGCCTCCCAAACTGCTACTTGTTTTTCCCCATTCATCGGAGTAAATAGTATCCCAATATCTTAATTCTGTATAGTCCTTTCCCAGATTAAAAATGCTTTCAATAGGCAGCAGCTTCAGAAGCACAAGAAGCCAAAGAAACTGCGCTCGTCAACCCGCCTGCCAAGCGTGGGGAGTATGGCAATATCCTCCCATGGCACGAAGAATCCTTGGGAGAGGCTTTTGTCCAGCTGTGGACTTCTTACGGTTGCAATAATGATGATGAATTAATAAGTTATGTGGTACTAGCTTTCGCCCGCGGCTCCGCCCGCGTTAATGTCGATCCCTTGGGAATAGTACTTTTTCCCGGGATAAAAGGTAGCCTATGTCCTTCTCTGGACTCCAGAGAACTTGTATACAAAATTTCATGATGGTTCAGTAGTTACGGCGTGAAAGCGTAACAAACAAACAAACAAACTCACTTTCGCATTTATAATATTAGTTAGGATACATAATGTATCTAACTTCAGTGGACATTTTAACACATTTAATGACTATTTCTATTGAATATAGCTACCAAACAAAATTCTCATGCCAACCACTAATCGGCTTACTCGGGACGTCGCGTATTTATACCTAGGTATTTCAACAAAGCGTTTTCAAAACTTCCACGAACTTAAAACTATATTTAGGGCAATACAGTCAACAATACTTCCATACTGTACTCTTTACTTTCCTTTTTATTCTATACCTCCTATACTAAATCAGATTCCCTAATAGAATATACATCCGCTAGAAAAAAGGTAATTTATGAAAAAAAAACTTAGACTTTCCATAGAAATTTGACCAGCTGATCGATGACTTTATATGGGAGGCTCAATTTTTTTTCATCATTTTTACCTTTTTTCCTGCAGGTCTATATTCTATTAAGAATACCGATTCTAACACCAAAACACGGCCAGGTAATAAAAAAATCATTTATAATATTAGTACAGTCGGCCAAGCAGATACCTGACCCCCTGACTTTTAAAACGTAAATTCACACTTTGCTGTGAAGCGCCACCTACCGTGATTTTTGGCAAGTAGACAGACAACTGCTAGTATAAACTTGTTTCTGATAACCTGCTCAGTTGCAAATTTTGTGTTTCTAATAATCTCAGCTAATAATTCAAGTAATCATCAATGGTAAGAACAAGAAAGAATCAAAAACAATCCTACGTAAAGTTCGATTCGAACCATGGACCCACGACTTGAGAAGCTAGCGCTCATCTCAATACGCCAACCGACGATATGACGTCTCGGGCGAAATTGGCTATCTATTTCTACTGCTATGACATCATTGTCACCAACTGCAACGCATTGCTTTAACAAATAAATTGAGGGTAATCTATCAGATTTATTTATACCTGATACCAACTAATCAAAAATATTGTTCACTCGCGTCACAAATAAGATACTGCGATTACTGTGTAGTGATCCAAAACCCCACCAGTTATTAGGCATCCCGTTTCATCTTATATAGCAGATTTTGTGAAAGCTAATATTGTATTGTAAAGACAACCACAGTATTTAAAATATCTATATCTAGAGAGTTAGGTATCGCGGTAAGTAGAAATTATAAGTATTTAATATACTTACTTAATTGTCACACTATTTTTTGTTCCGTAAAACATAGGGTTTGTGATAAATGTCTAAGATAAATATATCTCTTACAGAGAAACACCTTCCGTTTGTGGATTCGGAGTCAACTGGCGTAACATATACACTACAATATTTCAATTGAAACAGTGAGGAAACATTCAACAAGAACGAGATCGTATTTTATTCTGATGAAAAAAGTTTTAAGTCTGATGATGATGGCAGAAAAATATTGCGGAGAAGACATGGCCAGCGTATAATAATAATAATATTTAATACCTAGTGTATTACGCAGTGTAGAATAATAGGTAACTGATCGTATTATTGTTTTGCAGGTTATTGGGGACAGATGTCTTCAATGGGCCCAGGGGAGCTGGTAGAATTCGGCGGCCGGATGAATAAAGAAAAATACTTGGAAAATTTATGAGATGTGGTTATTCCAACAGTTTGCAATGTAGAATATATTTTATTTAAGACAATTGTTCTGTGATCTAACTGTTATTGAGTGACCAATTAAAATCCCAGATTGTAGGGTCAAATAGTGCTTAACTGGGACACGAGACACGAGTAAAGTTTGATTTAAATCAATTTAGACAAAAAGGTTATACTAAATTAATAAATATGCGCATAAGTGATATGTGATCTGATCTAACATGGTAAGTGAAATGACAAATAGACTTGAACAAAAGCTTCAAAATGGGGGTCACCCTCTCCCATATTAAAATTCATTTAATGCCATAGGTTTATATTCATTCTTATACTATTATCGAAGCAAAGTTATTCACATAGCACTATTTGACCCTACACATTTAAAAAAATATAATACTATGATTAAAAAGAAGTTGAGAGATGTAAATTGTTACTTATTAAGTAACATGTTGGTTCTCTCTACAGAAGATTAATCATAGTTTGAATTAAGTAGGCAGGTATTTATTTCACTGTTACATTTTTTTGATGTAATAAAGTAATTAAAAATTTAAAATGCTTTTTATTCACAGTAATTAGCTCGGTAACATTATGTTAAAACAACCAAAATTACACCAACATCACAATACGAAGTTGGTGATTGTTCACGATCAGTTCAAATTGTGTTTATTAGTTTAAGTTACCATCTATGTAGTTTTTAAATTTCTCAATAGATGGCGCAAGATTCAAGTTAGAACGCGCTATGGTTTTGTTTGTAAATTGTAGTATAATTGTTTCCTTGCGTTTGACTTCGACACGAACCAGCAATAGATCAAATTAGTACAGAACCTTGTGGTTTTATTTACGGACCCGGTTCACAACCCAGTTCAAGGCGATATTCTCAGCTGGAGTATTGCCCATTATTTTGGCCTTACGAGCCGGAAGAGTGGACCCCCTTCCCCCCCTGTACTCGCAGTGGATCGCTGCGGCAAGGTACAGGTGCAGTAACAGCAGCTGACGACAGCGGCAGTGCAGCCAGCGACAGTGCAGCGGATCACCAACAGAGGGCGCCACCAGTTCAACCAGTGCAACTAGTTCAGTGAGTTAGTTAAAGTGCAACTGTGAGTACAATCCTTCTTTAACTTTAAAGTTTGAAGTGAAAAACGTCATAAGTGACGAAGTTTAAATATTTGATTAATTTCAACCTTATTGGTACAAACATTTTAACTTTGAAGAATTTGCAAGAAATTGGGACTTATAAAATTTCAAGCTCAAGAACTTTCGACTTAGAATAATTTGCATGTTAGTTTTAAGGACTTAGAATAATTTACGAAAAAACGACGGAACGGGGAATCCATGCCCGATTTCCGCCAGAGTGCAAAGTGTACAAAACACTTAGAAAATTTTTGCGATTTCGAACATCGACTTAGAAAATTTTCGGAAATAAAAATTGTTGATTTTTATGTTTTGTTTCTACAGTTTATTTGGTATTAACAGTTTTTATATTCAGTTCAACATTGTTGTAAATTAACTTTGTTAATCGTGTAAGAACTTAGAATATTTTTAACAGTGCAATTTTGTTTTGATTAACTTGCATTTTTCATTTTTTATTGATCAAACATGGATAAATTAATCAATCTATTAAAGGAAAATCAACATGTTATTAACAAAGGATATGTAAATTACGCAAAATCACCTAAAGAAAGAATAACGATAGAATACATAGAAACAAGACAAGAAATTTTAGAAAATGATTGGGCAAAATTTAGGGAAATCAATACGAAACTTTATGAGAATTTTGATTTAGAAGATATAAAGAAAAAGGATATTGAAAGTATTTATGATGCAACGGAAGAAAAATATATAACGTACAAATGTTCAATGAAAACAACTCTCAATAAGCTTCGTATTCGAGCCGAACAAGTTCGGGTGGAACAAGGCCAACCAAGTGCAAGTCCCTTAGGCAAAGCCGATTCCTCAGGTTCAGTTGTCAAACTACCAAAGATCTCCATACCCATATTTTCGGGGAAATATGGAGAATGGACCACGTTCCATGATTTATTTGTATCTTTAGTGCACAAAAATAAAACACTTGATAATGTGCAAAAGTTACATTATTTAAAAAGTCACCTAACGGGAGAGGCAGAACAACTAATTAGACATACGCCCATCACAGATGCCAATTATGATATTTGTTGGTCTCAATTAGAAAAACGCTATAGTAATAAGAAATACTTAGCTAATTGTATTCTAAAGCGGCTTTTTGGTCAAAAACGTATGCAGACTGAGTCTGCCAGTTTATTAAAAGAATTGTTAGACACAACCACCGATTGTTTGAGTGCCCTTAAAAACTTGAGCATTGATGTGTCCACATGGGATGTTATCATTATTCATATAGTCACGTTTAAGTTAGACAATGAGACACGCAAACAGTGGGAGTTAAGCTGTTCCAACGACTCTAATAGCGAGTTGCCAACTTTTGAACAATTTAAATCATTCATGGAAAATCGTTTCCGTGCGCTCGAATGCATTGAGCCCAAACGTACAGTGGTTCACCAGTCCAGTCACAGTTCAAACAGTCACAATCCAAAGGCTTTGCTAGCCACCAGATCAAATGTTATGCGATGTGAATACTGCTCCGAAGGTCATAAATTATGCTTTTGCAAAAAGTTTGCAAGGCAATCCGTTGAAAATAGACGCGATTTTGTTGCTAAACATAAGATGTGTTTTAATTGTATGGGCAGTAATCACACCGTATACGACTGCAAAAAACCCACCACTTGCAAAGTATGTCAAAAACGTCACCACTCTTTGTTGCACCTTGGCGAAACGTCTGACAATAAAGTACAACATGACAGTCCAGATGGTAATAGTAGTGCTTCTACTAGTTCTAATCAAATTATCTCATGTTTATCCACTGACAATATTCCTAATCCTAGACAGGTTCTATTAGCCACTGCACTAATAAAAGCCGAGTCTGAGTCAGGAGAGGTACAGACGATTCGCGCATTGCTCGACCAGGGATCGCAGGCTTGTTTTGTCACCGAAGCCACCGTTCAGCTGTTACGACTAAAAAAGGTGCCAGTAAGAGGTATTGTGTCAGGTTTGGGTGGAGATAGGTCAACCGTAGCTCGTCACATGGTTAATTTTACAATAAGGTCACGAGTAGATCGCGAGTTCAAACACCAGGTTAACGCTTACGTATTAAACAAAATCACTTCGTACTTACCTGACCAAAGCGTTAATACTGCTGCTCTTGATTGGCTGGAAGTTGAAAGTTTAAGTTTGGCTGACCCAGAATATGCCAAACCCAATAGGATTGACGTTCTTCTCGGAGCAGACACTTACAGCTGCATCATCAAAAAAGGGATGATAAAAAATCCTTCGGGTACTCTGATAGCGCAGAGCACTACCTTTGGGTGGATACTGTCAGGTACTCTCAACTCTGAAGGCGATGAAATTAGAAAAAATATAAGTGTCATGCATGCCCAAGTCAATGAAGATGATTTGCTACGAAGATTTTGGGAAATAGAAGAACAAACTAGTACAGACAAAATACTAACGGTTGAAGAAGAAAAGTGCGAAGAAATATACAGGACAACGACGAAGAGAGACGAAGAGGGTAGGTATGTGGTTAAGCTACCTTTTCGCGATGAAATTCCACTTTGTACAGGAGGAAACTCTCGCGCCATAGCTGAAAGCAGATTCAAGTCGTTAGAGAGAAGACTAGAGAAGAACAAAGAGTTGAAAAAACAGTACACAGAGGTCATAGAAGAGTATTTAAAATTAGGACATATGAGAGCAATCAAAGATGATGATGATAAAAAGGAAGAAGCTGTCTACTTGCCTCATCATGCGGTCATTCGAAATGATAAGACGACCACCAAGGTCAGAGTTGTGTTCAACGCATCGGAGAAAAATAGCAAGGGCATCTCGTTGAATGACTCTTTGATGGTCGGTCCTACACTACAACCGGATTTAAGACACACCGTTATGAGATGGAGAGTACATGAAATCGGACTAGTAGCTGATATTGTCAAGATGTACCGTCAAGTCAAAATTGCTGAAGAAGATGCAGTATATCAAAGAATCCTGTGGCGCGACAGCCTTACCAAAGAGATCAAAGATTACGAACTGATGACAGTCACCTTTGGAACGGCTTCAGCACCATATCAAGCTGTCAGGACACTGCATCAAATTGCTTATGATGAAGGACAGAGTTTCAGTCTTGCGGCAGATAAGGTAATGAATAGTTACTATATGGATGACTTGATGACAGGTTGTAGTACAGTAGAAGAGGGAGTAGAAATTTATAGGCAAATGACAGATCTACTAAGAAAAGGTTGTTTCAAATTACAAAAATGGAATAGCAACAGTCAAGAAATGGTAGACAAAATCAACGCACTAGAAAAGGACAAAAAAGGAGAATATAAAAACGCAGGACACAAAACAGAACAAAGGACAATGGATATAGATAGGGAAAGGACAAATAACAACAAGGACAACGTAAACAAGGACAACGTAAACAAGGACAACGTAAACAAGGACAATTACAACAAAGAAGTTGACATCAAACTAGACAGTACAATTAAAATATTAGGACTTACCTGGAAACGCCATGACGATCTCTTTCAATACTCGGTGAATCTCCCTACATGCACTTCGACACCTGTAACTAAAAGGTCAATTCTTTCAGACATCGCGCGGCTATTTGACCCACTGGGCTGGTTAGCTCCGAGCGTAGTCATAGCTAAAATATTCATCCAAAAATTATGGCTTGCAGGCGTCAGTTGGGATGAGAAATTGGGTGATGAATTGATAAGAGAGTGGTATACCTATCGCGAGGAATTATCTCTGCTTGCCAGCGTTAAGATACCTCGATGGTTAGGCACGAAACCAGGTGATGTATTGGAGCTCCACGGGTTCTGCGATGCATCCAAGGCAGCATACTCTGCCGTAGTTTACCTTCGTCAAGTTGACGGCACAGGAACGGTCAGAGTTGGCTTATTGGTTGCAAGAACTCGGGTAGCGCCCATCAAACAAATAAGTATCCCACGCTTGGAGTTGGCTGGAGCAGTACTATTAGCTCAGCTCTTGAATGAGACGGCAACAGTTCTGAAAGTCGATAAGGGCAATGTAAAAGCATGGACGGACTCCACGGTGGTTTTAGCTTGGCTAAACAGCCACCCAAGCCGATGGAAAACCTTTGTGGCAAATCGAACTTCAACTATTTTAAACACGATGAATTCGTCACAATGGTTCCATATTTCTACCAAGGAAAACCCAGCAGATTGCGCTTCAAGGGGAATACTGCCTAGTACACTTATCAACTACGATTTATGGTTTAATGGTCCATCGTTTCTGAAAAACAAGGCTATAACCTATAACAGACCAAACAATCTCAACATCGAGATAGAATCGTCAACTTTAGTACAAGTTCATGTAGGTATAGTTCCAGATGAATACGATGAAACAATTTTTAAAAGATTCTCATCACTGCAAAGGCTACTTAGGGTCATAGCGTATTGTAGAAGAATTTTAAAGGCCAATACAAAGGACAAAAAATATTTACAGAAATGCGAAATAGACTCAGCACTAGAATGTTGTATAAAAAAAGTACAAAGAGAGGTATTTACAAAAGAATATTTACAACTACAGGACAAAGGCTATTTACAATTAAAATCTAGTAAGCTGAGAGCTCTCTGTCCGTTTCTCGATAACAAGGGAATAATGCGAGTTCGCGGTAGAATCAAAAAAGCAGACATTGACGAGCAAACCAAACATCCCATAGTGTTACCGAAATCTAGTCATTTTACTTACCTTATTGTTGCAGACGCTCATATTAAAACTCTGCACGGAGGTCCTCTATTGATGACTAATTATCTCAGAACAGCCTATTGGATCTTAGGAGCTAGAAACTTAATCAAAAATCATGTTCGTCAATGTGTTGTTTGTGCGAAACAGAGAGCTGCTACAAAAAATCAATTAATGGGTTCGCTTCCCTCGATGCGTTGTAACCCAGCTCGTCCATTTTTGCATAGCGGCGTCGATTACGCGGGTCCTATAAGCATCAGGACAACCAAGGGTCGTGGACATCATGCCTACAAGGGATACTTGTGCCTATTTGTTTGCATGTCCACACGTGCAGTTCACCTGGAAATGGTAAGTGATATGACCACCCAGGCTTTTCTCGCGGCTTTCCGACGTTTTGTGTCCAGACGAGGACACTGCGCTAAAATATGGAGCGATAATGGCACGACATTCGTTGGAGCATCGAAAGAACTGCGAGAACTGTCGACCATTCAGTCGTCAATAGCAGAGCATCTTGAAGCCAATGGAACCGAATGGCATTTCTTTTTTCAAACTTTGGGGGACTTTGGGAGTCGGGAGTGAAATCCACCAAGTATCACCTCAAGCGAGTCATTGGGGACAGCACCCTCACCTATGAGGAAATGAGTACACTTCTGTACCAGATCGAGGCTTGTTTGAACTCGCGACCTATTAGTGTTATTAATTCTGAAGATCCGAGTGAACCACTGCCATTGACTCCTGGACATTTTTTGATCGGGGAACCTCTAGTACATGTGCCAGATAACAATTACGTTAGTTCAAATGTTCATACTTTGACCCGATGGCAATTTGTTCAGAAGATGGTACAATCGTTTTGGAGGCGTTGGTCACATGAGTATCTAGCAAATCTCATGAATAGGTACAAATGGTCGTCTCAAGTGCCTGAACCAAAAATCGGTGACGTTGTTTTAGTCAAGGAGGACGACTTGCCACCTAGTCGTTGGTTGTTAGGTCGAGTCGAGCAAAAACATCCCGGTAATGATAACGTTACCCGTGTGGTCACATTACGCACAAAGTCGGCTACGATGAAAAGACCAACATCCAAATTGTGTATTTTACCTATCGCAGACCAATGAAGTTTTTTATACTTTTTAGAACATGTATTTTACACTTGTTGTTAATTTTAAGTCATAGTTTATATTTACAAAGTTTGTATTCAAAATATTGTTTTACTTTTACTCAGGTCATATTTTAGATCATAGTTTTATATTTACTAATTTAGTTGTACTTACAGTCTATATTTACAGTTGTTATGAATTTACAGCTATGGAGTTGCTTGATGAATTGTTATACACTTTACTTTTTTTACAAGTTTATTGCTTGTGAGTTAATTATTATCTAATCTAGTTTCAATTTTGTATTATATAAGTTCAATCTATAAGTCCAAGCCTAGAGATCAAAATGTAGCACAATTTTCAGTTCAATTTAGGAAGGACATTCCGTCACTAATGTCCTTGGTGGGCGATATGTTCACGATCAGTTCAAATTGTGTTTATTAGTTTAAGTTACCATCTATGTAGTTTTTAAATTTCTCAATAGATGGCGCAAGATTCAAGTTAGAACGCGCTATGGTTTTGTTTGTAAATTGTAGTATAATTGTTTCCTTGCGTTTGATTTCGACACGAACCAGCAATAGATCAAATTAGTACAGAACCTTGTGGTTTTATTTACGGACCCGGTTCACAACCCAGTTCAAGGCGATATTCTCAGCTGGAGTATTGCCCAGTGATATTTGTAAAAAATAAAAAGCTTTGGAGGATTTGACCCTGTTCATTCATAATCACATTAACTATTAAACCGTAGTGCCTACCACTTGCGCCACATCTAACTATTGAAGTATCTTTGAAATAAGCGTATCGTATGCTAGGGCTTGTTTTATTTATCAAAAATCGAATAGATGGCATTAGTCGTCAAGGGTATCAGATTTCTGCTTATTAACCTTATTTGTTCATTCACAATAGGCTAGTTTCCTAAAAAAATATAATTAGTCCGTCAGTTAGATATTAAAAAAATATTGGACACGTATTTTTTCTTTTGTCGTATAAACAAAAAATTATAAAGATATAGCCCTTTGAAGTTCCGTGGGACGTCATAGTTTGCTACAATTTTTAGCAAACTTTGACGTCACGAGCCCCCACTCCTGAACTTTGACGCGCTTTATCTATATTATTTATTGTTTATTTGACAAAAGAAAAAATACGTGTCCAATATTTTTTGATTATCTAACTGACGGACTAATTGTTATGTTATTATTACGACCCAGGAAACTAGCCTATTCAATAGATGGCACTAGTCGCAAAGGATATTACACTTGTATATTTTTATCTTTGGGTTTAAACCACGGATGTTTCTTTAGTTTGCGAAAAATGGGGGTCAGATATCTCATTGGCTGACTGTACATACAGGTATGTACTAATATTATAAATGCGAAAGTAACTCTGTCTATCTGTCACCTTTTCGCGCTTCAGCCGTTGAACCAATTTGGATGTTTGGTATAGAGGTAGATTTAAGGCCTGGGGAAGGACAGGGTACTTTTCATTCCGAGAAATTCTACTGTTCCCGAGGGATCGACATAAACGCGGACGGAGCCTTGGGCAAAAGATTTTTTTTTATAAACTAGACTTAGATCAGGGACTTGTCTTATTTTAAAATAATACAATTGATTGTTTTGGTACTTTATTATGATATACATAAATTTACGACAGAATACTCAAAAGAATCTTAACTAATAACATTCTTAAGTCTCGGGCTGTCTTTGTTTTGCTAGATTCTTGTATATACAGACACAGAACGAGATAAGAAATAGTTTTTATTTCAGGCTTTTGAGTATTCAGCGTACTCTTTGCCGTAGTCAAAGTGAACACACTCATTCCAATATTATAACGAATATAAAGTATATTTCTTAACACTTACATCGTATTATATTTCAAAAGAACGCGTACATTATGGCTATCCGCATTTATAATAAGTTGCCAGAAAGTTTTTATACAATTAATCTAAGCAAGTTTAAAAGGGCACTCATTAATATGATGGCCAACAAGGGCATGACAATTACTCATGTAATGATAAATCTTAATTTACAAAAATTTATAACTTTATAGATGGTCGGATGACCTGACTAAGGTCGCAGGAAGACGCTGGATGCAGGCCACTTCCAACCGGTCGTATTAAGAATCCTTGGGGGAGGCCTATGTCCAGCAGTGGACTTCTTGCGGCTGATATGATGATTATGAGGCGTTTAGTGATCTCCGATCGAGCATAAAATCGCGTATCACCGTAGCGTATGACGTATATAGACATAGTGTCGAATATAGTTTAAATTGCAATCCCAAATTATTTTGGCAGCACATGTCTAATTTGAAGTCGAAAGGGGGTTTTGAACCGTGTGTTAGCTATGGTGGAATTGACCATGTAGGTCAGTGGGCCGCGAATGCCTTTGCACAATTTTTCTCCAATGTTTTCTTACCTGATGCACCTTTGTTGGACGCAAATTTAGTTCAAACACACGAAGGCACTTCATCGGCTGCGTACATAAACGTAACCAGTGTGTCCCATGATGACATCCTGAATGGTTTAAAACACCTTAAACCTGTTGGAATCGGTCCTGACAGCGTCCCGGCATTTGTGTTAAAAGCATGCAAAGATTTTTTAATTGAACCTATTTCTTTCTTGTTCAATATGTGTTTAAATACGAGTACTTATCCGTCTCTCTGGAAATTGAGTCGTGTTACCCCGATCCCAAAAACTAGTAATGTTCTTGCAGTTGAATTCCACCGCCCCATAGCTAACTTATCAGCACTCCCAAAGCTTAAGGAAACCATTCTTCATAGCAAAATTAGCCAGCAAGTTAAACCATACCTTCATGACGCTCAGCACGGTTTTAGGTGCAATCGCTCAGTCGATACCAATTTGCTGACTCTTGTCGACATTATCTCGTCTTGTATGGATAGGGTTGCGCAGGTGGATGTCATTTATTTCGATTTCGAAAAAGCCTTCGATCGTGTTGATAACGACATTCTCTTGGAGAAACTGTCTTTACTTGGCTTTTTTTTTTTTTTTATATACGGACAAATCACACAGATTGAGCTAGCCGCAAAGTAAGTTCGACACTTGTGTTATGGGATACTAACTCAACGATACTATATTTTATAACAAATACATATATAGATAAACATCCAAGACCCAGGCCAATCTGAAAAAGATCATTTTTCATATTGACCTGGCCGGGGATCGAACCCGGTCACTCCGTGTCGCAGGCTGGCGTGTTGACCGCTGCGCCACGGAGCTAGTCAGTAGTTTTCTCCGAAGCTGGTGAAATATTTTGCTGACTATTTACGAAATCGTAAACAGTTTGTTCGCCATGGTTGCTTTGAATCCAAATCATATAATACTCGTTCTGGAGTCAGCCAGGGTTCGGTGCTTGGCCCTCTTTTGTTCCTGCTTATGATTAATGATCTTCCACAAGTCCTAAGGCATGCTAAATGTCTCCTCTTTGCTGATGATCTGAAGATTATTTTGGACATCAATGATGCTTCGGATCATCATCGGCTACAGACTGATATCGATGCGGTTTTTAGTTGGAGTATAAGGAATAAGCTGCTGTTCAATAATGTCAAATGTTGTGTCATGTCTTTTACCCGAGCGAGAAATCCGTCTTATTCTCAGTATACTTTAGGCTCTAATGAAATAACTCGTGTTTTTTCAGTTAAAGACTTGGGAGTTATTTTTGATCCGAAGCTGAACTTCCATGATCACGTACAAAAGTTAGCATCAAGTTGCTTTAAACAGCTTGGCTTTGTGGTACGCAACTGCAGGGACTTTACTAATGTACATGTAATAAAATTATTATACTCAGCTCTTGTACGAAGCAAACTAGAAACTAGTTCCAAAATTTGGAGCCCTTATGAAGCTTCATATATTCTCATTGTCGAGAAGGTACAGAAAGCATTTTTGAGATTCTTATACAAGAAATTTTATTGTTATTATCCATTTCTGTATCCAACCCAATTTCTGTTGGGCAGTTTGGGTTATAATTCGTTGCAGGTACGTCGCAATTGGCAGTTACTTATGTATGTCAGTCGGTGTCTCCGAGGTGAATCGGATTGTCCGGAGCTTGTATCGCGCCTTTTTAGACTATTTGTACCAAACAACTACTTGCCTGCTCGCCGACACAGACTGCTTGCAATTCCCCTCTCAAACACAATTGCTCATGCGAAGTCCCCCCTTTTGCGAGGTCTTTCTGAACTCAACGAATTCCTGGCATCAATAAAAGGAAGGGAATGTGATGTTTTTGCTGACAGGTTTGTACGTTTGACGAATGAATACTTAATATTTTGTGAAAAGGATGGATGAATCCGTAGTCCTAAGTTAAGTTGTGCAGTGCTTTGGTATTACTGTAATGCTGTGCAATCTCTTTTTATTAATAAATAAATAAATGAATGTTACATGTCAATACCAAAAATGTCATAAAAGATAAAAATATACATAGTGAAATTTTTATCGTTTTGGACCCTTAAAGGGGTGACTCAGACCATCAAAATGAACAACTTTTCCTATGGGACCAATGCTGGGAACTCAGAAAAAAAATCGATATTCCCATACAAACTGGCCGGGCGGCGGAACTCTTTTGTAACGATCAAAATTTCACCGTGTATAGCCCATGTCCCGTGTCTCATGTCGTTTTCGGTGCAAAGGTACCCTAAACACTGGTAGTATTGCCACGCTGGATTGCTATAGCCATCCGTTGCACCATATATCGATGAGATAAATATGGGTCTACCTCTTCTATCAATCTCGCTACCGCTTTCACTAATTCTTCTACCTCTTCCAGACTTCCTAACAGATAGGGGATGACGTTGAGTGATTTGGCGGCTTCCACCAACGCATGGGCTATCGCCTGAAGACCTCTCGCTGCGGTAGACGCTAGACCAAGAACTCTAGTAGATTTTCGGAGTTCGGGATCCTCTTGGACTGCATTGTCAATATTTTTGTTGCATTCGCTGTCTTCTAGACTTCCGCAAACGTACTTTACGTAGAGGACAAGCTGAAATATATTAATATGTAGCAAATCTATGAACGAGTATTCGTAGTAGTAGTATACAGCGTGCTTTGTACCTATGACCTAGGTATATTAAAATCCTATACTAGATCAGAATCTCTAATAGAAAAAAGAATTGCAAGAAAAAAGGTAAAAAAACAAAAAAAAATAATAATTAGGCCACCCTTACAAAGTCGCCGATCAGCTGGGCGAATTTCTATGGAAATTAAAAACAAAATCCTTTTATTCTTGGACAAAGGCTCATCCATCCTTTTATTCTCCCAAGGATTCTTCGTTCTATGAGAGTATTTGCCATACTCACCAAGCTTGGCAGGTGGGTTGCCGAGCGCAGTTTCTTTGGCTTCTTGTGCTTCCGACGCTGCTGCCCATCGAAAGTATTTTTGAGCTGGGAATGTATAGGAATGTGTTGGATCAGGAAAAGGAAACAAGGTATTAACTACTCTTTCGGACGAATAGGGGAAAATTAAGTAGCAGCTCGGAAGGCCGGAGACGCGTACGCGATGCCATACTTGCAACCACCGGACTGGCAGTTGAAGGTGACATTCCTGACCATCCTAAATGACGAGTTGGCCTTAATGATAAATCATTCTGAAATCTGACAGCCTCCGTGGTCCAGTGGTTAAGACAGCCTACGTGGTCCAGTGGTTAAGGCGTTTGCCTGTTGACCCGGGGGTCGTGGGTTCGATTCCCACCGGAAGCATACTTTGTTTAGTTGTTTCCAGTTTGGTTAGGACATTGCAGGCTTGAATCACCTGATTGTCTGATAATAAAGATGATTCCGTGCTTCGGAAGGCACGTTAAGCCGTTGGTCCCGGCTGCTCTGGTAGTCGTTAAAGGAACCACGTCAGAGGCCGAGAGGCGGTTCCGAAGAACTCTGACACTAGGGTGTGCATAGTCGATTGACCGTGACACCAACTCGAAAAAAAAAAAAAAATTCTTAATTATCCAATTCCGTAGATACAACATTTACCAGAATTATTATATTCCTAGGACAGAATAAAAAATTACCGGCTGCAATCTTGTTATTGTAAGATCTCGTAACCTCTGAACTTTTCTAACCACCTTTCTCGGTGACGACCAAACCTTTGGATACTTCTGAAGATTATGCAATAACAATTGTGTCGAATTCCTGAAATAAATGAATACATACTTAGTAAAAATTCTTTATTCTCCAACATTTCTTTTCTGAAAGGAAACTCCTAGTAATTCACTATAATCCGTATCCATCTTATATTATAAATGCGAAAGTAACTCTGTCTGTCTTCTTTTCACGCTTCAACCAATGAAACAATTTGGATGAAATTCGGCATGGAGGATTCATTGCAAGTGTCGAAAAATTATTAAAAATATTGTTATTAGGTAAGTAAATGATGTAACTCAAAATTAATGCATTTTGCATTTTTTCCTTTATCTGTGTATAAGACGTTACTTCGTACCAAATTTCAAGATTCTGAGTTCACGGGAAGTACCCTGTAGGTTTTGATTCCCCTGCGAATGTCGAAAAAACACGAAAATTTGCTGCATAACTAGCTGTATCTGTTGATTGCGTTGGCTTAGAAGTTTGATTTTTTTTCAACTCCAAGGGACAATAGACCTGAATATTTGATATGATTTCAGCTTGATACATTACCCTCTAAGGTTAGTCTAAGATAAGCCTATTTAAAATAAAAGAAAAAAGAAAAAAAACCGTTGATTTAGTATCCCATAATACAAGTCTCGCATTTACCATGGGGCTAGCTCAATCTGTGTGATCTGTCCTTATATATTTATTTTATTCCAGCATAGAAGGACATTGAAAATGTCCAATATAGAATGACTAGGTAATTACATTTGTTTCTACTTCAAATATAGGTACTTATGCAATAAGGGTAAAGGGCGTCCTTAACTAGTTGGCCAGTAGTAGCAGGCAGCGTTGCAGGTATGGCATAATACGCGGCCTCCCGAACTGCTAGTTGCTTTTCCCTTATTTCTCCGAGTGAGTATCTTATCCTTTCTTTCCCAAATCCCACAAATTCCTATCCTTCTCCAGCTTTAAAATGCTTTCGATGGGCAGCAGCGTCGGAAGCTTATGAAGCCGAAATGCGCTCGCCAACCCGCCTGCCAACCGTGGCGAGTGTGGCAATATCCTTTCTTCATGGAATGAAAAATCGTCATGGGTATTTTTACTTACACAGGTGCATATCTTGGTTTTAGTAAATCTTTAGCAGTTTTCCGTACCACGCTCACCATTGTTAAGTATTGAAGATCTGGATCAAATTCAGAATATTCCTTGTTAACACTAAAATAGAATAAATTAGATTAGTTTCCTGATGCAATGCAACACATGATATATTGATATTATTTGCTTTTTTATGTAAATGGCCATAACTGGTATCAGATTTTTCAAGCTGCCTAACAGCTTCTGACATAGCTTAACTATCGCAATATATTGATGACAGCCGGTACCTAAGGCTTAACGAGCCTTCTGAAGCACGGAGGAACAAACCTTTCTTTTTTCGACCATTGGAGGATGCAAACTTAATATAGAAATAATATAGAAAATATATTCTTGGTAGGTTTGTTTTTCATTTGTGTAAGTGGCCAATACTGGTGTCAGATTTTTCAAGCTGCCTAAAGGCATCTGACATAGTTTAACGACTTGCTTAACATGCGTAAGCGCTAATAATGCTCACGCCAACTGTGCCATCGGGCTCCTCTTGGTAGGTAAAAAAATACAACGGGTTGCACTCCGGGTGTGCAGGCAGAAGTGAAAACTCCGCGCGGTAGAAAGAGAGGGGAATATTACTTCCTCTCCTACTCCGCGCCGGCGGTCTCAAGTAACATGTCCGTCTTAAGAATTTTCAATCAGGTCACGTGTCCTGACTCCTGACGCGAGCTTAAAATTTTTTACCCATACCAAAAAGTGCACAAAGTCGGTAAAGAATTTTCATTTCAAAAAAGTTCTCGTACTCACACGCGTAATTCGAGTAATTTTCGTGCCTCGTCTACGTCTTTAAGGTCCTGTACATAGTTGACGGCTTCTGTATCGGGGTTGATGGTACTCTCAACAGTCTCAACACCAAGATAAATTAAAATACAAATCGCTAGGAGCATGGTTCTCTTCTGCCTGGCTTAAAAAAGATATAAAATTATTTTATTATTAGGGTTCCGTACCACAAAAGGAAAAAAACGGAACCCTTATAGGATCACTTTGTTGTCCGTCTGTCTGTCAAGCAGGAACGCGCGGAGTTATCAAACTGAAATTTATATCAAATGCCCAATTCTAATGACGCTTGGAGCGAATTAAAATTGGACAAAAATATCAAACTTCTAAGCCAACGTTATTTATATATAAAAGATAACAGCCGTTTATGCCAAAGGCAAAACCTACAGGGTACCTTCCGTGAACTCAGAATCTTGAAATTTGGTACAAAGCAACAGCATATATTTTTTTGATACATCATATAATAAAAATATTTTAAATAATTTAAAACCAGAATGTAATTTGATTGAAATAAAAATTTAACTCGTTGTCTATTTTAAACTTTATATAGATAATAGGTAATAATGATTTAATTTGAATGATTTTACAAATGGTTCGGAACCCTTCATACGCGACCCAACTCGCACTTGGCCGGTTTCTTTACTTTTAAGGTGCTAACTTTTTATTTATGATGATTTTCTACGTTATATATTTAGAATTTAATATGAAACTTATTCGCAAAAAAATATACTATACTATAAACACCTCAAAATACATATGTCGAATAAAACTAGATGTAAATAATTAAACAATATATTCCTATTATGATTCATAACGATTTTATTAATTGTTTATGATTAAAAATATGTGATGAAAAAGAACTCTCCTCAGGTAAGATTTCAATGTATAGAAAGTTGATTAAATTTAAGATATCTTTTATTTAAGGTACTTAATTCAATTGTTTTTATACTTATAGCATAACAATGCTTGGTATGTATATTATTAAAATTTAAAATATCTATTAATACTTCATGAATTCATAGAAATTTAAATATTCAAGTAATCTTACTTACCGCTTTGTTTTAAATGATATTCCAATTACTTGTGTCGATTTATTATACCAATAATTGGATATAGCGATAGTTATGGTTTAATTTGGTCATTGTGCATTATGATAGGCTTTTCCTTCACGGGAAATCCAATAAAATTGAGTTATTACCTTCGATATAACAGCCTCCGTGGTCCAGTGGTTAAGGCGTTTGCCTGTTGACCCGGGGGTCGTGGGTTCGATTCCCACCGGAAGCAAGTTTTGTTTAGTTGGTTCCAGTTTGGTTAGGACATTGCAGGCTTGAATCACCTGATTGCCTGATGATAAAGATGATTCCGTGCTTCGGAAGGCACGTTAAGCCGGTGGTCCCGGCTGCCATCTGGTAGACGTTAAAGGAACCACGTCAGAGGCCGAGAGGCGGTTAAGCGTTAAGGCGGCGGTAGAAGAACTCTGACACCAGGGTGTGCATGGTCGATTGACCGTGACACCTACTCGAAATGCTGATGACATCATGCATACTTACAAACAACGACAAAAACGGTACATACTGAAAGTATAACTCCATCTTTGGCTTTTTACTTTTGATGCGTAGTTTTTGCATCTTTTTACTGTACTTTCGTCATCGCGAGACGTGTGAGTGCTAGTGAGGTTTATTGAAACTGTGAAAAAAAGCTCCGAAACTTGACGGGCGCTATTTTGCCGGTGCCACTTTTCGAACGTTACTTATGTATTTACTGGCACAACAAACAGATTTGTAAAATATGTATGTATGCAGGTATGTATTCGCGTCTCCTCCCTCAAACTCTATAAGCAATCATATCCAAATTGAATAAGGTTACCCTGCTTTACATGTTGAATGAATCCGGGCTGTCACTCGTACTGGATTTCAGTCCCACGACTTGAGTATGGTAATACCCCTGACCGCACGACAAGTGGGGTGACGAAGGGATTCGTCTGCTTAATGGATGGGCAATGCCCACATTTAATTAAATAAATCAATACGGTTTTATTTCTATTACACCTAACGTTCCCAACTTCAGTGGTTACCAATACGTCAACGTCGCAATTTGCATATTCTTACTACTCTTTTTTAAATCATTTTTGAACACGCTACTCCGATGTATCATCATCATATTTAGTCTCCACTGCAGGTGCATGACCCTCTCTGTAATACCCGAAGCCATACATGGCCAGAACAGACAGAGGATTTGGCCTACACTCTCCTCGCTGGCCAGACGGGTTGGAGAGGTCTTATTTATGTTTATGAGCGTTGTTTAGCTTGTATTTCCTAAGTCGCCTTACGACATCCATGGGAAGACTTGGAGTGGTTCTATTCTACTCTGCCGGAAACCACACGGCTAACTCCGACGTATGTCAAATCTAAATTTCGATTCTAGGTGACATCCACTTCAGAGAACTTCGCTCTTCAAGCAATCTTATCCGTCACACGCCAGTTCATCGGAGAGGGTTCTTTGAAAACTCTTTTATTGTTCGTGCCATAAAATTATGGAATGCCCTACCGGTAGATATTCGGAAGGCTCAAACTCATTTGACATTTAAGACTTATTTATTGACCGAGCGAGCGAAGCGAGCGTAGCGTCTCAGTTTCGACTGGCCCAAAATTCTTTTGTCCGTCTGTCTGTCTGTCTGTTTTCGCCTACAGGTCGCATTTCTCAACCGATTCTCATGAAATTTTGTGAGCAGGTTCGGTAATCATATAGAATTTTTTTATCGTGCCAGTTTTTCGAAATTTTACAAGATGGCGGAAATATGGGGGTCCGAAACTTAAAAAAACTCATAGCACAGCTATTTGAAAAAAAGATCAAAAATGTCATATGACTTTTTTGTTATTCTCATTAAGACGCAACTTTTTTGTCTGAATAACTTTTTTATACGATAAACTTGAACGTGTTTATAGTCGGCAATTTGCCCAAAAGTTGTCTGAAATCGATTTTCTGTATATTTTTTTGCATTCAGTATGATGTCGTAAATACAAATCTATGACAAGTATGAAAATGGTGCGTAGTAACTGTGACGTCAGCGATACAGAGAAAAATGGTTTTTTTTATATAAACATACCATGTGCGGTATCAAATAAAAGGGTTTTATGAGTAGATTATGTCTATCGCACTCTGCGGGGTTTGATTGGGCAAGCGGCGCGACAGCAATAGATATTATAAATACCTATTTTTCAATTCTCTCGAGCTTAGTGTTTCCTCTTAAAAAAGGGTCTGGTCGGGTCTTCTGGTAAGAGGAATGTAGGTTTAAATTTCCGTTTCCGGGAAATAGTAACTGAAGGAAATCATCCTTTAGTCAATTAGCATATCAGTAACCGATATATTTTCGAGCACTGGAGGGCAAATGTGGATGTTGGTTGTAAGGGCACGCGAGGTCTACTGTTCTCGCAGAACCACTAGTTTATTTATTATAATCACACATAACAGATTACAACAAATTAAAAAACAGAACATAAGAATAGAGTGAAAGCTCATTTTCTACAAGGCCTGTAAGATTGTTCATAATATGTATGTAGTTTATGTATTGTTATACATATAGTACGGTTGTTGTACATTCCAGTATTGTTCATTATATTAATACATACAAGCGTGTATATTTTTATGTAGTTTTTTATTCTTGGTTGAGTTTTTTTTATTAATGTTGTTAGAAACCATTTTTTATTTTTCAATAATAAATTTTGCAAACAAATCAATCTCGACGTCACCTAGTTGGTTGACTGGTAGAAAAAGCTTTTGGCTTTAAGTCCGCCTTTACACTGTATCGTGCACGAGTTAAATAAAAAATAAAAACCTTAATATAAAAAACACCGTTTATTAAAATTTTTATAAAAAAATATATATAATACTTAATGTAGTGTAGTAGTTACAGAGGCGTATGGTTTCCGGCAGAGTAGAATAGGACCAAGTCCCAATTCTTCCCATGGATGTCGTAAGAGGCGACTTAGGAAATACAAGCTAAACAAAGCTCATAAACATCAATGAGACCTCTCTAACCCGTCTGGCCAGCGAGGAGAGTGGAGGCCAAATCCTGTCTCTGCTCTGGCCAAGTATGTCTCCGGTAGTACAGAGATGGTCATGCTCCTGCAGTTGAGACTAAAAAGACCTGATGATGATGAATACTTAGTGACCCTAGAGGCGGTCACTGACTTTGAGGCTATATGGATGCCATTGGTAAATAATTTGTGGAGTGTCGTATCGGCAGGTATCTAATTTATGACAAGGTCGGAGTAAATAGGAGGACGCCGACTCTGTACCACTTACTCTGTATCTATATCGTTGAGGAGGGTAGACCCAAATTTACAAGGCAATAAAATAAAGAGTAGGTACTTATTTAGGGTACAGTCAACACGCGAGCCTGCGACACGAGAGTGCCCGGGTTCGATCCCCGGCCAGGTCAAGATGGAAAATGATCTTTTTCAGATTGGCCTGGGTCCTGGTTGTATATCAATATATGTATTTATTATAAAATATAGTATCGTTGAGTTAGTATCCCATAACACAAGTCTCGAACTTACTTTGGCGCTAGCTGAATCTGTGTGATTTGTCCGTATATATTTATTACTAGCTGTTGCCCGCGACTCCGCCCGCGTTAGTGTCGATCCCTCGGGAACAGTAGAATTTCCCGGAATTAAATATACCCTATGTCCTTCCCCGGGCATCAAACTACCTCCATACCAAATTTCATCCAAATCAGTTCAATGGTTGATGCGTAAAAAGACAACAGACAGAGTTACTTTCGCATTTATAATATTAGTATTAGTATGGAAGTATGGATATTATTTATACTTCTAAGTCCAAAAATGAGAAAATTCCCGTAAAAACTTTATCCTCCCATTTTACCCTTTAGGGGTTAATTTTGTACAGTTCGCCCACATATATCATTTTTAACTGTAATCGAGAACTTACATACCTATTTATTTTCATACTTCATAGTCCAGAAATTAGAAAGAAATGTGAAAATTTCCATACAAACTTGTGAAGGCTCGGCCGTCCCGACGCTCAAGCCGAGTTCCACATATAAAGATGGTAGGGAGAGCACAAGACGAACACACAGAACACAGCTAATAACTTTATTAAAATCTTTGCTTTTACAACTTCAATAAATAATTATCAGAGACTTATGCTCCAGGATATGGTAGTAGACTCAATGAGTGATAGACTGAAAGATGTTAACCGATTGAAAGGTGGTAGCAGACTGAAGAATGATCAAAGAATGAGTGATGAGAGAGAGAGAAAGTAATCTAAAAATGGAATGAAATTTGAATTAAAAATGAAATTTGAATTAAAATAAGGAATGAAAAATGGACGGGATGTGAGAAATGAGGTTGGATGAGATGCAGCATGCAGGTGGCATGCTGCAACGTTACAATACCGGGGGGGCCGGGGTAAAAAAAAAAATTTTTTTTTTTTTTTGAAATAATAAAATAAAAATTAATTGAATAATAAATAAAAATAATGATAAATGTGTGATAAATTTAGGTGTAAGAATGGAAATGTATAATGAGTATTTATATAAAAACAGTTTCTCCTTTCATTCATCAATCAATTATTCTCCAAACATTCATCTTCTGACATTGTCTATAAGGCTTTAAGACATAAAACGCATACAAATTTTTTTTGAGAAAATAAATTAATATAAAAAATATTTTCTCAAGAAACCGTTTTCGATCAGTATAGGCTTATTTTTTTAGTTACCAACCGCTAACTCGATGTAAGCATTAGGCTTATTTAACGTGTTACTACGACCGCACGATGATATTATTTACAAGTTTTTTTAAATGTATTCGCGTATTATAGCGTACACGGTATAGAGATAGCACGTATTTATGCTAATTAAGATATACGATCAAGGCTTATTTAGAGTGTGATCAACCGCACTTAAGGATATACGATCAAGGCTTATTTAAAGTGTGATCAACCGCACTTAAGGATATACGAAAAATAATTGCAGGTCAACATATGACTGCAAAGAATAAAGAGTGAAGAAGATAAAATAGGTAAGTTATAAGAAAAGATGATCAAAGTTGGAGTTGACGTCCGTCAATAAGTAATGGAACCAAAAAAAAATAATGGAGGTGAATAAAAGAAATTGAGACTATAAAGTGGTAATAAAGTATTATATTATCAAATAAGAAGGTAAAAGAAGAAGTTTTTGAAAGTAAAATAAAAAAAAATAAAGAAGGGATATTTACAAGGAATGATATAAGATGTTTTATTTTAAAACATCAAAAGAAAGTTAAGTTTTTAATTTGGGAATTGGTTTGATATCTTTAATGTGCCAACGACCTAAATCTTTATTGTTTAAATCAATAAGGTCGTATATTAAAGGAGAGACTTTATTTGCAATGGAACATTTAATAAATTTTGGTGCAAATTTAGCACAAAAGTGTTTGCTTGAAGAACTAATAGGATAATTGCGTTTCCAAACAATATCACCTTTATTAAATTCAATATGTTGGTGATGTTTGTTATAATAAGTGGCATTACTATTATGTGCCTTAAATAAGCGTAATTGTACTTCTGAGAATATTGGGATCAAATTTCCAATATTTTCAGCATAAATATCTCTAGGACTGAAAATCATGTCACTAGATGTATCTTTGTTTGAAGAAATAGAGCCACAAGAAGCAAGTTCTCTTCCGAAAACTAAAAATGCAGGTGTAAACTTAGTTACTTCGTTTACAGCTGTATTCATTGCAAACTGTATTTTGTTTAAGTGACTATCCCAAGTACGATGATCATCATCATCGAAGGAAGCTATTGCTGTAATTATGGTTCTATTATAGCGTTCAACAGTATTTACTTGAGGACAATAACGTGGTGTATAATGTACTTTAGGTATTTTATAGAAATTAAATAAATCTGTAAGTTCTGTGCTTATCATTTGAGGACCGTTATCTAAGATTATAGTTTCAGGTATACCGTAGTTCATGAAAACTAAATTTTCAAGAATATGTTTTATAATTGCTGAAGTAGCTCGTTTAATTGGGAAAAGTAAACAATATTTTGAAAAACAGCAAGTTATTACTAAAATAAATCTGTTAAGTTTACGAGTTATTGGTAAAGGTCCTATCAAATCCATTGATAAACATTGAAATGGACGTGAACAACTTTTAGGTTTTCCCATGAGTCCTATTGTATTTTGATTTTGATGTTTATAAGCTAGACATGTATCACATTTAGAAATAAATGATGCTATGTCTTTATACATTCCAGGCCAGAAGTAATTATTTTTTACGCGGTGGTATGTTTTAAAAGTGCCAAAGTGAGCTGAGGTAGGGTTAGAATGATTTTCTATTATAATTGATTCTCTAAATTCAGATGGGATTACTAATTTCCAACTGAATTCTGAATGTAAAGGTGTATTAGAGCGTGCATATTTAAAAAGTTTGCCGTCTTTAATTAAATAATCAGGAGTAGATTTAGGGTTAGTTTTACATTTATTAAAAATTGAGTTATACCATTCATCTTTAGTTTGGGAAGGAAAATTAATAATATTTATTTGTTTTATACGAGACAACGTGTCTGGAACAACGTGTTCAGAGCCACGTTTATGTTTAATATCGAAATTAAACATCGATAGACGAATACTCCAACGAGCAAGTCTACCGGTAGGGTTGTCAAGGTGTAAAAACCATTGTAAAGCGGAATGATCAGTGTAAATTGTGAACTTTTGGCCATTATCTAGGTAACAACGCCAATATTCTAAAGCTGTTATTACACTGAGAAGTTCGCGTTCTGTAATGGAATAATTTCTTTGGGGGCCTGTAAGTGATTTGCTCATATAAGCTAGTTTTTCGATGCCATCGTAATCTTGAGTGAGCATTGCACCAATGCCATACGATGAAGCATCACAATGAACTGCGAATGGTTTTGTAAAATCTGGACAAGCAAGAATGGGAGTACTGACAAGTGCTTGTTTTATAGCATTAAAAGCATTTTCAGCTTCAGAAGTCCATTTAAAAGGGGGAGCTTTTTTACTGGTTGAAGTAAGTTTGGTAAGAGGAGCAGCAAGTGTGCTAAGATTAGGAACGAAGCGTCGGTACCAGCTTGCGGTGCCGAGAAACCTTTTAACTTCCCTAGCTGATTTAGGAGGCTGGATATCAAGTATAGCTTGGACTTTTTTAGTATCCGTATGAAGACCTTGTTCGTCTATAACGTAACCAAGATATCTTAATTCATTACGGAAGAATGAGCATTTAGGAAAGTTAACCGTTATGTTTGCTTGTGTTAACTTTTTATTAATTTTATTGAGGAGTTCGACATGTTTATCAAAAGTTGCTGTAGCAACGATAATGTCATCTAAATAACAGAAAACAGAGTTATCTAACATAACATCAGATAAGAGATTATCTATAAATCTCTGTTGTGTAGCTGGGGCGTTAGTTAAACCGAAAGGCATAACTTTAAATTGAAACATTCCTTTATTTGGGACGTAAAAAGATGATTTAGGGCGATCTTCTTTTCTTAAAGGAATCTCCCAAAAAGCTTTTGCTATGTCAATGGAAGATAAATATTTAGAATCTTTTAAATTATCAAGTATATCTGATATTAAAGGTAATTTGTATGCTTCTTTTTTAGTTATATCATTTAATTTACGACTATCAATACAAAATCGCCAAGTGCCATCTTTTTTTGGTGTTATAATTACAGGGTTAAGCCATGGGCTTTCGCAAGGTTCGATAACATCTAGCTTTAGCATCTCGTCAACTTCTTTTTTTAATGCTTGTTGTTTTTCAGGCGATAAACGATAACAGCGTTGACGAATAGGAGCATGATCTCCTGTATCAATATGATGCTCAGCTAGATGTGTCTTTCCTAAGGGTTTAATTTCAGTTGAAATATTTTTAAATTGATTTATTATAGCATCAGCGGTGATCCGTTGTGTTTCGGTTAATGTTTGATAAGTATTTAAATGTGAAATTGAGTCGTTTATCAAGAAAGATGTATTACTGTTATTTTTAAAAAAAGTAACGCGTTTAAGTAAGTTTGGAGCAAGGTTAAAAGTTTTCCAAAAATTAATACCCAATATAAAAGGTTCGGTAATCTCAGGTATTACGTGAGCAGTTATTAAAGAAAAATTATTATTATAAATAGTTGGTAGAGAAATAGTACCAATAGATGATATTGATTGGCCATTTGCCACGGAACCACGAATTGTTTGATTTTTATTTATATTGAAACCATGTTTTAATAAAATTAAATGCGAATTATTACCAAGAATAGTTATGGCACTACCACTGTCTAATAATCCGTTTAAATAAAGGTCATTTACCTTAATTTGTAAATAAGGACGTTCTAAGTCTGATTTATTTTCAAAGAGGAGAGTACTAACTTTATAAGAGGCAAAGAAAATTTTTAAAGTTTTTAACCAATTATTCCAATCCTGTTTATCGAAATTTAATTTATTTTTGTCTTTAATATTATTTATATCTTTAGTAAACTCCTCCCTAATTAGTTTTTTGAATTATGTTTTTGACAGTTAGGACAATTTGTAAAAATAAAATCTTTTTTACCACAGCGGAAGCAAACTCTTTGCTTATTTGTACAATCTTTAAGCAAATGTGAATTATTTCTACAACGAGGACAGTTAAAAGTTGTTTGTTTATTTATATTTATTGGATTAATCGAGTTATATGATTGATTATTATAAGGAAAATCAGGAATAGAAGGTAAGCTATTAGCAGAAGTTGAAGGTTGAGAAGTGTTATAAGAAGGTTGATTAGTATTAATTTGTAATAATCTTTCTGTAAATTTACACGCTTCGTCAAGTGTCGATAATGATGTAAGATCATTAGGAGAAAGTCTTAAACTGTATTCAGGTTGTAAATTTCGAACTATTGTATTAATTTGTTCTTTTTCAAATAAAGGTTCATTTAGTTTGTTAAATAGAGTTATCATTGATGAAAAATAAATAATTGATCGTTCATTTTTGTTTTGTTTTCTATTATCTATAAGTTTTTTAATTTTATAATCATAATCCGTTATTTCAAAGTCTTTTAAGAAAGATATTTTAAAAGAAGTCCAATCAGTAATAACATTCGTTTTAGTTCGGAACCAGTCAAGAGCTGATCCTTTCAAAATATCATATAAGTGATTATATAAAGATTTTTCAGAAATATTTCTGGCTTTAGAAAATTCCTCTAATTTTTGAATGAAATCTTGAGGACATTCATTCCCTTTAAAAGAAAATCTTTTAAAATCATTACTAGTTGTTTTATTAGTTAGTTCTGAAAGTTTGTCTGTTAGAGAATTGAAAAAGGTTTGGGGTTGTAGGTTTAAAAGGGAATCTGTTGAATGGTAAGTTGAGGTAGAACTTATATTATTTTCTAAAGTATTAAAATTATTTTCTAATTCTTTAAACCTATTCCAAGATATTTTAATGTTTTCTAACGAAGCAATGGTATGATCCACCGACATATCGATTAGATTTAACCTTGATCGTACATGAATTAGGTAGGTTTGAGTTTTAGTTTTACGATTTGGATATGACGATAAACAATTTTCTATTAATAATAAACATCTGTTAATATCATCGAGGTCAGTAGCAACATCGTTAAAAGAAACATCGTTTATTTGGTTAGGGTTGGTAGCTAGTAGTTAGTAGTAGCGCCCCACGTTGGGCGCCAATGTGAAGGCTCGGCCGTCCCGACGCTCAAGCCGAGTTCCACATATAAAGATGGTAGGGAGAGCACAAGACGAACACACAGAACACAGCTAATAACTTTATTAAAATCTTTGCTTTTACAACTTCAATAAATAATTATCAGAGACTTATGCTCCAGGATATGGTAGTAGACTCAATGAGTGATAGACTGAAAGATGTTAACCGATTGAAAGGTGGTAGCAGACTGAAGAATGATCAAAGAATGAGTGATGAGAGAGAGAGAAAGTAATCTAAAAATGGAATGAAATTTGAATTAAAAATGAAATTTGAATTAAAATAAGGAATGAAAAATGGACGGGATGTGAGAAATGAGGTTGGATGAGATGCAGCATGCAGGTGGCATGCTGCAACGTTACAAACTTTAGCCCCTTCCGGGGGATTTTTTTCCAGTTGACCTACACATATCTTTTTAATTATAATCGTGAATTTATTTACCTATTTCCATATATCTAAGTCTAGAAATGAGTAAATTCCTATACGAATTTTACCCCGCTATTTTACCCCTTCAGGGAAAAATATCGTCCATTTTACCTACACCGATATTTTTAATTGTAACCTAAAACTTATACTTATTTTCATAGGTCTAAGTCCAAAAATGAGAAAAATTCCATACAAAGTTTATAATACCCACCCACCCCATTTTACCCCTTAAGGAAGGAATTTTGCAAATTTCATCTACACCCATATATTTTAATTTGAATCGATAACTTATATACTTACCTACTTTCATACTTCTAAGTCCAGAAATGAGAAAAGTCCAAATAAATTATACCCCTTTAGAAGTTAAATTTCTAAAAATCCTTTCTTAACGCTCACTCACATCATTAAAAGAAGCCCTGTACCAAATTTCAAGTTTCTAGGCGCAGCAGTTTCGGTTGTGTTGATATATAAGTCAGGTTTACCGTTTGCTACGGCTACGCCGCCGCCGTTGGTGTATATCCCTTAGGAACAGTAGAATTTCCCGGAATAAAAGGTACCCTATGTCCTTTCCCGGGTCTCAAATTACCCCCAAATCAAATTTCATCCAAATTGGTTCAATGTTTGAAGAGTGAAAAGAAGATAGACAGACAGATAGAGTTACTTTCGCATTTATGATATTAGTATGGATAGGTATAATGCTGTCGTATAATGATGATGAGTTGACTTTAGATTTTAATTTTCCTGTCACTTATTATTTAAGTGCTATATATTTGCAGGCAAACTCATGCCTCGAATGAACTCATCATTCAAATGACGATAACTTTTTTTTAATGAACCGATTTTGATTAAACAAACTTTAAATGTTTTAACGAATTAAAACAAAGCAATTGAAGAAAGTTTGAAGTAAATCGGTTCAGTATTTTCGGAGATAATCGTGATCATACATACAGACAGACAGACAGACAAGAAATTCTAAAAAATTTTTTTGCTTTCTATTATTCTTTTTAAGTGTCCCTCTATCCATTTCAGTCAAAATTTTTAAATGTACAGACAAAATATTTTTACTGTTTTATTATATATGTATAGATGTATAGCTATAGATATAGATTATTTGCATTAGTTTAAAAGCACACTTGTAACATATGGCATTGATTTATACCACGGTTTTATAATGTAGAAATGGTAAATTAAAATTACAAAAACATGTTTAATAACAAATTCAGCAGTAGAAAGTGTGCAGTAAGTAAACTAAATAGAAATGATTCATAAAAATATTTCAACGGGCAGTTAAATAAATATTGAGCGGTAATGTGACTGAATGAGCATAGTGATCACACAATAAATCTGAATTAGTCGGTAAGAAATCTCATTTTAAACAGTTCATATCATAATCCTAATCCTAACTAATATTATAAATGCGAAAGTGAGTTTGTTTGTAACGCTTTCACGTTGTAACTACTGAACCGATCATCATGAAATTTTGCATACACGTTATCTGGGGTACGGAGAAGGATATAGGGTACATTTTATCCCGGGAAAAAGTTCCCGAGGGATCGACATTGACGCGGGCGGAGCCGCGGGCGAAAGCTAGTAAAGATATATTGGGGGTTTCGGTCTGAGTCGGTAACGCTCGCTTGCTTCGTTCGCACCTGTTTTGGTCATACAGAAACATAAGCTACCCCCTATGGCCAAGATGAATTTGTTATATTCGGGGTTTTGCCCTGAGTTAGGCATGAGTGGCATTTAAAAGAGCGTTAGTGAATAAAAATCTTAAAACTAATACTTACTAATCTCTGCTGGGTATTGGGCCATCGCAATCCAGATGTATCCAGAAATTTGCCTTATTTCGTCCCCGACTTAGGCCGACACCCCCAATATATATTTTTACTGGGTTTCGCCCGCGGCTCCGCCCGCGTCAATGTCGATCCCTCGGGTACTGTTATCGAGGGATCTACATTGACTTTTTCCCGGGATAAAATGTACCCTATGTACTTCTCCGTACCCCAGATAACATGTATGCAACATTTCATGATGATCGGTTCGGTAGTTACAACGTGAAAGCGTAACAAACAAACAAACTCACTTTCGCATTTATAATATTAGTTAGGATGAATGAGTTTTCTACCGACTAATTCCTATTTATTGTCTGATCACTATGCTCATTGCTCATTCAGTCATATTCATCATCATTTCGAGTAGGTGTCACGATCAATCGACCATGGGTGCGGCGCACGCGCGCGGCGCGCAGCAGGTCGTCGCGCAGCTGGCGGCGCGCTAGCCGCACCACGACGCGGCGCGCGCGCCCGCCCACACCCGGCGCCGCACCCACGCGCTCCGCAAACACCACGTCCTGCTCCTCAAGGGTGACTCCCAATCGCGAGGCCACGACGCTCACCGCATGGACCACGTTCTCGCCCTTCTCTTCAGGCAGATGTCCTATGTCGAGGTCCGAGAGAAGAGCGTCCTGATCACGGTCGTTGAGCTCGGCCTTGAGATCAGCGATGGTGCGCTGGAACTCGGCAACCCCTTCCTGAGACGATCCCGTTTCTGGTCTCTGCTCCAGCGCGTCCAGCCTGAGTTCGAGATTATCGAGGCGCTCGTTCATGGCCGCGCGAGCGGCGCGTTCCTCGGCGATCTCCCTCCTGAACTCTCCAAGCTCCGCCATGTACTCGGAGATCTCCCTACGAAAGTCCTGGACGTGCTCACTGGGGAGCCCTTCTATACTGCTTATGTTAGTTTCGAGTTCGGGGCTGATAATCCCCCGGCCTGCAACCGAACCACCATCTGACACACCAGTTCCAGTACCTCGTACAGGGGTACAACTATTGTCACCTTTCTTTAATTTGCGCTTGCAATCAGGGCAAGACCAATCCCGACCTACAGCTCCATCAGTGAACGACACACAAGCCTTATGGTACAATAGCGGACACGTACTACAGCCAGTGGCTGCCCCCGCCGCCAAGAACTTTCCACATCCCGCACACTTAGCCATATTCTGTTTATTTATTCAGTCAGCACAAAATAAAAAGTAAAATACAAAAATGTATGTAAGCACAAGTGCCGGTTCCAACTGTCGGCGCTAAATGGCGTTACTTTACTAGGTGCTTATTGAATTATATAAATTATTATTGAATGTGAACTTATTTTTCTTTAGCTGAATTCAGTCTAGTATTTTTTTTCCTTATCACGCACACACAGTTATAAATAGTTCCTATATTAAGCACCGTGGAATGTCTGCCTACCAGGGAATCTAATCTATTACCGCTCAGGGAATCTAAAGCTCCGACAATTTTGCGTTGCGGGTATTACTTATGTCTCGAATCGAGGAAATTCTGTTTGAATTGTTGAGCGCCATCTTCACACAAAAGTCTTGTATGTCGCTATCTTGACAACTGGGTCTTTTGTGTTAGTTTATTTGGCGAATGTAGAGATCGCCACACTACGTGTACAGTTAGGTACCGAGATACCTGACCAGGCTCTCTACCTATAGATTGAATTTTGTTTTAAAACTATACATAATAGTACCTTAAAAATGTATATTCAGAAAGACTTCATAAAATGTTTCTGTATATACATTTTCGACCAGCGGCAGCGACCGGCGGCAGTGACCGGCGGCAGTGACCGGCGGCAGCGACTGTTGGCAGCGACCAGTCAAGGGTCGCTGTCTACTATGGATTTCAATGACATTGAACCGGCGGTGGCGGCACCAGCTAATCTTGGCGACTCGCCTGTTTGTTCTGTTGGTTGAGTTTTCTCAAGTTGGCCTGATATTCAACGCTCTATGAGTAGAGTGAGTAGTACTAAAAATAAATGGCAGGTAACCTCCGCTCTGCGGCTTACGCGATTAGGAGGATAAGAAAGCTAACATGTTAATAATACGCATCTGGTACAGTTTGGTTACTTTCATAGTCTTATGCCGTATGGAATATTACTATGGGGTAACGCTGCAGATGTGAACACCATATTTGTTGTACAGAAATGCGCTATGAGATTTATTATAAATTAAGTGCTATAGAATCTCTTAGAGATAAAACAAAAATATAAATATTCTAACACTCCCTTCACAGTAGGTATATCTAATAAATAATAATAATAAATATATACGGACAAATCACACAGATTGAGCTAGCCCAAAGGTAAGTTCGAGACTTGTGTTATGGGATACTAACTCAACGATACTATATTTTATAACAAATACATATATAGATAAACATCCAAGACCCAGGCCAATCTGAAAAAGATCATTTTCCATCTTGACCTGGCCGGGGATCGAACCCGGGCACTCCGTGTCGCAGGCTGGCGTGTTAACCACTGCGCCACGGAGCTGTCAAATCTTCTTCAATCTTTTCTAATATTAGGTATGTTTGTGCGCCATAATATCCATTTATATACAAAAACTATCCCATGGAAGTAGTTACATTCATGCTACCTTATACGTAGTCCACATTTTTTTTAATTGACTTAATTGACTACTTCACCGGGCGTTTACGAGGGCAGAGTGCCCTTAATTTGGATAGACAACATCACCAAAGGGGGGTAAAGATTCCACACACAAGAAGCGTGATATTTGTAGTTAAATATTGTACGGAACTGTTGGTGTGTGCGACTCGCCCTTGGCCGGTTTTATTAAAATTATAATTGCTCTTATTAAATTAAGAAATATAATTTGAATAATATAATTGCTTTCAATGTGAATTCTCTGTTTAGAGTTAAATATTGTAAGGAACTCCTGGTGTGTGCTACTTGCACTTGGCCGGTTTTGTTGTGATTATAATTGCTCTTATTAAATTAAGAAATATAATATAAATAATATAATTGCTCTCAATGAGAATTATTTGTTTTGTATACCAACAAACACCTATAGCAAAAGATCGGTTTGTGAATTAAACGGGAGTTATAAGAAAAACAGTGCTAATGATGCTCAATAATATTTAATTTAATATCATGTCCATTATACACGCTAACTATTTATAGGCTAAACTAATTACAGTCATACTTAAAAATATTTAACAAAGCTTAAATTACAGCAAGTACCAAACTTACATCAATTAGACGTTAACGCTGTTGTCCTCCCGTGAAACATTCTCCATCTTACTACAAAATTATGTCTATAAACTAGATAATCACCCTAAATAGTTATTCGACCAAATCGTATTGACAATGACAGATAGATATTGGCATGTTAGCAAGCGTCTATCAAAAATGATTAGGTAATGAATTTAGTAAGTGTTAAACTTTAAGCTGCGTTTCCACCAAATACGTGCGATGTAGCGAAAAGATGCTAGATGCCACGCTAATTAAGTGTATTATCACCCTAAATAGTTATCCGATCAAATCTTATTGACAGTGACAGATAGATATTGGCATGTTAGCAAGCGTCTATCAAAAATGATTGGGTAATGAATTTAGTAAGTGTTAAACTTTAAGCTGCGTTTCCCGCAAAACCATGCCGTGTAGCGGAATGATGCTAAGATGCGACGCTAATTAAGTGTATTATCACCCTAAATAGTTATCCGAACAAATCGTATTGACAATGACAGCTAGACATTGGCATATTAGCAGGCGTCTATCAAAAATGGTTGGGTAATGAATTTAGTAAGTGTTCAACTTTAAGCTGTGTTTCCACCAAAGACGTGCGATGTAGCGAAAATATGCTAGATGCGACGCTAATTAAGTGTACTTACAACACAGCAGCGTGTGAATGTGTATGAATATTATAGTACTGATGTACAGCGAAGGTATCCAGAACGCGCATTTGAGAATGACATTGTTTGATTGAAAATGTTATTTCTTGCTAGGGGTATTATTTCTGAACGCGTGACTTAAACGAGTGGTTTTCGCTAGCGTTACCAAAGAGCCTCATTTTTGGATCCACGGGCGACGGACGCCTTCATGTCAATGTCACTGCCTGACATTTCAAGGTGCACATTAACAATATATACAAGTGATTTTAGATTCCGTTCGATGTTAAACTTTACCCCATTTTTTTTTAAATCTATTCATTTCACGAAGATTTGAAAAAGCTTTTAATAAATAGTTAGGAAATACAATAACTATTTATTAAATACTTATTTATATATTTATTGTATTATAATTATTAGTAGGATAAAAAAATAGTAGGATTGTTTTTGTGTAAAACAAGGAGAAGCCAAAATATTTTTGCTTAAGACTTGAAACACGAATGTGACGTATACGCCTTGCCTTTTGGTGTCGCGCTGTTTCAGAAATAGCCCTACTGATCGTTTCCATTAGTTGTGCTAAGCGTTTTTATCTCACACTGCCTGCTTGCTCTCGCAGCTTTGTTGGAAACACAGCCTTTCACATAACTTCATAGTAAGTCTATTGTGTAACCGACTTCAGAAAAACAAGAGGCTCTCAATTTTTTGTTACCTCATGACTCCATCATTTATATGTATATTTATTTGAAAATTTATATCTTTGATTTGAAAGGGTATGTTATCCAATTATCCCCATTTAAATTTCATTAAATCGGTTTATTAGTTTGATTTAAGTCTTTTTTTTATTAAAACCTATATGAAAAAATATTTTTGTTTCTTTCATCCAGGTATTCCGATTTATTCACGTGTAGGTTTAAAAGTAGGAAAAGGGTTAAGAGTAGATGTAGGAACAGAGTAAGGAGTAGGAGCAGTTGTTGAACTAGATTTTAAATACACCAACACATTAGAAAATTGCTGTGAAAGGCTAGCCAGTTTGGGTACATTATTTAAGCAATATCCTACGCCACTAAGTTTCTTTGCGGCCAACTCAATCTCTTTTACAAGACTGAGGTACTGCTCTGCCAAGGTGTAAGTATGATTTAGGACATCGACAGACTTGCTCAATTCTGGTCTTCTGTCTACAGTCAACTGGACCAGCTCATCACAGGTCTTATCATCGGTGCCGTCGCAAAGACTTTCAACGACGGTGAGCAACTGTAAAAAGGTGCAATATACATATCGATTAACAAGCTTTTTGCAGAAATTACATTTTTGTGACAAGCTTTTATTATAAACGAATCCGCACTGTGTGTCAAGATTTTTAGAAGACAAATCAAATGAGCCCAAACATGGAGGTGGCCATAGGAACTCTTCCACGCCATCATCAAACCAGCACAATGATTCTATAATATTAAACTGTCTTCCGATTAACACATACATGAAAAATTTCAGCTTAATCGGTAACCGGCTACGTCCATGATAACCGGGAAGTGGATCAAATTTAACTTGCAAGATTTGATTACAGACAAACATCGGGACAGTGGAAACTAAAATGAAGCTTGCTAAAGAGGCACCAGGTTACCGGCCAGCTGAAAAACCTTGCCAAAGTATGTTAAAGCTTGAATTTAAAAAACGAAGACTAACTTTTTAATTGTGGTAGAGTCACGTTACAGGCAAAATTAATGTTTACTAGTCTTGGACGAATAAAAGTTGCTAGTAGCATGAATGGGCCGGCTTGTCCGGGGAAGTACCACACTCTCACAGAAGATCGACGTTTGATAGTTTTACCGCTTCTATGCTTCGTTCGTTAAGTGAGAGAGCCGGAGGCCCATCCTTCCCCCTATTTCCCCCTACGTCATCTCCTCCCAACCAACTCCTTTAAAGGCTGGCAACGCTCCTGTTACACCCTGGTGTTGCAATTGTCCATAGGCAGCGGTGATCACTTAGCATCAGGTGATTCGCTCAGGGGAGGACATTGTGGGGAGAAATTGGGGGGAGAATGGGCCTCCGGAGAGAGAGAGAGAGTGAGAGATCACTCACCGAACGAAGCATAGTAGCGGTAAAGGTTCTACACAAACGTATCATCTAGAAGCAGGGTCAGATGAGGAGGACGATAAGAAGAAAACTTACCGGTTCTAGGGCTAATTTGACTACTGAAAGATCAACAGCCAACCGTATGCTTGCCTGGACTGGATTCTTTAACAGCAGAGGTAGCTGCTTATTCACAAGAGATTTGTATCCACTCTCGAGGTCACTGAAGAGTAAAATGTTTGTTTAATTGTTGTTTTAGTGCACAGTCTTAACAGTAACCTATATATTCAGTCATATAGATATTTCAAAAAATATTTCTCTCCATTCTAGTCTGGTATAAAATAAAAAAGAAAAACTGTACCAGATTCTTGAAGCAGCTGGTACACAGAAACCAGCCGCATGAAAGGGCGAGAATATAAGGAATCATGTTAATAGGTGGTGCAGCTAGCAACCCATTATTATTTTGGATCTGTTCCTCACCTCTACACCCACCAAAACGCTAAATAGTCATATTATAACCTGTAAGAGAAGAAGTGACTAGTGCGTAACTTGAAGTACGCATCCAGTATCCAAACGATGCTATACTAAGCCTTCACTGTCCTTCCGTCTGTCACAAGGCAATATGTTTCGACATAGATTTTTAAAAAAATATGCGTCTCATACTTCTATGTGTTTCGAACAGTATGCAATAGGTCGAGAATTTACACAATTTTGTTGTTTGTCAGGAGGAGCCCTTATTATTATTGTATTAGTATTATTGTAGTGCCCTACCAGGGTTTCATGTTATATTTAATTAAGACCTATCAATATGTAATGGAGACAATAAATTAGTAAATAAATAAATAAACATTATAAATATCGGTAAAAACCGGTATTACCATTCTGTTATAATTTTAACAGATAAATATAAATAAATAAATAAATAAAAATGGGTATCGGTAATATTGCAACAGAACAATATAATATTGTTAAAAATTTACGTTAATATTACCGGTTAACGCGTTGTAACCGTCCCGCACGAAAATCGACTTCGAAACGACATTTTCGGCCTTCACCTAGCACTGCACAATACAACACGGCAACGCTGCGCATGTGCTATCTGTAACTGTTTGTTTGTTTTCGTGTGTGTGTGTTACATGATTATTCCTATAACAATTATTTGGGTGTATTAAACCTGTTTAGCTCTTAACACTTATAAAAGTGTAACAAAGATAATATTTCTGTAACCAACCTGTTAGAAAACTGTTATTACATTTTTCGTGCATTTATCTATGTACGTGTTTACACACTACGTATCCATATAGGCATTTTTCAGGCAAGTGTGCGTGAGCTGTCGCTAAGTTATGCAAATGTAAACCTTATTGGCTGTAACAGTTAATAACTGTTACAGCCAATAAGGTTTACATTTGCATAAATATACTTATAAACCGGTATTTTCGGAAACAGATTGAAACTGTTATAAACTAAAATAAAAAACAGTGTTCAGAACATTCTATTTGGATACCGGTAAGGTCCCTGTAAAATACTTACTTATTATTATTAGGGTCTAGAAGTCTATTAGCGTAAGCATCAACTACTCCAAGCACTAACAACACATGCAGTTTAGGATCCGATGCCTCGGGTGGCTGCAACAATCTGAAAAGATCAATGAGGGTTGATGACTGTAATTACATGACTTCGAAGTTAAAAAAAGCTAAAAAAAATTTTCATATATTTTTTTTTATCCACTGAACTGATTTTGATGAAATTTTAATGGCACCAATCTGAATGCATGCTTTTCAAATAAATGAAGATTTTTTTGTTGGTTGATAAATGAAAGAGTTATGAGGTAATCAACGTAAAAGAACCGGCCAAGTGCGAATCAGACTAGCGCACTAAGGATTCTATACCATTATCTATAATAATTTTAAAAATTATTAAAAATATTTTTATTAAATGATATAACTACGAGAAACATTTATGCTCTTCGCAATTTTCCTTTATCTGTGCTATAAGACATTGCACCGTACCAAATTTCAAGATTCTAAGTTTTCGGAAAATACCCTGTAGGTTTTGATTCCCTTGCAAATTAACGTCGAAAATTTGCGGCATTTATCACTATTTTGATTCCGTTTTCCACCTTTAAGCCCACCAACACGCTAAACGTGGCCTTAGGGTTGTCTACGGGGAAAAGAAGTGATAATATGTATGTATGAATGTATATTTTCATTTTGATATACTTTTTAGTTTAAGAGAAAATGTAGAATTTTTGTAGAGGGCCTGCCGGCCTATTTACTAACTCAGTGTACAACGTTTTGATAGTCATTTCAAAGTACATTACGTTTTATATATCTTTAATAAAAATAGTCAAACATAGGAAATCCGCGATGTATTTTGAAATGATTATCAAAACGTTGGTCACTGAGTTAGCAAATAGGCCGGCTGGTCAGATATATCGGTATTTGACTATACAAAATAATTCCGATGTATCATATTTACCAGCCGTCATGCGAAGGCTCACATTTTTTTAGAGAAATTGTTGAGTCGCTTATTGTTATAAACATACTTACAGGGCGACGCGCACTTTCTCTTCGGCGACTTTGATGTCCTTCAGGAAGGCGGAGTAGGGGGTGCTAATCTTCACTGAGCGTCCTATAGGAATGTGATATTATTCGTAACTTATCTCTGAGGTAAAACAAGAAAAGTTCCATAAAAACGTTTGGCAAGCTCCGTGGCGCAGTGGTTAACACGCCAGCCTGCGACATAAGGGCCCCGGGTTCGATCCCCGGTCGACCACATCGAAGCGGTAAAACCGGGCAAATCCAGTAGGATGTAGGAACGACGCGCTTTTGGTCACATGTATTCACCGACTTCATCGAATGAATATATGAATCGTTTGTTTATCGGTATAAGAATGAAATTGGCTTGCAATGTATTCTGTAGGTATCTAAACGAAAAGGTGCTGCGTTCTGACGTGAGCTAAATTACAACGTATCGCTAACTACATAGAGTTGATATTTCTTTGAATACCTACCTTATGCTTCTGTATTTTTTTAAATGTCTATGTAGCTTGCTCCAAGTGAGCTTTCGCTACTTTACCGGGCGTTTGAGGCGAGGGCGGAGTGCCTTCAACCTTTATAGACAACATCAACAAAGGGCCTCCAGGAGGGCCTTGGCTTTGAGCGTTGCCTGTGCGCGCAAGGCTTGGAGAGACAGCAAACTCTCATATTGCCTGATGGGCCGAAGTGCTTCTGTACATAGTACTATAGTTTTTATACTGCGGTTGCATTTAATGAGCTCTACCATTCTATTAGTTACCAGTGCGTCTTAGAAATAATGAGACAGTAGAAAAGAAAAGGATAATTACCTATTTCTGTTTCGGCAGTGCGATTAAGAAGGCCAATAGGCGGATACGGATCATCGTCGCCAGTCGGCGGAACGGCCGCCGCGGTAGCCCAGATGGCAGCGACACACAAAGTCAAATGCAACATTATCCGGCGGCCAACTGCAATAATAAATTACTGTAATTTAAATTTTAAAAAACAAAGTCGATCGGCTACAAAAATTAAAGAAATTAATATTCCGATAAATTACATTGATTGGGAAAAATATCAAAAGTAATAGCTAGAACACATCTGAACGGTACGAAGAGCGGCAAAAAATAGAACCAAGTCGTGGCCGATTGCCTCCAACTCCAAGTTCGCAATAATAATAATAATATATAGTAATAACTGCAATAAGTTCGGACGTTAAAATTCGATCAAGTATAAAAAACTAGGTACACAATCTTCTTATAGGTATATATGTTAACGGAAATGTATGTAATCTGTCATTGTATACAATTCCTAGGAAATGTATAAAATTCCTAAAATCGCTCGGAAATATGTGAAATAAATCATATTAGATAAGACACATTTTCTAATCTATAGATTTCCTAAATAGCAATCGGAAATATATTAAATACGAGTAACTTTCAAGATGTCAATGGGTACGTGGGGATAACCGAGCAAGGGGAGAGTATTGCGATCAGGCAGGCTTTTAGGCGTGGCGGAACCACTCTACCGGCCAATTCACTTTTGCTAGAAGTATGAATGGGTAAGCTCATGTGGATAGTAGTACCACACTCACAAAGAAAACGACGTTTCTATGCGTCGTTCATCGAGAATGGGTGACACCCATGATTGTTACCTGATTGTCTCACTCGACCAGACCCTTAATAAAAAATAAATAATATCAGTTTAACAATGTGTTTCATTTATTTTATTCACAAATAACTCTGATTCTGATTTGACTAACGTATTTTATTCACGAAACGGAATTCCTATGAAATGTATAAATTTCCCAGAATATGTGAGTAATAAAAAAATGTTTGAAAGAACACTTCACTTCGGAATTTTATACATTTCCTTTCATTTTTTCCGTTTATATTTATAACAAAGTCGGATTTGTTCGACACTTAGGTATAACTTTAGGAACGGGTGAACCGATTTTTATAATCTTTGATTTATTGGTTTCGTTATCACCCCTAATAACGGAATGACTATTATAATATAAGAAATATTTATGTCAAAAAATAATAGCGAAATTAAGTTTGCTAGATATTTAGCACTAAAATTTGAATTTTGAATTCCGAATGTTCACGCTAACCCGCTTAACCCGCTTTCGAAATTCAACTTTGTGACATGCAAGTAAGGTTGGTTTTGGAACTGACATACTGAACAAAGGGAAATTATTGGCTGCGCTTCCCTACTACTAAAGAAGAGCGGTGCAAACACGCATTGCGAAGCTACGAAATTACCGGAAACAAGATGGCGACTGTCAAAAACGATGTCGCGGGCGCCGTGCTACGGGGACAGCACCCGTAACATTGCGCCCGCGACGCGGTTTATATCGCGTGATAAACTATCCCCATCTCACTCGTTTATATTACGGAAAACAAGATGGCGTCTGTCAATAAAAGTTGTCACGGGCCGTGCTACGGAGGTGTTATTGTAAAAAGAAATCTCGCTAGACCGTTTCCACATGAGCTAAGCGCAGCGCGGAGAATGTAGCGATCCTGTTAATATTTTTTCTTTTGGCGTGCCAGCTCTGCACAGCACATCTTTAGTGGAGACGCAGCCATAAAAGGGAATATTATAAGTTACTTACATGTCGCAATGTAAAGAAAATAAAGATTGATGTACCTATTTATATTGATCACAATTATCAACACTGATTTTATACAGTTAATAAGTTACACAATAATAGTATAATAAAGCGTGTAGATTGACAATGGCGTGGAAAATTCGTCTATAGACGAGAAAAAGAACCGGCCAAGTGCGGGTCGGACTCGCGCACGAAGGGTTCCGTACATTATATATAATTAGTTTGAAATTATTAAAAATATTTTTATATGATGTAACTCAAAATTAATGTTTTTCGCATTTTTTCCTTTGTCTGTGCTATAAGACGCTTCGTACCAAATTTCATGATTCTGAGTTCACATGAAGTACCCTGTAGGTTTGATTCCCTTGCGAGTGTCGAAATTTTATAAAAAATATTTTTATATGATGTAACTCAAAATTATGCTTCTCGCATTTTTTTGCTTTGTCTGTGGTCTAAGGCATTGCTTTGTACCAAATTTTAAGACTGAATAATCTGTAGGTTTTGAATCACTTGCGAATGTCGAAAAAACATGAAAATTTGCAGCATAACAAGCTGTATCTTTTGATTGCGTTGGTTTAGAAGTTTGATTTTTTCACTGCTCCAAGGGACAGTAGATCTAAGTATTTAATGTGATTTGAAGCTTGATACCTTTACGCGTTCCTGAAAAAAGGGTCTTGACAGACTGACAAACAGACAGACACTCAAGTGATCCTATATGGGTTCCGTTTTTTTCCTTTTGAGGTACAAAACCCTAAAAATGTACAATCTATACTAATATTATAAAGCTGAAGAGTTTGTTTGTTTGTTTGAACGCACTAATCTCAGGAACTACTAGTTCAAATTGGAAAATTCTTTTTGTGTTGGATAGTCCAATTATTGAGGAAGGCTTTAAGCTATAAAACATCACGCTGCAACCAATAGGAGCAAAGCATCAATAAAAAATGTTTTGAAAACGGGGAATAATTATTCATCTATACTAATAATAACAAAAATTGTCGCGGACGAAGTCGCAGGCAACAGCTAGTATTATATATTTATATACGAATTCGAGTAGATTGAAATTTTACACTAATTTTTCTTTTGACTTCATCCACGAAATGCATAAATCGTTTGTCTCATATTATAATATATATATATAAACTAGCTGCCCCGGCGAACTTCGTTTCGCCATAAGTTAAAAACTATCCTATCTCTCAAGTTGGATCGAACTGCACATGGTGTGCGAATTTTATTATAATCGGTTAAGTGGTTTAGGAGTCCATTGAGGACAAACATTGTGACATGAGATTTATATATATTAAGATAGCTGCGCCGGCGAACTTCGTTTCGCCATAAGTTAAAAACTATCCTATCTCTCAAGTTGGATCGAACTGCACATGGTGTGCGAATTTTATTATAATCGGTTAAGTGGTTTAGGAGTCCATTGAGGACAAACATTGTAACACGAGATTTATATATATTAAGATGTATTACATACATAATAAAATCAGGCCACGTCATAATATACTACTACCAGCCGACTACTACTAGCCGTGTGGTATCCGGCAGAGTAGAATAGGACCACTCCAAGTCTTCCCGTGGATGTCGTAGAAGGCGATTTAGGAAATACAAGCTAAACAAAGCTTATAGACATCTAAGAGACCTCTCCAACCCGTCTGGCCAGCGTGGAGAGTGTAGGCCAAGTTCACTGGCTGCTCTGGCCAAGTATGGCCCAAGTAGTACAGAGAGGGTCGTGCTCCTGTAATGTAGACTAAAAAGGACCTGATGATGATGATGATGATGATGATGACGTCATAATAAAACAAACGTTAGGACTTTAATAAATAAAATAAATAAATATACATGGTGAAATTTTGATCGTTAAGATACAGCACGTGGATGTGAACAACTATTCCTACGGGATTAATGCTGGGAACTTAAAAATGGTCATTTCCATATAAACTAGTTCAACTGCCCGGTCAATTTGTATGGGAATGTAAAAAAAAAATTAAGTACCCAGCATTGGTCCCATAACAAAAGTTGTTCATATCGACGAGCTGAATCATCCCTTTAAGGCACCATAACGATCAAAATAAAATTTTCGTGTATACGGAAAAATCACACAGATTGAGCTAACCAAAAAGTAAGTTCGAGACTTGTGTTATGGGATACAAACTCAACGATACTATATTTTATAACAAATACATATATATATATATCTGGAAAAGATAATTTTCCATCTTGACCTGATCGGGAATCGAACCTGGACACCCTCGTGTCGCAGGCTGGCGTGTTACATGCGCCACGGAGCTCAATACCGCCGGCAAACGAGCTTCCTCATATGTTTCTCTTCTTTCCCTAGCCATTCCTGTTTTATACAAGGTCAGCTCTCCTAGTTAGACGGCGCCAAGAATCTGCCTGTGTTGTTGGAATAGATTTTCCACTTTTTCTAAGAGTCACCACACTAGTCCTCCAGGTAGCAGGCGGACGCTCTCGACCTTGCCCTTGGGTAGGCACAAAGCTTTCCTTACAACGCGCTCCTCGTCTCTTCGCATTACATGACCGTACCATCAAAATCTTTCCGTCAGTTGGTCAGATATGGGGCCAACGTTAAACCTACCACGTACCACACTGGTTTCAACTTCAATTTAAAATTTTTATTTTGTTTAACTGTTGTCCTCGGAAGACCAGCGTTGTGGTCAGAAGGCTACAACATTATGCTAAGAGGAGGCCATTTTGATATAGGCACAAATATGTAAATTGATGAGAATTGGTAACATTGTTTCACCGTGTTTGTGATATATCAAATCAATATTTTTTCTTTCTTTCTTTCTTGCACTGATCAAATTAAAAACAAATTTGGCTAGCTCCGTGGCGCAGCGGTCAACACACCAGCCTGCGACACGAGAGTGCCCGGGTTCGATCCCCGGCCAGGTCAAGATGGGAAATGATCTTTTTCAGATTGGCCTGGGTCTTGGATGTTTATCTATATATGTATTTGTTATAAAATATAATATCGTTGAGTAAGTATCCCATCACACAAGTCTCGAACTTACCTTGGGGCTAGCTGGTTAGCTATCTGTGTGATTTGTCCGTATATATTTATTTATATTTAAAACTGATTATCAGAAGCATTTTATAAGCTGGGAACGGGTGTAAATTTATTGTATTTGGGAAGGGAATGAAGGTATTGGGATACTTCTTTCTAAAATGAATGGGGGTAAAACAAGTAGCAGCTCGGGAAGGGGGGCGCGGCTACCCGATGCCATACCTGCACCCACTGGCAAAGCAGTTAAGGATGACACCCCTTATTCTATTAGTATCAAGGCATATTCTGATCAAGTTTCCCTTATTTCTGTTCAATTTAGTGATGTGCCGTTCCCAAATTCCCATTCCCAGGGAAAGTTCCCCGTTCCCGTTTACGGGAATGTTTCCGGAAACATTCCCAATTTCGGGGGAACGTTCCTATCTAAATTAGGAAAATCTTGTATACTTACTAAATAAAAAATTTTGAGATTTGGTCTCATTCCCAGCAACAAGGGAACGTTCCCGGCAACAAGGGAACGTTCCCCGGGAATTTGGGAACATTCCCTGGGAACGTTCCCGTTTATTTCGGAAATTTTGTCGATTATTGAAAATATTTATATATTACATATACCAAGTAATGCATATACATCAGTTCAATATATTTGCATTGACAAAAAAGTTGTATGACAAATAAAATTACAACTTTCCCTGACATTTCCATTTATTGGGAACGTTCCCGGAAACGATTTTGGAAATCTGGGGAATGTAGGAACGTTCCTGGGAACGGCACATCACTCAATTCAGAGCATATACTTATGCAGTAACTTTAACGTTGTAGATGCCCTCTTAATAAAATAGTTTCGAAATATGTGTTGTTAACATAATCATCATCATCATCAGGTCTTTTTTAGTCTCCACTACAGGAGCATGACCCTCTCTGTACTACTAGAGCCATGCTTGGCCACAGTAGTCAGAGGACTTGGCCAGACGGGTTGGAGAGGTCTCAGATGTTTATAAGCTTTGTTTAGCTCGTATTTCCTAAGTCGCCTTCTACGACATCCACGGGAAGACTTGGAGTGGTCCTATTCTACTCTGCTGGATACCACACGGCTTAACATAATATTGAACGAATATTCAGCTAAACAAAATAATATTTATATGTTCCGATATCTATGAGGAGCGGTTGATAGGAGACTATGCAAGTCCTCTTCTGCGTCTTTTTGGTCCTGTACCAACTATATTAAAGAGCCACACTTCTTAAGTCAGGCGTAGTTTATTACTAGCTTTTGCCCGCGGCTTCGCTCGCGTGTGGTCCCGTGCAGAAGATTTTGTATGATACGATTACGGATAGACACAATACGCATAAAGTTTACTTTCATCGCATAAAAAATTCGGTAGTTTGACAGACACTGGATAAAACATGTTGAATTGATGAAATAGGCGATCACTATCTGATCTATATTATTATAGCCGTGTCGTTTCCGGCAGAGTAGAATAGGACCACTCCAAGTCTTCCCATGGATGACGTAAGAGGCGACTTAGGAAATACAAGCTAAACAAAACTCATAAACATCAATGAGACCTCTCCAACCCGTCTGGCCAGCGAGGAGAGTGTAGGCCAAATCCTCTGTCTGCTCTGGCCAAGTATGGCTCCGGTTGTACAGAGAGGGTCATGCTCCTACAGTGGAGACTAAAAAGACCTGATGATGATATCTGATCTACACAGGTCTACATAGAGGTGGTTTTCGGGATAAAACTATCATATGTCATTTTCAGGATTTTTAATCATCAGCATCATCACCATCATCAGCTTTCTACGACCCACTGCTTTTGCAATCCAGTCTTTACCAGCAATTGACTTTATGTCGTCGATGCACCTAGCTACTAGAGCCCAACACTACGTTTCCCATTTCTGGAAACTTCATAATAAATTACCAAAACTCCTAGTTCTGGTATACCACCTGCTGTTAGTAGTTCCACCGTGACTCCTCCGGAATTTTGTTCCTCTTCATCTGCAAGAGAGCTTTCTTCAACTTTCAAGGTCATTAGTGAAAGCACTGGGTTCAGAGGTTTGGGAGGAATAAAGGTCTTGAGACCTCGATCTGAAATACTTGACCAGTTTTATCTTTCAGCTGCAATATTCCCTATTTACTATTTGATAACTTTTTTCAAAAAAAAATTGGGTCCTCTATATTGTTTGATAGTGTCAATTTAATAAGTATGTTTAATATTAAGTAGTATTAAGTATTCCCTTTGCGTATGGATTTTTGTAATTCCTTATTAAGTTTTAATAATTCTTCATGCTCATTTACTGACCTATTTTTCATGACATTTCGCTTTTCTAAAAGTGCTAATGTATCAGGTGTTAATTTATGATTTTTGGAAGTTGTTTGTTTTAAATGGATTCTTCCTGTAGCCATTATTACTTTACAAATGTTACCTAACCTTACCTTATCCACGTCTATGTTTGATTCATCTTCTAAATTACCAAATGTATCACTTAATTGTAATTGAAACTCTTTCGATAGCTGTAATACATCCTGTTTATTATATTTTATTTGATTAATTGACCGAGCGAGCGAAGTGAGCGAGGTCTTCAATTCAAGTTGGGGCGAAAAGACATTTTTTGTATGTATGTATGTATGTATGTATGTTTGTTCCACGATAACTTTTGAACCAATGCTCCAATTAAGATGAAACTTAGAATGTATATAGGTCTTATAAATACAATTTTCAAGTTCGTTGGGCATCAAAATCGGTTCAGCAGTTTACGAGATATTTAAATAAATGTTCAAGAATTTCGAGAGAAGATGAAAATTGAAAATGACGTATAGGCTGAATATGTTACAAGATGGCGCTGCAGTAAATTTTAATTTTGAAGGTTACCACAGACGCCGCTTGGTGGCAGTATTTCGTTGAAGCTTACTTTGTCCATGCTTAGTGTATTAAATTTAAATTTACTAACAAAAAATGAACACTTATAAACTAGAACGGTACTTTCTCCTCTATACTTATCGAATGGTTGGCCCAGTCGCAGTACGGTAGTAACCCGATCGAAAACATTAGACATCGAGCCGCGCAAGAAAATTTTACTTTTCAGTGATTGCAAATATTTCTTTCGCTGTCTGTTCCAAGTTAAATTCCAAATGACTTTCTTATTATTAATTTACAACATTTCGTTCCTTTAGAACAGTAAAATACCAGTCCATGAAAATTTTCATAATAAATTCTTGTTAGTTCCAAATTTCTCCAACAGATGGAGACAGAGGTCCAAAAATGCGTATGGATATTTTAATAAGTTTTTATTTATCTTTAATTTTAAGTATGTATATGTTTGTTCGGGTGTAAGCCTGCGACCAAAAATTAAAGCAGTTATTTAACTGCAATTTCGCATTATTCTTAACTTTATGATTTGAAGATGACGAGCTATTTAATGACGAACATCCCGTTTACAACATTTTACAGTTTCAATCCTTTCACAATAAAAGCTGGTAAAAAAACCGGCCAAGTGCAAGTCGGAATCGCGCACGAAGGTTTCCGTACCGTTATCTATAAAAACGGCAAAAAAATCATCTATTTTTAAAGGATATATACATAACGAAATATTCTATGAATATTTCAATCGTCTACTTGCCGTTATCAATGACGAGCAAAAACAAGCAAAAAAATTACGTTTGTTATATGGCCCCCTTAAATATTTATTTTGTTCTATTTTTTTGTATTTCCTGTTATAGCGACAACAGAAATACATCATCTGTGAAAATTTCAGCTGTCTAACTATCACGGTTCATGAGATACAGCCTGGTGAGAGACGGACGGACAGACAGACAGACAGACAGACGGACAGTGGAGCGATATTAATAGGGTCCCGTTTTAACCCTTTATGTACGAAATAATAAAAATGAATGAAAAAAGTAGTGTAAGGAGAAACAAATAATTCCGCAGAGCAGACACAATAAAGACAAAGAAATGGGGTTCAGTGGGCGAAAGATAAGTACAGATGTAGAATCCAAACGTACGAACACCATATTTGGAAGGTAAAGCCGAAGCATAGAAAGAGGAGTATGGGAGTGCAGCACTCTGCGAGAGAAACAAAAACAAAAGCCGAATAAAAACTAAGCTGGGGGGTTGTCCGGACAAAACAAGCCGGAAAATTGATACATATGAAAACCAAAAGTTTTATAAGTATAAAGCTCAAGCGAAGAAACGGGGGTAATATGTCTCGGGGCTAAAAAAATTAAACATTGACGGGTACACATCTAAACCATATAGGTTTAGAAAACAAAACACATATGTCTCGTTTTTAGAACCTTAATCATCATTATCATGCCGACCGCAGCTCAGTCACCCGGATACTAACCTATTAAATGACCTGGTATTTTATATTTCTATTCCCTGCATTGTAAGTCGCAGGCCTATTGACATTTTTAAACACTCAAAGACGCCTGTATTTGGTACGAAAATAATTTTTATAAAATGTCCATGTTGTGATTCCGTTAATAACCATAGTCTTTCAGATATGATGAAACATTTACATTTATTTGTCCCTTAGTGAAATTATATTTATTTTTCTGTGAGGACCTACTCAAATTTTGCTCGATAGTGCAACGCAGCTCTTCAGCTACACGTTGCACTATCGAGAGCAGCTAAACGCCTCACAGTTATTGTATTGAAACCCGGTTTTGATTTTGTCATATTAATTAGATGAAATTCTACTCGTACATTTAATAATAATAAATATATACGGACAAATCACACAGATTGAGCTAGCCCCAAGGTAAGTTCGAGACTTGTGTTATGGGATACTAACTCAACGATACTATATTTTATAACAAATACATATATAGATACACATCCAAGACCCAGGCCAATCTGAAAAAAATCATTTTCCACCTTGACCTGGCCGGGGATCGAACCCGGGCACTCTCGTGTCGCAGGCTGGCGTCTTGACCGCTGCGCCACGGAGCTAGACATTTAGGGATTGGAAGGGAAAAACTATTTCAACTATTCGTGCAACAGTAATAAAAAAGGGGTTTAACATTAGTTTATTTGTTTGGATAGAAAGTAATGTTAACTATTACAAGAAAGTAAGGACATCATGTTCATAGTATGTTAATTTGAAATAAGTCGTGGTGAGTAAAATAAAAAGAGTGCTTCATCTAAACAATAGCACTATGACAACATGCTTATCAAAAACAGTTTCAGTCACGAAATTATCAAAAAAATTAAATAATCGCGAGGTCCCCGTTCGCAGCGAACTACTAGTTAATTTCTTTTAAGATTTAAAATATATTGAAATATCGCCATAATAATAATAATAATAAGTTCTTTATTTCAGACTATGATCCATAGAGTATTCTTATCTTATCTTATCTTCGATGGGGCCGACTCAGAATCAGTAGCACGTCTAACCTTTGGGTTATTTTGTACTTACCCCATGCCTTACTCACCCATACGGTTTATTCTGAAGAAAGACTGCATGAGCTTCAGAAAATCGCCCAGTGCGTAGTGCCTGTAGTCCTCTAGCTCAGGATAAGGTGATTCTAAGAGGTCCAAACGCTTACCAGCTAACGAGTCACAGATACACAAAATGTGTCTGATTGTCTCCTCCGATTCCTAACATGCCCTACATAATGGGCTTTCGACAATTTTTAGTTTAAAGAGATGACTGTTATTTTCAAAGTGTCCAGTCAGGGCTCCCACTAGATCCATAGAGTATTAGTAAAAAACAAACAAAATACTTATCCTAATGTTAGTAAATTGCGAGCCAGAAAACATTTAATTTGTAATGTGGCAATGACACAGACATGACATAACTACTCGATGGTCACAGGCAGTGTAAAATTGGTGTTAGACCGAGACATGTTTTTATAATTGCTTATGATTTAGTCTATTTAATTTTTAGTGTTACCTTTTTCTTGATTTACGCTTTTTAAAGAAAGTATTCATATCGTCATTTTTTTTTGCTCCCCTATTACTTACTAGCATAAGCCTCTGTCGTTCCGTTTTCCTAGACCAAATGTTTTTAATATACCAACTTTTCATTTATAAGCAGTGATCCTATAATAGCATAAAAGTCTCCAATTGCAGTAGAATGTCATTTATTGTCCAAAAAAGCCTTGTCAATATAAATATCGAACGACTCTTTTTTCCTTTTCTTCTTTCTCTTATATTTAAATATGTTAAAGTTTATAAGTTAGTTTATCTCTGTAACATGTGTAAAGAGTGGAGCACCTGTAACACAAGTATTTAACTTAGCACAGGGCTCCGGCATCCTTTGTAACATGCTATCTTTCAAGAAATAAATTATTTATGATTATGAAATGATTTATGATTATGACTCTACTTCACAGGGTCAGGGTCTTTAGCTATATTAATTCCAAATTTTATCCAATTCGATTCAATGTTTGAAGTGTGAAGAGGTCACATGACACAGACAGATAAATAGAAAGACGGAATTATTTTCATAAGTGTTTTATTTGCATTCACAGTTAGGTCTTTGAAAAACCAAAAGCTTGCATTGTAATTTAACTCCATCAACAAAGAAACTATTCCCTTCGGAAGTGCGGAAGTAATGGGTGACACCCGTCTACCACCCTGAAAGGAAGCTAAGAGTAGATAGGCTTCACCTCTTTCTTACTAAAGTACTTATATTTAAATCCAATCGAACATTCAAAAATAATTTAATATATATGTTCGAGTAAAGCTAGACTACGATTTTCTTCTCTAATCAAGACGCTTGTAATGAAATAACATTTATCAAATTAAGTTGAACAATTTCGGAGATCTTATATCTCCGTAACATATAAATTTGATAATTTAAACAGTGTACGGAACGCTAACGGGCAAAATTTCGCGGAGCCAATCAGCGAGTACCAAAATGTGAGCCTCCTTATGCGGATTGGTCAGCAGATACGACCTGAACCTCGTGGTCTTCGACAGTCTCTCCAACTGTGTGGTTCTCTCCAGAAACAGTCTGGCCGCGTTGTAAGATTTGTCCAAAACTGACACGGATTTTTCTAGATCAGGGTACTCGCCACTCGCCAGAAGATTGTTTACCAATTTGTTGCATAAACGATCAGATAATCTAACGCACTGCTCCTCAACGACGGTGGTAAGCTGGAAAAAAATAGTGAGTATTTAAGTTGTGTTTCCTAAGTCGCCTCTTAGGACATCCATGGGAAGGAAATACAAGCTAAACAGAGCACATAAACATCAATGAGACCTCTCCAACCCGTCTGGCCAGCGAGGAGAGTGTAGGCCAAATCCTCTGTCTGCTCTGGCCCAAGTATAGCTCCGGTAGTACAGAGAGGGTCATGCTCCTGCAGTGGAGACTAAAAAGATCTAATAATAATAAATAAATATATACGGACAAATCACACAGATTGAGCTAGCCCCAAGGTAATTTCGAGACTTGTGTTATGGGATACTAACTCAACGATACTATATTTTATAACAAATACATATATAGATAAACATCCAAGACCCAGGCCAATCTCATAAAGATCATTCTCCATCTTGACCTGGCCGGGGATCGAACCCGGGCCCTCCGTGTCGCAGGCTAGCGTGTTAACCACTGCGCCACGGAGCTGTCAAATACGACACCTAGGATTATGTTGGGACTGTCTCCCATTCCCAACATCTATATCTGAGGTACTGAGAGTATTTAAAAAAACCGGTCAAGTGCGAGTTGGACTCGCGCACGAAGGGTTCCGTACCGTTATCTATAAAAACGGCAAAAAAAATCATGTCTAAATAAATAATTCAATTAAAATAAAATTAATATTAAAAGCCAGCTGAGGGAATGGGCGAAAATAAGGAATCATGTTAGTAGGCGATGCGGCTAGCAATCCATCACTATTTTAATTTCGTCTTCCACCTATACGCTAAATAAATACCCTTGCGTCTTACGGCTCTAGGCTGTGCCCACCCCGTCAGGGATAAAGACGTGATAATATATGTATTTCATTCAGTATAAATGTTGGCTGGTTAAATTCTCCTTGCATACATACATTTTTTGATATTACAAATGCGAAAGTGGTTTGATTGTTTGTTTGTTACGCCTTCACACCCTATCTACTGAGCCGATCGTCATGATATTTGCATACCCGTTGTCTGGAGTAGAGATATATTGTATATTTTACTTCGGGGAAAAGTGCTGTTCCCGAGGGATCGACATTGACGAGGGCAGAGCCGCGGGTGAAAGCTAGTTTGTTTACACATACATGAACTCTGTAAACACAATACTCTTTTTTTGGAAAGTCATGTAAAAAAGGGATATAAGAATGACTGGTAGAGATGCCTTTATAGGATTGTATGTTAACTTTTCGTAGGTATATACAATTTTATGTTCCTTGTTTTTTTTCTTTTCGTTCAATAAACATATTACAAACAATAAGTCAAAAGTAAAAAGAACTTTTTAAAAACAAAATTTTTATAAAAATAACTCGAAATTTAAAGTGAAGTGACTTTAAATTTCGAGTTATTTTCAGCGAACTCTTTATTTTGATATCCATATTGTCGAGGTGCATCAAAAATAGCTAGTCCGTCATCTTGGGTCCGACATAGCCCAGCGGATTAGCTCTTTGAAGTGGCAGTGAGCGGGGCACATAGCGCGTAGAACCGATGGCCGATGGTGCAGAAGGGTTCTCGAATGGCGACCACGTATCGGCAAACGCAGCGTTGGACATCCACCGACCAGTTGGTCGAATGACTTGACTAAGGTTCGCAGGAAGACGCTGGATGCAGGCCACTTCCAACCGGTCGTATTGGAAATCCTTGGGGGAGGCCTATATCCAGCAGTGGACTTCTTGCGGCTGATATGATGATGATTTTGTCATAAAATTGAGTTCCAAGATTCCACTCGAACATAGTTACCAAGTTAAATAAAAGCTTGTAAAAATATACTTACTGGTTCTAACGCAAGAGCGTCTTTATCAACTACATCTCTTAGTTCCTTTACTAATTTGCCAGGGTTCGCTTCAATTTGTGGTAATACTTTATCATGGTATTGTAAATATAGCTCTTTGAGATTCCTGAAAATATTTTTTTATATTATAAAAATTTATTTGGTTGTAATGAGGCGAAAAGATCATCATATTACAAGGAAAGCGCTAGAGATGGGGGTAAGTGGATACCGGGAAAGGGGAAGACCAAAAAAGAAATGGATGGAATGGGTAAGGCAGGATATGAGGGCGGTGGAAGTGGATATAGGCATGACGGAAAACAGGGAGTTGTGGAAGGAAAAGACATACTGCGCCGACCCCAGATAATGGGATAAGGTAAGGAGGATGATGATAAATTTAGTTGGTTGTTTGTAAAGTCAACAATTTTACTTGATAACGGTGGAAGAGAGATAGATGTGTCAAGCCGAACGCTTAGGCCGATCGTGCCTCTCTATCGCATGTTCCGCGCTCTCGCTTGCACACCAGCCAGCGTTCATCCATTTATAAGACGTTATAACGCCAAAAGAAAGGAAGGAGAAAGAAAAATAGTCAAACATACATAGTATCACGTCTGTTTCCCTTGCGGGGTAGACAGAGCGTAGGTCTATAAGACGTGGCCACATTTAGCATGTTGGAGGGCGTGTAGATGGAAAACGGAATCAAATAGTGATAGGTTGCAAGCCGCATCGCCTATTGACATGATTCCGCAGACTTTAGCCCAATCCCTCGCTTTTACGATCATCGCGGGAAGAGAAACAGCTTTTCTCCCAGACTAGCAAAGAAGAGTCATAAAATTTTAAAACGCTTCTTTCGAGTAAATGCCCCATATTTCGGCCTGATAAGGCCGTACCTGAAGTTTTCGGAGATATCATTTAAAGTTTTGTATTGTGAGTCCCTAGACAACCCTGAAAACTATTTTATGAACATCTGTTTACAGTTTAAAGTCATCGTCGTGTCAAATCGTGAAGCTTTCTAGCTTGGCTAGCTCCATGGCGCAGCGGGCAACACGCCAGCCTGCGACACGAGAGTGCCCGGGTTCGATCGCCGGCCAGGTCAAGCTGGAAAATGATCTTTTCCCGATTGGCCTGGGTCTTGGATGTGTATCTATATATGTATTTGTTATAAAATATAGTATCGTTGAGTTAGTATCCCATATGACAAGTCTCGAACTTACTTTGGGGCTAGCTCAATCTGTGTGATTTGTCCGTATAAACAAAAAAAATGGCCGTTTAAAAAATACTGAGAAAAGTTTCACGTTCTCACTTTAAACTGTAAACAGTGTTCATAAAATAGTTGAAGAGTTCTAGGGCCTCACAAAAAAAAAATTTAAATCTCTTTGTTTTCCTACAAATAATTTGTTTCAAATGGTGGTAACATTGGGCCCCGAAAAGTTTAGGTTCGGCTTTAAGGCTTTTACGAATGAGTATTTATTTTCTAAAAGTATATTACTTATATGTATAATAAGAGTATATCATTGTGGCTTCCATAATTGATTTTGACAAATTCATTGTAAAATGAGTTGAATCAAATACCTCGCTTGTAAAAGTCGGGTAGTTGTGTTGGGTGACGTAAGCCTTGATACGTATATGGGGAATGGGATAGGGTAAGGAATTTCGGCGACGAGGTTGAATCAGGCGGTGGCTCAGTTGGTAAGTCGTACATAGACTTAAGGTAGCTGGTTCAAGTCCCGCCCTCTTGAATTTTGTTCAATATATTTTATTTCTTCATTTAATAGGAGTATAACCAAGGGTAAAATTACGACTCCTTATAGGAGTAATTACTGGGCACTGCTCGTTAAACAAACACCTATTTGTTATAGGAATCACAAACAGTCTCCTTTGCAGAGGCTGCCTACAAGCTGAAGAAACTGCGAAGCACCTCCTACTGGAGTGCCCAAGCATGGCATCTACTAGAGAGGAGTTCCTGGGACATCCGGGGACCATGAGCGAGGCCTGCAGCACACCCTCTGCAGTCCTACGTTTCTTCGACGAGCTGAGATGGCTCGAGCAAAACAACAAGAATGAAAATAAGGGAGAGAGCAGTCTCTCCAAAGCAGAAGACCGGAAGACAAGAACGTCTTCAGCTCACACACAATGGGCCCAAACGAGAGGCCTAAGTTTGGAAAAATGCCCACGGAACCAGGTGAAGAGTATAACAAATCTTAAATTCATAAAATTTAATCTACACAACTTCTTTGTTATCATACTCTAAAGAAGATGATCTTCTAATAATAATAATATAATAATAATATTTTTATTTCAGAAATCAAGGTTCCATATTTTGTTAGTATCACTTTAAGGCTTATATACTAGGATTAGTAAATATCTGAATTATAATTAAATCATTTCAACAATTAAATTAGAATTATAGAATTAAAATAATTATTAATCTAGAATTACTGTTTAATTATTCCATTTAACTAGTCCCATTTAAAATATTACAGTTTTGGTCCACTGTTGCATCATGTGGCTGTCAACAGTTGATGCAACAGTGGCCAGTAGGCTATTGGAACTGGCCCGGATTCGCTTCATAAGCGAGGCTGTTCGCTTTCGCATAATAGCCTGAAAGCCATCTGTCCGTCTTGTCGCAAACATTTCGGACGCACTACAATGTCGCGGCAGGTGCATCAATGCCCTGAAACCGTTATTGTATTGTACACGCAGAGCGCTGTATGCTTTCTGCGTATAGCTGACCCAAAGTGCACAGGTGTAGAAGGACTGACAATACGTTTTAAAAAGTTTTATTTTAACTTCTTCTCCACACCTTGCGAACCTTCGAGCCAGCATATTGCTTCGAACAGACAGCGCCCTACGTTCCCGTTCCAGGTCCAGGTCATCCTTGAGAGACTCGCCGAGCCAATGCCCTAGGTATTTAAATTGAGTGACTTGTTCCAAGGCGTTACCATTGAGTGTTATAGGTGGCACAGTTTTGTAAGTTTTATTGCCCGCCTTAAACAATAGCAATTTGCTTTTACTCGCATTATACCGGAGGCCATGGGTCTCGGCGTATCTCTCACAGATGGCGAGCAGCTTACGAAGGGCACTGACAGAGGGAGCCAGCAGCACCATGTCGTCAGCGTAACTGATGTTGTTAATGAAAGTACCATGCACTGAGCAGCCAACTTCAGTACCACTGAGTTCCTCTATCAATTTATTAGTATACAGGTTAAAAAGGCTGGGAGATGTGAGGCCGCCCTGTCTTACCCCACATTCCAACCTGTACACTTCCGATAGCGAGTCCGCCCACCTGACATAATTATTTTGATTATTGTACCAATATTTAAAAAGACTTACAAACTCCTTCGGTAGGTCCGTATCGTCTGCCAGTTTTCCCCACAGCATTTCATATGACACTGTATCAAAAGCCTGTGATAGGTCTAAAAAACATGCATATATTGGGGTTTTTCTAGCGGTATAATACTGAACGGTATTCTTGAGACACAAAATAGCGGCTTCTGTAGAGAGTCCAGGCGTAAAACCAAACTGGCCGTCGTGCAGTTTTAAATGATTTTTCAAATGTTTCTCAAGCAGACCGTCCAGCACTTTCGCCATAATTGTGGCTAACGATATGGGCCTATAATTCTTAATACTGGACACGTCACCTGTTTTACTCTTTACGATGGGAACTACTATAGTTTTCATAAGATCCTCTGGTAGGTATGAATGCCCAATACATAAAGAATAAAACATAGCCAAGACTCGCGGCAGGTGCACTCCCGCATGTACTAAATGTTCTATGCTAAGAGAATCGTGGCCTGGTGACTTGCCACGCTTCATATCTTTGATGACAGTTGATACATCACCTGCAGAGAACATGACATATGTCCCCGTCTGAGACTGACACTCATCTTTATGCGAAACCTGCCCCTGTCGGAGAGGAGATTTTACTTCGAAATGAGTCTTAAATAACTGAGCAATCTGGGCAGGTGCGGTAATCCCTTCTATACTCACAGGCAACCCAGGCTTGTGATTCAATTTATTGATGTCTTTCCAAAAAGATTTAAAATTTTTAGAGGAATGATGACAAGCAATAATTTCCATTTTTATTTTCTCTTGGTTGTCTTGACACCATTTGAGCTGTGATTTAAACACTTTCCTCTTATCATTCATCACTTCATATACAGTCCCGTTTCTAGGTTTACCACAAAGGACCCAATTTTGAAAAGCAAGCCTGGCCTGTCCGTGCGCACTACTTACATACTTATTCCATCCTATAACAGGCCTCTTTCGGTTATCTATTTGCGTCTGCTTACAGCTCTGTATTGACGCTTCTGTTAGGATGACAATAATTTCTTTATACATATTATCTATTACATATTTATGCGTTTTGTTGTTACATAGCATATCACTACACAGGCTTAAGTCCGTAGGAAAGTCTATCTCTCTTAGTTTTTGATTACAATAAATATTGTACATTTCTATTTGCTGTCGGGTTCTTTCACCCCATACAACTTTATTTCTTTCCCTAACACACTGTAATATTTTTGGACGTATGTTATCCAATTTACATTTAATAAACAAAGGGAAATGATCTGACCACGATACACTATAGTCTATATGGGCACTAGTCACAGAGTTCCATGCTGCTTCTGATACTGCACAGTGATCCAACCAACTACGAGTACCGTGAGCGTCACTTATATACGTATATGAATCGGAGTTAATACCTATCAACTCAAAGTCTGCAATCCGCCACCTTTGGTCTACACAGAAACTACATAGTTCATTTCCAAAGTCCTTACCTGGATGTGCATTAAAATCGCCCAGTATGAAAGCAGTTTCCACTGAGCTGTCGTCAATAATAGCACTTATCTCAGCTAGACACTCGGTAAACTCCGCCAAGTTTTCTTTTACTTCAAAAGGCATATACACCGAAAACACTAAAAAAGAGCGATTCGACGACACCACTTTAATTACAGCTATACGCTCACTTTTACACTCCACTGTAGTAACGGTAGGAAACAAACTTTTTCGCCAAAGAATCGCCACGCCTCCATACTTTCTGCCTCGTAGAATTCCTGCGCCCGTATCTATCGCTGATTTCCCTGTATAATTGAAATCTCTGTCTACAGTACCTAGATATGGTATGTCATGGGGCATAAGCCAAGTTTCTTGTAGGCAGACAATATCTGCTGACTCGCATAAAGTTCTTACGTAATCAACTGCTCGAGTTATATTTTTGCAGTTGAACGTAGCCATAGTTTGACAATTACTATTATTTGGCACCTGGGTCATAATCATTTTGTATTCTATTCTTTCTATTCGTACCGCCGTTAAGTTTGTTTACATATACAAATCGTCTGAAAGACACTCCCTCCGGCCACAGACTGTCCTCCAAGAACATTGACAATTTAGTGTGTGGTACAAAAACCTTATACGCGCTATAGTTTCTTTGTTTCATCATATTAATTTTCTTCAGGCTAACTGAAACCTGTGTTCTCTTCTCAATATAATCGATAATATCTTTCTCTGATGCTTTTTTGTCAACATTATTTATAAACAACGGTATATTTTTGTTTGCCGCTTTAAAATTACATTCCGGCTCTGTAATCGCTTTTCCTCTCACTCCAATATACTTATACGAGCTCTTTTTATTTTTCTTATGTGTAACGACATTCCACCCCACATCTTTGTTTTCATCCTGGCTTATAACCGTTTGTGTTTTCGCTAGCTCCCTATTTGCGGTAGGCAGCGTCTGAGTCATCGCCGTCGGTCTATAGCCTGCCACCTCGTTATCGGCATGTGCGGGCGCGGGCGGGGGCCTATTAACTTGCGCAGGAACTTCGTTTATAGATGCCAATACCGTGTTATTCTCAGAAGAAACTGGCTGAATATGCGATGAGAACTCAGTTACATTCTGTACTGGGGAAAGAGGCACCTGATTTAAGTCGTTGTTGACCGCCTGACTATCCTCGATAACGCGCGATTTGTTTACAATGTGGGATAATCCTACTGGCCCACTGTCGTAGCCGCAACTTTCGTTTATTCCACCACCTCGTTTACGAGTTATATAGTTGTAGTCAAAATTGTTTATTATTGAGGTTTGCTTTAGATTTTGAAGCTCTTTTTTGACCTCATCAAGTTGGTTAATATTGACGTAACCCTCTTTAATTTCACGTATATCTTTCTGTATTACTAGAAGATCTTTTAGGAGCTTCGTAACATCGACATGGTCGAAACATACGGGGGGTAGTTTTTTCAAAACTCGGGCCGTAAATATCGGCATCAGTTCCTCGTCAATTTCTTTAAAAATCGCTATTATGTCGTATAAATCTCGTTGAGCTTTTCCCTCCCGTTTTCTGACTATTTTTCGCTTCGCTGTCGGGATCGAATCAAATAGAAGATTCTTCGCTATTTCAATCTCCTCCGTAGAAAAGGCACTTTTGCAAATATTCACTAAACCTTCTTCATCTATTACTTCATACTTATTTTGAATAAAAGCCAACAGTTCTGATATGACAATATTACAATTACTGCACTTAATGACTTTCGAAGTCATTTTTAACACAAAAACGGAAATCACTACGTGTCGCGCGCGACTGACCCGTAGCGCAAGCGTCCCAAGTGACACCTCAAACGTTTCTGAGAGGTTAAAGCTGAGCCTATCGAAGTTTCATTGAGACCCTCCAATGAGTTAGCAGAAAAAAATGTATTCAGAAAAACATTACCATTATAAAACAGGTGAATACGGTTCACCGATTTTACGAAATGGATTTAATAAAATCGGCGAACCGTATTATCATGATGTGATGTGGACATCATAAAGAATTAAGCAGTTCTTATGAAATCGCATTAAAGCGGCTAACTCAATTTGAGTCTGTATCGCTAATATAAAGGTTCCAAAATTTCTAAATCAATCAGCCTCCGTGGTCCAGTGGTTAAGGCGTTTGCCTGTTGACCCAGGGGTCGTGGGTTTGATTCCCACCGGAAGCATACTTTGTTTAGTTGTTTCCAGTTTGGTTAGGACATTGCAGGCGTGAATCACCTGATTGTCTGATAATAAAGATCATTCCGTGCTTCGGAAGGTACGTTAAGCCGGTGGTCCCGGCTGCCATCTGGTAGTCGTTAAAGGAACCACGTCAGAGGCCGAGAGGCGGTTCCGAAGAACTCTGACACCAGGGTGTGCATGGTCGATTGACCGTGACACCTACAAGAAATGATGATGATGATGAATTTCTAAATATTTCTTTCCATATCATTTAGTTTGATGTTCGTCAAGTACCACCATAAAAGTATTGTATACGCACCGCCTTTTGTCAATGGTTTATCCCTTAAAGTTGTACTTATGATATGACAGGCCGTACTTTTAACCTATCTAAGAAGCCTAACCTGAATAATAACTCTCTTCCATGCTGGTCTGGTAGAAAAGAAAAAACGTAGAATATGCCAGCTGCATCTCTTCCCGCGAAGATCGTAGAAGCCGGTCAAGGGAATGGGCGAAAATGTTAAGAACCATGACAATAGGCGATGCGGCTAGCAACCGATCACTATTTTGATTCCGTTTTCCAACTTTACGCCTAGCAACACGCTAAGGCCTTCGGTGTTATGTCCTTGGACTCTGTCTACCCCGTAAGGGATAAAGACGTGATAATATGAATGTATTTATGTATAAAAACAACCTCTAAATTCGCCTCCTCCTTCATTAAGCGGCCGCAAAGGAATGGAATTCCCTCCCTGCGTCGCTGTTTCCCGACTCGTACAATTTAGGGATTTTCGAGGCAAGAGTAAATAGGCATTATTTAAATTTGCGTGTACCACCCTAGACCTCATCGCTGCTTCCTATCAGGCAAGATGGAGGTCACACACTCTAATCTTCTAAATATATATAACTCAAAGGTGATCTATCAACGCACAGCCTAAACCACTGGACGGATCGGGCTGAAATTTGGCATGCAAGTAGATGTTATGACGTAGGCATTCGCTAAGAAGGGATTTTGATCAATTCTACCCCCAAGGGGATAAAATAGGGGATGAAAGTTTGTATGAAACTATACTTCTTAACGCGAGCGAAACCGCGAGCGAAACCGCGGGCAAAAGCTGTATACTGTAGAAATTATGAGTTGTTAAGTGCCTTTCGTTACGCAAGTTTCCTAATAACGGTAATTCATTAATCAATTTATTCCATTTTCAAATTGATCGTCCTAGCAATGATATTACCATTATAACCTACAAAAGGTATAAGACGTTTACCTGTAGACCCGGGGGTTGTAGCTCGATTCCCACGGGAATCCTTTGTTTAGTTGTTTCCAGTTTGGTTGGAACATTGCAGGCTTGAATCACCTGATTGTCTGATAATAAAGGTGATTTCGTACTTCAGACGGCACGCTAAGCCGTTGGTCCCGGCTGCCATCTGGTAGACGTTAAAGGAACCACGTCAGTGGCCGAGAGACGGTTCCGAAGAACTCTGATACCAGGGTGTGCATGGTCGATTGACCGTGACAACTACACGAAATGATGATGATGATGAAGCGGCTGATAACATATATGATCACAGTTTTACTCACGTTTATTCAGTCGGAATCGCCGACTAGTTTCTGTCTGTTACCAAGACCATCATCAGGGCGATTGTTAAGGGTGGCGAAACGGCGGTTTCGCTTCCCTTAAATCACTCAACTAGTCAGCAAATTCGACTTAATCCTTTCGCATTGAAGCGGCGCACGCGCCTTGACGACGAAACGCGGGAAAAATGGCGGCAGGGATGGACGGCGAAGTCATAGAGACATAGATTTAGAAAAAAAAATGCCGATGCGTCGACCCTGAATAGATGTGAGTAAAACCGTGCTTTTTTAATGAATTTATCTCGCGGAAGATTTAATACTATAATAATATGTATGTTTGTTTACTTACACTTCATCATCCGGGTCCAAATTCGCCACTTCCAGGGCCGGATAGTAAATTGCACTGATCAATAGTAAGTATGCCAGGTCTTGGTCAACTTGGTCCTCCAAATTTACCCTAAAAAATATATTTTTCTGTAAATACTTATCTTCGCTGGCCAATAACGATCGGATAAGAAAACCCACGAAGGCGCAGCGGTCCTTCGTGGGCTTCCTTGTCTTATATTATAAAGGACAAAAAATCCGGCCAAGTGCGGCAATAAAAACCAAATTACCAAAATTGATAGAGTTCCCCGCGTTGGTTAGCGCCAATAGTCTAGTTTCCTTAACAAATATAATTAATCTGTCAATTAAATTTTTTTTTCGTCAATAAAACATATAGCAAAGTAGCACGTTAAAATTCCGTGTGACGTCACATTTAGCCAAACTTTTAGCTAGCAGTGACGTCACGAGCCCACACTCATCAACTTTAACGCGCTTTATCTTTATCATTTATCGTTAAATTCACAAAAGAAAAAATACATGAGCAATATTTTATTGATCATCTAACTGACGGACTAATTTTAATATTATTGTTTTGACTTTGAAGCTAGCTTTTTGTCGTACATAAATAATACGAAATTTAATACAAAATGCGCCACACTTTTCGCAGCCGCGAAACTTCGAAGTCTAGCTAAAGCTTTATTGGTATCAACATCATCTTAGAAAGCCGCATGAAGGCCTTGGTCTGGCCAAGTTAATCTCTCCAGCCGTTACTGTCTCTGGCTTTTTCCTTCCATCTTTGTTTCTCAGTAGTTTTAGGTCTTGATGTACTCCATCGAAGTTTATGTCTACCGGGGGGGAAGTTTAGGTCTTTAGAAACTCCTCCGTCTTCTAACTCTACATGAGCAGACCATCGAACATGTTAGACTTTAAGGATTTCATAAAGCTCCTGATAGAATCTTGATCGTTAGGTTTCACCATCAAAATGTTGCGCCGAAAAAGCGTTACACCAATAAGTGTAACGCATTTTCTGGTCCTTTTTGCTTTATATCAGCCGCAAAAAGTCCACTGCTGGACATAGGCCTTCCCCAAGGATTTCCAATACGACCGGTTGGAAGCGGCCTGCATCCAGCGTCTTCCTGCGACCTTAGTCAGGTCATCCGACCATCTCCGACCATCTCGACTAGCTCCGTGGCGCACCGGTCAACACGCCAGCCTGCGACACGGAGTGACCGGGTTCGATCCCCGGCCAGGTCAAGATGGAAAATGATATTTTTCAGATTGGCCTGGGTCTTGGATGTGTATCTATATATGTATTTGTTATAAAATATAGTATCGTTGAGTTAGTATCCCATAACACAAGTCTCGAACTTACTTTGGGGCTAGCTCAATCTGTGTGTATTTATTTTATTTTATTTATTTATCTGGTCGGTGGATGTCCAACGCTGCGCTCTACGATACGTGGTCGCCATTCAAGAACCCTTCTGCCCCATCGGCCACCGGTTCTACGCGCTATGTCCTTTTTGCTTAGTTCCCAGAATTCCGAACGATACATTAGAACAGGCCTTAAAAAGTTAGAGAAAAAATTGCGTTTTTCTGGACAGAAGCTTTGACTTACATTAAAGAACACTTGGCTTACAATAAAGAACACTTACAAATGGCTATCCAAAAGGTCTTCAGCTCTTTGAACCACCCGGATCTTGTTTCTGAATGAGTCAACGCCCAACACCATCAATACACACAATGTCAGTACACGAAACATCTTGTCAATCTGTAAGACCGAAAGTAATCCTTACTAATATTATAAAGGCGAAAGTGAGTTTGTTTGTTACGCTTTCACGCCGTTACTACTGAACCGATAATCATGAAATTTTGCATACAAATTCTCTGGAGTACGGAGAAGGACAAAGGTTACCTTTTATCCCGGGAAAAAGTACTGTTCCCGAGGGATCGACATTGACGCGGGCGGAGCCGCGGGCCAAAGCTAGATACTATACTTTAAAAAAGCCGAACGTACTTTAATGACTGATCTTACTTAACTCTATTTCGAAGACTAGAGACCGATTTTAATGACTTTTTACCTTAATTTTACCTAGTACAAGTATTCGTATTTAATATTTTTGCAATACGCCCATTTTGCCATATTCATGTCAGTTTTTGAGATCTGCGTGGACAAGTATACATTATCATCATTTCAGCGGACAATGGCCTCTTCACAAAACACTTGGCGGATTGGTGAGCGTAGTATTGGCTTTATTGATGGCATCCTCCCATGGAACGAAGAATCCTTGTTCTTCGTTCCATGGGAGGATGCCATCAATAAAGCCAATACTACGATCACCAATCCGCCAAGTGTGGCGAGTATGGATTTGGCAGGCTTCTTGTGCTTTCAACGCTGCTGCATTTTGGAAGTATTTTAAAGCTGAGGAAGGATAGGAATTTATTGGGTTACAGAAGGGAATAAAGGGTATGGGATACAACTAGTGTTGTGCCGTGCCTGAAATTTTCGAGAACGACGAGAACGGGTCGGACATTTTTGTCTTTGACACCGAGAATTTCATCTTCTTTTTCTCAAGTGTGGGAATTATTGAGAATTTCTCGAGAATTATTGGTAATTTCCCGCAAAATTCCGTGAGAAGGAATTCATGAGAACAGAGAATTTCTCTCCGGCACATCATTAGATACAACGCACTCGGGGACAAAGCACGGGGGAAAGCTAGCAGCAGCACAGGAGGTCAGGCGGGCGTACTCTAAGCCATACCTGCAATCACTGGGCAAGCAGTTGGGGATGACACCCCTTATCTTGACAAACATACATACACAAAATTTTACACCCATGTTTAGAAGGTATAGAATAACGAATAACTGGTATAGACTAGTATGTGTATATAAAAACTATGCAATTCTAACAATATTACAAACATACGGGACAAACAAACAAATAAACAAATATATACGGACAAATCACACAGATTGAGCTAGCCCCAAAGTAAGTTCAAGACTTGTGTTATGGGATACTACCTCAACGATACTATATTTTATAACAAATACATATAGAGATACACATCCAAGACCCAGACCAATCTGAAAACGATCATATTCCATCTTGACCTGGCCGGGGATCGAACCCGGTCACTCCGTGTCGCAGGCAGGCGTGTTGACCGATGCGCCACGGAGCTAGTCAAATTGATTGATTGGGACGAATTGATTACCTCCTTTGTTGAAGTCGGTTAAAATTATAGAAGGTGGTAATGGCACAGAGTATGTACTAGTACTTACATACAGAAGTCGCACTCTTCAAAGGTATTCAAAGAAATATCAACTCAATGCAGTTAGCGATACAGTGTAATTTAGCTCGCGTCAGAACGCAACACCTTTTAATTTAGATACCTATCAGCATGCTAATTTTATACTTATAGCTCTGAACATACGATTCATAATTCGATCGGACAGCAGGGCATGCGGATAGCTGCTGCTGTCCGGCCCTTCTCCTCTTTAGGACATTTCTCAAGCGATTCTCATGAAATTTAGTGAGCAGGTTCGGTAATTGCATAGTATTCAATTGTTTTAGATTTTTTAATTGCGGAATAACTCAAATGAGACTTGCGAGGTCTACAGCTTACAGAAGCACTGGCCTTTTAGGTCTTATGGCCACATTCCAACTTCATCATAAGAATAGCTAATTTACGACTTATTAACTAACTTATGATCAGGTCTTACCAATACCTGGCTTGTACCTTCCACAGAAGTAATCGACCCAAATAAGCAGATGTCAAATTTCGCAGGGAAGGTGCGGCTAACCCAGATGGAAATTTGCCACCGATCCAAACTCTTGTTGTGGAGAAATTCAAAGTTTGACTCACCTCACCTTTTGTCCGTTTCTGACTATTGAGGTTGGTATTAAAAAACCGGCCAAGTGCGAGTCGGACTCGCGCACGAAGGGTTCCGTACCGTTATCTATGAAAACGGCAAAAAAAATCATGTCTGTTGTGTGGGCCCCCCTTTAATATTAATTTTATTTTTATTTATTTTTAAAGTTAATATATAAATATTCTGTGTCTAAATATTCTGTGAATATTTCAAGCGTCTACCTTTTGCCGTTATCAATACCGACCAAAAACAAGCAAAAAAAGTCACGTTTGTTGTATGGGAGCTCCCTTAAATATTTATTGTATTCTATTTTTTAGTAACTGTTGTTATAGCGGCAACAGAAATACATCGTCTGTAAAAATTTCAACTGCCTAACTGTCACGGTTCATGAGATGCAGCCTGGTGACAGACGAACAGACAGACGGACAACCGAGTAACCCTATAAGGGTTCCGTTTTTTCCTTTTGAGGAACGGATCCCTAAAAAATACACAAAGTCTATATCGACGATATAAAGTGGATTGATAACCTTCCATTCACCCTTTTAGATTTAATCTTTGCTGCATATCAGTGATTTTACGTACCATTTGCAAATAAGAATAAAGTGTTTAAGGTGATCAAATAGGTACTAATACCTATAACTTATTTTTATTCCAATTCTTTCTGTCAAAGAGACTGATCGAGCTATCCCGCGACCAAAAGGCTGGCAATTACCTGGCTCAAAGGATAAGCATTGCCATCCAACGTGGCAATGCTGCCAGCCTTTTGGGCACTATATAATTTTTAAATATTTATATATTTTTTTAAGTAGTTGTAATTATTATTAGTTTAAACTGTCTTATAGTTATTTAAAATTAAATTTGATTATAAATTTGAAATGCATTTAAAACAAATAATATAAAAAAAACAAAACAGCACACAATTTGACAAAATAAAAAAAATACAAATATTTAGAATCGTACCCGGCTCAAAGATTCATTACTGCAACGGCATTGCCTCCTTGAATATCTATGGAAAGCCTTTGAACCTGATACCATCCGGAGCGATGATCAACGGGAGGTGGGGCTCCCTTATAAAGTGTTTGTCTTCTGGGCACCAACGGCCCAGCAGTTTCGACGGCGAAAGGAACAATTTGTATTGAAGCGATAAATTAGAATATTTGTTGAGTTTCTGCCCAGCCGCGATCTTCGCCGCCGCTCCTGGCGATCTAATGGTATCAGTGAATCTTTTCTTTAGCTTTATATTACAAACTCTTAGTGGCGGAACGAAGGATATTGCGGAAGATTCTGGGACCAACAAGAGGAGAAGATGGGGCATGGAGGCGGAGTTACAACCGGGAGATAGAAGAGCTAGTGTCTGAGCCGAACATCATCGGAGAAATAAAATCTTCCCGACTTCGCTGGCTAGGACATGTGGAGAGGATGGGAGTTGATCAAGCCGCAAAGAAAGCCTATCATGGTCATCCTTCCGGGCGCCGTACAGTGGGGCGTCCAATATATCGTTGGAAGGATGAAGTCGCCAAAGACTTGAAAGAGTTGGAAGTATCCGACTGGTCAGAGGTGGCACAGAATAGGGAAGAATGGCGCACTCCAAGATCCACTTCGGGTCGCTGAGCTAGCGAAGTAAGTAAGTAAGCTTTATATTAGTTTGTAAAAAGCTACGAATAGTCCTAAATGAGGAAGTGAAGAAGGAGTTCAGGTAAAAATAAACTTACCAAAGACTTAACCACGCCAGTCTGCGCTTAATAATATTCAACATCGGACTATTTATACTGCGTTTAGTGTAACCATGGTCAATCAGCATTCATAATGGTTTACACGGACGCATGTAGACCATTATATGTGATTGATTGGTGCCCATAGTAACTTGGTTAAGCCGGATCTAATTAATAATGCGAGTGTAAACTTTGTTATAAAAATACTGTATCACAATGTTTGAGAGTTTCAGAAACGAACCCTTCTTGTTAAGACAGCGTTGAAATTAGACAATCTGTAAGAGCCAAGTTGATCTATTTTACTCCATACTAGCGTTTTTTTTGCCGGCGACTTAGTCTTATTGGTTTTTTTGGACGTGGATAGTGCTATTGGATTTTTTTTTTATTTATTTAAAAATACACAAACAAAATTAAAAATGCATTCAAGAACCACGGAGGTTTGTACAAAATGCACTTTATTTGTTTCCGCGAGAGACGCAATTTTTTTTTTAAATCTGTGGTTTCCGCGTACCTACAATTTATATTTATGCTAAACAAAATGTGTAATATGAGTGTCATTCGTTACTGCTAAAACCAAAACTTCAAACCGCAGTACTGCGAGGGCTCGCTACTCATCATCATTTCGAGTAGGTGTTACGGTCAATTGACCATGCACATCCTGGTGTCAGAGTTCTTCGTTCTCGGCCTCTGACGTGGTTCCTTTAAGGATTACCAGATGGTAGCCGGGACCACCGGCTTAACGTGCCTTCCGAAGCACGGAATCATCTTTATTATCAGACAATCAGGTGATTCAAGCCTGCAATGTCCTAACCAAACTGGAAACAACTAAACAAAGTATGCTTCCGGTGGGAATCGAACCCACGAACCTCGGGTCAACAGGCAAACGCCTTAACCACTGGACCACGGAGGCTGCTACGCTGTAACGTTTTTAGCAATTACGTGCATTAGCAGTAGCATGCTCTCGCAGTACTGCGGTTCGCAGTTTTGGTTTTACATACATACATACATAGTATCACGTCTTTTTCCCTTGAAGGGTAGACAGAGCCCAGGTCTATAAGACCTTATGGCCACATTTAGCATATTACCTGGAAAACGGAATCATAATAGTGATGGCTTGCTAGCCGCATCGCCTAATGATATGATTCCTCAGATTTCCACTCATTCCCTCGTTCGCCTTTACGATCTAAGCGGAAAGAGAAGCAGCTGGCGCATTCTACGTTTTTTCTTTTCTCCCAGACCAGCATGGAAGAAATTTTGCATGCAGTAGTTATGGTTTTAACAGTAATAAATAACAAGTATCTTATAAGACATGAGTATATAATCAAATGAAATTGGTTCAACAAAATAACTTGTACTACATAGTACTTACCGACTACGGTCAGTCATCATCATGATTGATTTGAACACAAAGTGCGGAATTGATGATAAGGATCATGTAAAAATGTTTTTAACTAATCTAACATAAACATTTCTTTTCATAAAAACTGAAATTGGTTTTTCCTTCACAATATATTTTTTTTGTTATGTTGCTAAGCTTTGCGCTTAGCAACATAACAAAAAAACTGAAATTGGTTTTTCCTTCACAATATATTTTTTTTGTTATGTTGCTAAGCTTTGCGCTTAGCAACATAACAAAAAAATTATATTGTGAAGGAAAAACCAATTTCAGTTTTTATTATTTTTATTTTTCCCTTTCATATTTTTCCCTTTCCCTTTCATACGGATTTAAAAACGTGGCAAATATTGTGCCTCTGGTTCTCAACATACGAAAGGGAGTATCATTTTATCGGTAGATAAAATAGGGCATGTAGAAAAGCTAGATTTTAAATTTCTGTTAAATATAATAGGTATTGAAAAATATATTAATGGAATTACACTTTGAACATGTACCAATAATTCCAGCATACAGAAAACCTTGAAATGTATTTTAAGATGAGATTTTTGTTTAAATGAGAGAGACGAAGCAAAGAGATGAAGAATCCCTAGGGACGACCTCTGCCCCAGCTGGGCTATTTGCAAAATTTTGACATCTACGGTGTACAACGTTTTGATAGTCACTTCAACATCCACTACGGTTTATATATCTATAACTAAATATATATAACTCAAAGGTGACTGACTGTCATAGTGATCTGTCAACGCACAGCCCAAACCACTGGACGGATCGGGCTGAAATTTGGCATGCAGGTAGAAGTTTTGACGTAGGCATCCGCTAAGAAAGGATTTCATCAATTCTAACCCCAAGGGGATAAAATAGGGGATGAAACTATACTTCTTAACGCAAGCGAAGCCGCGGGCAAAAGCTAGTCTTAAATAAAAATAGTCAATCAAAGGATTTTGATAAATTCTACCCCCAAGGGGATAAAATAGGAAATTAAAGTTTGTATAAAACTTCTATACTTCTTAACGCGAGCGAAGACGCGGGCAAAAGCTAGTAGATACATATATAGATAAACATCCAAGACCCAAGTAAATCTGAAAAAGATCTTAATCTAACCCGGGAACCCTCGTGTCGAAGGCGTGTTAACCACTGCGCCACGGAGCTCGCCATTATTAACATGGGTCTAAGTTAAAAATTACGTTTGAAACGGGCCCTAAAGAATTCCAGTCTATCAGCCTCTCAGATTAACCCGTAATAACATGTGGCGATTCTTTTTTAGGCGTGAAATTATTTCTTCAGGTATGAATGGTAACGCGGTTATATAGAGTTATATGTTTGTTTGACGTAATAAAATAAAATGTAGCATAAACAATTTGCTTTGTTGAAACACCTAAACATTCTGAGGGTGTAAGGTTTATTTTGCATTCACAATGCTATTTTGATATACTCTTTATAAACTAAGGAATAAAGTATGGTGAAAAAAATTCATGCAGGCGGGACTTGAACCAGCGACGTAGGTCTATGTCCGATCTACGCTCTACCATCTGAGCTACCGTATGATTCAATCTCGGCGCCGAAATTCTCCACCACATCCCATTCTCCTTATAGGTATTAAGGGTTACGTCACCTAACACAACTACCAGACTTTTATGAGTATTTGATTTATTCTTTAGTTGTATTTCAAATTCATTGTAACATGAGATGATAGGACTATTCCTAGGTCGCTGGTTCAAGTCCCGCCAGCATAAATTTTTTCACCATATTTTATTTCTTAGTTTGTTAAGGTGTTAGATTAGTTTATAAATTTCTAGTTGATTATCGTCGACATTTTGGAAATGGGTTTAAGACTTTTGAAGGTCAGACGTACGATTTTATTAGTAATTGGTCAAATCTGATCGTTTTGTTGGTTAAAGAAGTGTTTTCCGTTCTTTAAAGGGAACTGTATTTATTTTGTGACAAGGGACCGTTTATTCTGTACCTTACTAGCTTTCGTCCGCAGCTTCGCTCGCGTCAACATTGTTTTTAGTTGTAGTACTTTTTCCGGGATGAAAGATAGTCTGTCTTTCTCTGTACTCCAGAGAACTTGTACGAAAAATTTCATGATCGGTTCAGTAGTTGTGGCGTGAAAGCGTAACAAACAAACAAACTCACTTTCGCATTTATAATATTAGTTTATGGATTCTTCTAAGAATAATGCAAGACCCAAGCCAATAAGAAAAATATAATTTTCCATCTTGACCTAACCGGGGATCGAACCCGGGAACTCCGGTGTGGCCGCCTGGCATGATAACCACTAAACCATAGAGTTGAATGCGCGCGATTCTCCGTAAACGGAAACGCTCCAAGCGTCTTCAATCAGCCGCTCACATAACGGTATAACATACATACATATTATCACGCCTGTTTCCCATGGAGGTAGGCAAAGACTAGGTATTGATCTCCACTTGCTAAGATGCTGACATATACTCTAGCTTCGTCTACACTCATTACTCTCCACATACATGCTCTACGGTTTCGGGTAGGTACTTCTAAAAGCTCATTTATTATGAACGTCTGCAATCTGATCACAATACGTTCGACGAGGTCGACCATGAACATTATTCCCATTCATACTGGCTATAACCTTAAAACTAAGAGAATAAAATAAATATGCAAAAACACATGTTGTAATGATTCATTTATTTATTCAATTCAGATCCGTTGTCGCTTTAGATTGTTCACGGGATTAACAAAAATAACAATTTTCTACATCTAAATTATACAAACTATAAAACAATATTTTGAGTATGACTGTAACTTAACCTATAAATAGTAAATTAATATCTTTGAATTTTGACTGATGTGCTTAACCTTTGCAACGCCACTGTCGGATATATGTAATAAATCAATTTCGTGCATATATACCAATAGGACCAATCCAAGTCTTCCCATGATGTCGTAAGAGGCGACTTAGGATATACAAGCTAAAAAAGCTCATTAAACATCAATGAGACCTCTCCAACCCGTCTGGCCAGCGGGGAGAGTGTAGGCCAAATCCTCTGTCTACTCTGGCCAAGTATGGCTCCGGTAGTACAGAGAGGGTCATGCTCCTGCAGTGGAGACTAAAAAGACCTGAAGATGAAGATGAATTTCGTGCCTGCGCCGCTCAGTCTGATACCGCCACAGATTGTGAATGCATTGGTCACTAAATTGATTTGTCGCATGCAGCGTGATTTTGAACCTCCTAGCTATATTGAAATCTGGGAATCAGAATCCCAAATGGAATACAGAATTGCAAGAAAAAAGGTAAAAACCGAAAAAAAAATTGACCCTTCATAGAAATGTTTATGGGCGACTTTGTATGGGAAACCCTATTTTTTCGATTTTCAGCTTTTTTTCTTGCAATTCTATATTTCATTAGGGATTCTGATTCTGAATCATGTTGTATATGAGACTGTGGCGTTGAAAGGGTTAATTATCGTGAGTGCACTTGCACAACAAGCTTAGCAAGAATTTTAACTAACTCGACGTTATCAAGCTCATTACTAAGCAGGTAAGGTATTACATCCAAACCCGACGCTACTTCCATCAGCCGCTGGTCTTTGGACAAAACCAGGCTTGCGATTGGGTAAGCATTCTTTAACACCAACGTAGACTGTTTAACATCACCGTACGGTCCTGTCTTCACCAGTTTGTCAACCAATTTGTTGCATTCGTAATCGCTTAAGTTGTCGCAAACCTTTGCCACGAGGTCGGAGAGCTAGAAATAATATTATAAATAAGTAGTATACATTTATTTTAATATGAACTACTCTTATTAAATTAAGAAATAAAATATGGTGACAAAATTCCAAGTGGGCGGGATTTGAACCTGCGACCTAAAGTCTATGTACGACTTACGCTCTTCCAACTGAGCCACCGCCTGTTCTAACCTCGGCGCCGAAATTCTCCACCATATTAGTTGATTTCAAATTCATTGTAAAATGAGTTGAATCAAATACCTCACTTGTAAAAGTCAGGTAGTTGTGTAGGTGACGTAAGCCTTAATACGTATAAGGGGAATGGGATATGGTGGAGAATTTCGGCGCCGAGGTTAGAACAGGCGGTGGCTCAGTTGGAAGAGCGTAAGTCGTACATAGACTTTAGGTCGCAGGTTCAAATCCCGCCCGCTTGGAATTTTTTCACCATATTTTATTTCTTAATTTAATAAGAGTATATCAAAAATAGCATTGTGAATGCAAAATATGTATAAACACTTTAAAATAATATGAACTAATAAGCAACTTAAACTACTTAATAATATTAAAAGTTACGCGAGACGTAATTATTATTATAACAAATGGTTTCACTCACGTATTATTAGTCGGTATCGCCGACAAATACATATTCTGTGAAAATTTCAACTGTCAAACTATCACGCTTCATGAGATACAGCCTGGTGACAGACGGACAGACAGACAGACTGACAGACGGACAGTGGAGCGATAATAAAAAGGTCCCGTTTTTACGTTTTACTTTGGGTACGGAACCCTAAAATCTATCCTATCTTGGACCAACTTACAGATAGTTACGAAGTTTAATCAAAATCTGTACAGCAGTTTCAGAGTTTATCCCAAGCATACATCGCGACACGAGATTTATACCCTTACCACATATATAGACCTTGTCCAATCTTTGTAGGCGGAACTTTTTTAAATGACCATGCTTGAGACATAATAAAAATTCAACATATCCGTAAAAATGTCTTATGCCGGACAACTTGAATGAAAGCATCAATGTTTTGATCCCATAGGCAAAAGTTATTCAGTTTGAAGGTCAGCGACCCCTGGACAAAGCTCTCTCACGGTGAAATTTTGATCGTTCTGGACCCTTAAAGGGGTGATTCAGCCCATCGATATGAACAACTTTTCCTATAGGACCAATGCTGGGAACTCAAAAAAAATGGGCAGTTCCATACAAAAAATTCGGCCGCCCTGTCAATTTGTATGGAAACGACAAAAAAATTTTTGAGTTCCCAGCATATGAAAAGTTTTTTATGTCAACGGGCTGAATCATCCCTTTAATGGCCCAGAACGATCAAAAAACCGTGTATATTGTACACAACAAAACACAAAGTCTCTATTTTGTAGTAAGTGTATCTATTGTGTAAGAAAGGCGGTAAGAAAGACATTACCAAACGAGTGGCCGGGAGTCAAGTTTGTAATGTCTATTCATCATCATCATCAATGCAGCCGTAAGAAGTCCACTGCTGGACAAAGGATTCTTCGTCCCAAGGGAGGATATTGCCATACTCACCACGCTTGGCAGGCGGGTTGGCGAGCGCAGTTTCTTTGGCTTTTTTTATGTTATAGGACGGAAACCGAGCAAGCGGGTCACCTGATGGTACAAATCACCGCTGCCCATGGCCAACTGCAACACCAAGGTGTAACAGGTGCGTTGTCGGCCTTTCAAGAAGTTGGAGGAACTCACTCACCGAACGAAGCATAGAAGCGGTAAAGCTTCTACTCAGTCGATTTTCTGTGAGAGTGTGGTACTTCCCCGGACGAGCCGGCCCATTCATTCTACTAGCAATTCATTTTGCTGGTAGCGTGGCACTATCATGGCTTTTTATGCTTCCGACGTTGCTGCACATCGGAAACATTATTAAGCTAGGGAAGGATAGGAATTTGTTGGATTTGGGAAGGAAATTGGGATACTACTCATTTGAATGGATGGGGGAAAAGCAAGTAGCAGATCTGGAAGCCGTGCGCGCTTAACCGATGCCATACCTTCAAGGCAGTTGATGATGATACCGCTACCATTAGTATCACGTCTTTTTCCCTTGCGAGGTAGACAGAGACCAGGTCTATAAGACTTTATGTCCACATCTAGCATGTTGGATGGGCGTGTAGGTGGAAAATGGAATCAAAATAGTGATGGGTTGCTAGCCGCATCGCCTATTGCTATGCATTTTCGCCCATTCCCTAGATCGGCTTTTACGATCTACGCGGGAAGAGAAGCAACTGGCACATTCTACGTTTTTTCTTTTCTCCCAGAGCAATATGGAAGATAATCTTCTCCTTTTTTTGAAGTCAGTTAAAAGTGCTTACCGGCTTCAAGTGTTTGAGAGTTTGAGACAGCAATTTCTTAAGTTCCTTGACCATATCTGCGGGGTTATGAAGAACGTCTGGCAAATTGTCTCTAATCGAATCTTCGTACAGTTGTTCAGCGGTACTGAAATAGTTTTTATTTTATTTAGTATTGTGACTAGCTTTTTTTGTAAAATATAATACTAATATGCGTGAAATTCTGAAAACTAACGTATTTATGTGTTAAGGATTAAAACTGTATCCTTATTAATAGCTTTCTAATTACCGCTTTGTATATGATAAAATTACTAGACGGTGTAATTTTAATGGTTCTGGACCATTAAAGGGATGATTCAGCCCGTTGATATAAACAACTTTTCCTATGGGACCAATGCTGGGAACACACGTTTATCACCTACGCTGTTTCTTCTGCACATCAACGACATGCTTAACACTAGTAGCATCCATTGCTATGCAGACGACAGTACGGGTGATGCATATTATGCAGGTCGTGCAAATATCCCTCAAACACAGGTGGAGGAGAACAGAAAGAGACTTGTGTCTGACATTGAGACCTCTCTGGAGCAGGTCTCTGAATGGGGTAAACTAAACCTAGTTCAATTCAACCCTACTAAGACACAAGTCTGCGTGTTTTCCGCTAAGAAGACCCCATTTAACATAGCACCGAAGTTTCGGGACACCTCTCTTACCATTTCTAAGAGTATTGGGATCCTTGGCGTCGATATTACGAAGGAGGTCCAATTCCGGAGTCATCTGGAAGGTAAAGCCAAAATGGCTTCTAAAAAACTTGGGGTGCTCAATAGAGCGAGGCAGTACTTCACTCCGGGTCATAGACTTTTATTATATAAAGCTCAAGTCCGGCCCCACATGGAGTACTGCTCTCATATCTGGTCTGGTGCACCTCAATACCAACTCCTTCCTCTTGATTCCAACCAACGCCGGGCAATTCGTATTATCGACGATCCCACACTCACAGACGATTTAGACACCCTCGGTCTACGGAGAGACGTTGGCTCTCTGTGTGTATTTTACCGTCTATACTATGGGGAGTGTTCTGAAGAACTTTTTGAATTGGTGCCACCGTCACCTTTCTACCACCGCACCGCTCGCCACAGGAGTAAAGTCCATCCCCACATCCTTGACACTTGGGTCTCCAAAAATGTCAGAGCGTCACGTGGTTTTTTTCCTCGTACAGCAAGATTGTGGAATGGACTCCCTCCCGAGGTTTTCCCTGTGTGCTATGACTTGAGGTCCTTCAAAAGGCGTGTTTACAGGTATCTTCAGCAGCTCCTCTGGTGTTGCAGATGTCCATGGGCCACTTTCCATCAGGTGGCTCGTCTGCTCGTTTGCCGTCGGATATACATAAAAAAAAAAAAAAAAAAACAAAAAAAAATTTTTTTTTGTCGTTCCCATATTAATTGACCGGGCGGGAAAATTTTTGTATGGAACTGCCCATTTTTTTTGAGTTCTTAGCATTGGTCTCATAGGAAAAGTTAGTAGTAAGAGTATAATGGATACTATGCTATCCTTAAAAGATGGATATAAACCATTGCTTTGCCATTGCTGACTTTTTTTGTAGACCGTAAAGATACATTTTACCATATTTTTTTACACCTCAAAGGGATGAGGAGCGTTTTCGCACACAGGCAGCTTGACTTTTTCCGACCAGTCCTACAATCATCTTTATATTTCAACCCGTTTACACAATACCTTAACAATTTTTTTACCTAAGCCCTTCTCATAAATCACACTATCATTGGTGAAATAAACCGTACCTAAATCTGTGCAGTAGTTTTTGAGTTTATACAGAGTTTAACAGACAGAATTTTTGAGTATAACAGACAGACAAACAAGGTGGAGGAGTTTTATTATAATATGTAGTGACAGTGATTTGAACCTAGTAATATGATCATATCACTTAGACTGATATCGTGTTATATATTATTTCGTTTTCTTATGTCTATGCTACGGTATATTATTATATCCCTAGGAATATATCTATAACACAGATCTTTCTATCTTACTGCGTTATATACCGAGCCGCTGATTTCGTGTCCGTGGCCTTATACTTTAAAACTTAATATATATTATAATACTTGCCAAGACAAATGAGCCCAAATTTGTTGGTTTCGAAGTTCTATGATTTAAAACATTTTAATCCCTCGGGAAAAGAAAAACGTATTTTGGACTCTATACGGGCTAGGCTATTCTTTGTTTTTTGAACACATAAGATGATTTTTTTTATTTATATTTGATGGCAAACAAGCAGACTAGCCACCTGATGGAAAGTAGTCACCGTCGCCCACGGACATCTGCAACACCAGAGGAGGTGCTGATGCGTTGCCGACTCTTAAGATACCTGTTAACACGCCTTTTGAAGGACTCCAAGTCATAGCACATAGGGAACAACTCGGTGGGGAGTCCAAATCACGTGACGCTCTGGAGTTCATTTTTGGAGACCCAAGTGTCAAGGAAGTGGGGATGGACTTTACTCCTGTGGCGAGCGGTGCGGTGGTAAAAAGGTGACGGTGGCACCAATTCAAAAAGTTCTTCAGAACACTCCCCATAGTATAGACGGTAAAATACACACAGAGAGCCAACATCTCTCCGTAGACCGAGGATGTCTAATTCGTCTGAGAGTGTGGGATCGTCGATAATACGAATCGCCCGGCGTTGGATGGAATCAAAAGGAAGGAGTTGGTATTGAGGTGCACCAGACCAGATATGAGAGCAATACTAAATAAATAAATATACTTACTGGTTGTTTAGGGGTGAGCTCAATGCTTTGGCCGGGTAGTACGCTACTCCGAGCATTGACAAGTAGTGCACTTGCGGCTTGAACAGGTCATAGTCCGCCTTTTCATAGCTGCAACAGTAACAATACGAGTATGTATTTTACACCTTACCTCAGTACTTATGTAGCGTGATTTTGAACCTCCTAGCTATATTGAAATCTGGAAATCAGATCCCCTAATGGAATACAGAATTGCAGTAAAAAAAAATTAAACGAAAAAACATTTAACCTAGAAATTCGTCCAGCTGATCGCCTTTTTTCTTGCAATTCTGTATACTATTAGGGATTCTGATTCCGAGATTCCAATATAGCTAGGAGCTTTAAAATCACGTTACATAGTACATAGTTTACAAACTATGTTGCTCTATATTGTTGTTATGTTGTTTAATATCAAGCAAAAAAGCTGTTCAAATCCTATTTACTTTCTTTAAGCAAATTGGCAGTATAAAATAATATGAAGATAAAAACAGTTAAAAACTGCATTCAAATCCGTTCTGTATTTGTGAAGAGAATGAAGAACGTACTTGTCAATGCAACAATTCTTAATCCTTACTAATATTATAAATGCGAAAGTGAGTTTGTTTGTTTGTTTGTTTATTTGTTTGTTTGTTTGTTTGTTTGTTACACTTTTACGCCGTATCTACTGAATCGATCTTCATGAAATTTTGCATACAAGTACTCTGGAGTACGGAGAAGACATAGGCTACCTTTCATCCCGGGAAAAAAAACACTATTCCCGAGGGATCGACATTGACGCGGGCGGAGCCGCGGGCGAAAGCTAGTCGGGCTATAAATGAGGCTTCGGTTGCAATATTTGTCCCTTACTAGTGTTTTCAGGCGTGATTTCTATGAAAACCACCGTCGCCCCGTTTCAAGCATACTACTAACGCAACAGAATTGAGTAGAAACTCCTCCTCTGGTCTAAGTTTCACTAGGACTTCTCACTTTACACGTTTAAATAGCAAACGTCGGCATTTTTCGTTTTTTAGGGTTACTTATCCAAAGGGTAAAAACGGGACCCTACTAATATCGCTCCGTCTGTCCGTCTGTCGCCAGGCTGTATCTCATGAACCCTGATAGTTAGACAGATGACTTTTTCACAGATTGTGTATTTTTGTTGCTGCTATAACAAAAAATACGAAAAATAGAATAAAATAAATATTTAAGGGGGCTCCCATACAACAAATGAAATTTTATTGCTTGTTTTTGCTCCATATTGGCAACGGCAACAGAGGCTTGAAATATTCACAGAATATTTAGTTATATTATTATACTTTAAAAATAATAATTAAATGAAAATAAAATTAATATTAAAGGGGGGCTTCCCTTCAAACAAAAGATATGATTTTTATGCCGTTTTTATAGATAACGGTACGGAACCCTTAGTGCGCGAGTCCGACTCGCACTTGGCTGGTATTTTTTTACGTAAATCGTACTTCTTTCTTTGAAGGTCGCGGGACAAACAATTTTTCTTTTAAGTAATAAGTATAAATAAATATATACAGACAAATCACACAGATTGAGCTAGCCCCAAAGTAAGTTCGAGACTTGTGTTATGGGATACTAACTCAACGATACTATATTTTATAACAAATACATATTATATAGATAAACATCCAAGACCCAGGCCAATCTGAAAAAGATAATTTTCCATCTTGACCTGGCCGGAAATCGAACCCGGTTACTCCGTGTCGCAGGCTGGCGTGTTGACCGCTGCGCCACGGAGCTAGTCATATGTGCTATTGCTAGTGCTATTTATGTGATTCAAGTGAGCTGATCGAGCGCATAGCCGGCGCGCGTGCCACTCCCCCTTGCCATTTTGAATGTCTTTGTTGTTCTGTGGACTTATGCATGTAAAATAAAAGACTCATAATTTTAAAAGATTACTTACAGACGATTTCTAAGGAGTGTTTTTGCTTCTAGTACTTCTTTGAGATTCTGGGAGTAAGTGTCAGGCAATGATTGGTCGAGGGCACCATTCACCCCCAAAGACAACAACGCACTTACAACTAGCACGTTAAGCATCTTGGCTACCTATAATATAATTATAAAATTATTGAATAAAAATTCTGGACCCTTAAAGGGATGATTCAGCCCGTCGTCGATATAAACAACTTTTTCTATGGGACCTATGCTGTGCAATGACAATCAGGTGATTCAAGCCTGCAATGTCCTAATCAAACTGGAAACAACTATACAAAGTATGCTTCCCGAGGGAATCGAACCCACGACGGAGGTAGTAGTTCAGGAGTGGGGGCTAATGACGCAACAAGCCGGTAAACATTGTACCGGTCAGTGACGTCACGCGGAACTTTAACGGGCTATATCTTTATCAATTTATGTGTTATTGACAAAAGAAAAAATACGTGTCCAATATTTTTCGATAATCTACCAGACGGACAAATTTTTGTGAAAAGTATTATTATAAGAAAACATGCCTATTGCTGTAATGAACACTTACCGAACCGCTTTTGTTGAATGGACCAGATTCTATTTATACAGGCTATTTATACGGCGGTACGTCAACCACGCAGAATTTTAAATTTGCCCGTGGTTGCACGGTTAAACCCGTTACTAATATTAAATGGTAATTTACTAATATCAAGCTGTTTGTATGCACTCGTATCTATATTCATATGCAAAGATTAGGAAACGTTTTGTTCAAGGTTATTTTTTTAGGGTTCCGTACCCAAAGGGTAAAAACGGGACCCTATTAATTTCGCTCCGCTGTCCGTCTGTCTGTCTGTCACCAGGCTGTGTCTCATGAACCGTGATAACTAGACAGTTTAAATTTTCACTGATGATGTATTTCTGTTGTCGCTATGACAAAAAATACTAAAAAATAATAAAATAAATATTTAAGGGGGCTCCCATACAACAAACGTGATTTTTTTGCTTGTTTTTACTCGATATTGATAACGGCAACAGGTAGACGGTTGAGATATTTACAGAATATTTAGTTATATATTCACTTTAATAATAAATAATTAAATAAAAATAAAATTAATATTAAAGGGGGGCTAACATACAACAGGCATGATTTTTTTGCCGGTTTTATAGATAACGGTACGGAACCCTTCGTGCGCGAGTCCGCCTCGCATTTGGCCGATTTTTTTTATTTTTAAACCACATATATTGATCTAGCCCCACTGTTATTGACTTGTGCAGTGGGATACTAACTTGATGGTACTATATTTATAGTAGATACGTAAAGAGATACAGATAAGACAAAACCCAAGCCAATATAAAATAAAAAATCCGCCCAAGTGCGAGTCGGACTCGCGCACGAAGGATTCCGTATTCTTATTATCTATAATAAGCTGTGCTGTGCTGTGCTATAAGACGTTGCTTCGTATCAAATTTCAAGATTCTGAGTTCACGGGAAGTACCCTGTATCAAACCCAATTGAGAGCATCCATTTTCGAAGTTAATTGAATATCACATCTTTTATCCTTTCGGGGTGGACCGGCCCCAGTCTTTATGACCTAAAAGTCACGTTTAGCATATTGAAAATCAATTTTTTTTGTTTAAATAGATGCTCCCGAACCTGGATTCGCAGCCTCCTCCGCGCGCGACAACGTTTATCGTCTATCGCCATCTTGTTTGCCGTAATATTAGAAAACGAGATGGGGATAGTTTATCGCGCGATATAATAGGCGTCGCGGCCCAGATTATTTAAGGGCCCGTACTACCTCACACTGCTTTGCATGATTGACTGTTATATCAATTATAATTAAATACTCAAGTTGAAATAAAAATGCAGCAAAGTTCAGGACTAACTCTGGTAACTATATGACTCAAAAACACGATTGCGTTAAATTTTCTCGATAGAAAAAAATGCAAAGTTGCCTCCAAATCACGTCTAATTTACTCGCTATATAGCATTATTCACCAAATACATTAAAATTAACCTTGACAGTTTTGATTATTATTGCATTACAGATAAGGCAGCCATCATATGTTTTTCTTTTTCGAATAACCCTTGAATATTCCTAAAAAACGAAAATATCCAAAGTAGCCAACGCGTTTAGACCATCCGCGTTTGTATCGCCACGCCGCTATGGCGGGCTCTTAATAATTTTAATCTCGGGCGCCATGCTACGGTTGCAGCATAGTCTAATTTAAACTGAATATAATCAGGTTTTACAGCTATAATACCTCAGATGCATACAATCATCCAATACAAGAAACTTACATAACACCCCTTTTTTTGGTTGGGGTTAAAAAATTAAGACCTTAATAATATCTATCTACCTACATACTGGAACAAAGAAATGCTACAGAGCATCGTAGCAGCCGCTACGAAGCTAGCAAGTGCTACGATGAGAGCTACTACAGTGCTACGATGACGCACAATACAGATTTCCGTTTTTTTTAAAGACTATGTCTATATCTAGCTTCTAGTGATCTTTCGCTTCTTTATCTTTTGTAATAATCGTAGATGTGCACTCGCACTTGACAGGCCGTAGCTGAAAATCAGTGAGTTGCCCTCTGGGCAGCACTAGCACTGAGCTATGACCTTTTTGGATTGCTGCAGCACACAGATACAAAAGTGCTTCTTTTCTGTATGTGGTGTTTTTCTTCTTCACGTTATGTAATTTTGTATTTCTCCTGTGTATGTGTGTGACTTCAGCTACAAATAAATCACTTATCTATCTATCTATCTATCTATCGGGTGTTTGAGGCGAGGGCAGAGTGCCCTCAGCCTATATAGACAACATCACCAAAGGGCCCTCAGGAGGGACGGACCTCGGCTTTGGGCGTTGCCTGTGTGCGCAAGGCTTGGAGAGACAGCAAACTCTCATATTGCCTGATGGGCCGCGTATACGTGCATACATAGCCTGAAGGGCCAATCTGAGAAAAGAATCAGAAGCATTTGTTTATATTTGATTTTAAAGTGGTGGTGGAATACACACTGTAAATACTATATTCTCTAAATGGCTAGCTCCGTGGCGCAGCGGTCAACACTCCAGCCTGCGATACGAGAGTGCCTGGGTTCGATCCCCGTCCAGGTCAAGATGGAAAATGATCTTTTTCAGATTGAGCTCTTGGATGTATATCTATATATGTATTTATTATAAAAATATAGTATCGTTGAGTTAGTATCCCATAACACAAGTCTCGAACTTACTCTGAGGCTAGCTCAATCTGTGTGATTTGTCCGTATATTATTTATTATTAATATTCTCTATCTAATTCCTTTACCTCTGTATCGAAGTCATAACAAGCTAACTGGAGTCTGTACTCGATCGTTAATTCATTTAAATAATCTGCAGCCCGCCGATGCGTGGTATTGCGTCGCACAGATAATAAAATTATCGGATCCAGACGACAGACTCCCCTTAGGTACTTAGTGGATAGTGTGAGACTTGTCTTAGAATTTCTATTTTAATTTGAATTTGTACGTCGTATTTTTTTCCTCTGTGGTTTCAATTCAATTCATTTATTTCATTTCATATTGCACATTACATCAGCTTTTGCAATAATACTTTTATAATAATATAATTATTATATTGTATATATGTATCATATAGTACCATGATCCCTGACCATCGCAAAAATAAAAAACCAATGTGGAACGGCAAAAGTTTTATTAAATAAGTTAGTCCAATATTATAAAAAAGAGCGTAATTTGGTAAGGTAAGTTACTAAGGTAAGTAAAGTGTTTTTTTTCACTGATCATGGCGCATTTTTACAATGTTGCATAATATTGTTAATAAGTAAGGTTTAGACATTCATTCAGTCCTTTGGCTGCTCTGGCCAAGTATGGCTCTAGTAGTACAGAGAGGCTCGTGCTCCTGTAGTGGAAACTAAAAAGGACCTGATGATGATGATGATGAAACATTCAATGCTCCTTAGACCTTATACAATATGTAAAAAACCGTGTCCGACTCTTGAGGAAAAGTTCCTCACGAGGAAAAGTTGTTTATATCGTCGGGCAGAAACACGCCTTGTGTTTCAGTCTGTCAATATGAACAAGTTTTCCTATAGGAATGCTGGGAACCTTAAATTTTTTTCGACTACGTGAACCGACGGATTCAAAGTATGTTGCCCGAATATAAAGTAGTACAAGTATATGTTAGTACCGAGACACATTCTGTTTTTCATCTCCATCGATTTGAAAAACAATATATTAAATTGCGTATTAAAATATTTTTTCTACAACCGTTCTTTGCTTTTTGAAAAGAGGGTATGATTTTTTTTTTAAACAATTTGAAAAACATTATTTATTTCCTTTTTAAATGTCACTTTGACCTTCACGCTTTTAAACGAATAAACTATGAAACCTTTAGTTGAAGCGTGAAGTGGTAATAGACAGACAGAGTTACTTTCGCATATCTAATATTAGTATAAAAGCAACACTCCTTTCTTGAGCAGTCGTGTAACAAGACCCTCTACCCTCAAGTATTAATAAAAATCGTCGTTTACGATTCCCTAACTAAATTGAACAAATCAGGTTTTTAACTCGACGCGAAAACTTGTTCATTTTATATTACTACGTCACCGTCTCATTTGAACGAACGCAGACGAGGGTGCGAGTTCAATGACCCCGAGACAACCCCTGGAGTGCAACGCACATAGAGTAAGAAATAGTTATAGAAGGTCTCTTGTTTCCTATTTATACCTAACAAATAGTTAAAACGCCAGCCTGCTATACGAGGGGCTCGCGGTTCGATTCCCAGCGCAGACTAATATTTATGGTAATAAGGCTCTCCTGGAGGCGAAAACCTCCATACAAACTGCGAATGGGACTCGCGGCGATATTTGATACTATTGGTACAATTTTAAGCATTAAAGCTATATATCTCATCATAATCTATGTACGTATGTATATTTCTTGGTTAAAAATCAATGGTTTGAAAAATATAAACCTCTAAACATCGATATTTTAGAACCATTTCTAACCCAATTTTGAAGGTACATAAATATAATTATAAACATGAAGATTCCAATATGATACACTGGCGTACGTAGTTTGGTTACTCATAAGTTCTAATAACTTATTTTTCTGTAACTTTATGTAATAATTTTCTCAAAAGTCCTTATATCCTAAAAGACGGAATAATGCTCCGGATTTTGGTAAAATAGTTGTCTCATCTCGCTCGCTCGCGTAGCGCCTACATTTACAGCAGGTGAAGCAGCAATTACCCAATAATAAGGCCATCGCCGAGTCGCGCGCCTAACCAGTCAACTCTTAACTGCGCTTGCCAAAAGAAATCGCTACTGATTAGCAGGCCTACACGCTAATTTTGACAGCTATAGTGTACAAAGTTTTGATGGCCACTTCAAAATACATTGCAGCGTTCGTATGATTGACTATTTTGTTTTAAGATATATAAACTGTATTGATGTTGAAGTGACAATCAAAATATTTCACACCGTAGTGTCAAAAGTTAGTGATAGGCCAGCAGGTTTTTAAAAGTGACAAACCAGACGCGGCTCGCGTGGCTATCTCTCCATTCGCCACAAGAACTTACCACAAAAACTACGATTCGCCATCGAAATGGAGTTTTTCCATACTAAAATCGGTCGAAAACGAGTGTCACACTTTCAAAAATAGTACCCCAGATCGTTTTCTCCACCGCGTTTCGTGCGCAGGGCGCGTTCGCGATCAGTGTAGCCTTCACTACATAAAATTAGAGTTGACCCTCTACATTACTTGTTCTATGACATTGTGGTACTGAAATCCAAAGTTCAGAATAGCATTTTCTTTTTAGGTTAAAATAATGGTCGAGACATTTAAGGGATTTCGCAAGACCAATAACAAAGTTTTAGCCTAATCATTTTCGGTAGACTAAAGTATCTATAACTTTTGTATTTTGAATGTGGAATTCTAACTTTTTTATTGGATTCTCTAACGCATCTTTTTATCTCCCGATGCAAAAGAAGGTTGGTATACGTTTTATCTGTCTATCAATGGCACTAATGGGATTCATCAATACCACTTGTATCATTTATGGTTCTAGTGGAATAAATTGGTGCCAGTTGCACCATTCTCTGCTCTCGCCTCAAATGTCAATAAAATACGTGTATAAGAGATATCTTCTATAATTGCTTATAGTCATAGAGATAAGATAATCATGCTTATAGTATTTGTTGAAGTTGGAAAAGGAATAAAGGTATTGGGATACGAGTACTACGCACTCGGATGAATGGGGGAAAAGCAAGTAGGAGGCCGGGCGCACATAAACGCAGTTGAGGATTGCACCTTTGAAATGCAAAATAATGAAAAGCAATACCGAATATACTACAAGTAATTTACTAACGTGTACTTCGCTAGTAAATTACTCGTAGTATTTATGTTTTAGTTTCCGCACCTCAAAAGGAAAAAATATGTCCTTCTCCGTACTCCAGAGAACTTGTATGCAAAATTTCATGATGATCGGTTCAGTAGTTACGGCGTGAAAGCGTAACAAACAAACAAATAAACAAACAAACAAACTCACTTTCGCATTTATAATATTAGTAAGGATAAGGATACTCAGGTCTGCTGTCCCTTGGAATTGTGAAAAAATCAAACTTTTAAGCCAAAGCAATCAAAAGATACAGCTGGGAATCAAAACCTACAGGTAGTTCCCATGAACTCAGAATCTTGAAATTTGGTATGAAGCAACGTCTTATATAACACAGATATCGGAAAAATTGCGTAAAATATTATTTTTTAGTTACATCATATAATAAAAATGTTTTTAATAATTTTTCGACACTTGCAAGAGAATCAAAACCTACAGGGTACTTTCCGTGAACACTCTTGAAATTTGGTACGAAGCATCGTCCTATAGCACAGATAAAAGAAAAATTGCGAAAAGCAGTAATTTTGAGTTACATCATAAATAATAAAAATATTTTGAATAATTTCAAACTTATTATATTAAGGCACGAAACTCTTAGTGCGCGAGTCTAACTCGCACTGGGCCGGTTTTTTTTTATTCTTTTGATTAAGGAATAATATAATAAAACGATGGGTCGCGTAATTTTCGCTTATGTTAGCCTGTGTAAGTGTTATTGCTGATTTTGCATTTAAAGTCAAATCTTCTATGTCTTCTTTTCAGCCTTTTTCTACTTTTAAGGTGTAGGCCTCCTTCAGATTATGATACTTTTCTCGATCTTGGGCTTTCTCTATCCACTTCACACCCGCTGTTCTTTTGATGTCGTCGTGCCAACGCGTCTGCGGTTCGCCTTGCGGGCGCTTTTCGCCCTACGGTCTCCACTCCACAAGCGTTTTGCACCATCAGTCTTGCTTCCTAGCGACATGGCCAGCCCATTGCCATTTCAGCTACGCTATACGCTTGACATCTCATGACATCTGTGATCTTGATCATTTCTCTGGGATGCTCATTCCTTTTCCGGTCTTTGAGTGAAACACCTATCATTTTTCTCTCTATTACTCGATGAGTTACCCTGAGTTTATGGATAAAGTCAAATAACTGGAATTCATTTTAATCCAGTTATTTGGCATTATAAGCAAAATCGGCGATAAAATTCTGCATTTAAAAATCACTGATTGAGTTGGTATTTAATTTCAATTTCCACTACACTTAACAACAAGTAAGTAGAATTGATTTCGTATTGTTATCACAATTGTTCTTAAGTCTCAAGGACCAATGGTAAAAACACCTCAGAAAAACACTTATAATTAGATAGTTCCTTACATTGTGGCTCGTAGCCTTATAGGTATGTAGGCACCATTATAGTATAGTACCGTGGTATAGTCTTTAAATATATTATGTCAACCGTCAATTCATACATTTTCTTAGTAGCATGCATGCTTGTATTAAATATACAGGGTGTTTCATCGATAGGGGTCAGTGAGGCCGATCGATGGCAGCTTTTTTTTATTTATAGAAGAATAGTTTTTGCCCCGAATATGGATAAAAATACCAACTTCCTTCAAAAACATTATATTATATCACCCGGGATTAGGCAAGGATTCAAACCATAACCAGTAACTATACCTTAACCAAATCTGTTCAGGCATTAAGGAGTTATGGTACACAGACATACCAACATGAACTATATAAAATACTAGCTTTTGTCCACGGCTCTGCCTACGTTAATGTCGATCCCTCGGGGACAGTAATTTTTTCCGGGATAAAAGTTACCGTATGTCCGTTATCCGTCACCGGACATCAAACTCCATATCAAATTTGATCAGTTGAAGCGTGAAGTGATAACAGAACAGACAGACAGAGTAACTTGCGGATTTATAATATTAGATTGAATAGAGAAAAACACTCAAAGGAACAAAGACACTAATAAAACTAATACAAAGACTTTCAGTCATCATGATTTCGAGTAGGTGTCACGGTTAATCGACCATGCACACCCTGGTGTCAGACTTCTTCGGAACCGCCTATCGGCTTCTGACGTGGTTCCTTTAACGACTACCAGATGGCAGCCGGGACCACCGGCTTTACGTGCCTTCCGAAGCACGGAATCATCTTTATTATCAGACAATCAGATGATTCAAGCCTGCAATGTCCTAACCAAACTGGAAACAACAAAGTATGCTTCCGGTGGAAACCGAACCCACGACCCCCGGGTCAAAAGGCAAACGCCTTAACCACTGGACCACGGAGGTTGTTAAGAGACTTTCCGTGTGCAAGCGAGAGTGCGGTACAAGCGATAGGAGAGGCACGATCGGCCTAAGCGTTCGGCTTGTAATGCATCTACCTCTTCTACCTTTATCACGTAAAATTATCGTCCGTACGACTTTACAGACAATATTTTTTTTCGTAGGGTACTATTTCATAGTCTTCCGTCACAGAGCTCGCGGCAGACTGGTTCACGAAAAATATACTGTTTAAGCCCCGCCCTCTTTGATCTACTTTGCGTGGTGTCAGTTTTTGAGCGCAATGCTCCTTCCATAGTTTTTTTCCAATTCAATGGTATATGCTTTATAATTCAAAAGTCCATAATTACCAGATATTTTTAATACATAAATAAAACTCGTACGTAAGCATTTAGTGCCTGTAATTCATAATTTTGCACTCAATTACTACTGCTAGATCTTCAAAAATGTCGCGGCTAGTTTATCAACCTTCGAAATTTAATCGTTCCTGGACGCGATCTAATTTGTCATTCAACAGAGCGGGATGAACCCATGTGGGTGGTTGAACCCATGATCATGTGATCATCATCATCATATCAGCTGCAAGCTCAATTTGTGTGATATGTCCCTATATATTTATTTATTACATTTATTGTTTAGCTATGTCATATGCCTTTAGGCAGCATCTCTGATAACACCAGTGCTGGTCACTTACACACACGGTATACAAAATACATATCCTTCTACAGGAATCTGGGGCATCATTATGTTCCATAGCAAATTCATCCCCAAATTCACGAGGGTCCAAAATAATTCTTGTTATTATTATTATTATTTTATTATTATTATTATTTGCGAATGGTTATATAATTCTAATGTTGTTCGTGTGTGTAAAGTGGCCAACACCGGTATCAGATTTTTTGAGCTGACAGCCGGGACCAACGGCTTTACGTGCCTTCCGAAGCACGGAGGAGCTTGAGATATTTTTATGCCACTTACAATCACCCAGCCCAATAAGGACTGTTGCTGAGTTGCTTAACATATATAACCGCTATTACTAGACCATCGGGCTCCGAAAAATCCTAATCCTAAACTTTGTAAAAGACATTACGTGACAAAAATAAAGTTCATAAGCAAACCTTCTCGATTTTACAATAAAGCCAGGTAGTCAGGTAGACAGGCCGGAAGTGGGCCGCCGGAAGTCGCCCCGTCGATTGCGTCCGGTGCCAGTCCGGTACCCGACAGATTCATGCAGGCAAATTACACTGATAACACCTGCGAGGGTTGCAGGAATTTATGAATTTATCACCTTGTACTATGATATTCCGTGCTTCGGACGGCACGTTGAGCAATTGGTTATGTTGTTGTTCTGTGATGGTAGTCATCATCAAATTGCGGACGTTAATTTCTCGCACGAAAAGCTAAACTCATTATTTGGAGAGGGGGGAGTATGGAAGAAAACAAAAGATCTAAAAAAAGTCGGCCTAGTGTGAGTCGGACTCATCGATAAAAAATACTATCGTATCTACTATATCATCATCATACATTCAGAACTCTTAAAACATAACACTTCTTTTTGGGCAGCCATGCAAAAAAATGAAATGAGAATAGGACCACTCCAAGTGTTCCCGTGGGTGTCGTAGAAGACGACTTAGGAAATACAAGCTAAACAAAGCTTATAAACATCTAAGAGACCTCTTCAACCCGTCTGGCCAGCGTGGATAGTGTAGGCCAAGTCCTCTGGCTGCTGTGGCCAACTATGGCCCTAGTAGTACAGAGAGGGTCGTGCTCCTGTAGTGGAGACTAAAAAGGATCTGATGATGATGATGCAAAAAAATACCACATCCAACGACCCACATGTACTAAGCTTGTGTCGTAGCTCCAAAGGCCACAAAAATAAACTTGCACAACACCCAGAACTGCAGAAATATCCCTACCTGAGAATGGAAGGCACTAGTGGTTGCCCACACCAGGAATCGAACTTCGCCATGTATGGCAACATATCACCAACGCGCCACGGAGACTGGCGAATAACAGAATGAACACTTCATATCACATTATAGTCGTCGCAGCTGCTAAAGAATTAGCGTAAAACTTACTCTAAGACCTTGGTCTTTACAAGCTTCCATTTTTCAAATCTCCTCGTGTTTGTCTGCAGCTGTCGTGAGTAATTAAAAAAGCGGCCAAGTGCGACTTGGACTCGCCCATGAAGTGTTCCGTAGCAGCAAGTAACATAATATAAAAGTTCTTGCAGTTCGTTGTTTGTTTTTATATTTGAGTTGATTGAATGAAAGGTAAATTGCGGTTTGAAATTAGTTGAAATAGAATTTTATTAAAATTTGGATATCATGTATATCTTTTTGAACGTCATATTATTATTTTAATATTTGCAAAATCGATAAGCTACTAGCGTTTCGGAACGACCACTGCTGCGAAGAATACGCCGAAAGAAACTCAGTACACAACGCGGTTTTCGATTTATGACGTACTATTAAAAAACTAGGTACTTACTAGATCTCGTTCAAACCAATTTTCGGTGGAAGTTTGCATGGTAATGTACATTATATTTTTTTTTAGTTTTTTATCATTCTTTCATTTCAGAATTACAGGGAGGGACACATATTACCACTTTGAAGTGTCTCTCCCGCAAATAATTCAGTTTAGAAAAAAATATTTTAGAAACCTCAGTATTATTTTTGAAGACCTATCCATAGATAGGGGTATATATTAATTTTTTTTTCATTAAAACAATTCTTTTTTTTCTATTTTTGTGTAAAAATCTTAATACGGTTCACAGAATACATCTACTTGCCAAGTTTCAACAGTATAGTACTTATAGTACTTATGGCTGTGACATACAAACGGACAGACAGACATGAATGAATGAATGAATGAATGAATGAATGAATGAATGAATTAACACTTTATTGTACACCAAAAGTAGCAATTAACAATATATACATTAATCTATGTACAATGGGCGGTCTTATTGCTAAGAGCAATCTCTACCAGACAACCGATGGATGGAGAAAACTAAAAAACGATAACAGAACGGGGTGTACATTTCAACTAATAATAAACATAAATATATATTTATACATAATATACTTAAATAAATAAAATATATACAAATTAAAATAACATACATTGACAACTAATGTTAGACTTAGAACGAAGCAACGTAACGACATGATGAATCCATAAGAGTTCCGTTTTTGCCATTTGGCTACGGAACCCTACAAACACTTTTATTATATTATAGGTATTTACGCAAGCACTTTTACAGTTTCAGGCGTATCCAGGGGATGGTAGGAAAGGGCAATTCAATCTTCATCCAGTAAATGTTTTTAAGACGACAGCCCACAGCATAACAGCATGTATGCAACTGTGTATGAAAATATATATCTTACAGTGGGGCTAGCTCAATAAATAAATAAATATAAAGGAATATATCACACAAATTGAGCTAGCCCGAACTTGTGTCTGTAGGTTGTACTGCAGGATACTAACTCAACAATACGATATTTTATAATAGATACATAAAAATAAACAGATAAATATTCAAGATCCAGGTCAATCTGAAAAATATCGTTTTCCATCATGACCTGACTGGGGATCGAACCCGGGCCCCTCCTGTCGCAGGCTGGCTCAATCTGTGTGATTTATCCTTTTATATTTTTGATGAAGAAGATGAACTATGTGGCTCTCATAACAGGAACTATTATTTGTAAGGAGAAAAATTTACCTTACAGATTCGCTAAAACGGAAACAAGTGGTGTAAGAAAAAGCTGAATACGGTGAAATATAAAAACATAACTCTGTATAAGATAAAACGATTAAAGATTTTAGGTACCTTTAAAATAAACTGTTAATAAAATATTAGCAGCTATACAAATACTTTTTTTTATTTGACTACTTGCCTCTATTTCTCATCCGCTTTATTTGACTACCTATTCCTATTTTTCCTTCTAATGTTTTGTGTAGATTACTTCATGTAGGTAGTTTAAGGTAATTGAAGGCGAAATAAGAACTCTTAACCCGGCTGTATTATATCGTCTTTAACCCGGCTTACGAAATTATTGATACGCTCCCCCCAAAGCTGGATATGCCTATACAAGAATTAATGACGACGTACATTTACACACTAGATTCTATGTTTTTATTAATGTTAATTACACAGTTATATTTTAAAAGTATTTATTTAGTGATATCTTTATCGACTATAATTTTAATGAATATGGTAAATTACAAAACAACCTTGGACATTATTAATTTCATGCCGTTGACTAAACAATTTAATCGTTTTATTGTTATTATTTAATAAATATAGGTATAATCAAAACTTACATAAACCGTAAAAAGTAGGAACTTAATAACCACTTATTATTTACAATCCACACAAGGTATCTACAGTTAGGTAGTATGTACCTTAAAAATGTACTAATAACCGAATTACAAATTACTTGACTAATTCAGGTGTAATCAACCTTTCGGTCTATGGATTCACCAAAATTTACAAAAACAACTGGCCCTGAGAACCTATTGCTAGTCAATTAGACTCGGCAACATATGAAGTTTACTGTCTTTCGCCTTGGGAGCTCTGGTTACGTGAAATCCTCAAGCTCGAAACACTTTATAAAGCTATTAGAGGATCTAAGTAGCGTTGGCACCACAGCCAGTTGCCAGTCATTGGAACGACCAACATCTAGGTTAATTACCTAAAGGACCTCGTGATCGCGAACACAATGGCTGCAGTCTCAACGAATGCAGCAATATCTGCAAGGGTTGCATGCATCAACTATTGGTGCACTGGTCAGCAATTGTTTGCATGGGGCTGGCTAAATAGTAATTTAAAACACTATGTATATCGATGCTTGTCATTCCAACGACTAACATATAGGTTCACTGGCTGAAGAAGCTACGTGTAGAAGCGAGCACGACGGCCGATGCTGCTACAACCACAACGGATGCAGAAATATCGGCAAGGATTGCTTGCATCAACTATTGGTTAGCATGAAGGGACTAATAGTAGTGGATGGGCACTGGCCAGCATTATTTTGCTTGAATGGTAGGTGACGGTAGTACACAAAGTAATATTAAATTAAATAATTTAAGCATTTGATCTTCATGATTGATCGCCCGGAGTCCTGCTAGCAGGACTTTGAAACACAATCAATCACAGTTTCTTAATAGTATATGATACAGGGTTCAAAATTACATGAAAAAATACAGTATTTCTGTCCTTTTCTTGTAAAAAAGATTTTTTACTATGCGGCACTGGCCTTCATACAGCAAGCAAAAGTGCGTACGACTATACACGGCGCGTTCGTACCCAGGAGGCGCTTAAGTTCAAGATCACAGTACTGACGGAAAGACCGTTTCTCGTTCTGCCAGCAGAACTTATGGCCTCTTCCGGCAGGACGATTATTCCCAAAAAATACCCATCCTTCCAGAAGAGCTTACAGCCAGGACGTACCGTCTGGCGATATATCATTAAAATACCCATTCTAAAGTAAATACGGGTACCAGTACACACGAAAACGGGAAGGTTAAGAGCTTGTTATGAAAATGTTTACGATACTTGCTTTACTCGGTGACAAATTAGAATCATAATTTTTTTAATACCCTTTTACGGCCTTTATAAATAGCTAATAGTTTTTTTAGCCGACATGTCACACCAAGAGTTGCTATTGGTAAGTGCCAAGTATTACATTTTTTATCAACTGCGTAGGAAGGAGTGTTATGTTTTCATACCTCATATCAAAGGCAAATAGATAAAATTTCGGTAACATTCATATTTTACGTTTTTTTAGATAAAACTTTCCAAATTTCCCTAACACTATTATCTTTTTAATTTAATTTGAAAATTATACAAGTGTTAATTGTAATGTTAATAAAACCAATATTTAAAAAAAATAACTTAATGTGACAAATTAATCTTAATAAAGCCTTTACCTTTAGCAAATTTTAGCATTGGTTATTAGTAAAGGGTATATATGAATATACCCCAAAAGTATTTTCTATGTATTATTTTAGTATGAAATTTAATAAATCAACAATTTTTTCAACCTACTTAAAAACGAGGAAGTTCCTATTATATTCGTACCAATTAAAAAAAATGGTTTTACTTCTCTCGTCTTACTTCTCAGTAAGACCCATTTTAATTTCATGAAAATTGGTTCCGTATTGCTGAGGTCGGATTTTTATCTAAAAAAAACTATCAATTATTTATAAAAACATCAAGTTGTAGTCAATATGTTTTTATTTCTAGGTGTTTCGCAATGTAATAAATATCACCCATTTCTTTTTTCATAAACGAATTAAACAAGTTTTTTTATAAATAGGATTTAAAAAGTTTTTCCAACATTAACGCAAGAAATAACCATACAGTATATACTTTTCTCATGCAGTGTGACTACTGTGTGAAGAACATGGACGCTGCCGTGAAGGAGTTCCTCTGATGGTCTGTCAGCGAAACTCAAGGCTAGTAGCGTTATCCCCCAGTTCCGTTTTCCCAAAAATAATAATAATAAAATTTGGAGTCATAATTAAAATCAATATTAAAATTTACAAGGTCATATTTTTGTATGATATAGAATATATTACTTCGAGAATTATATTATTGTATACCTAGATTCGGGGGGGAACGCTGCCGATTTTACGGTTATTATTATTCAAGGGGAAAAAAAACGCTACTTACCCGGCCCTGCACCCATCCAACTGCGTGACGCGTAGCTTACTCTTATATCCCCGCGAGTATAGATAGTTCTAGATTAGCCAAATAACAGGAATACAAGAAATATAACCCTTGCGATTTTACAATAAATATTACAAGTAGTCAATAAAAAGAATCCAATGTATGAAATTTATACAGGAAATATTCACGTCAATACGGCAGCCGCCATTATTGTTAATAGTGACGCCAAAAGATTAAAAAAGAAGAAACTTAAAATTTGCGTAAGCAGTGTGTGTGATTATAAACCCAATAATTCAAAGCCACAAATGTACAATATAAAAATGTCTCAACATTCAACCGCTCAACCGCTGTTTATTAATAAAGACGTGTTTTAGTTTTACTGACGTCACTTACGAGAAAACATGGCGGACGGCGTTTTCGGTCACGCGACTTACCTACAGATGATAAAACTACGATTTAATTTTAAAATTAAAACTTGTAACGTTGAGGCGTTATAAAGAACAAACAGATAACAAGCCAAATATAGTTTATTATTAGAATTAACAGATTTAGGCACTGAATCTCAGGGTTCGCAGGTACGTGTCATGGTCCAATGATAGGAAAAGGCTACTTAGCTTCGTCATCAGACAGACAGCCAGACTAAAGAGAGCAGCCGGCCTATTTGCTAACTCAGTGACCAACGTTTTGATAGTCACTTCAAAATACATTACGGGTTTCCTGTGATTGATTATTTTTATTAAAGATATACAAAACGTAATGTACTTGGAAAAGACTATCAAAATGTTGTACACTGAGTTAGCAAATAGGCCGGCAGGTCGCCGGCCGCTGCAAATCCCACAGAGTGAATGCGCGGGCGCGCGGAGGGCAGTAGGGTAGGGACGCGATGTCACAAACTGAATGCTTTAATTTTATAACAAAAAAGCGTTTAATTCGCATTTTTTAATAAATAAAACTGTATAAATAACCTAACTTCATAATTGAATATTGATAGTCGAAAATCGCTTAATATTCCCCACGCCGAGAATCAAACTCAATCAACTTCGTGCAGCAGGCGTTTTTACTACTGCGCCACTGAGTCCATTTATATTTCATAGGCCATGCTTATCTGTATCTGTGTTCCAGGCATCACCAGCTATGATCCGACTAATTATTATAACTGCATTAGTCGTGAGGGCATCCATGAGCGTGAACGACCGTAAAGTCGGTAATAACGAACTTTCGCATATAAAGGAGGCAGTCCGCAGTGTATCAGCACCACCATGGTGGAGGAAAGATTCCCCACGTCTTTCGTCGGCTAGAAAACAACATCATCGTAAGGGGAAATCACAACATAAATTGGCCTATGGGCAGAGAACTTATCGAGAAGATACCATTCCTCCTAACGCGGATGTGGACTATGGATTAGGGGCTCCGGCAGAAAATGTTCAATATGATGGTGCACTAACGGCAACTCTTGACTTAGATCATACTGATCCGGATCCGAAATCTCTTTGGCGATTATGGAAATCGGTAGAAAGGATGGGCAGATTGATAGCGACGAGGTAAGGATATAACATAACTATGTATATGAACGGTACTTAGCACGAACTTTTTTGCTTTTGTTACGAGACGTCTTGTAACTACAATGGATGCTAAGTACCGTTTATACACATAATTTATGTATTCAAAGCGCGGCAACTTAAAAAAGTGGTTATAAATTGTTGAAGTAAATAGCAATCGTATCGTGCGTGGTGCGTCGTAGTTTAAAGTCCGCTTGTCTAGTCAACAAGTGCTTTTAAGGTCAAAACTTTTTCGTATTCTCCGAAAATTATGATTAAGATGTCATTGAATTCGTAATGGCATGTATATATTTTGAGAAATTTCAAGGGATGCGCAAACAGATTTCCTTTTGTCGATATTTTGGTCCAATAAATTTTTTTGGTCCACGAATTATTGTTCATAGGCCTATCCTGTAGGCGCTTGAATTTTTTCAGTTCATTATTTTCTTATATAATAAGTTTTAATAATATTCATTCATTAAAGGTCCAAGGTATGCGTGGTGGAGTACTCGTTTTCAGGCATAGTTCAACCCTCTGGGAAAATGCTATGACTTTTCTCGTTCCATGGACGAATAACGTCAGAATAAAAGCAATGCATCATTATCATCAAATTCCTCTCTTTCTTCCACCTACTCCTTCACTTCTCTATAAGAAGTAACCTTTATTTTTTATTTTATTTGTTTTATAAAAGTGTGTCTCGGCAGGGGCTTCCCGGTCACCTTTTCCCTTCTATCTTTCTTTGGAGCAATGCACAGTTTCTGATTTTGAAGCGCATTTATTGATTATACATCAATGAAAAGTAATTATTCACGGGAAATTCCAAGTCAAGCCAAAGGTGTTTTTAGCCACGGAAAATAGCTTCTTATTTTATAATCAAGCCACAGGAAAATGAGAAGAGAGGAGAAATTCTCAGAAAAAAAGAGGTTTTAATAAAAAGGGTAGGTTCGTAAGATTTCTTTGTGACCAAAACAGAAGCGAGCGTGCGTCCCCAACTTTTAGCGTCTCAGTACCTTACATCGACGATATACTTAGTGGCTAAGATAGTGTTTTAGAAGTCATCACCGTGCAGACCCTTTCACCTCCTTTGTCTGCAAAAATAAGCCTAGCCCAGACCCCATTCGCTGCTTACGTTATATTTGACACTAGCTGTCAAATACGACTTTTGAAACAGGTGAGCTTAGATCGCGTTTAAGCACACCAAAAGCGTCCCACATTAAGCGAGCGACGTCCCGAGTAAATGTGAGTAAATGTAAATAAATGTGAGAAATGAGTAAATTAAAGAGTAAATGTCATTGTTTTTGACGTGATATGATAACGTATTATAAATTGATGACCGCCGGCTGCACGCACGAAAAAGTATCACGTTCCGTGTGCAAGTGAGAGCGCGGACAAGCGATAGAGAGGCAAGATCGGTCTAAGCGTTCGGTTTGTGACGCATCTATCTCTCTTCCACCGTTATCACGTAAAATTATCGTCCGTAAACCGACTTTATAGACAACCAATTTTTGACGTGATAACGTCTTATAAATCGATGAACACCGGCTGCATGCACGAAAATTGTTACGTTCCGTTATAATTATTATGATCATCATATTGATCGTCACCATCGTCATCGTCAAGATCACCGCCATCATTATCACCATCATCATCTATCTCTCTTCCACCGTTATGACGTAAAATTATCGTCCGTAAACCGACTTCACAGACATCCATTTTTTTTTTACTGTTCTGCCTTATGTATACATTTGCTTATTCAAATTTTAGGGTGATCGAGCATCCAGACCCTACGTTGAAGGATCCTGAACCACATCAAATTGCAGTAATTTACACCCTTGTTGACTTAGGTCTTAAATTGGCGCGAACATGCTCGTACGTATTCTTTTTTACAGCATTTTTTTAAAACTTGAAATCTAAGTGTATTTTTTTTTTGCTTGAACGTGTAACAGACGCAGAAACATTAAATATGCAATTGTCAACAATTGCATATTTCATGTTTTTGCGTTTGCTACACGTTTGAATTTTTATCGCGTTTCTTACATTATGATTACACCTAACGTTTAGAAAACTATATGACATTTGTCTATTATACATACATACATGGTATCAAGTCTTTATCCCTTACGGGGTAGGCAGAGCCTAAGGCCATGAGACAAAAACGCCACGTTTAGTATGTTGATGGGGTTAAAGATAAAATATATAGTACGGAATCAAAATAGTGATGGGTTGCTAGCCGCCTGTTTACATGATTCCTTAGATTTGCGCCCATTCCCTCGGCTGGTTTCTATGGCCTGCGCGGGAAGAGAAGCAGTTTGTACATTCTACGTTTTTCTTTTCTCCTAGACCCACTTGGAAGATTATCCCCAAAATATATAAAAAAATCTTTACTAATGACAACTTAAATGCTCGTGCTATCTTTGTCCTACTAGGAAATTATCTAGACAGTGACAAAACGAGATTTAATAACGATTTTAGTTAAGTTGCTCTTAACATGGTTTTGAGTATTCAGGCCGTATGTCTATTAGGTATATCATGTTAATAAACAAATGTCAACTTAGTCTACCAGCAAACATGAAAATTGTAAAGTTTTGGAAATTTTAAGTGTTATATAATATAATAAACGTGAAAACCTGTACCTGGTAACCCTACTTTTAGAGGAATTGGCCAAATTCTGGTCAAAACAAGTGTAAAGAATAGCCATTTTGACCCGAGAAGAAGATGAGGAATTGCTCTAAGTGACCATTTTAAGCCCGCTGTTTTCCTTCGCAGAGCTTATGAGTACGTTTCAACATACCCTACCTTAGTTGGTACAGGTTTGATGGAAGGGTTCGAACACCCGAAAGATGTGGCCAAACGTCTGATTGAACTACTCGATTTACTAGACAGTAAAACAGAACGCGTGAGTAATTTTCTGCCATTGTTCCTTCTACGAATGTTTTAAAAGTTGCTTAGTTTTAACATCATGGATCTAAGATTAGGGTAGTTTCAAAAACAAAAATGTAATTAGTCCGACAGTTAGATAATCAATAAATATTGGACATGTATTTTTTCTTCGACGAACCAACGTTTGTAGAGTAAGCTTTACCGCTTCTATGCTTCATTCGGTGAGTAAGAGTGGTGGAGACCGTAAAGACGAACTACCAACTTTACTCCTCTTTTTTTAAGACGGATTGTATTGAGCCTTTTTTGCTTAGGCTAGTTAAAAAATATTGCATATTCCGTAAGTTACATAATCAAAACATATTGGACACTTTTTTTTTATTTGTTAATTAAAGAAAATATGTTAAAGATATAGCCCGTTAAAGTTCCGTATTACGTCACAGTGCGCCACTGTGCCACAGCAAACATAGGCTCCGTACTTTTATATATTTTTAAAATACTAAAAGTGAATTTATACCAACGAAACTTAATATATATTACGAAGTGCCAATAAATACAGTGCTACAAATAAAAGACAGAACTCTGAGTGAAGTAATTGCTCGAAGAAAAGTGAATTTCTCTTCAACAACAACAAACTGCCGTTATCCGTATTTCAAACTTTAGAACTTTTGTGATTGTGGTGAACATTCTCAAGGACGTAAAAGACTAGTTGCCCAAACATAGTGAAGTAGTGGAAAGTGATAATAATTCTTATAACCTCAATGTCATATTATCAACATCAAGAAAATATCCACAATCATCGTGCCTATACTACAGAGCCATCTAGCGCACGACACTAAAACAAAAGCATTCCATATAAGCACAACAGTACCGACACCTAGCGACTTTTATCAAAACTAGAACAAGCCGATTTAAACAAGAACCACATTCAGTATCAATAAGCTTATGCTAACTGACTGCCAAAAGAGGGCGCTCACAACAAAAAATGGAAGAAATTAAATTGATGCTGATAAAAATGCAGGAAGATATGAAAGAGCAAAAAATAGAAATGCTAAGTTGTTGTTGTTGTTGTTGTTAATTTCTTTATTGTACATCATGCTTAACACTAGGAATACAAAAATAAACAGTTTGTCAATGAAAAATAAACATTGTACAACGGCGGACTTATCCCTTGAAGGGATCTCTTTCAGTCAACCAAGTGATTGAAATGACATTAGAAAAGCTTGGACTAGTGTCAAAACTACATTTATGAATAAACGTAAATAAACTACATATAAGTGATACATAAATAATGATATTAATACATATAATAGTATAAATATATACACCTACATATATATATATACATACTAATTTGCTCAATAACCAATGGAATCTTTGTAGAACTTTTTCAACCTGAATTTAAAAGAATCAATAGAGGGAGCCATTCTAATTTCTAGAGGGAGTGCATTCCACAGCCGCGCTGCAAGCACCACAAAAGACTTGGAGTAAGCCTGAGAGGAGTGGCTTGGTATGTGTAGTATGGGAGTACCACTGAAATTGAATTTATCATGGAGATAGCCAGCGTAGCTAAGTATGAAAGAGGATATTAAAAATAATATAAATAGTAATATCAACGAGAAGTTTAAAAGTTTAGAAGATAAATATTCACTTTTAGAAAAAAATCAAAAAACACAAGAAAGAACAATTAATAATTTTGAAAGATACATAAGAAAGAAAAATCTAGTATTTTTTGGAGTAGAAGAAACCGAAGCCAACTACCATGAGTTGGAAAACAAGATGTTGGATATTTTAAATAATACACTAAAAATTAAATGTAAAAACACTGCTATAGAATATGTAAAAAGGATCGGTAAAAGAGGCGAGAAGATGAGACCTATCAGAGTAACACTCCTCACAATGGGTTTAAAAATAAATATTTTGAAAAACAAAAAACGGCTAGAAAAAACCTCATGCTATATCAAAGAAGATTTTCCACTTGATGTACTCAATAAGCGGAAAGAACTGCAAGTTGAACTGGACAAGGCTAAAGAACAGGGGAAGAAAGCCTTTCTAAAATACGACAAATTGATAATTTTAGATAGCACACATAAAGTGGACCATAAACAAGAGACTTCTAACAAAAAAAGAAACTTATCGGAATCACCTGAAACTTCAAACAGCAACATCAACCAAAATAAACAAAGTAGTAAACAACCTACAAAAATTAACAAAACTAACAACATGAATAACTTCATCATTAAAAAACCGACGCTTCTTTACCCTGAGAAAAACACTTTACCCAAGCAGAACTCAAACTCTAACCAAAAAGAAAAATATACAGAATAGCAACCAACACAGGCCCCTTCAGATCTTCCAACCCGGCTGGTCACCGTGGAAGAGCACGACCACAACCTTCCAAGTATTAAATCAAATAAATATAAATAAATACAACTACTTGAAAATCGCCACTTATAATGTCAGAACACTCTCAACTACTGAAAAATACATGGAATTAATGCACGCTATCCGAAACATAAACATAGACATACTTGGCCTTGCAGAAGTAAGAAAAATGGGATGCAAAATTGAAGAGCATACTAACCATATATTTTGCTACGTGGGCGAAACACCTGGATTGTACGGCGTGGGTTTTCTTATTAAAAAAGCATACAAAAGAAATATAATAAACTTTAGTGAATTATCGGAAAGAGTCGCAGTACTGCAGCTAACATTCAACGGCACAGTTTTGTCTATTATCCAAGCATATGCGCCGACAAAGGACGCCAATAAAGAGAGTATTAAAAACTTCTACGATTCACTACAAGAAGCCCATAATCTGGTGGGAAACTGTAAAAACATCATGGTAATGGGAGACTTCAACGCCAAGATTGGTGTACCTAAACCCAACGAAAGCTTAATTATGGGCAAGTATGGGTATGGAAACAGAAATAAAAGAGGTATAAGGCTTATCCAATATGCCTACGAACATAAACTATCAATTATGAACACCTATTTTAAAAAGAAAAATAATCGTAGATGGACCTGGATATCGCCTGACAAGAAATCAAAAAATGAAGTTGACTTTATCATGTCGAATTCAACTAAGAATATAATAAATATCGAAGTCCTGAACAAAGTAGAATTCCCGTCAGACCATAGATTGGTAAGAGCCACTTTATTCCTAAAAAATCATAAAATATCTAGAAAACACTTCGAAAACTCAACGACTTCATTGAAATCTGCAGAAGATATAAAAATATTTCTCTCAAATCTAGAATCCCACTTCAGCAATCCATCAAATTTTGAAAAAGAGAGCTTAAAAGAATCTTACGATGATTTAGAATTCTATATTAAAAAATGCCTGAAATTAAAATCCACAAACCAGGATAAAGAAAGTGGTTGCAATTTCTACAGCGAAACTACGAAACTATTAATCCAAAGAAGAACTAACCTTCTAAAAATCAAGAACAGATCGCAAGCTATGAAAAAAGAGCTATCAAATATATTTAAACAAACCAGCAAATCAATTAAATACGATTACAAACAGCACAAGAAATCTATTTTAGAAAATAGTTTGAAACGCTATAGAAGCGCCAAAAAAGGTTATAAGCAACTACTTACTCACACCGATTGGATCATGAGCTTAAAACAAGAAAATACGCTAACTAAATCAAGAAAAGACATTCTAACCTGCGCTACGAAATATTATAAAGATCTATATGCTTCAGAAGGACAAGATACGATACTAGATGTAGAGACAAAGACCTTAGACAGGTGCATAAAAGATAAAATATCTATAGAAGAAGATGTAGTTCTGAAACATATCTTGAAGCTGGAGCCAGATAAAAGCCCCGGTCCTGATGGCCTAAAGGCCGAAGCTCTGAAAATAGGAGCAAAAATACTTGTTAAACCCTTGACACGAATATTTAACATGGTCCTAGACAAAGGAAAAATACCAAATCAATGGTACACGTCAGATATCATACTACTGTACAAAAAAGGCGATCCCTTGGACATCGCTAACTATCGGCCTATAAGTCTGCATTCTGTAATATACAAGCTGTTTACCTCTATACTGCTAGACAAAATAGATAGCAAACAACCAGTAGAGCAAGCAGGCTTTCGTTCCGGTTTTTCGACCACGGACCACATTCATGCTTTAGAACAAGTCGTAGAAAAGTATACAGAATACAACAAAACTATCTACATAGGTTTTATCGACTACACAAAAGCATTTGACAGCATATACCACACCTCTATATGGCGAGCTCTACACGAATGCAACATAGATCCAGCAATCACCGCAATTCTAAAAGACATATATGAGAACAGTGTGAGCAGAGTCAAGCTAGAAACTAGAGGAGACGAGTTCAAAGTAGAGCGAGGCGTGAGACAAGGAGACCCGCTGTCTCCCAAACTTTTCATAGCAGTCCTGCAATTTGTATTTACCTAGCTAAACTGGGCTTCAGAAGGAATTCAGATCAACAACACACGTCTCAGCCATCTTAGATTCGCAGACGATATCGTTGTCTTGGCTGAAACCGGTCAGAAATTAGAGAGCATGCTACATCAACTAGATAAAGAAAGCAAACTCGTTGGTTTACACATGAACCTCAATAAAACGAAAATAATGACTAATTGCAAAACGCCGGGTAATAAAGTCAGACTTAACAACGTGGAACTCGAATATGTAGAGCACTACGTATACTTGGGCAAGCAGGTATCTTACAGAAAAACGAACAATGAAGACGAAGTAAACAGACGAATTTCATGTAGTTGGAACAAATTTTGGGCACACAAGGAGATACTGAAAGGAAACTATGACCCAGATATGAAGAAAACTGTAATGGACACCTGTATCTTGCCTTGCCTAACTTATGGTTCGCAGACCTGGACCTTCACTGAAAAAATAAAAAAGAAAATAAAAAGTTGTCAGCGTGCAATGGAAAGAAGCATCCTCAAACTAAGAAAAATCCAAAAAGTTAGAAGCGAAGAAATCAGAAAAAGGACTAAACTTACAGATGCTTTACACCAAGCCCTAAAACTGAAGTGGAACTGGGCCGGACACATAGCAAGGTACACCGACCAATGCTGGACTCTAAAGACCAAATGGAGCGGCCCACTTGGAAAAAGAAAAGTAGGAAAACCACGGAAAAGATGGATGGATGGAATAAAAAAGGTAGCCGGAGAAAATTGGATAGAGACAGCAAAACATAGGAATAAATGGAAGAAATTGGAGGAGGCCTAATACCCTAGAGGGGTTTCTATAGATTTAAATTCCAAGACTATAATTTTCAAATGTGTATGTGCAACTTAAAGAATATTTATAGAAATAAAGAGGCTTTATTATTATTTATTATTTTATTACGTCACAGTTTGCTACACTATTTAGCAAACTTTGACGTCACAAGCCCCCACTTGTGAACTTTGAAGGGCTTAATCTTCATAATTAATAGTGTAATTGGCAAAAGAAAAAATACGTAGCCCTATATTTTTTGATTATCTTACTGATAGACTAATTTTAATATTATTATTTCGACTCAGTAACCTAGCCTATTGATTTCGAAAGCACTTTACAGAAAGAATGTAAAATAACAACTTGCTCAACAATTTCACTTTTGTGGGAATATTATTTGCAGATTGATCACGCTAATAGTGATGACTTCGTCCCACCCGATTACGAGGATGAAGGCGAGGGTGACTATGATGACGGTGGAGGCGAGGGCGAAGGGGAGGACGACGATGAGGACCAGTATTACGATGACGATTACGATAACGACGGCGATAACAGTGATTGTACATGTGAAGAAAGCTCTTCAAATGACAATTGGGGTCCTTGGAGCGCAGTTTTTGAAGTCATCATACGACCAAAACAGGTGCGTGCTCATCTTCATTTATTTCAGCCGTAAGAAGTCAACTACTGAACAAAGGCCTCTTTCAAGGATTAATGGTTCTATGGGATGATATTGCCATACTCACCACGCTTGGCGGGCGGGTTGACGAGCACAGTTTCTTTGGCATCTTCTGCTTTCGACGCTTATGCCGGAAGCATTTCTAAGCTGGGGTAGGATAGGAATTTCTTGGATTTCGGAAAGGAATGAAGGTATTGGCATACTACTTACTCATTGAGTGGGCCGGGCGCGCGTACCCGATGCCATACCTGCAATCACCGGCGAAGCAGTTAAGGATAATACCCCTGACCTGTGTGTGCTTACAGACATTTGTGTGCGTGTTTGTGTGCAGTAATATACAAAACTGGAACAGTCTTTTTTCGCATCCGGTTCCATAGCAGACGAAGTTAGTTCTTGTGTAAATTGGAAATCTCTCCTAAGCGCATCGACTTGAGGTAACTTTATGTTCATTTTGGTCTAGCATTAGAACCTGTTGATGTAGCCGTACTAATTTAAAATCATCTAATTGCCCAAATCATGGCTAAATTTGTTTGCAAAATAAAAATACACTTATAAAATGAATTTCGGATAATCTTAACTCAGAAACTCGGAATTAAGATCGATAATAGAAAACAAATATTTTATGTGATTTGTCGCTCAACATTTTTATTCTCGTCCACACTTATCAGGGTCACAATACAAGAAACGTTGTTGCAGTAGTTAAGACTATCACTTGGCCAGTTGTATTTTTATTTTTAATTTTAAAATCTTAGGTCCTGATTCCGATAAAGATTCTAAACCCACATGTTTAAATCGTGCACTTCGCACATTTTTCACATACACAAAAACATAAATTTTGTAAGCAATCGTTTTACTATAAATACTTTTTTATTATCCCCGTCTTCGTTTCACGATAGTCTTACAAAAGTGAATGTCGATAAAAGTGAAGAAAATAAGCGATCTGTCATATTAAGGTTACTTCTAACGTTAAAAGCTCTTTCTAAGCTATTAGCTGAGTCTTACTCACTAATTTTAACGACTTGCCGTAGTCTGCGACTTAGGGTCATTGCCTGTCCAACATACGTGGGCATAGAGTACGCAAGTTTTGCAACCAAAACAATACCGTCTGGGTAGTGTGTGGGCAAATCGCCGGCTTACTAATTTAGGCTCGAATTATATACGTCCTCGCGAATGAACGGACCGGCCGCTACAACGCGAAGTTACAACGAACTATATGCAACAAAATTATGTGGATAGCGGCGTAACCGGCGCAGTCGGACGGCCCGACAAGTTTCACCGTGTTCCGTTCCATCGGTGCATTGTAATTATTTTTCTACTTTCTAATCTTCAAAAAAAAAGCACTCAAAGCACTGTATCGAGTATAAATCTTAAAGCGACGTAGCCGCGGTCACTGGAATCTGCGGCCAGACCAATCGGTTGTGCGGGCGAATATAAATTGAACCTTAGAACGCGGGCAATACCGGATCAGCCATATTATTATATAAATTGTAGCCATACTGTATTAATGTTTTTTCAAAATTTGTTTTCCATTCTGTGCATGACATCCCTTATGAAAAATCCAAGCACATATTGAAGAAACAACATCGGTTTTGTAAAATCTGCAGCTTTATTTTAACAACGCTTTAAAGTGAAAAATATCTTCGTGTTTGACATCATCTTCATCAGATTTCACTAGTTATTCGGCGAAAGAAGATTACAAAAGAGAAGTCTTTGGCAAATACAATCAATTTCCCGTACTAGATCTAGTGACAACATTCCTAACTAATCGGACGTGTATTTTCACCTTAATCCGGCACTGGACGTGAGTAAGATAATGGAGGTCAGTGGGCAGTGCTGGTTTTACTAGATTACCACTGTCCTGGACAAGATTTCTTAGGGCGTTGACCAATGATGGTTTACCCGATTTTGATAACGCCCCTTGCAATGTAACGCAGTTGGAACTATCCGCTCTTTGACCCAGCCCTCTGGTCGTCCAACCGCGCCCTACCTTAATGCCGCTCCTGTCGGCAGGTCGGCAACTTCTGTAAAGCCCATAAACGGCACATTCTTTACTTTTTTACACAGTTCAATGGCGGCAGTGGATCACAACCAGTCAGTGACTGCCAACAACAAAAGAAGAGTAGTTGTCAAGACAAAGGAGACGAGGTAAGTGCTCTTAAGATTAACTGTATAGCTTTACAGTACTTCGGGTAAGGTACGATGGTAGCATTTGTATCCTGCCCTCCTAAGAGTTAAAGAGTATTAGTATTCAGTAATCACATCTTTATTTCTTGCTGGGAAGACTGAGCCTAGCATCGAGCTGGCTGATTTCGGAGTGATGCCAGCGAGACGCTCCGTTGGCCAGTGCGTTTCAACAGCGCACGCCCGGTGCGCTGTGAAACGAGTTTTAGTATCACGCGTTTCGTTGCAATGTACAGTTGTGTATAGTTGTCATCATGGGGTTGTTCAGTCAGTCATATCAGTCGATAACATATAATAAGCTGTTTATTTGATATATCATAAACAGAACATAAACAATAATTATTTCTAACTAGCTTTCGCCCGCGGCTCCGCCCGCGTTAATGTCGATCCCACGGGAATAGTATTTTTTCCCGGGATAAAAGGTAGCCTATGTCCTTCTCTGTACTCCAGAAAACTTGTATACAAAATTTCATGATGATCGGTTCAGTAGTTACGGCGTGAAAGCGTAACAAACAAACAAACAAATAAACAAACAAACAAACTCACTTTCGCATTTATAATATTAGTAAGGATAAGGATAAGGATTGTATAAACCGGACATATTTGTGTCTATATCAAAAAGGCCTCCTCTCAGCATAAAGTTGTTGTGAACACCACAACGCTGGTCTTCCGAGGACACCATTACAAAATTAAAACAGAAACTAAAATTAAATGAACATACACACTTTACAACAATAATCTAGGGTCGCGCTACACTATATATACACTTATCTCACATGCACATATATTAACAATTTAACGTGTAAGGAAGGAAGTTAAAAAGTTACGCTACACTTTTACGACTTTTGAATACTCAAAATGTATTCTTTGAATTTAATTTTAAAGGTTTATATAGTTATAGAGTTTCTAAGAGGTGGTGGAATATTATTCCAACAACTTGTCGCAGCATATCTGAAACTGCCTCGAAATGCGGCCGTTTTATGCCTAAGGATGATTAAGCGGACAGGTTCTCTAGCTCTATGGGTGAATTTTAATTTGTCATACAAATATTATGGACTTTTGTTTTTAACAACAGCAAAGAGTAATGATGCCATGTAAAGAGTGCGTGTAGATTCCATGTTAGGAAGATTATTTTAGTTCAAATAGGATGTAATATGAGCTCTTCGGGCAATTGGAGAACAATAACGAGTGCAAGAATTTTGTAACCGTTGAATAAGCTTTTTTGTACGAGCCAGCAAACATTTTCCAGTAACCACATTGGCATAGTTAAATTTCGATAATATTAGCGATTCACACAAGCAGATACGAGATTCTATGCTTAGGTGCTCACGGATCTCATACAAAACTTTCAGTCAGCAATAGCAGTTTCTGATAGTCTCAATTATATGTTTTTCGAATTGCAAATTAATGCATATATTTCTGTATTCATATACTGTATGTATATTTCACCATCGTATATCCATTTATTATTGGAGTTTCTCAACTAACAATTTGTACAACTGCGGTGCTAAGACATGGACTGCATGTCTCACCTTCTGTCGTGCCGTAACTGCCCCACGACTTGCACGGTACAAGACCTAAACGAGGCTAATGAAAAGGCGCCGTAGCCAAATACTGGTCAAAAGAAATGTAATCAAAAGGAACCATTTCTACTCGAAAAAAGATAAATTAACACATGAAAAAGACATATTAGAGAATTATAATAACAATAAGGGTTGGACATGGACACCCTCCGACCAAATAGAATGACGATCAGACTAAGGTCGCAGGTAGACGCTGGATGCAGGCTGCTTCACCCCAATCTTATTTATTCTATGATGATGATGAAACAGTTATTTTTCCGACATACAATTCCAGATCTAGAAACCAACTTTGTTCGCTTAGTTAAAACGACGACAACTACAACACAAAGGCATGTAACTAAAAACAAGGAAAAAATTGAAAGTAATTAGTTGGGCCGCTAAATAATTATTTGGGCAGCAAGATTTTACAATTGTGGCAGCAGAGAAAACATTTGGATAAGATTTGGCTTTCCACCTGGAACGACTGCGGGCAGAAAAAGAAGTTAGGTTCAGGTTCTTTTTTCTTTATGACCACCCGGAACAACTGAGTTCAGAATAGTTGCTACCCAGCTAGCTATTTTAGCTGACCGATTAAGTTTTTTTGCTAACAAAAATACGAATATTCTGCTAACCGTTTAAATACCACCCGAAAAAAATTATCAAAAACAAAATCTTTACTACCCACTTTTGGAGAATAATGAACACAATACACCTACATGACTTACGAAACACAAATAGTAACTGTTTGGCGTGTATGAGACAAAAGTTCAGAAATAATAATATCCAATTCAGTTAGAACTATTGTAAGCTGAGCTGACATAATGGTGAAGGACATTTTTCAATCTTTTCCTCAATATACATGCGCTTTTATAATCTTAATTTTGAACAAATTATGCTTGTATCAAGGTAACAAATCAAATGTCCTTATAAAATTATAAATTAAGGAAAAAAGATATGATGAAAAAATTCCACCCAGGCAAGGTTTGAGCCAGCGACCTCGGGTCGTACATAGAGTATATAAGAAAAGCACTGTGAATCCCAAATTGACTATTTTTAACTAAATAAGAGATAAGATCTTGATTATATTATATAAGGTTAATTTAAATTAAGCGCAAATATTTTAAGGACTGACACCCATATGTTAGAAAAGACATAGACATACGTTTATTTGACACCGCAACACACATATATTACAAATAATCAAAAAGTAGGAAAATATACAAACTTAAGGGCCCGTACTACCTCACACTGCTTTGCATGATTGACTGTTATATCAATAATAATTAAATACTCAAGTTGAAATAAAAATGCAGCAAAGTTCAGGACTAACTCTGGTAACTATATGACTCAAAAACACGATTGAGACTAGACCTAGACCTCGACGTTCTAAACAGCTGATTAATCGATGTTAATAAAAAAAATATTTTTTTTATATGAAAAAGCGAAAACAAAAACTAGCGTGTCGATTTCTTTATTTTTGCTACTCAAGCATTTCCTTGACCTATGAGACCCAACCCTTAAAATATTGGCCCTTCATTTAAATGGACCTCAGGTATATACACAGTACCGGAGGTTGAAGTGACCATCAAAACGTTGTGCATCGCGGTTGTCAAAAGTTAGCAAAGAGGCCGGTGGAGCTATGTTGGTCGACCACTCAGAGCCCGCTATTATGGCACCAATCATGCTGTGTTATGTTTTGGAAATTTTCTAAGGCCATTCGCCTGACGGCTACTGAGGTGCTCCGCGGAGTAAAATACTTTTGTAAATGAACTACAAGTATCTGACCTTCAACAATTCTCAGTCGAAAATGTATGACAATTAATAAGTGACCTATCTAAATGACCTATATTAAATAAACGTATTGAAATTTGGAATTTCACCCTTCCTTATTGATATTGACACTAACTGATCAGGCCAGCGGGATCATCCCGGTGACCTCATCTATCAGTGTCAGTTTATACTATTCATACTGTTATATGATTTGGCGTAGTTTTAAAACCCCAATTGACATCTTACCTCTTTGTTACGCTCTTAGGTAAAATAAAATTATTTACCTGGTCAGAGAATCAAATCCACAAAATCGTAGCATGTTAACTACATATTGCGCCAAATAGTGTAGCAATTTTACTATTGACTAGCAAAGTGGTATTACAGCAAATGTTTTTTTTTTTCTTTTTTACAGGATCCTTCTGACGAGAATCCTGTAGAGAGACGCCATAGAAAGCACTCGAAACGCCGCGTAAGAAAAGCTACGCCATTAGCTAAAGCTCTATATAGGAGGGCTGCACCTACCAGAACGCGCAGGAGTCAATGTTGCCAATGTTGTAAATGCTGTAAATGTTGCGGAAACAAATCCACTGCACCACCACCACCACCACCACCAAAGGACGATCCCCCTCCTCCAAAGCCTAAACCACAGCCTTACTTGTCGTCAAAAGAGAAACAATTACAGTACGCCATTTCTAATATTGCCGTACAGATTCTAATTTCAGAAGACCTTATTAAGGCTACTAAAAACTATGATGAAGTTCAATACTTACTAAGCGAGCTGGAAACACCCATTCATATATTTGATCTAGTGCATTCGGCGGCCATAGTGCTGCAATTGCTTTCGAATAAAGACCAATGTGATCTTACGGCTGCGACTCTAGAAGATGTAGATTTGTACGTGAGACCACCTGATGGCACATTTCAAGGCGAAGTCTCGGATAATTTAAATCAAGGCACCCCCCCTCCTGTGGTACCTGATATTCCAGGTTCAGTATTGGGAGGTCTAGACGTGGGAGGTCAACATTCGGGATCTGGAGGTCTGGGAATGAGTCCCGGAGTTATGGATGGGACATTTGGTGGTATAGATGCGACATTTGGAGGTCCGGGTTCAGCATCTGGAGGTCTAGATGTGGGAGTTCAAGATTCGGTATCTGGACATCTGAACGCGGGATCTGGAAGTCTAAACTCGGCATTTGGAGGTCTCGATATGACATTTGGAGGTCCAGATACGACATTAGGAAGTCTGGATTCATCGTTTGGAGGTCTGGATATAGGAGCTCAAGATTCGGTATCTGGAGATCTGAATGCGGGATCTGGAGGTCTAGACGCGTCATTTGGAGGTCTCGATACGACATTAGATGGTGTGGGTTCGCAATATGGAGGTCTGGACGCGAGCATTCAGGGGCCGGAAACTGGTAATCTGGACGCGGGTTCTGGAAGTTTAGACGCGACATTTGGAGGTCTCGATGTGACATTTGGAGGTCTGGATTCAGCATATGGAAATCTAGATGCGGGAGTTCAAGGTTCTGCATCTGGAGATCTAGACATGGGATCTGGAGCTCTAGGTGCAGGATCTGGTGGTCTGGATGTACTAAGTGACGGTCTTTATGGAAATACTGGCAGTCTAGACTTTTCGTTTGGTGGTCAAGACGCGGTTTTAGGAGATGTAGGCTCCCAATTAGGAGGTCAAGACGCGGTATACGGAGGTTTAGATACTTCAGTAGGAGGTCAAGACGAGGGATACGGGAGTGTAGACACTCAACTAGGAAATCAAGGAACGTCATCTGGAGGTTTAAATATAAATGGAGCTATAGGATCTCTAGGTGGTTTAGAAATAAATACAGGCTCTCAAACAGGAATTGAAGGCTCAGCATCTACAGGTAACCAAGGAGCATTATCTGGAGATTACGGATATAATGAAAATATAAACTTACAAACAGGAGGACAAGGACCTTTACCTGGTTTGGGATTATCGATAACCAAAAATATCGGCTTTGGAGGTATTGGCTCTCAAACAGGAGGTCAAGGACCGTCATCTCGAGGTTTAGGGATTAATACAGGTATAGGCTCTGAAACAGGAGCTCAAGGAACAGGAGCAGCAGATCTAGGTTCTCAAGCAGGAAACCAAGGAACGTCTTCTGGAAATTTCGGACTTAATGGAGGTATAGATTCTCAAACAGGAGGTCAAGGCGCAGGATCAGCAGGTATAAGCTCTCAAGCTGAAAACCAAGGAACATCACCCGGACTTTTTGGGTTTAATGTAGATATAGGTTCTCAAGGAGCAGGTCAAGGGACATCATCTGCAGGCATAGGATCTCAAACAGGAGGTCAAGGCGCAGGATCAGCAGGTATAGGCACTCAAGCAGGAAATCAAGGAACGTCATCTGGACTTTTTGGGTTTAATGGAGGTATAGGTTCTCAAACAGGAAATCAAGGTGCAGGATCAGCAAGTATAGGCTCTCAAACTGGAGGTCAAGGAGCTTCATCTGGAGGTTTAGGACTACAAGTAGGAATGGGTTCTCAAGCAGGAGGGCAAGGAACTGGAAGTCTAGGAGGTCAAGGAGCTTCATCTGGCGGTTTAGGAGTACAAGGAGGAATGGGTTCTCAAGCAGGAGGGCAAGGAACTGGAAGTCTAGGAGGTCAAGGAGCTTCATCTGGCGGTTTAGGAGTACAAGGAGGAATGGGTTCTCAAGCAGGAGGGCAAGGAACTGGAAGTCTAGGAGGTCAAGGAGCTTCATCTGGAGGTTTAGGAGTACAAGGAGGAATAGGTTCTCAAGCAGGAGGGCAAGGAACTGGAAGTCTAGGAGGTCAAGGAGCTTCCTCTGGAGGTTTAGGAGTACAAGGAGGAATGGGTTCTCAAGCTGGAGGTCAAGGAACGCCAAATAAAGGTTTCACGCTACAATTAGGCTCTCAAACAGGAGGTCAAGGAGCATCATCTGGAAATTTAGGACTACAAGGAGGTCAGGGCTCTCAAGCAGGAGGTCAGGGAGCGTCATCTGGAGGTTTTGGATTCCAAGGAGCTCAGGGCTCTCAAGCAGGAGGTCAGGGAGCGTCATCTGGAAGTTTTGGATTCCAAGGAGGTAAGGGCTCTCAAACAGGAGGTCAAGGAGGGCCATCGGGAAGTTTTGGTTTCCAAGGAGGTAAGGGATCTCAAATAGGAGGACAGGGAGCATCATCTGGAAATTTAGGACTACAAGGAGGTCAGGGCTCTCAAGCAGGAGGTCAAGGAGCGTCATCTGGAGGTTTTGGATTCCAAGGAGGTCAGGGTTCTCAAACAGGAGGGCAGGGAGCGTCATCTGGAGGTTTAGGGCTACAACTAGGTATGGGCTCTCAAACAGGAGGTCAGGGAGCGTCATCTGGTAGTTTAGGATTCCAAGGAGGTCAGGGCTCTCAAGCAGGAGGTCAAGGAGCGTCATCTGGAAATTTCGGACTTCAAGGAGGTCAGGGCTCTCAAACAGGAGGTCAAGGAGCGTCATCTGGAAGTTTAGGATTCCAAGGAGGTCAGGGCTCTCAAGCAGGAAGTCAGGGCTCTCAAACAGGAGGTTTAGGGCTACAATTAAACACTCAAAACGGAAATCAAGGAGGAGCGTCTGGAAGTTTTGGACTAGGTGGTCTAACACAAGGTCTTAATTCTATAACAGGAGCTCTGGGCCAATCTGCAAGCGTAGGGGTTAATGGAGGTTTAGGCGGGCGACCTGGAGGCAATGTTGGTATAGGATGGATAGGTTAGGCACTAAATTCAGGACATACGTTGGGTGATTATCATAATGAGTACGATCAGAGTTGAGAAATCGATATTCCGGAATCAGAAGAATAGGTACGTCACCACAACGTTAAAGCCATTCTGGAAATCATGGTTGGCGTCAATTTTTAAATAATAATTTTTAAGTTTATAAACTATTATAAAGCAATATTATGTATAATGTTTTATTCGCTTGTGAATGTGAATAAACATTTTAAATGATTCACGAATTTTATTTGACTTTTCTTCGTATCTTCTTTTTACAATAATAAGATCAGTTCGTACAGAAAATTAGTTCTAATCTTTTCTATGCCTGAGAATAATTGAAGCGATACTGCTAAGGAACAATCCGCGCCAAACTTTTTGGCAGAGTTGGTGTCCAAGACACGTTGCAATAATAACTTTGGATTTCAGCGGGGCGTAAAGCAAAATGGTGACAGCAGTCGGCAATATCGCCCACGCGACGCGCCTCATCCCCGCGCTTGTGTGTTTCAGTGTGTGAGTGCTGCATTGCTTTGAAAACATATGCGCTTGTTCCTTGTACCGGCGCACGCAATTCACATCTCCTTTTTTAATGATCTTGTAGCTAGCTCCAAGTGAGCTTTCGCTACTTCACCGGGCGTTTAAGGCGAGGGCTCTCACCCTATACATCACCAAAGATTCACATCTCAGTTCGGACAAAGAATATATACACTACGCGAAAAGAAACGACACTTAGCATGTATGTACGTTAAATCGATGTGCGCGGGGGCATAGAGCCGTCGCCGACTCTCTTGGTTGAGGGCTGTCTGTATTATCTTTGCGTGTCTCGCGGGGCTCGCACCGGCAGGCACGAAATGATTAGTGAGTGGTATCAACCCTAGCGTTAACTTGCCCCGGCTCAAGGTCACCGGTGCCCGACTCTCATATTTTACAAGGAGTGTCACCACTATGCTTCGGACGCACAATAAAGTTTGGCGCGAGCTGTACCTATTACAAAAATGTTCGTAGGTCTCGAGCCTGGTCACGTTGCGACCACAGTTAATGCAAATCCATTTAAACGTCAAAGAAACAGTATCCTTACATTATTACACGTGTTTTATAAATGTCTCCTTACAACCACCTGGGCTGAGCTCCAAGATGCCTGCTCGTAATCACGCCTTGGATTTATGAAGTGAAAACTTCTTTAGCCGTATTTGAGAAGGGAAGAAACCATCGAACTCGCGACATTGTTACCCTTACCGTAAGCGAATCTTCAAAGTTTCACTTCTGTAAACACTTCCAGAGTGCCACTGTTTTTTTTTTTAATTCCATTGACGACTACCTGACGGCAGTTTTTTTCCAGGGAATTATTGGAAGGCATTTATTTAATTTTAATATTTTAAGGAACTACTTTTGGGGAGCTCCTTGGCGCAGTGGTTAACACGCCAGCCTGCGACACGAGGATGCCCGGGTGCGATCCCCGGTCAGGTCGAGATGGAAAATTATCTTTTTCAGTTTGGCCTGGGTCTTGGATGTTTATCTATATATGTATTTGTTATAAAATATGGTATCGTTGAGTTAGTATCCAATAAAACAAGTCTCGGACTTACTTTGGGGCTAGCTCAATCTGTATGTATTTAATTTAATATATTTAACATACTATATATTTATTTTGTTAAGGAACATCAATATGACAAATAGGTAAGCAACTTCCCTGTTATCGACATTTACAGTTGCAAGAATGCATCGTTTTAAAAAAACCGGCCAAGTTCGGGTCAGACTCGCGCACGAACGGGTGTATGGAAGCCCCCCTCTAAATAACAATTTTATTTTAATTTAGTTATTTATTGTATAAGTAAATAAATTCAATATGCTGTGAATATTTTAAGCGTGTACCTGTTGCCGTTGTCTTAAATATTTATTTTATTCTCTTTTTAGTATTTGTTGTTTTAACGGCAATACAAATACATCATATGTGAAAATTTCAACTGTCTAACTATCACGGTAAATGGATACAGCCTGGTAACGGACGGACAGCGGAGCCATATTAATAGGGTCCCGTTCTTACCCTTTGGGCACGATACCATATATAAAGACTTACTTTAATACAAAAAATGAGATGCGGTTTTATCACCTTGGCGGTTTTTTCGACGGACTTCACGGTTTTTGTTTTGGAACTTTATTATGTAAAATCTGTGTAATTTGGCGTTATAATTCGACTTAATATATTTTAAGGAACTATATACTTTTGGCGAGCTCCGTGGCGCAGTGGTTAACACGCCAGCCTGCGACACGAGGGTGCCCGGGTTCGATCCCCGGTCAGGTCAAGATGGAAAATGATCATATTCAGTTTGGCCTGGGTCTTGGATGTTTATCTATATATGTAATGGTTATAAAATATGGTATCGTTGAGTTAGTATCCCATAACACAAGTCTTGAACTTACTTTGGGGCTAGCTCAATCTGTGTGATTTGTCCGTATATATTTATTTATTTATTTTATTATAATTGCCCAAGTTTATGCGCAATCTGTGGAATAACTAAAATAAAATGTCATGGTGCGGCTGTAGTGAGATTTACATAGCGGGCTGGTGGTCGCCCGGCGCTCACCTTATTGCGTCGTCTATGATCAAACCAGTGGATTCGTAGGAATTGACGCCGGGGCTCCGTCGAATATCAGTAATTGTTATTGTCACAAAATATAGAATTCGGGGATGAGTCTAGCTATGAGTTTATGATTCATTCTTATCCTTATTTTTACAGAATGATAGACATCCAGTTTGTATATGCAATGATTTTTATCCAGACAATATTCCACCGATCTACGGAAGTCCGGTAAGTGCTTATTATACATATACAGTATCTCATCTCTTCCACGCTGGTCTGGTAAAAAAAATAGAATGTACCAGCTACTTCTCTTCCCGTGCAGATCGTAAAAGCCAATGGAATGAAATTTTTTTAAGTATATTGGGTCGAACTCCCGCCGTGGTCCAGTGGTTAAGGCGTTTGCCTGTTGACCCAGGGGTCGTGGGTTCGATTCCCACGGGAAGCATACTTTGCAGGCTTGAATCACGTGACTTTTTGATAATAAAGATGATTCCGTGCTTCGGAATGCGTTAAGCCGTTATCCCGGCTGCCATCTGGTAGTCGTTAAATGAACCACGTCAGAGGCAGAGAGGCGGTTCCAAAGAACTCTGATACCAGGGTGTGCATGTTGGATTGACCGTGTCACCTACACGAAATGATGATGATCCCTGACTTCAAACTATTCACAAGCAAAATTAACCATTTCATTTTTCCACAGCACGTGTACTTCAAACGCCAGAGAGGCCGTGTAAGAGCTACCCCGTTAGCTTCTGTGTATAACAGGGCTAATTTCAAACATCTGAAGCTCCATAGATTCCCACAGTTCCCGCCAGCACTGACACCAAAAGAGAGAATTCTAGAGTACTGGCTTACTGAACTTGCTGTATACATTTTTGCATCAGTAGATCTGATTGACGCTACTCTGGCACAAGAAGAACATTCCTACTTACTACTCACGGCCGAGCCATACAAGAATGTATTTCACCTAGTACACGAGGTGGCGGAAATATTGCAACTCATTTCGAACGAAACGCAATGCGATCTGACGAAAGTGAAGTTACTGGCGGATGTAGATCCGAACTTAGAATCACTAAATGCGGGAACTGAAGACTGGACAGATGATGGATTTGATTTTGGATCTTTCGAGTCCAGTTTAGAGGATTTCACCCTTTAATGTGAAGAAAACGACTCGTAGGGTAAAATATACTATAGACACAACAATATCGCCAGTAATGTGCATTTTTAGTAATTTTCTTTAGTTAAGTAAAACTTTAAAAATTCGAAAATCATAAAAATCTAATAATTATAATGTGTACACTATATTCAGTCACTGGCGGGAGAAACGCCGATGTTAGATATAATTGGAGATATCTCCACTCGTTTCTAACGCATTGTGGCATCCCTTTCGTCACTAGCTGAAGTCAGTAAACTGTGATTGAGGTTGTACAGCTGGTTTAGGGTGAAGCCAGACGAGCTTAATTTTGTGAGCTGTGAGCCGCGTAATTTCGGTCGCGTAATTTCTGTTACATTCGGTTTCATACAAAAGCCCTGTTTTGCCACACGGTGACATGAGACACGGTGAAAATGAGTTCCGAGTTCGTATGAACAGAAATTACGCGTCCGAAATTACGCGACTCACGACTCACTAAATTACGCCCGTATGGCCTCACCCTTAGAGTCAATGGTAAATTCATGTCGCGAGATAGTCTGCATCGAAGCGTAAATTTAAAAGTTAATTGGTAAATACGCCATTAATCATGAAATGCTCACATTACATACAAAATTAATAAAACTGGCCCAATATGGGTTGCAAAGACTAAGGGTTTCGTAAAATACTATATATGTATTTGTTCCAAAATATAGTATCATTGAGTTAGTATCCCATAACACAAGTCTCGAACTTACTTTGGGGCTAGCTCAATCTATGTGATTTGTCCGTATATATTTATTTATATTTATTTAAAATATACATCATCATACAGCCGTTAGAAGACCACTGCTGGACAAAGGCCTCTCCCAAGGATACTTCACTTACTACATTCCAATGTCGAGCGGCAATTTCTTTGGCTTCTTGTACTTTCGACGCTACTGCCGATCGGAAGCATTTCTAGGGGAGAATTGAACTTGTTGAATCTGGGAAGGGAATGAAGGTATTAGGATGATGATGATGATGATTAGTCCGACCGATATCGGTCATGGCGACCACTTTGAACTCCTAGTCGATTAAGGTATAAGATACTACTAACTAGGATGAATTGCATGAACTTGCAACCACCGGCCAAGTAGTTGAAGATGACAGCCCTAACCTGATTTAACTACAAAAACAGGGCTTTTTGTATGTATATGTGTAACTGTAAACGTGGACGCATAAAACCCCATCCATGTGTTTCATGCGTCCCCTCTTGGGTTAACCAAACTCTTTCTTGCATGGACATTTCCTATCTATGGTTTGACGGCTCAGCTTGGATGGACCTTTTCTTGCATGGACATTTCCTATCTATGGTTTGAACTGTCAAAGTTACTAATTTTTTTTATAACTTAGCCGAAGTTATAAAAAAAAATAGTACCTTTGACAGTATCGAGAAATAGCACCAAAAAAATATTGTACTTACTCGTATAGGACTTTATTTTGTGTTTAATATTTATTGATATATCCGCAAAAGATATAAACATTCTGCTAACATTTTAAGTTAGCTGTGTCTGACGGACGGACATCGGAAGCTTAGTAATAGGGTCCCGTTTTTACCTTTTGAGTACGGAACTGTAAAAATTACCAGCGAAATATATTCGGAATAAATACATATATTGTATGGTAGCAGTGAATTATGTATATTAACTTTTAAATCTGCGCTTCGATGAGCTTTGTCTTTGCACTAATATGAATTGATCTTAACGAGCGAGCATGGAGCGCGAACGAAGCGTTTACCGCCTATAAGACCATCCTGAATTTAGGATTCGATGAGAGGGACGCCGCCATACGTTAGAATGATGCGAGATATCTCCAATCGTATCGCACGTATAGCTGCGTCCCTCTCATCGGATCCGATTCAGGATGCGATTCAGGATGGTATAATACCCCCTTTTCGGCTTCAGTTTGGGCAAGAATTGCTCTGCAGGTCGCAACCGGTTCTCGTGAATTTTTGTAAACAGGAAACTATTTTCTTTTTCGATTGAATTCCGCCATTTTGTCGAAAGATTCGTGAGGTACAATTCTCAGATCCAATAGTTAGCTGAGTAAGATAAGAGTAGAGGTTTCGATTATTTGTGAATCGAAATAAATATATCAAATACTTAGCTTGAGCGTTTTATTTCATTTTTAAGTGTACCTTTGGTTATAGCCTCTATTCTTCTTTAAATTTTGGTCTCTTTCCATTATTACACAATCTTTAAAAAATCAACAGGCGCAAAAATTCAAGAACATCAGAAACTATTGTCATGGTTTCTGATGTTTTCGCGATTGTTACACATTTAAATAAATTCTTAAAGCACAAATGACAAATGTCAACTTAGTCTACCTGCGACCATGAAAAATGTGAAGTTTTCGAAACGTTAAGTGTAAAAATAATATAATATACGCGATAATACTGTATTAAAGTGATATTGTCTTTCATATAAAAAAACCGACTCCAATCAAACTACTCATATGATTTTGATAAACCTTAAATGAGACTTTGAATGATGGGAATAGGGTAGGGAGACGGGATGGGAATTTGAAAGCATACTCTTTTAAACAATAAAAGAATTTTTAAATTCGGTTCATAGATGACGAAGTTATAGGTAACAAACATTTAAAAAATGCAACCGAATGCTATTGAAAACGAAATGTCCCTTTACTAATCATTCGGTTTGTATACAACTTCAAATTTATGCTTTTATTATATTTTAAGAGGAATGGAAGGCAAAGAGGGAGGCCTTTGCACAGCAGTGGGATTTAATGGGCTGGGAGATAATCATCATCAATATCATCAATACTAATAATAAATATGTGAGTAATGTCATGGAGTAAGTTACTTTGTTTTCAGAGATATCGTGTTTATAAGCTCTATACATGATACTGAAACTAAATTGAGGATTTTTAGATTTTTTGTGTATGTATGTTCATAACTCTTAAACGAATTAAATGATTTTATGTAACTTGGTAGATATTTAGGCGTACAGGACACAGGAAAGGCTACTTATTTTTTTTCTCCTGTCATGATAAGACGTGGCCCCCATACAAACATAACATAATATGTACGCGAACGAAGTCGCGGGCACTGCTAGTGATATTAATAATAATGATTATCGTCGGCTATTTTGAGGGGCCCATCTAGTGGTCGGCGAGCAACCACCAGCCATGATTGTGGCAGGTATCCGACCCTTAGTTAGTGATGTGCCGGAGAGAAATTCTCTGTTCTCATGAATTCCTTCTCACGGAAATTTGCGGAATTCCAATAATTCTAAGAATTTCTCAATAATTAATAAATTCCCGGACTCGAGAGAAAGAAGAAGAAATTCTCAGGAAAAAATCCGCCTCGTTCTCACCGCTCTTGAAAATTTTAAGAAGGGCACAACACTACCCTTTAGTAATAACGCAGCCCAAGTCAAGCCACGTTACTTTTCCATAACCCATTACTTCTTCTAAAATGCAATTCCTTCGGCCAAGACCTGTTCAAAGGCATATATATGATGCATTGGTATCAATCAGGATTCCAGGAGCGGGTAATGTTCCAATTGTATATGTTAATACATATTTCGATTCTATAGATAAACTGTAAAATAGTATTATGTATACGTAACTTAATAAATAATAATAAAACTAGTGGTTCTGTGAGAACAGTAGACCTCGCGAGCCCTTACAATCAACATCCACATTTGCCCTCCAGTGCTCTAAAATTGATCTGTTTTGTACTAGGTATATAGTCTGTGGATTTGAGCAAGATGGGACTGAAGTTTATTTCTAAGTAATCCTTACTTAGCGCACTATAAGTTTCCGGAATAAATATGAAAAAATACTATTAAAGGTACAAAATTAATTTATTGTTTTTCATAATAATCTCCCTTGGCGTCTATGCACTTTTTCATTCGATGAAACCAGTTTTGAAAACTTTTGTGCCACTCCTCTGTGGTGACCTCTGAAACGTGTTTTTCATACTCCTCGACAGCCTCTTCTGGTGATGAAAATCGTTGACCGCGTAATTGGTTCTTAATTTTTGGGAACAGAAAAAAGTCACAAGGTGCCAGGTCGGGACTGTATGCAGGATGACTCATGAGTTCTACATTTTTCGCCTTCAAGAAGTCGTTTGTCTGTCTGGCCGTGTGAGAACTAGCATTGTCGTGGTGCAGGATGATACGGCGTTTACGGTTATTTTTACGGAGTTCGTCAATAACTTCCGGCAAACAAATGGTCGTGTACCAGTCACTATTCACTGTGCGACGATTCTCTGAAGCAACAATAGCCACGTGTCCAGTTTTATTAAAAAAAGAAGCAATCATCCGCTTAGATGCACTTTTCACGCGCGCCACTTTGGTTGGTTTCGGCTCATCTTGAAAGACCCATACGCTCGATTGCTGCTTTGTTTTGGGATCGTAGCAATAAATCCATGTTTCGTCACCTGTTACTATGTCCCACACCAAATTTGACGCACCTTCGTTGAATCTGGTAAGCATGGCAAGTGACGCGGTCCGTTTTTTGAGCCTCGGTCAAGTTGTGTGGGATCCACCGCGAGCACAGCTTTCTCACACCCAAATGTTTGTGTAGGATTAATTGTATTTGACTCATGCCTATTTCTAAGGATGCGCGAATTTCATGGTAGGTCACATGCCTGTCTGTTTCAATCATACGGCGCACAGCATCGATGTTTTTGTTGGTCACAGCGGTGGACGGCCGACCATCGCGAGATTCGTCACTGAGATTGATACGACCACGCTTGAATTCTGCAAACCAGCTATAAACAGTTGTCTTGCATGGTGCTTCATTGTCAAAAGCTGTTTCAAGCCGAGCGATGCTCTGTTGAGCTGTCAAATTACACTTAAAATCGTAGAAAATCATACTACGAAAATTTTCCCGAGTTAAATACATGTTGATGCAGACATACAATTTTTTAAATGGCGCTACAAGGTAAAAACAAAAGACAGTCAAATGAAACAAACTGCATTCTACAGCCAAAGAGTTCTATTTTCAAATGTTGCAATAAATTTTTAAATATTGTTTATGTAAGTGGCCAGTTCCGGAAACTTACAGTGCGCCCTATGTAAATGCGAAAGTGAGTTTGTTTGTTTGTTACGCTTTCACGCCGTAACTACTGAACCGATCATCATGAAATTTTGCATACAAGTTCTCTGAAGTACGGAGGAGGACATAGGCTACCTTTTATCCCGGGAAAAAGTACTATTCCCGAGGGATCGACATTGACGCGGGCGGAGCCGCGGGCGAAAGCTAGTCTACTCATAAAGCCGTTTTATTTGATACCGACATGGTATGTTTATATAAGAAACATTTTTTCTCTGTATCGCCGACGTTACAGTTACTATGCACCATTTTCATACTTGTCATACCATAGATTTATATTTACGACATCATAGTGAATACACGAAGAGGCCTCAATATCCACATCACTCGATGCCATAAAAATCACCAGCATGCATCACAACCCCAGCCTCCTAAGTGCCCCGTTATTGGAGGACAGCGTTCCACCTCTCTTGGAACGCTACAACTTCCAGATTGGGTATTCTAAATTCACATATTGCATACACTATTTTAAAATATTGCCTTTTTGTTCCCAAATTCACCTATATGCTTCGCGCAAGCCCAATTTGGAAACATTTGGAACTAATAAAAAAACTAGATGACTGCCTACATTCGACCTTAGAAAATGTTAAATCTACGTTTTAATGAAAATTCCTGGACACAGCTAACCTTACCAATTAAAAACGGTGGCATCGATATAAGAAAAATTTCTAGTGTTGCTCTCCCCGCTTTCCTTTCCTCTGTTCACAGCGTTACTGGCTTATGTAAAAAAATTCTTAACGAAGATGACCTCGCCATTGACCTGTTAGCAGAGGCAAAGGAAACCTGGTCAGCTCTCTGCCCCGAAGACAGTATCCCGTTGGAAACACGTCAGCAAAGACTCTGGGATGCTCCTTTGGTTCAGAGAGCAGCAGCTGATTTGGCTCAAAATTATATAAATGATGATATTAATCGCGCTCGGCTCCAAGCTGTATCCTCGAAGGAGTCCAGCCAATGGCTTCACGCCATCCCCTCTTACACCATCGGAACACTGCTGGACAACAACAGCTTCCGCACCGCTATTGGACTCCGTCTGGGAGCCCACGTGTGCGCGCCCCACCACTGCCCGTGTGGCGCCGATGTTGATCAGTTTGGGCTCCACGGTCTATATTGTCACCTCAGCGCAGGCAGAATCCTACGCCATGGTTCTCTGAATGACATCATCAGAAGGGCCCTAGCCACCATCAACATGCCCTGTACCCTCGAACCTGGTGGTGTGGCACGTGATGATGGTAGGAGACCTGATGGTATGTCATTGATCCCTTGGGAACGTGGTAGGGCTTTGGTGTGGGACGCTACATGCGTCGACACACTAGCGCCCTCTCACCTCAGGGGATCAGTCATGAGAGCCGGGTCTGCTGCCGAAGGCGCTGAGGTTGCCAAACGGCGCAAGTATGCAACCTTAGCTGAGGATTATATATTTGTGCCGTTTGGCGTACCTACAGACGTTAGGACCTTGGGGACCCAGCGCGAGGGGTTTTTAAAAGAGATTGCCCCTCGGCTCATGTCGGCTGCCGGTGATAAGAGGGCTGGCTGCTTTTTCGCCCAACGGATTAGCATAGCTATCCAACGGGGGAATGCAGCCAGTGTTCTTGCCACCATGCCACACGGGCAAGATTTCGAAGAAATTTCTTTCTAGTGCTCCTTTTATTTTTCATTTCATGTTTATATTGTATATAATTAGTTTTAATTACTGTCATTTTAAAAATAAAAAAATCAATTCATTGTGAATACACTAAAACAAATTTTTTTACAGAAAATCGATTTCACGCAACTTTTGGGAAAATTGCCGACTATAAACACGTTCAAGTTTATCGAACAAAAAAGTCTAATGACATTTTTGAATTGTTTTTCAAAAAGCTGTGCTATGAGATTTTTTAAGGTTAGGACCCCCATATTCCCCCATTTTTTAAAAATTCGAAAAGCTTTCCCGACAATAAAAATCTATGTAATTACCGAAACTGCTCACAAAATTTCATGAGAATCGGTTGAGAAATGCGACCTGTAGGCGAGAACAGACAGACAGACAGACAAAAGAATTTTCGGACAAATAGAAAAGGAAAAAAAGATGCTGAAATCGCTTCAAGAAAATAAACAAATAATTTAATTCCAATACAAATTAAACCAAATCCAATTTATTTGTCGATTAGTAAATGTTACAAAAGATCATATTAGTGTTTCTTTTTTACCTTTATTTATAAACTACAAACAGTATCACACTTCATGTTAACCTTTAACTGGTGACATGGTTTTTTTGTAACGTAACTGGTGACGAGCGGCCTGAGAGACCGCTGCCGTATTTGGTCAATAACATGAAAACTGTATTTGTTTGCATACCACAGTTGTTTAAAAATGTTAAATGGAATATTAAGTAATAAAATTAAAGAATGTACTATTCTATAAAAATAATTTTTAATTACGAACTTTCCATCAAAATGTCTGTAGTCTCTAAAATTAAAAAACTAGACTTAAGATAAGCAATTAGTAATAAAACAAATAAAATTTACAACTTTTAACAAAAATACTGTTTTTCCTTAAAGTTATCATACAAAACAACTAAAAAAAAATTAAAGCTCTAATCAGAAGTCTATAATCACAAACTTGACAATGGGTAAACTTTGGTTATTTTTATTGGCAGTTGAGGCATAACTGATTCGCACACTGCAAGCTGTTTTCCACACGAATGCCATTAGTAATTTGATTTTCGTTTTAGTTTAGGAGGACAACTGGTACACGTTTTCCGTGTTATTGTCCTATTTTCGGGGTTTTGTGGTTCAGGTGGCAAATCAAGACCCAAAACACGCGCGAATCCACAAATTATCAAATTTATTCATTTGATAATTATCGGATGCCAAAAGAATCTTTATACCAGTGTTTGGCACTACATTCTATGCACCCGACTCCCTACGCTTCTTTTTTGGAGGTCCGGACTTATTCATTGCAAATAAATGCTGAAAAAAAACAAAAATTACAATACAGAATATTACTTCGAAAAGTTACGTAAGTGGTGACATACGGTCTGAGAGGCCGCTACCAAACTTTACATACATATAACTTACCAATTTGGGCCCGTCCGACGCAGCTATCCCCTTCTACAGCGTGGACGCAACTAAAATCAAAGGTACTGAGGCGCACCAACGATGTACATGCGGCGAAGGGGGTGAAATGACAATTCACCGACGACGCTCGGCCTGTGAGACCGCTTGTCACCAGTTAAAGGTTAAGGTGATACCACTGTAAAAAAGATCGTTCTGAACCTTATTTATCTCGCAAAATACTTAAATTAGGAGTTTCAAATCTAAGTAATATGATTTTTTACTATTTCATCTCCAAAAATTGAAGATGAAAACACGTTTTGATAAAATTTTCTCGATAGAAATATTTTTTTAAAAATGGTCTTCGTTCGCAGAGTTTTTGTTTTTGTAGCTCAAATGCGACGAATGAAATAATGATTTTTAGACTAAAAGATAGGTTATTAGTAATTCATCAAAATGTAAATATGAAAATACAATTAACCGGTCTGATTTTATATAAAATAGAAATAACGAATTTGGCGCTTACGTTTTTTTCTTTGAGCGACTCGAGACTATCTCCTATCTCATCATTCACGGGCTAAACCGCCAAGCGCTATCCCTTGCGCGCACTTGATCAGTCCTTTGCCGAGCAAAGGTACCAAACATTTGAGGCCTCGCCTTAAGTAATAAATTTACATAAAGAAATACATAAATGTAAAACCAACGACGTGAACCATAACTTACGAACAGAGTTATGTTGAGAGAAAACATTCATCATCATCATTTCGAGTAGGTGTCACAGTCAATCGACTATGCACACCCTGGTGTCAGAGTTCTTCAGAACCGCCTCTCGGCCTCTGACGTGGTTCCTTTAACGACTACCAGATGGCAGCCGGGACCACCGGCTTAACGTGCCTTCCGAAGCACGGAATCATCTTTATTATCAGACAATCAGGTGATTCAAGCCTGCAATGGCCTAACCAAACTGGAAACAACTAAACAAAGTATGCTTCCGGTGGGAATCAAACCCACGACCCCCGGGTCAACAGGCAAACGCCTTAACCACTGGACCACGGAGGCTGTTCAGGAGAGGAAACATTATACTAGAGAGTTTACAGCATTGTTCTATGTGAAAAAAATAATGATTTGTGTGTAAGTTAAAGAGCTAAAACCAACAATCGAGTCAACTAAATTTACAATGAGAATTAGGTATTGATATCATTTTCTTTGGTCTTATCACTAAATAACCTTTTATAGTGTTTTCAGTGTATCACTGTGACCTGTCTTAAGACAGTACTGCACGAAATTGTGGAAATTTACGTGTTTTCAAATCACTAATACTATGCGCTGAATTAATTAAATACATCAAAAGTATTTATATAATTTAGGTCGATCTTTGCACAAGGTCGCCCCCTTGTTGGAATTTGAAACAGATACACATGAAATTTAAAAACGATATACCTATGTTATGATATCTAAAAACATTTTTCTTCAAAAAGTTTATAAATTTTACGTCTAAAACAATAATTCTCACATAAACCTACAGGGTACTTCCCGTATATTTAGATTCTTGAAATTTAGCACGAAGAAAAGTATAAAAGCACAGATGAAGGAAAAATTGCGAAAAGTATAAATTTTTAGGTACATCATTTACATCATCATTATGCACGGGAAACAGAAAGAGCTGTATTTTATATATTTGACCCCTTTTTTAAGGATAAAGTAAGTTATTTAATTTCAATATGTTTACATTTATCTAATTAATTGTAATAGAAAATAAAGTAATTAAAATAAAACAAATAAGTATTTAAGGGAGGCTCCCATACAACAAAAAGTTATATCATATACCTAATAAAAATATCAATACTAATAATAAATCTGTAAGGGTTGGTCATGGAGTAAGTTACTTTGTTTTCAGAGATATCGTGTTTGTATGATACTCAAACTAAATTTAGAATTATTTTCTGTAACTATGATTGTATATATGTTCCTCCATAACTCTTAAACGAATGAACTGAATTTTATGAAACTTGGTAGATATATATTTAGGCGTACAGGACACAGGATAGGCTACTTATCTTATTTCTCCTGTCATGATGAGACGTGGCCCCCATACAAACATAACATAAAATGTACGCGAAAGAAGCCGCGGGCACTGCTTTTTAATAATTTTTAACTTATTATAGATAATGGTACGGAACCCTTCGCACGCGAGTCCGACTCGCACTTGGCCGGTTTTTTTAATAACCTCCGGTATATATTTCCGGTATATACTACCGGAAATATATACCGGAGGTTTTCTTGACTGACTTCGTCTGCAATCACGGGGACAAAATCCTCGGTTTCCGATGATGTCATCGAATCGTAGCAGTCTACATGCCAGCATATCTAATTATTTACTTTATTTGATTCCTTAGAATTAGGTAGGTACTTATAAAAATGAAAAAGTTAAATTTCTACTTATTACTATAATGATATATTCTACATACACAGCGTGTAAATGAACCACCAATATTCCCATGAAGGGGTAAGTTAGCCCTTCAAAATGAGCAACTCCTCCTATGGGCACAACGTATTTTTTCTTTATAAAAAAATTGAATCACCAATTTTTTTTATTAATTAATTAAAGAAACTGAATTACTGACATTGGTCCCTATTTTAACTCAATCAGTTTATTCTAAACTAGCTTTCACCCGCGGCTCCGCCCGCGTCAATGTCGATCCCTCGGGAATAGTACTTTTTCCCGGGATAAAAGGTAGCCTATGTCCTTCTCTGTACTCCAGAGAACTTGTATGCAAAATTTCATGATGATCGGTTCAGTAGTTACGGCGTGGAAGCGTAACAAACAAACAAACTCACTTTCGCATTTATAATATTAGTAAGGAAGTAAGGATAAGGATTAGTTCAGTGGTCGTAAATTGTTCAGTCTTTTTATTTTTAATGAATGAATGAATGAATGATTTATTTATTTTCAAGAAACTAAGTCTCATAATTGGTTAGTAAACTTAATATCTATGTTAGTACAAATTTAATTTAATACAATTAAATTTATGTGAGCCACTCCTGCACCATTCCTCCTGAAATGGTACAACAGTGGATCACATAATTGCAGTCCAGGCGACTCGCAATCATGCTCAGGATCCTGATGCTGCTGCCCCGCACTCTGCGCACCAGAGAAGCGCACCTCTTTCGCATTGTTGTATAAAAACAATCTATGCTCGCTTCGGCGAACATCCCTGATGCGCTACAAAAGCGAGGCAACCTCAACAACACCCTGAACGCGTTATTATATTGTACTCTTAGGGCGTTGTAGGCTGTTTGAGTATATCTGGCCCACAGGCTGCACGTATAAAACGATGTACAGTATGCCCTGAAAAGTGTAGTTTTTACACTGTCAGAGCAACGCGCAAACCTGCGAGCCAGCATGTTCGCCCTCACCGACAACGCCCTTCTCTCCCTTTCAATGTCCTCATTGTCCTTGAGATCAGGGGTTAAAATATGACCCAGGTATTTAAACTTATATGACCGTTTCAGTGTAGTGTTATTGATCTTTAGTGATGGAATTGTTTCCGTATACCTACCCTTAATAAAAGTTACTTTTAAAAATAATCTATTGTATAATATTTTTTTCATCTATTCAATAAACAAAGAATGGTTTCCCGAAAACAGGATCTAAATTACGTTTTTATTTCCACGAGACAAACAAATATTCTAAATTATTTATTTTTTAGTTCCGTGGGATTAAAACACTAATATTGTTTCGAAATTTTCCGTAACCAAGTAGGTCGAGTCATATTTTTTTGGTCAGATACATTTGATAAAAACAAAAACAAAAACAAGAACTGCGAGTATTATAAGGTGCATGCTAATTTCTTCCGCGCGCTGAAGACGATTTTTAGACATGTTTGTATGAAGGCTTCGATTATGAAGATGTAAATTCAGAAAATATAATATTTTTTATTTATCGTCTTTTTACCTAAATTTCAATTTAACAACCACCATTTGTTTTAAAATTGGTAAAGCTTGACAAGAAATATGTCCTATATAGAATGTTTGCAAAAAACATAATCCTAATACATTTATAACATTTTTCTATTCAAATTATTTAATATTATAGAACGTAACTTATTTGGGTTTCTCAGAGAGGGAGATGGAAAGCATAATGTGTTTTCTCGGGACTAACATAATGCTTTTATTCCGGGCAACATACTCTAAATCCTCACTTTAGAAAACCTCGCTATGCTCGGGATTCTATTCTAGCCTCCTTCGTTCCACTTAGTATAGATGAATAATTTCCCCCCGTTTTCAAAACATTTTTCATCGAAGCTTTGCTCCTATTTTGTCGCAGCGTGATGTTTTATAGCCTTCATCAATAAATGGACTTTCCAACACAAAAAGAATTTTCCAATTTGAACCAGTAGTTCCTGAGATTAGCGCGTTCAAACAAACAAACAAACAAACTCTTCAGCTTTAAAATATTAGTATAGATCATATTAATGCCATTCAGAATAATACCATCACTTTAAAAATATTATGTTAGGCCTCGGGTGTCACAATCTACTATTTTTTACTATAGACTGCATTTTTTTCTGAAAAGTTAAGCCTCTTTTGCATCCTCAACAGACATCTCCACTGATACGAATGGTAATCCTAGGTGACCTGTTTGTTTGATGATATTTTCGCCACCAGCAAGTCCTGCAACAATGAAAACGAGACATTCATACAATGTACCTAAGATACTTTTTTACGGTTATCGTTTGTTCATCGATTCAATTATATATATAGTGAGAGGTGAAATTTTGATCGTTCTGGATCTGGACCCTTAAAGGAGTCAGACCGGCAATATGAACAACTTTTCCTATGGGACCCAAACAAAAATAGGTACAAAAAAATTGGGCCGCCCGGTCAATTTCTATGGGAACGTCAAAAAAACTTTTGAGGTCCCAGCATTGGTCTCATAGGAAAAGATGTTTATATCGACGGGCTCAATCATCCCTTTAAGGGTCCAGAACGATAAAATTTTCACCATGTATATATTATAACATATAAAACTACGCTAATTCATGTTTCTCATCTTATTGAAGCAAGTACGTTTTTTGAAGAAAATAATATCTAAGTTTCGTTTAAAACCCGTCAGCTCAGTGGTAGTCAGGAAGTATTTTAATTAAATTTCCAAGATTCGACACAGACATGCTAGCTTTACTAACACGGCGAATTAAATGGGAGCTTGTTAAGAAAATGTTTTCAATACCTACTTTACTCGGTGACAAATTAAAATTTTATTTTTTTTATTACCTTTTTACGGCCTTTATAAAAAGCTAATAGATTTTTAGCTGACATGTCACACCAAGATTAGCTATTGGTAAGTGCCAAGAAATATTACATTTTACCTGCTTTGACTCAATAGCGTTCAAAGGAGTGTTATGTTTTCATATCAAAGTCAAATATATCGATACGTAATTGTGTTGTGAATATGCTTTCATTTAAGATAAAATTTTCTAAGTGATTTCTAAAGCAGTTTTCAGCTGATAAAGAATAGGAATTTGTTGAATCCGAAAAAAGGAATGAAGGTATAAAGATACTACTCCTAAAGAATGAGGGAAAAGCAAGTAGTAGCTCGGAAGGCCGCTACGCTACAGATTATGAGGTTGCGTACAGTAGGTTTTAAAAAGGAACTTTCTTCCATGTACGCTAAGTCGTAGAACAAACTTCCTCCCATGCTACATTGTTCTCCCAAGAGACTACAACATGGGGTGCTCCAAAAAGGGCACGAAAAGCTTTTATTTAGAGTCGGCAATTCGTGAGTGGCACCTTTGGGGTTGCAAACGTCCATATACCTAAGCTACGGTAACCACTTTCCATCCGATAGGCCGTATGCCTGTTTGCCAACTTAGGAGTATAATAAAAACACTTATATATAAAAACAACTTTAGATATAAGCTAGGTTAGCGATTCAACTATGCGAATAAAAATATCTGACGATTCCCACGTTACTATTTGTTCACCTCGTTGGCGTAACATTTAAGTTTACATCATGGTGAGTACCGAAGTATGAAAAGAGGTAAAATGATACAGGCACGCCTCGGTCGTCTGCCAGCAGGTTTCAAGTGACGATGAAGGTCAAAACGAGGATCCAGGAGCTCAATTTTTGAACTGGTAGAATCGATCCACCATTAGCTGTCAGGCTTCCACATGGTGAATCTTAATTGGCTCTATTTTTTGAACCAATATTCGAATACGTTTTCCGAATGGTCGCACGAGACCTTTCGTGCCTACTAAAACACGCGTACAAAATGTAAAATTTGACTTTGACATATACTTAATTTTCAAAATAGTAATAAGATACATTTACGCTTGTCAAATCGAAACAACAATATCGTAAACAACGACAAACTAACATGTGAAAGTTTTTATTATTGCTTTTTGTTTGGCAACCGTTACCATTTTTGCTGCCAATTCTAAGCATTAGAATAGAACTGTTTGCACGAAGCGAGCCTGACGCTACAACAAGTGTTTCCAATTCAAAAATAAAGCTCCAGAACGGACGCCTCGTTCACTGCCCGCTCGCTTGCCCGTTCGTAGTTTTCGATGTGAACCCACATAGTTTAGCTCACCAATGCTTCGCTTTGTTTGTATCGTTTTCTTCACCTCGCTTCGCCTGCCAGATCACTCGCTAGTTTGCGGTGTAGCATGCTTTTAATTCTAATCCGAACAGAAGGTCGACGTTAGATATTTCTGGTCGCATCGGTCCGTTGCTTTTTCCACAGTAAATCTGGCCACACTATATGTCAATATTATAAGACAAGTATTGATTCTAAAGAACTCAGAGAGATGCTACATGATTTTAGTGAACATCCAGTGTTTTGAATCTTGTCTGTCTTGTTTAAGGGTATCGATTCCCGATTTCATTTTTGATAAAATTTGATATTTTTTAGGTTATGAAGTTAATCACCTTAATTTTTCGTTCGCATTGCTTAATGTTAGTAATTTCACGCATTATCAATGTATGTTGCCAAATAGGTATGCAAATTTAATTTAAAACAGTCCACTGGCAACAATTCGCTAGACTAAATCTCGAGTACTGAAGTAGACTAGTTATGCCATCTCCAAACTTTGAAATCCAGGATTTAAAGGAAATACCAGGACATTTTGGTTTAAAACTAGGACATTTACATATAATGTTTATAGCAGTACCTAAGTTTAATAGATATACTGCACTGTAGACAGGGCCAATAAAACAACTAATATCTAGCAATAACATTTTTGTTCTAACATTTAGTCACTAAACTAGCGAATCAAATGGAGGAATCATGTTATCAATCATCAAATAACCTCTAACTTAATGTAATAGGATAATTTTTAAGCGAACTTTAATGCATGCCGGAACCACGGACAATTTTATATAAAAATTAAGTTCAATTATGTATTCGCCCTTGCCAGCAATCGCCAGTGTCACTCTATTAGCATTCTGACCACTACGCATATAGACCGACAATTGCCACGATTATCTGTTAATATGTACACGTAATTCCAGGCATCACCAACTATGATTCGACTAATTATAACTGCATTAGTCGTGAGGGCATCCATGAGCGTGAACGACCATAAAATCAGTAATAACGAACTTTCGCATGTAAAGGAGGCAGTCCGGCGAGTAACATCACTACCATGGTGGAGAGAAGAATCCCCACGTCTCTCATCGGCTAAAAAACAAAATCATCGAAAGGGGAAATCGCCACGGATCGGACTGAGAAATCCTCAAGAAGATACTACATCATCAACGGATAATGAACTGGATAAGGGCTTACAGGATTCGTTACAAAGTGCTGACTATAAGAGTAAACTCGATCAGGATCCAAAATCACTTTGGCGTCTATGGAAATCGGTAGAAAAGGTTGGCAGATTGATAGCGGAGAAGTAAGTTGATAAAATGGAGATTTTTCTAACTGTAGGATCTTACGGAAAGTAAATAAGACTATATTTGCATTAGTACTGGATATAATGGACGAAAATTACAAGGTTGGGTATGTGTAAATTAGAACAAAGGCCAAATTGAAGAGTAGTGTCATCTGAATGTTGAATATAACTTGTTTTTGTTATGTATCTTAACAGCAAGGTTATAAATCATCATCATCATCATCATCAGGTCTTTTAAGTCCCCACTGCAGGAGCATGACCCTCTCTGTACTACCGGAGCCATACTTGGCCAGAGCAGACAGAGGATTTGGCCTACACTCTCCTCGCTGGCCAGACGGGTTGGAGAGATCGGGTTATAAATATTATAAGCAAATTGCAATTCTACTCTCTTCTGCATCAGCTGTGTGTGGTAGGTCGTAGCATGAAGTCCACTATACAACCTGATGTAAGTACCAGCTGTTATATGATTTGGCAAACTTTTTACATAGTCTGACGCCAACCCTCCAAGCTTCAAAACCGCAGACAAATACCTGTACAGACGAATTACACTCAACTGTATCTAGATTGTAATACTCTATCTGAAGCACATCCGAAATAATAATACAACTATAATAGATAGTTGATAATCTTGCTAAAAAAAGACATGATGATGATGATACTTTTTTTTATTTTAGGGTGATTGAGAATCCAACGCCTACCTTGAAGGATCCTGAATCACATCAAGTTTCAGTAATCTATGCCCTCGTTGAAATTGGTCTGAAATTGGCGCGAACATGCTCGTAAGTATTCTTTGTTACAAACTTTTATGTTTTAACCTTGCAATCTATGAAATCTGACCCTCTTTCAGTATAGTGTCACTACTGAGAGGGGTTCAAATTTATATGCAGCCGTCACGTGGGGCACTCAGAAATTTATGAGAAACTAAAAAACGTATAAAAATAAAATATTTTTACAAGATCTTTTCAAAGAACTCTCTGCCAACCACTACATAAAGTTTTAAGCGTCTGAACCAATACTCGAAGTACTTTTTCCAGTCCTCCACAGACACCTCTTCTACGGACTTCTCTCGAACGCTGTAAACGCGTCTTCCGGCTCGACTGTTCCTTTTCGGCTTGAGTAGCTTAGGTCTATATTCCTGACAACAAATCCAGTGTCTAGACAAGTACAGTTCCGGGACATTTAAAAGTAGAATAAATGGGTATCTCTTAGATAGGCATGTCATCCTCATGGTAACTGATGATGAAGATCAGTTACCATCAGGTGAGATGGGAAACAAATGCCTAATGCAATACTTAATCAGAAAAATAAGAATAGTATACCTTTCAGTAGATTTTTTATTTTAGGTAATAAAAAGAAGTCACTCGTTGCCACATCAGGACTGTACAGCAGGTGACCCAAGACTTGGACCAATGTGGTGTCCAGGAAGTCCCTCGTTTTGAGCGCTGAGTACGCTGGTGCGTTGTCATGGTGAAGCAGCACCTCGCGAAGTTATATTCAGTCGCTTGTTGCTCAATTGCTCATTGCAGTAAAACCTTTTCGTAGCCATTTTGTAGAATACCATTTGGCGTGGATGCAGCTTTGATTTCGTAATGGAATGGATACAAGATACCCCGTCAAAGTGAATAAACTATCGATTCCTAATCTTAAAAAGATAAACTGATCGCGTTTGGATCCATTTGATTTGTCTTCGCAAGCACTGTACTTTACAGTATGAATTTGATTAAGAAGTCTTGTTACTAATATTAATCAGAAAAAGACGGTTTCCATGTCGACCTGGCCACGGACTGAATCTTGGTTCATCATTATGATCTTTCGACAACCCACTACTGGGTATAAGCCTCCTGATGTCTGCGCAATTCCTCTCTATCTCCAACCATCGCAATCCAGTTCTTTCCGGCAATTTGCCTTATGTCGTCAACCCACCTAGCTTCCAGTCCAAGACCACTTTTCCCATTTCTGGGATACACTCGATGACAGCATAACCTATCATCGTTCCTTCTGGCCAAGTGCCCTGCCCAGTTCCATGTGAGTTGGAAGCCTTGAAGAGAGGGAGTTAAACACAGCTTAGTGCTCGACACTGTCGAAGCAATGAGTGCATGATTTTGAACCTCTGAACTATACTGAAATCCTGGATTCAGAATCCCTAATGGAATACAGAATTGCAAGAAAAAGAACTATACTGAAACTCTGATTCCAGGATTTCAGTTTAGTTTTCTGTTATTTTTTCGCAGGGCTTCTATGTACATTTCGAAATACCCTTCAATAGTTGGTGCAGGTTTGATGGAAGGCTTCGAACACCCGCAAGTTGTGGCCAAACGTTTGATAGAGCTGCTCGATTTTCTAGACACTAAAACTGAACGCGTGAGTAATTTTCAGTCATTGTTCCTTCTACGAATATCTAAAATTCTACACTTATATTATGAAAAGGAATGATTTCATTGACTGTTTCTTTATTTGCATATAAGAGGCTCCAAAACAAACTTCTGGACCGATTTCACCGCCTTATACCCGCGCGAAGCTGGGGCGAGCCGCTAGTATTTTATAAGATTCTTCTACAAGTATTTTACAAGGTTTTAAGTTCATGACTCTGAACTACCTCCGTGGTCCAGTGGTTAAGGTGTTTGCCTGTAGACCCGGGAGTCGTGGGTTCGATTCCCACGGGAAGCATACTTTAGTTAGTTGTTTCCAGTTTGGTTAGGACATTGCAGGCTTGAATCACCTGATTGTCTGATAATTAAGATGATTCGGTGCCTACGGTTTAAGTGCCTTCCGAAGGCACGTTAAGCCGTTGGTCCCGGCTGCCATCTGGGTAGTCGTTAAAGGAACCACGTCAGTGGCCAAAAGGCGGTTCCGAACAACTCTGACACCAGAGTGTGTATGGTCGATTGACCGTGACACCTACTCGAAATGATGATGATGATGAGTTTATGACAGTAAATAGACCTTGTCGTTACGTTTTTTTTGGGCTGCCTTAGAGTGCATACATACATATAATCACGTGTTTATCCCTTACGGGGTAGACAGAGCCTAAGGTCATATGACCCAAAGGCCACGTTTAGCATGTTGGTTGTAGCATCTCTTAACAATCAACTCGCACTTGGCCAGTTTTATTATGGAACCCTAAGTGTGTCTATTAAGATCATAGATATCAGAATATTTAAAAATATACACTATGGATTACCGTGCCTATGGGTTCTGTGTCACCGTAGAATAATTAACGACAAAAATAACACATATTGTATGGGGACCCTGATGTTTTTATAAAAGTACGCTTGAACACAGAGGAAAATATAAATAAATAAATATAATAGGAACAAACTCTCTCTCTCTCTCTCTCTCTCTCACACACACACACACACACACACACACACACACACACACAATGAAACTTCTTCCATGCGACCTATCTTGATAGGATAATAATTAACTGTATCTTGCATAGACACTATGTTCTTAATTATCTGAGATTTTCTTTATTTTTTTTTTGTGACAAAAGTCTGAAAATTTATAAGATTTCGCTGCATGTGCTAGATCTTTACCTATTTCAATTACCTCCCTACTATGTAAAAAAGAATAAACAGCAGAAAAAACTTAATTTAGGAGTCTTGGCGGGAATTTCGGCGGACTGCACGGTTTTTGTTTTGGATTGTTTTGCAAATTGCTTCGAGTGGACTTTATAATGTGAAATCGGTGTAATTTGGTGTTATAAATGCCCATGTTTATGAACAATGTGTGGAATAACTAAAATAAAGTAAAATGATAAGTGTGATAAATGTAGCGGGCAGACCGCTAAGTAAATCTGATATGAGCTACGCCATCATTTCATTGATATCTTGCGTTGTAAAAATATGAAGGGCTAAAGCCAAATGCCGTAAAACAAATTAAAAAAAAATCCTTATTTACCAGTAATTTCATGTCTTACAAATAAAAAAATAAACATGTTTCTCGAATGACCCCTTCTTTCTTTGTTAATATCATTTTATTTTTATAATTTGTTATAATAATGGCACCTATTACGTTTAAATAAATATTTCGCGTTTTGGGTACGGAACCCTAAACGAACGAATGAAGGACGGAATTTGGAGGCTAAGTAATTTATTTATTTAAAAGAAACCATTTTGCAGATTGAAATCGCTAATAGTGAAAACTTCGTCGAACCAGACTACGAGGACGAGAACGAGGACGGGAATAAGGACGAGGACGAGGCTGAAGACGATGAAGAAAATAACAGCGACTGTTCATGTGAAGACTCTTCAAAAGTCTCCCCACAATACTCTTGGTTCCCTTGGACCGGAGTTTTTGAAATCATCATACGACTAAAACAGGTGCGTGTCCCACAACCTTGAACCTTGCCAATTATATATCTTTTACAAGCTACAACAACAATCAAATCTAGCCAGTAAAAGGGCCACTTCCCGGTTACCGATTGAGCTGAAATTTTGCATGCATGTGTAAATCGGATGACAGACAATACAATATTATGGAATAGTTGCACTTGTCTGATGATAGAGTCGGAAGGTCATAGGAACTCTTAAACTAACCAAGGTTCACCAATCGTGTTTAGGCTAATTGTCTTGCAAACACTTTACAGGCTGTCATCATCATTCATCATCAGCAGGTCTTTTTAGTCTCCACTGCAGGAGCATGATCCTCTCTGTACTACCAGAGCCATACTTGGCCAGAGCAGACAGAGGGCCTACACTCTCCTCGCTGGTCAGACGGGTTGGAGAGGTCTCATTGATGTTTATTTAGCTTGTATTTCCTAAGTCACCTCTTACGACCTCCATGGGAAGACTAGGAGTGGTACTATTCTACTCAGCCGGAAACCACACGGCTCGGCTAGGCTTTTAATAAACACGTATACAGGGTGTATACGTGTTTATTAAAAGCTTGTCGCAAAAATGCAATTTTTGGAAAAATAATTTGTTTAAGATAATATTGTATCACAATCTGCCCTTAGTTCCTCAATGTTTCACCAAAACCAGTCATTACAGCATACCTTGCTACGGTGCGTTTTAATCATCATTTCAAAATACAGTGCAGCTTTCGTATGATTGACTATTTTCATTATAGAAACATAAACCGTAATGGATGGTGAAGTAACGATCAAAACATTACATACTGTCAAAAGTTAGCAAATTGGCCTGCAAGTTTAATCTTTCTTGCATTTCCGATAACCTTCCATTAAAAGACTTAGTTTAAATTTAAAGTCACAGATCTATTAGGGCGCAGTAAATATGTGTCTTTAGGAAACTATTAAAACACCCGATAATGACTTCTGCATTTATTGAGTTCCTTGACAAAAGTAAAAATCAATACATAGTATGACAACTAACTAAATTTTCTTTCTTTTTATAATAAAAACACCAAAAACTCCAATATGATCGTAATTTTTTTGATATTTATAGAGGTATGTTTGACGTACGTCGCCGCTAGAAATTTCCGACTGTGCGCAGTCAGGCGTGTGGCGTCCCCGTGTCGCTATCGAAAACTTACCTACGCGCGGTGATCCCTTCGAAGGAGAGAATGAAAACCGAACAAATCCGGTAGGAACGACGTTTAATCGATTGACCCTAATGGCGTTTAAAAGGGTAATATTTTCGAAAAGGTTGTTAATAACTTATGGAACGTCTAAAGGTGTTTTCGAGGACGATAGCGAATCGTCTCGCGAATAGGCTTGATGACTTCCAGCTGCCCGAACAAGCCGGAGTCCGAAAAGGCTACAGGCCGCATGCAATCGGTAATTTTGGAAATCCTTAGAAGAGGCCTATATCCAGTCCTTTTGTGACAATTTTAAGTGTCTATCTATTGTGGTTTATAAGATACAGCCCTTTGATAGACGACGGACATCGGAATCTTAGTGTTATAGTCCCATTTTCACCCTTTGGGTAAGATAAATACCTACATCGATCAGCTAACTTAGTGTACAAAGTTTTGATAGTCATTTTACTTTATTTTGATACATTCTGCTTTCGTATGATCGACAATTTTTATATAAGACTAGCGACCTGCCCACGCTTCGCATGGGTGCAATGCTGATACTAAAATTGTGGGTTATCCTTAAGAGATAGACATATACCACCGTGGTCCAGTGGTTAAGGCGTTTGCCTGTTGACCCGGGGGTCGTGGGTTCGATTCCCACCGGAAGCATACTTTGTTTAGTTGTTTCCAGTTTAGTTAGGACATTGCAGGTTTGAATCACCTGATTGTCTGATAATAAAGATGCTTCCGTGCTTCGGAAGGCACGTTAAGCCGGTGGTCCCGGCTGCCATCTGGTAATCGTTAAAGGAACCACGTCAGAGGCCAAGAGGCGGTTCCGAAGAACTTTGACACCAGGGTGTGCATGGTCGATTGACTGTGACACCTACTCGAAATGATGATGATGACCACCGCCGACTCTTTTGTTGACCTTTTTAAGGTGTACAATACTGTAGTACATTAATTTGATTTATCTCGTGGGGTTCAGCGAGCGTTTGCAATGTAAGTGCAAAAAAATGTGTTTATTTACGACATCACATTAGAAACCTCTAAATTTATCAGTGTTTCTCTACAATATTATGCATGTATTATACATATAAACCTTCCTCTTAAATCGGTCTATCTATTTTAAAAAAAGCTTCAAAATCCGTTGCGTAGTTTTAAAGATTTAAGCATACATAGGGAAGGACAGACAGCGACAGCGACTTTGTTTTATACTATGTTATGATAGTGATGATGATAGTGATAAATAAACCGTAATGTATTTTGAAGTGATTATCAAAACGTTGTACACTAAGTTAGCAATCGAATTTCCATGGAGTATACCTAATCTTGATTATAAATTCACATTGCACCTCTTTGTTTCCAAAAAATCCGGAAACATGGGATTCCGTATTTTAAATATTGCCAAGAACTTCAATTATTGCACATTTTTCCTTTCTTAAGTCAAAGCAAATTGCGAATGTTATCGTAAATCAATTAAGAAAGAGTTGTGTTTTAAACACGATTTTGTAATTATCCCCGTCTGCGTTCTACGATAGCCTTATAAAACTTAATGTCGATAAGAGTGGAGAAAATTTGCGATATGTTATATTAATGTAAGAGCTGCCAGCATGTAAGGGTTTACACACTTGCCGATAGTAATTTTTTTTAGGGGGACATCTGGCCTAGTTGCTAACTCAATGTACAACGTTTTCATAGACACGACAAAATATACCTAAATATGAAAATATGGAGAGTGTAGGCCAAGTCCTCTGGCTGCTCTGGCCAAGTATGGCCTTAATAGTACAGAGAGGGTCGTGCTCCTGTAGTGGAGACTAAAAAGGACCTGATGATATATATGAAAATATTAAGAATTTTCATCTTTTTACCCGCTTAAGCGGGTGCCGCGCGAACGAAAAACGTCGCTATTGCAAAAGCCATTAGGCTGCGCAGAACCATTAGGCGATTAGGAAAAAAGATGAAAAATCTTAATATTTTAATATTTATATTTTTATAAAAAAAAAAAACAAGAAAGGAGGCGACCTCCGAGATGTAAATATAAATGTTGTCGTGTGAGAATTAATGTTTGAGACGTAAAATATTACAAAGTTTTCGAAGAAAAATGTTTTAGATATAACATAAATATATCATTTTTAAATTTCATATGTTCCTGTTTCAAATTCCAATAAGAGGGCGATCTTGTTCAAGGATCGACCTAAATTATACAAATACTTTTGATGTATTTAATTAATTCGGCGCATAGTACTAGTGATTTGAAAACACGTAAATTTTCAAAATTTCCTGCAGTACCGTCTTAAGGTTTTCCTTGAGGTGAAAACCTTCATACAAACGACAAAAGAACTCGCGGCGATACTTGATATATAATATTGGTTTTAAGCATTAATTCAATTTATTTTATCATAATCTATGTATGTTTCTATACAGCTTGATTAAAAAATCAACGGTTTAATAAACCCTCTAAACATAACATCGGTATTTTAGCACCATTCTTAACACTTTGACTGTCGCAATCGCTGACTAATAGTTTTTCAATTGCCTGCCCGTCACCGGTGACCCGCGTGGCGTCTAAGATGTTAATCTAAGACCATAACGAACATGAAGATTCCAACACTATCCACTTGTGTCTACGAATTAGTAAGGTGGTTAGAATCTTGATTTTGGATTACAAAGTGAAGAATAGGTACATCTCGTTTTGGGCGATCGTGTAAACGAAACGGAGGTGTTATATTAAGGTCCGATAGGTTGTTATGTTATAGACTTGCGTACGTCGTTTGGTAAGACTTGCGTGCGTACTAATGATACTCGTAAGATCCAATAACATATTTTTTCGTAACTTTGTCTATGGAATAGTTTTCTCAAAATAACATAAATCTTAAAAGATGGAAGGCACGTTGAATAATGGGTCAGATTTAAGTAAAATCGTCGTCTCTCATCTTGCTTGCTCGCGTAGCTTTTTTTGATGCAGATGAAAACAGCAACCCCACCCGGTAATATGTCCATCACCAAGTTCGTGTGGTATCCAGTCAACTTTAAACACAGACAAGATCGTTAAGATGTCACCGCAATATGTGATGAAAAAGAACTCGGCCACAGGTAGGATTCGAACCACGTCCCTTATGTTTACGCCCTAAGTGTGATACCATTACCACCGTGACTTCGAATCACCGCGTCGAATTCTCTCATCACATATTACCCAGTATACTCACTTTTTCATCACTTATTTTCAATTTTAATAATATACCGAGCATGTAATGCTATTTAAAAACAATTTAAGTAAGATTCTACATCTATCTACGTCAGCGGGCAGTATTGTAAATCAATTTTCCCGATTTTAAATGGCGCCATCTCCATATAGGTTCGCCATTGTTGTTGCCTGACCTAGACCCATCGCCCAGTCGGCATATTTGCTAACTCGTGTACAACGTTTTGATAGTCATTTCAAAATACATTACGTTTTATATATCGTAAATGAAAATTGACAATCATACGAAACCCGCAATGTATTTTAAAGTGACTATCAAAACGTTGGTCACTGAGTTAGCAAATAGGCTGGTAGGGCGATTGCCCAACCGCGCCCACTCTACCCTAAAGCCGCTCCTGCCGGCGAGCCAGCAACTTTAGTTTGCAAAGCTGTACGTAGTTTTTTTTTTCCTTTGTAATAAATAAATAGAGCTCATTAAATACTTTATTTTTTTATACAGGTCAATGATGGCAGCGGATCGTATGTAATCAATAACTCTGCGAATAACTGTCAAAATCAAAAGAGTAGTAATTGTGACCAGAATGAAGATGTGGTAAGTGACTTTGAGTTTTTTTAAATATTTTTATCGCAAATTCTAATCACGTCTTCATTTCTTACTATGTAAACAGAGACCATTGCCCCTGTACACATTCATCATCAGGTCCTTTTTAGTCTCCACTACAGGAGCACGACCTTCTCAGTACTACTAGGGCCATACTTGGCCTGAGCAGCCAGAGGACTTGGCCTACATTCTTCACGCTGGCCAGACGGGTTGGAGAGGTCTCTTAGATGTTTATAAGCTTTGTTTAGCTTGCATTTCCTTAGTCGCCTTCTACGACATCCACGGGAAGACTTGGTGTGGTCCTATTCTACTCTGCCGGATACCACACGGCTATCGGATACCACACGGCTAACACATTGGGCCAACGCATTGGGCCAATGCATTGGACCAATGTGAAGAGGGCTATTTTACGGAACTTTTGTTTTTCTTTTATCCAAAATCAATATAGCCGTATGCCGTTTTCATGGACTAATAGCTTTCACACGCGGCTCCGCCTGCGTCAATGTCGATCCTTCGGGAACAGTACTTTTTCCCCGGATGAAATATACCATGTCATTCTCCGTACCCCAGTTAACGTGTACAATAGGTAGGTAGGTATACAATATTTCATTCGATGATCGATACAGTAGTAAAAGCGTGGAAGCGTAACAGATGAACAAGCAAACTTACTTTCACATTTATAATATTAACTAGCTTTCGCCCACGGCTCCGTCCGCGTCAATGTCGATCCCTCGGGAATAGGCCTATGTCCTTCTCCGTACTCCAGAGAACTTGTATGCAAAATTTTATGATGACTGTTCAGTACTTACGGCGTGAAAGCGTAACAAACAAACAAATAAACAAACTCACTTTCGCATTTATAATATTAGTAAGGATAAGGATTGACTGCCTGACTGAAAGTACCTATATACATTAAAGCTCAGTCATTATTAAGATATGTACCTAACAATGGCTTATTCATGTTCGAAGTCAGCTGCTGTCGAAACATCGGGCGCGCGTCTTAATCCACATTCGCCCTGAGGAAGACCTCCGGATGAGGTGGAAACATGTCGGCCACTAGCTGACTTCTACTTGACTTCTTGACTAGCTCCGTGGCGCAGCGGTCAACACGCCAGCCTGCGACACGGAGTGACCGGGTTCGATCCCCGGCCAGGTTAAGATGGAAAATGATCTTTTCCAGTTTGGCCTGGGTCTTGGATGTGTCTCTATATATGTATTTGGTAAAATATAGTATCGTTATGTTAGTATCCCTTATCACAAGTCTCGAACTTACCTTGGGGCTAGCTCAATCTGTGTGATTTGTCCGTATATATTTATTTATTATTATTATTATTACTTCATACGTGGATAACCCGTTGTTACATATTTTATTATTACACATATACAGGATGAAATTGTATTAATTAGCAAACCTTTAAGGAGTGACTCAGACCACGAATCTGAACAACTTTCATTATGGGACCAACTTCGACATCGTGAAAAAATTATCTGCCCTTTCATACAAAAGCGGAATATCTACTTGGCCAAAATCTATGGAACAGCAGATTTTTTTTGCAATTTCGGAGTTGGTCCCATAATGAAAGTTGTTCAGATTCGTAGTCTGAGTCACTCCTAAATAGTATGCTAATGAATTCAATTTCACCCGGTACATAAGTCATCATCATCATCATTTCGTGTAGGTGACACCAGGGTGTGCATGCGTGCATACCCTAGGGTATGCACGCATGCACACCCTGGTGTCTGAGTTATTTAACCGCCTCTCGGCCTCTGACGTGGTTCCTTTAGCGACTACCAGATGGCAGCCAAGACCAACGGCTTAACGTGCCTTCCGAAACACGGAATAATATACATTAGTATAATCCTTACTAATATTATAAATGCGAAAGTGAGTTTGTTTGTTTGTTTGTTTTTTTGTTTGTTTGTTACACTTTCACGCCGTAACTACTGAACCGATCATCATGATATTTTGCATATAAGTTTTCTGGAGTGCGGAGAAAGACATAGGCTACCTTTTATCCCGGGAAAAAGTAATATTCCCGAGGGATCGACATTGACGCGGGCGGAACCGCGGGCGAAAGCTAGTTTTTATATAAATACAATACTGAAAGTATTATTTTCCACATCTCCAAGGAAGGTACAGCGAAAAAATAAAGAACAGGAAAATGCTCATTTCTCAAACAGAAGGCAATCGGCTGGTATTGCTACCGGTCTGATTTCTAATCGTCTTTTCGAACGTACCCAAGTTTTATGTAAAAAAAAACTTTTCTTGCTACTGTGGGCATCCCAGCCCAAATCCCAAAACTTTCTTTTTGTTATTCATTACTGTATTGAAATTATGAATCTGAACATGGATATAGATATTATTTCAATGTGAAATATAATTCAGTTACAGTTTTTTAAGCTTCATAGCATGTCTATGTCTAGTCTAAGTTCAAACGCTACCGGCAAATGGGCCGTGGAAGTACCACACTCTCACAGAAAATCGACGTTTGAGTAGAAACTTTCCGCTTCTATACTTCGTTCGAAAAGTGAGCGAGCCGAAGGTCCATCCTTCTTGATTTTTAAGTAGTACCCCTTTAAGTAGCTCCACTAACGCAGAGAAATACCTAATTTAAGAACACATAGTATTTAGTTGCACCGACAATTTAACCCAGAATCGTAGCATGTTAACTAGTGTGGCAAATAGGATATTAATATTTACTGTGACTTGCTAGTGGTATATAAGCTACTGTTATTTTTTCGCAGGATCCATCTGAAGAGAACCCTATGGTCAAACGCCATGGAAAACGCGGGAAAGGTCGTGTACGAAAAGCTATGCCGATAGCTAAAGCTCTATACAAAAGGACTGCGCCCGCCAGGACACGCAGAAGTCAATGTTGTAAATGTTGCAATTGCTGCGGAAAGAAATCGGAGTTACAACATCCCCCAAACGACACTGATCAGCTTCCTCCAAAGCCTAAACCAAAGCGATTCCTGTCGCCAAAAGAGAGAAAGCTACAGTTCGCCGTAATTAATCTTGCCATACGGATTTTACTTTCAGAAGATCTAATTAAGGCTACTAAAAACTACGACGAAGTGCAGTACTTGCTAAGCGCAAAGGAAACACCCATTAATATATTTGAGCTAGTGCATGCGGGGGCCACAGTATTGCAATTCTTTTCGGATGAGGTCCCATGTAATCTCACGACTGTGACTCTGAAAGATGTAGAATTGCAAATGAGACCAACTGGCGAAACGCCGATTCAAGAAGACAACTCGGAAAATATAAATCAAGACGCCACTCCTGTAAGTCTAGATGTGGTGCATGAAGCTCCAGCAAATGAAAGTTTAGACGTGGGAGATGAAGGTGCATCTGTAGATCTGGACGTGGGATCTGAAGACACGGAATTTGACGGCCCAGATTCAGCATTTGGAGATCTGGACACGGTAGACCAAGGTTTGGCATCTGACGATCTGAACGCAGGATCTGGAGGTCAAGACGCGGCATCTATAGATATTAATGCGACATATGGAGATCTGGACACGTTCGTTCAAGGTTCGGAATCTGGAGACCTGAGCATGGATTCTGGAGGTGTAAACGAGGCATTTGGAGATCTCGATATGACATTTGGAGGTCCAGATTTAGCATATGGAGATATAGACGCAGGAGTTCAAGGTTCTGCAACTGGAGATCTGGATGCGGACTCTGGAGGTCTAGACGTGGCACCTGAAGATCTAGACATGGGATCTAGTGCTGACGGTACGGAAGAAGAAGATATATATGCGAATATTGATAGTCTAGGATTGGCGTATGGTGGTCAAGAGGCGGAATATGAAGGTCCAGACACTCAAGTAGGAGGTGAAGACGTGGTATATGAAGGCGTAGACACTCAACTAGAAGGTAAAGACGCGGTATATGAAGGCGTAGACACTCAACTAGAAGGTCAAGACGCGGTATATGGAGGTGTAGACACTCAACTAGAAGGTCAAGACGCGGTATATGGAGGTGTAGACACTCAACTAGAAGGTCAAGACACGGTATATGGAGGTGTAGACACTCAACTAGAAGGTCAAGACACGGTATATGGAGGTGTAGACACTCAACTAGAAGGTCAAGACACGGTATATGGAGGTGTAGACACTCAACTAGAAGGTCAAGACGCAGTATATGGAGGCGTAGATACTCAATTAGGAGTTCAAGGAACGTCATCTGGAGATATAGGCTCTCAAACAGGAAACCAGGGAACGTCTTCTGGAAATTTCGATATAAATGGAGGTATAGGCTCTCAAACAGGTCAAGGGATGTCATCTGCAGATATGGGCTCTCAAACAGGAAACCAGGGAACAGCTCCTGGAGGTTTCGGGTTGAATTCAGGTAAAGGATCTCAAGCAGGAGGACAAGGGTCGTCATCAGGAGGTTTGGGGATAAAAGCAGGTAAAGGTCGAGGGTCAAAATCTGCAGATTCGAGACTTAAAGCCAAGGGATCTGGTAAAGGCTGGACATTCGGTGGCTTAGGTTGGGCAGCTGACTCAGATAAGGCTTCTGGTGAATATGATGAGTCCGATGAGAGTTACGATTCCGACACTGCGGACGTGCGAGATGACACAAGTACTTCAAAACCATCATGGAAAAAATGGTTATCATGGTAATTTTTCATATTTTTTTAAAGGTCTGATCTATAACCACAAATAAATATATTAAGGAATAAAACACAAGCAATAACTCACAATAACTTAAAAAAATAACCTACCCAGAGGAGCATCAATATTCGCTTGTAAATAAACATTTAAATGAATCGTGCATTTTATTTGACTTTTCGGGTGTTTGCCCATGGTCACTGGAATTACCACGGGAATTATTTTACCCGTGGTCTCATTGACTTATATATTTTCTTATAAAATTGAGCGGGCATATGAACATAAGTGACGCCTGATTGTAAGTGTCATCATCGTTCATGGACACCTGCATCATCAGAGAACAGAGCTCTGCCAGTGAACAATTAAAGGGTATTTGGAGCAAGAGAGCAAGTTACTAGTTGTTTGCATGTCTCCACATTATCATAACTGACCATCAGTATTGACCGAAAACGTTTAGGCGCATAATGTCAAAAGAGCAAAATGGTAACCGCTCGAAAAATGGTAAAAGAGCAAAATGGTAATAGCGCAAAATGAAAAAGCAGCAAAATGCTAAAAGCGCACAATGGTAAAAGAGCAAAATGGTAAGAGTGCAGAATGGTAAAGATTTCAGTGCTATAGTCTATGAGTTGTTTCTTCTTTTTTATTTTGTGTAATAAGTCTCAAAAATATAACTTTTTTAAGGAATTTCGCAATTGTGATTTTTTTTGCTTCAATTTTTTCAAGTATCGTCGGTAATTCTTATCAAATTTAATATCAGAAAGCTTTATCTTATTTTTCTTACAAATTTAACATTCCAGAGCTTCGCCTCTTTCCTCAATTCAAAAATAAACCGATACAAATTAGGTGTTTTAGAAACTAGTGGTTCTGCGAGAACAGTAGACCTCGCGAGCCCTTACAACCAACATCCACATTTGCCCTCCAGTGCCCTAAAATATATCTGTTACTGATATGCTAATTGACTAAAGGATGATTTCCTTCAGTTACTTTTTCCCAATCCCCGCTGCTCTTAATTAGGTACCAGAGGAAACGGAAATTTAAACCTACATTCCCCTTACCAGAAGACCCGACCAGATCCTTTTTTAAGAGGAAACACTAAGCTCGAGAGAATTGAAAAATATATATTTATAATATCTATTGCTGTCGCGCCGCGTGCCCAAACAAACCCCGCAGAGTGCGATAGAGATAACTACAGCTCGGCCGAAAAATACTTATAAAAATTACACAAAATTAACGCTTCGTAGTCCTCTGATTTCTTCTCCAAAACTTAACCGATTTAATTTCTTTCTACATTTTTTTTAAAGAGTTTAAAGAATTTATTAGAGACCAAAATAACATAATATTCTATTGGTACTATCCGGCGAGGAATCAGGGGACTACTCTTGTATGGAAACACGGCCCTTGAGCTGAGCACCATGTTTAGTATGATTTTGTACACATTAACTAAGTTGGAGTGATCCTCTTCAAGATCGGAAATATCGGAATAGCGAACTTGGCATGGGTGAATAGGAGGCAAAGTTTAAGTACCCGGTTTCATAGTTGTTATGTTACCAATTGGTCAAAATTTTAATAGGACGCTAATTTTCTACTATTTTGGCAGACAAACATGCGAACTTTACGTTAAGAAGTGGCCGGCATCTATAAGCCCCGGGTTCAAGTCACAGGATAGCATGTGAATCTTTTTTATTTATTTTTTATTTTTATTTCAGGATTCTAAGTTTATTCAGTGTTTTCAATTATAAAAGTAATACGCAGTATCATGCTTTAAGCCAAAAAATATTTTTCATATTTTGATTTTTGTTCCTTAGGGAAAGTTGTTCAATTTCACTCCCTTTCCCACTTCAAGTACTTCAACTTCTTTAATAAATATACAATATAAATCCATTTCAGACAACTTTTGGGCAAATTGCTGACTATAAACACGTTCAAGTTTATCGTATAAAAAAGTTGTTCAGACAAAAAAGTTGCGTCTTAATGAGAATAACAAAAAAGTCTAATGACATTTTTGATTTTTTTTCCAAATAGCTGTGCTATGAGTTTTTTTAAGTTTCGGACCCCCATTGTTAGGGAACCGACTGAATATCCCTTATCCTAATCCACGCCATCTCACGGCTCTGTGTAAAAACAAAACGCTTCAAGCCCGCCACCTAGCGGGCAGTGCAGTCTCTACGAGTCGAACCTACGTGGTCGCGCGCGCAACAGTCAAAATATCAAATAAAATATAATTCCCTGTTTTTCTCAAAACTATCGTGTGTCAAACTTGTATGTTGTGTCCGTGTATCTATAAATTCGACTACAGCAGTCCAGAACAGTGCCCTGGGGACAGAAGACCAAATATCCAAAGAGCTTCATTCGCGTGAGTACCTTCCCCTTCCTTCAGTCGGCTTATTTTCTGGGATTCACTATTTTAATCAACAAACCTTGTTTATACAACATAATTTGGTCATTTCGAGCCTGATATTTTACCGAATACAAGTTCAAAATAGGTAAATACACAATATTTCACGTTTAAAACTGCAACCTTGTAGGTACTTGCACAAGTGTTTGCCCTACGGTATTTTTTGCAAAATATTCATTCAATAGTTCTATATTGCAATAATACAGTTATATAAGTGGTCAAACACTGTCAATATCTATTTTTACCGTATATAATCTCTTAAGGACTCAGTTTAGTGTATATTTTAGGTACGCGACAAACGGTTTTTCTTCGAATCAAAATGGCTATGTCCGACCTTCAAATAAAAATTAATACACTTATAAGTCGTAAAGAGCGATGTTTTAGACGTGTTCAACAATATCATGACTTAGCTAAAGCTGTGGAAAAGAATACAGCAGAATTTAGCAAATTGTCCGTGCGGGTCAGTGACCTCCAGTCCACTAGGGAATCGTTTGAAAAAATTGTTGATGACATTTCCGCTTTGGAGTTAAAAAATGACCCTAATTATAAAATTGGTAACCAAGAGGTACATGCCTTTGATGACCTCTATTTTGAGATTTTACGTATTGTTCAAAAGTACGAATCGATATCAAAACCGCCGAAATACGTAAACGCATCGGAGCGCGGCGCTCAGCCTCGCTTACCTAAAATTGAACTAGTTCATTTCGACGGCAAATTAGAAAACTGGATAACATTTCGTGACACTTTTTCCAGTTTAATCCATACAAATACTACCATAGGCGATACAGAGAAATTCTACTACCTATTGTCAGTCGTAACTGGACCTGCACTTCAAATTGTCAAAAGTCTACCCGTATCTAAAGACAATTATAACATTGTATGGACCAGCCTATGTGATAGGTATGAAAATAAGCGTGCTATAGCTACGCGCTATATGGATAAGTTGTTTGCGTTCAAGCCACTGGCTAATGAATCCGTGAGTGGATTAAATTCCTTTTTAGAAACATTTCAAGAGTGTGTCCAAGCCCTTGAGTTATTAGGAATTGATAACTTAGCGGGATTTATTTTATGTTATATTGGATTGCGTAATTTAGACCAGGTTTCTAGGCGTGAATTCGAACAGAAAATAAGTACAAACGAAATACCTGTTATCAAAACATTGATCGATTTTGTCACCAATCAGACCCGAATGTTAGAAATGTCAACGAGTGCGAGTACTTTCTCGAAGCCCGGTACTAGTAAAGCTATTACTTCTTCGATTCAAAATAAATCAATTAGTAAACCTAGCACGAAAAATACAAGTTTAAAAACTTGTTTAGCAAGTAGTACGAGCACTGATAAGGTTAATTATGCAAAAAAGGGATGTTTGTACTGCAATAAACCCTTTCATTCAATTTATAAATGTTTCGAGTACATCGCACTAACACCTGTACAGCGAGTTAATAAAATCAAGGAATTGCATTTGTGCGAGAATTGTCTCCGTCAAGGTCACGCGTCTAGTGAGTGCCCATCGAAGATAACGTTGCATTTAGATTCTAGTACGAGTTTAATTACTGCGGATTTAAATAATTCTTGCGATGATCATTTTAATAATAATAACGAAAGTCAAGTGTCGTTGACGTGTTCGACTGGATCCACAGTCGTGTTAGGCACTGCGATTATACACGTATTGGACGTTTTAGGCAAATATCAACCCGTGCGCATGGTAATCGACAGTGGTTCTCAATCTAGTTTTTTGACAAATGATTGTGCACAGCGATTAGGACTCCCGCGTCAAAAGTGTAATACTCAACTGACAGGTTTAGGCGGAACAATAGTTCGTGATCAGGGCATGGTATTATGCAAAATCAAACCAACTACCTCCGATAATCCAATTTTCAATTTAAAGGCGGTTGTGGTTTCTAATATATCTGGTGACATGCCTTCGGTAACTTTGTCGGAAGAATTAAAACATGAATATAAAAATTTGTTGTTGGCTGACCCTACTTTCTACCGTTCGAGTCGTATCGATATGTTGCTCGGCAGCGACGTGTTTCCGTTTGTTTATGACGGTGGTAGATATCATCCCTCACGGCAAGGACTACCGCTGGCGTTAAGTAGTGTGTTCGGGTACGTAATTACGGGTCAGCTGACGTGCAACAATACGAGTAACACCCAAAATGTATCGATGTGCATGTTCACTAGTGAGACAAAAGTCGATGATTTGATTAAATCGTTTTGGGAAACTGAAAGTTTAGTCTCGGATTTACCCAAAAACCCGGATGACGTCATCGCTGAACAGATGTTTGTTAATGATCATAAGCGGGATAGTACAGGTCGATACATCGTCAGATACCCGTTTAAGCCTGACGCTGAACTAGGAGACTCAAAGCAAATTGCAATTAAAAGATTTCAAAATTTAGAGCGTAAATTGTCACGTTTACCTGACCTACGAAAAGAATATAAAAAATTCATGGATGAGTACGTTTCGCTCGGTCATATGATTTGTGTCGGCGAAGTATCGGAAGTGGAATCGGGGTACATCATCCCCCACCACTGTGTTCATAAACCTGACAGTAGCAGTACTCGCCTCCGCGTAGTTTTCGACGCCTCTTGTCAATCCTCGAATAATATATCGCTCAACTCTGTTTTATACACGGGCCCGAAGTTGCAAGCTGATCTTATAGAACTATTAATACGTTTTCGGTTGCGTAAGATCTCCTTATGCGGCGACATATCTAAAATGTACCGTTGTATTTTGGTTGAAAAGTCGCAACGTAAATATCAACACATATTGTGGCGCGATTCGCCCATCGAACCTATAAAAGTGTATGAGCTGTGCACCGTGACGTATGGTGTGGCGAGTAGCCCGTTTTTAGCGATACGCACTTTACAACAGTTAGCCGCGGACGAGGGCGCCCGATTCCCCGACGCTTCCCGTGCTCTGCGCGAAGGATTTTACGTTGATGATTTATTATGGTCTGTAGATGGCATTGAGGAGGCTTTAAAGATCCAGCAGCAATTGGTCGAATTATTGAAGCTGGGTGGATTTGAATTACGCAAGTGGTCAAGTAATAGCGATCAAGTACTGAAAGGACTGCCTAGTGATCAACTAGAGCCCCCAGTTCAATTCGATGATGGTAAAACTATGGCTATTAAAATTCTCGGTCTACATTGGTTACCTAAAGAAGACGCATTTTCCTTTCGTACTACACCTACAGAAAGTATTATTACGAAACGATCAGTACTTTCACAAACAGCTAAGTTATATGACCCGTTGGGATACGTTGCCCCGTGCATTTTCCTTGCTAAGAATTTTATGCAAAAATTATGGTGCGCTCAATTAGGATGGGATGACTCCCTTCCAAAGTCGTTACTCAATGAATGGTCAATGTTTGCATCTCAAATACCGTTATTATCGAAATTAAAACACGACCGGCATGTCTTTGTCAAAAACCATGCAGTCTCTCAAGTGGTAGGGTTTTGTGACGCATCAACGGTTGGATTCGCCGCCGTCGTGTATATTCGCAGTCAAGATGCGCAAGGTAACGTTAATGTTAGCTTACTGTTATCGAAATCTAAGGTCGCGCCCTTAAAAACAGTATCAATCCCACGTCTTGAATTAATGGCTGCTCACTTATTGTCAAAAACTTTACGGTATGTAATCGCAATTTTGGCCAAGGAAGTACTGATCAGTGAGGTATTAGCATTTACCGATAGTTCAGTTGCATTGACATGGATAAATACACCTGCGTTCAAACTAAAAACTTTTGTAGCCAATCGTGTTGCTAAAATTAATGAAAGCTCGGCCGAGGTCCAATGGTTTCACATTAATGGCACTGACAACCCTGCCGATGTGTGCTCTCGCGGCGCCATGCCAGCGGACTTATTGCTGATCGCGGATCAGTGGTTCCGTGGCCCACAATGGCTATACGAGCCACAGCATGCGTGGCCAATTAGATCCATAAAAGAGTTCAATGGTGAACCCTTGGAGCTCAAACCTGTCAAAGAAAACACTCTATTTAGCGAAGAGTCAGATGTGAATACGGATTTAAATTCAATAATGTTCAAATTTTCAAGCTTCAACAAATTATTGCGTGTTTTCGCCTGGTGTTACAGATTTATAAACAATTGTAAAGCTTGTGCTGTTAACAGAGAAAAAGGTGCCTTGCTTAATTTTGAAATTAATAAGTCACATGATAAACTTATTCAAATTGTTCAATTAAAATATTTTGAAGATGACATTAAGTCGCTTAAGAAAGACAACCGATGCTCTCAAAGCCTACGTAAACTCGACCCGTTTATTGATAACCGTGGTCTCCTCATGGTGGGGGGTAGGCTTTCACAGGCGGATTTGCCATTTACTCAACGTCATCCATTGATTTTACCCAAAAAATCGCACTTTACAAATATTTTGATAGATTATTATCACAAGGTCTATTTGCATACAGGGCCTAGATCACTTCAAAACATATTAGCTCAAAAATATTGGATCATAGCTGCTAGGTGTATAATACGATCTCGCCTTTCTAAGTGTGTTACGTGCTTCAAAAATAGGCCTACTATTATTCAACCTAAGATGGCCTCCTTACCGAAATGTCGGTTACAGTCTGTTTATCCTTTCCATATAGTCGGTGTTGATATGGGCGGTCCATTTTATACAAAAGAATCAAATAGACGCAATGCGAAAATATCAAAAGCTTATTTGTGCTTATTCGTTTGTTATTCAACGCGCGCAGTACATCTTGAAGTGGTCTCGGCGTTGACTACTGAATGCTTTTTGGCTGCATTCGATCGATTTACGGCCCGACGCGGCCTTCCACATACGGTCTATTCCGATAATGGCAAAAATTTTGTAGCCGCTGGTAGACACATAAATGAAATATACGAGTTCTATACTTCAAATAAAACCCAGTTGACTGATAAGTTTACCATCAGAAAGGTTACGTGGAAGTATAATCCTCCAACTGGTAGCCATTTTGGTGGTATTTTCGAGGCTGGAATCAAATCAGCAAAGTATCATTTGAAACGCGTAGTCGGTACACGAGCTTTATCGTTCGAAGAAATATGTACTTTATTTTCTAACATCGAGGCGATTTTAAACTCACGTCCTCTATGCAGTTTATCTAACGACCCCAGTGAATTCGACGTCCTGACACCAGGACATTTTTTAGTTGGTCGTCAATTGGTTTCGGTTCCAAGTCATGATATCTCGGACATGTCTATTAATCGCTTAACGCGTTGGCAATGTATTCAACAAGCCACATTGCATTTTTGGCGTCGATGGAAATTAGAATACTTGCATACATTGCAACAACGACAAAAGTGGTACGTTGATACGCCTAATCTATCTATTGATGATTTGGTGCTTATTCATAATGATAATGCCCCTTGTCAACAATGGAGTTTGGGACGTGTAGAACAGATTCATCCCGGACTTGATGGACGGGTGCGCGTTGTTACGGTCCGAACGCAACATTCGCTACTCAAACGGCCTGTCACTAAACTGAGTCCTCTTCCAAAAGAGCAGGATGAATAAAATATCAATTATCTTGTAATATATATTCATTTAAATTTATTTATACAGTCCATTTCGCTCACAAGCTAATCGTTTTACGTTTATTCTTTTCTTTATTTATGTTGTAAGTTTAAAGTTAAACTACATGCTTATGTAATAAGTAAAACTATATGCTACATAATTTGCAGAGCCCATTCTATAGGTTAACATTCTAGATATATAACAATTTTATTTTGTGTTTGCCTATTTTGAAATCATTGTTGATTTCGGTGGGGGGAAAATGTTAGGGAACCGACTGAATATCCCTTATCCTAATCCACGCCATCTCACGGCTCTGTGTAAAAACAAAACGCTTCAAGCCCGCCACCTAGCGGGCAGTGCAGTCTCTACGAGTCGAACCTACGTGGTCGCGCGCGCAACAGTCAAAATATCAAATAAAATATAATTCCCTGTTTTTCTCAAAACTATCGTGTGTCAAACTTGTATGTTGTGTCCGTGTATCTATAAATTCGACTACAGCAGTCCAGAACAGTGCCCTGGGGACAGAAGACCAAATATCCAAAGAGCTTCATTCGCGTGAGTACCTTCCCCTTCCTTCAGTCGGCTTATTTTCTGGGATTCACTATTTTAATCAACAAACCTTGTTTATACAACACCCATATATCCGCCATTTTTTAAAATTTCGAAAAACTGGCACGACAAAAAAAAACTATATATTTACCGAACCTGCTCATAAAATTTCATGAGAATCGGTTGAGAAATGCGACCTGTAGGCGAGAACAGACAGACAGACAGACAGACAGACAGACGGACAAAAGAATTTTGGGCCAGTGGAAACTGAGACGCTTCGCTCGCTTCGCTCGCTCGGTCAATAAACTGTTTCAGTTTTATTTGTATTTTATTACTTGATAGGGAGTCACACATTCACCAATATGATGTTATAGTCCTGGCAGTTCATATACTATAGGACTGAAATCTTTACCATTTTGTGATCTTTCCATTTTGCTCTTTTACCATTGTGCGCTTTTACCATTTTGCGCTATTACCATTTTGCTCTTTTACAATTGTGCTCTTTTACCATCGTCCGAGCGGTTACCATTTTGCGCTTTTGACATTATGCGCCTAAACGACCGAAAAGCCCATTGCACCAAGTTTTCCCTCGACCCGCCTACCTGCGTTCTGAGTCGATTCAAATCTTCCAGGTTGCTTCCACATGGGCTATGATAGCTGGTGGCCGGAGGAAAGCTCCTCGAAAGGTGGTATAAAGTTAGGCGGCAATGATCATGTCTTTTCCAAGGGAAGCTTCGTGCCTGGTCAATACCAGTTCTTCTATGTTTTAATGATTGGGAGAACGCTAAGTAGATATCTTTTTGCAGGGTTGGCATTATAATATAGGATCTGAGTATAGAAAGACCTTCACCGAACTGGTTAATGGTTGAAAAGTATTTTATATTAAAATAAATATGTTTATTAATATTGTAAGTGGGTGTGTGACTAAAAAAATTCAGTCCAAAATAATTAAACTGCATAATATTTTTTTTTTATTTCACCGTTTCGGTTATTAGACAAATGACACCAATCATAAGTATAAAGCCTATATAGTAATATGCAAACGTAATTTCGAAATAAAGCCACTCATTAACCAGACCAGCACAAATTACTAATATAGATTTACCTGTATATACCTGCCTACTCAAAAGTTGACGTAAAAAAAAATAGTCAACCTAACGATTGCTTACTCTTTACGCTTCATACTTTGATTTGTATGTAATTTGTCTATTCACCGAAACCGTGAATTTAAAAAAAAAAACCTTTTTTCGGTTCCTTTTTCTAATCCATTTTTCCTGTGTGATATGACTTGGGGTCCTTCAAAAGGCGTGTTTACTTAAAAGTCGGCAACGCATCAGCACCTCCTCTGGTGTTGCAGATGTCCATGGGCGACGGTGGCAACTTTCCGTCAGGTGGCTCGTCTGCTCGTTTGCTGTCAAATATACATAAAATAAAAACTAGCCCTGGAGTTGTCATTTTTAGGGTTCCGTACCCAAAGGGTAAAAACGGGACCCTATTAATTTCGCTCCGCTGTCCGTCTGTCACCAGACTGTATCTCATGAACCGTGACAGACGGTTGAAATTTTCACAGATGATGTATTTCTGTTGCCGCTATAACAACAAATACTTAAAAATAGAATTAAATAAATATTTAAGGGGGCTTCCATACAACAAACGTGCTTTTGCTTGTTTTTGCTCGTTATTGATAACGGCAACAGGTAGACACTTGAAACGTTCACTGAATATTTAGTTATATATTCCCATAAAAAATATTCTAATAAAAAATTATATTAAAGGGGGGCTCCCATACAAAAGACATGATTTAATTTTCCGTTTTCATTGATAACGGTACGGAACCCTTCGTGCGCGAGTCCGACTCGCACTTGGCCGGTTTTTGATTAGTTGTTATCAGTCGTACAAGTCATAAAATAGAGTATTAAAGAGACAGGCAGTTCTATATATATCTCTATGATTTATACAAAATAATGCATAGGTACCTAATTCCCCGCAGGTAAGGTGCCGCTAGTAAAATCGTAAAACGAATTTTTATTATACCTACTTCTAACTAAAGTGAAGCATCTGAAATGGTAAGACATATTTGAATTTGAATATTTTAACTTTTGAGCATACGGAGGAGTATACGAGCCTCAATAAAAATGATAACATCTTGAACTTTAAATATACAATCTAATCACACTTTTATATTACATAAGGGGTAGATATACCTAAGTAGAAAATTGAATCAAAATTAGTACTTTGGTATCGTTGATCGAAGATCAGTACTTAACGCTTTATTAACGAATATATTGTCACTACCATCATAACATGTCGTAAAATTATTTTGACTAGCTCCGTGGCGCAGCGGTCAACACGCCAGCCTGCGACACGGAGTGACCGAGTTCGATCCCCGGCCATGATGGAGGTCATGCTGGAAAATGATCTTTTTCAGATTAGCCTGGGTCTTGGATGTGTATCGAAATGTGTACCGAAAAGTCGTGTTTTAATTATAATCTATTCATTAAGTGGTAAACTTTTTAAATACCTAACATAACTGCGTTTTTTTTTGTCGCAATAGAAATAATGGGGTATAATTGAAAATATCGCTTGTCCCACTATTTCTATTTTGTATTTCCATGGAAATAGTGGGATACACCCGACACGAGGGTGCCCGGGTTCGATCTCCGGTCAGGTCAATATTGGAAAATTATCTTTTTCAGATTGGCCTGGGTCTGGGATGTTTCTTTATGTATTTGTTATAAAATATAGTATCGTTGAGCTAGTATCCCATAACACAAGTCTCGAACTTACTTTGGGGCTAGCACAATCTGAGTGATTTGTCCGTATATATTTATATTTATTATTTGTACCCAATGAATAATGAGTGATAAAATAAGTATGTTTTTGGGGACATTTAATTGCGCTTAACGAGTATTTGTTTTTTTAAATACCGAAAAGTCGTGTTTTAATTATAATCTATTCATTAAGTGGTAAACTTTTTAAATACCTAACATAACTGCGTTTTTTTTTGTCGCAATAGAAATAATGGGGTATAATTGAAAATATCGCTTGTCCCACTATTTCTATTTTGTATTTCCATGGAAATAGTGGGATACACCCGACACGAGGGTGCCCGGGTTCGATCTCCGGTCAGGTCAATATTGGAAAATTATCTTTTTCAGATTGGCCTGGGTCTGGGATGTTTCTTTATGTATTTGTTATAAAATATAGTATCGTTGAGTTAGTATCCCATAACACAAGTCTCGAACTTACGTTGGGGCTAGCTCAATCTGTGTTATTTGTCCGTATATATTTATTTATTTATACCTGCTCTAAAGCAATATAAATAGGGCTAACATTCAATATAAATAGGGTTACCATTCGATTAAAACTTCAATTTACATCACACATGTTTAATTTAATCTTAAAGTACTCCACCTCGTGCAATTAACAGCTCCGCGCTATCGTTAGTGTTGCCAGTTCCAAATACATTTTAGTTTGGTAATTTTATTAAGTAGCTACACTTAATTAAGTAAACTTGATATTTTAGTAAACATTGTATATTGACAAAATTATGTTACAACTTTTTTATAAAGCTATACCATACTATCAGTGGCGTACCCAGGATTGGTATTGGAGAAGGGAGGGGGGGAAGAACAGTACCAACAAGAGGTTAGTGGCTAGCAGAACAGCCATGTTTTGAATTGTGATATACGTAACTAGTTAGTTGAAACGATACTGTCTTTAAAACTAACTCTAAAAGAGCGAGCGCGAAATTTCGTACGATTCTCGTTATATTGTGAGTTGTGATTGAGGCCGAATTTATGAAATTTCATTTGGGGACACGACACCTCCCCCCTCCCCCCTGTCAACGCCCCTGCATACTGTGAAGGTAGGTACAGCTTTGTTTTGCAAGATCGACTATACGACCTGCCATTTACTTTGTTTAAAAAAGGGTTAGTATATTTTTTAATGCCGTGAGCTATTAGTTGAACTAGGTTTTAATATAACATCGATTTTACAGCACACTATCAGTCTATATTAACAAAAGTGCATTTAATATATTATCTCTCTATATCTTTAAATAAATATTCTATCTTATGACATAATTTATAAGAGCCATTCGCGAGTAAGTAAGAGTGCGTAGTGCATAAAAAAAAGTTTTAGTATGATAAGGAAGAATTAAAGGTGCAGTGATCGGAACGGTCGGTACATTTACCTAATCTTGGAGTGATAAATCACTAGAGCGAATAACACCATCGCCAATACCTTAGAAGTAGATATTACTACGCTATGATTATCCAATTCCTTGAATTTTAGATAAATATACTCCGCTTATACAGATAATTGTAATATATAAATTAGGAAGAACATATGAAAGCGAAAGGCCCCTTTACAAGTCATTTTTACATACATCATCGGTTTGTATACAACTTTACACAATTTTATGTTTTAATTATATTTTATATTATACAGTCACAAGTCTCAAAGACTATTTTATACGCATAGACAATTTATTTTGGTACCATCTGTACACTAACCGACAATTTTTTTTTGACACCACACTTTCAAATAGAATTAGCTTCTCTATCCACTGAAAGTTATTTTACCTACAGATTTACATAAAAGCGACTGTCACGTAAAACGTTGAATGTTCTCCGAAAAGTGAGGTCTCCACTAAGCTGTTTTGTTAATCGTTTAGTCAATGTTTGCTGCTATCAATATACAATGGAAACAGCCGGCCTATTTTCTAACTTAGTGTACAACGTTTTTAAAGTCACTTCAAAATACATTGCGGCTTTCGTATAATTACTCTTTTTATTTAAGATATTTAAAAGGCAATGTATTTTGAAGTGATTATCATAGCGTTGTACACTGAGTTAGCAAATAGGCCGGCAGTTCAGCAGATCTTGATAAATAGGTCCTAATAGTCCCGTAATAGTCTCCTCCATTAGGTGGTAATCATTTCAGAAAACATTATACGTCTTATTATACAACGAGGAGAAGTTTAGTACCTGGTTTAAACCATTATCCGTCCAAAATATGTTGACACTTGTCACTTTGACGTTTGGTTAACTGTCACTGTCAATTTATTTTGGACGTATAATGGTTTAAATTTAGTACTAAAGTTAGTCCTCGTTTAATAAGACTGTATGTGACTGCTAATGAGCTAAGTAACGGCCCACCATTAGATACTATTCCAAGTACTAGGTACCAAATAGATACACTTAACAATCATCATCATCATCATCATCATCATCAACCTATACTAGTCCACTGCTGGACATAGGTCTCTCCCATGGCACGCCACTTAACAATACCCATATCTATTTGAAACTTGTAAACAATGTAAATTTCGAGGAGACAAAAATCACAGCTGAATTTTAATTATTCATTCTTCACTTTTCAAACTTTTCAATCCCAATACATTCACTTAGTTACCGTTATTTACGTGATACGTCGCTATAATCAGATTTGTTGATTTGATACGGCTAATTATTAACAAATTTGCATGTAAGTACTTTAATGTTTCTCCTGTCTCGATAGCCTTAACCTAGTTACAACTTACACATACAGCCACACCTATCTAAGGCTATCAAAAGAGGTATGCTATAGGAATGGTCCGGCAATATCCGACACCTAGCTTCTGTAAAGGGGTCTATAATATTCACTAACTGTAGGTGGAAACCCGCCTTCTCCACTCGGACAAAAAGTTGTACTGTTTCGACACCCCTACAGTAGACTACTTCTTTAGGGCTGTCAAAAGAGTCACTACTTTTAGGTTACTGATAAAGTAAGGTGGCAAAATAGATCGAGCAAGAATCATTGTTTTTAACACTTTTACCGTGGTGTACGACGGGCGCAAATACCAGAATAATATTTAAGAGCCCATTTTTGAACAACTTTCCCCCTGTGAATCCTGCGTACTTCGAAACACAATAAAAAACATAAAAATGAGCAATCAGCTGATATAGTTTCTACGGGAAGTCATTTCTTTTTTCAAAGTTTGTCCCCTGTGGAAAGTTGTTCAACATCATAGACTAATCATGCCTCTTTAATATTACTTCGCCATTATAAACTGTATATTTAAAAAATGGAAATAGCAAAAGAGCTTGTGCTAAAAACTAGCATAGTATCAGCACTTTGCGATTTACTAAAAGCCGTTACATGAGTTTTCCACAGAAGAATATTACAATTTTTTTACGTGTATAAAGATTCAAAACACCGCACCGCATATTAGTGGCCAAGTAAGTACTTAATACATTGACAAAATTAGCCTTTCATGAAATTACTTTCAACGACAGCCGTAACAAATATAGTTATACAAACCATTCACACAAATATAATATCTAACTGACCTAACTTAACCTACATTGCACACAGAGACGAAGTTAATTTATATCAGAATATGTTTAGGATTACCTCATAATTTTATTAACTACCTAGGTCTTAATAAGAGCTGCCAAATACAAAAATATTTGGAATATGAATACAATAGTAAAATGGTCGTAGTTCACTAACGCAACTTGCTCGTCAAGAACTGACATTGAAATATTGATCTTAAGTAGTAATCATAAGGTGCATATTAGAGTGTTTGAGGCGCAACTTGCTTTTCTTAAAGTTTGCTATTTTTGCGACTATTCCTGTGGACATACTGGCTTTTATATCAGTATGTTCGTTGTGAAAGTGATCTACATTCCAAAATACTGATGCTAAGACATACTACTCTTTAAAAAAATACAGTAGACTTTAAAATAATTAATTAATTGCCATTTAGCCTTGTCCAGCTTTATTGGCAAGGGTGAATATGCCTGTGCTCACTACGCAAAGATGTTCTGAACTTTACTTCAGGGTAATAAGGTTGAATTTAAAGTGATTTATTTTATTATTATAGTAAAGGTTTAGGTCTTTTGGTGGAATGGGATAACAGTATATATTACTAGCTGTTTTCCCGCGACTTCGTCCGCGTAAAACATAGCCTATGTTCAGCGCAGATAGTGTAGCTTCCCAACTGTGAAAGATTTTTCAAATCCGTCTTGTAGTTTCGGAGCCTATTCGCGTCAAACAAACAAACAAATCTTTCCTCTTTATAATATTAGTATAGATCAAGAATTTAATTGTGTTACACATTGTTTTATACCGTCATATAACTGCTGTCTAGAAGCCTTATAGTGAACAACTCTTGAAAATAGACAGATGTTTTTGAATTATTGGAAATAATAAATATACTTCGTTTTAAACTTAAATACCAATAAATGCAATTCAATTATAACTTCTTATCAAGAAGCATTTTATTAATTTTATATTCTTTGGCTCGACTACATATTTCTATCGTCTAAGACAAGAGATCAGAGATATCCGTAAACATATTCTTCATTACATTCTAATAGCATAATATACATAAAATTTATTAATTACAGACATCAATATAATATTTCCTTGCTTCATTTATACTAAATGACTATTAGACCAAAACCATTACACACTCAAAATATTAGTAGGCAAACTTTTAATCAAACAAAAAATTTTGCAAACTTACTCTATGCAAGGAAATAAAACTAATGTAGGGTATACCTGTACAGTGTTGCTAGTAAATGGTAGAAAAAACTACCAAATCACGAAATCTGGAACCGCCATGTGTAACTATAAGAGCCATTACGCACTGTCGACTAGTCGAAACACGTGTGTATAGAACATTGATTTTCAAAGTGGGGGGGCGCGCCCCACTAGGGAGGCGTGAAGACATGATCAGGGGGCGCGGACGGCAAGCGGAAATTTTGGATTGAATATCTTAAAGTTTATCCCAGCACAGCAGAGCAAACCCAAAAATATCATTTTACCTTTTTAAAGCACTTATTTGTGCGAAACAGTGTGTTCAGCAGTTGTAGCAATAAAAACAAAGTACAGAAGAAAACTAGATATTGCTAGTGATCTACGTTGTTTGGACTTTATTACCCTTATTTTATTTAACAATTACTTGGCAAGCCCACTTGTTGCTACTTCTGGATCCTGAGCCGAGGGGAGGCGTGTGCCTCTTCATTTTAAGCAGTAGTGAGGCGTGATACTAATAAGTTTGGGAATCCCTCTTCTTCTTTTCGTGTCGATTGGCTCAAATAACTTAAAATCAAATTTTGTCCCTCCAGTATGTGGCGACTCTTATACCACACTCCGTCGCTGAGTATAGGTCGTGTATTGTGCAGCTGGTTGAGCACATTGGGCACGAGAGAAGATGCAGCATAGTCTGATCGACTTGACCACACTGACACTGAGCTTCGGTTTGATCAATATAACCCCAGCTCGCTAAGTGGGAACCCCTGGTATAGAAAGTAGCAGTCGATCGGGTCGCCGGCGACTTTCTATAGTTTAAATATGTGTTTACGCACTTGGTCGTCGGTCGCCCGGGCGACTCGGCGACTCACCGCGTATTGGCGACGCTCAAGCGACTGCCGGCCGGCGACCAATTAGAGCACGGCTTTTCATGTATTTTGATGGAAGTATTCACACTGCGAGCTAGTGTCGTAACGATCGGACGTATAGAATATGTCACGAATGTACTTGGAATACTGTTCCTGGCCCGAGTTGCCTATGTTTTGGTCGCCGACTGAGTCGCTGGCGACTAGTCGACAGTGCGTACCGGCTCTAAAACATCAGAGAAAAATAATTATTAATTTGTGAAAATACCAAATTAACAAAAAACAAATATTTCTCTCATCTGAGATAAGCTACACTAATAATTGCTGAAACAGAAAAAAAACTATTTTAATTAAGTGAAAATAAAAATCTCTATCCATCGACATCGTCTGACGTATGAAAAGTAATTTCAAAATGGAAAATATATCAAAACTAAAGTCCTTTCCAAACGTCAAACAAACCGCTAAATATTTATACACAACGTAAATCTATACACAAATGAATGTACATGTATTATAAAATACAGTATGTACGAATAATTCAGAAAGTGCTTCTATTGGCAAGAAATAATGTGTCTCTCGGTCACATAGTTATTACTATATGTTATAAGTATAGTCGGGGGCAACTAAAACTGACTCCTCTAAAAACGTATTTTTAATTGTAGGGGGGTCAAATTTATCTGCCATGGACTAAACACCTCTAATTTTCAGTTTAAAATAAATGAGCCATGTTTACTTCTATATAATGGACAAATAAGGGGGAGTCCCAGCAGTGGGACATAACATCTACAGGTAAGGAAAAAATATATATTTCTGCCGGTTTTCCCAAACATCCATATTGTGGCTAAAAATAACCATGAATTTTGTTTCTTTATCCCTATTTATGATAATGTGTCACAATTCATAGCGTCATGATAAGAAATAAGAAATTTGTCTACTATGAGAAAAATTAAACTTTATATCCATTTTCTTAACACATCCGATGTTTACAATCTTATAAAACCATTATTAAAATTTTGGTGCGAGATAGACCAGAGACACATTATTATAAAAAAAACGAGTTTTCTACTGCCCCATCATTTATACCTACGATGAGGCAATAATAAACCGAAAATTACATTAAAGATATCTGCCATAACCGAATCCCAATATGGGATCATAAATAAACTTAATCCGATGGAACACCGTTAACCGTTAAACCATCCATTAGAACTAATAAATAAAATTAACATAATCGAAAATCCGTGTAGATTCATCAAACGCACTGTCTTATCACCAATTGACTAAAAATTGTCTATTCCTTTGCATTGTCTATGCCACGATTCTCTATGGTTGCTTTGTCTATGGTTTATCTGAGCGCAGTGTAGAGGTTGAGCACGCTCTTGTTCTCCTTGTGCGAGGGAGTCTTGGAGAAAACGTTCCAGAATCGCAGCGTCTCGTCGCCCGCGCCAGTCACTATCGCCTCACCGTCTGGTGACAGCGCTAAGTACAGTACCCTGTACGAATGACCTGTTAATTTCGCCACCTGGAACGATAGAGAATAACACTGTACACATGGTCTCATAATAAGCGGGATGGGTCCGAACTTTGACTATTACTGAGATGAAACGAATATCCGGTAACATCCGGTATCCAGCCTTATTTTCACCATCCAGCCTACTGATATCCATCCAGGATAATGGATAGTACATTTTAAAAAAATCATTATTTTACACAAATCAAATTATACCGCAATATGTTTAGGACACCGTTTATTTTTATAATCGCACCTCAAGTAATTATTTTAGTACTGAAAATTAACAAGTGGCAAATCGTGGTGAATGAATACCAAATTTTCCGCCATTGTTGGTAAGAAGCTAATCCGCTTGGCTTCGTATAACAATCCAGCTTATGAAATAAAGGGCTAAATATCCGGTAGCCGACGCTCCCACCCCGTAGCCTGCCGAATATCCGGTATCCGGCCAAACCGCTAACCGTAACGTAGGTTACGGTAACAATGTCGCGAGTTCAATCTCATCTGAAAAAATGCCCAACGCGCCCAATGTTTCCACTTCAATAAGAGTCTTATGTTGTTGGCTACAAAGCATATGTTGCCTTTGTTTACAAACGAAACGTTGTCAGCGGTATTAGATGCTCGCTCCATGATATAAGTTCAGTACTGATGTAACGGGAGCGAGGTGGAATGCTCGACCGCCACAAAGGGAAGATCTTCTTGCTAGGCAAGGTGTACGCCCGGGGAACCGTACGGCTCCGACAATGTGCGACGAATGTTGTAATTTTGCTTGCGCGTGTCAGATACGTTTAGCGCCATCTTGTGATGTGGTCTTGTAGGGTAAAACGAGGTGTAACTGGCCACTCTATACTAATTAAGAGATTTTTTAACAATACGCCATCTATTTATTTAAATTTGTAGTTCTCATTTTAGCTGTCATTTTAGTACAAATAATTTCCATTATGGTTACTGGCGCCAAAGTTGGCGGTAATTTTTTGTCGCTTGTCGTTTGTCTTTCGACGTGTAAGGTGTATTCTTGTTAAAACGTTAAGGAGGGTTGTTGTAAAAAAAATTGTAATTTCTGGTTAATTAAGGCAAATTAAGTGTGCGAATTGTAACATTATAGAAGTTCAAGCAGTAAGCGACAATTATTTGATGTTTAATCTAATTTAGACGCATTAAAAGCTGAGATAGAGGGGGTTGCCAGTAACTCAAAAAAATAAATGCAAGATTTCAGTTTCTGGCCGCCTATGCCAGTTACTGATAAAATAGTCAATGACGGAATTTGATTAAAAACTACTCTTATTTGCATTGTGCATTAGACATAAAACCGTATAAAAAAATATCAGGAATTTTTATCATCATTTATCAGAAACTGGCATAGGTGGCCAGTAAGGTGGCCAGTTACTAAAAGAGAATTTTTTCTTTGAAACTTTGATCATAAAGTTAAAACATGTCAAAAAAAGGAGTATAAGTACTTTTGATAACGCTACACAATTGATTACTTATACAGGCGTCTCTGTAGTCGAAAGAATAAAAAGGTAAGGCGCCATACAAAAGAACAAAATACCAATGGGTTAAGACTAAATTTTATGAAATTTATTAGTTAATTTTACTGGAAGAAACAGAAACTAACACAATTCTTAATTAAGGAAGTAAAAACTTTAGGAAAGATAAGGAAGAAGTAGCAAAACAATCTTAAGAAGGAAATAGTCAACTGGATCTGAGACTCTGACATTTGAGACCAGAGCAGTTATATCATCGTGTGGCAATATCACAAGAAAACTACAATGAACATGAGAACGCAATTAATGAACTTTACAGGAGTTTAACTTTGCAGTTTTCTTTGACTACTTATCAATAGAAATTAATAATAAAAAAAAATGAGACTTTCTCATGCTAACCAAAAAGTTTTTTTTAAATCTTATCATTAAAATGACAAAGAAAATGATTATCATGAAAATTGCCTTTAATTAATATGTTCAAAAAGCGAAACAGTTGAATAAACACTGAGAAGAAGAGGTCAAAACAGATCAGAAATAACAAAGAAAGAAAAGCAAAAGAAAAATTATGTAATAAATATAAATATGTTTTAAAACAAAATAAAGATCGTTAACTGTATAGTCAAATCAGCTCAAAATCACGACTTTTTTAAACCCCCATCTGGATTAAGACCGAGAACTAATTTTAAGAAACTTTACGTTCTTTATAAATTCATTAAGTAGGTAGTTTTGAGAGCTTAGCATAGAAATATCTACATAAACTATCTTCCAATGATTACTGATCACCAAAATATTTTTTTCTGTATAAATATATTACAAATAAATAATAATATGAAAATGAGATAGTATGATGATTAATATTAATTATTATTATGCCTTAAAATTGAGTTTTTAATATCTTTTTCATATCCAAAGATAATATTTTTTCATGAGGCCAGTTACTAATTAGGTACTAGCCAGTTATTAAATTTTTGTGGCCAGTTACTAATAAAATAGTACCTATTTTTCTTAAAAAATTATAAAAAAACGTAGGCTGTTCGAATTAATTTTCTTTTCACCACAAATTCCATAGAAATAAACAATTAATCGAATGACGTTATAAAAAAAATTATACATCAATACTATTAGGACAAAAAAATATTTGAAGTGGAAAAAAACGCTTAAGTGGCCAGTTACTCCTCGTTTTACCCTAGTTATTGTTATGTCACCATCTTGACAGTGAGTCCCGCCCGCATGGAATTTTTTCACCATTATTTATTTCTTAATTTATTAAGAGTATATCAAAATAGCATTGTGAATGCAAAATAAAACATATTATTATAAAAAGTATTCGGTGTTAGTTCTTGTGGCGCATATAGAGGTCTCCATACAGACCAAAATTAGTAGCCGATTCAGATACACACCGATTCAGATTCACACCGATTCATTAAAGTTAGCAAACGCATTTTAAACCTATTTTAGTTCAAAAATGATTTGTGTCGTTCTTTCCATGTTAATCGTCGCAGAGAGGGATAAGGACAAAATATATTTTTACTAAAATAAATTAGTAAGCAAATTTGCAAATTTTTATGAATGAGGCAGACAATGTATAAGAAACAGAACCACATCATTTTCAAAGTCAATTGAACATAGACAAAACGCAGACATACATACATGTTATCACGTCTTTATCCCTTACGGGGTAGACAGAGCGTAAGGCCATAAGACCAAAAGGCCACGTTTAGCGTGTAGGCGGGCCTAAAGGTGGAAAACGGAATCAAAATAGAGATGGTTTACTAGCCGCATCGCCTATTGTCATGATTCTTTAGATTTTCACCCATTCCCTTGACCGGCTTCTACGGTCTGCGCGGGAAGAGAAGCAGCTAGCACATTCTACGATTTTTCTTTTCACCCAGACCAGCATGGAAGATTACGCATGATTCTGTTATACTCGATGAAAGGTCGATAAACTGATCATGTATACTTACTTGTGTCAGCGAGGGATACTTCCAAACTAAGATCTGATTCTGTGAATATCCGTGCGTGGAAACCAGCTCGCTGGAATGTTTCGACCACGCCAAGTTGCACACTTGAGATCCTGTAAGGCATTAATATGATTATTTGATCATGTCGTATATTCAGAGCGGATTGTCTTGCAAGAATTTTACTGGGAGGAAGTAGCTCTTTCTGTTCCCGTGGATGTTGTAGAAGGCGACTTAGGAAATACAAGCTCATGATCATCATCATCATCAGGTCTTTTTAGTCTCCACTGCAGGAGCATGAACCTCTCTGTACTACCGGAGCCATACTTGGTCAGAGCAGACAGAGGATTTGGCCTACACTCTCCTCGCTGGCCAGACGGGTTGGAGAGGTCTCATTGATGTTTATGAGCTTTGTTTAGCTTGTATTTCCTAAGTCGCCTCTTACGACATCCATAGGAAGACTTGGAGTGGTTTTATTCTACTCTGCCGGAAACCACACGGCTACCCCACATAAAAAGTGGGATAAGGTAAAGGAAGAAAAAAGTCGCTTGCCTATCGGTATTATATAGGATCCATTTTGGAGAGTGTGCGAAAGCGCTCTTTGAGCTAGTTGAACCCGCACCATTCCTCCATCGGACTACGACGCGCAGACAGAAATTTCACCCTTTTATCGTTGGAATACCAAAGATTCAAACTAAACGCTTTGACAGTTCCTTTTTGGTTCGAGTAGCTAAGGTGTGGAATAAATTGCCTGCGTCTATATTCCCAGACAAGTACAAATTCGGGACATTCAAAAGTAGAATAAATAGGTATCTCTTGGATAGGCATGTAACATCCTCGTCTTCATCGTCACTTACCATCAGGTGCGATGGGAGACAAATGACTAATCCAACATTTAGTAAAAAAAAAAATGGGGGAAAAAGAAGATATGAACATTCCGGGGTACAATACCTGTATCGACGCACTGCATGGGCTGTGATGTTAGGGTGTTCCAGAAGCGGATGCAGCGGTCAGCGGTACCGCCGCCTGATGCCAACAAGCCGTGCTGGTGCGGAGACCACGCGATGGCTTTCACAGCCGCCACGTGTGCCGAGTATGTCTGGACGGGCGAGGTCGAGTGCTGCAACAATGGAAACAAGTTTTTACATAGAAAATCTAAAACACCGTGCCGTGCCATATGGCGGCATCCATATTAATATATTAATATATAAAATATTCTGTGAATGTTTCAAGCTACCTGTTACCGTTATCAATATCGAGCAAAAACAAGCAAAAAAATCACGTTTGTTGTATGGGAGCCCCCTTAAATATTTATTTTATTCTATTTTTTAGTATTTGTTGTTATAGCGGCAAAAGAAATACATCATCCGTGAAAATTTCAATTGTCTAGCTATCACGGTTCATGAGATACAGCCTGGGGACTGACGGACAGACAGACAGACGGACAGCGGAGCGAAATTAATAGGGTCCCGTTTTCACCCTTTGGGTACGGAACCCTAAAAAAGACCCTACATACAAAATTACCAATCAGGTGATCAACTTTCTATGGAAAGTTAATTCCTTGATTGGTCCGCTGCGGAAAGTTGTTCAATATCATGGACTGATCATGTTTCGCGAGAAAAGCAGACACATTGGATTTTCTATTGTTATGCGGCCCGATCGGGCCGCTTAGTGGTTGAGAGATCAAGTATTAATATCCCCATTTGTCACACGTTGTGTTATCCCGGTAGGAAAATAATAAACATGTCATCATATTTAAATATATTTGTGTTAATAACTCATAAGGAAATATTTTAGCTTTTACATTAATTTTAGAATGAGGTAAAGAAATAAAATATCCCGACATAAACATGCCTTTTATTAATTGTGTATTTAGAAACGAGCTGGGAATGTGGTTTGAACGTTTATATGCGGTTTTTGGTTTTCATATCCCTTGTCTTATCAAATTCTTATCGCTCATTCTACATAAGCGAATTATTGTTATTGCTTACATATTATCATGGCGTACACATTTAGGATAGGCAATAAAAAAAAACCGGCCAAGTGCGAGTCAGCCTCGCACACGAAGGGTTCTGTACCATTATCTATAAAAACGGCAAAAAAATCATGTCTGTTGTATGGGAGCCCCCCTTAAATATTAGTTTTATTTTATTTTAATTATTTATTTTTAATGTGAATATATAACTTATAACTGTATTAAATATTCTGTGAATATTTCAAGCATCTACCTGTTACCGTTATCAATATCGAGCAAAAACAAACAAAACAAACACGTTTGTTGTATGGGAGCCCTCTTAAATATTTATCTTATTCTATTTTTTAGTATTTGTTGTTATAGCGGTAGCATAAATAAATCATCTGTGAAAATTGTCTAACTATCACGGTTCATGGCCTAGTGACAGACGGACAGCGGAGCGACATTAATAGGGTCCCGTTTTTACCCTTTGGGTACGGAACCCTAAAAAACAAAAGAAACATCTTCTACATACTATTGAATTCAACATAAAAAAAAATGAACAAAATAAAAAAGGATAGGATAACATAACAATATTGTAGGCATATTCAGGATAACTAAGTGTTTTTATTTAATTTTAATTAAATCTGTCCATTTAAAGTGGGTCAAATCGAGTTCAAAGAAGTCGGTTAAAAACAAACAAGCAAACATTGAGGTGAAGCTTATAGAAAGTGTGTAAAAAAAGTAATATCTTACCATCGACCAGACGAACAGTTTGTTGTCGTTGCCTCCCGACGCCAGTGACTGACCATCGGGCGACCATTTTAGGCCGCAAACTTCTTGCCTGTGTCCTTGTAATACACGGCCTGATTGTTGAGCTGCAACAAAAGTATATGTGATAAAAAAGTCACGATTTTTTTATTGCAATTTAAGGGTCGCGCTCTTTGTGCCTTTTCTTCCTTTTCATGAGTTTAAGGCGCTGTGCATCAGAAGAATACCGTAAAACGTGTATTTTTTCGTCGCGCAGTTAGCCTTATTTTTCAAAGGATACTAGCATGAAAAAAATATGAAGAGTTCAAAGATCAAAATAAATGGTTACATCAACATATGTTCAAAAAAATATTTAAAACCCAACTAAATAAAATAGAAAAAAAGCTATATCCAGAAAATGTTTCGTCGCGAATTACTTGATATTTTCAGCGACAACTACTAACTTTTATACGTCTATAAAAAGTATAACTAAATGAGCAAGATGGATACCTACAAAAAATACGATATTTGGTTATAATTATTGAATTATTAAATTAAAAGTGAAAATTAACACGAAAATGGCAGACTCAGATTTGAACTGAGACTGACGACAGGTATGACACTAATATAAAAAATATTGCGCGACGTCCGCTACAAAGGGTTAAGGGATACAGCGCCTTAATGGTAGATACTAAGTGCTTTAAACTAATGGCAGGTACAATCGTCCACACAGACGAGAATTCCGTTGTCCACTGTCAAGCGAGTTTTGTTGGAACGTAAACGTCTTTTGAAAGTCGGAAGCAAATTTGAATCTCCGTAAAGGTCAGATGTAAAAATAAAGACAAAGAAAATTATGAAGATGCAATGTCCGGGGTAGAAGAATTGTTGTAATTTTTTATGTTTAAATTATAAAATAACTATAATAAAAATATTTTTTAAACTTTAGATCTGTACCTAATGTATGTATCAATGACCCAAAATATTTTGACATAATTAAACGAATGCCCTAATGATTAAAGTGATTGCATTCATTACTAAGAAACTCATACTTTATCAGTGATAGTGAAAAAAGCCAAAATAAAGCATCATGATAAAAAAAAAAACATGCACTGGAATTTCTTTTATGACATATTCAGTCATTCAACTTGATGTTGCCATTTACATTTTCATTTATATGCCCAATTTTGTCGGATGATTATAGCATAACTACGAGAACGATTAGCAATAGAAAGAGCTAAAAAATTAAAAAATCTTAGGTACTTACGCGGACATCTCGTGTCCCTCTGTCGTATGTGCCTATCCCGTGAGCCGGAACTTAGTATGTCGCCGTTCCACGCCAGAGCGCCCACTCGCGCTATGTGGCCTTGGAGCTTCGTCACCTGGGAACAGAGGTATTTTTTTTAAATACATACATACATAGTATAACGTCTTTTTCCCTTGCGGGTTAGACAGAGCCTAGGTCTATAAGACCTTTTGGCCACATTTAGCACGTTGGAGGGCGTGTAGATGGAAAACGGAATCAAACAGTGATGGGTTGCTAGCCGCATCGCCTATTGATATGATTCCGCAGATTTAAGCCCAATCCGAAATTCAGGAAGAGAAGCAACTGACACATTCTACGTTTTTTCTTTTCTCCCAGACCAGCATGGAAGAGTTTTTTTAAATAACATGACTAACTGTCAACTTGCTCTTTATCACGTTCAGGGGTACTTTCCTATATAACGGCAAATTCCATTGAACCAGGCTATAATTTTATCATATAATTAGCGGATTAGGTCTTTGAAGTGACAGTGGGCGGCGCACATAGCGCGTAGAACCGTGGGTCGATGGGGCAGAAAGATTCTCGAATGGCGACCACGTACCGGCAAGCGCAGCGTTGGATACCCACCGACTAGCCGGCCTATTTGCTAACTTAGTGTAGAACGTTTTGATAGTCACTTCAAAATACATTGCAACTTTCGTATGATGGATTATTTTTATTTAAGATTTATATAATGGAATGTATAGGCCCGCAGGTGGTTGATGTCCTCCTGCAACCTGACTAAGGTGGCAGGAAGACGCTGGATGCAGGCCGCTTCTAACCGGTCGTATTGGAAATCCTTGGGGGAGGCCTATGTCCAGCAATGGACTTCTTGTGGCTGAGTTGATGATGAGGCTATAATTTAATTGAGGAGTTTAATGGCCTAGTGGCCGAAGTCATTATAAGCGCTTACCCAAGTACAGCAACCCATGGTCCTACATCGTGGTACTGGGATTGGTGACCATAAGTGGCATAAACATATCTCGAGGTCACAGTCATAAAAGTAGGCGAAACGCAAGGTTTCTCAAAGTCTAAGCAATAGGTCTTATGATTTTATGCCATGTGACTGCCACTGCATAACATGAATGAACAAACAGGCTTTCGAGCTCAATTTATCACCGCCTCTGACCTACATTGCATACTGCATTCACTAGATTTATTTCTAGGCATGTGACCATATGTGATACATCATAGAGTTGTATAAAGGCTAGATAATGCATGTCGCCTGAGCTAGCGCATAGAGTTTGAGTCTTTCTCTCACTTTGTATGGTCGTACACAGCTCCGAAAATGAAACCTGCATTCATGGGTCCAAGTAGGTATTGTTTTAAGCGATAAGACCGCCTCTTGTGCTACTTTATATATATGTTTTAAATAATTTTGGTGTAATAAAGAATATTCTATTCATTCATTCAAATGCTTGATATTCTATTCGAACCCAAAACTCATACATACAGTTGAACATACAATCTCCTCCTTTTGCGAAGTCGGTTACACTTCACAATGTATAAAGAAAACCAATCCTAGAATGGCTGATTTAGCCCTTCGAAATGAACAACTTTTCCTATGGGCCAAAGATTGTTTGATTGTGGAGTTATTTGGCAAAAAACCGGCCAAGTGCAAGTCGGACTCGCGCACGAAGGGTCGTCCCGTTATCTATAAACGGCAAAAAAAATCATGTCTGTTGTATGGGAGTCCTCCTTTAATATTAACTTTATATTTATTTAATTATGTATATAATTAAATAAATATAATATTTCAAGCGTCTACCTGTTGCCGTTATCAATACCGAACAAAAACAAGCATGCGTCACAATCTACTATTGCGTCATTACATTCATTAGGGACCTATCCTGATTATTTTTAGACCCATGACATGATATATTATATGATATGTTGCATAGTAACTAATGTAATAATAGTACAGTAATAAATAAAATAAATTACTCAGTTTCCACTTCACACATCGGAATCCGTAAAGATGCAAATACATAATTAATTCGATATTAAAGAGACTGCATATTGTTTAGTATGCATTGTTTTAAATAGACAGAATAAAATTCATTTGCGGTAGGTATATCATATTAGCGAAACGTCTAACAAACAATCGTAACATAATTGAACAAAGGGTACTGAATCCTAGTGTAAGGATTTAAATTTTAATGACAATAGTCTTGTTTTGATTGATGTTAATTAACTAATTTTAAACTATACGCCTTTCCACCGATTATGATTAATTTAAATGTATGAGAAAATACTTATTGTAGAGTTTTGCTTAAATGTATCAGGCAATTTTATTGTGAATTTGGATTAATCAACAAACTAAAATATCAACTAATTGAGGTATAATTATGTGTTAAAAGCGCGAAAGCTTAAAAAAAGAATATTTGAGGTATATCAAGTATGGCGCCATTCGCGTCAACACGAAACATCCCTGACTTGGTCGTATCGTGAGTGTCGTAGACACTAGTAGGGACTTACGATCAGAACGTAATTCACTAACTAGGCGTTATTTTTTTGACAATAGATCCTACTAACGAAATCGCCAAGCTACACATTTTGACTAAGTTGAAGAGAAGGCAGAGCCGTTAGTAGGGTTTTTTGGGCGCCGGGCGGTTTTGTACCCATTTGCAATTTTCAACCCTTTGGTACGGAATTCTAAAAATAAATGACCATTGGCCACTATGGACGCGGTGTCTTCCTAAATTGCTTGTCCGGTGGTTAGTTATGGCATCGAATACGCGCGCCCGGAGTCCGAGCAGCTAATTGCTTTTCCAAAAAAAAAAAATTATATTCATTCCCAGCTTAAAAATGCTTCCGATGGGCAGCATCGTCGGAAACGAAAGAAGTTAAAGAAACTGCGCTCGCCAACCGGCGTGTTAAGCAGTGACTATGGGGGGATTCCCATGGAACAAAGAATCCTTGGAAGAGGGCCTAAGTCCAGCAGTGGACTTCTCACGGCTGTAATGATGATGAATGATGGTCACTTACCTTCATAGATGTCGTTAGCGTCTACCTTGGATACAGCAAAGCAAAACAAAGCGTTGATACTTATTGAGACAAAGGCGACCATACCTCTTTGTTGACGGTGACGTCCCAAACGCTAATATGTCCCTTCTGCGTACCGACGGCTACGTGGTGACCACGTTCGCTCCAGGCCACTGAGGTGACCGTGTTGCCTTCTGATGACAAGTCGCAGAGACGGGTAACCTGCGGACAATAAATGAAATCGTCAGCAGGTCCTTTTAGTCTCCACTGCAGGAGCATGACCCTCTCTGTACTACCTGAACCATACTTGGCCAGAGCAGACAGAGGATTTGGCCTACACTCTCCTCGCTGGCCAGACGGGTTGGAGAGGTCTCATTGATGTTTATGAGCTTTGTTTAGCTTGTATTTCCTAAGTCGCTTCTTATGACATCCACGGGAAGACTTGGAGTGGTCCTATTCTACTCTGCCGGAAACCACACGGCGACAAAAATAAATATATAAATTAAATATTTTCATTTAAACTCAAATATTTATTTATAAATCTGCTTCCATTGCACTTTTTATGTCTGTTTACACAACAAAGTTTATAAATTCCAGTTACTTGTAATTGTTTTAAAGCTGTTGGTTTCTTTAATACGCTACTACTCGTTCAACTCACTCGTTTTCGTTTCAGATGACGTCATCTGAAACGAAAACGAGTGAGTCTAGGAAACTATATGGTATGGAGCAGTGGCGTAGCTTGGCGTGGGTGAAGTGGTCGCTAGCCAACGGCCTCGCGCCCATAGGGGCCTCGCGCATAACGTAGGGACCTTTTTTGGGAAGCCTACGATTTGTGAAAAAGAGCCACGAAGCATCGCGGAACATGTCTTGGCAACGTCTCTTTTTTATGTTATAGGACTTATCAAAGAAACATGTACTTAAACACTCTTGTTAGCGATTTATATGAAAACCCAGTATAAATAAACGTATTTTTGCGTATCTAAAGTATTATTTAAAATAGTAACACTTATATCTCAAAAACAGCAACAATGGCAACACTGGTTGTATCAAGTGTAATTATTGTTGGTACCCACCACTCCATTTTAGCAAGACGTCATGGAGTGGCGGGGACGATCGCTCTTGTGTGGTTAGATCGACGACTCAGGCATTCTGTTGGGCGCAGCTGTAACGTTAAGACGTAATTAACCTTTACTTGTTGTGAAGTATTGTTTTAAATAGTTTTCCGTAAAGTGTGGAGATTGTATATTTAAGGTAAGATGTATTTAACTAATTTCGATATTCTGTAAAATGAGTGATTTCAAAATAAAATATTTAATCGTTAACGGAGTTTCCTTACATATCAGAAGTAGGATCAGCGGAATAATTTTCTTTTTTTTTCTCTTCTTTTTATACTTATTCCGTTAATCCCGCCCACAATCACAGTATTTTATATTATTATATATCATTTTAACCATTACATTTTAATAACGAAAGGCGACTCCTGGTAATGATATTACTATATTGCAACAGTTTTACATTAGTTTTCTGATGTGAATTTTACGATTGCTTTATTGTTGGGTTCACGGTATATAGTTTATGGTATACAATTAGCTAGGGCACTCCCTCGGATTGTTTACCGTATATGTGGATCATTATGCTCATTATGCTGGAGCTACAATCTAGGAATAATCTTCAAACCGTTGCTATAGCATTTATAAACAAAAAGAACTATAAGTGACATTGCAATTTGCTAGGGTACCCCCTAGAATTTTTATGTGTGTACGACTTAATCAATTCATTGTCCAGGGCTACACTCTAGAATGTATTATTTCATTCGGAAATTTTATAAAATACATACGAACCGTGAACCTTCTGTATAAGCATACATATCGTTAAAAATATTAACGCATACGGTTGAATAATGTAAAACTGTTTTTATAGTGAAATAATATTGAACATGCACTATAAATCTTATAGCCAATATCATGGCAGGCTATTTTAATAACATGTACAGTTTTGCAGGTGAGTAACCTATTACTGGTTACGGAATTATGCAGTATACTTATTTACTTTATTGTCTCATTCTGTTGGACGTGTGAGTACATTACATTTAAAGTAAAAAGACATTTCAATGTGACAGTAGCTAACACCCACAAAACTGTTTGTAGGTCCTGCTTGTGTCTGACAGAGATCTTGTATCAATTTACTGATACTATTACATCGCTACAGTTGATAACTGTTTTAACAAAAGAAAAAATAATACTGTTCTCTGAACAAAGAATAATATCACTTGATTACGACGTCAAATAAATAAACGTCATGATCTTAGACGTGCTTCCAAAACAATTTAAATAGAATGTAGACTAAATGTAATATAATAACAAATAGAATTGAATTTATTGGTGAATAAGATTTAAATTTACGACGCATTGGTCATCGTACTAAAACTGCTATAATTGAATTCTGGGTTCGAACCCCACCTGAGCAAATATATACATTAATAAATATCATAAATACGTGCCATTATTCAATACTGTTATATCATACTAGCATAACATCAATAATTCATCATCATTTCGTGTATGTGTCACGGTCGAACGAACATGCGCACCCTGTCGTCAGAGTTCTTCGGAACCCCCTCTCGGCCTCTGACGTGGTTCCTTTAACGACTGCCGGATGGCGGCCGGGACCAACGGCTTAACGTGCCTTCCGAAGCACGGAATCATCTTTATTATCGGATGATCAGGTGATTTAGGCCTATAATGTCCTAACCAAACTGGAAACTATACAAAGTATGCTTCCCGTGGGAATCGAACCCTAGACCCCCGGGTCAACAGGCAAACGCCTTTACCACTGTACTAGATAGATAGATAACATATTTTTATTTGTTCATTGTAACACACATAATAAAACAGAAAGCTACAATAAAACTTAATACTTAACATAATATATGTATGTGTGCCATTATATTACAAAAAGGCTACAGCTCAGCGAAATGTTACTCTAGTGAGCAACTACTGATTTTCAGCTGTCACCTTAGAAGACGCGCACTAACAATTTCACAGAACAGGTTGTCTCACAAAGTGTAAAGTCAATGGGTGAAACACATAATAAATTAATCAACAAATGGCAGATAAAATACTAAAATACCTGTTATTAATACTAATTATTATTTAAGGAAGAGCTCAGTTTAAGTTTTAGCGTTGCGACAAGCAAAGTATTTTTGAATTAATGTCCGTTTTCTGAAGAGTAAGTAAATGTGATTTCAGTAGCTTTTTAAATGTTAATTTCTTATTTAAATTTCTTAAAGGAGCAGGAATATTATTCCAATACTTCGTTGCCGCATAAATGCTACTGTCCTTTGTCTTGTTATGACGTTCAAAAAAAGATACATGTATCCAATTTTGAATAAAAATCTTTGACTTTGACTTTTCTCTGTATAGAAAGTACAGGACGAGTGGCCCTCGGATGACGTTGCGAAGTATGTAAAGATAGTCAGGTTTTTTTAAACCCTCATTATGTCAAAAAGTAAACTCGCGAGGTGCAACTGTCTACGAGCTTCCATATTGAGAAGAGGGGCTTTGTTTATGACTACGGAGGCAGTAAATAAATAATTAAAATCCACTTTCTTCAAAACACTTCATCTATTTATATATTGATATCAATCAATCATTTATTTGTCTGAAATAGGGTATGATATCGATATTAAAAAAAAAAACTGCCTATTTAACTGTTGGAAACAGTAGACAAATATTTCATTAAAATAAATATAATTAGTTTATAATTGACAAAGTCATAATTATTTACTTTTGGGTTACACATGCATTTAATTGAACATTTCTTTATGTCAACATTAATATAAATTAAAATTACTTCATCTGTAATTTCGTATTAATTTGTAAACTTTTCATACAAGTACAAATAAAAACAAAATGAAACACTAATATAATAAATCAATAAAAAATATATTTATATGTCTCACACACATTCACATATACATATATACACCTTCATCTCTTACACTCATATGCATAAACACGAACACATCACACTCACTCATACACACTTACACACACATTTACACCACAATATATTTTATTTTTACTAAATTGTTATCTGAATATAAATTTGCTCCGCGTGCCGGCGTCTAAGTGTACTCCATCAGGAACAGCGATTATATGTTTAAGGTAACAACAGTAACCAGGCTACTACGATACAGGCACAGCCTAGCGTGGAAGCCACGAACGTAATGTCAAACTGTAATGTATTAAGTTAGTAAAGAAATTTATTATTATCATAAATAATAACAAAAAGATAACGTTACAAAACAATAACAATGATTGAAGACGGATTGGACTGCCCTTACCTCCGACATTGCAGCGATAGACATGTTGCTGTAATGCCTGAGGTGAGAAGGTATTAGAATAGGGTAATTTAATTATTGTAATTTAATTCAATTGTAATTTAATTCAATTGTAATTTAGTAAATAATTTAAATTTAATTGACAATTTGAATTAAAATGATTTTGTTTTTAAAACATTATGGAATGCAATTTCTGAAATAAATAATTATTATTATTAATATTATTAATGACAATTTCACATTCAGATATAGAGACTACATCTTCTGTTGGAGATGTGGTCAGCCGCTATAACGTGGAGGGTGAGCCGGCAAGCGTATGGCAGTCCCCACGGCAACGGCACTATAAGAACGAGGGAGCGGATGGGAGTCTGATAAGTAACAGGCAAGTCCGTAAACGTTCTTTAATTAAATCATACGATGGAGTGGCAGGGAGCCTGGTTAATAACAGGCAAAGCCGCAAGCGTATACCTATCCGATCATACGAAAGGGCAGAATAGCCTGGTTAATGACAGGTAAAGCCGCAATCGTACGCCTACTCGATCGTACCTCCGCAAGTATCCAATAAGCAGATCAAGAAGCAGAGAGCCGATAATAGGGCTGACTAATCAGTCGCGAAAGCAGATCGCCAAAAAAGTAGAGATACTACATCAAGGTATATATAGCTATAGAAGACGAATGTATGAGCTGACCCATTAATTATTTGCATAAACATGTGTAAAATACATTAAATGGATATGTTATAAGAAGACCGACATGTTTACCATTACTGGTGTGCAAATTCATATAAGTTCAGAAGGCATGCAATTACCTAAATTTAAAAAATAGAACAATTAAAATAAAAGGGAAATAATGTTTTAGTATTTACAAAGAATCCATGTCCAAAAAAATACAATACTTCAGATTTTCATATAATAATTTGTTAATACTTTAATAACATTTTTCGCATAACAATATTTTAAGCTTTTTCTTAATAAGTATCAAGTTTAACTCCTTACACTGTTTTGATATTATGGTAAAATCATTGGTACCATAACTAAGAATGGATTCTACTAAGCCATAATATGCTGTTAATAGTTCATCATTATCTAATTTTTTTCGAAAGTCTAAATAAAGCATAACTTGAAGTACTAAGTCATTTGCAAAGATTTTCTATCTGTGGTTTCTAATTTAATCGCGAGTCGATTATTATGCCGAGAAAGCTGTTTGCACCAACACTATTTGCTATGCTGCCATGATATTCCAATTCAGTAATTAAGTATTCTAATAAGGTCTTTGGCTGAAATACATTATATTTGTTTTATCAAGATTTATTTTAAGTTATTATTATCTAACCACGTAATTATTGATGCCAATGTTGAATTTATATTAAAATTGTACGAATTGATGTCAGTGGATTTAATAGTGACTGTGCTATCATCGGCAAATAATGTCATGCTATGTTCTATATTATTGGGAAGGTCATTTATATCAATTATAAAAAGAAGAGGACCTAAATACTCCCCTGTGGAATACCATAGCGTTCGTCAGACGTGTATCTTTTTTTCTGTTTAAATGTAAACATCCAGTTAGGTTATTTCTGTGATTTGACAACGATCTGATAAATAAGATTTGACCAATTGTAATACGTTACCGAATGCCATATATTTCAAGCTTGTCTAATAGTATATTATGATGCACATAATCAAATGCTTGCGTCATATCGCAATAGACGGCACAAAGACGTTTTTTTTTCTGTCCACTTCATTTAAAATATTTTTCAATAACTTAATAAAAAATAAAAAAAAAATAACTAAGAGCAATTGGTCTAAAATGTGACTCTCTATTGTTTTTGTTAAATGAAGGTTTTATAACAAGATATTTGCAGATCTTATGGAAAGACGCCAGATTTTATACAAAGATTTATAATATGACTAAGATGACGGCATATATATATATATAGTCATTTACTGCTTTAATTATTTAAGTTTAAATGCCATCGTTACCAACACTTTCAGTGTTGTTTTATATTTTTTGTCATTATCATTTAAATATCTTATGGTATACTAGGGGGCATAAACATAGATTGTAAACTACGTGTAATATTTGAGCTAATATTTAATCCTTAGTTCAGGAAGGGTTTAATTTCATATACAAAGTAGTCAATAAATGCTAATGCTATTTTGATTGGATCTGTTATGTAATCATTATCAATTTTAAGACGAGTTATCGGTTCGCTATGTAAATGTGTTATTATTTATCATTTGCCATGTTGTTTTAAATTTATTATTTGAAGTTATTGTTTTATAATTATGACTTAATTTTAATCTTTTAATATTTAAAAAAACAGTTTTGAATATCTATGATATTTAATTTTATGTGATTTAGATGGGTTTATTCTACATTTCCAAAGAAGTATTTTATGATTAACTTTTATTACAAGTTCTTTTTGAGGGAAAAAGAAATCATAAATATTTTAAACAAATTTATAAAATTATTGAAAGCTATGTTAGGGTCCTCAGTGTCGTAAATTTCAGAAAACTAAGTTTTTTTTAAAACTCGATCACTCCATCAGAATTACTATTTGAGTTCAAAATCAACAGTGGCCCTGAAAAAATGTCCTTAGTGAAGTAATAGATGATACTATAGGCACACGCCATTAGATAATTTAGATCAGGTTCGTAAAGAAGCATGCAAACGCATTGCAGGACAAATAAACTAAAGATAAAACTAGATTTGACTTGAAGCGGTTCAAGGTTGGTTATAACTGCGGCAATCTGGTGAACCTAAAACGAGAAATAACATGTCATGGTAAATAAAATAAAAAAACTAGCTGTTAAATTTCAAGGCCTTTATCGGATCGCTAAAGTTTTACCTAATGACCGCTATTTAGTAGAGGATACACCATTGACTCGCAAGCGTAGCCTACGTCGGTATGAAAATGTAGCGGTAGATAATCTGAAACTTTGGCCTATATTTAATAGAGATATCGTTACATCAGAATCTGATGCTGATGACTGTTCAGATAATTAATTTTATGACAATTTAAGATAATTGTAATTTGAATTCGTTAACATTTTAAGTGCCTGGTAAATTCTATATTTTATAAACTAGTACTCCTGTTATTATTAGTATGTCATGTGAATCAAAATACTGCGCTTGATCACGAAATTGAAACACCTATTAGTACCTTCATTAACCTATTGGGCGCCATTGACCTTTTTTTTCTTGCTTTAGTTGCAAAACAGTCGCGTGACTGAGACGCAATTGACAACTAAAGTTATTACTAATTTGTATTAGCCTGGCGTCGGGCGTGAAGTAACGTAAACAAGCGCTGGTGTGCAAAAGGTTATTGTGTATTCTATTACTTTAAAATATTTGTTCAAGATAGGCAGTGCTTAAGTGTGTAAAGCTTCATATAGCGGAGGGACCCGCTATTGCAGGATGGCCGAGCTGTTAGCGATTTATATGAAAACCCAGTATAAATAAACGTATTTTTGCGTATCTAAAGTATTATTTAAAATAGTAACACTTATATCTCAAAAACAGCAACAATGGCAACACTGGTTGTATCAAGTGTAATTATTGTTGGTACCCACCACTCCATTTTAGCAAGACGTCATGGAGTGGCGGGGACGATCGCTCTTGTGTGGTTAGATCGACGACTCAGGCATTCTGTTGGGCGCAGCTGTAACGTTAAGACGTAATTAACCTTTACTTGTTGTGAAGTATTGTTTTAAATAGTTTTCCGTAAAGTGTGGAGATTGTATATTTAAGGTAAGATGTATTTAACTAATTTCGATATTCTGTAAAATGAGTGATTTCAAAATAAAATATTTAATCGTTAACGGAGTTTCCTTACACTCTAGACTCTGGAAATCCAAGTAGATATGTTTTTAAATCAACCAAACAGACTAGCTACCTTACATTCATATTATCCCATCTTTATCTCTTACGGAGGGTAGACTGTTGTGAATTATGCAAATGCTGACTTATCAAATACTGTACGGGGCATGGCTCGTACAGCTGTCTGTACCTACGAGCTGTGCACCGTACAGTATTAGTAAGCTCTGTAGCCTAAGGTCATAAGACCGAAAGGCCACGTTTAGCGTGTTGGTGGGCGTAAAAGTGGAAAACGGAATCAAAATAATTATGGGTTGCTAGCCGCATCGCCTATTGTCATGATTCTTTAAATTTTCGCCCATTCCTTTGACCGGCTTCTACGGTCTGCGCGGGAAGAGAAGCAGCTGGCACATTCTACGTTTTTTTCGTTTCTCCCAGCATGGAAGCATTATACTATACATACTGCTATTGGCTTAAATATATAACAATAAAGGCATATCTCAAGAAGCACTATATTTAATGCTTCCGAACTCCCATCGGACGCATTAAGATGTTAAGTCATTCAGGGATAAAAAACAGTGAACACAAAACATTTCCGTAACCTAATGTGAACGAAGCCGCGGGCTAATACATATTTATCAGCCGGTGGCTACCCTCGCGTTTTTATTGCAGTACATAAATGATGTTAAAGACCATCAATCTTAATGTTCAAAGGTTGTATTCTTGCGCTTATAATGTAGTTTTTAGGGTGCAGTGGCAGCCTTTAAGGGGAGGCTAACCAGCCCCCTCGCACCAACGAATAACTGGGACCTCGCGCTCTGGAGCTCGTACTCCTTTGCTTGAAGTATTTGCCCTCAGTGACTGAAAATTGAGCAGCCCCGTACTGTACGCTTTGAAAGGAACTACAACATGGGGTTCTTTAAAAAAAAGCGTGAAAAGATTTCTTCAGGGTCGGCAACGCGCGAGTGGCACCCCTGGTGTTGCAGGCGTCCAAAGGCTACGGTAACCACTTTCCATCAGGTGGGCCGTATGCCTGTTTGCCTACTAAGTAGTATAAAAAAAAAAAAAAAAAAAAACCCGATGGTCTTAAGCAACCGCGGGCACGGTCGCCATTGGGATGGTGACTGCAAGTCGCATAAAAATATCTTATTCTCTTCCGTACTTTGGAAGGTACGTTAAAACCGCTGGTCCCAGTTGTCATCATTGATGGCATTCGTTAAGCTATGTCAGGTGCCAGGTAATGGCAGATCGAAAAATCTGACGCCAGTGTCACACACAGGAAAAACAAGATAAACAAACGGACATCAAACTCGAAATGCACTAACAGGAGGTGGTGTGAGGGCAACTATTCAGCGCCAACATAAAAATTATGTTACTCTCCAACAAGCACACCACAAATACACACAGCTTCCAGCCCTAAACTGCTTTTAGGTTTAAATACAATTCGTCCAGAACTCAAGCACAGCCAGAACTTTGAACGTGATGCGCTATAGCTTCCTGCTGACTTTTAAATACTCCAGGAACATATTATAACTTACTATAAAATCGTTAAAGCCCTCACCTGACTAGTCCTGTACTAGTCAGGTGAGGGCTTTGACGATCTTATACTTACACTCCACAAATAGACCTAGCTCCCCAGGCCTACCCTGCTTTAAGGTTCAAGTAAAATTCGTCCAGAACTCCAGCACATGCAGAACTTTTAACGTGATGCGCGATATCTCCCTGCTGACTTTAAAATACTAACTATAAGATCGTCAAAGCCCTCACCTGACTAGTACAAGCACTCCACAAATAGACGCAGCTCCCCAGGCCTACACTGAGCACATTCTGCGCAGACCAGTCCACCAGGTTCAAGTAGAAGTCGTCCTGCAACTCCGGCGCGTCCAAAACTTTGAACGGGATGCGCGATATCTTCCTGGTGGCCTTTCGGGGGGAGCGCAGCAGCTTCTGTGATTTGGCGGAGACGGGGGACAGGCTGTATGGCGACGGGTCGATGTTCTCCTGAAACAATAGAAAATTAAATATAAGACTAACATACATAATATCACGTCTTTTTCTCTTGCGGTGTAGACAGAGCCTCGGTTTGTAAGACTTTATAGCCACATTTAGCATGTTTCCCACCCATCACTATTTTGAATCCGTTATATCTACACGCCCTCCGTGTAGATGGAACGGAATCAAAATAGTGATGGATTGCTAGCCGCATCGCTTACTGACATGATTCCGCAGATTTTCACCCATTCCCTCGATCGGCTTTTACGATCTGCACAGGAAGAGAAACAGCTGACACATTCTACGTTTTTTCTTTTCTCCCAGACCATCATCGAAGACCTTACTATAACTTAAAATTAAATTTTGATTGTTCTTTTTTGCCGATGTTTTTAAAAAGCCTTGCAACATTGGAAGGGTATGCTTGTCTACTTCTGTTTCCATTTTACGTTTTCCTACTAATACGCAGAGGCGGATCTACAGATTGGCTGCCCACAGGCAATTAAATTTTTGCCGCCTTTCATCAAACTTTTTGCCTTGACGTGCGGCGGCGACAACGGTCTGCGTCGCGCGCGCCTCTTCCTAATCTCGTCGCATCCCCAGGCATGTACCTAGTTTGCCTTAGTAGGGATAATCCGCCACTGCTAATACGTGGGGTCAGCACAGCACGTCAGTCTCTTCTAGTACAATCTGTCACTGGTCATGTCATCTGTAACATCTTTTTTACTCTTGTCCTCTCTTACGCTTCCTTGGTCTCCTCCTATTTCTACGACCTCTTACATACCTATTACTTAAATTACTATGTTTATCTATACCTTAGAATATTTCCAATTTGGATAATAATGATGATCAAAAACATAAAACTGTGTAACAGGTGTTTACGCCCACATATAAAACACATTTTTTCACATGTAAAACGATAACGATAAATATATGCACTACACACACAGTGAAGCCAATTTCAATAAAAATAAATGTGTTATATTTTGCATAATTTGAGTGTCCCAAGACGTATTGGTTTCTTAAGAAACTATGAAATCGCCGTTTTCTATAGAGAATTTCGAGTAAATTGAATCATTTATACTAACGTTTTTAGTATCATTTCTGGTTTGATAAATTCAACTAAAGTGAAATGCATGTATTTACTGAGAGCAGTAAGCTTGATTTACGCATTATAAAATAAAAAAGAATAAAAAATAATAAGTAATTGGAAAATTACATTTTTATATCAAAATTGACAACGGAACTGAACGAGTTCTTTTCAATAATTAATTTCAGAAAAACAAAAAAAATATGCATGCGTATTGTCAAGAACATGCACTATTTTCAAGTTTAAATAAAAAAATGTTTTAACTGAAAATCATAGTCATTAGGGAACAAAATGGCAAGCGGAAAAAAACGCCAATTCCCTAGGTAAAAATTAAAAAGCCTAAGAAACCCAAATAATGAAACGACGAGAAGCCTTAAAAATGTTACTATTTCAAATTAAATAATTAATCTTCATTATTCCCTGAACAATAATACGAATGGTGTAAGGAATATAAATGATCATAGAGTCATTATGCTTCCAAATAGTAATAAAACGGACAAATTCTAAGCGAGTAATAAAGAAAATTGCGATGTAACAAAAACCGCTGACAAATTGAATCTAATAATTTTAACACAACTCCATAGACCGAACATATTTCGCTGATTGCAAACGCTAAGAAAAAACCACATAAAGCGCATTTTAAAAACAATTGACGTCGGACGTTAGATAGAGTTTTAGAAAGAGCAAAAAGTGCTACAAAAACTTCTAAACTTTAATGGAAATAGTTAAAGAAATAAAAGAACAATCGGGACAATAAATAAAATCACTCGCAAAATTGTAAGTGTAATTAAAAATGTTATATCGTACTGTCATAATGAAAAAGTATAGCAAGTAGCAACACAGGAAAACATTTGGAACCCCTGAAGCGGAACAGCGAGTCCTTGAAGGTTCGACTACCCGAAGCCTTTTATGCGATACGTATGTAAAAAACCTACTGAAAAACATCACCTACGAGAACATTTGATAGCGTCTCGATTTGTCAGCGATTTTTTTATCTTGACTTGCGATTAATCATCACATAAATTTCTATAGACCGCGCTGATTAGTCTTATTGACAACAGAAATTAAAACACTTCAAAATTAATAGGTGTCGGCTACTGCTGCCTATTTGTGGTGAACGGACAATAGATGCTATTAGAACCAGATCAAGTATTATTAAATATCATGGACGTATAAGAAGACCGAAGTAATTATTTACACAGCAATAAAGCGTGCATTCATATTCTTTATTGCCGTCTAAAATGACACTACGTTGACAATTTTAATGCGAAATTTCGCACTGGCCAAACACCGCGACAGTTTCTAAGTAAATTTTGTGCAAAAAGTGCACAATTCTCGTAAACTGTTGGCAATTTTACGTCCGTGAACCTTCCTTTATTGCATCTGCTAAGTAATCTAGATGAATAACACCTTCGGAAGGCGAGACGCGTTTCTCAGACGTGGGCAGCATTACCATATACAAAATTTTTGTCTGATATTAATCCTTTTATTGTTGCAAACATAGAATTTGGAGTGTGGGTGAGAAATATTGGTAGTAACTTTTGAAACGACTAAACATTATTGCTAAGGAAGAGATGTAACAAAGGACGCTTCTTTCAATTTCGATACATTTTTAAAGTAAAGTAATTCAAGTGGGGTCGAAATTGGGTTGTAACGCCTACGTCAACCAAAAACATAAGAAACGGGGACATAAACATGAATGTTTAAGTGAAGCGCACTCACAATAAATATCATTGATAAAGGGAGGATTTACATGTTATACTACAAGATATCGTATATGAGACCGTTATTTGTCCCAGTTTGGACAAATAATACTAAGTTCAAGAAAAGACTGACATTGTCAAAAACCTGATTTGTTCAAGTTTAATGAGGCGGCTTTACATACTCTTGCTGCCAGCAGCTTCCTGCTGGACTGCCAGAAATAGTCAACAACACTAAAATTCATCACTGATGATGGTAATCTGGATAAGATCAGACGACACTGGTCGTTACCGAAAAAAAACGTGGATAAAACAGTGAAACTATACAGCATGATTTTGAACCCCTGAACTATATTGAAATTCTGGAATCCAAATCCTTATGCAATACAGAACTGCAAGACAAAAAAGGCATAAAGCGAAAAAAGTATTAGACCCCTCCCATAAAAAGTCGCCGATAAGCTGAGCGAATTTCTATGGGAAGTCTAATTTTATTTTTCGTTTTTTGCTTTTTTTTCTTGCAATTAAAAAGTTCAAAATCAAGCTGTAACAATATATCGATAATCTCACGTGAGCCTCTTATGATTTATAAACTCGATTGTGCCAAAAATAATCCAATTCAGCCAACCGAAAACTACAACAAAAACAGGTCTAGAATTAGAACATTTATGAATGAAGTCTGTAGTACTACTAACGGCTGAAAAAGATTGAAAGTGCATTCGCGTGCAGATGATTAATTCACAAGTGCCTCTTAAGGAGATATTGATGTAAGACCCGCCCCAATGACTCGTCGACACAACGGCCTCAGAAGCCGAATAAAAACCACTCTAGTACAGTGAGCCACACATAAACTAATAGTATTAAATCTTACGCGAGATAAATTCATTATAGAAGAACGGCACGGTTTTACTCACGTTTATTTAGTCGGAATCGCCGACTAGTTCGGTCGGTTACCAAGACCATCATCAGGGCGAGTGTAAGGGGTGGCGGTGCCGGTTTCGCCACACTCACCCTGTTTCAAGCCGTGCAGCGCGGGAAGCGGCGCGGGCGACGAAGTGCTTTGAAAGCGAAACCGCCGTGTCGCCAACCCTAACACTCGCCCTGATGATGGTCGTTACTGACCAAACTAGTCGGTGATCCCGACTGTACGTAAAAAATAAATGCTCAAATGGTATGCTACATCTGTGGTAGACTGTACGTGGGCTAATTGCAACTGGTTATGAGTCAGGTGAATTTACAACGAACATTGACAGATGACAGATCCTCAACTGCCGATCCTCTATCGCCTAAAATTATTTCATACCTTTTTTTATAAGATAGAGATGATGTCATGTGTCTAGACTTACACTGGTGCAATATTGTTAGAAATCCAGATTTGTAACTTTTTCTGGATTTCTAACAGCAATTATTTAATATTGCCACACATTAAAATAATTATCGGTGATTTTTCAATTATCTATCTAAATTGGCAATTTAAAATTCAATAAAAACAAGCTTGTTTCATTTAACAAAATAATTAATTCGAAAGACTGAAATGTTGATTGATAAGTCTAAATCGACTGTTGCACGAATCAATCCTGTTTTCAAAATATAAACATAATATAGACAAAAAATGTTACTTCGTGCTATTAGACTCGGTATAGAAAGCTAAGCTACATGAGTTATATTTATTAAAATCGAGAAAACAGTTGAAACAAAAGGTTAAAAACCGGCCAAGTGCGAGTCGGACTCGCGCACGGATGGTTCCATACCGTTATCTATAAAAACGGCAAAAAGAAGCATGTTTGTTGTATGGGATGTCCTGCCCTTCAATATTAATTTTATTTTTATTTATTTTTAAAGTTAATATATAACTAAATTTTCTGTGAATATTTCAAGCATCTATCTGTTGCCGTTATCAATATCGAGCAGAAACAAGCAAAAAAATCACGTTTGCTGTATGGAGCGAGCCCCCTTATATACACATTTATTTTATTCTCCTTTTTAGTATTTGCCGTTATAGCGGCAACAGAAATATATCATTTGTGAAAATTACAACTGTCTAACTATCACGGTTCATGAGATACAACCTGGTGACGGACAGACAGACAGCGGAGCGATATTAATAGGGTCCCGTTTTTACCCTTTGGGTATGGAACCCTAAAAAGGAGGTATTATATGACAAAATTAAAGGTAACTAACAGAAGCATTGTTTGAGATGCAGAGACTAAAATTATTGTTAGATTGTCAAGTGAGATATAACCTGTCCTGTTTATCACAACATTTTTATGGTTCACAATGCTACTGCATTGTTAAGTTTACTACACCGCAAGACATTATTGTTTCTAAAATTAAACATTTTCTCACAGTAAAGCACAAAATTAACATTTTAACAACATGAGTCGTAAAAGTATTTTCAGAAATCCAATAAGCAAAAGAACCAACAATGCTGTGCATTACCGAAGCAATTGGTCATAGAGTATCTACTAATGAACACCAATGTTTAAATAGTCATAAACAACGAAGCGCACAGTTACAACAATTAAATATCAAATAAATACATTAAAGTCTAGTTAATTGGCGTAACGTTCGGGCGCACGCGTGGTTTGCTTCCGAAAATTTCATAATGTGTTAACGCAGCAGTCATCACTTCGTGTACGGATGGATAACCCTAGTTTCCCGTTATATAAAATACACTTCGTTATTGTCAATAATTACCTGGCACGTTTTTAATGAGGGATTTTCCAAGCGACTTGAAAAGACCTCAATACCTTATTAATATTGCAAAATTGTGCAACCCTGTTATCGAGCGTTGTAAGTTGTTTAAAAAGAGTGCATAACATTGCACTCTTTTTTAGCAAGTTATTAATTGCTAATAGAGTTTCGTAAAAACCTCAAATGCACTTTACTGACGAGAGGAACGCCGCAATACGTTAGACACGAATAGAGATACATCTACTCGTGTCTAACGTTTGCGGCATCGTTTTCGTCAGTGGTTGAGGTTTTAAACATCTTGGCTGATATCATGGTAAAAAAATATTGCTTTGCCACCGAAGTTACACGGGAAATCCAAATTTCAATTCCTTACTTGTAAAAAAACTAGGCTTATTAAAATCATTTGGAAGAAATAATCAAACATGTAAAGTCATGTCGAAGCTTATAAAAATATCCTAATTTTGGACCTGATGAGTAAATGGACATCATTACACATCAGAATTAAGTGGTGCATGACGAAACAACCGGATTATAAAAAGAAACGAACGTAGAAAAAAAGAAAACATAACAATTTGGTTTTGCTAATGCCGTTTTGATTACGCGAATTATATTTTTTTTACGCAATCGCAAACTAGGCAATTGTCAGTCACGGCATATTGTAATGAATAGACGTTTACTTTACAAGCTTGTGAAGAAGAGCCATCAATGTGTGAAGAGGCTTCTTGTGGTAGAAATAATATTTAACATCCTGTAATTCGTTTCGAAAATAAATATCACGATTTGGTAATGATTGTGTTTAAATAACATAGCATAGCGTGACATCCTCAACTGGAAATCGTAATAGTCTTCATTTGTACAGATCAGAGCCAATTGCCTGCTTCCTCGATGCACAATTGCCCTATTCAAAGCGAATAGACAAAAAGCTCAGTACAATAGGGCACAAATTGTCCGCTGCGAGACTAACTCTAGACTACAAAGGATATCTAAAACGCGACTAATAAAAGGCATCCGATAGCCATCCGCGAGAGCTTAATCGAAAAAATAATAGACACGAAATCAGATGTAATGCAAGGCATTGACGAGATTGAAAAGTAAAAGAAAAATTAGGATCTAAATGCAAACCACAATGATGTAAGATGAATGAGCAATCAGAATCCAAGTTTGTTCACCTCGGGAGGCAGACGCATAAAAAGCTAGAATCCAGGTAGTGACTAGATGTAGATAACAGATTGATTGGTACTACGAATGACTGACAGGACCTGTGACGGTGACCCACGTGGTTTGGAAACATGTCACGTTGAGACAGTGCAATAAAATTAACGAGTCAGTGCAAAACGCGGGCTGTAATTCAGTATTACATGCACCGAATATTAATCTAATCCGAAGGAGATGCAAATAAATCAGAGAGAGACGTCGTCCGGAAATTTACTGCGGTAGTTGGGCTTCTGAGAACGGCAGGTGCTTGTCAATGTTTGGGCGACATATCTTAAAACTAATTTGAGTCGTACTAACGCAATACGTTTCGAATGGTCAGTATAAATCCCTAAAGGTTTGTTAATCATAATGTGTTCAACATGTCGAGACTTTCCCTCAAACAAAAGTGCCCCATCCACTTGATATCTTAGCAAGCAAAGATAAGCAAAAGTGCGTATACCAAAGCAGTTTTTCTGACAAGGTTTGATTTTTCATAGTCTATAAGAAAGCCCAATAGAAGTGGCCTAGAGATTGAGAAAAACGGATTAAGCATTATGTTATTAAACACCCTTATATTTAAATTTATCCATGTTAATAATTTTTTTTAATAAATATCCCTTTTATAACTATAAAAAGATTGTAACTGTATCAACCGTATACTATTAGCTTTCTAACGTAATTTTCTCGTAACAACTAACAACCCATTGTTATGTTTGATTACTTTGATATCGATTGCAAGTAGAGCATTTCTTTAACGGTCAATGATACTTAAGTAGTCCACGTCTTATAAGAATACTATACAGCTATAATGAAGCCCTTACTCCCTTTGTAGCTCAAGTGTAGACCGCTATATTTTTACTGCCAGATTTCGCAGAGTCAACAAGGCCACTTGACCTCCCAAAACCTATTGTCGGATCAATTTACTTAACAGTGTAAACAATCGTAACCCTATCGGGCCCCGCAAAAAGGCTGACCAAATAGCTAGTGTCAATAAGGTAGAAAAAATTAAGTAGAAGCCTCTTGCGAAGGGTAAACACCGCTTCGTGCTTTGGAAGTTACTTAGTGAACGTCATACTTGAATTGTGGATCACTAAGAATTAAGTGACTGCATGGAGATCGATGGGTCATATTGCTATAATGTGATTACGAAATTGGGCAATTAATAGACTTGATAGAAAACACGAAGGAGTTATTACTGTATCGGGAAAATATGACAAAAACAAGAATAGGATTGAAAAGTGATGTGACGACATATTTTTGCCGTAGCGTTTTACGAAATGCAGAATCACATCACGTCAATCCAAAACGCAAAATATAGGATGGTTTGTCTGAAACTAAATGAGTAAAATGAGAAATAAGCCCCCAGCCAGCTAAACCTCCGAAGCGGTCCGAACCTTATGCGAATTCCCTGGCGTAGTAGTAGATGTTATGTCAGCAAACACGAGGCGAAGTGAACACGGATGGGCACTTGTGATCGTCGGTTCAACGCCTGATGATGGGCCGGCAGCCATGTTTGCAGCCATTAGGATTACACAACCCGTTCCTTTTAGTCTTAATGTTTCCTTGAAAATATAACCGGTATTTCGCTGCAGTTTATGCTTGACGAATTTAGCTCAAATCCATTTGTTTTGTCTGGATTTGTTCTCATGCCTCATTTGAATATGCTAGGATGTTTTTGACAACAATAGCGACAAATGAACGTACCCAAAAATATCAAATGCCAATCCTAGACTTAGACCGCGCATAACAACAATACCTAACGCGCCAATAAAGGCTAGACACAACATCCATTGTCATGATACATTGGCCGCGTGCGATGCGTCACTCATCACTCCTGTCATTTTTGGAAATGGTATTTGTCCCGTATCAGATAACAATCCGAACATCTGCATTCTGATTAGCAAATTGTATATGTCAATCAACGGACTTTCCATTCCGAACAATCGAAAAAAAATCACGCAGGCACTTAGATGGCAGCCCAGATTCAAGGTTGCAATTACCTGTCTAATTCCTACCAGTAAAAAAATATTTCGTTAGATAATTAACGTGAAATGTATATCTAGATGTCTCAGAAATTAAAAGAGCACCCACACAATGATCCCGAAGCGTGACTGTGCAATCCGGGGACAATCTAAGACATGATCTAGATTGTAACACCACGGCAGCCGACCAACGTGTGCCCAAAACAACGACAACCAAATAGATTTCATGCAGCCAGATAAAAATATTAAGAAAAAAATGCATTCGCCGAAACAACCATCGCAAAAGTTACAAATCATCCCCCGGACAGGCAATGACCGAAGTCTAGACTAGAATTTATCTATTTTGGTCAGGACTTCCCAAAAAAACGAAATAATGAAGATTTGATGAGCAAATACAATTTATCAGTAGTGATTTTTTACTAGTTGGCATGTCGAAGTATTACACTGCAAATGTTTTTCGATGCTCTCGAGTTCGAGGTATACGAGCGTTTTTAAATAATCTTGATGTTCACCAATCTCTATTTGGATGAGGCTAATTGATAATACATAAGTTTTTGCAGACGAAACAATTTATAAACTCACGTGTTCATCTTAAACATTTCAAGACTTTCGTGACTATCTGTAATCAGAATTGATAGCATTGGAGCGTAAAGCCTTTCTTGGTATAAAATCGACCAATCAATTAGATTTAGCGTGAACTAGATGAATAAAAACGTCCTATTTTTTACTAAATTAACATTAAAAGCCAATTTAGGGCCACATCTACTTTTTGCATAGTGCAGAATTGCGTCACGGTGAACATTTCGAGCGTTAAAAATTTTCATCACGGTCGCGTCCTGGACGTTTCAGAGGCGGAAAAAAAGCATAGCGAAATATCAGGCGTGTAACAATAAGAACGATGAACTTTTGAATCGCAGCATGCCTAGGCGAAAAATTGTAAATAGCAATTCGTCTAGACTTTTATCCGTTCAAGGACTTAGCAAAAAGGATTAGACTCCGTGACGTCTCGATTCGTCGCGCCTGCGCATCGGCAACACGGTGAACGTTTTAATATAATTGCAGACGATATCAAAGCAGGCGCAATCGGAATTACTCATCGTAATGACATAGTTTCAGAGATTATTGGTATCATTAGGTTTTCTTATATCGCCTAGATGAATTTGTTTTTATGGCTCAATAAATCAAACTACCCGTGATTTCGGTTAGTCTGTCTGTGATGGTTTTATTAGTGTTTAATTGAAATGATAGTCTGTACAAAAAAGGTTCAAATAAGGAAAAAAAACAGAGCAGTTCGTGTTGTATTCTGCAGACAAAATGGATCGACAGAAACAACAGATTTATGTGCAGACGCGCCGGGAATGGAATCACATACAAATGCATTTTTTACCAAACGCCGGTGAATATATTACATGTTTAATATTTAATAAGTAATAAAGTGGGTGTGCACCTATAGAACCGATGTTGAATATCATACATTTTTATTAGATTTTTTTGCTCTTCGTCTAGGTTTCAAATTTCGTTCCTGTTGGAAGCATTTTATTCATTTTATTTGTTTCTATGTAAAGTTATTTATGTCCTAGTACTACTTAATAATAACTTTACATGTACTCATTAATTGTGTTTAAAAAAATCGACGTTCTTTAGTTCCCTTCCATGCTGGTCTGTAAAAACCGATCGAGGGATTGGGCTAAAAAAGTCTGCGGAATCATGTCAATAGGCGATGCGGCTAGCAACCTATCACTATTTTGATACCTTTTTCCATCTACACGCCCTCCAAAATGCTAAATTTGGCCATAAGGTCTTATAGAGCTAGGCTCTGTCTACCCCGCAAGGGAAAAAGACGTGATACGATATGTATGTAAATTTTTTTGCCAATAGGATTATAATTATTTATGAAAGCCACCAATGACGTCAAAATCCGAATCCATATTCGTAAAGTAGGATCATATTAAAGTTTACCTTGAGGTAATTTTTGAAGTTGCAATTTTTTATGTAGTGTCTAGCATTCTAAACTTTAATATACTTATTAATCCACGAGGTTTTTTGGCATCACCTTTTTCTAAACAAGCTGTTGACAGGGTGAGACGTGCGAATCCAAGCCATCATCACTTCTCATTTAATGCACGTTATAGCAACTGTTCTGTAGATAAAAAATAATGTTTCGTGATTTGAGTTTTTTTCCTTATTTTACTTTAATAAATGAGTATAGGCTTTTTGCTGCATCATGTCTTATCATTACTACTGTACAATACGCTCTAATGAGTTAAATGGTAATATGATGTGGTGAGAGTTTGATGTTAACCAACTTTTTTTTTAATGAATATCATTGACGTTTATTTTTTATTATTCGCTGGTCGAAAAATTCCTCTTTTTTACTGACTAAAAAAAGAGGAGGTAATATTGTTGTAACAATTCGATTGTACTTTTTAATGATAGTTACCTCATTTTTCCGTCATTTATTTATGAACCCAATTTAGAACCCTTTTTGTGTTTGAAAGGATGTGCTTTTAAATTGATCCTATTTAAATTTTATCAAGATCTGGCCAATTGTTTGTTTGAATTCGGTTTTTTTTTAATATGAAAGATTATTATCAGATCGATCACACTTTTCACGAGGATTTTTTTTTTTTATTAAAGCCTTCGTAAGAAAATTAAAGCATATTTCACGACGCGACGGTGTAAATATTATACCCCATTCGTTCATATCTGTCAGTCAATCCGTACTTATCCTATCTTCCGTCCTTATATTGTAAACATGAACGTTTGTGAGTGTGTATGAATGTTTGTTACTCAATCACGCCAAAACGGCGGAACGAATTTTGACAAAATTTTGCACACAGATAGGTTATTTACCTGTATTAGTAAAAGCTGCTTTCATCACGGAAAAATACAGTTCCCGCGGGTTCGACATTAACGTGAGCAGAGCCGCAGGCGACAGCTAGTGATCAAATAAAGAAACTCATACATATTATATACACGAACTCAAAAACAATACACTCCTTTTCGTGCAGGCGTATAAAACCTTGAAGGAAATCCGATTTTTTGACAGAGTCTAAACACGCAAACTTGCGAACCGCACCTACTCCGTGCAAAATTCCAATACAATGCAAATTTAAAATTAAGATTATCCATTGAAAATCCAATTGATTGAACGTGCAAACGAGTACCTACACGAAGGAAGTTATAATGCAAGCGGGCAGACATTGTCTGTACATTCTAAGCGTGCACACAAAAATTCTAATAAATTATTATTTTAGGTCGTTGTCACCGTGATGTCAGTCAGGCAGACAAACGACTCGCCAAAATCGCGATAAAAAAAAACAATAGCATTGTAATGGACGCGAAAAAAGTTGCAGAAGGATAAATATTTAAAAATATCTTTACGATTTGCATTCGGAGACGAGATTATGACGGGTATAGAGCGTTTCGTACTTTATAATCTTACACACAAATATTTAATAGCAATATTTTATTGCTATAAAAGTGCTCTGTGGTCCAGTAGTTAAGGCATTTGCCTGTAGACCCGGGGGTTGTGGGTTCGATTCCCACGGGAAGCATACTTTGTTTCCAGTTTGATTATGACATTGCAGGCTTGCATCACCTGATTGTCTTATAATAAAGAAGATTCCGTGCTTTGGAAGGGACGTTAAGCCGTTGGTCTCGGCTGCCATCTGGTATACGTTAAAGGAACCACGTCAGAGGCCGAGAGGCAGTTCCAAAGAAATCTGACACCAGGGTGTGCATGGTTGATTAATCGTGTCACCTACACGAAATGATGATGCTAATAATCATTTCCTCTTTTGACAGGTTTATTTTACAGACTCAAGTCATACATCTGAAATTCCTCTAAAATTAAATTTAACGGCGGATGGTGGATACATCCACGTAGTTATTGAAGTACTCGTATCTACCAAGACCGAGAAACTCATAAATATTATAACTTCCTTATAATATTTATGAGTTCCTTGGTCTCGAATTTCCAAAACATCATCATCATTTTTTAATGAATCTATTTAGTTTTCTTGTAAAAAATATATAAAAAAATTATTTCAGGTTTGTAAATATATACCTGCAGTTTTTAAAAGGTTTTTTTTTTTAATGTGAATATGATTAACTAGCAGCCCGCCCCGGCTTCGTACAGGTATTTAATTCTATAGCCTATGATCATCAGGAATGTAGGATTCTAATGGTGAAATATTATTTACTATTACTACTAGTTTCAGAGCCTATTTAATGCAAACATGCAAATTAATCTTTCCTCTTTATAATATTAGTGTAGATAGGTAGTGTAGATGACAGGAATAAATGAAGTAGAGAGCCGACCCCTATTGGGAAAAGGCTAGGGAGATTATGATGACAAGGATGAGATGTAGCCGTAAATCTACTGGGTAAGTCAGACCTTCCGTTACTGGGCTGGTAGTGCATAAGCAGAAGCAAAGACCGATTCTTAGAACATCTAATACACAATGATATATTAACCAACAGATCCTTCTCTGTCTATACATGTATAGACAGAGAAGGATATATGCATAGCGTCTATACATGTATAAAAGAAATGCACGAAACGGTTTTCACCCTACCGAGGGGACAAATGTCAAAACGGCGGCTTTACTAATTAGCATATCCTCATTGTCGTGAACACGCTAAATATAGCGTATGTTAAACTGTTAATTGTCAAACAAAGAGTTGTATTTCTACATACGTTTCTATTTTATTATTCTAGTAAGAAAATGTCTTCTCTAACTTACACGAAGACTTGAATGTAATATTCTACAAACAGGCAAACAATCACTGTCCTTATGTTACTTACTCAAATACTCATTTATTCATAATATTTTTTACACGTCAAACATTAATTAGATCTTTTATAGTAGGTCTTGAATATAAACATAACAACATTACACATTACATTACATTACATTTTAAATAAAATATTAAACAAGTGATCAATTAATTAAAATGGAAAACAAAAAAAAATAATACTATCAGAATTATGTCACATTAATAAATACGTCGTTAAATAAGTCAAATGTTTAAAATATACCAAATTAAAAGCATTATCTATCACTCATATATTTATTATTAAGGCGTGTGCATGAATTCCTCGATACTGTATAGAGAGTTGTTAATGAGCCACCGCTTTAGTTTTAATTTAAATGTGACAATGCTGGTCGTTTTTAGGATTTCTGTGGGACTTATCGAAGTTAAAAGGCTTCTGGTTAACAGCGCGACATTCAAATAGGCGAACAGGCATATGTAACAGACGTTGGAAAGCATTTAACATAGGCAAAGACTTATAGCCTCAGCGTAACTTGATAGGCCGCTTGCGACACTTGAGACAAAGAGTTGGCTAAAATCTAGGAATCATAATCATAACCGTAGGCGATGCGAGGCTAGCAATTCAACACATTTTTTTCCAATTTCCACCATACGCTAAACGTGGCCTTTAGATCGCATGGCCTTAGCCTCTGTTCTAATAAACGGCCGTCCCATCTATACTAATATTATAAAGCTGAAGAGTTTGTTTATTTGAACGCGCTAAAGGAACTACTGGTTCAAATTGGAAAATTATTTTTGATAAGATAATTTATTTGTGAACATGTTAGTTTACATTATATATATAAGTAGGTACATACATGTATTGTAGATGTTACATAATTAGATGAAAATGAACATGTTCGGCCACATGACATTTATGTCGAATAGTCCATTTATTGAGGAAGGCTTTAGGCTATAAAACATCACGCTGCGACCAATAGGAGAATCAATAAAAGAATGTTTTGAAAACGGGGGAAAATTATTCATCTATATTAATAAAAAACTAATTAATTATAATAACAGAAATTGGACGAAGTCGCGGGCAACAGCTAGTGTTAGGGATAAAGACCTGAATACAATGTATGTTTATGTAAATACAGTAATAATAATCAACAGGTATAATATGCATTTGTCATGCATATGCGGTAATGTTCCCGTTATCGTTATGCATACTAATTTAACGACAAATAGAATAGCATGCATTTACCGCTAATAAGTTCATATATTAATACTAGAATATCTTGCCCATTTTAACCTACGGTGCTCAAACTTGGGCTTTAAACAAAAGACAGAGACTCAAAGTTTGAGTCTCTGTCTTTTGTTTAAAGCCCAAGTTTGAGTCTCAAACTGCAGGTTTGCCAGCGAGCAATGGAGCGTAGTATGATGGGTATTAACGAACAGATTAACAGCCTCCGTGGTCCAGTGGTTAAGGCGTTTGCCCGTTGACCCGGGGGTCGTGGGTTCGATTCCCACCGGAAGCATACTTTGTTTAGTTGTTTCCAGTTTGGTTAGGACATTGCAGGCTTGAATCACCTGATTTTCTAATAATAAAGATGATTCCGTGCTTCGGAAGGCACGTTAAGCCGGTGGTCCCGGCTGCCATCTGGTAGTCGTTAAAGGAACCACGTCAGAGGCCGAGAGGCGGTTCCGAAGAACTCTGACACCAGGGTGTGCATGGTCGATTGACGGTGACATTTACTCGAAATGAATGAATGAACGAACAGATCTAGTCCGCAATAATCGTGTGGTATCCGGCAGAGTAGAATAGGACCACTCCAAGTCTTCCCGTGGATGTCCTAGAAGGCGACTTAGGAAATACAAGTTAAACAAAGCTTATAAACATCCGAGAGACCTCTCCAACCCGTCTGGCCAGCGTGGAGAGTGTAGACCAAGTCCTCTGGCTGCTCTGGCCAAGCATGGTTCTAGTAGTACAGAGAGAGTCGTGCTCCTGTAGTGGAGACTAAAAAGGACCTGATGATGATGATGATGACTCAGAAATACCACCCTACGCTCCATTACAAACGTGGTAGATGTTGGCAAAAAGTCAGGCAAGATAAAGTGGTACTGGACGGGTCACGTGTGCCGTATACACCAAGACAGATGGGCCCATATTGCTACTTTATGGACTCCGACAGACGGAAAAAGAAAGAGAGGAAGACCCAGAACAAGGTGGTCGGATGAATTAAATTATTATGACGAAAACTGGAAGGAGAAAGCTAGGAATAGGGATGCCTGGAGAAATGAAGGGGAGGCTTTTGCCCAGCAGTGGGACATAAATAGCTAAAAAAAGCTTTAGCCCGTGGAACCGCCCGCGTTAATGTCGATCCTCGAGAATATTTTTCGGGATTCGGGCTATGTATATGTATAAGGTGTCTATGTCCTTCACTGGGCCTCAAACTACCTCCATATCAAGTTTTATCGCAATCGGTTTAATATGTAGTTGAAGTGTGATAACAGACAGACAGAGTTACTTCTGCATTTATAATATAAGTATGGATAGTTAAAAAAATCTTTAATAAAATCTTTATTCAGTACCACATATTCGAATAAACAATATTTGTGATCGGGGACTCCTTATACCTCTGTTAAGAGATCCCGTTCTTCTATAACAATAGTAACATATTCTGTAGGTACTAAGTAGACTAAAGGCCAATTAGACAAGGTCCTTTTAAACCAAAAGAAAGAAAAATAAAACATGCATTAAATGGACTATGTGTATATATGTGTGTGTATGTGCCTGTGCGCGCACGTGGGTGTATGTGTGTGTGTGTGTGTGTGGGGGGGGGGTTTGTAGCTGAATGGCTAGCCAGAGGTTTCCTGAGAGGCATGAATTCATGCTGGTCTGGTAGAAAAGAAAAAGCGTAGAATGTACCAGCTGCTTCTCTTCAAAAATAGGAGGAATTACGTTGGTAGGCGATGCGGCTAGCAATCCATCGGTATTTTGATTACGCTTTCCACCAACATCCTAAGCGTGGCTTATGTATGGCCAAGGAAAAAAGACGTGATAATATGTATGTATGAAATCTGCTAAAATTGCAACTCGTGTTTTTACAAAAATGATACGAGCAAATGATATTCGATAGCCGATTCTTATTACGTATCATGTCAGCATTTCTCGTAAGCAGATGCGGTAATGCGGCATACAAAGATGCCGCCCAGCGCGGTGCATTTGTTGTTAGCAGTTACCGGGAATCATTTACGTAATAGGTGACAAATTGAAACGTGACTCGTTCATATATCCTTATCCTTATCCTTACTAATATTATAAATGCAAAAGTGAGTTTGTTTGTTTGTTACGCTTTCACGCCCTAACTACTAACATCATCAAATTTTGAATACAAGTTCTCTGTAGTACGGACAAGGACATAGGCTATCTTTTATCCCGGGAAAAAGTACTGTTCCCGAGGGATCGACATTGACGCGGGCGGAGCCGCGGGCGAAAGCTAGTAGTAAATATTTTAACAAAAAATTTTGAAGGGAATAGGTACTATACGCGTGTTTTTGAGTTATATTGAAATCTCCTGCCTCCGTGGACCAGTGTTTAAGCCGATTACCGGTAGACGCGGGGGTCGTGGGTTCGATTCCCACGGGAAGCACACTTTGTTTAGTTGTTTCCAGTTTGGTTAGGATATTGCAGGCTTAAATCACCTTATTGTCTGATAATGAAGATGATTCCGTGCTTCGGAAGGCACGTTAAACTGTTGGTCCCGGCTGATCCACGTCAGAGGCCCAGAGGAGGTTCCGAAGAACTCTGAGGATGTGCACGGTGCAATGACAAGCAACAAATGATGACGGCATTCTATTCTAACGACCGACATCTAGGTTTCACTGCCTGAAGATGCCTCATGTAGAAGCGAAACACGTGTCGCGAGCACGACGGCCGATATTGCAGCCTGTATCGACTAGGGTTGCATGCATCAACTATTGGTGCAGGCATGAAGGGACTAACAGTAGTGGGTGGGCGCTGGCCAGGAATAGTTTGCATGAACTAACTGGTAGCGGAAGCAAGCAAAGTAAATTGTCTCAAAGTAAAATTAGCTTTGACTTCCGCAAAGTAACACCTGAATCTATTAACTAAGAGAATATAATCGGTTATAACACTCAGATAACAATAAAGCGTATGACATAAGAAACTGATCAGATGAGCCGGTTACCTTTGATGACAGCTCCGTGGCGCAGTGGTTAACACGCCAGCCTGCGACACGAGGGTGCCCGGGTTCGATCCCCGGCCAGGTCAAGATGGAAAATGATCTTTTTCAGATTGGCGTGGGTCTTGGATGTTTATCTATATATGTATTTGTTATATAATATAGTATCGTTGAGTTAGTATCTCATAAAACAAGTTTCGAACTTACTTTGGGGCTAGCTCAATCTGTGTAATTCGTCCGTATATATTTATTTATTTATTACCTTAGTTTGATTTTATCTGGTAAGCTATTTGGTAAATTACCAAACTGCTTACCAGATAAAATCAAACTTGTCACATTAAAGCAATAAAGACACCACGAACCAGCAAACATTTTGACACTCGTGTCCGTATTCGATATGACCGCCGTTACGCCTTTCCGACTCCAAATTAAATCGAATAATAAAATGTACATTTAAAACCCACACACAAGTACTGTCACAACATTTTTCTGCTCACATTAGAATGTAATTTTACTGGAAAAAGGAATTGATATTGGCAAATTCAATTTGGGTTTTAAAATACCGGCTAAATGCGAGCCGGTCGCGCACGTAGAGTTCCGTACCATCTAAATATATCTTCGATCATTAATGATCGAAGAAATATATATATATATATATATAACTCAAAGGTGACAAAGGTGACTGACTGACTGACATAGTAATCTATCAACGCACAGCCCACTGGACGGATTGGGCTGAAATTTGGCATGTAGGTAGATGTTATGACGTAGGCATCCGCTAAGAAAGGATTTTGATAAATTCTACCCCTAAGGGGATAAAATAGGGGATGAAAGTTTGTATGAGACTTAACGCGAGCGAAGCCGCGGGCAAAAGCTTGTTATCTATAAAAACGGCAAAACAATATGTCTGTTGTATGAGAGCCCCTTTTGAATATTAGTTTACATTTAATAATTAATTTTCAAAGTGAATATATAACTAAATGTTCTATGAATATTTCAAGCATTTATCTGGTTGCTGTTATCAATATCGAGCAAAAACGAGCAAAAAATAATCACGTTTATTGTATGGGAGGATCCCATTTAAATATTTATTTTATTCTGTTCTTAGTATTTTTGTTGTTATAGCGGCAACAGAAATACAATTTCTGTGAAAATTACAACTGTCTAACTATCACGATACATGAGATACAGCCTGGTGACAGACGGACGGACAGACAAACAGACAGACAGACATCGGAGGCATATGAATAGGGTCCCGTTATTACCATTTGAATACGAAACCCTAAAAATTTACAAGGGTCATGATAAGGTCAAGTTGCAATTAGGGAGAATGGTGTAATATTTCCGGGTCGTTTCACGTTTTTGAGTCGGAGATATAATCAAAATCATGCCTTTTCACGATAGCAATTTGTTTCGACATTTTGTTGAACATCCTTTATGACATCGGGATGAAAGGAAAACAAAATGCGAGTGCATCGCGAGTCGACAGTATGTCAATGATCTTCTAAATAACACGTCAGGTTTTAAAATGGTCGCGATACAATTATGGTTCCGTCAGGGTTTATACACAGAAAAAAAAGCAACTGGTTGGACTCCGGAAATGCCGGTAGAAGTGAAAACTCGCCTTTGAGGTGTACTCAGGTCACGTGTCTTACGAATTTTCGATCAGGTCACGTGTCCTGACGCGAGATTAATATTTTTTACCTATCCTAAAAAGTGCTAAAGAAGTTTTCACTTTAAAAACTGGTTGTTAACTCAGTTTATAGTCGATGATTTTACGTGATAACGGTGGAAGAGATAGATGCGTTACAAGCCCAACGCTTAGGCCGATCGTGCCTCTCTATCGCTTGTTCCGCGCTCTCGCTTTCACGTGGAACGTGACAGTTTTTCGTGCGTGCAGGCGGCGTTCATCGATTTATAAGACGTTAACATGTCCAAAGATGTTGAAGAAGACAACTTTAATAAACAAATGTGTATGAGAAAAAAATCCAACATTTGGACAACAATCAACTTTCACTATGGGACCAACTCCGAAATTGCAAAAAAAATAATCAGCTGTTCTATAGATTTCGGCCAAGTAGATATTCCACTTTTGTATGAAAAAGCAGATATTTTTTTCACGATGTCGAAGTTGGTCCCATAAGTTGTTCAGATTCGTGGTCTGAGTTTCTCCTTAAACGCATACGTTTACTACTACTAATGAATTAAATTTCACCCAGTATAAAAAAAATATGTTCCCGAATTGCCTGTAAATTAAAGTGGTATGTTTGTTTATATAAAAAAATAAATAATATGTTTCTGAATATGTTATACGGATCTCCAAAATCGCAGAACACATCAACCGTGATGTGATGAGTCCATAAATATCATCATGACAACAAAGCCACTTGGAACACCACGGTTTCTGAACAAAATTTATCGACGTGTCACTACATAATCCCAACATTGTGACTTACGGCTCCACTGACTGACATAAATCAACTCTTTGAATATCGTGCGAAAACCTAATTAGATATCCTTTATTCTTCAATTTCTTTTATCGCCCAATAAAAATTGAGTGAAATTAGACACAGCAAAGTGTTCGCGTTCGCCGCGTATTGGCGATACATTCTGCAGATTTGATCAAAATGTTAATTAGACATGCATTTTTATGTGCTGTGAATTGAATCTCGAATGGTTTTGAGTGGGGTTTATGCTGTACGCTGGGGGTTTATTGGACGAACGATAATTTGGGGTAAAGGAACTGATTTTACTGACCAGTACGTCCGTTACGATTGATGGCGTGTTTATTTATAAAATGCATTAAGGTTGAGTATTTGCACTTGGTATGATAAGAAGCTTTTGTGTAATAAAAACAATATCTTGATTTTATGATCCACTAATGATTAAATACAGGAAACAATTCAGGATGCAAAAGTCGGGACAAGTTATTTACGCAAATAAGTACTAAGATTTGTCCAGTCAAGTCACCAACTTTAGGTTTTTCTTTACACACTCTAGAATAGGGTTAACATTTAGGAATTTAAAAATCCTGGCAATAAGCCGGACATTTCGATAAAAGTCCGGACTTTTTTGGAAACATTGCCAATTAGTTTAGTTCAGTGCTATAGTAGAACTATTTTTGTTTTGATTGAAGAAAATGTTTGAACTATTTGATTGTTATAGAAGATTTTACATTTTATTTAAAAAAAAAAAGGAAAAGTTCATTGTTGATTAAAGACTGATATTTTTTTTTTTTTTTATGTATATCCGACGGCAAACGAGCAGACGAGCCACCTGATGGAAAGTGGTCACCGTCGCCCATGGACATCTGCAACACCAGAGGAGCTGCTGATGCGTTGCCGACTCTTAAGATACCTGTAAACACGCCTTTTGAAGGACCTCAAGTCATAGCACACAGGGAAAACCTCGGGAGGGAGTCCATTCCACAATCTTGCTGTACGAGGAAAAAAACCACGTGACGCTCTGACATTTTTGGAGACCCAAGTGTCAAGGATTGGGGACTCCTGTGGCGAGCGGTGCGGTGGTAGAAAGGTGACGGTGGCACCAATTCAAAAAGTTCTTCAGAACACTCCCCATAGTATAGACGGTAAAATACACACAGAGAGCCAACGTCTCTCCGTAGACCGAGGGTGTCTAAATCGTCTGTGAGTGTGGGATCGTCGATAATACGAATTGCCCGGCGTTGGATGGAATCAAGAGGAAGGAGTTGGTATTGAGGTGCACCAGACCAGATATGAGAGCAGTACTCCATGTGGGGCCGGACTTGAGCTTTATATAATAAAAGTCTATGACCCGGAGTGAAGTACTGCCTCGCTCTATTGAGCACCCCAAGTTTTTTAGAAGCCATTTTGGCTTTACTTTCCAGATGACTCCGGAATTGGACCTCCTTCGTAATATCGACGCCAAGGATCCCAATACTCTTAGAAATGGTAAGAGAGGTGTCCCGAAACTTCGGTGCTATGTTAAATGGGGTCTTCTTAGCGGAAAACACGCAGACTTGTGTCTTAGTAGGGTTGAATTGAACTAGGTTTAGTTTACCCCATTCAGAGACCTGCTCCAGAGAGGTCTCAATGTCAGACACAAGTCTCTTTCTGTTCTCCTCCACCTGTGTTTGAGGGATATTTGCACGACCTGCATAATATGCATCACCCGTACTGTCGTCTGCATAGCAATGGATGCTACTAGTGTTAAGCATGACGTTGATGTGCAGAAGAAACAGCGTAGGTGATAAAACAGATCCTTGGGGGACGCCAGTATTGATGGGCATGATATCGGAGCATAATCCGTCTACAACGACCTGAATGCTTCGCCCAGATAAGAAACTAGCGACCCACAAGCATAGTCCCTCAGGAAGCCCGAAAGATGGTAACTTCGCGAGAAGAGCCTTATGCCAGACCCGGTCAAAAGCCTTTGTGACATCTAGACTAAATGCCAGTGCTTCTCCCTTGCTCTCGATGGCGGCTGCCCATCGGTGCGTTAAGTACACAAGAAGATCACCAGCACTACGCCCGTGGCGGAACCCGTATTGACGGTCACTAATTAGTTGATGATCTTCAAGGTAACCAAGGAGCTGGATGTTTATCACACGCTCCATCACCTTAGAGAGCAGGGAGGTTATCGCAATAGGCCGATAGTTAGACGGGTCTGTGCGGTCACCCTTTTTAGGAATAGGGTGAACGTAGGCTACTTTCCACGAAGACGGGACTTTTCTTGAGGTGTAAGACAGCGAGAATAGGCGTGCTAACACCGGAGCCAACTCAGGGGCGCATGTTTTGAGCACAATTGCTGGAATGCCATCAGGCCTGCTGGACTTCCTGACGTCGAGGGAAAACAGAGCACGTCGCACTGCACTTTGAGTGAACCGAATTTCCCGCATTGAGTGCTCGCATCGCGGTAAAAAGGGCGGCGATGCTCCTCCGTCGTCAAGGGTAGAATTTGACGCAAAGAGAGTAGCCAAGAGATCGGCCTTCTCTTTTGCGGAGTGAGCCAGCGAGTCCTGACGATTGTGCAGAGATGGAAGTGAAGGGCGACAGAAATTCCCCTGCGCTGCCTTAGCAAGAGACCAGAATGCTCTACTCCCGGAGGGATAGCCAACCAGTCTCCTACCAATGCGCACACTGCGCGCATTGGTAGGAGACTGGTTGATATGATATATAAAAAAAAGTTTTATTACTCATATTCCATAAATCCGGACAAGTCTAAAAGTCCGGACATGTCCGGACTAATCCGGACGGATGGTAACCCTACTCTAGAAGATTTGAACTATTCAACATCCGAAAATCCTTGGGGGAGGCATTTGTCCAGCAGGGGACTTCTTGTAATGGTAGGAACTAAAAAAAATTCGCCAATTCCATACAAAAGAGTTCAGCCGCCCGGCCAGTTTGTATGGGAATGTCGATTATTTTTGAGTTACCAACATTGTTCGTATAGGAAAAGTTGTTCATATTGATGGGCTGAGCCACCCCGCTAAGGAAACGTCGAGGGTCAATTCACACGCTGTATATTATCTATTACTTATAATAAGATATAGTATCGTTGAACTAGAATCCCACGAGACAAGTACACAACTATTGTAGGGCTAGCTTAATCTGTGTCATTTATCCCTGTATATTTATTTATATTCAAGATGTCATAACCTTAAAATCTAAAGTGTACATCACGTGCAGTTTTGCCATCTTTGCAACCTAAAACATTAAGACTTACCTCAACATTACTATTCGGCGCTCTAAACTTGAACACCGAGGGAGAGTACGCCAGCGCTGCCTTCGCCGCTGACGCCTGTTGCACCGCACCAATGGCAGCTCTGTTGCCATCGGCGCAATTCGTTGGAGGCCCTCTCAGCTCCTCTATCTGGGCTCCGAGGAGCTCGTTCCGAAGAAGGCAGGCGTATGCAAGGTGATCACGGCCTCCGCTTGTCCCGTCCGTGCCGCCGCCATCGCCGCGAGCCTTCTTAGCTGGTTGGTTTTCTGTACCGCGGCGAATAGCTGGAAAGAAAGAAGAACATTCAAGACATAGTTCATATTGGATTTTTTAAATAATATGAACAAACGAGCAAGCGCGTCACCTGATGGTAAGCGATCACCGCTGCCCATGGACAACTGAAACACCAGGGTGTGTCAGGAGTGTTGCCGGCCTTTCAAGGAGTTGGGACGGGGAGGACATGGCGGGGGATGAGCCTCTGGCTCTCTCACTCACCGAAAAAAGCATATAAGCGGAAAAGTTTCTACTCAAACGTCGACTTTCTCTGAGACTCTGAGACACGGTTCATATTGGGTTTAACTAACAACTTCTGGTTAAAAGATGCACTTGAAAGAAGTGTAAATAAAAGCGCAGTTGGAAAAGTTGGCATACTGCGGCGTCTCTTTCGTCAGGAGTCAGGGACTGATTTTTTTTTATGGTATAGGATGTCAAACGAGCACGCGAGTCACATGGACAACTGCAACACCAAAGTGTAACAGGAGCGTTGCCGGCATTTAAAAGAGTTGGGGGAAGGATGGGCCTCTGGCTCTCTCACTCACCGAACGAAGCATAGAAGCGGAAAAGCTTCTACTCAAACGTCGATTATCTGTGAGTGTGGTTCTGTGGACGAGCCGGCCCATTCATGCTACTAACAAAAATTATTTTGGCCGGTAGCGTCCTCAACTAAATAACAACTTCTGGTTAAAAGATTCACTTGAAATAAGTGTTTGATGAAAAGTGCAATGGAAAAGTTGGTAGAGCATTGGTTAGCGAACGGAAGAGCTCATTATCACGACAACAATGGAATTTTGTATTCCAAATAAAAGCTCAATCACACTGTACTGACTTCAGTCACTGACGAGAGGCGCCACAGTACGTTAGACACGATTGGAGATATTTCCATTCGTGTCTAACGTACTGCGGCGTCCCTCTTTTCGGTGACTGTATTCAGGAAAGTGTTGGCTTTAAATCTTTTGGCTCTATCAAACAAAGGGCTTAGCTCTGTCGATCTTCTTGTATGTCTGTTAAAAAACATTCATCATCATCATTTCGAGTAGGTGTCGGAACCGCCTCTCGGCCTCTGACGTGTTTCCTTTAACGACTACCAGATGGCAGCCGGGACCACCGGCTTAACGTGCCTTCCGAAGCACCGGATTCATCTTTATTATCAGACAATCAGGTGATTCAAGCCTGCAATGTACTAAAAAAACATTGATTCTTATTGTTTTAAATTTTAACAAAATAATCGTTCATAGAAAATACAGACTTCAATTAAACGGCTGAACCCATTTCGCAGAAATTTAAAATGGGACCAATTTGAAAGCATACCCTTTAATTTTTTTTTAAATCGTTTCATAAATTACGAATCTTTGGAGATCAAACATAAAAAAAACATACAAACGAATGGAGAACCTCCTCCTTTTTTAAGTCGGCTAAAAATTAAATAAAATTATGCACCTCAACATGTTGTCAGACAGACTAATCCCTAACTCACAATTCGTGTTGAGTATCATATGGTAATTGTCTTAGTGTCAAACAAGGCGTGTGCTTTTGACAAATGACTCATAAGGACTCGCATCACCACAGACATATATTATGGCCATGTGTTCTGGTTTTCTAATAAGATATTTTTTTTATTTTTATACATATTAGTCGATTTTTGTATTTGACGTAATAATCTAGTAATAATCTAAAGACAAATGCAAACGTCCTAATAACTGGCAAATTAAAATCGGATACTCCAGACAGCAATCACTACACTTAACACACGTCGTAAGACACCTTTTCATGTTCAATACTAAATAGTAAACATTGTATGTTATACATAACATGAATTTTATGTTTATATATAAATTTATTCGTATTGTAAAACTTTGCTCATCTATCCTTATATATATATCTTTTCGATTAGTGACACCTATTTATTTTGTTCTGTTTTATATTTTTCCCAAAGGTTGACCGGGAGAGAATGCTTTTAGCATTAAGTCTACCAGTTGTAGCTTTTAAGGCTCAATAAAGCTTTTAAAATAAAATATATATGACAATCGATCGTCGGTCAAATATCACACGATTTACTAGAGAACTGCAAAATGCATGTGGCTTGGAAACTGCCATTCCTGCTATGCCATCAATAGCAAATTCTTCTAAACACATTAAGATAAGAATAAAGTGGCAGGAAGCAGCTGAGTGATTCGTCATTACGCCGTACAAAAGTAGCTTTGCAGACACCCTACAACGATGGCACGCGCCTGCGCACATGGCCTGTAGAGTAAGGGCCTTTTCACATGCATACGGTTGCCGCCTATACTGCCCGGCGCCGCGCCCGCGCCGTGCTGTGCTCTTCCACATTTATACGGTTTACGCACGGTCTCTCGCCGCCGAAGTACTAGTGAAGACATAATTTTTAACGGAACAAAAATAAAATAGGCTTACTTCTGTCGCATCGATGTCGTCTGCGTCGACTTGATTATATACGTGAGAGAATATATTGGATCCAGCTATACAATGCTATGAGGAAAGAAAAGGGAAGTCTACAAATGAACTCAACACGTTAGACATTTTGCAGAAAACGAAGTTATCGAAGTTAGCGATCGACTGCCATTCCTCCGTGCATTCCTCGCACTCGCCGTGCTGTCTTTCGCTCGGGACATGACATGTGAACGAATACATGTCAATACATAACTGCAAAGACGGTTGCCGCGTCGGAACCTTATAGATAGTGGATAAGCACAGGCGACACACGGTCACGACACGACACGGCACGCCCTGCCTATTTAGCTGATACATTTTAACTTTAACGGCATGGTGGTCGTGCCGTGACGTGACCGTATGCATGTGAAAAGGGCCTAAAACGCGGGCGCGTGCTTAAACAACACTATTTAGGGATGCTTGCGGTAGTCACCTATATTTGCTCGTTTCGCAGAAGTTATTTCGCTCTCTGACTGATTGTGATGACTGGCTAGGAATGTTATTCGGAATAGTGCTGCTTTTATTTAATTTAATTTTACTGATGGTGGTTATTTTGTTTTAAACCGATTTAATAAAAAAGGAGGTGTTATCAATTCAATTGTAATTTTTTAAATGTTTGTTACCGCATTCGAAAAAGGTATTGAATGAGCCCGCCAGCGTCTGTGTCGATGCCCGTTGCAGAAGCTGTACCGCACGCTGAGCGAGCTGAAGGCGGAGGTGGAGTCGGTGATCAAGTCGGGGCGGCGGCTGGTGGATTTCCGTCATTTATGAACCGTTGTTTTTTTTTTGTCTAAAAGGGTATGATTGCAAGTTGGTCCCAGTTAAATTTCATCACAAACGATTTAATAGTTTGATTTTAAAAAATATGTGAAGTGAATTAAAAAAAATAATGAAGTCGGTTTTTTTAGGTACACAGGATACCTTTGATTCCGGGAAATTCTACTGTTCCCGAGGGATCGACACTAACGCGGGTGGAGCTGCGGGCAAAAGCTAGTTTATTTTAACTGAAAGGAAAAGAATAGATATACTTATTCCTGCACATCTTATATCCCCGAACTAATTGAAAATTTGTGGGGACCAAGCAAAAATAACGATTACGCATATATCCATCGCTTCATATCCATTGTTTTGTAAAAATGCACATTTGTCACTTACGAAATCGGATATTGTCACAATAATTTACTTGACTCGCCGCCTTCATGAAATTGTATACATCACTTCCGCACATGATAACGGATCAGCTATCAAAATAACTAATTATGTACTGATTTAGAGTTGTGTTTTACTCAAAGATTGCTAAGAAAAAATCTTTTATCCTTTTATCACTACTTTCATCACACGACTGCCTCCATTGGACTGGACTGATCATCCATTTAGTTTTACTAAATCGCTGGTATTACCTGATTACCGTAATTATGGTAAACTAGCTTTTGTCCGCGGCTCCGCCCGCGTTAGTGTCGATCCCTCGGGAACAGTAGAATTCCTGGAATGAAAGGTACCCTATGTTCTTCCTCCGGGCCTCAAAATCATCCCAAATTTTTTTGAAATTGGTTCAATGGTTAAAGCGTGAAAAGACAGAGAGTTACTTTCGCATTAATAATATTAGTATGGATAAATAAATAAATATAAATATATATACGGACAAATCACACAGATTGTCCAGCTGCCAGCCCCAAGGTAAGTTCGAGACTTGTGTTATGGGATACTAACTCAACGATACTATATTTTATAACAAATACATATATAGATAAAAAAACATCCAAGACCCCGGCCAATCCGAAAAAGATCATTTTCCACCTTGACCGGGCCGGGGATCAAACCCGGGCACTCCGTGTCGCAGGCTGGCGTGTTAACCACAGCGCCGCGGAGCTGTCTAGATAGTAAGGATAACCTCCTTAAATGGTATTTTATGCTTATACGATACTTATCGAATAAGCATAAAATACCATTTATGTGTATTGATATATCCCTGTTACCGGCCAATTAGCCATTACATTCCAAAGTAATTACTGCCTAAGTATCCAATTATTTCCATACAACGACACAGATATTTCTACTTAGTATCGAAGCATCTAAAGCCAGTACCTAATAGTATTACTAGAAACCATTAATAATTATTAACTATTGATATTGATGTTTATTTCTCGTCTTTACATTTTAAATTATAATGCAACAAGCGCTGCAGTGCAAAAGGTAAAAATATACGACAAAAGTATTGGTAAAAGAAACGCTGTGCTTCATAAGCGTTAAGCGCGTAAAAGTGTAATAAAAAATCTAGAACCCTAAATGTTTTATCTTCGTATTCCTTTAGAACTATCTTCTACATAGCTTAAAGCTCCACTCATATCAATGCAATGGACTCTAAAAAAATACAATTTTAAATAATTAGTCCGTCTTATAGATTATCGAAAAATATTAGATACGCATTTTTTCTTTTTTCATTCTAACAAAATATGATAATGATAAAACTCATCAAAGTTCAGGGGTGGGGGCTCATGACGCAACAGGCCAGTAAAAAGTGTACCGGATAGTGACGTCACGCGGAACTTTAACAGGCTATAGCTTTATCAATTTTTATTTGATTGACAAAAGAAAAAATACGTATCCAATATTTTTCAATAATCTACCAGATGGACTTATTATTTTGAAAAGTATTTTCTTAGAAAACATGCGTATTTAAAGATAGTTTTTTGATAACAAACACCAGTGACATTGATATTGAGCGTTGCAAACGCGCGCGTGTGGACGGCACTGTTCAAACGCGTGACTCTAAAACCAGCCTTAATGGAACTTGAGGAATACATGACTCGAGAGAGGACTACGTCATTTCGTCAAATCTTCATATATTACAAAACTTTGAATGAAAACCAAACTTGTTTCTTTATTCTTGAACGACAGTACGGTACACACATGTATATATGTCATATGTAATCATGCGAGAAGAAAGAAAGTACCCCAGTGCCTAATCATTAATTATTATTCCTATGCCATGACAGTATCGTCGGCTGTATCAAATGCTAATGACCTTACCTTAATGACGTGTAGTCGTCACTGTCACCAAAACGGAACAGTTCGCCACTTGGGAGACATTGCCAAAAATATCCCCACCATATACAGGAGCGCAAGCGCAACGTGATTCACTATTCACTGCACAGGATTGTCACTACAAGTTGCGTCAAGGTACCGAGAGACTCACTTATTGGAAGAATCATCATCATCATCATCATTTCGAATAGGTGTCACGGTCAATCGACCATGCACACCCTGGTGTCAGAGTTCTTCGGAACCGCCTCTCGGCCTCTGACGTGATTCCTTTAACGACTACCAGATGGCAGCCAGGACCACCGGCTTAATGTGCCTTCCGAAGCACGGAATCATCTTTATTATCAGACAATCAGGTGATTCAAGCCTGCAATGTCCTAACCAAACTGGAAACAACTAAACAAAGTATGCTTCCGGTGGGAATCGAACCCACGACCCCCGGGTCAACAGGTAAACGCCTTAACCATTGGACCACGGAGACTGTTATTGGAAGAAAAAGTTACTACTCTTTACATCAAATATCTGCACCTCTATAGTCGATTTGGGTTCCCTATGTGAATTCGAAACCTGACTGATCGATTTTATGTCATCGAGCACCATTGGGCGATAGCTTTATTGGTCGATATCTTAGTTTTATTAAGCATCGTATAATCGATGTCATAACTCATCGGAACACTAAGTTACCGATACTTATTTCAGCGGTGAATACTTTATTGATATTATAACTCATCGGAACAATTTTCTTAGATATAACGGTTCAAAATAGCAATATAATATCTTAGAACGAGGTGGATAAATTGCCCTCATCGCCAAACGATCGGAAAATTAACGATCCAGATCTAGTATAGACATTTTAGTACCTTTAGTGGTATGTTTAATTAATTCTAATACGTAGTACTCCTCAAACCATTTGGCTATAATAGCTGCTTTGATGGTGTTATCTCGAATTTTATGACTGAAAATGCTTGTGGTATTTCCTTTGGTAGGAAATGGTATTAGGAAAAATTAGACATACCACTTAAGGTAATAAGATTTCCTTATCGAGATCACCACCATTATTCCCGCCTTAATTGTGGTCGATTAGTACTTTAAACGCAATGGCAAAACTGCCTCCGAGGTCCAGTGGTCAAGGCGTTTGCCTGAAGACCCGGGGGTCGTGGGTTCGATTCCCACGGGAACCATACTTTGTTTAGTTGTTTCCAGTTTGGTTAGGAACATCGCAGGCTTCAATCACCTGATTGTCTGATAATAAAGATGATTCCGTGCTTCGGAAGGCACGTTAAGTCGTTGGTTCTGGCTGCCATCTGGTAGTCGTTAAAGGAACCAGTTCAGAGTCCGATATGTGGTTCTGAAGAACTCTGACACCAGGGTGTGCATGGTCGATGGACCGTGACACCTACACGAAATGATGATGAGTACTCAAAACGAACTTGGGCTTCTCTGGTTCAAGTCAAGTCTCTAAAATATTGTATTTTCATCTGACTTACACAAGAATGCAAACATTCAACTCAAAACGAACTTCCGGTAGTAGGCTTTCAAGATTCTACTCTTAGTTTACTTACTACATTGCAATTTAGTAACAGGGTTAGTTAAAGTTAAATAAAACCTAATAAAATTGACCTAAATATGGTATTGTCCTAAGACGTGCTCGGATGCCGCTTGCAATTGCATGTTTTCTACTAGGCCAACATAGAAGAAATTTTTGATTCTCCTTTTATGTACGGCATCACACACAACTCACAATGTTTAGGTACATAGGTACCTAAACATATATAGGAGCAAAGGCTAATAAGGTGGAAACAAACCACAACAACGAGCCGTGCATTGAATATAGAATTAAGAGTGCAATTTAGTCATTAATTGGCACGTAGTCTTAGATGTAATACAGAAAACGTGAGCATGTGAGCATTAATACCTTATATTCACGTATTTATAAAGAGTAGATAATAATTAGAATGGCGGCTCTGGCTTTGAAGATAGAAAAAACACTTAAATAGCTAAGGAAAAGTTTATAGCATTCAAATTACATAAAAGAACAAAAGCCATAAAAAACTAATAAAGAATAACAATCGGAATCAATGAGCACACGTGTCTTATCGGAGAATTCAATGAATAGACCGATTGCGTAAACTTCCTACGGGTCGATGCACTTCCGAAACCGACCGCCGCGTCGGAAACACCCTAATGTGCTCAAAATCACTAAGTCAAGACTACCGCAGTTCAATCACACCTTTTCCTTCCTGAGGATCCATACAAGGCACGACATATTCCTCGCTATATTTGGTCTCAGACGTGACAAACGCAACGGTCGCAAAGTCGCAATTAATTCAGAACACAGCCAAATTCGTCCGCATCCTGCAAAAGCGAATCCAAGCTGAATTGTAAGGAGTTAGAGTCTATAGTTCGTTATTTAAACCTCTGAATCTAATGGTAACCGTCTTTTGCAAGGCCTCTCCACCTACATGGACGCTACCCACATCCAATCCTTCGGCAAGAATAGTTGGGAATTGGCCTGAATTGAACTGACGCTTTATAGCTTGATCAGAGGTAACAAAACTTGTTTTATTACACGCTTACAGTGAATCCATTGAGGTCTATAAAGTACAAAAACCTAAATATTTTCTGTGGAAAATGGTGTTTCAAATTATCTTTACACGTTTTATACTTCTGTATCTATTACTGGAAAAAAGCAGTTCTTTGATTAGTGTGGCCCTTTTAACTAACTGTCAAGTGTCAATGCAATTTGAAGCAGTAGTGGCTCAGTGGTCTTAGAGTGCGGCCTATAAGCGCAAGGAAACGGGTTCAAATCCCACCCGGCCTGACTTGTACGAGTACCTCTCAGTTTGTAGACCAATCTCGCTGTACGGTTATTTTCATCGGCTACTGCTTGCTTACGGTGAAAGATAACATCATGAGGCAACCTGTACACTAATCGTTATTCCGCTAGTAGGTAAAATTAGGAAAGCAATGGCTAACCACCCTATTATTTCCTGCCAAAAATAGTCATTAAGGTAAAAAAACGAACTTAAAAGGCAAGGCATTCCACTTTGGTTCTTTGGAAAATGATAAGCTTAAAGTAGAATAACGTAAAGATAAAAGTTATCAAAGAAATTCACCAAAGGTGTGTCATGCACTTGTTTTATCTGTAGTTTAAAGCAGGTGAAAAGATTACTGTGCTGTACAATCCCATAAACGTTACAAATCAGTCACTATGTTGACTCATAGGGAATGTCATTACAAACAAAAGCCGTATTGTTTTATCCTTTAAGTTGTGTACTGATCCTGATGACTATTTTGACCACATAATATTGTAAGGACATTATACCGCTTAGCCAACTCCATAATGAAAATAAACAGGTAATAAAGGAAAACACAAAGTTAAAGGAACTACATTAACCTCACTAAACGCCGTTACTTTTAGCAACACTTGCACAATTTTATATCATCCATGTTTACTGGGAAAACGTCTAGTGCCAAGAAACCCTTCACTACATTCCAATATAATAATGGTCTAGACCTGAATCGAAATCCCAACGAACTCCGACTATTTATTCAAGGCATTGTTGGCATGCCATGCGATCTACCAGATCTATATGCAATGGTGCATGCGTATGGGTACATATCGACACACGCAACAGGTGCAGATTAGTACTGTTCAAACACGATAACGTGACCCATATCCACCGCATACACTGCATGACTTGCCGTACTTGTATAAAATTTTCAGTAGCAGAAGAAATTATTGACATAAGATATGACATTGATAAAATTTATATTTTGAGAATGTTTATTTGAATTATATCTCACCATCTTTTTTAAATTCGATATTACAATGTGAAATATTCTTCAAAACAGCTAGATATTTGAAAGACACCAATTATGAATCAGTTGAGCCATTAAAACATTTAAAGGAATCCATAATCCATAAGGATAAGAGCCTATAGGTACCTACGGAATATTTCTCAAAAGTGCTATATCGTTTGCGTCATGAAGTCATGTCATGATGTGGTATTAGGTTGCGTAATTTCAAGTATTTCCACCGCCATCTTGTATTTACACGTCCACGATGACAAGTGATTGGTAAATTCCTGTAACTGTTATTTATGTCTAAGAACTCTAGTATACCACATACTATAGTTATAGATAGACATGACTAACTTCTCCAAACGCGATTATAGATTTTCTTGACGTGTTATGTATAAAAAGGATCAATCGCGTGCTATTTCGTCGTGATTGCAGACTAGTTTCAGAATCGTCAGAAGCCCATTTTCAAGGCGAGTACGACGCGCGGCAAAAGGTCCCGAACCCATACATAATTTTATAAACAATTAGCTGTGCCCGCGACTCCGTTCGCGTACATTTGTATGGGAGGGAGCCACGTCTTATTATAACTGGAGAATACTAAGTAGTCTGTCCTGTGTCCTGTACGTCAAAATGTTTCTCTTCCAAGTTTCATATAATTCAGTTAAATCTTTTAAAAGTTATGGAGGATCATACATACATATAATGATGCATGTTGTTTCAATTTAATAAAAGAAAAAAAACTAAATAAAGATACAATGAAAATATATCTTAAACTTGGACCCAAAGATCTGGCCGACTTATATTAATATTTTCGGAAGTAGCTTTAAAATAAATTACATAGGAATTGTTGTATTAAAAAAATGAAAACTAAAAACCAGAGGAGCATTTTACACATAACTTAATATTAATGATGTCAATATGAATACTAAATCAATTTAATATTTCCATCCACAACACATCAAGTTAGTCAAACCTATTGTTATTCAAATAGTATAACCACCATTTGTAGATCCAAATAGCGTAATTTGACCTAACGTCGACTGTACCACGGAACATTTAAACAATGGATGAATTAGGTCATTGCATTGACTCAACTATTAAACCAGACGTCTGCATCAGAATCGTTTTTGCAACTACCTACTACCTAGAAATATAACTATAACTGACGCTAGATGCACCTCTCCTCTATTCGCACCTACATTTCTTAGAACTTTCCAATCTCTAGCAGTACTTGATGTAACGGTAAAAGTCGCATCAAACGCATAGCCAAATAGAATGCAACTGCACATACATTCTCAACGAGTTCTTTAACCTTAAACTTATCAAGTTAATAAAGCTTTTCTGTTGTTGCATAGTTATCTATCGAACAGGGAGCTTCCTTTGAGAATGCATTTATCATTTTCACTTTTATCTCCGTGACCCTATGTACTTCTTTTGTACATTTTTAAGTATCCACTTGCTTCTTTGAACTACTCTTTTGGAATTGACTCATATGAGATAAGTATGACAAATATCTTGTCACTAGGTGTGTCAGTTCTCGAAATTGGTGTTAGATTTTCAATATTATTTCATTCGTGTTTGAACGCGTTCAGTAAATTAAATCACAAAGATATTTTTATAATACCGAAAAGGATTTACCCAAAAGGAAATGTTGCGGTATTCTAAATATAAACGGAATATAATATAAGCCATAAGACTGAAACCCGATTGCTACATATTTTACAAACACATTTTGATTTTCACGGACGAATGGTGAAATATTTTATTTCTACATTTAAATAATGCCTTTCATTTAATTCCAAACACGCTACATTTATAAACAGTTTTTTTTTCTAATTTTTTTTTGTAATGTTACGTCACATTTACATAGCTTAAATCCAACGGACAGTCAAGACGCTTGTAACGATATGTCATTCGTAAAATTTTGTGTGTTAGTTTCCGAGATACAATTAAGGTAATAAACGCACATACATAGCGACCAAAATCATAACCCTCCTTTTGGCCTGGCTGTAGTCGGGTAGAAATGCAAAGCGCTCGAGAGTGTGACCTTCCTTTATCAGGTGCATTCGTTAGGCAAACATGAGCCGATATTTGCACCGTTAATCGCTTTATCACATCCACTTTGTAAATATATTTTAAAACGTCTTCATTGTCAGCTATGAAAGCGGGTCGGTATGATGACTAATCTCAGACAAAATGGGCAGGGTGCTTTATGTAATCATGCTAAAGGACAACTAACAAAGATAGTGCAGACATTGATGACGACGACAAATTTCATACTTCCATACTAATATTATAAATGTGAAAGTAACTCTGTCTTCTTTTCGCACTTTAACCATTGAACCAATTTGGATGAAGTTTGTATGGAGGTAGTTTGAGGCCCGGGGAAAGACATAGGGTCATATTTCAATCCGGGAATTGTACTGCTCCCGAGGGATCGACATAGACGCGGGCAGAGCCGCGGACACTAGCTATTATAACATAATAGTATTACAGTTACTTAGATTGTTCAGATTTAGGAAGCGGAGAATAAATTGCAATAAATAGCTCAAATCAATAAAACAATATTCTCTGAGCGAAATCACGTAATATCCAAATCACGTACGGCGCAACACCATCAAATTGCGAGAGCGTTTGAAACAGTAGCGAGGCCGCCGGATGAAAAACGGAAAATATCTGTGAGAACCTCGCCAGGCCGTTGAACTATCGCAATTGTGCCTTGCTAATGACGTGATTCAGATCTATTTCGACCACATTTCCACCCACGGTCGTTATACTAAATGCAAATGAAGATGTAACCAAAATCTTTAAATTTATAATTGCTCGAAGCAATCATTGCTCACATTTTAATAAAAGTGCAGAAATTAAACAAAAATAATATGGCTTTGAATAGCAATTTAGTTTTTTTCAACGACTAAATTATGGAGATTAATAATCAATGCGTGATCACTATCGCAGTCTATGCCTACCCCCTAAGCTAATCTGTACATGCGAGCGCCATAAAAACTAAACTCAAAAAAATAGTCAACTAAAAAATCATATGGGCAATTCGAATCAAAAGAATCGTGCAGGCATTGCAAATAATAAGCGCAGGTACAAATGAATTCATCGTCACGGTATAGGAGATCCAGTAAAACGGTGATACCGAGTGCATTGAACCAAAAACGTGGATCATTACTTAACACATAGGTCGTGCTGCTTTTTACATGCCAAATGCTTTTTGTCCAATTTTATTTTATTTAATACAAATAGAATGTGTTGACGTTTTTGCCAATGGTTACCAACGGCGACGGTAATGAGCTCGAAAACATGACTTTTTTCTAATGCCAAAATAAGAGGCTGTTGAAAAAATATTCAAATAATCTGCATGCGGCCATAATCTAGACACGATCAAGCTCAGACCTGTCAAAGTTCAGCAGGCATTAGCAACATATGATGATGTCAGCCTGGCAATTCCTCTAGACATCTATTGATCACCCAGCATTGTGCGCCATCGGCCTAAATTCGACACTGTGACAACTGATTTATGTTTCGTCTCAGGTGTCAAGAGCAGAGACAATACAAAAAACTGTAGCAGTAATATAAAACTAGAACTACGATTGTTACTCGTGTCTACAACATTTATCACTCGACTTCAAAGCATTTCTGTGACAGTGTTCTTATTACAGAGAAATATCAGATCATATTTACATACACTAGAATGTTAGGATGGTCTATGATCGATGCTGAAAGAGCAAAAAATCCGGCGTTGACAATATCCAAGAAGACAATCATTTGTTACGCAGCAGTGTCATTGCTACCTGTAGATCATTATCTAGTAATTCTAGTCGGTAGTCATCAGACTTTAGCTGATTATAAAGCTGGTGTAATAGGTTTTTTCTAAGAGCGGTATTTAGTTGGGCACTTGACAGGTAGCTACCGCCTGCGGCCCCTCAATGAGGCCACTAGTGTTGGCTCAAGATAGCAAACATTGTAACGTTCGTTGGTATTGTTTACCTTTGTAACAGCTCATTGCCGGGTGCTAAGCCACCGGTAATTTAGCCTGTCATCAATACGTACATAGTAAAGCGTTTATCCAAAGTAGATCCTGTATGCACAAATAATTAATTCTCAGGGGATAAGATTCCTGTCAGGGATAGTAATTAATATTGCCATGTATAGTTAAGCATCAGAGAGGCTATCAATTACTGAATGGTTTTATATTACGTTTAACGTGGTAGAAATTAACTCCTAATGGGAATCCATTGATTAATATTATTTGTTTTGATTAAACTAATATAGCGGTAAATTTTTCTTAGTAAATCCGTAAAGAAGTGACGAGTTAGCTTAGCTTGAATATGAAAAGCACTTAACTTTCAGGTTAGCATTTTTTACTTTTCATGTCGCATACATGCATACATGCAACACGCCTTTACCTATTCACTAACCTATCAAACATGAACTACGCAGCCGCAATGCTCCAGCGCTTTTCCCAACTACAACGGTTTCTCTGACCTACTTTCATCCAAGTCTAAACACCTTTAGAAATCTTGAACAGTTACTCTAGCAAGATGCTGAATGCAATTTATAATAACAATGTTTTACGCCCTTTCAGTTCATTTATAACAAACTAGCTTCCGTCCGCGGCTTCGCCCGCGTGGATGTCGATTATCGCGACCAAAAGTAGCCTGTCTACATCTTCATGATTCAAAGTATCTCCATGCCAAATTTCTGTCCTGCCGTTTCAGCGTGAAAAGGTAAAAGACAGGCAATACGTGTTCTATTATTTGTATTTAGGAGCTCGGATATCAAATTTTATGAAAATTGGAGCAGATTTTAAATATTTTCCATACAAACGTTCAACCCCTATTTTACACTCTTAGAGGGTAAATTCTAATAAACCATAAAACACGTGTTCAATAAAATTGTTTTTAAGAGCATGTATTTAAATTTTTGACAAGTGTTGCTGATTTAAAGATTTTCCATACGAACTTTTAACCCTTATCTCCCCTTTGAGGTTAAATTTTTTCAAAATCCCTTCTTTCTGTGCGTCCGTATTTTGAATTAATATGTATAACTGTCCAAATTTCGCGTTTCTACCATTGCCGGTTACGGCTGTGCGTTCTTCTATATGTCAGTCAGTGGGAAATTCTCCTTTTATATATATAGATATTACACAATCTAAAAATACAAAACTCCTTACACGTCAGAATGATGTGATGAGCATTTAAAAAACGGATTACATCTTATTGAATCATCGTCCAAAAAACAAACATGAAATCCGAGTTAGGGCTAGTTTATAAATAAAGCAGTTTTAAAATACTAAGTCGATGACATAAATGATTAATGTTAAACAATATGTAGATGTCATATTAGTCAAAATCCTGACCACAATTGATCTGGTGGTGAGCAGGGTGAAGGTTGGTCAAACTCTCGTGTCTAGACGTGTCAAAAACACTACAGTAAAAAAAGTTAATGTCCGAATTTGTTAAGGTGCATATAAAATCGATGATATCATACATCGTTTGATTGATGTACAATCGTATGCAGAAAAATCGACTTCTCACTGTGAAACACAAAGTGTGCGATATAAAAACAGGGAAACAAAAAACTGTTCTTTGAGAAATGTGCCGTATTTACTTACGTATTGAAAAGTCAAAATATCGAATCCTTAACAACATTGTGGGGACATTATTGGTGTTAACACCTAAATGTGACAAAACAAATAAAAAGTTATGTTGACTCAGTTGATCGGTGCACTGAACTTCTAAATTGCGAGCTCTCATAACAGTTGAAGCACCTGAGTGTTTAAAATGAATTACTTATTCAGAGACATTGTAACATAATGGATCATTGAAGTCCTGAATAAATATGCTGCTGTTTACCGGATTCGACAGTCATAGTTACATAATAATTTTAGTGACATCATCTTCACAGCTGATTCCAAGTTGAAGGCTGGTCAATGTCGCTTGGAAACGTAGGTGAGCCCAGAACATTGTAGTCATACCCTGTCATGGCCTATGTAACTAAAATGACTATATTAAACGACTGACAAAGAAAATATCACCTTGGTCTTATTAAACAAAGAAATTAGATACGGTGAAAAATTCTTATCCATTTCTTATTTCTTTGTTTAATAAGACTATAGTGAATGCTTCAAAAACCTCATTATGTAAATTATCATCTTCATTCATTTTGAATCAATTGCAAATCTTAATGAGAAAAGCAAATATGAATATCATCTTAGGTAAGCAAACAATATGAGAAATAAGTTAATTAAAAATACCTAACATTACTCCATCCTCCAAGAAGTTACATAAAGTATTTACTCAGACTACAATCTGAAAAAATACTTGAGCCACTTATGATAACTTAAAATACAAATAAAGGTTAAAAAGATAAAAATGAATTGCCTACGAAATTTAGGTAGAGTCCGTCAAAATTTTGCATTAAACATGGAAAAACAGCACTTGCACTTGATGTGACCGAAAGTGTTAATTTGCCAATTGCAAATATGCATTGGCCCACACAAATGCTGTTGACACAGCTGCACGTACATATATCTCCTTTGAGGAAACTGCAATATTGATATAAGGCATAAACGGACAATTTGCACCTAACTGTAATAAAAAGAAATATCTTCTAAATTTTATTAAAAAAAATAAACGTGTTGGATTGTTTTAGCATCAACTACAATAGTTTCACCGACAACGAATTCGTCGTGCCACCTTATCTATAGAAATTATATTTCTGCTTATCCACTTTATCGATAATTCCACAAGAGAAATCGTAATCCATACTTCTATCCATACTTATTATTATAAATGCGAAAGTAACACTGACTGTCACCTCTTCGCACTTCTACCAAACAACAGAATTTCGAAGATTTTTGAAGATTTCGAAGAAATTTTGTATGGATATAGTTTGAGGCCCGGCGAAAGATAAAAAGGCACCTTTCATTGCGAAAAAGGAACTGTTCCCGAGTATTCACGCAATCGGAGCAGAGGCGAAAGCTAGATTTCTATAAAACCGTATGACATAAGGATAATTCTTAATGTCTTTGAATAGATTAATATTGCTGAAATTATTTTCTTAAATCAAAAATAAACTAGAAGATAGAAATAACTGTTACAATTCATGCGTGGAAAATATTTGTTTTACAAATAGACTTAATAAAAAAAATACTACTAAAATATTCATCATGCAAAGGGAGTGTGATTGAAAAATAATTGCATTCATAGGATAACGATATTTTATCAGAAGTCAAGCAATTTGTTCTGGTGTTAGTAGGACGGTCGTGTAAAATTTTTATTTATCATATTTGGAAGTGCAAGGGTGCAAAGCTATCGCAAATTGCATTCGGGTTCATTTGTCTGATAAGCTACTGGAGATTTTGCGTCTTATTATAGTAAACATTAACCAAATAGAGGTCAGACGCCCAATTTTAAATGTTTACAAAAAATAATCGAAATTTGACTGTTGTCAAGGAATATTTTAAACAAAAAGCAATCTCTTCCATGCTGGTCTGGGAGAAAAGAAAAAACGTAGAAAGTACCAGCTGCTTCTCTTCCAACGTAGATCGTAAAATGATCGAGAGAATGGTCGAAAATCTGAGAAATCTTATTAATACATGCGGCTAGCAACCCATTATCTTTAGATACAGTTTTCCACCTAATGCCTATTAACATGCTAAACGTGGCTTTTAGGTCTTAAATACCCGGGCTCTGTCTACCCCACAAGGAAAAAGACGTAATAGAATGTATGTATAAGCAATAAAATATAGCAAAGAACAAACCAAATCATGCATTGATGATTAATGTTCTATTAATTAGTCTACGCCTTCTAAATTCAATTACATAGTAACGGATAAGGTCAATTTTGTGAACCAAAAAACAGATGTAATTCATCACATTTCCGCTTTGACAAGAGTTGAAATTAGTTCAAACTATTGAAGAAGGCACAAACGCTAGTAAATTTAATTAAATTAGATGTTTTGAAAGAATATAATGAGTAAATGGGATGAGAAAAGTTCATAAATAATACTATCCGTGAAAGTTACTCTACGCTCTGCTTCTGACATTTAATTAATAAAATGACGCATCTAACAAGTCATTACAGTTCAACTCCATAGAAACAATTCACTAAGTGAATTCTAATGGGAAATGCATACCAGTCGTTACCGTTTTAATGAGTTTGAGCGATTAAATTTAGTCAATTACTAACACTTCTATTGATAGTAAAGAAAGGGATTTAAGAGCACTATCACGAACTCAACAACCAATAGACTCATGCTATATAAGCTTAATGGTAGTGCATAATTGTACAATTAGCAATTGACTCCTATGGCCTATGACCCGAAATGACGGTCCAAAATTGGTCATTAACATAACCGCAGGATATGCTTATGGCGTCCGCCGTCTATAAACTGTCCCTAATTTCCAATTTCCGTAATTACGCTACCAGTAGAGGTTACATGTGTAAATTTAGATTTATGGAAATAGGGAATACCTTTTATACAAATAAGTTTACTTTTAGGACTATTGAAATAAAAACAGGTAATTTACCAAGAACTCCGAACAATTTTAACTTATAAGAGGAAACACTGCGCGCTCGAGAGAATTTAAAAATAGGTATTTGTAAGATCTATTGTTGTCGCGCTGTGTGCCTAAACCAGCAGAGTGCGATAGAGAAAACTGCAGCTCGGACCGAAAATACCTATGAAAATTACACAAAATTAACGCTTCGCTTGATTTCTTCTCCAAAACTTAAACGACCTAATTTATTTTTTTTATTAAAAAAATAATATAAGCTATGGCTGTGTTTCTATGTTTTCTTTTTCTAATATAATCATGTCGAATTTGTTTTTTTGATGTTTGAATGCAATTTTTACAAATTTTTCAAGTTTTTGAAGTTGCATCTCTTTAAATAAATCAATTGTGAAAAAAAAAATTAACATAGGGCATGCTTATATCGATAGATTATTTTTGTACTATCCGGCGAGAAATCTGAGGACTACGCTTTAATGGAAACACGGCCCTACGATTTCCTCTTAAGGCAATTATGAATGTGAAGAGTCTACAATAGCTCGCGCTAGCTCATACCCCTTAGAGCATGACGACCATTGCACTGATTATAATGATCCCAAGTTACGTAAACCTAGCTGGGATGAAGCAGCCACTGAAACTGATTACTGGCAACACGCGAATCGGCTAGCGACATAAACAAACAGGGTTTACTTCGTCTCGCATGGGTTGACCTCAGGGAGCTACACTGGGACCCATAGGGCGCTATCTTTTATTAATGCTCCACAGTCTAGAGATTCCGTGCTTTGCTGTCTCTTGAAAAACTATTGCAATAATTAAGCGGAGGAAGTTAAGTGAACTTTATGATTTAGTTTAATGAGGTTCTAGAAAATGCAAAAAAACTAATCTTACACATTAGAGACACACAAATAAATAAAATGTATATTCAGTGGTGTAGTTTCCTTTCTACCTTTTTTAGGTAAATTACTAAGTTTGCAAAAAGGGCGTACGGCGTACCTCACCTGACTTAAAGCGGTTCCCATAGCAACACTATCTCGCATTGCCGACTATCAACACCAGTTTTGGAATACCCCACGCTATATTAAAAGCTCATTCTACAGCCTAAGCGATGTGTGCGAAAATTCTTTTCTAAATGTATTGTATTGTATCTATTATTGTAGTAAATGAAGAATGATACTTCGCCCGTCTGTTCTTACCTTTATAGAAGTGACAGTTACTTGATTTGTCAAGAGAGTAACGGGACTGAAAGGGCTTGCGGTTAGCAATGAGCACACGTAGGGTTGCCACCCGTCCGGATTTTCCGGACTCTGTCCGGCCCTTTAATTTAATTTGTCCGGCTTTATATAATATGAGTAATAAAACATTTTTAATTATTTTTTTAATATTTTCAACGAACAATCCCCGCTCGCCTCCCGCATCCTACCCCCTCGCAATGCGAGCGTCTGCCTGCCTACCTTGCTTACCATAGCACTGAACTAAACTAAGTGGTTAATGTTTCCAAAAAGTCCGGACTTTCATCGAAATGTCCGGCTTTTTGTCTGGATTTTTCAAATTCCTAATGGTAACCCTAAGCACACGTAGATGTTTTGTTTAGTCTGTCTTCAAAGTTTACTGATGATCTTATGTCATTTACGAAGAACTCTTCGAAAAGGGATCTTGCACCAACATATCTTTATACGGCAGTATTTCATTACTTCAAATGTAGTAAAGCAGAAATTGCACATATATTCCATATACTATCACATATTTTACCCTTGCGGGGTATACAGAGTCTAGGTCTATAAGACCTTCATGAATAAAGAATTGTATTATTTATTATTATCACCTAAAGGCCACGTTAAGCACGTTGGTGAGTGTGCGATGTGATGTAGATAATTAAAATAGTGACGGGTTGCTAGCCGCATTGCCTACTAAAAAGATTCTTCATATTTTCACCCATTCTCTCGATCGACTTTTACGATCTGCGCAGATAAAGATGCAGCAGGTACATTCTACAATTATTATTTTCTCCCAGACCAGCATGGAAGATAAGAGAATTTGCAATAGGTACTTTAGCAAATTCTGTTTTTACAAAATGGAACGAACAATCCTTGGGAGGCCTTTATCCAGCAGTGGACTTATTACGGCTGAAATGATGCTAAAGACACGAGATTTTGAGCATTCATCGTAGTATCATACCACGACCTCGCGCCCAGTTTTCATTTCATATTTCCACAGTACCTACATAAAATCCTGCTCAGGTATGCAAAACTTGTACTTGCAATTTGGATATCATGTACCAACGAACTACTCGTACCATATACCACAAAATACAATATGTACAAAAATTAAGAAATAAAATATGGTGAAAAATTCTACGCGGGCGGTGTTTGAACCTGTGACCTTAGGTGTATGTACGACCTAAAGTAGCTGGTTCCAACCCCGCCCGCGTGGAATTTTTTACCATATTTTATTTCTCAATTTACTAAGAGTATATCGAAATAGATGGCAGGCACAGGACAGAGATGGGTAGCGTAAGCGAAGAGAGGCATATGATCAGCAGTGGGCGAAAGGGCTGATACGATGATATCGAAATAAGTAGCATTGTGAATGCAAAATAACACAAACACGGTGAAATTTTGATCGTTCTGGACCCTGTAAGGGGTGATTCAGCCCATGATGTGAAAAACTTTTCCTATGGGACCAATGCTGGAAAAAAAAAAAAAAAAGGCAGTTCCATACAAAAAATTTCGGCCGCCCGGTTTAATTGTATGGGAAAGTCAAAGAAATTTTTGAGTTCCCAGCATTGGTCCCATAGGAAAAGTTGTTTATATCAACGGGCTAAATAATCCCTTTAAGGCGCTGTGCATCAGAAGAATACCGTAAAACAACTATTTTTTCGTCGCGCAGTTAGCCTTATTTTTCATGGAATACTAGCATGAAAAAAATATGAAGTACAGTTCAAAGATCAAAATAAATGGTTACATCAAAATATGTTTAAAAATATATTACAAACCTAGCTAAATAATATCGCAAAAAAACTATATCCTGAAAAAGTTTCGTCGCGAAATACTTGATTTTTTCAGCGACAACTACCAATTTTTATACGTCTATAAAAAGTATAACTAAATGAGCAAGATGGATACCTAAAAAGAATACAACATTTGGTTATAATTATTGAAATATTAAATTAAACGTGAAAATTAACACTGAAATGGCAGACACGGGTTTGAACTGAGACTCATGATATGTATGACACGAGTATATAAAATATCTCGCGATGTCCGCTACAAAGGGTTAAGGGATACAGCGCCTTAAGGGTCCAGAACGATCAAATATTTAAATGTGTAAAGATAGGAATATTTAAAATTTCAAGTAGACAATGTCTACCATAATTACCCTACATATTCTATTCGAATCAAATCAATGTAAGCCACCATTGCGTCGAACGTCGGATCATACTCCGACCCTCATACATGAACAACAGGATCCAGGTAGCCAACCGTGTCGTAGTGAATTGCAAATAGACCCATTGTTTATACGGGCTGTGATTTGGTGCATTAGTAATTTTGCTATCAGGCCTTAATTACGTGAGAACGCGCATAGGGCCGTTAACCCTGTCTTTAGCGTCGGTCCTAGGGCAGTAAGAAGTGAAGCGTGTATAGACACTGGATTAACAAAGGGGCGATTAAAGGAATGCAATTGAGGGCGGGACATTTGCTGAAATACTCATGTTTGAATGCAAAGAAAAAGATTAAAATCGAAAATATGTGATGAAACAATCAACCACTGAGCTGCTCAGTGGTTGAGAGCATCGACGGGCTAGATGTCGAAGGTTGTAGGTTCAAATCCTACACGTGGCGAAATATTTTCATCACATATTTTCGATTTTAATATTAAACCGAGCATTGTAATGCTATTAATATAATTAACAAACGAAAAGAATTAATAACACAATCTAGACACATTCGATTATTAACTCAAATTCCGATGGCTGTGTACATGGCCACATCATTGGTTTTTGCTTGTCTAGGTTTACCAGATGAAAAATGAAAGTCCGGAGGAAAGGCCTGATTTATCGAAAAAACTGAGATTTGATGCAGTTTGAGAATTTTCTTTTAAATGTATGTAAGTGCTGATTTTAATTCTGCAATTATTACCAAAGGTTTTGTTAATTGATTTTCTCTAGGTTTATTACCAAGATTAGTTTTACTTTGCTTTTCTTCTTTTATCTTTAAAATATACCTTCTGTATTTTAATGAAATTGATGAATGAAAAATTTAAAAATCCGGTCGCAATCCTGTGAAGAGTTTCGCTTCGACACGATATGAATAAAATAGAGAAGAATTCGACCGTAGGGCGCAAAAAGACATTCTCAATCAGACTCGATCAAGGGATAGGGCCAGCCAATGCTCCTCGTCTAACAATTTCTGTTGCAACCAGAAGAATAAATTTAATTAGTACTGTTAATGAGCGGCGACTATGTTAAAATGTAAATGTCTTCGTCTTAAACCATTATTTTATTAATGAGAGTAAAGAATGCGTTTCATAATGTTCCAGTGACGTAACGGGATTCTATTTTAACATACTCTAAGTAATCCTTACTAATATTATAAACGCGAAAGTTTGTGAGTATAGATGTATGGATGTTTGTTACTCTTTCACGACAAAACGGCTAAACGGATTTTGACGAAATTTTGCACACCGATAGGTTATTCTATATTATTACCTGGATTAACAAATAAGCTATCCAGGAAAAAAAGTACTGTTCTCGCAGGATCGACATTAACGTGAGCGTAGCCGCGGGCGACTACTAGTTTCTTTTTTCCATAAAACAATCGCATACAATGAAACTACTGAACCGATTTTGATGAAATTTAAATGGGAGCAATTCGAAAGTGTACCCAATCGTATATTTTTAAATATTTTCTCAAATCCGTTCATAAAAGACAGAGTATATCAAACATTAAAAAATAAAACAAACGACCGAATTGAGAACCTCCTCCTTTTTTAAGTCGGTTTAAGGACTCTTTATGTACCCGTAAAAAGGTACATAAATATGTGTGTGATTTTTCAAAATCAATTTCATTAAATAAAATCACTTTAATACGGTATTATCGTGTATATTACATTATTTCTACACCTAACGTTTCCAAAACTTTACAGTTTTCATGGTCGCAGGTAGAGTGAATAGTATTAAGGCGAGGCCTCAAATGTTTGGTACCTTCGCTCGGCAAAGGACTGATCAAGTGCGCGCAAGGGATAGCGCTTAGCGGTTTAGCCCGTGAATGATGAGATAGGAGATAGTCTCGAGTCGCTCAAAGAAAAAAACGTAAGCGCCAAATTCGTTATTTCTATTTTATATAAAATCAGACCAGTTAATTGTATTTTCATATTTACATTTTGATGAATTACTAATAACCTATCTTTTAGTCTAAAAATCATTATTTCATTCGTCGCATTTGAGCTACAATAACAAAAAATCTGCGAACGAAGACCATTTTTCAAAAAATATTTCTATCGAGAAAATTTTATCAAAAAGTGTTTTCATCTTTAATTTTTGAAGATGAAATAGTCAAAAATCATATTACTTAGATTTGAAACTCCTAATTTAAGTATTTTGCGACATAAATAAGGTTCAGAACAACCTTATTTACAGTGGTATCACTTTAAAGTGATTTTATTTAAATGTGTAACAATCGCGAAAACATCAGGAACAATTTCATTAATTAATTTCAATTATGATGATTTCCAATTTTCCAATATATTAATTTTAATAAGAAGTGAGTGAATAAATCATTAATCTTTAACACTTCGTTAATCGAGTCTAGTCAAACTAATTTCAATCAGCATTCGTTTCGTTATAAAAACCTTTAAAACAAATGGTACTGCGAATATTTACTAATTAAATTTCGTAAGTAATCTATGTACTTCTTAACCGACTCCAAAAAGGAGCTTCTATGTTCCACTGTATGTATTTTTATAACTAGAAGTTTTGTCACTACATTGTCTATCACAATAACTTTTAGTCTAGTAAAAGCTTAGTGAATTTTTCGAAGTATTATATTTATAAGTAAGAATTATTATTTTTTGCTGATTAAAAATCCGTAAAACATTGATCTGTGTGAATTTTATCAACATTCTTTACATAGTTTAATAAATAAATAAATATATACGGACAATTCACACAGATTGAGCTAGCCCCAAAGTAAGTTCGAGACTTGTGTTATGGGATACTAACTCAACGATACTATATTTTATAACAAATACAATATAGATAAATATCCAAGACCCAGGTCAATCTGAAAAAGATCATTTTCCATCTTGACCTGACCGGGGATCGAACCCGGGCACTCTCGTGTCGCAGGCTGGCGTGTTAACCACTGCGCCACGGAGCTCGCAATAAATAAAGTAATTGTTCAATAAACGAACCGCGTATTTTCCTAAACATGGTTGTTACTTAAATTAAAAGTTCTATGTATAGTCATTCAATGTACTTAATAAGGCATTATAGTGCTTGAATGCTGCCGAAGTCTGTAAAACAGACTATCCATTTCCCGATGCCGAGATAAGAGATTTCAGACACAATAAAAACTACCGTTACAAAACACACGGGCCAATTTCCCGCGCCGGTACGTCGCGGTTGAGTATTGTGGTTTTGGGACGCTTCAGAATCCGATTGCACTTTGCAAGCCTATTTGCAATGGTAAAACATTGCGGTTCTGCATTTTTACACGACTAGAACTTGACACACCAGTGATTAGGCTAGCAAGGTATTGTCGGTGAACTGGTACGTTTACCATAACATTTATATTGTCCTACTAATATTATGACTAAATATTTGTATGTATGTGAAAATGTTTGTGACCCACGCTCGTGTTACACTGCTGCTCTTGCCTTTTTAGATGTCAACGTTAGCGACGACTAGTAAGATTAAATACCTGCTTGTGCATGAATCTCTACATTTTTTGTTTGAGTCATTAAATGTATGCCAAGCATTTAATAGACTGAGTTAATCTGAGCTTTGTATGTCAATGGCTGTAAAATTTTCATCTAAATACGCTGGTCTACAAACTTTCGTATTATTATTAAAAACCTTTTTTGGCTTGTCACAAAAATCCATGTACGTCAAAATTACTAGGCTATTATCTTCTATCTAATATTATCTATCCTATTCTATCTAATATTAACACACAAAAAATTGAAGGCTAAAAGCATATAACATACCTATGTTCAATTAATTGCTCGATTTAAATGTTCCATCATATAGCATTGTCAGAAAGCCAAAAGTAGAAAGAAATTCATACATAAATTTAAAATACCTCGATAGCATTTATACTTTCCAAAGAAACAAATGATACATCATTTAAGAAAATAGAAGGGATTGTTATTATACTTCTAAGACCATATTAAAGTGTGTGTCCCCAGTCACAGGAATGTTTGCTCACTGTCGATATAACTTACGATACACGTATCTCTTAAAAGTCGTTTCTTTGTGCTGTTTTTATAGCTTTAACATAAATAGGAATATTCAAGCTTTCTATTACGTTTATTTGAATATTAATCAGTGGAACATATTTTTTTAAACGATATTTGTAATACTTATTTGTCAATATTTTGTGCACTACATTCTTGCAACTGGTTTTCTTAGCAAAACACCTCTGTACTAGTGTAATCCTATCCTCTACTAGTGTAGGCGTCTACTCGAAAAGGTATGTCTTTTGTATAAAAATATGGCTCATTTTAAGAAGATCCGATCAAAAATTTTATCCCCCTGTGAGTAGTAGTTGTCATAAGGGAACTAGCGGGACATGAGCCTGCCACTCTCTAGCCATAAAATTGTTAGATAATTGTTATTTTCAGTTCAAATAACTAAGGAGGTGCACTTACAACGAGAAATTCATTAAAAGTACCGTAAAACAATGTTTAGCTGACTTAATGGAAATGTCTCTTATAGGAAATGGAGAAATAGGTGTGGTGACATTAAGTGTTAATGTTCGTTTTTTTTACGGTAACCAAACATTTGTGCAACCTAAAATGTGGGTGCTGGCAAATTTTATTTTCGAAAATTGAATCGTATGTTTTCTGTGTATAAGATTAAATTGCGGCGAAACCATAGATTTGTTAAGGGTCTGTTCACACCGCCGAATTACGTGTAAATTTCAAAAACTGCAGGTGCGACGTTTTACGGGGCCACTATGAGTGTTCTGTATATTTACTACTATTTCTTGCCGAAAGGTCATATAAAAACTAAAGAAATAGTGTGGTTCTGGGCATGTAATAAAAATAAGTCATTAGAAGATCACGAAATTTTAAAAAGAGCTTGAATCTGCCTGCCTACTGACACCCACGGCAACGCTAAGCACGTGGAAACAATTCAGTTCATATGAAAATGTATGACGACATTTACACAGCGGCCCACCACTACATACGTTACGTATCTAAACAGTATGGCTGGCTTCCTTGACCAAAGAATGCGTGCGCATCCTACGCACTCTGCCGCAGTCGAAAGACGGCTACTAGATTTATATGAACGGACCTTTATAGCAAAAATAAAAGTCATCTCAGCATTCAATGTGTAATTAGAGTAGAATCAAGATTTAGCTTGAATCATTGTCATTACACTATTATTAGGCAGTAGCGGGCAAAAAGACAAAGATTATAATATTGACTTTTGATTGGTACATTATAACTGAGCTTGTTTTTGTAGACTCATTTTAGGTTAAGTATTTTGACAGCCTCTACCTATAAGCAATAACCTACTCCTAGAGATTTAAACAAGCAAAAATAGGTTGGAAAAAGATCATGGTGAAATTTTGATCTTTTTGGACCCTTAAAGGGGTGACTCAGACCATCAATATTAACAACTTTTTCTATGGGACCAATGCTGGGAACTCATACTCGTAATTTCCATACATAAGAATCCTACCGCCCGGCCAGTTTGTATGGGAATGTCGAATTATTTTTTTTAGTTCCCAGCATTGTTCACATAGGAAAAGTTGTTCATTTTGATGGTCTGAGTCACCCCTTTATGGGTCCAAAACGATCAAAATTTCACCGTGTATATTTGCAAAAAAATTGTTTATGGAAGATAATTTTACGTGATAACGGTGGAAGAGCTATAGATGCGACACAAGCCAAACGCTTAAACTGATCGTGCCTCTCTATCGCTTGTTGCGCGCTCTCGCTTGCACACGGAAAGTGACACTTTTTCGTGCTTGCAGCCGGCGTTTATCGAATTATGACGTAATCACGTCAAAAAATGCTCTCATAAGTATAACCATTATCAAGCAATTTCAACACTTTGAACGCCGGAATCGCAGACACAATAGTTTGGACAATGTTGTCCGATACGGCATCTAAGGTGTTAAACTGAAACATTGGTAAGGTGTTTTATCTTTGTGTAGAACTCTGCAATTCTGGAACATATCCCCTGGTAACATAAAAAATGCCATTCGGTATTTTTTTGTTGTTTTAGAATACATTTAATGCAAATAAATAGTTTACTGTATTGAAAATATGATGTTTAAATAAATTTGTCATTGCAACAATGAATCCTAGTTTCCTACTAATATTATAAATGTGAATGTTTACATCTTATTATACAAACAAAGTCAGGTTTGTTTGAACACTTATACCTATATAACTTAATGGGTGAACTGAATTTTATAATCTTTAGGTAATTTGTTGGTTTGTTATCACCCTAAAAAGCAGAATTACTATTAAAATGTAAGAAATATTTATGACAAAAATTATTATATTTGTTACCTATGAATATCTTTTTACTCTTGAAAAGAGTTTCTTTCAGTGTTTCTTCTCTACAGTGGTGGGTTTCAAAATGCTCTGTAGCGTTTGAACATTTATTAATAATACAAATATCATTTTATTAGATAGTTTAAAATGTGAATTGATTTGTAAAAGTGCCTGCAAAGGCTTACTTTCTGAATAAACATTTTGACTTGAAGAGGAAAGATTTTATAGTTTGTTTGTAATGGATACACTCAAACTACTAACTTTAAAGTGTCATCAATAAAAAGCTATCCATGGAGTAACATAATTTACCTATGCCAAGAAATTCAAAGAAGCTAGTTATTGATACATTGTAATAATTAGAGATATTCTGCCAAGTCAGTAAAGATTATCCAAGCACTCATAGTTGGTGACTATTGATATGACCCAGCCAGGTCAAGATAGAAAATGATCTTTTTTAGATTGGCCTGGGTCTTGGATGTGTATCTATAATATGTATTTGTTATAAAATATAGTATTGTTGAGTTAGTATCCCATAACACAAGTCTCGAACTTACCATGGGGCTAGCTCAATCTGTGTAATTTGTCTGTATATATTTATTTATTTACTATTCGGCAAAGAACACTGACTATCTGGCTTCATACCTTGTATTTATTTTAAAATGTAGATAGATTGTTTTATATAAGCACACTCTTAGTATCTGCTGTTTCTACCTGCCTATCATGAGAAATTATTATTTGGCACTGTTTACACTTGACTTACATTGTCGAATTGCTACAAAAATACATATATGAGACATTCTTTTCCACATGATCTAATTTTGATTGAATAATTTCATCTTCATGAGCAACAACAGTATTGTCTTTATTTTTCCACAAAATCCCGAAAACAGTGAAATACTCCTTCAACTAACCAACAAATCAGCTAGTTGATCAACCAGTCTTATTGGCACCATGTCTAGTCATAATGGTATTGCATTCTTTGCCTCAGATCATCGCTCCAATGAATTATTTCTGTTTGGGCCATAACTCTGACACACAAAAAGCATTATGTGACATTGTATAGGTCCTGATATTAAGGCTCATTGCAATTTTATCAAGCCGCTGTCTGTGTTCGGAAAAACTAATATTAATGATTATAAAATTGGCTATGCAATCAATTACCAGTCACTCAGTACATTCTACTATTAGAGTGAAGTCAAGTGCCAAGGCAAAATTCATCAAATTGCATTGCCTAACTGAATTCAGAAAAAGTATGAAGGTAGGTAATCATTTTTTATATATTTGATGAAATTCTTAAAAATGTTAATAAATTATTAGGGTACATATTCCATTAACATTATATATTTCAACATTTAGTCAGTTGCAAAAATCATAAATCATCAATGCTGTGTATTGAAAAATAATATTTTTTTCTTTTTTTCTACCCCCCAATAGTATCACAATAAAAATATCAAAATACAAATTCTATTACAAATACTGATTGCATAATGAATAATGCTCTAAATTACCCAATAAACAAATTGCTCTATCAGTAAACGATAAGGGATAAACAACTCACCTTGGAAGCTGGTCTGCCAGTTGTTCCCCAATCTGCAAGGCACAAATCTATCCATACACTCAGGCTGGACCGGCACAGACTGTTTCCTGCTCACAGGGCTGCAGGTCTGCAGCAGACGATTACGATACGATTCACTAAACATCTTCAAAGTCTCTAGTCCAAGTCCAGGGAACAATCGAGGGTAAACCCTAAAAATTATTTCAATACCGACGAATATTTAATCACACATATCGATTGCATCGAGTGCACCGAAAGAAAACAATAACAGTCCGCGGGCGTTGTGCACTCCTCAACAGCTAAAAAGCATTTGAGGGAATTCGATATGGTTTGTGGAGCATTATCACACGAAGACATGGTTGCACGAATATGTAGAACGTAACAAACTCACAACTATTTCAAAGCAACCAGCATCCATGAATGCTTATATTGTAACACAAATGATTACGAAAATTTGAACAATTTTGACGAATACAGTGGAAAATATAAATTTTTCATACAAAATAGAACTACAATTCCGTGGTGACATGACATCAATAAAAATGTTGCCCGATGTAAATACTATTTGAATTAGACAAAACCGTTGCGACTTTGTTCTGAATTCTAATCGATTGTTTGTGATTATACTGATTATGGCGATTGGCCAAGCAAGTCGCGTTGAAGGAATATTTTTTCAAAAATTCTATAGTTTTAATGTCAACAACAATCGGAATTTCAGAATGAGAAAAGGTTAAATTAATATTTATAATCCTCTCATCATTCGGCTGGTTGACTGGTAGTCCGCCATGGTATGTTTACTTTATAAAAAAATATATAAATTTTAACCATTATCTTATCTCTATGATAATAATAATTTTATTTTAATTGTAATATTTTTGTTAATTTTTGCACCAAATATATAATTTTCTTTCTTTCTATGATTTTATTTAACACACTCTTGATAGACTTTCCATGCTTAGAACATGGACCTGCGGTACTATTTTTGAAAGAGTGACACTCGTCTTTGAGCGATATTTGTATGGAAAAATCGCTCGTTTACATTTCAAAAATAGCACTCCTGAAACTACCAGCTGAGCTAATAGCCGGCTTGTGCACTCGTGGCAAAAATAATAGAGGAGCGCAATAAAAAAAAAGCTATGTACCTAGGTACCTACCAATACCAAACCAACGCTTCAAATCACATTTTCGAATAACCCCTTAAAATAATTATTGGAATATGTAAATTGTAAAGTTAACTATGTTAAACACTTAAGCCACTGCTTCGTCCTTTATCGTAAAATTATAAGAATAAAAAGAAATCGCAAACCAAGACTTCAAAGATTCTTTTTATGGCTTTCTTCTGATATTTAATTCTTTTTTAAATATATACGGACATATCACACAGATTGAGCTAGCCCCAAAGTAAGTTCGAGACTTGTGTTATGGGATACTAACTCAACGATACTATATTTTTATAACAAATACATATATAGATACACATCCAAGACCCAGGCCAATCTGAAAAAGATCATTTTCCATCTTGACCTGGCCGGGGATCGAACCCGATCACTCCGTGTCGCAGGCTGGCGTGTTGACCGCTGCGGCACGGAGCTAGTCAAGTCATATCAAAGAATAAGTAGTAGCAATCGATATCTCAGATAATCAAAACCCGAATTGATAGTTGTTAATACTAAGAAAACAATATCAACTCGATTGTTACATGTTTTCTGATATGAGATAATATCAGCACGAGGTAGTTTCACGCGTGCTTTGTAGAAACTTCGCCATTATTTCGCAAACGAGCGATTTTTCCATACAAAAATAGCTCGAATACGAATGTCATACTTTCAAAAATAGTACCCCAGGTCCATGCTTAGAACACTCTTAGAGACCATTTGACCAAGTCTGCTTTAGACAAAACTTTTTCAGCTATTTTTGTATTTCGGATCTAAAATTTCGGAACCCGGGGTTTGGGGCTGGGAGGTCGGCCCGCCCCGGAGGCAGGAAAGGGACAGACTGTGAGATAAAATCAAAACACGCGGATGAAGAGGAAGTCGCGTGAATTGGTTATCTTGTCGTGTCGTCTCATCCATCCCATTTCCATTCATGATCCATGACGAATCACCATGAATCCATGTCAATTGACAACTAACTACAAACGTGAAGTGATGGTTTTTATTTATGCAATCGAAACTACCTTAAATGTAAATACTTCCAGAATTTTGTCAACTTTTTTATCCACATTTAAATTTTTAATGAAATTTTGATAAAATAAATCCAAATGTAAGATTTATAAAGCATATATTCCCATGCTCAACACGTCAATGTCATTGTCAATCTGTCAAATAATGATGACGTTGACAGCCAAGTCATGAGTTGCCAGGTTGGGGAATATATTTCCCGAAATTCGTACAGCGTTCAAGGACCGTTTTTTTTTATACTGCACTATAATTAACTTCACTTGGGGTGTTTGTTGAAGTGAGATTTACTTAGCGGGCTGTTGGTTGCCCACTGAATGAATAAATTACGCCATTGCTTCTGAATGAAGTTTGAGGGCCTAATAGTTTACGTTACACATAATAGCAAAAAATATACATAAATGTAAATGTAGTATAGTCAAAGAATATATATAGAAAGCAAACCAGATGGAAGGGAAATAAAAACTTTTAATCGAATTCATACTGTTTGAATATTTTCAACGTCAATCAATTTTCCATTAAAATCTTCTTGCTCTGGCATCAATGTGACTTATGTGAATGTTAAACTAACAACCATCAATTGTTAGTTTAACTTTCACTTAAGTCACATTGAAAACCAATGTTGCTGTAATCTATTTGGCACTGCATTTTTGACGTGATATGATAACGTCTTATAAATCGATGAACACCGGCAGCATGCACAGAAATGAACAGCAGCAACAGCTGCTGGAGCTGGAGGCCGTTATGTGTCATATGTGTGGAGGCTGTATGTGACACTTATGACAGTTGTCTGAAGTGAACCTCTCAATGCAGCCGCCTGGTTTGCGACATTTCAGAAAACCCTCAATATGGTAAATAGTAGAGGTAGGTATTCAAAAGTGAAATAAAAAATAATTTAACAACAATAGAAGCTAACATGGAGTGCTATTTTTGAAACGACGCCGTTCGTAAACGAGTGATTTTTCCATACAAAAATAGCACGATGACGAGTGTCACGCTTTCAAAAATAGTACCCCAGTATCACAAAAGAAAATCTAATTTCGGGGAAAATATTCCCCAACCCTGGCTACTCATAAGACTTGGCAGTCACTGTCATCACTTTTTGACAGATTGACAATGACATTGTCATGTGATGAAACATGGGAATATTGCTTATAAATCCCTCATTACAATTTTTTTCAAAAATTAAAAAAAAGTTAATTTTGGATAAAAAAGAATTAAAAAATCTGGAAGTATTTAATATATTAAAGGGATTAGCGCCCAGGCTTATCGACGCCGCTGGTGACAAGAGGGCTGGCTCTTTCCTCGCGCAAAGAATTGCGATTGCTATTCAGCGGGGGAATGCAGCTAGTGTTCTTGGCACTTTGCCACACGGGCAACATCTTAGTTTAGATTTTTAGTTTTTAATTATTTTATATTTAAGGTTTTTTTTTAGTATGAATATAGTTAGGTTTATTTATAAGTAGTTTTTAATAACAGAATTATGAATTCAATACAGATTTGCGATTTTAATATAAGGTACTTTCGATTGTTTATATAAAAACCATCACTTCCGGTTTGTAGTAAGTTGTCAATTGCTTCACTCATGTATTGAGTATTAAATCGATTGTTAATAAATGTCAAACAATGGTGTTTAAACTAGTGTGTAGAAATCTCAAGAAATAACATCGAAACGGCGACCGGCGAAGCGAAAAAAAAAACATGGCGTTGGCGTCTGCCATCTGTCAATTTGGTGTCTGTCCTGTCTGTCATAAGATAGCTGCTTGCATCCTTGCTTGCTTGCAGAAAATTGATTATCTGGCTGGTTGGATTTGGATAAAGGATTTCGCAATTTTCTTTTCTGTTTCATATTAGTTCCGATCAATAAATCATTGCATATAATTTTCTGTCGTTCAATCGATAGTTTATAAAGTTTGTCTGTATTTAATAAACGTTTCGGTTGGAGATTTTGGTGAAGGTTAGGGTGGTGAAACAAGTGATTGATAAGACTTATCTTTCTCATTGATTGAAAGTACAAAATGGATTTCAAGCGTAAGTTCAACAGGAATGACGAACCCTCTAAGGACGAGCCGATGTATTCAAGGTTATTTATCATAACTGACAAGCGAGTAACTGAAGACCAGTTTCGGGAAGCATTTTCTGAATTTGGGACTATCGAAGACATTCGCATTCCCCGCGATCACCACTCTGGGGAAACAAAAGGCATTGTTTACATCAAATTTTCTAAAGCATCTGAAGCTGCACATGCTTTAGAGGAAATGAACTTCAAGACACTTCCAAAAGCTAGTCGACCTCTGAAGGTATTAGTTGCCTCCAATCGCTCCGATATAAAAACGAAGGATGGCGACGAAAAGTACAAGAGATTGTTCCTCACTATTCCAAAGTGCATGACTGAAGATGAGGTTAAAAATGAATTTTCACAGTATGGTAATATTCAAAGTGTTATTGTTCAAAGAGATAGAGACAGTGGACAGCCACGAGGTTTTGCCTATGTGAAGTACAGTAAATTCTCAGAAGCTGCTGAAGCAGTTGAGGAGTGCGACATGAAGTATAGGGCTATCTTTGCAATGCCTAAAGCTCAAAAGCATGAAAGTTCCTTTGAATCGAATATCAGCTCATTGGCTAATACATCAGCTAATTTTCATACTTCCCTTGTGTCTGCTATGAATGTTCAGCCAGAGGGGTATACTCGCATCAATTTCATGTGCCCACCTTTTCTCACTCAGTTTCATGTTGAGAGACTGTTTGATATTATTCCAGGCATGACTCACTGCCAGTATTTTGTTGATCTCATGCGTGACTGTGGTAAAGGCACAGTTTCATATTCAAACCCCATGTCTGCAGCTCATGCAGTTCAAAAGCTGAACAAATTTGAATACCCACCTGGCGTCAAAATTTTTGTCAGACCAGACAACTCAAGATTTGAACCACATGAACAAACTTTCAAGAATATACCTAATGCTGTAAATGACTTAAAGAAAGCTATCTCATGTACTGCCAACTCTTCTGCTCCTGATTTAGCCCAGCTTGCCGAAGCCATAGCAGAGGCTTCTAAGTTGATCAAAATGGCTACGAAAGGTGCTTCTGAGTTAGATATCCCTGACAGTAATGATCTAAGTTACTGTAGTGTCGAGCTTCCTCCCCAAAAACCACTGGCAGATATTGATAGTCCTCTTGCTAAAAGGTGTTTCTTGGTATGTAAGCCACAACCTCCTCCATTGACTGTGTTGCGTGATATTTTCTGTCGTTTTGGAGACTTGATAAATGTTTATACTCTGCCAAATAAAACAGTGGGTTATGCTCGCTATGCATCTGCTCAGGCAGCTGATGAGGCAATCAGAACATTGCATGGGGCTGAAATCTGCGGTATCCGCATGAAGGTACTGGAGGCTGAGGACGAGGCTCCCCCTAAGAGAAGTAGATATGATTGAGAAGAGATGACTAACATGTCAACTATTTTCCCCTAAGATTAGGACATAAGGACATCCACAGACAACTGAAACTTTCATAGGTCTAATAGATAATACCGAGCCATCTGCAATGATCTTTCTTCCAAAGACAGGAAATTTACTGTCACTACCATGTTTTATTACTAGAACAGAATGAAGATGACCTACAGACCAACTTCAATTCCAATCTAAGTACTACTACAGACATTGAAGGAGTAAACACCTACATCATCATCAAAATTTAAGAGCAACGCTCTTGTCGGTGGAGCTCCCTCCATCTTGGTCTATTATCTGCCAGTATTTTCACATCTTGGTACGAAACCCTTTCCACTTTTTCCTTTACCTGTTTAAAATAACTAACGAAGAAGTTTTAAATAGAGTAGGAGAAAAAAGGTCTATTTTAACTGCGATAGAAAATCGAAGAGGTAATATGATAGGACACTTGTTGCCACACGATCAGTTTATGAAAACTATTAAAGAAGGCAAAATAGAGGGAAGGAGAGGGAGAGGAAAGCCCAGGCACAGCTATTTTAAACACCTACAGACTACTGAAAATCTTATCCACAAGATAAAGCAAGACAAACAGACAAAGATTTATCCCAGGACATCTACATGTTATGGAGTTTTATTCCAAAGAATGTAGCGACCAGACTCCCCAAAACAGACATAAGGACAGCAAACATGGAATTCTAAACATGATCTTCAATTAAAAACATCTTTGTCCCCAAACCAAGCAAGACAAACAGACAAAGATTACTGCCCAGGACATCTACATGCTATGAAGTTTTATTCCAAAGAATGTAGCGACCAGACTCCCCAAAACAGACATAAGGACAGCAAACATGGAATTCTAAACATGATCTTAAATTAAAAACATCTTTGTCCCCAAACCAAGCAAGACAAACAGACAAAGATTACTCCCCAGGACATCTACATGCTATGAAGTTTTTTTCCAAAGAATGTAGCGATCAGACTCTCCCAAAACAGACATAAGGATAGCAAAAATGGAATTCTGAACATGATCTTCAATTATAAAGCGTCTTTGTCCCCAAACCAAGCAAGACAAACAGACAAAGATTACTCCCCAGGACATCTACATGCTATGAAGTTTTATTCCAAAGAATGTAGCGACCAGACTCCCCAAAACAGACATAAGGACAGCAAAAATGGAATTCTGATCTTCAATTACAAAGCATCTTTGTCCCCAAACCAAGCAAGACAAACAGACAAAGATTACTCCCCAGGACATCTACATGCTATGAAGTTTTATTCCAAAGAATGTAGCGACCAGACTCCCCAAAACAGACATAAGGACAGCAAAAATGGAATTCTGAACATGATCTTCAATTATAAAGCGTCTTTGTCCCCAAACCAAGCAAGACAAACAGACAAAGATTACTCCCCAGGACACCTACATGCTATGAAGTTTTATTCCAAAGAAAGTAGAAACCGGACTCCCCCAAAACAGACATAAGGACAGCATAAATGGAATTCTGAACATGATCTTCAATTAAAAACATCTTTGTCCCCTAACCAAGCATACAAGGACACATTCAACGACAACCTACGGACTACATGTATTAACTGGCCCAAAGAACAAACAAAAATTTTACATTACAGACGGAACTTATAGACAATGTCACTATATCATGTAATTAGAAATAAAGGCTTTTTCTTCATTGACATTATTCTTTACTCATTTGACTCTTTTCAGTCACTTTCCTCGAGTGAAGCTGTACAGACAGACATTTTTTATTAAAGTGGACTTTGTTCTTATCATAATTAAATTTACCCTTCCATTAAATCCCTTGTTAACTGACTACAATACTCATATGACAAAGGCTAAATATTATATTTTTTTATTATTATAACATAGAATTTGTCATCATCATTTCGTGTAGGTGACACGGTCAACCAACCATGCACACCCTGAGTTTTTCAGAACCGCCTCTCGGCTTCTGACGTGGTTCCTTTAACGACTACCAAATGACAGCCGGGACCAACAGCTTAACGTGCCTTCCGAAGTACGGAATCATCTTTATTATCAGACAATCAGGCGATTCAAGCCTGCAATGCCCTAACCAAACTGGAAACAACAAAACAAAGTGTTTTCCGTGGGAATCAAACCCCACAATCCCCGGGTCTACAGGCAAACACCTTAACCACTGGACCCGCGGAGGCAGACGTGGATTTGGTGATGACATTTTGTTATTTATAAATCACTAGCTTTCGCCCGCGGCTCCGCCCGCGTCAATACCGATCCCTCGGGAATAGTACTTTTTCCCGGGATAAAAGGTAGCCTATGTCCTTCTCCGTACTCCAGAGAACTTGTATGCAAAATTTCATGATGATCGGTTTAGTAGTTACGGCGTGAAAGCGTAACAAACAAACAAACAAATAAATAAACAAACAAACAAACTCACTTTCGCATTTATAATATTAGTAAGGATAAGGATTAGGCTAGGTCATCAAAATAAAACAAATTGTTGAAATCATTCAAGTTTATTGCACACACAGCCTTCTCAATAAAAAATAATTGACAATGTTTTAAAATGGAAAACACGTTGAACATTAAAAATCACTTATTTCAATAATTTCCGACAAAAATGTATATAAAATGTAAATATATTTTTATCTTGAAATAAGGCTTCAATATTGGTGTAATTCACTGATGGTTATCACTTTAAATAATTATTATTCTTTATTATTAAAATATGCGTCTTTTTTAGTGCTAACATATTTTAACCAATTTTAACTTGCTTTTAGCTATGTTTCTCACTCAAACCATGACATCTATTATTTTGCAAATTGGTTCTTAAATTCTCACAGTAGACTATGTTGTTCTTTGAATCGCAAAATGTTTCGAAAACGATTATCAATATGGACTCGCTTGAAACCAAATATCAAGACTAAACTACCTTACCATTTCAAAGATCAGGTCTTCTATTTGTCATGATGACAGACAAAAGATGATCTGAAAACTGATCTTGTAAGAAAAATGCCCTTAGTTGGTCAAAACTCGAGATGTAACCAGATAACCAGACTTCTGAATTTTCCATTTACTTTAAAGTGACGCAGAACCGATGACCGATGGGACACAAAAGGTTCTCAAATGGTGACCCCATACAAGCTCAGAGATGGAAACCCACCGACCTGATTGTCAGGTGACTTAACTAAAGTCATAGTCGCTAGATGCAGACCGCTTCTAACAGGTCTCATTGGAAATCGTTAGATATAGTCCTGTTGGACATAGGTCTAGCAGTCGTCTTCTAGCGGCTTGCTTCATCAGATGACATTCAAGTTGGTAGAAGAATTCCTTCTGGACATGATTTGCCGTACTTGGAAATTGCTCAATTGATTGCGAATCCAAGTGGGTGGGTAAAGACAATCTGTCCAAGTGGAGAATAGTCTTGTTCGCTCGTGAGGGTTCTCCCCTCAGACAATGGTGTATCTTATGTCCCCACCACCTCTGAGATAGGAATTCCAAATGGCTGGGTCGATAAAATTTAACATAATATCCATCGATAAGAAGAAGATCCTAGTTGGACCTCCAGGTCTCATTGTCGGTCAAATAGTCCAGAAACATTCTGCATGCTTCTTCATAAAGATTATCGATCGCCAGTTCTAAAAACGTAGTTTACCAAGACATTAAATACTATGAAGATTCTAACATTGCTTGAGTTAATAGTGGCAGAAGCTGTTCCCTATATAAAGGGTGTTTCACACCGTGCGTGATCTTCAGTATCTTCTCTGAACACTTGAGCTGTTCCAACGCTTTCTCCAAGTCCATTTTGTAGAGTAATATTTTCCCGTACTTCATGTGCAGCAGACCAAGAAGAGGATGTCGATCTCCGTAATAGAATCTGTAAAGTGAAAATAAAGGGAACATTCATAAACCCTGAAGTGTATGATATTGATACTATAAATATATTATAGAAAACTCCCCATTCTCTCTAAGTACGGGGACGAATAGTCCAATGTGCGCGTGAGCATAATAAGCGCTTACGCATGATAAGCAACCCCGGGCGCAGTCCCCATGGGTGGGTGCAGGATGGGTGATCGCTAGTGGTATAAAAAATATCTCGATCCCCACCGTGCTTTGGAAGGCACGTTAAGCCTTTGGTCCCGGCTGTTGATGGCAGTCATCGAGCTGTGTCAGGTGCCTTTAGGCAGCTTGAAAAATCTGACACTAATGTTGGCCACTTACACACACAAAAACAAACAACTAAAGCAATTTTCTACCGTGACTGGGACCTGTGAAGGTGGTATTAAGGGGTGGCCTCGCCTGACCTCGCGTGTTCGCTCCATCATCATCATCAGGTCCTTTTTAGTGTCCACTACAGGAGCACGACCCTCTCTGTACTACTGGAGTATACTTGGCCAGAGCAGTCAGAGGACTAGGCCTACACTCTCCACGCTGGCCAGACAGGTTGGAGAGGCTCACAGATGTTTATAAGCTTTGTTTAGCTTGTATTTCCTAAGTCGCCTTCTACGACATCCACGGGAAGACTTGGAGTGGTCCTATTCTACTTTGCCGGATACCACACGGCGAGTTCGCTCCATTCCCACCCCCATTCTGTGCGCCAGCCGCAGAGCTAGGGCTCTGGCAAAATAGATTGGGCATCTTCAAAGAGTAAACAACATTAGCCTCGCAAAGGTAATTTGTCCTCGACAGAGGCTTCGCCACGATCTGGTGCTGCACGCTTTCTGCTGTCTGCCTGTCCATATGTATTCTTAGATCTTTAAAACTTTACGCAATGGATTTTGATGCCGTTTTTTAATAGATAGACTGATCCAAGAGGAAGCTTTGTACATTGCACCCGTGCGAAGCCGGAGTCCGGGTCGCTAGATTAATTATAAAAAGAGTGGTTCATCGTCACGAAAGTGAAGCCTCTGAATTGTTACGACGGGTTACTCGTTGAATTAGTATCCCATAACACAAGTCTCGAACTTACTTTGGGGCTAGCTCAATCTGTGTGATTTGTCCGTATATATTTATTTTATTTATTATTATTTACTCGGGTATTGTAACCTCTTTTTGCCTTCAACTTTTGCTGGAATTTATCTAAAGCTAGCTTTTGCCCGCGGCTCCGCCCGCGTCAATGTCGATCCCTCGGAAATAGTACTTTTTACCGGGATAAAAGGTAGCCTATGTCCTTCTCCGTACTCTAGAGAACTTGTTTGCAACATTTCATGATGATCGGTTCAGTAGTTACGGCGTGAAAGCGCAACAAACGAAACTTACCTTCGCATTTATAATATTATTAATATTATTAAGGATAAAGGTTGTCCTAGGTCCGGAAATAAAACAAAATACTTACTTGAAGCACGGCAAAAGTGCCTCAGCATAAACACATGCTTTTTCCCACAGTTGCACTAGAATGAGTGCATCAAATGCGTGGTCCAAAGTTTGGGCATGCATCACGTTCAGTGGATGAAGAATGCCATCTTGCCGTTCTAAGCAATATTTGCATACGTCCACATCTGTTTGACGAGTTAAGGAATTAAGACTAAAATATAATAAAACCGGCCAAGTGCGAGTCAGACTCGGCACAAAGGGTTCCGTACCGTTATCTATAAAAAACGGCAAAAAAAACATATCTGATGTATGGGATTCAATGGGGTATTCAATTATTTATTTTTAGTGATTTAAGGCTTCAGCAAGATTTTAGGGTTCCGTACCCAAAGGGTAAAAACGGAACCCTAATAATATCGGTCCGCTGTCTGTCTGTCTGTCCGTCTGTCACCAGGCTGTATCCCATGAACCGTGATAGTTAGACAGTTAAAATTTTCACAGATGATGTATTTCTGTTGCCGCTATAACAACAAATACTCAAAAATAGAATACAATAAATATTTAAGGGGGCTCCCATAGAACAATCGTAATTCTTTTTTTGCTTGTTTTTGTTCGATAGTGATAACGGGAACAGGTACCATTATCTATAAAATCGGCAAAAAAATCATGTCCTTTGTATGGGAGCCCCTTAAGGGTCCGTACTACCTCAAACTGCTTTGCATGATTGACTGTTATATCAATAATAATTAAATACTCAAGTTGAAATAAATATGCAGCAAAGTTCAGGACTAACTCTGGTAACTATATGACTCAAAAACACGATTGCGTTAAATTTACTCGATAGAAAAAAATTGCAAAGTTGCCTCCAAATCACGTCTAATTTACTCGGTATATAGTATTATTCACCAAATACATTAAAATTAACCTTGAAACTTTTGATTATTATTGCATTACAGATAAGGCAGCCATCATATGTTTTTCTTTTTCGAATAACCCTTGAATATTCCTAAAAAACGAAAATATCCAAAGTAGCCAACGCGTTTAGACCATCCGCGTTTGTATCGCCACGCCGCCTGGCATATGTCGGGCTCTTAAATATGAATGTTATTTTAACTATTTATTTTTAAACTGAATAATATAACTAAATCAATATCGAGCAAAAAAATCACATTGTTGTATGGGCCCTTGAATATTTTTTTTATTAACCTGTACTGTCCCACTGCTGGGCAAAGGTCTATATTTATTAATATTTATTTATAAATGAATATTTATTTTATGTTTTTAGTGGTAACGTAAATACCTACATCATGTGTGAAAATTTCAACTTTCTAACTATTACGGTTCATGAGATACAGCCTCGTGACAGACGGACGGACGGACGGACAGACAGACGGACAGAGGAGCCATATGAATAGGATCCCGTTTTTACCCTTTGGTACGGAACCAAAAAAAAAGATGTTAAAAAAGGATACAAGCAACAGACGCGCCTTTCATAGTCTGCAAATGCATTTCAGTGAACTCCATCGTGTTCTTGAAAACATCAATATTTTTATCCGTATACTTCGTCCCGCATTTATCACAATGTACAACATTATCTTCCATTTCATTATCTGCATGATTCCGTCCACTTTCTTCGGGATTTAGCCTATTTTCATCATGTCCATTTGCAACGTCATTCCCATTCTGATGTCCATTTTCGTGTCCATTCTGTCCGTTTTGGAGTTCTGGTTTTTTGACTAATTGACAGTTCTCTTTCCAAGGTACGACTACTGGGTTATCGCATTGGGTATTGAGACATTTGGCCGCGTGGACCATTTTGAGTTGAGTCTCGTCTGGAAAAGAAATGTGCTTGTCATTATGTTTGTAAATTAACTTAATATGGATATATTTGTCTAGATGTGAGAATGAGTATTAAGATTGTTCCGATATTTATTAGAGCAAATTCAGACCATAAAACTAAAATTTTACCACTGGGATCAGTGGCGCAGCTATACCATTTGGGGGCCGGGGCAAATTCATAAAATGGGCCCCATGAGAGTTTGAGTTCAGCTTCGGTGGCTTCTTGCTGGTTTAGCTATGACACTTCTGTCCGGGGCCCCCGTGGCATTTTGCTTGTACTGCCACCCTGTAGTTACGCAGTGAAATTGAAACGTAACCACACCAGCAACAGACAATGTTCATATACATGTCAATATGTCTGTGTGCGTAATGGACAGCTTCCGTTGGGTTATTTTGTAGGTTACTAAAGAAATAAAGTATTTTATTTATCTTCTATCAAATCTTGAATTTGCTCTTATGATTTAATTATCACTCAGGCTAATGGCCTGCCCAGGCGCGGATCTAGCTCTCAAAAAAGGTTGTGGGCACGGAGTTCTAAACCGTCTCGTTTTCTTTACTGAATAATTTAATCTAAATTAAAAAGTTCGGTATGCATAGCAGTGGCGTAGCCAGGATTTGAATTTTAGGCATGGGGGGGGGGGGGGGGGGGGATTGCTATTAATTGGATTCGATGAACAGTGCCAGCCCGCTAGTTGGCTAGCAGAACAGCCACGTTTTGAATTGCGGTAAAAGCGGCTACTATATTTTGTGATACACATACGCAGCATCTGTAATAATTTATTTTATATTTTTTCCAGTTGTCAACAAAAATATAATACCGCGAGCGCGACATTTAACAATTCTGATAGGTCAACTAACAAACGTTACACGAGCGAGTGCGTACAATAATTTTCACTTATGTAACCATTTCATTCGTAAAAAATGATTTTACATTAGACGAGAATTTTTAAAATATTTAAAGTTGGTGGGTAGGCATACAACTGCTTAGTTCAGACACCAGTCTCTCCCAATCTTAATATAATAATGTAATATCCATGTGCCATGTATTCTTTTAATAAGCTTAAGATTGGAGAGAAAAAATAAAGATATTATTTATTATTATTATACAACACTCATATCTCCCCCTGTCTCCGCCCCTGCTGCATAGGTTGTGGGTATGCCCACCGTGCTCATTATACTGGATCCGCGCTTGGCTGACAAATGCCATTGCCGTGGCGGCATTGTTGCATTGCAAAACACGTTTGGCGTGTCCTATCCGAACAGGCTTTGCGTGTTTGTGCTATACGTGTTTATGAAAATGACAATTTCTTAAATATTTTCAGGTAGAGTTTACCGATTAACATGCTCTTCGTTTTGGGTTTTGATAAGACCGGCTTTTTCGTACATGAAAAACATCAATAGTTATGCTATTTTCAACCATGCAACAGTGTGCCTGATAAACAAGACATGCTCAAGTTTTTTCATTTCTAAATACGTTTAATTTCAAGCCAATAATTTGCACATTGACAGAATTATGGCAGAAAAGATGTGTCAAAGCTGACATTAAACAAAGCACATGAAAGACATTGATAAAATAATCACAGCACATTTTAAAACATATGTATTCAGAGGGTATAGTTCTGTCCCATGGATAAAGATTGATCAGTAAAATGTCTTTAATATAATCTATTAAGACAGCACATTTTACACATAAAAATATCCATTTAACTTAAATATAGAAAAAATCTTCCAACGCTTCACATCGAGGCAACGTTCCCAGAATACCGGCAGTGTTTCCTCGTTGAATTGCAAGACTTATCCGCTGAGCAAAATAACTGCTAGCTCTTGGCCCTCCCGTTGCCTCGATGAGACGCGTTGTGATGTCGTTTAAAAATAAAAATCTCTAGAATCTATTACGAATCTAGAGATGTCTGATGGACGGACAGCGGAGGTAACGCCTTAAAAACCGTATGGCGCTCTTAAGATGCTCTCCAGGTCTCTTGACAGAATTGGGTCAAAAGTGGATCCTGACTGGGTCTTAGGGTCCCCTTTCTACCCTTTGGGTACGGAACCCTACAAAGGTTCACATGAAAGAAATAAACAATAGATCATTTACGATCAGGGATAGAGCATAATAGCAGCACAATGAGGGTATTCTGAAATCATTGGTGGCAGCACTGAGGCATCAGCCGGCCTTTGCTTGCTAACTTATTGTACAACGTTTTGATAGTCACTTCAAAATACATTACGTTTTTTTTTTTCCTAGCTTTCCATGTCCCACTGCTGGGCAAAAGCCTCCCCTCTTTCTTTCCACCTTTCTCGACCCTTGGCAGTATCCATCCAGTTCCCATCAAATGCTCTCACTTCATCTGACCACCTTGTCTTTGGTCTTCCTCTTTTTCTATACCCAATTTTACGTTTATATAATTACGTTTTATATATCTTAAATAAAAATAATCAATCATAAGAATGCCGCAATGTATTTTGAAGTGACTATCAAAGCGTTTTACAATAAGTTATCAGATAGGCCGGCAGGTCCGGCAAGCTGTTATTGGTCAACAATGTGTCAGTTGTTGCTGCTTGTCAAATATTATTCAATGGCTGCGGCTTAAATTTAGTGCTGCCATTTGGTGGTAAGCATTTCAGAAAACACTCATTTGCGAGTGTTATTTTTGAACAAGCGAGTCGCCAAAACAAAATTCAGTAGCAATACGGAATGATTGATTTGATATGAATAAAGGTCTCAAAAGACCCTTTACAGTTGTTTGGGCAAGATAATTTTTAAATAATGAAACATAATATACAGGGGCATACAAGAAACGTGTTTTGGAGCGTTTTTATGTAGTTAAATATTATACGATCGTACGGAATATGGATGTGCGATTCCGACTCGCACTTAGCCGGTTTGTTAAGACTAATATTTAAAAAAAAATAACAATGTGATTTTCCAATCTAAGTATGCGACACGCGATTTCAAAAATAGCACCCTTCATCAATGAGATCATGGCAGCGTGGAGCTGGTGTGGTATAGCACGTCTAAAGCATTTACCCATGCACCTGTCACACTGGCATAGGAAGTAATAGTTCTCTAACAGCTCCGTCTGTCGCTCGTACGGCGTCTTCATCAGGTCGATGTACGAGATACGGATCTGGAAACGAGACACAGAAACATTCATAAAAAAAAGAAAAGATAAAAATATAAAATATCATACAAAGCCCTTCAGGCAAGTAGGCAACCAATACTGTTAAAAAGAGTTTCTTTCGGCGTCTGCAGTGGTCGGTTCCGAAACGATAGTAGTTTGAAGCTTTTGAATAATTATTAATAATTTGAATATAATATAATAAGTTTTATTTAAAATGTGAATTGACGTGAAAAATGCCTGAAAAGACCCATTTTCTGGATAAATCTTTAAATCTTAATTTAAAGCTTTTTAAAAACGAGCTTTTTGTTTCGAGTTGTATTCAGAGAGCCCTTTAATTTGATTCCATATTGTCGTAGTTCATCAAAAATAGCTAGTCCGCCATCTTGGGTGTTCTGCCATGTTGGATTTAGCATTACGTCACACAGTTTACCACGCATTGTCACCCAAACTAAACGAATATAAAAAAAATCAGCTCAATCATTATCATCATCATCATCAGGTCTTTTTAGTCTCCATTGCAGGAGCATGACCCTCTCTGTACTACCGGAGCCATACTTGGCCAGAGCAGACAGAGGATTTGGCCTACACTCTCCTCGCTGGCCAGACGGGTTGGAGAGGTTCAATTGGTGGAAGATATCAGTTACAAAATTGAGTTGCAAGATTCCACCAGAACCAAATAACCCGAAAAACATAGTTACATACATCAGCATCATCATATCAGCCGCAAGAAGTCCACTGCTGGACATAGGCCTCCCCCAAGGATTTCCAGAATGACCGGTTGGAAGCGGCTAACATCCAGCGTTTCCCTGCGACCTTGGTCAGGTCGTCACATAGTCGGTGGGTGTCCGACGCCGTCCGGCCTTTCCCGGCGGGCCTCAGTGTCTCTTAGATGTGAAAAAGTCAGCACACGGCCGTTGGTTTTAACGTGAAACGTCTGTATCAGCGAGTCGCTTTAAGTGTTAAAGATTGAAAGAAAACCAGTTGCCGCGATGCAAACTCAAGGTCTTAGCAGTGAGCTGACTGTATACGCTAAACAATGTCACTAAATTCATGTTTCTACGATGAATTGTTGTGTAGTTATTAATGTCAGGCGACATAGACCAATTCGTTACAGTCCGGATTTCTGACATGGTATCCACGTTTCATGTCAAGAAAGCTTGTTAAACCAAAAGATAAAACTACACACGGTGAAATTTTGATCGTTCTGGACCCTTAAAGGGATGATTCAGCCCTTGATATAAACAACTTTTCCGATGGGATCAATACAGGGAACTCAAAAAAAAATTTCGGCCGCCCTTGCGGTCAATTTGTATGGAAACTTAAAAAAAAATTTTGAGTTTCTAGCAATGGTCCCAAATGTGGTCCAAAATGCTAGGAATCACCCCTTTAAGGGTCCAAAACGTTCAACTTTCACCATGTATATTGTGAGTCAGACCAGAATGTAAGAAAATCACCTGATTCCAATCCAAACATGGCATATCCCTCAGCGCTCTGATGCTTATTGTCTTGCCTTCGAAGGTGGCTACAGCATTTGGTTCACAGCTATGGTCCACTATAGAGCATGCCAGGTATACTCCTGTGCCTATGGAGTTCATGTCCATATCCAGGATTGTGAAGCTGTTGATTACCATCTGAAATAACGGAAGGAAACTGTCAACCACTTGTAACGCAAATTTGACTATGTAGCTTCACCGGTTAAAAGGTGCTATCACACCGGTGTTTGTAACTGTTTGGACACGTTTCTTAACACCGGTGTAGGAGCACCTTAACGCCTCGTCCGAAGCACGGACGAACTCGAGACGTTTTTTTGACAGCCCCCGTGGCAAAGGTTAACACGACAGTCAGCAGAATGGCGTGTTAACCTTGTGTGTAGCAACACCAGGGGCACCGAGTTCGATTCCTGGCAAAGGGTGGGCTTTAGAATAGCTTAGCGCGAATTTAGATATCCAGTGTATTAAAATCGATATAACTCACTTTCCTCTTCATTGCGACACCATATCAAGCGCGTAGTTGCGATATTTTTTAAATTTTAAGCATTTTCATACGTGTTTATTTTTTTATTTATTTTTTCTAGCTCTCCATGTCCCACTGCTGGGCAAAAGCGTCCCCTCTTTCTTACCACTTTTCTCGATTTTTGAAAGTATCCATCCAGTTCTTATCAAAGGCTCTTATTTCATCTGACCACCTAGTTTTTGGGTCTGGGTCTGGGTCCCATCCGATGGTTATAGAAAAAAACGTGGTTATAAACATTACAATTCTTGTTTATTAACGGTATAGATACGCTAATTAATTAATCAATCAATAATCATTTATTCAGACAAACAGTCAATTTTTGTTAGTAAAACATTGCACTTATAGTACCTGGAGCCTCATTATTAATTAATATTATTAATATATATATTTTCATTAAGCTAAGGCGAAATACCAAATACTAATCTAAATTATTTTTTTTTATTTGAATTTAAATGGCATCCTCCCCGCTTTAAAAATCATATTGTGAAGAAGACCAAAGCGAGTTCTATTAGACTATCACCATGAAATTACAGAGAGTAGTACAGAGAGGGTCGTGCTCCTGTAGTGGAGACTAAAAAGGACCTGATGATGATGATGATGATGATGATGAAATTACAAATTCTTGCTAAGCTATTCTCCCTTTCCTTTCACCCTGGGCATATACCTGTTCAGCTACTTACTCCCTTTTTACAGGTAAGTATTTTTCGTTCTGGAACCACCCAGGATTGGCGTCAGGCCGGCCGCAACTATACCAAATCATATATCAGCGTGAATCCTAACTATAATTTTGTAAATGCGAAAGTGAGTTTGTTTGTTTGTTACTCCTTTACGCCCTTTCTACTAAACTGAACCAAGTCATGAAATTTTGCATATCCGTTGTTTGCGGTACGGAAAAGGACGTAGTGTACATTTTATTTCGGGAAAAAGTACTGTTCCCGAGGGATCAATATTGAGGTGGGCGGAGCCGCGGGTAGTGCTGTCATAATAGCGGACCCCGGGCTCCAACGCGTTACTGCTGAGAATGCAATCGGGAAAAAGGTTGAATGGAAAGATATTAGTTTAATCTTACCCTTCCATACAAGCCCATCATCTCAACAATGTTAGGCAAAGATATATCTTTCAGGAATTCTTGTAGAACTCCGCACAACGAATTGAAGTGCTCCATCCTCTTTTTGTCAGTCTTCAGGTCTGAATAATCTGTATAGGAAACCAGAAGTTTACTTTAGTTGTATAATTAACATCACCATAATATAAATAATAAATATAAATATATACGGACAAATCACACAGATTGAGCTAGCCCCAAAGTAAGTTCGAGACTTGTGTTATGGGATACTAACTCAACGATACTATATTTTATAACAAATACATATATAGATACACATCCAAGACCCAAGCCAATATGAAAAAGATCATTTTCCATCTTGACCTGGCCGGGGATCGAACCCGGTCACTCCGTGTCGCAGGCTGGCGTGTTGACCGCTGCGCCACGGAGCTAGTCAAAAAATAATGATTTCTGGCACAAGAAGTTCACTGGACATAGTCCTCTCCAAAGGATTTCTTTTTCTCTCCATGAAAGGATATTGCCATACTCACCAGGCTTGGCAGGCGAGTTGGCGAGCGCAGTTTCTTTGGCTTCTTGTGTTTCCAACGCTGCTGCCCATTGAAAGTATTTATCAGCTGGGAAAGGATAGGAATTTGTTGAATTTGGGAAGGGAATAAAGGTATTAGGATACTACTCACTCTCATGAATGGAGGAAAGCAAGTAGCAGCTTGGGAGTCCGGGCATGTCATCATGCCACCACCAGTCAGGCAGTTGGGGATGCCACCCCTGACCAGCCGGCCTATTTGCTAACTCAGTGTACAACGTTTTGATAGTCATTTCAAAATACATTACGTTTTATCTCTCTTACATTAAAATATTCAATCATACGAAAGCCGCAATGTATTTTAAAGTGACTATCAAAACGTTGGACACTGAGTTAGCAAATAGGCCGGCAGGAAGTTGTTTAATATAAAAATCGAATAGCACAAAAGTTGAAGTACTTCCGATATATTACGATCTTGTTCCTCAACGAAAACGGACAGGCCAGTTTATGATGCACATGATATGGAGAAATTTGTCTCATAAGCGAGCGAGCTCCATGGCGCAGTGGTCAACACGCCAGCCTGTGACACGAGGGTGCCCGGGTTCGATCCCCGGTCAGGTCATGATGGAAAATGATATTTTTCAGATTGACCTAGGTCTTGGATGTCTATCTAAGAAGTATATATATGTATTTGTTATAGAATATGGCATCGTTGAGTTAGTATCCCATATCACCAGTCTCTAGCTTACCTTAGGACTAGCTCAATTTGTGTGATTTGCCCATATATATTCATTTTTAGATATGAAAGTCATGAGATACACCGCCAAATTCACCGATGCAACCAACACAGTTACTCCATTAAAAACCTATATTCAAGAATGCCAAAACAATAACTTACGTGACATAAGATCCTTCCACATCCGAAACGAAGTTGCCGAGTAGAACGCTCTATAGGAATGGCCATCTCCCCGACTTAGGCGGTTAATAATTTTGGCGAGCATACGCGCAGCATCAGGTATCACCTTTGGAGACACTCTTTTCAGATTCGCGCATTCCCACTGAAAATATAAAGAAATTGCTTATCAGTGGAGACCAGCCGTTCTCCCACGACTTCGTATGCGAAAATTATAGCCTATGTCACCCGTTGAAAATGTAGCTTTATATAGATATTTATATAGATAAAAGAATTATTTAACTCGTATTAGTAATTTTTAAGTTTATATCCATTAAAAAACAAACATACAAATCTTTCTCTCACTTGCAACATTTTGATACCTTGGGTTAAATTATTCTCCTACGGATCCGTAATTGTTTTAAAAATAAAATATAGCCTATGTTACTCGCTAAAATGTAACTTTCTATAATATTAAAAATAAATAAAACTGGTCCTGTAGTTTATAAATTATACCACTACAAACAAACACAAATCTTTATAAAATCAAGATATGTATCCGTGTGACATACCACCAATAGCTTTATTATTTAGACCCCAGATGGACATTATCTGTTGCATTAAAACATGAAAGAAATAAAAGATATTCAGTGTTTAACCTTTTGCATCTTCTCTTATTAAATAAAGAAAATAAAACATGGTGAAAAAATTTTGAATCAGGCGGTGGTTCAGTTGGTAGAGGGTAAGTCGTACATATACTTAAGGTACATATGCTGGTTCAAATCAGGGACCGGAAAACCGGGTTCGGGGCTAATCTGATTAATAGAGAAACCCTATGATATGATTACCCAATGGATATGCTTATCACAACAATAGGGTTACTCCAACGATTTGATAACCCTATCGAACGGTTATCCTTATTAACTGGTTAACCGTATCTATTAGGTAACCCTTTCATGTGTAAAACCCTATCATAAGGTTTACCCTATCATTGGATTAACCCTATCAAATGGTTAACAATATCGTTGATTAACTTTATTAATAAGTTAACTCAATCAACTTGAAACCCTAACGATTGTGTATTTAATCATAAGGTTAACCTTATTGATTATTGCCTGTCTCTTTCGCGCATTTCAGCGCGTTTTTAACCAAAGCCTTTATTTATGTTCGGAATAAAACAGGCGCTGAACAGAGGCTATGTATAAACATATAGACAGTTCAAATAATTGAACTGTCTCTACAATTAAAAACTGTACGGTTTTACTGTGAAATTATAAACATGCCATTAATATTAAAGTAAACTTTCGCGTTGGCACTTTTCACATTTAGGTAATGCAAGTTAATTTTATTTACATATTACATATTTATCCTTCATTTAAAACTTCAAAATCCATTGTTAGTGAAAGACGGCAGGACGCGTAGTGCTGCAGTTAGTTCTTTTTAGGGTTCCGTATCCAAAGGGTAAAAACGGGACCCTGTTAATTTCGCTCCGCTGTCCGTCTGTCTGTCTATCTGTCCGTCTGTCACCAGGCTGTATCTCATGAACCGTGATAGTTAGGCAGTTGAAATTTTCACAGATGATGTATTTCTGTTGCCGCTATAACAACAAATTCTAATAAATAGAATAAAATAAATATTTAAGGGGGCTCTCATACAACAAACGTGATTTTTTTGCTTGTTTTTGCTCGATATTGATAACGGCAACAGGAAGACGCTTGAAATATTCACAGAATATTCAGTTATATATTCACTTCAAAAAAAAAGATTTTTTTGCCGTATTTATAGATAACGGTACGGAACACTACGTGCGCGAGTCCGACTCGCACTTGACCGGTTTTTTCCAAATATCGATAATCAACATAAATACAGATGAGGGTACAAGTAATAAAGTTATTAGTATTTATTTTTCTTTTTTTCTGTCGGCAAAATCTAAAAGCTACTAGTATTTTGGCATGAGCAGAAATTAAAAATTTAATTGTAAATACGCGCGAATAATATTTCGCGGACCGCGATGCAGTATACGCGTGGTTGGTGCGGGGCGAGGAAGGAGCGAGGCGCCAGCGGGAGGCCGGCAGCGGCGCGGCGGACGTGTCGTAACGAATAGGTACCGATTGCGCCGTGTATGAAAAAGAAATACATATAAATATGGAATATCCTAATTGTAGTATATGTAACTGTGCGTTAAATTTTGATGTGGTGTCTGTAAGCCTGAAAGCACAGAATACCTATGTTAGTTGCAGCTAGTAAACGGCGTGGGGGGAAAGAAAGGTTTGTGTCAGTTTCTGATGAAAATTTACAAGTAGGTATATAGGAAGTGTAGAGTATATGCCCATGTGATTAAATGGTTGCAGATAAACAGTTTTTACAGCATTTGTATTAAGACAGAAATTGTAATTTATATATCATCACAGAATAGAAAGATTTGCTGTTGTTCCTTATAAAACAAAGCAAAATATTGATAACTAGTTGTTGCCCGCGACTTCGTCCGCGGCAATTTCAGTTATTATTGACCGAGCGAGCGAAGCGTCTCAGTTTCGACAGGCCGAAAATTATTTTGTCCGTCTGTCTGTCTGTTCTCGCCTACAGGTCGCATTTCTCAACCGATTCTCATGAAATTTTGTGAGCAGGTTTGGTAATATGAGCAGATCTTTTTGTCGAGCCAGATTTTCGAAATTTTTAAAAATGGCGGAAATATGGTGGTTCTAAACTGAAAAAACTCATAGTCAGCTATTTGAAAAGAAAATCAAAAATGCCATTAGACTTTTTTGTTATTCTTATTACGACGCAATTTTTTTGTCTGAACAACTTTTTTATACGATAAACTTGAACGTGTTTATAGTCGGCAATTTGCCCAAAAGTTGTCTGAAATCGATTTTCTGTATATTCTTTTGAATTAGTGCATTCAGTATGATGTCGTAAATACAAATCTATGGTATGACAAGTATGAAAATGGTGCGTAGTAACTATGACGACGTAACTGAAGGAAATCATCCTTTAGTCAATTAGCATAACAGTAACAGATATATTTTAGAGCACTGGAGGGCAAATGTGGATGTTGGTTGTAAGGGTTCGCGAGGTCTACTGTTCTCACAAAACCACTAGTGATTAATTAGTTTTTTCTTAGTATAGATGAATAATTTTCCCCCGGTTCCAAAACATTTTTTTATTGATGCTTCGCTCCTATTGGTCGCAGCGTGATGTTTTATAGCCTAAAGCCTTCCTCAATAAATAGACTATCCAACACAAAAATGATTTTCCAATTTGAAATAGTAGTTCCTGAGATTAGCGCGTTCAAACAAACAAACTCTTCAGCTTTATAATATTAGTATAGATTATCTGTCAATCCATCAAGTAAATCCTTTCCATTAAAATGATGACAAGCTTTTTATTTTGGTGATTTGCAATGTTGAACTTACGATACGCTTTAAACGTTTTAATTTTAAATCTATAAAATATGACAACATATTATTTTAATAAATCACAAGAAAAGAAACATATTTTTATGTTTATTTACACTCTGAGTTTAGGGTTGGAACGCGCACGCGCGGCACATATTTTCATAATTACATTTAAAAACTTCACTTTTATTATAAAAATGCTGAAAAAGTGGAAACGGTTTGTGACCACTTTCATCAGACTACGACCGTTAGTGTGCTGGTTTGCGACCACTCATATAATATTTTAAAATATGCCAATAAAAAAAAATATATCTGGTTGTCTGTAAAGTCGATTCACGGACGATAATTTTACGTGATAATGGTGGAAGAGAGATAGATGCGTCACAAGCCGAACGTTTAGGCCGATTGTGCCTCCCTAACACTTATTCCGCGTATTCGTCTTTCAAAAACTATAATTGATTCAAAAATGTTTTAAATTGTATTTTTAATAAAGTATAATTATATAAATAGTACCTACTAAATGTTGATTAAATAATATGGTAATCATTTGAAGTATTTTTACTCACATTTATTTATGAGCATAATGATATTAAATTCCTCGCGAACCTTGCGGCGAAGTACAGATGGTATTTGGACTTTAACAAGGTGCTAAACTAGGAGCATAAAAAGGTTCTGCCAACAGACCTGGGATTAGTTCCAACAATAACGCCATAGGAAGTCAATATCCATTTCACCCAGGCTAAGGGAGCCGATTGACGTATAATATTTTTATTCTAAATAATGCCAGAAATAAATAATAATAAAGTCACTTTCCACGACTTTCCCGAATATTAGCGGGGGTGTGAGACAAAGGAAAGGTTGCGTGGTTTTAGGGGTACTATTTGTGAACGGGCGATTCGATAAAGACGTACAAGTTTCCATATAAAAATCTGTCATTTAGAAAAGTCGTTGGTTAGAAAATAGCACACCTATTATAGATAAGGTAACTACAATATATTTTTGACGTATATAAATTAATAAAGCTGGCCAAGTATGAGTAGCACACATTTAGAGTTACCTACGTTAGTGTTTGACTAGCGGCTCTTCCCGGCTTTGCACGGGTAGATATATGTTTGGCATTTTTTCTATATGTTCATTAGAAATAATGTAGGATTCTATTGTTGAAATATACAAACAAACAAACAAAAAGTGTAAACTACAAAACCTCGCTTCTTGTATGAAACCTCTTCTATGCAATTATGAGGTGCAAACTCTTACTTGTAAGGACACGATTGTTCTTGATTTTCTGTGGTTTGAACTCTCTTTAATAAATTAATTGCTACTTTGCAGAATCGAGAAATAACACAAAAAAACAAGTTTCTTGTATGCGGCAAAAGGTTAACAAAATCTGTGAAATATTTTGAATTATTATCTAATTCGATTCAATAGATATAGTCATGTGGACGGACGGATGGACGTTGAAGGCTTATATTACCTTTCCGTTTAAATGGCAAAATGTGACATCTATTCGGAGAGTGTGCGTTACGCTGGCGTAATGCACACTCTCCGAAAAGATGTCACGTTTAAATATTCAGTACTTTTTACTGACAAAAAGTACTGAATATTTAAACGTGATATTACTAGATTATCAGTGCGTAACGTCATGTAAATGTGTGTGAAATTTTGAGATTTGTGCGTCCATTAATTATTGAGATTTTATTTAAAATCTGATTCTGCCAGGATGTCATTTCAAACGTGACGCCGGCAAAAATTTTCGGATCCGAGTGAAAGCTGATAAAATAATTTGTATTTATAATATATTTATTGTAAATAAAATTTGTGCGTCTCCAGACCTGGCGATATTCAAATTTTTGCTGGGGTAAAGTTTGGCTGATTGCTGGACCTCATAATCGGCACGGCGTAGGAATTTGATTTCTTTACACACACACTGTTATGAATTTGTACGTCATGTTTGTAAAAAAAAAAATCTAAAAATGTTACCATTCAGAGATTGAAATGAAAATATGAAATCAGGTATTTTGACTCCTGTACTTTAAATATAGGACCTAGAGAATTATTATTGACATTAGTTTGTACTTTATAATAGTCTACAATGCCTAGGTAAGTATATAATATGATATCTTAAGTTTTAACACCTGAAGTGGCAAGACATCATCACTCGCGAAGTAAATAAGTTATGAGAAAAACTGCCATGATTCGGACGCCAGGAATTTTGACAGCCGATTTGATCCGTTTTTCTATTAGTTCGGAAGTTGATAGTTATCAAACTATTTGTAAGGGTAAGTAAAATATTAGTTCGCAAAAAAATCAGCTCAATACACGCAGTAGTTTAAGAAATATCATTAAATATCCAACCGTAGGTGAAATACCATGATGAGCAGAATATTTTCGGGAGTATAGAAATAAGTGGCGATACAGTATATATGCTAACCATCCTAAATTAGCAATAGTATTAACGTAAAATAGTACAGTCGCGTACACCATTGAATTCAAGGTATTTTAACTTATCCAAAACTATTGTTTGTTGACCAAATTTTTTTTATATCGTTCATACTTACGATACAATCACAATTGGAATGTGCTTAAAAAGTCGTTACCCTTCAATCGCGGAAACACAGACACGATCGAGTTTTAATATTTTATATATATGTATATATATATATATATATATATATATAGATATCTCCACTCGACATTTGTTGATCGACCGTCTCGTGGCATCAGTTAATTGTTGATCAGTTGGCAATTGTTGATCAGGACAGCATTTATTGATCTAATGCTGGATTTTGCGTACATTGTGAGCAATCCGATCTCAGATTAGATCAATAATTGCCAGCCCTCTGGTGGCAGAAAATTGAACTTTTTTATACAATTCCACTCCGTCAATTATTGATCAGATTCAAATGGGCCAATGAGAGGCTTCCTGCTCTACGATTGGCTGAGTCCATTGTGCGCTGTTGCCACTTCGCTCTAGATCGCATCACAACTGTTAGCTAAACAGCTGTGATGGAACGACCTGTCATCTTCTCTGTAGTTACCTATTTATTAGGATTATAGAATGCAAGCAGTGCCCGCGACTCCGTTCGCGTACATTACTAATTAATTATGTTATGTTTGTAGGCAATAAGTTATGAGCTACGGGGCGAGGGCGCAGCCCGAACCGATGATCGGAGTGTCGAGGGCAAAGCCGACGCCCCCCCCCCTTCCACTCCCCCAAGTGTGCTGCAGTGAGGCCGCAGGCCGAACTGCCAAAGACTTGGGCCGCGAGCCCGCAGGCCGAGCTCAGAGCGGAGCCCGAGCCGTTGAGGATTCAGCACGACCCCCCCCCCCTTCCCCCACCCCCCAAGTGTGCTGCAGTGAGGCCGCAGGCCGAACTGCCAAAGACTTGGGCCGCGAGCCCGAAGGCCGAGCTCAGAGCGGAGCCCGAGCTGCTGAGGATTCAGCACGACCCCCCCCCCCCACTCCCCCAAGTGTGATGCATTGAGGCTGCAGGGCGAACTGCCAAAGACTTGGGCTGCGTGGCCGCAGACCGAGTTACAAGGCGAGGGCATAGCCTGAGCCGTTGAGGATTCAGCACGACCCCCCCCCCCCCTCTCCCCACCCCCCAAGTGTGCTGCAGTGAGGCCGCAGGTCGAACTGCCAAAGACTTGGGCCGCGACCCCGCAGGCCGAGCTCAGAGCGGAGACCGAGCCGCTGAGGGTTCAGCACGACCCCCCCCCCCCCCTCCCCCCACTCCCCCAAGTGTGATGCATTGAGGCCGCAGGCCGAACTGCCAAAGGCTTGGGCCGCGTGGCCGCAGACCGAGTTCCAAGGCAAGGGCATAACCTGAGCCGTTGAGGATTCAGAACGACCCCCCCCCCCGGGTTGGTGCTGCATTTAGGCCGCAGGTCGAACTGCCGAACACTTAGGCCGCAGACCGAGCTCCAAGGTGAGGGGACAGCCTGAGCCATTGAGGATTCAGAAATCCCCCCCCTCCCCCCCCCACTTCCCCAAGTGTGCTGTAGTGAGGCCGCAGGTCGAACTGCCGAACACTTGGGCTGCGAGGCCGCAGACCGTGTTCTAAGGCGAGAGCATAGCGTGAGCCGTTGAGGATTCAGCACGATCGCCCCCTCCACTCCCTCCCCCAAGTATGCTGCAGTGAGGCCGCAGGCCGAACTGCCAAACATTTGGGCCGCGAGGCCGCAGGCCGATCTCCAAGGCGAGGGCATAGCCTGAGCCTTTAAGGATTCAGCACAACCGCCAATGATTATGGCAGGTGTCCGGCCCTTTGCAATTACCCAACACAAGTCCAACCACATTTCAATAACATAACCCAGTAATTTCTCTTTAAAATGCAATAGTTTCTCCTCCGGCCAAGACCTGTTTAAGAACATATTATATATTACTATTTCCAGGAACGGTTTCTGGCTGGAGACACACATTACATCAACTTCTCCAAAGGGCCTCTAAGTGTTGGATCTATATTCCCACGCAAGCTCATTCAGCTCATTCTCAAAGGACCGGGGCATGTCCCATGACTTAAAAAGAGATACAAATAATAATAATAAAATTCATACAGAAATAGACATTTCCTTTTTATTTTCATTTGCACTTGGCCTTGGTCACGGGTAAAAATTAGGAAAGAAAAACATAAAAAAGAGCTCGAAATAATAATAATAAAGTTTACAGAGGACATACAATGACTTGGAAAGTTTAGTAAATAAAGTATAGCATATACGAGAAATTCTTGTATATAAAAATCTAGTGTCACGATGTATGTTCGGGATAAAATCTAAAACTACAAATTTTTTAGATTTTGAACAAACTTTATAATTATCTGTAATTTGGTCCAAATTAAAAGATAAGATTGTTTTAAAGAGTGTTTATTTTATAGCGAAACAACGTTCGTCGGGACAGCTAGTAATAATAGTAAATCTGTAAGGGTTGGTCATGGCGTAAGTTACTTGGTTTTCAGAGTTATTGTGTTTATAAGCTTTATACATGATACTGAAACTAAATTGACGATTTTTAGTATCACGTCTTTTGCCCTTGCAGGGTAGACAGAGCCTAAGTTTTAAGACCTGAAGGTCACGTTTAGCATGTTGGTGGGCATTAGGTGGAAAACGGAATCAAATTAGTTGTCAAATGAGTGATGGGTTGCTAGCCGCATCGCCTATTAACATGATTCTGCAGATTTTATCCCAATCCCTTGATCGGCTTACGATCTGCGACAATGTATGTATGACATGTAGCAAAATATGCAACATATGAATTCTCTTCGCTTTAAACTCAACACTTCCTAAGTAAGAGGCCGGTAAAGGTGGATCAACAATTAATGCGGATTTCAGCCTGATCAACAATGGAGGTAAGAAGTGTCATCCTCAACTGCCTATCCGGTAGTCGAAGTAATGGCATTGGGTACGCGCACCCGGCCGCCCGAGCTACGTCTTGCTTTACCAGTGTTAGTAGTATCCCAAAACCTTTATTCCCTCCCTTATCCAACAAATTCCTATCCTTCTCCAGCTTAAAATTGCTTTCGATGGGCAGCAGCGTCAGACGCACAAGAAGCCAAAGAAACTGCGCTCGCTATCTCGCCTGCCAAGCATGGTGAGTATGGCAATACCCTCCCATGGAACGAATAAGTATCCTTGGGAGAGGTCTTGCAATGCACTATTTGCTGTTGTATTGATGAATGATGATGATGAACAATGGCCGAAAGGAGGACAACACAGGAAAGGCTACTTCTGAATTTAGTATTTTTTTTTATAGTGGCAAAATAAATACATCATCTGTGAAAATTTCAACTGTAACTATCACGGTTCATGAGATACAAGATAAAGTATTATGAATAATACGCTTATTATTGCACGTTGCACAGGTGAACAAAGTTGCAGCAATATCGGTTCTGTGAAAGCTGACTTCCTAGTGACAGAAACATCAAATACTTTGTCATTTGTTATAATATCTGTATGACTATAGGAAAAAACCGGCCAAGTGCGAGTCGGACTCGCGCACTAAGGTTTCCGTACCATTATCTATAAAAATGGCAAAAAAGTATCTCTGTTGTATGGGAGCCCCCCTTAAATATAAATTTTATATCAATTAAATTATTCATTTTTGAAATTAATATATAATTAAATATTCTGGGAATATTTCAAGCGTCTACATATTGCCATTGAGCAATAATGAGCAAAAAAAACACGTTTGTTGTATAGGAGCCCCTTTAAATATTTATTTTTTTCTGAATTTTTTTTTGTTATAGTGGCAACAGAAATACATCATTTGTTAAAATTTCAACTGGCTAACTATCACGATTCATGAGAAACAGTCTGGTAACAGACGGACGGACGGACAGCGGAGCCATATTAATAGTGTCCCGTTTTTACCCTTTAATAACGGAACCCTAAAAAGGGTACATATCCAATTACATAATATTTGGACCGACTGTTCATATCTGTCATTCGAAAAAATCATCAGAGAAATGTGATGACGCGTTGATGTATTTTCTATGAACTTGCGTCTGCGACAGGTACCTGACTGTAAATCGAAATGTTTATCTACCAAGTTTCATTTAATGAACTTATTTATTTACTAGCTGTTGCCCGCGACTACGTCCGCGGCAATTTCTGTTATTATGATTAATTATGTTTTTTCTTTGTATAGGCGAACAATTTCCCCCCGTTTTCAAAACATTTTTTATTGATGCTTCGCTCCTATTAGTCGCAGCGTGATGTTTTATAGCCTAAAGCCTTCCTCAATAAATGGACTATCCAGCACAAAAAGAATTTTCCAATTTGAACCAGTAGTTCCTGAGATTAGCGCGTTCAAACAAACAAACTCTTCAGCTTTATAATATTAGTATAGATGTTTCGCATTTAACTCTGTCTGTCATTTTTTACGCTTCAACCATTGAACTGATTTGGATGAAATTTGGTATGAAGGTGTGTGGCCCGGGGAAGGACATAGGGTATGTTTGATTCCGGGAAATTCTACTGTTCCCGAGGGATCGTCACTAACGCGGGCGGAGCCGCGAAGACAGTTACTTTCGCATTTATAATATTAGTATGGATAGTATGTGTAGTATACTGATGATGAATTGACTTTGTATTTAAATTTTCTTATGTCACTTATTATTTAATCTCTTACTATTTAAGTGCTATTTTAAGGCTTTTAAAGCCCCTTAAAGGGTGACTCAGGTCATAAATATGAACAACTTTTTCTATGTGACCAATGCTGGAAACTCAAAAAAAAAATTCATTTCCATATTAAAGAGTCCCGCCGCCCGGCCAGTTTGTATGGGAATGTCGATTTTTTTTGAGTTCCCAGCATTGTTCCCATAGGTAAAGTTGTTCATTTTGACGACTGAGTCACACTTTTAAGGGTCCAAAGCGATAAAAAAATTTACCGTGTATATTTGCCGGCAATCAAATGCCTTGAGTTCATTCAAATGACAATAACTCTTTTTTTAATGAACCGATTTTGATAAAATAAACTTTAGATGTTTTGCTGAGTTAAAACAAAGCAATTGGTGAAAGTTTGAGGTAAATCGTTTCAGTATTTTCGGAGATAATCGTGATCATACACAGACAGACAGACAAGAAATTCGAAAAAAATTTTTTTGCTTTCTATTATTCTTTTTAAGTGTCCCTCTATCCATTTTAGTTAAAAATTGTAAATGTACAGACAAAATATTTTTACTGTTTTATATGTATAGATATTATATGTATAGAAGAGTTATGGATAAACATACATACATACATGTATACAAAAAATCTAAAATTCATCAATTTAGTTTCATGTCATAGAGCTTATAAACACGATATCTCGAAAAACAAAGTAACTTAGTCCATGACCGACCCTTACAGATTTATTATTAGTAGTTATATAATAGCTATAGGATTATAGGTAGGTACTTTAATCTTACCAGCTAATCAATACTACCATAAAGGTGTTAAAGTGTCATCATTAGTTCGTAATTGTAGTAAATATGTGTTTAACTTCGTTAATTAATTGTTATGACCTGTCTTAGGTAGCTTGTAATTGTTCTTTATTAAATGATTGATTACTCGTGTTATCTGTTATTCATCGTTCATACCATAGGTAGGAAGGTAGAATTAATACACAGTCCTCATAGAAAAAAAACACTTGCATACATTGTAAATAGTAGTAAATCAATACATACAATATGTAAAGAAAACCCTGTCCGAGCCTTGAAGGGGTTCTCGATCCTAATGCAGCCCGTTGATATGAACAACTTTTCAACTATGGGACCAATGAATGCCGTGACAGTCGTTGGCGAGTTCATACTTTACTCCTAATTAAACAAAGCATCGTTAGAAAGAGAATTCACATGTAGCAAAATTTTAAACTCGACACTTCCTAAGTAAGAGGCCGGTAAAGGAGGATCAATATTTAATGCGGATTTCAGCCTGATCAACAATGGAGGTAAGAGTTGTCGTTCTCAACTGCCTATCCAGTAGTCGAAGTGATGGCATCGGGAACGCGCACCCAGCCGCCCGAGCTGCATCTTGCTTTATCAGTGTTAGTAGTATCCCAATTCCTTTATTCCCTTCCTAATCCAACAAATTCCTATCCTTCTCCAGCTTAAAATTACTTCCGATGGGCAGCAGCGTCGGACGCACAAGAAGCCAAAGAAATTGCGCTCGCCATCTCGCCTGCCAATCATGGTGAGTATGGTAATATCATTCCATGGAACGAATAAGTATCCTTTGAAGAGGCCTTTGTCCAGCAATGCACTATTTGCTGCTGTATTGATGAATGATATAAATATAAATAAATAAATAAATATATACGGACAAATCACACAGATTGAGCTAGCCCCAAAGTAAGTTCGAGACTTGTGTTATGGGATACTAACTCAACGATACTATATTTTATAACAAATACATATATAGATAAACATCCAAGACCCAGGCCAATCTGAAAAAGTTCATTTTCCATCTTGACCTGGCCGGGGATCGAACCCGGTCACTCCGTGTCGCGGGCTGGCGTGTTGACCGCTGCGCAACGGAGCTATTCAAATGATGATGATGAACAATGGCCAAAATGAGGACAATACAGGAAAGGCTACTTCTGATTATAATATTTTTTTTTATTATAGCGGCAACAGAAATACATCATCTGTGAAAATTTCAACTATCTAACTATCACGGTTCATCAGATACAGCCTGTTGACAAACGTACGGATGGACGGACAGACAGACGGACGGATAGCGGAGCCATATTAATCGTTCGATACACTTTGATTTTGCAAAGAAAATATTTTTGTAACTATTTTTCTTTAGCCGTGTCAAGAAAGAGATCAAATCTTTTGCAATTTTAAAAGCAGCAAAATGATTGGGAAAGATTAGATCCCAAAAATTTCAGGCAAGACTTAATGCTGATCGAGAACATCAGGCTGCATCTCGCTCAGCAGAATCCTCTTCGACTTGCGAAGCACATCTGAGCGCTGATCGTGAGCGTCATACGTCATCTCGCGATTCAAAAATTAACATACATCGAGAATCACGCCTGAGTTCTCAACGTATTAACACGTCTACGTCTAGGTATCTAGAGACCAGTGAGGAACGTGATGTGCGATTGACTTCTTGCCGTAGGTATATGCACAACCACGTCTAGGTCTCAGTTGCGATCCACGTTCCTCACTTGTTTTAGAGTGCACTACAGAGTATTGATCATGAACGTCAGTCGACGCGAACGAAGTCGCAGGCATCAGCTAGCAATCAAATATAACACGCCTACAAAATTTACTATATACCAATTTATTTTAGATGGATTGTTCGCAAAGATCGCCTTTTATCACAGCATAGATAATAGATAGTTCTATATATATTATCTATGAATGGATTGTTAGCAAAGATCGCCTTTTATGACAGCATACGGCGTGATTCCCGTTGTATGAAAATTTCTGAATCGCGAGATGACGTATGACGCTCACAATCAGCACTCAGGTGAGCTTCGCGAGTAGCATAGGATTCCGCTAAGCGAGATGCAGCCTGATGTTCTCAACCAGCATCAAGCCTTGCCTGACATTCTTGGGATCTCATCATCATCATCATATCAGCCGCAAGAAGTCCATTGCTGGACATAGGCCTCTCCCAATGATTTCCAAAATGACCGGTTGGAAGCGGCCTGCATCCAGCGTTTCCCTGCGTCCTAGTTCAGGTCGTCCGACCACCTGGCAGGTGGGTGTTCGACGCTTCGCTTGCCGGTACGTGGTCGCCATTCGAGAACCTTTTTGCCCCATCGGCCATCGGTACTACGTGCTATGTGCCCCGCCCACTGCCACTTCAAGGAGCTAATCCGCTGAGCTATGTCGGTAACTTTCGTTCTTCTACGGATCTCCTCATTTCTGATTTTGTCTCGCAGAGAAACAACGAGCATAGCCCTCTCCATTGCTCTTTGAGCGGCCTTCTCTTAAGTGATCTTGGGATCTAATGATTCCCAATCTTTTTGCTGCTCTCAAAATTGTAAAATATTTGATCTCTTTCTTGACTTGGCTAAAGAGAAATAGTTACAAATATATTTTCTTTGCAAAATCGAAGTGTATTGAACGATTAATATGGCTCCGCTTTTCGTCCGTCTGCCCGTCCGTGTATCACCGGGCTGTATCTCATGAACCGTTATAGTAAGACAGTTGAAATTTTCACAGATGATGTATTTTTGTTGCCGCTGTAACAAAAAAATACTAAAATCAGAAGTAGCCTTTCCTGTGTTGTCCTCCTTTCGGCTATTGTTCATCATCATCATTCATCAATACAGCAGCAAATAGTCTATTGCTGGACGAAGGCCTCTCCCAAGGATACTTATTCGTTCAATGGGAGGATATTGGCATACTCACCATGCTTGGCAGACGAGATTGCGAGCACAGTTTCTTTGGCTTCTTGTGCGTCCGACGCTGCTACCCAACGGAAGTAATTTTAAGCTGGGGAAGGATATGAATTTATTGGATTAAGGAAGGATATAAAGGTATTGGGATACTACTAACACTGGTAAAGCAAGAAGCATTACTTCAACTACCGGATATACAGTTTAGGATGACACCCCTTGCCTCCTTTGTTGATCAGGCTGAAATCCGCATTAATTGTTGATCCACCTGTACCGGCCTCTTACTTAGGAAGTGTTCAGTTTAAAGCAAAGAGAATTCATATGTTGCAAATTTTGCTACATATGAATTCTATTCCTAACGATGCTATGTTTAATTTGGAGTAAAGTATGTAACTCGCCAACGACTGTCTCGGCATTCATTGGTCCCATAGTTGTAAAATTTTTCATATCAATGGGCTGAATTAGGATTGAGAATCCCTTCAAGGATCGGACACTACTATTTATAAAGTACTAGCTTTCGCCCGCGGCTCCGCCCGCGTCAATGTCGATCCCTCGGGAATAGTGTTTTTTCCCGGAATGAAAGGTAGCCTATGTCCTTCTCCGTACTCCAGAGTACTTGTATGCAAAATTTCATGAAGATCGGTTCGGTAGTTACGGCGTGAAAGCGTAACAAACAAACAAACAAACAAACTCACTTTCGCATTTATAATATTAGTAAGGATGCAAGTGTTTTTTTTTTCTATGAGGATTGGGTATCAATACTACCTTCCTACCTATGGTACTAAGGATAAATGATAGATAACACAAGTAATCAATCATTTAATTTCTCCTCTGTAATTATTAAACTACCTCTGTGGTCCAGTGGTTAAGGCGTTTGCCTGTAGACCCGGGGGTCGTGGGTTCGATTCCCACGGGAAGCATACTTTGTTTAGTTGTTTCCAGTTTGGTTAGGACATTGCAGGCTTGAATCACCTGATTGTCTGATAATAAAGATGATTCTGTGCTTCGGAAGGCACGTTAAGCCGTTGGTCCCGGCTGCCATCTGGTAGTCGTTAAAGGAACCACGTCAGAGGCCGAAAGGCGGTTCCGAAGAACTCTGACACCAGGATGTTTATGGTCGATTGACCGTGACACCTACACGAGATGAATGAATGATTTAATTAAAGGGAAATCTAAAACAAGCTACCTAAGACAGGTCATAACAATTACTTAATTAACGATGTAAAACACATATTTACTACAATTACGAAGTAATGACGTCACTTTAATACCTTTTTGTGGTAAGATTAAAGTACCTACCTATAATCCTATAACTATTATATCACTACTAATAAATAACTTGTCAGGGTCGGTCATGGAGTAAGTTACTTTGTTTTCAGAGATATCGTGTTTATAAGCTTTATACATGACACTGAAACTAAATTGACGATTTTTAGATTTTTTTTTGTATGCATCTATGTATGTTCCTCCATAACTCTATAATTCAGTTCATTATATGAATATTGGTAGATAAATATTTTGACGTACAGTCAGGTACCTGTCGCAGACGCAAGTTTATAGAAAACTAGCTTGCGCCCGCGGCTCCGCCCGCATCAATGTCGATCCCTCGGGAATAGTACTTTTTCCCGGGATAAAAGGTAGCCTATGTCCTTCTCCGTACTCCAGAGAACTTGTATGCAATATTTTATGATGATCGGTTCAGTAGTTACGGCGTGAAAGCGTAACAAACAAACAAACTCACTTTCGCATTTATAATATTAGAAAGGTTTGATATGTACCCTTTTAAGGGTTCCGTACCCAAAGAGTAAAAACAGGATCCTATTAGTATGGCTCTGCTGCCCGTCTGTCTGTCTGTCGTCCGTCCTTCTGTTACCAGACTGTATCATATGAACCGTGACAGTTTGCCAGTGTGAAATTTTTACAGACGATGTATATCTGTTGCCGCTATAACAAAAAAAAACCGATCAAGTGCGAGTCGGACTCGCGCACGTTATCTATAATAAGCATTATTGCATAGCAAAATTTAATTATTTAATATATTTATATTATATGTTGTAAATAAATATTTACACTTTTCGCAATTTTTTCTTTACTTGTGCGAAAACTTTACGACGTTGCTTTGCACCAAATTTCAAGATTCTGAGTTCACGGGAAGTATCCTATTGATTTTGATTCCCTTGCGAATGTTGAAAATTTGCGGCATTCAAATTTAATAATATTATGATAACATGATGTTACAAAAAATGAAGACCTTTCGCATTTTTTTCTTTATCTGTGCCTTATGATGTTGCTTCATACCAAATTCCAAGATTCTGAGTTCACGGGAAGTACCCTGTAGGTTTTGATTCCCTTTGGAGTTCGAAAAACATGAAAATTTGCGGCATAAACGGCTGTACCTTTTGATTGCGTTGGCTTAGAAGTTTGATTTTTTTACAGCTTCAAGGGACAGTAGATTTGAATATTTGATATGAATTTTAGCTTGATACCTCAACGTGTTCGTGAGAAAAAGGGTCTTGACAGAGCGACAGACAGACGGACAACCGAGTGATCCTATAAGGGTACCTTTTAACCTTTTGAGGTACGGAACCCTTAAAAATACTAAAATCAGAATAAAATAAATATTTAAGGTGGCTCCCATACAACAAACGTGATTTTTTTTGCTCAGTTTTGCTTGATAATGTTATATATTCACTTCAAAAATAAATAATTAAATTAATATAAACTTAATATTTAAGGGGGGCTCCCAAACAACAGACATTTTTTTACCCTTTTTTATAGATAATGGTACGGAACCCTTAGTGCGCGAGTCCGACTCGCACTTGGCCGGTTTCTTTCTATAGTCATACAGTTATTATAACAAACGACAATGTATTTGATGTTTCTATACTATCACTAGGTAGACAGCTTTCACAGAACCGATATTGCTGCAACTTTGTTCACCTGTGCAATGTGTAATAATAAACGTATTATTCATATAGTCTTTGCCTCTCTCACCTCACCGGGGGGTGGGGGGGGGGGAGTTATACTGAATCCTCAACGGCTCGGGGTTCACCCTCACCTTGGAGCTCAGCCTTCAGTCTCGCGGCCCAAGTGTCCGGCAGTTCGGCCTGCGGCCTCACTGCAGCTCACTTGGTCGTGGGGAGTTAGGAGGAAGGGGTCGTGCTGAATCCTCGACGGCTCGGGCTTCGCATTCGCCGTGGGGCTCGGTCTACGGCCTCACGGCCCTAGTGTTCAGCAGTTCGGCCTGCGGCGGCACTGCAGCACACTTGGGGTAGAAGGGGGGGGGGTCGTGCTGAATCCTCAATGGCTCGGGCTTTGCCCTCGCCTTCGAACCATTTTACCCTTCGTGGCTTTAGGGGTGAATATTGCCCAGTTTCCCCTACATAATCTTTTTTAATTGTAATAGAGAACTCATACACCTGTTTGTATACTTCCAAGTCTAGAAAGTACTGCTGTAGCGTTATTAAATAAATAAATAGAAATGAGAAAATTTCCATACAAACTTTCCCCCTGTTTTACCCTTTCAGGGGGAAGTATGTATGGAAATTTTCTGAATGAAGACAGATGAAGTGTCTATGAAGACAGACAGACAGACAATATGACAGAGTTACTTTCGCATTTATAATATTAGTATGGATATGGATACTGGTAGTATGGAATATAAAAGTAAAATAAGTTCTTACATACTTATGTCGTCCGTCTCCTAAACAAAAATACGTAATCATAAGACCTTAAAAACACATCATCCAACGAAATACACCGACTGCACGCGCACACTTTCTATCTCACTTTAACATACTTCCATTTCGTTTTTTGCGACGTTGCCGCTCTGCCGCCGCGTTGCTCGAAAGCAATAATTCGCAGCAAATATTGATCAAACGCGGTATATATTCGATCAACAAAAGTATCCTCAGTGCATGAAAAAAGGCGGTTAATTGATCAATAATTGTCGTGATAATTTATGACGAGTATTAGACTTTACGGCACAATTAAGCAAAGTGTCGTAACGAGGAGAATTCATATATAGCAGAAAGAGCACGATAGACCCAAAACTTTCAGAGTTAGAGGCGGGTAAAGGTTGATCAACAATTATATCGGATTTCGGCCTGATCAACAACGGCCGAAAGGAGGACAATATATATTTATATATATATATATATATATATATATATATATAACACAAGTCTCGAACTTACCTTGGGGCTACTTCAATCTGTGTGATTTGTCAGTAGATATTTATTTATATATATATATTTACATACATGAACTCAAAAACAATACACATATTTTTTGGCAGTCGTGTAAAAGTAGGCTTGACACAGGGGAGTATTTTGGGCCCAATTCTCTTTCTTATATACATAAATGATATTACTGTCATTTCTAGTCTTAACTAGAATTTACCAAAAATTAAAGAACAAAAACAGACCAAATTTTTAGGAATAATACTAGAGAAAAACTTGAACTGGAAATCACAGATGGATATTGTATGCGCAAAAAACAATAAATTTCGAGAACAAACCACCTTAAACACATATCGAGCGTATGTCGAGTCTACGCTGCGTTATGGGATTATTGTATGGGGCAATGGTAATGACAGTCAAAGAGTATTTGTTGCTCAAAAAAATGTATTCGCGCAATATGCGGTTTAAAACCTAGAGACTTGTCTTGCCGACCCTACTTTAAAGTCTTTTTTTTTTACTAAATGTTGGATTAGGCATTTGTCTCCCATCTCACCTGATGGTAAGTGACGATAAAGACGAGGAGTCTAGGTTTACTACCTCTGCCCTCTCTTTACATATACAAGATTTGTATGTTTGTGTTTAGACATAAGTCACTATATAAAAAAGCAAGCGACGTATACCCAAGAAACACAAGAAATGCAAATAGATTGGTTTTGGAGGTGACGCCAAAATTTGAAAAATTTAAAGATAGTTGTATATATATGAGCATTATCATATTTAACAAAATACCAGACGAGTTAAAACCATTAAACCTCGTACTATTTAAGAAAAAACTTTATAACTGGCTGAGTGATAAGTGTTTTCATAAGTTAAATGACTTCTCAGCTGCTTGCTAGGTATCACCTGTAACTCTAGAATGTATAGTATTTTAGAAGTAGAATAATATATCAATGGAGTCGTGACACGTGAATATTGTAAAATTTGGATGCTTTGTAATAGGCCAAACATTAGTGTTCACATTATATTATTTAACACCTTTTTGTACAATGTTTGAAGCAAATAAAGAATTATTATTATTACTGTTCACTCGGATGAACGGGGGAGCAGCAAGTAGCAGCTTGGGAGGCCGGGTACGCGTACCTGATGCCATATCTGCAACCAGCGGACCGGCAGTTGAGGATGACACACATGACCATGATCTTTTTTTAATAATATTTAATTTACCATTGTAATATTATTGTATAGGGGCCATTTTGAAGAGTGTGCGAAAGCGCTCTTTGAGCTAGTTGAACCACGTAGTCCAATGGAGGAATGGTGAATTCCTCCATCGGACTACGAGCCGCAGACAGAAACTTCACCCTTTTATCGTTGGAATATCAAAGAGTCGAACTAAATGCTTTGACAGTTCCTTTTTGGTTCGAGTAGCTAAGGTGTGGAATGAACTGTCTGCGTCTGTACTCCCAGACAAGGACAGTCCCGGGACATTCAAAAGTAGAATAAATGGGTATCTCTTGAATAGGCATGTAACATCCCCGTCTTCATCGTCACTTACCATCAGGTGAGATGGGAGACAAATGCCTAATCCAACATGTAGTAAAAAAAAAGTAAAAATACATAAGTACAGTTTTCTTCTCATTATGTATTTTTCTTTTCGCTCCTTTCTATTACAGCCGACTGCCAAAAAAAAAGGTATCATAACGTCCTAATGCCTTAACGGATTTGGAAGTAGGTATAAGAAGGCTGTGTTTATCTACCAAATTTCATAAAATTCAATTACTTATTTTAAGAGTTATGAAGTAATATACATACATACGGAAAAAAATCGAATAATCCTCAATTTAGTTTCAGTATCATGTATAGAGCTTATAAACACGATATCTCTGAAAACAAAGTAACTTACTCCATGAACAACCCTTACAGATTTATTATTAGTATTGATTTATAACAGCTGTTATAAATATTACGCTTAGTTATAGCCTGTTTTACCTGAAATCGAAACATGTCAGTAGTGAAAAAAATATATCAGAGGGTACATATATATCTATTCTATTACCACTATGGATAGCTGGATATAGATTGCAAGAAATTATTATTTTCAATAAACTCTAAAATATATAGAACAAAAAATACATAAAAAATATGTTGCATTCATTGGTACAAACATGTCAAGTCAACTTTATAATAATAATAATAATAGTTTAATTCAGATAACTTGATCCATAGCGGTTAGTAACAATTGGAAAATTTTATGCAACATGTAGGCGACGATTAAATGAATTATGAATTATGTCAAGCCTACTTTTACACGACTGCCAAAAAATATGTGTATTGTTTTTGAGTTCATGTATGTAAATATATATATATAAATAAATATCTACTGACAAATCACACAGATTGAAGTAGCCCCAAGGTAAGTTCGAGACTTGTGTTATATATATATATATATATATATATATATAAATATATATATATATATATATCGAGACTTGTGTTATATATATATATATTTATAAGTTGGCGACAACATTCGCCCGTTCTCGACCGACAGTCAAGTTGGCGACAACATATATATATATATATATATATATATATATATATATATATTAGAAAAACATAGTATTAATATTATGACACATCATTTAATCCTTCAAATGGGTATTTTACAAACTTTAAGTTAATAAATTAAAAGTATGACTCGGCAGCAACCAATTCAGATGCAATTAAATACCCCCGATATTTAATTGCATACGAACCAATCGACACCGAGACACACCGCATACACTTTTCTTAAACAACATTAGTAAAAGTTATCTATATTCCTTTAACTACACAATATACTGTTTTAACCAATATTGTTAACAAAATAATTATGACTCAATTATACAATACTCAGAGATGTCCGCTGCGCTCGACCGTCAGAGGAAAAGTGCCGCGTTCTCGACTGCCCCTTCTAATGAAGACTCGGTCGCGTCGGCGTGAAGTACGCCGCCGGCGCGCGCGTCACTTGCAATGGTTCTTCGACTGGAAGTCAAGTTGGCGACAACATTCGCCCGTTCTCGACCGACAGTCAAGTTGGCGACAACATATATATATATATATATATATATATATATATATATATATATATATGCGACCTGGAGAGCTATTTTGAAATTTGGCCGTACTATTCTCTGCCAAGCGATTTTTCCACACAAAACTCGTTCGAAGACGAGTGTCATACTTTCAAAAATAGTACGCCCAATCGGAAGTGTAATTTTTTTTTATTTGGCCGTTCATAAAAGAATGATTTTTCCATACAATTATCGCTCGAATGGTCATACTTTCAAAAATAGTACACCGGGTCTCTTGGGAGCTGACAATATATAACTAAATATTCTGTCAATATTTCAAGCATTCAAGTCACAACCTTTATCAAGATTATCAAGATCGAGCAAAAGAACCACGTTTGTTGTATGGAAGAACCCTTAATTTAATATTTATTTTGTTTTTAGTATTTGTTGTTATATCGGCAACAGAAATACATTAACTGTGTTAGTTAAATATTTCAACTGTCTAACTATCACGGTACGGTTAGCCGTGTGGTATCCGGCAGAGTAGAATAGGACCACTCCAAGTCTTCCCGTGGATGTCGTAGAAGGCGACTTAGGAAATACAAGCTAAACAAAGCTTATAAACATCTAAGACACCTCTCCAACCCGTCTGGCCAGCGTGGAGAGTGTAGGCCAAGTCCTCTGGCTGCTCTGGCCAAGTATGGCCCTAGTAGTACAGAGAGAGTCGTGCTCCTGTAGTGGAGACTAAAAAGGACCTGATGATGATGATGAACTATCACGGTTAATGAGATACAGCCTGATGACAGTCGGACAGTGGAGCCATATGAATAGGGTCCCGTTTTAACACTAAAAATGAGGTAAAAAAATATCATATAATTATTACAGGTATGGGTTATTTACATTCTTCAGAGCGGTGTTCCTGTGGGATCGACCAAATGTCTAGAGAATGAATAACACGACAGTTATCTTTTTGTGTTGACGTGTCGATCTCGTACTGAGTCTCAGAACAAGGACTAAAGTTAGTATATAGATGTCTAATAGATGTAGGACTCGACTCTCGACAGCGTCAGATTAAAAATAAATACTTTGATTTTGATCTCCAAAACTATATGCGATTTTTACTAGCAGTTTGCAATTGAAATAAATTTGACATACTTATTTACTTAGCAAAAATTTTTTTTTAATTAGTAATAATATATATATGCCTGTACATAAAACTCATTCTCATGTTAGCAACCTTACCAACGTACACATCCTGTACTCTATACTCTCGTATGAAGAAATAAGATTATTTTTTATGCATGTGAACACTTCAGTACACACATGTACCTCAAAAATAAAAGAATACATGACCCATTTCAGTAATACAGCTAAATATACGGGAACGTCGCTTTTTGCTATACTTCCGAAAATGGTCGGCTTATCATGGTATTTCACCTACGGTTGGATATTCAATGATATTTTTTAAACTACTGCGTGTATTTAGCTGATTTTTTGCTAACTAATATTTTACTTACTCTTACAAATACTTTGATAACTATCAACTTCCTTAGCCGTGTGGTTTCTGGCAGAGTAGAATAGGACCACACCTACTCTTCCCATGGATATCGTAAGAGGCGACTAAGGAAATACAAGTACTCTCCAATACGCTGTCGAAATTCCTGGCGACTGAATTATGGTACTTTTTCTCATAACTTATTAATTTACTGATACTTACCTAGGCATTGTAGGCAATTATTAGGTATAAACTAATGTCAACAATAAGTCTCTAGGTCCCATATAAAAGGATAGGAGTCAAAATACCTGATTTCACATTTTCTTTTTTAATTCCTGAATGGTAAAATTTTTAGAAATTCTGTTTGTACAAACATGACATATAAATTCATAACAATGTATGAAAAAAAAATCAAACTCCTACACTGTGCCGATTGTGAGATCCAGCAATCAGCCAAACGTTACTCCAACTAAAATTGAATATCGCCAGGGTCTGGAGACGCACAAATTCTATTTATACAACAACATTTACCACACATCAACTACCTACTAAATATTTGATCAGCTTTCATTCGGATCCGAAAAAAGTTTTAGCTGGCGTTACGTTTGAAATGTCATCCTGGCAGAATCAGATTTTAATTAAAATCTTAATAATTAATAGACGCACAAATCTCAAACTTTCACACACATTCTTCTTCTTCTTTTCGTATCGATGGTACCTATATTTTTGCAACCCAATAATGGGCCACTTCTATTCCTTCCTTAGATGCTGTAAGGAGATCGTCCAGAGTGCAGGTGTTCGGGCGCCTTGGACAAGAGAGGAGGTGCGCCATAGTTTGGGGAGAGTGTCCACACTCGTACATGACACACTTTTACATGACGTTACGCACTGATAATCTAGTAATATATAGGGTTCCGTAGTAAACGAGGAACCCTTATAGTTTAGCCATGTCTGTCCGCCTGTTTGTCCGCGGTTTTACTCAGAGACTATAAGTACTAAAGATATGTAATTTGGTATGGATATGTATATTAATCATGCCGAAAAAGTGGTAATATAAATCTTTCTAAAAATTTTTTTTGGTGTAGCTCCCAAACTCAATTTAGTTCTCATAGTAATTTTTTTTCACAACTAACTTCTACGTATGGGGGTGTTGTAGCATAGGTCTTTTAAAAATATTGTGAGCTTCTGAACATCATTTTTCGATTTGGAAATATTTGGTTTTATAGTACAAATTTTTGTTACAGTTCAGTGTCTCTATCTACTAAATGGTTGTATATGAACCCGAGAAAAAATTCACGGCAGTAGTACATTTAACGAAGTTTAAAGGAATACTATCAAAGCTAAGTAGATTTTATAAATTAAAGATTGACCAACTTATAAATGAACTCGGTGAATTAAAATTTCATATAAATTGAATTAAAAATTAGACAGTTGTTAGTTACGTACAACAACTACCGAATATAAATTTTTGAATCACGTAAAGTAAGATAAATACAAAATCATAGTAGCTTTAATAATAATAATACCTAAAATAATAGCAATGTGTTTACGTTCGACAGCGCGCGGCGCTTGGCGGAACGATAGGAAGTTGCTTGGTATCTATTGCGCTCGGAAACCAAAGTAGGTAATATACCTATGAAATCTTGTTACCAGCGCTTGCTCTACTCATGGTGGTACTCAAATGGTTTTTTTTTTTCTAATTTCTTTCGTTAAGTAGGACTTTATAAATATTTCTTCAGCTACCACAGTCTTATGTGAGCTCGTTTTTAGACGTTACTAAATAATGGTAAGAGACCCTTCGTGCGGGAGTCAGACTCGCACTTGGCCGGTTTTTTTAAATCTATGCTTATAATTATATTAACAATTAATAATAATTAAAAGAAAAACCGGCCAAGTGCGAGTCGGAATCGCGCCCGAAGAGTTCCGTACCGTTATCTACAAAAACGGCAAAAAATAATGTCTGTTGTATGAGAGCCCCCCTTTAAAATTAATTTTATTTTTATTTGATTAATTATTTTTAAAGTGAATATATAACTAAATATTCTGTGAATAGTTCAAGCGTTTACCTGTTGCCGTTATCAATATCGGAAAATCACGTTTGGTGTATGGCAACCCGCTAAAATATTTATTTAATTCTATTTTTTTGTATTTGTTGTTACAGCGGCAACACATACATCATCTGTGAAAATTTCAATTGTCTAACTATCACGGTTCATGAGATACAGAATGGTGACAGACGGACAAATAGACAGACGGCCGGCGGTGCGAAATTAATAGGGTCCCGTTTTTACCCTTTGGGTACGGAACCCTAAAAAGAAACGCACTGTACTAAACAAAGTTTGCATGTCATAAAAATAATTTTTAACAAAAAAAAACCGACTTCAAACTGGTGACTAAAAAGTAAAATATAAATTTACTAAGCACAAAGTAATTCGTATTTTGTAATTTAGTTAATCAGAAATGATTCAATAAGTATTTTATACAATTTTGAAGTCGGTGCCAGTATTATCAACCTTTCTCATCACAACTCAAGCTTATAGGCATATTGAACCATAAACAAACGGTAACTGCTGTAAATCGTTGAGGGATTCCCTCGACTGTCTATCGTCCCCATTATCAGACCTGTAATGGTACTTATAACACATATGGGTGCAAAGTTCTCATCAACAGAAATTAATGAAGTCCAAACACAAGGTAGCTATTGTAAAATGTTGAGGAGTTCCTTTGACTGTCCGTCGTCATCATCATCAAACCTCTAATGACAGTCGCACCCATCTATGTGTAAAGATCTCATCAATACAAATTAATCAAACCCAAACACCAGGTGATTGCTGTAAATCGTTGAGGAGTTCCCTCGAATGCCTTTTCGCTCCATCATCAGATCGACCCCAGACCTTCATTAAATATTAGTGCTTTAACATACCTAAGGAAAAAAGTAACAAACGTACTAGCCGCCAGTACAATTTTCGAAGGTTCTCCTCGATTTCTCTAGGATTCCATCATCAGGTCGTGGTTTCCTTATCATCGTACCACACTCGGAATATGTCCTCTCTAACAAAAAAAGATTTATCAAAATCGGTTCATAAACGACGAAGTTATCCGCGAACAAACATAAAAAAAAAGATATATACGGTCGAATTGAGAAACCTCCTCCTTTTTTGAAGTCGGTTAAAAACAACACAATGAATAAAGTGTTCTGTTTAGACACTCGTCTCTGTCGTCTTAGTAATTATTATTACGTGAACTTAACCGAAAAGATTTGCCGAATCCAAAAAAACCGTCTGTATTTTGTGCATAATATATATCGCAAAAAGGTTTATTTTTGTCTGACTTCCTGCAGCGTAGATTCCCAAACGAAGTCCCGCCGGCCTTTATATGACCAAAACCGCTCGCGCCGTGTGCGCTGTCGTCCATAAGGTTTGCAATAATAGGTCTAATGAAGTTTCAAATAGAGATTATAATGGCTCGACGGTGTTCCAAAACCCAATCATACGGTTTTTGGAATAGGGTATGCGCTTACATTCAATAACACTATTCTTATGGTTAACCTTTCATCAAGTTAACTCAATGATATGATAACCTTATTGATATGGTTATTCATTTGATAGGGTTACACCTTCCATGCATTAACTCTATACTTTTGGTTAGCCTTTCATCAAGTTAACTTGATGATATGCTTACCGTATTGATACGGTAACTGTTTTGATAGGGTTACAATAATGATATGCTAACCGTATCGATAGGGTTTTTAAAAACAATTCTATGAAAAACCCTATCAAAAACCGCGGTTAAGGTAAGCGGTTCCGGTCCCTGGTTCAAATCCCGTCCGCTAGAAATTTTTTCACCACATTTAATTTTCTTAATTTAATAAGAGTATATTAAAATAGCATTGCATCCTCTGTTTGCTCTGGCCAAGTATGGCTCCGGTAGTACAGAGAGGGTCATGATCCTGCAGTGGAGACTAAAAAGACCTGATGATGATGATGATGATGATGATGATGAAAATAGCATTGTGAATGCAAAATAAAAACATAAAAAAATACTTTTGAAAAAAAAAAAATACTCTTTTATTTACATACTAGCTTTTGCCCGCGGCTCCGCTCGCGGTAATGTCAATCCCTCGGGAACATTTCTTTTTCATTCCCACGGGACTAAAATGTTTGAATTGTGAATTAAAAACTTTTTAGTTCATTCGGGACTAAAAACGTATTTTAGACCCGGTATACGGGCCACCGCGCTTTGTGTTTAAATAGATGAGATGAACAAGGTATCATAATTATGTCCTTCCACGGGCCTCAAGTTGGGTACCTCCTTACTTTTCATTAAAAATCGGTTCAGTGGTCGAAGCGTGAAGAGCTTGAAGAGCATAGATATTAATCAGATCTTTGTGGTAAAGATGTAACAGACAGACTGACGAAAGTTACTTTCGCGTGTATAATATTAGTTTGGACAGGGGCGCCGATTCCGTGTGTCCTTGGGGGCTCAAGCACCCATGAAAAATAAACAGTGGGTGCTGAGCACCCCTGAGAATGGACATCAAGAAACAGATCAGTATTCGCCTTTTAAGGGTGGGCGATTTTTCATTACCCGACGACCCGTTTAGCGCAGTGATTTAGAGCGCCGGTAGAAACTTGAGACGCAAAGGTCGCGGTTCGATTCCCGCACAACACAAATGTTTGTCGATGAAAAAGATATTTGTGTTGGGTCTGGGCGCCACTTTTTCGTGTCATCAAATGAATGAGCACCCATGAGGTTTTCTAAAAGCCGGCGCCCCTGAGTATGGAAGTATGGTTAGTATGAATGACGCATTTAATATCTTATTGTAGATATCTTTGGATCCAATCCAAATAATATTCAAAAGAAAGATGAATGACGCAATAAGATGAATATAAAATGGATATCGCAAATATTTATACTCCAAAATGCAAACGTTTCAAGTTCAATAAACAGCGTATCAAAAATAAACTTTAATAAAAATAAAACTAAACAGAAATAAAGAATTGGATCAGTGGGCTAGGAAATGGCAGAGTGCCACGGTGTTACGGTGTTGCTTCTTGTACTCGTAAGTAGTGGTTGGTTCACACCTAGGTATGCAATATCGAGCTGTCGGAAAATATTTTCTCTTTTATCTATACTAAACACTAATATTATAAAGAGGCAAAATTTGATTGTTTGTTTGTTTAGGCTCCGAAACTTACTGGCCCGATTTGAAAAAATCTTTCACCATTAGAATCCTATCTGATGAACATAGGCTATAGAATTAAATACCAATACCTACACGTGCGAAACCGGGGCGGGCCGGTAGATATACAGGGTGACTTTTAATTATCTGGCAACATTTCAATGATGCAATCAGAATCCATAATGTAAAATAGATCCGCAAGAAAAAAAAGGTAGGTAATTTATGAAAAAAAAACTTAGATTTTCCATAGAAATGTGACCAGCTGTTCGGTGAATTTGTATGGGGGGCTCAATTTTTTTTCATATTTTTTACCTTTTTTTCCTGCAGGTTTATATTCTATTAGGGATTCCGATTACAACACTAACACACTGCCAGGTAATTAAAAATCACCCTCTTTAAGTAAGGTCCATTTTAATTAAGCGCAAATATTCGATGAAACCTTTGAGCCCGAAGTGAAAGCCCGACGTAAAGCGCGTAGCCAAGGATAGATCGAAATGGCGAAATACTGTGGAAGCCCTCCGCCCCACCTGGGGGCCATAGGACCTTAAGTCAAGTAAGTCATTCGATGAAACATTTAGGTTCTAAGCTGATAGTGTGTGTACGACACTTTACATATTTGTGTGCGTCTGTTTTTCCTCTCGCGCAAACGCCGGTGTAGGATTGACACGAGATACATTTAAATGCACTATTACGTTCGGCTTACAGTGCTGACGTCTGCCAGTAAATTGGGTCGTTTCAAATTGTAAGTTGTTTTCTGTTTTAGAACACGCGTTACATAACATTTTTTTGTTTACGCGCTCATTAAGCAAATAAACCAAAACTAAAAAAAAATACTTAATAAGTATAGCAAGAATTTTATTATGAAATAAATTAAAGAAGGACGAACTAATTTACATAACATTTTTTAATTTACTGTTACAATGGTATTTTCAAAACTCTCTTCCATGCTGGTCTGGAAGAAAAGAAAAAACGTAGAATGTACCACAGTTGCTTCTCTTACCGCGCATATCGTAAAAGCCGATCGAGGGAATGGGTGAAAATCTGCGGAATCATGTTAGTAGGCGATGCGGCTAGCCACCCATCACTTTTGATTCCGTTTTCCACCTACACGCCCACCAACGTGCTAAACGTGGCTTTTAGGTCTCATAGACCTAGGCTCTGTTTACCCCGCAAGGGAAAAGACGTGATAGTATGTATTAGTGATGTAACGAATGTCTTTTTTTAATGCGAATAATTATATGTTACCGACATACGCGAATGCAGTATGGAAGTATGGTTAGTATGAATGACGCATGGTTAGTACAAATGCGAATATTCAGTCTTTGTTCATTTTTGGCGCCAATTCGTCTATATAATAATTCATATTTGCAATACATTCGCAATTAAATAACATTTGCAAAAATAAAAAGAAATTGCGAATGCGAATATAGAAAAAGTGCGAATATTCACGAATGCGAATATTCGTTACATCACTAGTATGTATGTATTTTCAAAACTTAGTAACTTCAATCATTGGCAGAATTTGTGTAAAGTTGGTCTATTGGCAGCGCCACTTCTAATGATGCCAAGTTGCTGAAGCAATATATCGCCTACTTACGACCAACGGCATGAACATATTGATATTCATTTTCTCTGATATATTATTAAGTATTTTGTAAAGTTCCAATTTAGAAACACAGTGTGAGCCGGTGCCTTTTACAGATATCTTTCAAGTTGTAATATATTAAACCTTGGGTAAGCGGAAGAAAAGTTTTGCCACACATATTATTGAAATATATTTAATATTAATAAAATCCCTGTATTCAGGATTATTAGTTCCAACTTTATGCTGTTACAACCTAGCAAGGACTCCAAACACTTAAATTTGTTATTCATAAAAAAAATTTTTTTTGTTATAAGAGTGTTCTCCGTAATAGTCAACTCCTGTACTCTAGGTAAATGTGCATCTGAATATTGAATTTCGAGTAGTTTAAATCGTCACTTTCAAAAATTAATATATTTATATTTTATGTGATAACTAGCAAAAATTGTACCCTTTTGTGATCATATTATTGTAAAACCACTTTCGTGAAATAAGAAATTATACATGCAAAGTAAGTCTTTTTATTTATTCCAAAATAATCTTACTAATAGTTTAAAACTTAAACATAATACTACTCGGGACCCATAGATGTGCCAATTGGGTAAATTATGCCAATCTATGGGACCTGTTGACCTACCACTACAGGGGCAGACGAAAAATACAAACTTAATTCCAGTATTTAAAGTTTAATTATTTCCTAATCAATTGATTATATTCTCCTAACTAATGTGTACCTAGCATTTGTTATAGGAATCTAGAGTCTGTACCTTGTGATCTCCCCAGGCATCCCGTTGGCATGACCGGCCGCAGTAGTGAACGAATTGGCAACCGGAGCACTTGAGCACCTTGCCCCTGAAAACAGCGGTTATGTCACTGTTCAAAATAGATGATTGTTTATTGTTTTGTTGTTTCTTGTAATGATAATAATTCCAATCTTAATATATATGACTCAAAGGTGACTGACTGACATACTGATCTATAAATGCACAGGCCAAACCACTGGACAGATCAGGCTGAAATTTGGCATGCAGGTAGATTTATGATGTAGGTATTTGCTAAGAAAGGATTTTGATCAATTCTACCCCCAAGGGGATGAAATAGGGGATGAAAGTTTGTATGAAACTATACTTCTTAACGCGAGCAAAGCTGCGGGCAAAAGCTAGTATAAAATATAATTGGTGAAATGTTTAAAAAAACAAAATGTGATATTCCATTTAAGAAATAGATTTTTTGATTGTTTAAACTAATTTAGAAAGTAAAAATACCTACTAAAATATAAAAATAAACATTTTGAACGCATACTATGGATCAAATGAAAAAATATAGTAGAAGGCATACATTTCCTACTCTAATAAATATAAAAAAAATTAAATAGTTAAGTATTTTAATTATTTTCACTTAAAAAATACAGTTTATTCAGCTGTATTTGAGTGAAAAATTGTTATTGTTACTTTTTAGCCTAAGTATGTAAAAGTAAAAATAGTATGTACTTACATTTCTAAACAGTTATCACATCGGATTCCCTTTTCCTTGGACGACAACACAAACGCGAATGGTTGTTCAGTTAATATAAGATCACCAGCTTTTATGGCACTATCAGTATTTCTAAACTTATTCTTCATATTGCTTATCAGTGAGGTAGACTGGGTTAAACTTAAATCCTAATTTATTATTCCGTAACCTATTATTGCTTTGTTAGCGGCGTATTCGAGAGTGAATGTTGGAGGAATGTAACGTTTAATATAGATCAGTTACTGGCTGAAAATATTATTTGGCTCCGCTTTCTGCTGCTCCAAAATTAACTAGGAATATTGGTTGCATTATTTTTAGTGAAGGCGCGGCCGCAGATAACGAACGCAATGGCAGAAAAACGAAGAAACGAAATGCCTACTATTTTTAGAACTCTAAGAGAACCGAAATGTAGTTGTTTAATTTTATTATTTATTTTATACGGAAACAAAATAATTTCATCGATGTTTTGTTTGATCCTCTTTCTGTCAATGTCATTGTCAAAGACATACTCTTTCAAGTCTGTGTGTCAAAATGTCTTTTTTATTACTTTTTTTTTCTTTTGCTTTCACACGTTACTCAGAACATTAACTAAAGCATAGGAGTTCTTGGCACAGATTTTCAAGTATAAATGGGTTTTCAGTTATTATACACATTGTTCATAAACATGGGCATTTATAAAACCAAATTACACCGATTTCACATTATAAAGTCCACTAGAAACAATTTACAAAACAATCCAAAACACAAGCCGTGCTCTCCGCCGAAATTCCCGCCAAGAACTCCTTTTTATTACTTCTGCGTCTCATTTGCCTTCAAGAGGGCTATTTTTGAAATTTCGTAGACGAGCGATATTTTCATTTCACTAATAATTTTAAATCTGTTTTTCCTTCAACTATTGTTTTAAATAGGGCATCTCAAACTTTAGAATTTTAGTAGTTCCGTTTTGTTGATAAGTCTGAGATGTATTTAAAACAATAGTTGAAGGAGACAGAAGCAAAACCAAGGAGAAGGTTTTTCGAGGAAATAAAAAATAAGTTAAAGTTAAACGTTTCTTATGGAAATAAAACAAATTGCCGAGAATAGGGAAAGTTGAAAATCATTTCACGTGCATTCCACCGACCTACCACGTACCTGCTACATGCGTGTAAAAAATCGTTTAATTGCAAGTTATTTGACGTAAGCCCGGCTCATAAATAGAAATAAAGAACCTTTGATTTCTTTGCTCAATTAAAAAACAAACATTATGTCAGATCAGTCAGTCAGATTTTTTTAGAAAATAAAATGTCATATCATAACAATAACATGTGATGAGTAGTTTGGTTATTTCAATTCTTTAAGAATAACAACATTTTATCATAATAAAATGTCGCTAATAATGACGAAAGCGGCACTTGCATTGAAAAATGCTGAAAGTAATTTCCAATTCGTAAAGTTTGAGGCGCACAAACGCAAAAAGAAGGATGCGATCATCGATGACAAAACACTGGACCCAAAAATAGATAATAATCGATATTTAAAGAAAGATACAGATTTAAAGAAGATACGCCATGAAGTTGTTAAGTTTGGAATGTCTGGATTTGATGCCACAAAGAAAGAGGAGGCTAAAATCGCTTTGGCAGTCAGCTTAGGTTAGATTATTTCAGTCTCTGCACTTACTCCATAATTTACTGATCTCTGCATCCTTACTAATATTATAAATGCGAAAGTGAGTTTGTTTATTAGTTTGTTACACTTTCAAGCCGTAACTGCTGAACCGATCATCATTAAATTTTACAAAGAAGTTCTCTGGAGTGCGGAGAAGGACATAGGCTACCTTTTATCCCAGGAAAAAGTACTATTCCCGAGGGATCGACATTGACGCGAGCGGAGCTGCGGGCGAAAGCTAGTAATAAATAAATATGAATAAATATATAGGGACATATCACACAAATTGAGCTAGCCCCAAAGTAAGGTGTGAACTTGTGTCATACGATACTGCTGAACTAAATCTACCATGGGGCCCATTGTTCCTTAACAATACTATATTTTATAATAGATACTTATATAGATAAACATCCAAGACCCAGGTCAATCTGAAAAAAAATATTTTCAATCATGACTGGGGATCGATCCATTGCACCAGGCTGGAGTGACCACTGCACCACAGAGCTCGCGCATAATTAGGGCATGGATACCGGTATACCGGAATACCGGTAAAAAATTTCAGTATTTTGATACCGGTATTTGAGGATAAAATACGGGTATTTCGAAAAATTTTATTTCTGCAAGGGTATAAAGAACGTTCGATTTCGGTGGTTCATAGTGTTGTTCATACTGCTGATGAATTTTTATATGCATGAATTATGAATAATCTCGATTATAAAAATATCACATCAAAATCAACTACTCAAGAAACTGCATGTTATGAGGCCATTGCACGCATATCCTCCCCAATGACATCAACCCAGCACTTCTTGGATTTCTCCCTTCTGTCGGGACTCGGTGAACATGGCCAGACAATTGTTCCCTATATAATTTCCTGGTTTTCGCAAAACATGACTGTACCAGCGTAGGCGGCCCCGGTCGCGAATGTGTGAGTTCCTTATGCGGCCCTTTCGCAAAACTTTACACATCCAATGCTGCATATCCATTTCCGTGACATGCATCTCCCTCTTGAGCCGTCACGTAGCCTGTGCTTCACTTCCATATAAGAGGACAGGTCTAAAATGTCCTGTCCTTTTAGTTTAAAATACATTTTTGGGTCACATTACCAGTCACATTAGGCAAGTTTTGATATCTCTGGACGCGTAAAGGCCAGATTCCAGGTATTTAAACTGGTAAGTACGCTTGACCACGTTTCCGCCTATGCGTAAAGGCACGGAATCTGTAACATTGCAATCCCTGTACTCAGTCTTCGCCACATTTAGTTTCAAGCCGCCGTTCTCAAGCGACTCCTACCACATATTCACGCGTCGCACACGTCTTTCCCTTTCCGCATCTGTCAGTGCGATATCGTCAGTATACATGCATGAGCAGCCACGGAGGAAGCTCATGTGTATTTCTGATGCGTTTTGACACTTCTTCTAATATCGCACTAAACAAGAAGGAGCTGAGAACCGAGCCTTGGTGGACTCCAACTGTGACGGTTCACCAACAGCAATCCTAACTCTGGAATCGGAGTCACGGTACATGTCGCAGATAATGTCAATACTTCAATGCCCACCAGATTATCCCTCGTACATACAGAAACAGGAAGTGGAGAGGCGCGTTTTTCGTCTGTATTTCTCCATTAAGACCCTTAGGGCAAAGTGTTTTCTTATCATTAGAGAGTAAAACTAATTTTAATGTATATTTGATTGTGATATTTGTGCCAAGGAAACAATTTAAATAATTCTTGGATCAAATAACGCATTTTCTTTAGTATTCTTCATTACCTTTATTCATTTTGTGGTTTCTGAGGAGTTGATAAAAGGTTTCAATGTTAATATCACATAGCCTAGAAACTACTTTAATCGCTCTCCGGAAACAAGACTTACCAATCGCTATTGGTATATATAATAATATATACCAATATATTATTATATGTATATACCAATATACCTATATAGTTTAAACAGTAATTAGCAGTATTTTAAAAAATACCGAAATTACCGGTATACCGGTTTTTGAAATTTCAATACCGGTATCAATACCGGTATGAAAATCTTTTCGGTATTCCATGCCCTACGCATAATAAGCTAGCTCATAAGAATAACTAATATAAGTTAGTATTATATAGAGTGCCCGGGTACAATCCCCAGCCAAGTCAAAATGGAAAATTATCTTTTTCAGATTGGCCTGGCTCTTGGATGTTTATTTTTTTCTATATGTATTTGTTATAAAATATAGTATTGTTGAGTTAGTATCCCATAACACAAGTCTCGAACTTACTTTGGGGCTTCTTCCTGCTCGCCTTTTCCCTATTTGGGGTCGGCTCTGTTTGTCAACTCTCTCCAAATTTTTTTATTATCCACCATATCGGCAGTAGCTCCCCGTTCTTGCATGTCATTGCTCGCACATTCTCTCCACGATTTTTTCGGCCTTCCCTTTCCTTTATATCCTGTTACATGAGCAACATCTTTTTAGCCAGATCGGCATCCCTCCTCTCAACATGGCCATACCAGGTCACACAATGGCTCTTTATTTTGTCCACTACTGGTGCGACTTTAAGGCTTCCTCTTACATAGTAATTCCGGATCTTGTCCATCCTACTTACTTTGGGACTAACAATAAATATATGGACAAAGTACTGTGTATTTTGTATATATTTATTCATTTATTATTATACTATTCTCAAAATGTCTGTTAGTACTTGAGAAGAATACAATATGATAATTTGATTTCTAATGTTTCAGGTGCCAAACCTCCAAAAAGAGAGTATGTCAATTACAAGGAGTTGATGAAGAAGAGGAAAGAGGAAAAGCAGAAAGCCCTCGAACAGAAACAGCAGATGATGTCCAAGAGCGTTCTTCAGGGTGTCTCCAAGAAGAAGAATAAGACAAAAAATGATGTTGGCCACTTCCTTAGCAGCTATGGAAAGGTGAGCATTGATGCTATCTCTGAGGGAGTTGTTTGGGCACACAGCGCGACAGCAATGGATTTTACAAATACCTATTTTTCAATTCTCTCCAGCGCAGTAAATAAAATATTAAATATGTACGGACCAATCACACAGATTGAGCTAGCCCCAATGAAAGTTCGAGACTTGTGTTATGGGATACTAACTCAACGATACTATATTTTATAACAAATACATATATAGATACACATCCAAGACCCAGGCCAATCTGAAAAAGATCATTTTCCATCTTGACCTGGCCGGGGATCGAACCCGGTCACTCCGTGTCGCAGGCTGGCGTGTTGACCGCTGCGCCACGGAGCAGTGTTTCCTCTTAAGAGTTCAAATAAGTTTATTGTTGCTATTATGATATACTTATCTGGTATAAATTAAGAAATAAGATATTGTGAAGAAATGTCACGCAGCATTCAAATAATAACTTGGTCTTTGTTCGATCAATGCTTTATTAATTAAGTTACCACGCCGAAACTTGGTACATCGCGTCCTACACACTAAATTCATAAATTTATTTATTTCCTATTATAGGTTCAAAAGAAAGATTTGAAGAAGGATGACAAGAGCAACCCTAAAAAGAAAAAGAAGCAGAAGAAGTTAATTTAGTTTGTTAGTATATTATAATTTACTACTAAATATTTTTTTTACATAAACCTTACATACATCACATATATTTTATTTACAACTTATTATGCAAAACAACTGGACTGATTTTGATCCAACTTTCTTTTCACAACTGCCCAATAAAGGAGTTGTCTTCTGAATGCATGTATGAGCGTTTCTTTGAATATAAATTTTGAATTTATAAATAAATCCCTGAATAGAGTTGAATAAATTGGAATGCGTGAGGTATTCGTGACGCATTCATATTTATTCAGGGATTATACATACATACATACATATTATCACGTCTTTATTCCTTACGGGGTAGACAGAGTCTAAGGTCATAAGACCGAAAGGCCATGTTTAGCTTGTTGCTGGGCGTAAAACGGAAATCGGAAGTGGAAAACGGAATCAAAATAGTGATGGGTTTCTAGCCGCATCGCCTATTGTCATGATTTTTTTTTAAATCTATGGCTTATACGGTCTTCGTGGGAAAAGAAGCAGCTGGCACATTCTACGTTTTTTTCTAGACCAGCATGGAAGGAAGTTCAGGGATTATGAGGTATTTATAAGCAACTAACTTTTACCCGCGACTTTCGCCCGCGTTATTGTCGATCACTTGGGAACAGTTGAATTTCCCGGAATGCAAGGTCCTTCTCCGGGCCTCAAACTACCTTCATACAAATTTAATCAAAATTGGTTCAATGGTTGAAGCGTGAAAAAGAGACAGACAGAGTTACTTTCGCATTTATATTAGTACAATGTCGATCCCTCGGGAACAGAACAGTTTTTCCCGGGTTAAAATGTACCCTATGTCCTTCTCCGTACCCCAGATAACGTGTATGCAAAATTTCATGATGATCGGTTCAGTAGTTACAACGTGAAAGCGAAACAAACAAACAAACTCATTTTCGCATTTATTATTAGTTAGGATTAGGATATATATAGAGTATGGATTTATAGAATCCCTTCCCTATATTATCCATAGGCTACATTCTTATGGCACGGTAGTTGTGTATTTATTTATTCATTTTAAAAACATTTTGTTTATGGATAAATAAATAAATAAAATAAATAAATATATACGGACAAATCACACAGATTGAGCTAGCTCCACGGGAAGTTCGAGACTTGTGTTATGGGATACTAACTCAACGATAATATATTTTATAACAAATACATATATAGATAAACATCCTAGACCCAGGCCAATCCGAAAAAGATCATTTTCCATCTTGACCTGGCCGGGGATCGAACCCGGGCACTCCGCGTCGCAGACTGGCGTGTTAACCACTGCGCCACGGAGCTGTCCGAATGGATAGATCAAAGAAATATGTAGACGAGAGATTTTGCTCACAAAATTATTAGAACTAGGATTAATTAAGCAAGGATCCTAGGCCCATTTCTGCAAGAGACAGAAAATGCATAACGTCCGAGTGTGTCAATGGAATTATAAATAAGAACAGATGATATGAATGGAAAGAGTATTATAAACAAAAGAAAGAGACGTGTGTATGGATAGCAGCAAATGGAGATCCATAGTCGCTGCCCACCTTCAGATTCATTCACAGGTGTGAGATGGCGCTGTGCATCACAAGAATACCGTAAAACGTCTATTTTATCGTCGCGCAGTTAGCTTTATTTTCCAAGGAATACTATTTAGCATGAAAAAAATATGAAGTACAGTTCAAAGATCAAAATAAATGGATACATCAAAATATTTTCAAAAAAGTAATTAAAATCTAGCAAAATAAAATAGCAAAAATGCTATACCCAGAAAAAGTTTCGTCGCGAATTACTTGATATTTTTAGCGACAACTACCAACTTTTTTACGACTATAAAGAGTATAACTAAATGAGCCAGATGGATACCTAAAAAAAAATATAATATTTGGCTATAATTATTGAATTATTAAATTAAAAGTGAAAATGAACACGGAAATGGCCGACACGGGTTTGAAATGAGACTAGGGACAGGCCAACCGGTATCGCCACTTTCAACCGCTACAAAGGCTTAAGGGATACAGCGCCTTCCATAGGAAAAAAACCGGCCGAGTGCGAGTCGGACTCGCGCACGAAGGGTTCCGTACCGTTATCTATAAAAACGGCAAAAAAATCATGTCTCTACTTGTTGCCATTATTTATATAGAACAAAACATCACGTTTGGTGTAGGGGAGGGATTAAATGTTTGTTTTATTATTTTTTTTGTATTTGTTGTTATATCAGCAACGGAAATACAACATTTGTGAACATTTCAGTTGTCTAACTATCACGGTTCACGAGATATAGCTTGGTGACAGGACAAACAGACAGCGGAGCGATATTAATAGGGTCCCGTTATTACCCTTTGGGTACGGAACCGTAAAAAAGACAGATTCATAAGTTTTTCGCCCCGATTTTAGCAATTAACTCTACAACTAACAATTCTTAAGCGTACTCCTTTAACAACGCATTTATTATTTTACTAGCTTTCGCCCGCGGCTCCGCCAGCGTCAATGTCGATCCCTCGGGAATAGTACCTTTTCCCGGGATAAAAGGTAGCCTATGTCCTTCTCCATACTCCAGAGAACTTGTATGCAAAATTTCATGATGATCAGTTCAGTAGTTACGGCGTGAAAGAGTAACAAACAAACCAATAAACAAACAAACAAACTCACTTTCGCATTTATAATATTAGTAAGGATTTTTATGGTTTTAATTGATTTTATTAAAATATACCTGTAAACTTTAAACTGAAAAAGAATTGAAGTATTTTTAGGAGTACGAGTAGCTGACGACTGGCACACAATATACAATAGGATGCGGACACTGTCCGAATTGACACTTTTTAATTTTAATATTTTTTTCACTGACAATTCGGACACCAATATAGAAAAATCGTTTTGAACAGTCTGCCGACGATACTTTAAAAGTTAAAAGCAACTCCTTAATTGCTAACATTACACAATGTATATTATAAATAAATATTATTCATCTACCAAATGAATGCTGCTATTTAGATATATCTGATCGTTTGGGGAAATATTTGAACTATATTTAATTTTAATTGACACAATACTTTTGATTTATTTTTCCGAAAAAATTACCGAATCCCCGAAATATTTTATCGAAAGCTGGAGATGGCGCCTTTACGTTTTTAAAAGCAAAGTGCCTATTGAACCATAAAGAGTTAGAGATCGTAGTATCTATCCTTTTCAGGAAGGGGTTGACAACGAAAAAAAACCGGTCAAGTGCGAGTCGGAGTGGTACATAAGTATTTCTTTGTAGTAATTTGGTCGGATAGCCAGCGTTATTATCATTTTCTGGTTTTGTTTGGTTGGTTGATTATATATTTTTATGTGCGAAAGATTTCAAGCTGTAACTTTGCACTATGATAGTTGAATAAAGAAATTGATTTTTGGTCTATTCATTTACATCATGGGTTGAGCCTTCTTTTCTCATTTGGACGTCAAAGTCTCTTACCGGTATGTCGACTTTCAGTAACATTACACAATAACGCATGTAAGTACCCTTCTGAATATTTTTATAATTATTATGAGTGTCGAGAAGCATCAAATAGAGGTTTAAGTTAAGTGATAGGATTTTTCATTAAGGGGCAGATTTTTTTTTCTTATTTTTAAATAGGCGCGATTACTTGTTAATGATAAATATTTTCTTAAATCTAATTAGGTCACAAAATCAAGAGCTTTATGTGTATATTTTTTCACTAGCGCACATGTCACGGCTTTAGAGATCCTCGATTTTTCAAAACGTTCCTCCAGCAGGAAACTCAATATCTTGAAACCTGAATAGCCACAAATTATATTTTCGGCCCATATTCCAGCATAAATATAAACTATCTGCTCATGCACAATTTTTCTCGCTCCTTTTATTCGTTTAGAATCTTCCGGCTGGAGCAACGATACCCCAGCACAGCAGGAATGGTTTTTTTCCAGAATTACAAAGGGCACATTTACAGCTACAGCATATTGGGAACTAATTATTCGTTCTACTACGTTAGTATTTTATTGTCTTTGGTTCTACTCATATTCTACTCTACGAGGTACTTTCCTGCTGGGGTTACGCACACGTCTGTTTGTCCGTCTATCGCCAGACTGTATATCATGAACCGTGATAGTTAGACAGATGAAATTTTTACAGATGCTGTATTTCTGTTGCCGCTATAACAACAAATATTAAACAATAGAATAAAATAAATATTTAAGGGGGCCCCCATACAACAAACGTTATTTTTTTGCTTGTTTTTACTCGATGTTGATAACGGCAACAAATAGACGCTTGAAATATTCACAGAATATTGAGTTATATATTCTCTTTAAAAATAAATAATTAATTAAAATTAATATTAAAGGGCGCCTCCATACAAAAGACATGATTTTTTTGACGTTTTTATACTCGTAATGGTACGGAACCCTACGTACGCGAGTCCGACTCGCACTTGGCCGGTTTTTTACTTCTTACATGCGACGTCTTTTTTGTGAGGTTAACCAAAATCTTTCTTTCACACAATAGTTTTATGAATGATCTGTGGTTTTTACGTCTCAGTAACAATTAAGCGACACCTTCGACAGAATCGAGAGAAAAATCTCCAAAAGAAACAAGTTTTTTGTATGGGCCCACCCTTTAATGTTTAATATTATTTTGTTTTTATTATTTGTTGTTATATACGCAACAGATATTCTCACATGTTTTGTGAAAATTTCCAATGTGTAATTCATAATTTATTACGGCTATAAAATATGTAATTGGCTATAATAATAATAATAAATCATTTATTTCAGGTACTAAGTCCCATATCTTACATATACATTGAAAAAGGGTGAGAAAAATCCACGATACGGACGTTGATACGGAGTCGAAAAACATACACTCTTCTTTTGGTGCAGTCGGGTAAAAACGCTAGGTGTTAATATGGTTTATTGCACTATCAAGTATTGATTGAAAATTCGCCACTAATTGTACATGGGTCATTTGGAGAGGTGTATTTTTGGCTACTAAGTAATTTATTAAGTACCTAATGATTATGAGTCAGTCATATTTGTAATTCATCGATTTCGTTCAAGTTAATTCATTAGCGCTCGTTTGATTATTAATTGCACGCAACGGATCCAGTTTTGCTCGGATTAAAATGATATTTTATAATGAAAAAGTATATTATATTTAATCAAGTTAATCCATTCATACATAAACATCATCCATCCACAAGTTTAAAAGCGAGGTTGAAAAGCGAGGCAGCGATTTCGCATCAATTTTAATGCCAAAATATACTTAATCCTTACTAGAAATTAAAAATGCGAATTGCAAAATGTAGCCTATGTCCTTCTCCGTACTCCAGAGAACTTGTATGCAAAATTTCATGATGATCGGTTTAGTAGTTACGGCGTGAAAGCGTAACAAACAAACAAACTCACTTTCGCATTTATAATATTAGTAAGGATTATTGTTAAAAATAATTGTGTGAATTGGTACACAATTGGTGAATTGTGTTTTTATTTGTTGTTTCGTTTGCAAAACACTGAATAAAGATTTTTCTATTCTATTCTAAATGCCTCAATGGATTTGGACGTATAGAGTATTATTAGAATCCTTACACTCTCCCAAAAGTGACATAGGTTTAAAAAAATAAACAGGCAGTTTTCTTAATTTTTAAAAAGAAAAGGCATGAGCCTTTTCTTTTTAAAAATTCGAAAATTCTTTTTATTTCGTCAAAGTCGATAATCTAGCTTTGCGATTGCGACCCTGGCTATCGAGGTTACCTTATGTCCAAATCAGGTTTTAAATAGAGAATAAGCATTCACAAAAAAAAACCGACTTTTATCAGACTAATGATCCGATTGTGACGAAATTTGTTTGAAAATAAACAAAAAGTACCACCGAATTAATAACCTCCTTTTTTTGAAGTCGGTTAAAAATGCTTTCTTTAACTAACGGATGGATTGATCCATTCGTTAGTCTCGTTAACCCTTTAGGCTTGAAAAACTTGACCCCAGTGTTGGGCACTTAGGTACACACGTAAAACAACAACAAACAAACAACCTTTTAATATCTAGATGGATTTACAAATACCTACTAGGATTCTAAAATTTAGTCTTTATTATTAAACATCAATTACCAAATCATTTTATTAATTTCCAATATTTAATCGACTGAGTACTTACAAGCAATTTATTTTTAACTCAAATATTGCTAATGAATCATCCGTAATTACTTGCCGTGGTTCTAAATTAGAGTGCGATATTAAATCATATTATTATCAAAATTAATTAAATGTCGATTAACTGAGTGAACTATTAACTAATCAATTTAATTTAGGAAGGGTGGGGGAGGTAGAATTCATTTATAAGGACTGTAAATTAGTGAAGTGGACATAATTCTATTGACTTTTGATCATACAACTTCTGTTTAAAAAATTATAATGGATCTACATCTGCATTTATCATATGCCTTCCGGTCTTTGGACCATAAGTGGGGAAATCCTGTGGACCTGGATACATCGTTGGATACCGAGTTACCGTGCGCTCCTGCTGTTATAGAAAATCCAGTTACAACATTTTCTTCGGAGGAGTATTTGAAAAGTATCAAGAGGTTCAGACCGAAGCCATACACCAGAATCGAAGAAAGAAGAAAAAGGAAGGAAAATGTGAAAAGAAATGATTCGTTCGCGAATATTTCCATTTCGAGAATACCATCAGTGAGTGATATTGGAAGATCTGCGACTTCTCTGGACACCAAAAGTTCTGATGAAGAAATCAGTCTATTTGGAGTTATGGAAGACTTAATAGATGATTTGGAAAAGCCTTTGGAGGAAACGTTTGGATCTAAAGATACTGTGAGTGGATCTACAGAAACCCTGGATTCAGTGACAGAAAGGAGGAAGGGTGAATTGAATAGCATCCTCAAAGAATTGAAGGCGACTGCTATTTCTTTCGTCGAGAAGAAATATTGGAAGAAAATCCGACGGTGAACATTTGGGAGCTCCAGTGAAGTATTTGATCTAAGTTATTTATTTGCTGTAATTGTATGTAACCTATTTATTGTATGTTATTTTGTAAAAAATGTTGCGTAAGAACAATAACTTATTTTTTTCTGTCTAGTTACTAGGTAAAAGCAATAAATTATTTATTTATTACCATTACGTATCTATCTTTTATTTGGAAAGCCCTTTAAATAAAACAATTGATAAATTGTTAAATATTTTATAATTGAAAAATAACTAAATATAGACGTAATATTTACACCAGTATAAATATACATTATTATTATGCAGGCAAGTTCATTTTTACAATAAATAGACATTTCTATTATGAAATATTAAACGTTGTTTACAACTAGTATTATATAAACTTAAACATAAGGTTCGAAATATTTAATAGCAGTCAACATGGGTTTTTCGTTGATTTTGTTCGTTGCAACTGGATTTTTTACTCTCATCTTGATATCCTTAGGCTTTAGTACATTCTTGTGATTGGCACTCGGTGGCCTAGGAGGCCTAACGCCGTTCTTGTTAGGCGAGAATATCGACTTAGAACTAAGACCAGATGTCTCAAGAAAGAAATCAAAAGGTCCCTTTGCTTTATTTCCATTTATCTCTTGGTTGTTATTATTCAAAATCATTCTCGGCTCGCATTTAACAGTGTTATATGAGCCACTGTTGCTTCCTGAGGAGTTGCTAGACTCGATGTCAGAATTCCTCACCGATTCAGTCTCTAAATTCTCTATATTTGATAGGAGATCAGGCTTATTTGACAGCTTTCCGTTTTTTGCTGACGCTTTATTTAAGGCACTTTCATTTTCAAGAAAGGTATCGTTTTTTGCATTATTGTCATTATTGTTAGCAGTGCTCTGCTGAACTTCTTTTTCAGGTACATTGGTACGTAGGTGCTCTGTGACTATGTCGTCAGAGCCATCGCTGCTTCCGGAGCTGATGCGATATTCCTCTGCAACTATGCTCCCGAGCTCATCATCTATCTTAAACTCCTCAAAATTTTGTGACAAATCAAACTTGTCTATGTCATCAAAATATTCCGCTTTATGCATCTCCGCATTAGCGGTTTGCGTCTTCTCGGGTCCATGATTGAACTGATGATCGAGTTCAGTCAAGTTGATCTGCTTATTGCCACTTTTCCCTCCTTTATTTATTTCTGACAGGATGGAAGAAACTGTATTGCCCATTTGGATTGAAGCACGAGGGTCCAATTTTGGTTGCAGAGGATGAATATTGAAGTTAGTCAAGTAACTGTCTGTAGAATGTTGGAAGGGGTGATCCTGACTGGGCTTTTCATCTTCATCTGGTATAATGATTTCAGTGACTTGAGGAAGTTTTGGGATGTCTTTGTCACTGATCTTGTTTTGAATTCGTGGCAAGGATACAACCTTCGCCACGCTATTCCTTTGACTTGTGGCATGGATCGGGTATTGTTCATTGTGAATCTCTACCGTTGGCTGTGTAAGTAGCAACTCTCTTTTACCATTGCTGACTACTGGAACATTTATCTCTGAAATGGAGCAGTAGTCCGGTTCTACACTATTAACAGTTGCTACTTGTCCTACTTTTCTCAACTTAACATCTGCAACCCGTTGATTAGCCGCAACGGCTTCAGAGTCTAATGGTTCTGTCGCTGGTTTGACAGAGTTCTCAGCTTTCCATTTTGCTGAAAGATTCTTTGGCTTAGGGGGCAATGCAGGAGGAGTACGTGGCACTTTCCTTTTATTGAAAATCTTCATAGACCCGAGATCAATATCATTTCTTTCTACGCTATTTCGGCTTTCTATATTCGCCGCTATGTTTTTAACTATAGAGCCTCTAATTTTAGGAATGCTGGGCTTATCGTTTGGTGGTATTTGTCTCGTTGATGGCACAGATTTTGATTCAGCACTTTTGGTAATGATGGGTTCATACTCATTGCTGTAGATACTTTGTATCTCATACTGGAAGCCCTGAGCGGTATTTGGTACCTCATAGCTATGCTCGGAAGCAGTTTCCAAACTGAATTTTACGATTTTGTTTGCTCTTTTATCAGAGCGAGGTAACGTATGACTGTTACCGTTAGATCGCACTTTATCGTCATATGTGATGCTATTCAAAGTTGAAAACTGAACGCGTTTAGCTGTTGATTTTGGACTTGGAGTTTGGCTTGATTTTGAATTATCATTACTACTGTCATCTAGTGAATTTTGTAACAATATTTGATTTACACATTCCAGGACAGGATTATTTTTATAAATTTCATTTGACGGAGTATCATCAGCATCGCTGGTGCTAGCGTACCAGTTTTCATTTATTTCGTTGATTGTTTGTTTGTTCAACCCTGTCTTGTTGTTATTATTCTTGTCATCATACCCAGCGGTAAATCTAGTGGATTGGTTATTCTTCAAAATGTTGTTACAAAGTACTTCATTTTTAGCAGATATACTTTGAACATGTTTCCTGTTCATATTGTAATCAGCACCCAAAAGATCATCTGTTGATTTCGATTTAGTCGTAGTAAGCAGACCTATTTGACAGTCTGTGTCTTGTTCAGGGTCGCTCACGTTGCAGTACCATGGTTTTTCATTACCTTCTTCATTTAAAACGTTATTCAGGAACTGTTGCCTATTAGCCTTAATTTCGTCTGAGGCTTGTCTCTTTATTCCATGTAATTTCTCGATCTTTGTTGAGTAAGTTTTATCTGAATCACTTGCAGTATTATTTTGATCCTTTTTGGCTGCCTCTCCTATGATTTGATCTATCTTTTCTGACGCTCTTCTGATATATTTAGCGATTTGGTTCGCCGTCATTTCGTTATCTTCATTGTTTACCTGATAACTCATGCCTACGCAGTCTTCAGCGCTGCTGCTATTATTGGCTTGGTTTGCACTTTTCTGTGCGTTGTTTTTCCTTCCCGAGTATTTCCTTGATCTTCTGAACACATCGCGCCTGCTGAAGGCTTGCTTGTTTTTAATGAAAGTGCCCTTGCTGCCGACGCTTGCATTGTTTCCCTCTTCGCTAGAACTGGTATTTCCGTATACGATATCGTGCTTGGGCAACTGGAAACTTTTACTGAGTCTAGTATTTTTTTGGAATACCGGTGGAGAATTTCTTTCTCGATAACTACAACTCCTCACAAACGTGTTTTGGAATCTCGAGTCTGTGCTTTCTAAGCTCTGAAATTCCGGGTCAGTCTCAATGTTGGTTTGTTCGCTGGTGAAGCCGAGTAACTGTTGACAGTTGCTGCAATAAGATTTTCTAGCTTTTAGCTTTGCTATTTCTTCTTGTTGAGTTTTGATTACTTTTTCCTTTTGTTTCAAGGCTACGTGTATTTGTCTCTGCTCGCGCGTGAGTCGGGATTCGAGGAGGACAAGTGAGCGTAGCACTAAAGCTAATTGGTCTTGTCGCAGCCGCCTTTCTTGGACTGCTTGCTTGTCTCGAGTGGCTAGGGCCTGCCCCGCTTCTACGAGTTGATGTCGCTGCTTCAGGACTGACTCAGACTGCTGCTGCAGCGCACTCCTCACAGCGTCGAGTTCCCGCCGTAGTTCCATTGCCTCAGAGCTGCTATCCATCTGTAAAAAAGAAATGGAGACATAAATAACAAGTTTTTTAGAAGATTAATTACTGGGATCGTTTCGTGAAGTAATTAATGTCAATTCAAAGTCAATATAGACCATTTGCGACGTCGTTAAATACGAGAAACGATACTTAAAATGTCAAGTACGATTGATACACGACTTTGAACGCGGAGATATTAGTGTCGCGAATAGACAGCTCACTTCGATGAATGACTAAACTCGTTTGATTGAGTACAATGAGTATGTCAATATTGGCTCTGTATCGTATAAGGTCGTTGGTCAAAAAGTGTATCGTTCGAAAGCTATCGACCGCGGAACTGATAATATTTATTATACGCATGAAGGATGTAATAAATTATCAAACAAATGGAGAAATAAGGACAGAGTTGTTATTTTAATTGCTGAATAGTGTAATAAATACCTTTGACTGGCAAAGTTATGCTACGCCTAATTTGCATATTGGTGAATGTTAATGTTATAAAAACAATAACATTATAGTACACCTAGGTATTGTGTTATTTTTTTTTTGGTCTGTGTAGAAAAAATATAATACTTATTTCTGTTCAAAGCAAGGTTATTTGGATGAAACCACCTTGTGCTCTTTTGTGTAAAATAGCAATCCTTATCCTTACTAATATTATAAATGCGAAAGTGAGTTTGTTTGTTTGTTACGCTTTCACGCCGTAACTACTGAACCGATCATCATGAAATTTTGCATAAAAGTTCTCTGGAGTGCGGAGAAGGACATAGGCTACCTTTTATCCCGGGAAAAAGCACTATTCCCGAGGGATCGACATTGACGCGGGCGGAACCGCGGGCGAAAGCTAGTAATATATAAATATCGTACTATCCTAATATCCAACTAATATGATAAATGCGAAACGTCGGTTTGGATGTTTAGATAGTTTTTACTCAATCACACCAAAGCTGCTCAACGGATTTTGACGAAATGGACACGGTGGGAGGGGCACATAGCGCGTAGAACCGATAGCCGATGGGGCAGAAGGGTTCTCGAATGGTGACCACGTATCGACAAGCGCAGCGTAAGACATCCACCGACTAGATGGTCGGATGACTTGGCTAAGGTTGCAGGAAGACGCTGGATGCAGGCCGCTTCCAACCGGTCGTATTGGAAATCCTTGGGGGAGGGCTATGTCCAGCAGTGGACATGATATGATGGACACGGTTATTACTACCTGGATTAACACATAGGCTACCTTTCGTCACGAAAAAAAGTACTGTTCCCGAAGTAGGTACCTATCGGTTATCTTAAGATGGGCGGAGCCCCGGGCGGAAGCTAGTGTCATAATATAAACAAATATTTAATACAAGGCATAACATATTTAATTTATACAAGACAGATGTTATTAAACAGAGCATTTTTTTTGACAAGTGCATTATTCGAATATATAAAAAACCTGACTGCCTTTTTGACAGTTTACGTCCGTCTTATGCATTTTTTGCTAACGTCACATAGCCTATGACACTCCGGGAAAGAATACGAATCGAATGATACCTCACATTTCGAAATCGTTCAAGTCGTTTAGGCTACAGGAGACAACAATTGAACAGACATACATACATATTAAGCATGTAACATAACCAACGACTTTCCCGTGAAGGGGTGACTCAGCCCGTCAAAATGAATAACTTTTCCTATGGGACCAATCCCGGGAACTAAATTCTTTTTTGACATTTTTTATACTAATCGGCATGCCTGTCGAACACTTGTATGAAAACGTCAATTATTTTTCAGTTCCCAACATTGGTCCCATAGCTAAAGTTGTTCATTCGGATGGGCTTCATGTTGTATACATACAGCAAATTATTTTGATCGAGTTTTAATATTTACAACAAATTGCCGACGTATAGTTATTTGTGTACATATGGCTGGTAAACATGAAGTGGCAAGTAGCAGCACGTGATATGATATTGCGTATTAACACTATCAACGCACCCACTACTTTATATGTACTTAAATATTGATAACAAACATATTTTGATTAATGTTGAAGTTTATTGTTGACTCATTTGTTATGTTTGCGCTAACGACATTGTAAGCTACTGAATGTGGTTTGAATTATTGATTACAGATAAAATTTCTAATAATTCAGAAGCATATAAAATACCAATGAAGGTAGCTAACCAAAAAGAAACCTATGTCAATGACTTTGACCCCCTTTCTGTTTGCCGCTTGACCCTTTCTACTAAGTAAACTTCTGACACACCGGTCATCGACCGCAGATAAAATACGACGTTGTACAGCAACATAAACAAAACAATATTGTTGATTAAAATAATTTAATTATATCCGCAATTTGCTAGAAAGCCGAGAATAATAACGAGTTTTCACTGGGATTGCAAGTTAATTTTAGACTTGATTAAGATCAAATTTATTCAGCAAAATGGCGATTATCATCAGTTTGGGCTGTTACATTTGTAATTTTGTTTTTAGTTTTGTTAAATTCTTGATTGCAATTCTAAAAATATAGTATTATTTACTAAAATAATTATTGTACTAACATGTTTATTATGACTACTTATTTGGAATTGTACGTTCTCATTTAAGTAAACAATGTATTGTTCTTATGAGAAATATATGCTTTAAACCTAAACCTAAAATACAGTGTTTATAATCTCATAAGTAACTTAATTAGTCATACATACATACTATCACGTCTTTTTCCCTTGCGGGGTAGACAGAGCCTAGGTCTATAAGCCGTTATGGCCACATTTAGCATGTAGGTGGGCGAGTAGAAGGAAAATGGAATCAAAATAGTGATGGGTTGCTAGCTGCATCGCCTATTTACATGATTCCGCAGATTTTCGCCCATTCTCTCGATCGGCTTTTACGATCTGCGCGGGAAGAGAAGCAGCTGGCACATTCTACGTTTTTTCTTTTCTCCTAGACCAGGAAAAACCATTCTCACACACACTCCTAGACCATGGAATGGAAGGTCTACTACTGCTTACTAGTCATCATCAGCATTTCAGCCGTAAGAAGTCCACTGCTGGACAAAGACCTCTCCCAAGGATTCTTCGTTCCAAGAAAGGATATTTCAATACTCAACACGCTTGGCGACGGGTTGGCGAGCGAAGTATCTTTGACTTCTTGTGCTACCGACGCTGCTGCCCATCGGAAGCACTTTAAGCTGGTGAAGGCTAGAAATTTGTTGGATCTGGGAAGGGACTGAAGGTTTTGGGATAATACTCAATCGCATGAATGGAGGAAAAGCAAGCTAGCAGCAGAAAAGCTGCAACCACCGGCCAAGCAGACACCATCGTTGCCCCCGATCAGGCAAGCCTGTGCGTTTGACCCTATGCTAGATGAGAGCTTAGTTATGTTTCTAAATAAAATAAATATATACGGACAACTCACACAGATTGAGCTAGCCCCAAAGTAAGTTCCAGACTTGTTATGGGATACTAACTCGACGATACTATATTTTATAACAAATACATATATAGATACACATCCAAGACCCAGGCCAATCTGAAAGAGATCATTTTCTATCTTGACCTGCCCGCGTCTAATGGTCACTTTAAAATACATTGCGGGTTTCGTATGATTGACTATTTTCATTTAAGATATATAAAACGTAATGTATTTTGAAATGACTATCAAAACGTTGTACACTAAGTTAGCAAATAGGCCGGCTGGCCGGGGATTGAACCCGGGCACTCACGTGTCGTAGGCTGGCGTATAGACCGCTGCGCCACGGAGCTAGCCAATTCTAGAATGTTAACCAATAGTTATTTTTATTCCAAATCTTCTAGCTAAACATGGATTGTAAGTGTTCTGTGGGACTGACCTATTCTTTTACGACGGAATGAAATATTGAAATGAATTCTCACACCTAGAAATCGCAGTCTTTCTCTTGTTAACTACGGAAACATGTGTTAATACCAATAAGGCACATTCCGACAGAGATATCATAACTCCCGCCCACGAGTTAAAATCGAAAGCAGCCTACCTAGGACGTGGGCAGCTACTAATTCGAACGCGACAAGTGGACGGAGCTTTCGCTTTCAGGAATTTGTCACAAAACGTACGAATCAATATTGTTGTTATGTACGGTCGTGAGCAGCTACGTATAAGTACAGTCAGCAACAGAAATACCTTGCCAGGCCCTGTATCTATATCTTGAATTTTCTCTTAAACTATAAATAATAATAACATAAAAAATTATACACACAAAGATTTTAATGAAGCCTTTCTTAATATAAATTTTCACGTTTATATTTTTTATAGTTTAAGAGAAAATTCAAGATATAGATACAGGGCCTGGCAAGGTATTTCTGTTGCTGACTGTACTATTAAACAATAACAGCAATTTCAACCTTATACATAATATCAATACTAATAATAAATCTGTAAGGGTCGGTCAAGGAGTAAGTTACTTTGTTTTCCGAGATATCGTGTTTATAAGCCCTATACATGATACTGAAACTAAATTGACGAATTTTATAATTTTTTTCTGTATGTATAATCTATGTATGTTCCTCCTTAGCTCTTTAACGAATTAAGATCCTTAGCTCATTATGAAAATTGGTAGATAAACATTACAAGACGTACGGGACACAGGATAGGCTACTTAATTTTTTTCTTCATTATGATAAGACGTGGCCCCCATACAAACATAACATAAAATATACGCGAACGGAGTCGCGGGTACTGCTAGTGTTACATAAATTTCATCACAATTGGGTCATTAGTTTGATTAAAGTCGGTTTTTTATTATAAATGATTATTCGAAACATAATATTTTGTCAAAAAGCACCTAATGACGTTTATGATATTGCTAAATACACGGCTAAATTATGCCTCCCTAATCCAGTGCAATCGAGTGTTTGTTATGGTTTTCAGTTTCATAACTATCATCCTTACTAATATTATAAATGCGAAAGTGAGTTTGTTTATTTGTTTGTTACGCTTTCACGCCGTAACTACTGAACCGATCATCATGAAATTTTGCATACAAGTTCTCTGGAGTACGGAGAAGGACATAGGCTACCTTTTATCCCGGGAAAAAGAACTATTCCCTAGGGATCGACATTGACGAGCCGCGGGCGAAAGCTAGTTAAACATAATTTAAGGTCTGTATTTAATCAGAAATATAAAAAATTGCACCAATCGACGTTTTATTCCTTCCATTGCGATTAAAAGATAAGATATGCGTGTAAAAAAGCCATAAATCGAATTGCCTCTCCATAAAAATAAAAGAGAAACTTTTATAAGTCGGTACTTTTGTCCTGTGTTGTCGGGTCCTTTGAATTGAATATCGGGCAAGAGCGAATCGAAAATGCGCACGAGTGGGTTCAGGGGTACTATTTTTGAAAGTGTGACACTGGTCTTCGAGTAATTTTTGTATGGAAAAATCGTTCGTTACGAACGGCATCATTTCAAAAATCGTACTCCAGTATCCATAACACTTTATACACTTGTATTTTCCTGTAGATACCCCTTCCTTAAGATATTCGTATTAAGTATTACATCTTTTCTACCTTTTCGACATTTGATAGTAGGTCTATAGTTTTGATTTGCGAGTGTAAATGATATATAAAGCGCAAAGAGCCATTCTCAAAGTGGGCTACGGTCTGCCTCGTAGATTCTCCACAGCCGAATTGTACAAGGAATGGGACCTATTAACGGTAAGACAGTCATATCTGTTACAAACTATCTTAAAAATGCACTCACAAACGCCCTACGACCCCGAGTTGATAAGAGGCAAACGAAGAAAGGGATCAGTTTGTTACAACACCCCCTTTCGTTGTCGATTCACCAATAATTTTTTCTGCTGTTTCGGTCCCTATATATATAATAAATTAAACTCTATTATTTCATTCTACTCCCTTACTAAATATAAATGTAAACAAATCGTGTCTAAATATCTAAAAACCCTAGATTACGACCAAACTGAAAATCTTCTGGTAAAACTGTCGTAATTCGGAATATGATTATACATAACTAAATCTATTTACCATAATATATTCGCACAACAGTATTGATAGGTACTCTGTTTGTCTATATTTCAGGTATTTTACCTAAATTGTAATAAGGTTACATTCGATTTTAGCTTTTAATTTATTTAATGTTTTATTTTTAAATTGTTTATTGTATTATGAGTTATGTAATCGTAGCCATTCGGATACAATGACATAGCTCGTCTAGGCAGGGAGTGGGCACTGGCGACCCGTAAATACAGGTTTCTGTGAAACTTAGAGCGGGCACCAGGCTCTATCAATGCTTACAATCCACATCCATGTTACGAGTAGTCTTACGAATTTATTGTGCACATACATTGTAAGTTACTTAGAGCAAATAAACATTTTATTATTATTATTATTATATAGACGTATTTCTAATAAAATAATTATATTTATTAGATATCTATTTGTCTACGCTAATCGTGTTAGCGTAGACAAATATATTGCGTGCAAGTAGTGGGGCAGTTAGGGCAAGAAAAAAGACGAGACATAGTCTGATTGGCACCGCAGTCACACAAATTGTTGGTAGAGAAATCCCACCTAACTCTGTTTTCTCGACATCCCCCCGTAGTCGGATTAGTGATTTCCAGACTGCCCAGGGAAGATTTCTTCCGGCAGATGCTTCTCAACAGGTGGATTATCGAATGGGCTGGGTGGATAGTTACATTTTCAAAGTATAAGCGTGGTTTAGGATTATTCTATTTTTTTTCTTTGAGATTTTATTTCATGTCAAACCAACCATGAATCTAAAATCAATATTAACCAAATTGATACCTCCGTGTACTTCGTCTTCTGACTGGACAGACAGGCAATAAGGGTTCCTGTTTTTTTAAAAGAACCCTCAAAAACTTACACAAATATCTGTCACAACTGGCAGTTCTTTACCATTTCACACTTGATAAAAGGTGACTATTATTACCTGAGCAACAACAAAAAGACGTAACGATGTCCAAAGGGCCGTGCAATTACTACAACACATCTATTTTGCATTAAATTAATCTTATTTAACATAGCAATAAAGTCTAAAATCAATCATATCATAAAACAAGTTCCATAAACGCCTGTGGACAAGTTTTTTTTAGAAACTAAGATATGGAAGGCGCTAGTGAAGACATTATCGAGTTTCCGACATACTAAGACCTGGTTTATCGATGTGCTATAAATAATGATAGAGAAATTAACTAAGTTATAGAATAAATCTTGGGTGCAAGTTTTTGTGTCTGATATTGATCTTGGTAACTAGAAACTGTATTCTAGATTGTGTTGATCTATCTTGCAAGTAATGAAAACTTGCTATTCGCTCGTTCTCGTGGGTTTGCTTTGAAAAACAGGGTTCGGGGCTACTGTTGCTAATCGCACGTTCCGTAACGTATCTTTACTTACAGACACAGAATAAGTACTAGTACTGTAACAGGACCAGGTTTTTTTTATTGACTATGTAGCTAGCTCCAAGTGAGTTTTTGCTACTTCACCGGGCGCTTGAGGCGAGGGCAGAGTGCTCTCAGACTTTATAGACAACATCGCCAAAGGGCCGTCGGCTTTGGGCGTTGGCAATATGGGAGTTGGCTGTCTCTCCAAGCCCTGCGCACACAGGCAACGCCCAAAGCCGAGGTTGTCCCTCCTGGGGGCCCTTCGGTGATGTTGTCTATATCTGAGGGCACTCTACCCTCGCCTCAAACGCCCGGTGAAGTAGCGAAAGCTCACTTGGAGCAGTTGAAGATAGCTATCTTTAAAAAAAACTTGAATTCATTCTGCGGTTTTGACGCTTACGTTAACTCAAACATTGAACTGTGCATGGATTTAAAGTTTCGTTTAGTATTTGGCATAAATATTATTCTGCTTGCAGTCTGCTTGTATGAAGCGTCATACCTGCTGTTGTGTCCTGGCGATCATCTTATTCCAAGTATTTATTTAACTTGTATGTATGTAACTCTATGTATGTTCGGGTGGAATCCTGGAATTCATTTTGAAGCAAATATCTTCCACCGATTGAGCTTAAATTATTTATACTCGTTTAGTTTGTATGACGATGCATGGTTATCTGCGCGACGTCTTCTAAATCCAACATGGCGGAACACCGAAGATGGCGGTCTAGCTATTTTTGATGCACTCCGACATTATGGATATCAAATTAAAAGGGTTTGCTGAAAATAACTCGAAACATAAACTGATGTACATAAAAGCTTGTTTTTAAAAAGTTTTTTTTTACTTTTAATGTATTCTGTTAACTATAACAAAACAGTAATCAAAATAGATTGTACAAGCAGTTAAACTTTATCGGAGATATGTAATTCCAACCCACAACACTAAATGAAGCAACATAAAGTGCTTTACATCTCTGAAAACGTTTCCGTGTGTCTCGAGAAGGCTGGACATTTACGTCATCCGTTCGTTTTTATTACGGTATAATTGGACACCTTTCAATTTAATTGAAAGATTCTAGATGTAATTGTCGGATTCCTCAGAGAATAAAATTTAACATTTATTTCCTTGTTTTATTGTGTATCCTTACTAATATTTATAAATGCGCAAGTGAGTTTGTTTGTTTATTACGCTTTCACGCCATTATTACTGAACCGATCATCATTTTTGCATACAACTTCTCTGGAGTACGGAGAAGGACATAACCTATCACATAGGATATAAAAAATGGGACTTAAGATTGTTATTCTAATTTAAAAACCAATCGACACTTTACTTAATTCAGACAAGCACAATACGAGATACCTCCATTCGTGTCTAACGTATTGCGGCGTCCATAGATTTAAAAAGAAAGTTGCGTCTAGACTTCATACTTCTATGGCGGCGTCCCTCTAGTCAGTTACAAAATTAGTGTGATTGGGCTTCTATTCCACTCTGATGGTTTAAAAATGGAACAATGAGGTTAAGTATTTATATCGAACGAAGGAAACTTATTTAATATTTTCTTATTCTTTAGAGCCATAGACAACAAACAATTAAAATCTGATAGAGGCGTTAGTTTCGATCAGTCAGACTTTCGATATTTTGTACTGCACGATGGTTTTTGACATGATAACGTCGATAAATCGATGAACGTCGGCTGCACGCACGAGAATGTGTCACGTTCCGTGTGCAAAGCGTGAGAGCGCGGAACAAGCAATAGGCACGATCGCCTAAGCGTTCGGCTTGTGACGCATCTATCTCTTCCACCGTTATCACGTAAAATTATCGTCCGTAAACCGACTTTACAGAAAACCAATTTTTTATATTTTCTTATTCTTCACAGCCATAGATAATAAAAAATAGAGGCGTTAGTACATTTCAAACAGACTTTCAATTGTTTCAATATTTTGTACAGCTTGAAGGTTTATTATTGAACATTTGGATGAAAAGATTCTAGTATAATAAAAGCAAATCATTCGACTCGTTATTTAGAAAATACCACTCCTACAGGCAAAACCTCCAAAGCTATAACTTAGGTACAATTTCCCTACAAGAATTTGACAGTGGTTTCACTTCGACACTATAACTCAGAGGAACATAAAGCAATCTAATCTATTAAACAATTGAATTGTTTATGGCATTATTACCGTTTTAATATACATATATAGGTATCAAAACATAAAGCACGGCCCTTACTTTCTTTGACATATATATAACCTCACACGCACACACACCACGGACACACACACACTCACATTAGGACTGTTATGGCGAGAAATCGATTACTTTAATGTTTGTATGGTGTTGTTATTTTTTATGTTTCATACTTATAATTCGATTATGAAACTGAATTTTCTGAATGTAATCTTGTCATATTATTAATTATCACTACATAGTCGAAAACAAAGTTGCTTCCCGCTGTCTGTGCCTATATATGCTTAGATCTTTAAAACTACGCAACGGATTTTGATGCATTTTATTAATAGATAGAGTGATTCAAGAGAAGGGTATATATGTATAATTTATTGCACCACGTCGCTGATAAGATATAAAATTCAGTCTATAATATAAGAAAATCGAAAGGGTTAGCTAAAGAACTTCAAAAATCAGTCCACAATTGACAGTGAAGTCGGTGCACATCCTTTAAAAAAATAATTTCAGTGGGATATGGAATAATAGAACCTCCTCCTTTTTTGAAGTCAGTCAAAAATTTATTCAATTCTAACAAACGTTAATGGACGTACGAAGTCACAGCTAATATTAGAAAAGGTTCTCTATTAAAAGTGATTCTAAAAAAATGTTTTCATTACTTTTGGCGAGCTCCGTGGCGCAGTGGTCAACACGCCAGCCTGCCCACGTGCCCGGGTGCCCGGGTTCGATTCCCGGTCAGGTCATGATGGAAAGCGATCTTTTTCAGATTGACCTGGGTCCTATTATAGAATATAGTATCGTTGGGTTAGTATCCTACGGCACAAGTTCACAACTTACTGTGGGGCTAGCTCAATTTGATGTCCCTATTTACTTATTTATTACTGTTTAATTAATCATCATCATCATTTCGAGTAGGTGTCACGGTCAATCGACCATGCACACCCTGGTGTCAGAGTTCTTCGGAATCGCCCCTCGGCCTCTTACGTGGTTCCTTTAACGACTACCAGATGGCAGCCGGGACCACCAGCTTAACGTGCCTTCCGAAGCACGGAATCATCTTTATTATCAGACAATCAGGTGATTCAAGCCTGCAATGTCCTAACTAAACTAGAAACAAAGTATGCTTCCGGTGAGAATCGAACCCACGACTCCCGGGTCAACAGGCAAACGCCTTAACCACTGGACCACGGAGGCTGTTTAATTAATAAAACATTTATTCACGACAATAGGCAGTTCGTAATTAACCGAAAATTCTGCGAATCGGACAATGCAACTCAAATATGCGCAAGGTTGACCGCCTTTATTGTTTTATTTAATTTACAAATTCAGGTTATATCGCGTGATCAGTCAACTAGATGGTCACGAATTGAGGATTATTGGCTTCAATTATCACAGAAAAGATCATCGTATATGAATCATACACTGATGTAACTGCGCTTCAAACGAATATGATGTCAGGGACTCGTTTTTATTTTATTTCGAATAGTTTTTAGTCAACTTAAGAAATAAAAACGAGCGTTGGTATTTTGAAGGTAAATAAAGAGGCGCGTTGAAGTCTTTTTGACGTGATTTTATTAACCGACTCCCAAAAAGGAGGGATCATATTCCATTTCACTAGTATATTTTTAGGACGAAAAAATGATTTTCATTTTTATGTATAACGTTGTAGTAAAATATCTACGGTTATACTATTTGTATAAGACTGGTTTTGATATCATTAGCAAGATTTTAGATACCTGCTTTTTTCAATTATGTTTCTGTCAGTTAAAATGATAGCGTTGGCCATTTATACACTGGAAATACAAAGTAAAAATGAATCAGCTTAACGAAGAAATTATACATATTTTAAAAAGTTTATTTCATCATCATCATCATTAGGTCTTTTTAGTCTCCACTGCAGAAGCACGACCCTCTCTGTACTACCGGAGCCATACTTGGCCAGAGCAGACGAGGATTTGGCCTAAACTATCCTCGCTGGCCAGACGGGTTGGAGAGGTCTGATAGATGTTTATAAGCTTTGTCGATACTGTTTATACTACGATATATTTAACCCTGGTCGATACTGCTGCATCTGTTGAAGCTGCATCAACTATTAGTGGCGGGCATGAAGGGACTAACAGTAGTGGGTGGGCGCTGGCCAGCAATAGTTTGCATGAACTAACTGGTGGCGGAAGCATGCAAAGTATTGTCTCAAAGAAAATTAGACATTAAATTTCCAGTTTTTTGATAAATGGATAAATTCATGCCAATTAAGAAAACCCAACGACGCAGTTAACTTTTAAAAATGACGTGACTGCTCCTCATTCAGGCTTAAGGAAACAATGACAGCGAAAGTGTGCCATTTTCGGTGGGAAACCCATTTGCGTACTACAATCGTAATGGTACGTAATCAACTCATTTTGGCGGGAATAATGAACCATTGAGGCGAGATTGTTAATTTCTGTTTACATAGTTAACAATACTACTATGAGGTGTGTGTGAAACTAGCAATCCAGTCTTAGTAACATACGATCTGCTGGCCTATTTGCTAACTATATTTTTTTTTTTTATATTTAATTTCAATAACCTACAGTAGTGAACTGTGTTCTAATTATTTTTATTTTATGGTCTAACTATTACTTTTGGGCACTGTGATTGTATTTTCTATGTGTAATCGAACGATGTTTACAACTGTCATGCTGTGTATGCACGTTTTTGGGTCTCAATCTAGCTCAGAAATATTATGTGTCTTTAGAATAAGCTATGACTGATTCTTACCTGTTGTGTATGCCTTATGTTAAATAAATAAATAAAATAAATAACTCAGTGAACAACATTTTAATAGTAACTTCAAAATACATTGCGGCTTTCGTAAGATAATTTATTTTTATTTAAGATATATAAAACGCAATGTATTTTGAAGTGACTATCAAATCGTTGTACACGAGTTAGCAAATAGGCTGACAGGGGTGTCATCCCCAACTGCCTCCCGAGCTGCTACTTGCTTTTTCCCCATTCATCCAAGCGAGTAGTATCCCAATACCTTAATTTCCTTCCTAAATCCAACGAATTCCTATCCTTCCCCAGCTTTAAAATACTTCCGATGGGCAGCAGCGTCGGAAGCATAAGAAGACAGAGAAACTGCGCTCGCCAATCCGCCTGCCAAGCGTGGTGAGTATGGCAATAACCTCTCATGGAACAAAGAATCCTTGGGCGACGCCTTTGCCCAGCAGTGGACTTCTTACGGCTGTAATGATGATGAAATATACGATATGACTACTGTGGCGCAGTGGTACGCAAGTGCCTTAAAATTGCAGGTCCTGGATTCGATCCCCGGCCAGATCATCCTTTTCAGATTTACCTGGGTCTTGGATTTTCTACCTCTGTACAGCGTGATTTTGAAACTCTGCCCTATATTGAAATCTTGAAATCAGAATCTCTAACGGAGTAGAAAAAATATCTCCTCCGTCCTTCGGAAGGCACGTTAAGCCGTTGGTATGAAACAATAAATAAATATATAAATGATGGCAGTCGTTAAACTATGTCAGATGCCTTTAAGCAGCTTAAAAAATTTGACAACAGTGTTGGCCATTTACACACACGAGAGACAAACAAAGGCTTTACTTTCTTAGTTTTTTAACTTGTTGATCAATTTCATCAAGTTTTTTATAAATTTACATTTAAGGATTACATTTCACAATCAATAAAATTTCGATGCAATATGACTTGTATCCTTGAGTTGCATCACATACGAGTATATTGCGTGTGATATTGCTTGGTGTAATCTATTGATTGCAAATTTGGGTATCATCATCATCAGTATCAGATCACATTAGTCAACAAGACAGTGTAATTAATCTGCTGTAATTTGCAATGATACATCACAATAGTGTCAGATTTTGACGATTAATACACACTCGGAGTGTGACACTCCATGGATAAAGTTAATATAGATGTTTGATATGAATATACCTACACAGAAAAACATAAAAAACATTTTAAAAAATCAGGTTTGTAAGAATATTGGTAACCCAAAATATAATAATTGGTTAAGCGGAGTGGAGAAATACTGTTTTTCTAGAAGTTAGGACTAAAACATGGAAATGTTTATAATTTCAGAATCAGGTTTGAGATATATAACCTACCAAACTACCACAATTACCGTTACTACCTATACATATATACTCGTGCCTACCAAAGGGTTCTTTACTCTAAACTCTTATATAAAGACTAAGGTTAGGAAGAGTGAAGAATGATTGAAATAATTGTTAAAGTCAGGGCTATATAAATAAGAAAAACAACTAGACCCTTAGGTAAACCTATGGGTACCAGAGCCAGAGAGATATAACGTGCCTTAAGTATACCGCGTGTGATTTTAACCCCTTTGAACTATATTGAAATCCTGAAATCGGAATCCCTAATGAAATACATTAGGGATTCCGATTGTTTTTTTTTTTTTTAATTGTGACATTTTTACCTCGTTTTTTTTCTCTGTTAGTTGTTAGGAGCCGGTCCCATTTTCGCCCATTCCCTTAATGGGCGAAAATCTCAAGAATCATGACAATAGGCAATGTGGCTAGCAACCCATCACTATTTTGATTCCGTTTTCCTTTCCGCCCACCAAAATGCTTAATGAGGCCTTTCGGTCCTATGACTTTAGGCTCTGTCTACCCCGTAAGGGATAAAGATGTGATATGTATGCAATTCTGTATTCTATTAGGGATTATGATTCCAGGATTTTAATATAGTTCAGAGGTTAAAAATCAAGCTGTATAATGTTTGGATGATAAATGATGCAAGATGAAAATTTATTGATATAGGCCTAGATTTAAAAAAAAAATTGCGTGATAAAGGGCTTAAATCATAAATATACCTTTTTAAATTTCGAATAGTCAAATCGTTTTTCGTTCGTTAAACTCGTCGTGTACGTCATCTTTTCTATTTCACCAATCACATCACTTAACAGCACAATCGACTAATTCGATTCTACTAGCCGGTCATTCGATAGCCGAATCGGTTGGCCTCGGTTAAGGACGGTCGCGTACTGCCGCGTTCGGTGTTTCCACCATGAGATCGACCACAAGGTGTCGTTAGCACGTTGAGTCATCAGTTATGTGGTCACGGTCGTATTGTAAGTTCGGGCGTACACTTTCGATTATTCAATTATGGATAAACATGTTGCACTTTTGGGCGTTCGGATGTAATCGAATAATAATGGAGGTTGATTTTTAAGTTGAGTGACATCAAATTCAGTCGGCAAATGAAAAACGGACCGTGTTACATTCGTTTTTTAAAAATATTGCTTGTAGTTCTATATAATTCAATGGGAGCTACATTCTTATTAGCCGTGAATGACCTAAATTCGCAAAATGGCTACTTAAGAACTTGAATTTACTTGCAGTATTTCCTCTATGGCTTTTCAAGATCTTAAAATACATAAACTAGTTTTATTTCTTACCAAACAACTTCTTTAGCGACGTTGTGCACTATTTGAGATGGGTAAAAATGTTAAACTCGCAGCAGGACACGTGGCCTGATCGAAAATTCGTAAGACGGACTCGTGATATTCCAAACTATGCAAAAATGCACAATGTTAATGTTCACAGCACTCCGGAAGTGCAACACGTTGCTTTTTTCTATTCATAGTTGCTTTATTAATCTATTTATTGTCTTAAAATCAATATAAATAGCGTAAATTGGAGTTCTCCAATGCGTACATCTGTTTCTATATGTAATCTTATCATGGAAACTTCTAGGGCGATTTTAATGCGGTTTCCACTAAAGTTTAAAGGTTTATGTACAAACAAGCTTATGCCGGCGGCTTCGCTCACGTTAAGAAGTAGGGGGTAGAATTGATCAAAATCCTTTCTTAGTGGATGCTTACGTCATAACATCTGCATGCTAAATTTCAGCCCGATCCGTCCAGTGGTTTGGGCTGTGCGTTGATAGATCACTATGTCAGTCAGTCACCTTTGAGTTATATATATTTAGATTATAAGTACTGTCTTTTTCTCATATGTAAAATCAACTTATTTTAGTATGATACAAATTCGCTACCGAAATCTAGACTTGATATTACATTTATCCTACACCGATGAATGACATCGGAATTTAAAAAGTAATCAAAAAGAAAGCTGTTTAAGCGTCTTGTCTTAAACCTATGGAAGGATTGAAACCACTGTCAGGCATAACTTTACACGAGTAATCAATTAGGTAAGTGTCCATATCCGTTCAAGTTTAAAACAGGATCGAGCATAAAAACTACCGGTACAAGATTAAGTAGTATGACTTTATAAGAAAGCTAGGTTCTAGACCAACTAGATCTTGTTACTAGTCATTATTAGTAACAGTTATGTGCATGCTAAGTATTACAAGCAGATCGTTGTATGAAAGCATGTCTGATGGTGTAAAAGTCACAAGTATCTGCCGGCCTATTTGCTGAGTGTAAAACGTTTTGATAGTCGCTTCAAAATACATTACGTTTTATACATCTTAAGAAAAATAGTCAATCATACGAAAGCCGTAATGTATTTTGAAGTGACTATCAAAACGTTATACACTGAGTAAGCAAATAAGCCGGCTGGTTCAGGTATACTGGTATTAAGAAGCGAGCTTTTTGTGTTATATATCCGTGTATTAGGGTTAAAGTAAGATTTTAGAATTATATTTACGCGCTAGCTGTTGCCTGCGACTTCGTCCGCGGCAATTTCTGTTATTATGATTTATTAGTATAGATGAACAATTTTTCCCCGATTTCAAAACATTTTTTATTGATGCTTGGCTCCTATTAGTCGCAGCGTGATGTTTTATAGCCTAAAGTCTTCCTCAATAAATGGACTATCCAACACAAAAAGAATTTTCCAATTTGAACCAGTAGTTCCTGGGATTAGCGCGTTCAAACAAACAAACAAACTCTTCAGCTTTATAATATTAGTATAGATGTATCAATGTTTTTTTGTTTTTTATTACTATTTGCCGGCCTACTCGCTTACTTTTGACAACTACGGTGTACAACGTTTTGATCGTCACTTCAACATCCATTACGTTTTATATATCTTAAATAAAAATAGTCTATCATAAGAAAGCCGCAATGTATTTTGAAGTTACGAACAAAGTGTTGTACACCGCCTATCTGCCGGCCTATTTGATACCTTGGTGTACAAAGATTTGATAGTCGCTTCGAAATATGTTACGTTTTATTCCCTATCTTAAATAAAAATATTCAATCACTAGCTGTCGCCCGCGGCTCCGCCCGCGTTAATGTCGTTCCCTTGGGAACAGTAGAAATAAAAAAAATCCATACAAACCCCTCTCCCTCTGTTTTTCCCCTTAAGGGGGAATTTAATAAAATTTCACCTACACAGATATTTTTTTATTGTAATGGAGAACTTCTTATTGTCATATTTCTAAGTAAATAAAAAAAATCCATACAAACTTTATCCCACCTATTTTACCTCTTCAAGGGGAAATTTCGTCCATTTTAACTTCACATATCTTTTTAATTGTAATGTAAACATATATACTTATTTTTATACTTCAATGTCCAGAAATGAGAAAATTTCCATACAAACTCCCCCCCCCCCCCCCCTTTATCCCTTAAGGGGGGAATTTTGTACATTTCACCTACACAGATCTTTTTAATCGAGAACTTACATACCTATTTTTATATTCTAAGTCTAGAAATGGAAAAACTCCATAAAACTTCACCCCCTTAGATTTTCTATAAATCTTTTCTTAGTGCTCATTTACATCATAAAAAGAATCCCTGTACCTAATTTCAAGTTTCTGGGCACAGTAGTTTCGGCTGTGCGTTGATATATAAGTCAGGTTTGCCTTTGGCCCGCGGCTCCGCCCGCGTAAGTGTCGATTTCTCAGGAACAGTAGAATTACCCGGAATACATTAGTTCATGACTTTCAATGAAACACCTTAATATTGAATTTCAATTGAATAACTTCAAAAACGGAAAGTTTCATACTAACTTTGCATCCCCGTTATACCCCCTTAAGGGATGATTTTTGAGAAAAATATTTTACTCGTGTTTCATGCAATTCAGTAAAGAACCTTTATGCTGAATTTCATTCGACTAACTTCAAAAATGGCAAAGTTTAATGCTTACTTTGCATCCCTGTTTTGCCCCCTTAAGGGATGATTTTTGAGTAAAATATTTTACTCGTGTTTCATACCTTTCAGTAAAGAACCTTCATGCTGAATTTCATTCGAATAACTTCAAAAACGACAAAGTTTCATACTAACTTTGCAACCCGTTTTACCCCCTTAGGGGATGAATTTCCAAAAATCCTTTCTTAATGCTCCCCTATGTTATAAAAGGAACCCCTGTGCAAAATTTCAAGTTCCTAACCCATTTTTATTTTTGCTTTATGTTTGCAGGCAAACTCATGCCTTGAGTACATTCAAATGACGATAACTTTTTTTTTAATGAACCGATTTTGATGAAACAAACTTTAGATGTTTTGCTGAGTTAAAACAAAGCAATTGGTGAAAGTTTGAAGTAAATCGGTTCAGTATTTTCGGAGATAATCGTGATCATACATACAGACAGACAGACAGACAGACAGACAGACAGACAAGAAATTCGAAAAATTTTTTTTTGCTTTCTATTATTCTTTTTTAGTGTCCCTCTATCCATTTCAGTCAAAAATTCTAAGTGTACAGACAAAATATTTTTACTGTTTTATTATATGTATAGATAAGAAAGCCGCAATGTATTTTCAAGTGACTTTCAATGTATTTTGATTGAAGTGAAGTTCGAGCCGGGCGGGGGGTTGAACCCGGGACCTTTCGCTTATGGGTCGACCCTTTAGACAACTGAGCCACTCTGCTCTACAAAAAAGAAAACTATTCGAATTTAAGTTACTGCATTATATTTAGCTGCAAGTTCCCGTGATAATTATTTACTGTAAGTATTATTAAGATGGTTTTAGAGGTGCTATTGCTGACACATTTAATTTTTGATTAACATAATTGGAGACCTATTTTTGCAACGAGAAGTCACTGTGTGTGAAATAGCTACCTATCTAATTTTGTAATTTTTTATTGTCGCTCGTGTGTGCCGTCCCAAAATAACGTAAACTTGTTCCACAGTCGACAAGTCTCGTCTCGAAAGTGTTTGTCATCGTGTTGTCAAATATGACAAGATAGAAAATATTCACTGCCGGCATAGAAGTATGAGGTCTCGACGCAATTTTTTTTTAAATCTATGACTGCCGGGAAGTCGATACTTTCGCATTTTTAGTACCGATAGCGATAGCCTAGATTTGAATAGACATGATATAAACGCTAAAAATAACAGGCAAAAAGTCAGACGATATCTCTGCTCATCAGATATGTATTATTGTATTTGATTTATTTTGATAGCATCATTATCATCATCAAGTCTTTTTAGTCTCCATTGCAGGAACATGAACTGCAGTACCGGAGCCATACATGGCCAGAGCAGACAGGATTTGGCCTACACTCTCCTCGCTGGCCAGACGGGTAGGAGAGGTCTCATTGATGTTTATGAGCTTTGTTTAGCTTGTATTTCCTAAGTCGACCTAAGTCTTACGACCTCCGCGGGAAGACTAGGACTGGTCCTTTCTACTCTGTCGGAAACCAAATACAGCAGTGTTAAAGTCCATCAATCATGTTTCATCGTCATTTTTATGACAGGTTTTGGATTTTGACAGCTGCTGTCAATAATATCTCTCGTCACGGTATCGCCACCTGGGAAATAAAAGATTCCGAAAACCCTCATAAGTACTTTATAATTAAGTAAAACCCTCATCGGCTCAGTTAAGTATTACTTTATATTTTTTCCATGCTGATCTAGGAGATAAGAAAAATACGTAGAATGTGCCAGCTGCTTGACTTCCCGCGCAGACCGTATAAACCGGTCAAGGAAATGGGCGAAAATCAAAAGAGTCATGACAAAAGGCTATGCGGCTAGCAACCCATCACTATTTTGATTCCGTTTTCTACCTTTCGCCCACCAACTTGCTAAACGCGGCTTTTATAAAACCCACGTTTAGCATGTTGGTGGTTTTAAGACCAGCCGGCATATTTTTTTAGTCATTTTACGTTTTGATAGTCATTTCAAAGTACATTACGTTTTATATTATTATTTTATAAAATAGTCAATCATAGGAAACCCGCAATGTATTTTTAAGTGACTATCAAAACGTTGGTCACTGAGTTAGCAAATAGGCCGGCAGGTCTTAATGAATGGAAAAAGACGTGATAATATGTATGTTTTAAGAAGCATCCCAATTTCAAACGAGACGGCTACAAGCAGGTACGTGGAATCCATTATTAGTAGACAGTAGTACACATAAGTAAATAAATAATTAAGTAATTTGAGGTTAAGTATCTATATAGTAAGTAGTTGTCAATGAAGTATTTACCTATGTACCTATCTAAAAAGAGCTTCTATTGTTCATTGCAAAGACAGAGCTTCCGTGACGAACGAAATATGAATAAAACATTGTCAAACATTGAAATCGTGATCGTGACTGCTGACCTAACGTCATCTAACTACCAAACCTATACGTATATGGTACAGTAACAAACGAATACATTATCGGTACCAGACAGGATTATTTTATGAATAAATAAATATATAGTTATGAATAAAATTACCTCATCAAACAAATAATAAAAATTTTGAGACACTGGCATGATTTTATAGCATTGTTTGTTTTATATCTGTTAAATTTTGATTTTGGAATTCATCTTTCACTATAAACAACAAGTGCTTGTATTTCGAACGCTTTCCTACAGATAATAAAGAAAGCATACAACCTTGACTGCTTTCGCGACTACCTGACCGGTTCTCCGGGAAGGTAGATGCGGCGCGTGCTTTGCTTCTCGCCGCATTCCATGCATCTCGACTGTTTTGTCCATTGCTTGCCATTCATGGATGTTATCAAATGAATTTATTAGGTTGAATAAAAAGTACGATAATTTTATCAGAACATTTTTGGGACCAACAAATTTTTTATTTATGTAGTTAGGTATAACAACACTAAGGTAATCAAAAATATCACTTCTGACTTCCCCTTATTATCTTCAGTACCTATCTCGACTTCAATTCGCTGTGGGAGCAGGACTTTTTTTATTTTATTTGTTATAATTTCTAGCTAGAAGACGTGCAGTACAGTATTTTTAACGTCTGAGTATAAAATTGTAGACACATCTCTAATACAACCACAGAAAAAAAAATTCAGTGAGATACATATTTTTGAACAGGAAGAATGACCCAATTTGTATTTTCGCACGATACACTCAAGCCCGGCTAGCTCAGTCGGTAGAGCATGAGACTCTTAATCTCAGGGTCGTGGGTTCGAGCCCCACGTTGGGCGCAAAAGTTTTTTGATCTTTATATTTATTTTTGGACGAGAAAAACAAATTAAGATTACTAAGTTTGTTTGTCTGCATGTTTTTACACATTTATTTAAATGTTAATTTCAATAAAAAGGATTTTTTTTTATATATGTATTTAGTATAAGTCCCTATAAGATGATGATATTTTTTCTCAGTGGTAAAAATGAACATGCAAAACATTTAACATGTTTTGAAAGCGCATTCACGAACGTGAAAACATGAAAGGAAAAGTGTTTTATTCATAAATACCAGTGGACCAATAGTTAACTGGCCCACATCTCGGAAACCGACCACTTTCTCACGAAATGCGAGCAAATTACGACAAAAAATCGCAATTTAATGATGAATCACCGCGAAGTAGCAAGGAAAGTGCTATTATAATTTAATGATACCGCCCTGGATTCATATTCGATATTAATGATGACATATCCAAAACGATAAGTCGGTCCTCAACTTTCATTCAGAAATATCATTAATTTAATTTTTAAGGATGAATAAGATCTTTTTACCCGATTTAAAAAAGGAGGTTATTAATTTGACACGAATGTATGTTAATTGACAGAATCCCTCTGTTTTTATATAGGTAGACTAATTAAGTATAGAATTGCAAGGAAAAAAAAATCGATAAAAAAAAATTGGCTTCCCATACTAAGTAGCCGATTAGCTGGACGAATTTCTATGGAAAGTAATTTATTTTTTCGTTTTTAGTGTTCCGTACCTAAAGGGTAAAAACAGGACCCTATTAATATCGCTCCGCTGCCCATCTGTCACCACCTGTCTGTCTGTCCGTCTGTCACCAGGCTGTACCTCATGAACCGTGATAGTTAGACAGTTGAAATTTTCACAGACGATATATTTCTTTTGCCGCTATAGCACCAAAAAAATAGAATAAAATAAATATTTAAGGGACATACCACAAACATATTTTTTTTGCCGTTTTTATAGATAACGGTACGGAACCCTTCGTGCGCGAGTGAGACTCGCATTTGGCCGGTTTTTTTTCCCTTTTTTCTTGCATTTCTGTAGGTATTCCATTAGGGATTTTGAATCAATTCTTTCTTGATTGAAAATTATTTTGACTTGACTGATAAAGAAGCTAGTATTTCGTTTAATAATTTGTGTAATCTTAAAAATACAGGCTTCTTTAGTCTAATGGAAATCAGAGGCATTTTCACAGCGGGAGATTAATAAAACCACGATTACCATCTGACCGATTGTCATATGGCTCAGTTGAGTAAAATGGATCCACTTTTACGTCACGTAACCAGTGCCGGATTAAGTCAGACCCGGGCACGTAGCGCACTGGAGGCGATCATCTCTATACTATGTAAAGGCGAAAGGGAAATGCGGCAATATTTTATAATGTTAGTACCTAGTTAGTACAAAGTAAATATTAAATGGGCGACGGTGACCACTTCCCATCAGGTGGGGCGTCTGCTCGTTTGCCGTCAAATATACATAAAAAAAATATTAAAACAATTTATCCCATCATTATATTCGTACGGGAAAGTACAAATGTGTACTTTCCCACATAGTTCAGTAAAAAATCTTGAAAGGCTTAAAAATTATAAGCCACTAAATATCCGTAGGTATTTCAAGTTTGAGAGGTAAATTAAACATTACAATTTTATTTATTTGTCTTGCATTCATAGTTAAGATTCGGTTTTTCATAAGTTCAAATAACTTAGTTTTGCATTAACATAATATATTATAAGATAGTTATATTTTTTTTAAATACTTTATTTCCTAACGGATTGTTCAAAGCTACGGAATTAGGTAAAAGACGTCGGCTCATCGTCGGCGCATCAATACTGCCAGACTCACTTTGAAAACAGCTCCTAAATATTAGCTTACTTTTCTACAAACAATAATATGCATTTTAATACATTGTATTTTTGTCACCACTCAAATACACTAGTCCCGTTTTCCGATATCGATGAATATTTTTCTTAATGAGCATAAATCGGCATCTATGCTCTGATTGACATTGCATTTATTTTGGTTATCATTTTGCAATCAATGCAAGACCCTTGTCTACACTAATATTATAAAGAAGAAAGATTTGATTGTTTGTATTAAATAGGCTCCAAAACTACTGGACCTATTTAAACCATTCTTCTTCACTATAACAATCCTTCATTATTCCTGATGAACATAGGCTATAGTATTAAATACCTATATCTACCCGTGCAAAGCCTGACGGGCCGCTCGTTATATATTTATTTCTTATTATTTATTATATTATTATTATTTTATTTCTTTTGGCGCAAGCTCCTAAACACGCGGGGCGCGTAGCATAATAGGCTACTTTCCTAAAAAAAGTAATTAGTCCGTAAGTTAGTAATTAAAAAAATATTGGATACGTATTTTTTCTTTTGTCGATTGAATAAAAAATGATAAAGATTAGCCCTTTAAAATTCCGTGTGACGTGATAGTTTGACGTCACAAGCCCACACACCTGAACTTTGACGCGCTTTATCTTTTTCATTTATTGTTTAATTGACAAAAGAAAAAATACGTGTCCAAAATTTTTTGATTAACTAACTGACGGACTAATTGTAATGTTATAATTTGGACCCAGGAAACTAGCCTATTGCTCTGAATCTTACTCCTGAATCCGGCACTGCACATAAACACTGAATAACAAAATTATTCAATCATACAAATGTTCGGTTATTTTTATTGTGGTCTTGTGTTGGGTAATAATTTTGACGTTTCGATTCAAAGGGAAGACACAGTTATTTAATCACATCGTTACAAAACAGAATAAAAAGATTTAATGTCATCTATTAAAGAAATCATAGCAACAAGCAATTGAGTAATAAAATAGATAGCCTTTATTACTTACGGAGAAGACAGAGTGTATGAAAGACCTTTAAGTTAGTAAGATAGGCTTGATAAGTGGGTCACGGAAATAAGAAATTATAGTCACTATTTATAGTTACACAAGTAGCACACTAAATATCATCAATGCTTTCGATTTACATAAATAAAGTCTCTATAGTACCTATTACTAAAACGAAAGAATGACGAAAACTTTGAAAAAAATGGGCTGTTTTACGGACGATATATATATTTTTTACTAAGCATTGATGTAGTTATTAGTCTCTCATCTCCCATTTCCGTAATAACGGTAGAAGAGAGATAGATGCATCACAAGCCAAACGCTTTTTCTATGTTTTTTTCTCGTACAATAAAGATATTACAAACAAGCAAACGCTTGGGCCGATCGTGCCTCTCTATCGCTTGTTCCGCGCTTTCGCTTGCACACGGAACCTGACACGTTTTCGTGCGTGAAACCGGTATTTATCGATTTAAAATACGTTACCACGTCAAAAGGGTACAAAATAACCGCACCAACATGTAATTTCAATATTTTTCTTGCTTAAGTGCTTTGAATACAGCACTTCTTTTTTTCTAAGACGGTCATGAAACGTCAGTAGAGCAATTTTTTTTTTGGACAAATCACACAGATTGAGCTAGCCCCAAAGTAAGTTCGAGACTTGTGTTATGGGATACTAACTCAACGATACTATATTTTATAACAAATACATATATAGATACACATCCAAGACCCAGGCCAATCTGAAAAAGATCATTTTCCATCTTGACCTGGCCGGGGATCGAACCCGGGCACTCTCGTGTCGCAGGCTGGCGTGTTGACCGCTGCGCCACGGAGCTAGCCTAATTAAATTTGGAGAATTCCATACTCGAGTAGGGTATAAAATTCTCCAACTTTAATTGCTAACTAAATAGTTTTCTAAAATTAGCTATGGATTCTTTATTGGTGTCAATCAATTTTGTCTTTGACCATGAATCAATGTTTTATTGAACTCCAACTGAAGTTTCACTAAACGCGGCATAATCTTGCTTTTGTTTACGCATTACAAGCATTTGAGGTCAAGATAAAAACCGCCTATCATTTTTATCGCCTATGTTTTTGGATTATATCTATCTATCTGTATTCTGTATACATACATACATAGTATCACGTCTTTTACCCTTGCAGGGTAGACAGAGCCTAGGTCTAGGACCCGAAGGCCACGTTTAGCATGTTGGTGGGCATTAGGTGTACAACGGAATCAAAATAGTGATGGGTTGCTAGCCGCATCGCCTATAAACATGATTCCTTGGAATTTGGCCCCTTCCCTTGGCTTTTACGATTTGCGCTGACATAGAAGCAGCTGGTACATTCTACGTTTTTTCTTTTATCACTCATCATCATCATTTCGTGCAGGTGTCACGGTCAATCGACCATGCACACCCTGGTGTCAGAGTTCTTCGGAACCGCCTCTCGGCCTCTGACGTGGTTCCTTTAACGACTACCAGATGCCAGCCGGGACCAACGGCTTAACGTGCCTTCCGAAGCACGGAATCATCTTTATTATCAAACAATCAGGTGATTCAAGCCTGCAATGTCCTAACCAAACTGGAAACAACTAAACAAAGTATGCTTCCGGTGGGAATCGAACCCACGACCCCCGGGTCAACAGGCAAACTTAACCACTGGACCACGGAGGCTGTTGATCACTGATCAGCATGGAAGGTGTGTACATACAAATGTTACGAACTAAAAAGAAAGAGTATGAAAGGGCAGGCAATCAGACACAACACAATTGCCATCCAGCGTTGCTATGCAACGCGGCCGGTGTGATGGGCACATTCGAGTCAGTCTCCGGGGTGGGCTATTCGATTTGCCTTATACTTTTTATATTTTTTACTTTTTCTTCTCTAAGTTTTAGTTAATATATTTTTATAATCAGCCGAGTTGATAGATTGTCTGTCTTATCTATAGATTGGCACCAGCCAAACGTCTGGCAATACGATGCTAAGGTTACTATAAATATAAAATGTTACTTTTTCCTTCTGAGAAAAACAATCACGACAAAAATAATTAGCCAAATCGGTTCACCTGTTCACACGTGATGTCGTGCGTGAGGAGTGAGTGACCAAGGAAAATAGGAAAATTATTTAATATATAATATAGATTATTTTTTTACTAATTTAGTATAGTTTTAACGATTATGTTTATTAACAATCATTTAAATTGAAATAAATATACTTATGTAAAAAAAAATACATCCCTAAGAACAATGTTGTTTACGTACAAAGGCGGCAGCATCGCAGTAATGTTAATATGAAATTAAGCCGCCTTACAATCTACAAAAAGTCTTTGTTCAAAACGTTACCTCTTAACATTAATTCACTTAAAAAAAACATTCAAAACTTCACTTTAAACATTTGCATTAATAAAAAAGAAAGAAAAAAAGTAATTTTCTGAATTCCTTAACCTCGTAACGTTTCTTCGAGCACCATACGAAAGCCAACGTTCTTTCACAGTCGCGTGGCAACAATCGATTTTTTAACCCCAAGCAAAAAGTCATCCCTTCGATGATTTACAGTTCCCACGGTTGGCCTGCCACGCGTGCCGGGGAGTTGACCTTTACTTTTTGCCGAGACGGCTGTTTCAATTAACATTCCTAAGCCAACGGCGCCAGAACACTGGTTTCCTAAAGAAATTAGAAATAAAATATCTAGAACGCTTCCAAGCTGTTAACTGCGACAACTAATTAGATAAGACTAATGTTGAATGTGGAACCTGTCCCGCGCAGCATTCCGTGAACAGTTTTCTTTTTCCAACAATTTTTTAATGATATAACCAGCCAGTAAGCCAGTAAGAAGATGTCAATGAAATTGCAGAAAAAGAAGAAACAAAACGAGAATGGAAGTTCGTAATGAACTTGTATATTTAGGTACAAAAAATATTTGTAACTGCATTTGACTTCGCGTATGCATTAGGCTAGTTTCCCAAAAAAATATTATTAATCCGTCAGTTAGATATTCAAAAAATATTGGACACATATTTATTCTTTTGTCGATTAAACAAAAAATGATAAAGATATAGCTCTTTGAAGTTCCGTGTGACGTCATAGTTTGCTACAATTTTTAGCAAACTGACGTCACGAGCCCTACTCCTGAACTTTGACGCGCTTTATCTTTATTATTTACTAGCTTTCACCCGCGGCTCCGCCCGCGTCAATGTCGATCCCTCGGGAACAGTACTTTTTCCCGGGATAAAATGTACCCTATGTCCTTCTCCGTACCCAAGATAACGTGTATGCAAAATTTCATGATGATCGGTTCAGTAGTTACAACGTGAAAGCGTAACAAACAAATAAACAAACAAACTCACTTTCGCATTTATAATAGTATTAGTTAGGATTGTTTATTTGACAAAAGAAAAAATACGTGTCCAATATTTTTTGATTGTCTAACTGACGGACTAATTGTTATGTTATTATTACGACCCAGGGCACTAGCCTATTCCTGGCCTTAGATATAAACGTCGGTATTTTTTATTGGTTATAGACTGTCGTTCACAAATATTTCTTTCTTCAAAACTTCTAAGAAAACGGAAGGATTCTCTTTAAAAATAAATAATGTAAGAAAGTCAAAAGGTCATCTTCGATTGGCCGATGATTGCAGGTATGGCATTGGGTATGCGCGCCCGCACTCTCGAGCTGTACTTGCTTTTCCTCCATTCGTCCTAGTGACTAGTATCCCATTTTTTCTTTCTGTTTCCAAATTCAAGACATTCCTATTCTTGTTTTGCTTAAAAATGGGCAGCAACGTCGGAAGAACAAGCCAAAGAAACTGCGCTTACCAATCAGCGTACCAAGCGTGGTGAGTATATCAATATCTTCTAATGGAACGAAGGCGAATCCTTTGGGAGAGGCCTTTGTCTTGCAGTAGACTTCTTAAATGATGAATAAATGAAAATAATACACTGTCTGAACTCCCCCTACGCAGAAATAAAAGGTCTTGCCACAATTTTGCGCAATAAGCGTTTACAGTAGCGACCACGATATTGTTGCAAAACAGCAGTTTCCACTAGATACGCGGCTCGATAGGGATTCGTATCAGAAAGTGCTGATTTACACGCGCTGATGCGAGATAGCTACTTGAATACAATGTTATCAGAGAATAGAAAAGAGTGTTCTGAAATAAGATACGCAATCGGGGACCAATTTCCTTTTAAGATTTTGCTATCGATCCGCTTATTAGTTATAAAAAGATGTTATTCTTTTATTACTTTCTTCGAAATTTTCTTCATAAAGTCAAGCAGACTGCCTATGACACTGAAAACCCCATTCATTTAAACGAGTTAAGCTTTCTTTCTATATTTACGTATATTTTATTATGTTCGATATCACATAGGTACACATTTTCGATGATTGAAAAAGGGCTCAGTAAATAAAAATTGGGTTTGTTATTGTTTTAGAGATGCCCACAAAGTTTTGACTGTTATTGATATAAATGACGTCACTTGGAGTAAATGCGCTGTGCAGTTTGTTGCCGCTTCTTCTGCACTCCGCTTTGAAAGTCTTTAAACTTAGTTATATGTAAATTAACGTCAACAATATGTTGTAAAATAAATGTTAACGTTCACCAAATTATATGTGAAGTATCTTATGATGACTAAATTATATTTGATTGATAATAAATTCCCAAGGATGGGACAATAGGCAGGCGGCTAGTCGATAAGAATCATTTTACTGGGGCGAAGGCACCGCTTGACCTTTTCCTTCGATCCAGGGCTGCATATTTAAGAAAATATTAAAGCTCTACCAGAAAATAATGATATAGGTAATAAAACAATAGCCGGAATGATAAAAGAGAGGCCTTTGGCCCGCAGTGGGACAGTATAGGTTAGAATTAGAATAGAAAATAATAGTCAGGTTAGTCTTTTTACTTTATTGTCTCTTAATTAACAACACAAGTGGCATAGACAACACGCGGCGCCAATGGAGAATGCGCTTGTAAATTGTAAATAGAAAGTTTACTAACTCATTCTTGACAACGGCCTTTAACATACTAAACGCCATTGTTTACATGAGACACAGTGGTATAAAACTTTCTGTAGATATAAGGTTCTAAAGCATGTTCGTACTACAACCATAATTAAATTCTTAATGAGTAATTATTGACCGGAAATTATTTATAATTCATAATTTACTGATGTGTATCAGACAACTGCATTATTAATTCATCTGTGGTCATCTAATACACGGTGTAATTTTGATCGTTTTGGACCCTTAAAGTGGTGATTCAGCCAGTCGATATGAACAACTTTTCCTATGTCGGAACAGCCACAGAAACTGTTCTTTGGCTTCTTGTACTATCGGAAGTTTTTTTTAAACGACCTTTACCATACTAAACGCCATTATTAACATGAGAAACAGTAGTATAAAACTTTCTGTAGATCTAAGGCATGTTCGTACTACAACCATAATTAGATTCTTAATGAGTAATTATTGACCGGAAATTACGTATAATTCTTAATTTACTGATGTGCATCAGGTAACTGCATTGTGAAAATTTGATCGTTTTGGACCCTTTGGGGTGATGCAGCCCGTCGATATGAAAATATTGTCTATGTGACCAAAGAAATTTAGTTCCCAGCATTGGTATACAAATTTCATCATGTATAATTTGCATTTAAATTAAGCTCATTTTAATGTTAAAAATTATTTTAAATTTAAATGTTAAAAATTAGAAGCAAATAAAAAAAAATAGACACATTTTAATGAGTTAAAAGATAAAGTCAATTCTTACTGCAATGATTTTAATTAATTTGACCGAAAAACACACGAGGTAACATTTACATCTGATAAAAATCCACTAAGTGTTAACGTGCCGATATAATGTTGGAACGTGTAGCCACATCCGTTAATAATGATAGCTAGAAAAACTAAATTATGGAAGTTAGTAGCGGCTAATAGCGTGATGCTTGGACACGCGGCATGCAATAAGCACCTACAAAATTGAGGTTAATAAGTACCGACATGAAATACACCCCAAGGCCAATTTACTGGGTGTCACCAACAAGCCTTTCATCATAGCAGCCGCAAAAAGCCCACTGCTGGACAAAAGCCTCTCCCAAGGATTCTTTGTTTCATAAGTGGGATATTGCCATACTCACCACGCTTGGCAGGCGGGTTGGAGAGCGCAGTTTTGGCTTCTTGTACTTCCGACGCTACTGCCCATCGGAAGCTTTTTTTAAGGCTATTATAAATAAATAAATAAATATATACGGACAAATCACACAGATTGAGCTAGCCCCAAAGTAAGTTCAAGACTTGTGTTATGGGATACTAACTCAACGATACTATATTTTATAACAAATACATATATAGATAAACATCCAAGACCCAGGCCAATCTGAAAAAGATCATTTTACATCTTGACCTGGCCGGGGATCGAACTCGGTCACTCACTATTGTTTATATTGTGTTTTTGATAAGCAAACCTGCATTGTAACAATCGTATCTAATTGCGATAAATGTTTATATTTACTATGATAAATAATCACGTAATAACGTCACTGAAATTACCAAACATTCAAAAAAAAACATATTTATTATATTTACTAAACATTAGAAACTCTTTAGAAGTTTGACAGACATTTATAATAAATATATTTTACACATTACTGAAACAGTAAACCACCTATATAGTAACATAGAAGTATGAAGTCCGCAATGTATTTTTAAATCTATTATAGTAAGCGGTTTTCAGTAAACAAACAATGACTTGTTGAAATAATTTACTTATAAAATTAATAAGAAATGTCAAAAATGTCACAACAGAATGAACGTATACAAAAAGTACAAACTTACACGATAAAATGCCAGCAAATAAATAAAACTAATGCGAACCTTCGTCTCGTTCAGAAATAAGCGCATTATCTCCACAAAGTTGACAGCGTGTGTGGGCTTTTAATGCTAGAATGAATTTACTGGGTTTTTAAGCATTTATTAGTATAAGCACCTCTCGGACTGACAAATCCATGCATAATAGTTGCATTGCATTTGTAGAGAGAAATTAAATAGTTACAACAACATTAACATGTGGATAAAATATGCACAACATGTTATACCTACAGCTTTTAATAGTAAAATTAACATTGTAAATGTGTTTCATTGTCATATTTTTCATCATCATCATCATCAGGTCCTTTTTAGTCTCCACTACAGGAGCACGACCCTCTCTGTACTACTAGGGCCATACTTGGCCAGAGCAGCCAGAGGACTTGGCCTACACTCTCCACGCTGGCCAGACGGGTTGGAGAGGTGTCTTAGATGTTTATAAGCTTTGTTTAGCTTGTATTTCCTAAGTCGCCTTCTACGACATCCACGGGAAGACTTGGAGTGGTCCTATTCTACTCTGCCGGATACCACACGGCTACTTTTTAATGCTTATATTTTTTTAATATATGCAAATTCGAAATACTACTAGCGTTTCGGTACGACCACTGCTGTACACAAAGAGAATGCTTCAAGATGAGATGGCCTAAATAAAACGTAGTTAAATAAAACATTGGCAAAATCGTTTTAAGTATAAAATACAAATGAAAAACGATTAAGAGGAAATAGTACTCGTATGTAAGTACCTACATAGTTTTACGACTATGTCTAGTTGGGCTAAGTTTCCGGATCCGGATGCACTAAACCCCGTTATTTTAATTGTCATTGACACACCTTTTATATAGATAGTTTCACATGTTTTTGAACCTCTAACCTATGTATATTGAAATCTCGGAATTAGAATCCCCAAAAGAATACAGAATTGCCAGAAAAAAAGTAAAAAACGGAAAAAATAAGACCACCTATACAAAGTCACCGATCAGCTGGGCTTTCCACAAGTTTAATTTTTATGTTTTTTAAAATTCTTTTCTTGCAATTCTAAAAAATTACATAAAGAATTTCGTCGACTCGAAAGACAAGCAATAGAATAAATAAGTACTTACTAGTTATTGTCAAGTAAGTTTAAATGTTAAAACTATACCGCGTAATTTTAAAGCTCTGAACTATACTGAAATTAGAACCCTAATTGAAAACATAATTGCAAGAAAAAAAGCTGAAGATCGAAAATAATTTAGGCTTCTCATACAAAGTCGCCGATCAGCTGGGCGAATTTCTATTGAAGGTCAACTTATTTTCGTATTTTACCTTTTTTTCTTGCTATCCTGTATTCCATTAGGGATTCTGATTACTATATTTCATTATAGTACAGAGGTTCAAAATCACGTGGTATACAACAAATGTTCCCAAAGCTGACAAACCCATATTCCTAATGTACCTACCAGACATCTAAAAGACGTATAACAAGAGTACGTACCTACACTTCATTAATCTTTAGTTTCTCCAACCTAGATCTTCAGTTTCTATAAGACTTAAGATTCAGTCGTTTCAAATTCCCACTCATAATTGATAGTTCTCAGTCATACTCGTATGTCTGTCAATGCGGTTGTTCTGAATGAACGTTTGAAGGAACCTATTCATTTTTATTAGAAAACTGTCCCGGCGAAATTCATTTCGCTATTGTTTTCTTGTCGTAAATTTTTCTTATATTTTTGTTATTTTGAAATATAACTAAAATAATTCTGAAAAAAAAAACGTAGTATATACTCAAAGTATGTACTTTCGCTTAAAGCTATAGCGGTCCCGGTATCACCGATAGTTATTTTTATACAACTCGATCAACCTATGCAGTTACAGTAGGCCGAACAAAATGTATGGAGTCAACCGCAAAATGAAATTTGTTTTAACAACATTCGACCTTTTTTGCCCTTTTTGTAGATAACGGTACGGAACCCTTGGTGCGCGAGTCCGACTCGCACTTGGCCGGTTTTTTTACCTATATAGTGTATAAATGATGTTTAAAACCTAGCTGTTATTTGCTAATGTCTCTCACAGAGTTTTGTAAACCTAGAACATATTTGCATGAATATATAATTAAATACAAGCACAAGTATTTATTTTCATCATCAACGTGCGTCATGGAATTCTAAAATATTGCTATAATATTGTAAACATTTGTTTTCGTGTTTCAAAATAAATTCTTTTGTCAGGGTCGTTATCTGCAACAAATTGCAACATTTCCTAAAAACCTCCTTAATTTAACACAGATAAAAAATATTTCTTTACATTCTATGTTAATATTTGGCCCAGATATTGTTCATTTAAATTCGATTTGAAAGTTTGTCACAACTATTTTTAGTTTAGCATTGTTTCGAGGTTTATGGTACCGTTAAGATCGAATTTTCACTTTGGTTAAATAAAGAGGTTAATAAGTTACTGTCGGAATCTGGTTACCGTCACTAATATTGATGACAGAACTCATTCTGTCTAGCGATATTGTTAAAATACTTCGTCGTATATATTTTATTTCTGAATGTTTGAGTACAATCACAATTTTATATTTATAAAATGTTTATTTTTGCATTGATTCTAAATAGTATCTCATTAAGTGAAACACTTGATTGTCTGATGATGAAAATGTTTCCGTGCTTCGGAAGACACGTTAAGCCGTTAGTCCCGGCTGCCATCTGTTGGTCGTTAAAGGAACCACGTCAGGCCGAGAGGCGGTTCCGAAGAACTCTGACACCAGGGTGGGTGTGCTGTGCATGGTCGATTGACCGTGGACCTACTCGAAATGATGATGATCTCATTAATTAGCTAATTAGATTACTCCACGTTGGAAAATTAGTACCTCTAACACGTAACCATTCTTTTCCCCGTTTAAAACACACACCGGGGTAGATGGCACTTGATCTGTACCATCTGCCCCGTTGGTCAATGGGGCCGATGTACCGGGGTCGATGATTTAAATTTTCCTAACTGTCCCGTCACCGGGGCAAGACCACCGGGGCGAATGGGAGTTACTTATTTATCCTACCCGTCCCGTCATCGGGGCAAGACCACCGGGGCGAATGGGAGTTACTCCTTTTGCTTATGTTAAAAAACGTAGCAATGCTGCCAGTCTTCTGGGCACATTACCGCAAGGCAATGACCTGCGTGACATTTTTTATTTATAGGTAGGTTTTTATTTATAGATAGGTTTTAAATAAAGTTGACACCCTACACAAGTGTCACGTTAGAGATGAAGGCTGTTTTATAAATGCAAAGGGATTTTTCTCAGTTCCTATGAACCTATGCTTCTTAAGGCCGGATGTAGGTATATTATCAGAAGATTTAAAAGACGATAAAAGTTGAGCTCATGTTTCCTTCACCTTGATAACGTAAATTTTAGTCGACAGTTTTATTTATGGGATTAAACTAAAGCCAAAATTACTTTATATCAAGTGAATAATTTTTTTAATAATCGGGCTCCTCAATCGTACACTTGCATCTATAATAATGGCTAGCTCCGTGGCGCAGCGGTCAACACGCCAGCCTGCGACACGAGAGTGCCCGGGTTCGATCCCCGGCCAGGTCAAGATGGAAAATAATCTTTTTCAGATTGGCCGGGGTCTTGGATGTTTATATATATTTGTATTTGTTATAAAATATAGTATCGTTGAGTTAGTATCCCATAACACAAGTCTCGAATTCACTTTGGAGCTAGCTCAATCTGTGTGATTTGACGTATATATTTAAAATTTAAAATATGTACTCGTACGTTTGCAGCACATTTTCCATCCGTCTTATTGTAATACAAACGCATGCGAGCCGTGAAATTACGAAACATTCTGTGGTTGTATTCTATCAAGGATCTCATGCTGCGAAGCGAAAAGGATTATAGCTTCTAAATATACATTTTACCAGCGATTTGGTGTACTCGTAAGTCATAAGATTATTTTATATTCAAAATCAATATTTATTACAACAAAAATAAATTACAGTTTCCACAATGCAGGATGAGAATCGCGATTAATTTGATATATCCGCAACAGAGAACGGCTGCTTTTCGTGGCAGTTTTCGTTATGCTAGCACGATGCTGCCACGTATGACATAAAATGCTGAGTGAACTCCTTTTTGGCTATAAATTATGTTATTATGAGAAATATTTACGAAGGAATATCCGAGGCCCAGGTGAATCTGAAAAATATCGTTTTCCATGTTGACTTGGCCAGGGATCGAACCTGGGAACCTCTCGTCAGAGAGTATTATTTTCTTTGCTGGGAACCCTCGTGTCGCAGGCTGGCGTGTAATTACTGCGCCATGGAGCTCGCCAATGTTCATTATCTTCTACTTCAACCAGAAGACGCAATTTTTTTTTTAATCTTTGACCAACTTTCCAAAAACTCTTTTGGTTTACAACTAACGTCATGCGTATCCAACGCAAACAACGGTTGTAACCATTTTTACAAATCTATAATATCTTCTTTTCTTTCTAGAAACTAATTTCTTTTGGGCTTTCATTTGAACATTTTAGGAAGGTAACTATTTATATTTTCTAATAGCTTAAAATGATTTTTTCTTAAACTCCCTTTTTTGAAAATCATGGATATATTCGACTGAGATAGTACATCATAATGAATAATTTAGAATCCAAATGTGAGTATTACCGAAGAACTCTGGTACAAAGAAACGATCGCTGGTGCAACAAATTGCAGAATCAACAAGCTTGGCCCGCATTCATAGCGGCTTACCGTGTTCGTTCCACAACTTTACACGAGGAATATACAATTTGAATACGGAATGAAGTCTAAGCGCAAAATACCCAATTCGTAAAGTGTCTGATTCAGAAGATTTCATTTTAATCTCGATGAGAGCTGTAAAGGACCGGATCACCATTGCCAACAGTGTCCGAAATTAATCGACGCGGTTCGGACAAAAAGTCGGACATTGTTAGTGTTGTGGGTACCGGGGCTAACGCGAGAATGTAAAATTGTTAGTGGGTAGTGACATGTTAGTGCAAGTGCGCCTACCACCACAAGTTGACAACGTAGTACTCCAGTCTCGCTGCGACCACAATGGATGTAACTCCATAGAAACGTCAGCGGAAATAAACATAAAAAAGATTCGGGATAAGTTTCGTAATAATTACGTGTTCAAAGCACGAAAGTTTAAAACAGAATTTTTACTAAGCATCTATGAGAAAAAATAAAGTAAGAAATTATGATGATGCTTACAAAATTCAAAAGTGCTTGGAAAGGGGTGGGGGTTGTAAGTATCGTTATCTGAACTTCGGAGAACTTATTTCTTTGTCTTATTTGAGCAGATACGTAATTCGTAAATTGAGAATATGCTTTTACTTTCAGAGCAAGTTTAACATTTGCAAAGAAAGCGTCGGAAAAATCGGAATTGAAAATCGCAATGGCTGACAGACTAAAAACATTTTTGTAAGACATTTTGCGAATTAGACCTTCTGCGACATCGTGGCTTACTGTGTTCGTTCCACCATCACATTTGCATAGCCGACGCATCCGGTGCAGTGTAAGGAAATGTAGTTAGATCCCTCATGCGTGCTGAGAACAGTCGTGAGTGTGTTCGTTTAATTCAATTCAAATTCAATCGTTCCGTCCTAGTTAAAGGATGTAGTTGGTTTTGTAGGTTGCTATATACTTATAGGCATCTAGAAAGGCAAACATTTTGAGTCCATCCATAGCCAATATACCTGCTGTCTTAGTATCGATTATGCAGTACGCTCAACCGAGAGAGAATAAAAAAGGAAGTAAGAAAGAAAATTATTTATTTGGTACAAAAATTCACAAAAATCTTAGTTACATTGGAGGAAAATATTAAATTACAGAGTACTTCCCGTGAACACAGAATCTAAATTGCGAAAAAACATACATTTTTAGTTACATCATATCACACAATAAAATATTTTAAATTTTATTATAAATAGAATGGTACGGAACTCTTCGTGCGTGAGTCCGACTCGTACTTAGCCGGCTTTTTCTCGATTTTGTCGAAATTGATATTTATTTATTGCTAAGTCGTCAAAACAGAATAGTGTTCGTGCTCAAAAGAGTTTTGTTAACCTCATAAGAGAGGTCGCTAAAATAAGGTAATGAATGCTTTAGCATACTCATAGAATTTATTTTAACTTTTACTTATAATAAAACATTTTATTCCTTATGATATCATCTCTTATCTAGAGGCTGTATGCATGTTCGTAGTTCGAACCTAACAATGTGCGCCCGAGGTCGTGCGATGAAAGTCTAGATAAACAACGAGACATGACAACACAGACAATACGTCTAATTAATTAAATTAGTCATGACTGATGGTTATCTGCCAATGCACTGTCTGCCTTTCAAGACTGGATTTAGGTAGGTAGGTAGTATTTATAGACGCACATAAACCAGTTGTTATAGAACTCAAAACGCTCATTTGGTCCAATAGTGTGAGATGTGATATTTTTCACTTATAATATAAATAAATATTAAATAAATAAATTGTTTATTGCAGATATTCAAATTTGTTAGTAATTAATAACAACACGTATATGTTAGGTAAGAGAGAGAGAGAGTGAGAGAGAGAGAGAGAAAGAGATATCTACCCAAAGATTACAAGCTTCATGAAAATCGTAAAAGACCTTGTATGTGTATACACACGTAAAAAGCGCCTATTTAACCATCCTGAATTTAGGATCCGACGGGAGGGACGCCGCTATACTCGTACGTTAGAAACGATACGAGATATGTCCAATCGTATCGCACGTATAGCGGCGTCCCTCATCGGATCCGATTTAGGATGCGATTCAGGATGGTATAAACCCCCTTAACGGTATCACCACAAATCTAATTAATTTCAGAAAAATTAATAGACAATCGAAAAAGAAAAGACTTAAGAAAACAATAAACAAAATCGTACTAACGAAACGCGTAACAGCTTCTGAGGAAATCAGTACCATGGGAACTAAACGTGATACAATGAGAGAAATCCGTGTTCAGACATTTTTCTGCGAAATTCAACGTGCCTTATGTTTAGCTACTTGTCTTGACGTAAGAGCTGCAAGAAAAGATCGTGCGCTCGCTCACGATCCGAGCAAGGACGATCACGCGATGAAGACAACGTGTTATTACCGCGGGTGTATCTAGCCCATGGAAAAAAGAGCAGGGGTACTGTTTTTGAAAGTGTGACACTCGTGTTCGAGCGATTTTTGTACGGAAAAATCGCTCGTTAACGAACTGCGTCATTTCAAAAATAGCACTCCCGGGGTAAAAAATCGACTTTTGTTTTTTTTTTGTGTGTATAAGCCAACTCTAGTGTCAGATTTTTCAAGCTGCCTAAAGTAATCTAACATGACGTAACGACTGCCATCAATGATCTTCAATTAACATGCCTTCCGAAGCGGAGAAGCTCGAGATATTTCTATGCTACTTTCGGTCACCCATCCCAATGGGGACTACAGGTAGGGTTGATTTACATACGTAAGCGCTAATTATGCTCACGCTAACTAGGCCATCGAGCTCCAAAGTTACTCTCATTGATTTTGAAATTTAACTTTTCTATACTATACTACCTATTGATATTTATGTATTAACGTTGTAACCCATACGAGTACATACTCGTACAACGTTAATACATAAATGTCAAGCATGAGTCTTGTTATCTACCTATACTTACTAATATTATAAAGCTGCAGAGTTTGTTTGTTTGAACACGCAAATCTCAGGAACTACTGGTTCAAATTGGAAAATTATTTTTGTGTTGGATAGTCCCTCTATTGAGGAAGGCTTTAAGCTATAACATCACGCTGCAACCAATAGGAGCGAAGCATCATTAAAAAATGTTTTGAAAACGGGGGAAAATTATTCATCTATACTAACAAAAAACCTAATTTATCATAATAACAGAAATTGCCGCGGGCAACAGCTAGCCTATAATATATACATAATCCCCATATATACCCCCACAATATTGTTATTCGTAGAATTTAAAAGCTACGATTTTATTACAGAAGCCTTTTCAGACAGAAACTCTTCAGATAACGACAGATAGCTTTTATAAAAAGTATTTCTAGGAAACAAAACAACTAGTTTATAAAAATAAAATACGTATACTCAACCGAGAACTTTTAAGTGTTAAACGCTTGGGTACTAAGTGGATATAAGATAATTCTAATGGGATGGCAAATGTAATAAGCCCAGGGCAGTAAACCTTGAATTACGCCATTGATTACCGAGCTGAAAAGCTTATTAAAATAATGGTAAAATGCCTGGATGCATTAGATTACAATGGAATGTCGACATTCCTGTTCTGCGGGCAGGTGCCAAGGCATTCAGTGACGCTTTGGGGAAATTAGCCTCGCGTGCTCTAACATATTGGAAATTATATATGTAAGACTATCGTTTTTGCCTGCGACTTATCCGCGAACCATGGAGACAATGAACACTAACACATCCTCGTCATCATCGTCACTTACCATCAGGTGAGATGGGAAACAAATCCGGACTTCAGCTTTCAAAAAAAATAGTCTAAGTTCGTATACCATGTGCTTCGGGCGTCCCCGCAGCATACGAAGCACATGGTATAAACGACACCTAGGATTTGGAGGAAATCCAGATGTTTGCTGTTGAAATTCGCTATAAGGTACCACGTTCTTCCTCCACGTTGATCATGGTCTACTAATGAGACTTGAACTTTGAGCTGACTTTCCACGTCACCCGCATATTACAGATATTTGTTGTTAAAATGAGTGTATTATTTATGTAACACTGTTGGGTACCGTGTTCAATACCCCTGAAAATGGTCTACTCATGAGACTGGTACTCTGAGCTGACTTTCCACGTTACCCGTGTATTAGCTCTAAGCTCTAGTCTAAGCTTAAGGACGCACAAAGCATTTGGTATAAATGACTCCTAGGCTTTGGTGGAAATCCAGATATTTGTTGTTGAAATGTGTGTATTACTCTCGTATTTTTGTGACACTGTTGGGTACCGCGTTTTCCTTGAAGATGGTCTACTCATGAGACTGTTACTCTGAGCTGAATTTCCACGTCACCTGTTTCGCACGTGTCAGTTTGTGGGCGTAAATTATTGTGTTTGCTCTCGATAATCCCATCCGTGCTGCCCCCTTGCAATGGGGGCAGCACGGATGTTTTAGTGCTGTTCTTCTGTTTGATCGTACATTCTATGTTATTTAGTTCTTTCTCTCCGGAATACATTCTCAATTGTCCGGTTTTCCTCCGCATGGTCTGCATCTTTGATTGTGAGACCATCGATTTAGATACATATCATACTTAGTATCATCAAGGTAGTCGCCGTAGCTAGAAATTTGTTACCTTACATAGGTAACAAATTTCTGGCCACTATGTTATTTGCCCGTGTTGCTATGTATTGTTGTTGTTTTTTTGTACAAGTAGTCAACACTGGGTTCAAATTATCTAAACTTATCAGCTATATGAGATGTCTTCATAATTTTGCAGTATCATCATCAAATTAACGGAAGATTTCCATATCATTAGTATTATCGGGATTTAACACGAACTTTTTATTAATAAAAAGTTACCGCTAGTCACGTTAATACTAATAATTGTGAAGCGCGAAAATTAAAAAAATATTTATTCCATTGACGCAGCTTTCAGCTATCAAACAAAATGATCGCACGATAAGACAAACAAAATTACACGCACGATAAGATTACTTATCTAATAAATCAATACCGGGTGCATTCTTTGTTCAAATAGCCGGATATAGAACAATATGGATGGGGCACAGAGCTGGGTTAACCACAAACAAATTCTCAGATTACTACGAAATAAAAGGAGCGTAAATATACACTTCGATAAACAAGCGGAACGAAGCTGAGGTCGCCGTGACGAAAGCCATTACATTGGGGCCAAATGAGCATGTGGTAGAACCCTTGCGAGTCAAAGGTTTTGTTGTCGTAGGGAATGTTGAACTGTAATTTGATATAAATAAATAAATTATAAATACATACGGACAAATCACACAGATTGAGCTAGCCCCAAAGTAAGTACGAGACTTGTGTTATGGGATACTAACTCAACGATACTATATTTTATAACAAATACATATATAGATATACATCCAAGACCCAGGCAAATCTGAAAAAGATCATTTTCCATCTTGACCTGGCCGGGGATCGAATCCGGGCACTCTCGTGTCGCAGGCTGGCGTGTTGACCGCTGCGCCACGGAGCTAGTCTGATATAGCAGAACTATTTCGCCCTATGCATGCATTTTGATTTAAATTACGTTGTATGGTTCCGCAACCAGTTGGTTCATGCAAACTTTTGTTGGCCAGCGCCAACCCACTACTGTTAGTCCCTTCATCCCACCTCTAATTGTTTTGGCAACATTTAACTTTGACTTCTGCAAAGTAACGATCGAAGCTTTAAATGTGTTCTTACTAAGGGTGGAATATATGCTGAATGCATATTAAACCTGCCAATTTTATTTAATACCAGTTTTCGCCCGAGGCTCCGCCCGCGTCAGTGTCGATCCCTCGGGAACAGTTCTTCTTCCCGGGATAAAATGTACCCTATGTCCTTCTCCGTACCCCAGATAACGTGTATGCAATATCTCATGATGATCGGTTCAGTAGTTACAACGTGAAAGCGTAACAAACTCACTTTCGCATTTATAATATTAGTTAGGATTAGGATTATATTACAGACATACGGGCCATATTGAAAACCTTTTTTTAAAGTCGGTAAAAAAAAGGAACTTAAAGCACCAGCGAAATTGATTGATGATGCAACGGTAGCAGCACAAAAATAAATGATCCGTGAGCGATTAAGTGTAGATAAGTTATTGATTAAATAAACAGTTTTCTAAATGTGTAAATCATTAACTTTCATCTTATATTCGCCGGTAAAAGTTCATTAGAAGAACAATGCAACGAGACTCGGTTTGCTGGTAATTGAACACCTACGCTGAGTGACGGCGAAAGCGATCAGCTGTTGTGAGATAATCGAATTTCGGACCACTGTGTTACGTGCTGTAACTTAGAGCTACAGGGTTGGCAATTGGTCGTAAATACCTACCAAAGATATACCGTGTAATTTTAAACCTCTAAAGTATACTGAAATTCTGGAAGCAGAGTCCCTAATAAAGTATAGAATTGCAAGAAAAAAGATGTGAATCGAAAAAAATTAGGCATTAAATTTTTTTTTTTTCTTGCAATTTTGTATTCGATTAGGGATTCTGATTCCAGAATTTCAGTATATTTCAGAGAGAGATAAGTAAGAAGATACAATATATGATATTTTTGGCGTGTCAGAATCTCACATTATCATAATTTCAAGGTTATTTTGCATATTGATATGTGTTAAAAATACAATCCCATTAATTTATTTGTTAATACCTATTATTTTTACGTTTATTTTTGACACAATTCCGAAATCTAGTTTTTCTTCATGCCCTATCATATTTTACTTACCTATATAATGATATTCTCTTTCGTATGTTGAGAACTGGAGGCACAACATTTCTTATAATTTAAAACTGTTTATCTCTTGGCTAGACACAAACTATAGTAAACGTTAATTTAAATATTTATACTGACAGAAATATGAATTTAATAAAGCAGGAATTTTTATCAATCTATATTCTTCTTTCAAATTCCACCTTTCCGTTTCAAAACCAATCACATACAGACAGCATAATCGAAGATATTATTCTACATATTTAAACATAAAAAACGAAAAAACTTTTTCCCAATTGTTAACAGCATAGCATTATTTTCATAAAATCTAAAGTAAAACATAAATCACAAACAGTAGTTTTAAGTTATATATATATTATAAGTTTACTACAAATTGAAAGTTGACATCTGGAGAAAATGCGCTGTTCAGTTTATTGCGGCTCTAAACTTAGCTTTATTTAAGTAAATTAACGTCAACAATATTTGTCGTAAAATAAATGTTAACGTTCACCAAATGATATATTAAGTATCTTATGATGAATAAATGATATTTGACTTGACTTGTCAAAGTAAAAACCGTACTAATGAAATAATGTGTAAAGATAATATTTACGACGTAGACCTTGTCCACATCGCATGTCTCGTTACGATCTATCTTTGCGTTATAGGAAATGTGAAACTCCACACGCATTAGACACGCAAACTTAAATGTTTTATTGAAAATTATTGGCCGGATTTCCTGTAAAGATACAGTGTCACGTCTTTGACTCTTACGGCATGCATAAAGCCTACCGATGCTACAACTATATTTTTGTTTTCAATATTTACAAATTCATGTTGATGGTACTGCACCTGAAGCAAGGCGCCCGCGACGCGGTTTATATCGCGTGATGAACTCCACATCTCGCTCTTTGATATCTCAAGATAACAAGATGGCGATAATCGATGTCGCGCGTGCCATGCTCTGGAGACTGAACTATCTCCCATTGGAGCACATTAGTGTAAAGTTATAATGAAAATTGAAAGTTGGATTTCCTGTACAGATACAGTGCCACGTCTTTGACTCTTGCGGGATAGACAGAGCCTAAATAGGAGCAAAAGCTTTTTGCAAGGTGGTTTTTAATTGTTTGGTGCACCAAAATTATGACATTTCTCTAGATGATATTGAATATTTTGAGTTAAGGTGATACCACTGTAAATAAGGTCGTTCTGAACCTTATTTATCTCACAAAATACTTAAATTAGGAGTTTCAAATCTAAGTAATATGATTTTTGACTATTTCATCTCCAAAAATTGAAGATGAAAACACGTTTTGATAAAATTTTCTCGATAGAAATATTTTTTGAAAAATGGTCTTCGTTCGCAGAGTTTTTGTTATTGTAGCTCAAATGCGACGAATGAAATAATGATTTTTAGACTAAAAGATAGGTTATTAGTAATTCATCAAAATGTAAATATGAAAATACAATTAACCGGTCTGATTTTATATAAAATAGAAATAACGAATTTGGCGCTTACGTTTTTTTCTTTGAGCGACTCGAGACTATCTCCTATCTCATCATTCACGGGCTAAACCGCCAAGCGCTATCCCTTGCGCGCACTTGATCAGTCCTTTGCCGAGCGAAGGTACCAAACATTTGAGGCCTCGCCTTAACTTTTCAAGGTCCATGACATCTTATATTTTGGGATGTCCATTTTTAGGGTACCGTACCCAAAGGGTAAAAAGGGGATCCTATTAATATTTCATAACGCTTTAGGTACTCAATTGAAATAGTGTGAATAGTATCGCCATCTCTGTGAATTGCGAAATTGTATATTATTTTAAAAAAAAAATCTTTGTGAATGAAAACGGGAATTTGGTAATATTCAATGATAATTTGCTACGCCATCGCCTATCCTATATACCTATTTAGGAGGAATTCCTGTTATAACACATGCACGCTTGATTGTCTTTCACGACCTGCGCGTGCGCATTCAACATTTTTTTGTACTCCGATCAGCATGCTATATATATATAACAATATGCTAACCCTATTTGCATATAATATGATATATGAAAACTAGTGTAAACATAATGCTTGTGAACATGTGGTCGTGTCGACAAGACATCGCGAGCGTGTGACAGTTAGACGTATTATTGAGATGACAAGGCAAAAAGATCAAAATGTTAGTACGATTATGTTTCTACACTTATGCATATACCTGTTTACGCTCACATGTAAATGCGGGATTATATATACGTATGAACCTGTGGTTAATACCCAGACAGAATAAGGAGTTCTTCAGGTTTATATCCCAAATTTTATTTTCGTAAAAGACGTAGTTTTTTTTCTTTCCTGTGGTAAAAGTAAAGCATCAAGGTTTTTGTAATTTTGTATAATCTTGATAGAATTTAAAGTTGCGTCCTTATCCGTTATCTATTGTAGATTTTTTCCCCGATTTTTTTTCATTTAAATTATACTTATTGTATGTTTTCAATCTAACATATAGTTAAATTTACTAAAGAAATAAGTAACTTTAAAAATTGGTGCTATATTGAAAAATCACCGTGTTCCATCAGTGTATATAAGGTTATATGTATATACACATGTGTATCTATATATATATATGTGTATCTATGTGCACACAGCTGTTAAACCATATGTGAAATTTTGACTTGTGCCAGATTTATAGCACAAAGTGAGCATGACTTATTTTCAACAACGTTGTTTTAAACAAGCATTTGCCATTCGCGTGCCTATGTTATTTAAAACTCTATTTATTTCAATGTCAATTACAGCAATTTGGACTAATGATAATTCGAATATAGAATATAAAATTTCAACAAATATTACGCATATTCAAATGATTGTTATTTGATTAACAGACGTGAATCAAATGACATCACATCGAATCTCTCATCAAACACTCATCTCTTGTCCAAATATTTAGCTTGTTAGAACATAATTGAAAACACGAAGTGCCGAGTCTAAGTCCGAGCAAATACTAAACCTAATATTTATGCATCTAACATCTAAACACAAGTAGAAGATAATTATACGATCGAGAAAGAAACGCGAAAGTGATAGTAAAGAACCATGCCTTGAGATCGTCACGTCTGATGCCGACAGCCTAACCATTAACACAGGCTATGACGACACTCGGGATGGTTCTCATTATGGCACTGGAGCGATGGCACAACCACACGCAACAACAATAACAGTTGGCCAATCCAATGAGGACACTCCAATCATTAATCATGGACTTATTATAAATCTCATTGTCGTTCAAGAACATAACTTAAATCTTACAAACCAGAAGGTCTTGCGCATCCAAGGTTCACATTATAAAGTAATGATCGATAATTGAATGAATTTATTTGATTTCGATTGACTTTATGATGCAATTGCTAACTATCAAAATAAACATCGAATAATTTTATCGAGTCAACAGATTTGACTTGTTTATATACTGTCTTGCTGTGTTGTGGAAAACTTTATGGAATACATTTAAGCAGACAAAAGTTTTAATCTTATATGGATAAGACTAATCGATGGCGAAAAATATAAATATGCAAGGTGTTGCAAAATATCGGTGGAGCCAGAACGGAGCCTTGCGGAACCAATGGCAGATGACATGTTACTTTCTCTCGCCGAACTCTCCAACCCGGACGTACGGCTTTTTGCATTGTTTTTGTAATTGCGATATTATTATTATCGTATGAAATTGAAAGTTAATGTACTATACTCGTGGAAAACCGAAAGCAAATTGGCCAGCTGTTTGGGTGTTAAAATTGCGTTGCCTTATTGGCCGCTTTCGCTTTTTTTTTTTTTGTTCTCGTGAGCCTACGGTTATGCTTTAGTGGTAATTGCGGGCAACGGGCTGCTTTCGTTTTAGGAGGTTTAATTGTAGGAATACTTACGTTTTAGTGTGTGTAAGTGACCAACACTAGTAACTGACATACCATAGCGACTGCATTTTAAAGCTGATAGACCAAATTCCGCTTGGACATTATAATATTTAAATATTAAACCACGCCAGGAAATGTGCCTAACATGTGCATCTTCTTCACACTAGGAATAGAGTAGGTATAACTTACCCTTTCGATATGCGGCTGTGGAGCCGGGGCGTCCACCACGTCGGTGTAGATACATAAAGTGGATTTCCGCGACAACGAGTCGCTGGCGAGACTGCTTGAGCTGGACCCTGACGAAAACTTCATCGTGGCGCTTCATTCAGACTAGACGAGATTCTCTCAAGTGACATCCAGTTGCACTTCGCTGTGGTGTTCCCGGCACATCACACAAGTGCAGATTTCTTTGTTCGATTGTCTGTTAAAGTTTCAAAGTGAAACGCTCGCGTCAGTGACAGCGTTCCTGTACAAAGTCAGCTGCGAACTCCCAAGGTTTCTTCCGTTGATGCAACCGGAATGAACGATTTGGTTAGCCTGAAACAAAACGAAGACGAATAAGTTACTGATTCTTTCGATAAGGAAAAGTGTTCAAGGTTAGCGATAATTCAATTTGACATCACGACTGACGAATGCATCAGACTTTGTATTTTACATGTTCTCATGTTCATTGAGATAAAAATGCGACAAGAAAGTTCACATTTACTTAAACAAAAATGTTGCTCTGTGATTTATTTATGCCACTAGTTTTTGCATATTTGATTATGATATAATTTAATTAATGAACAGTTACGTTACGTCGCTATTTAGAAAGCCAAACGGTTTGCGGAAGACTTAATTCTAGATTTTTGACAGATGCAAACGTTTAGCATGTTACAACAAAAACGATAGTCTTTCTGCATTACATTGATCTACTTTTCATGCGATTTTATAAACCAAGGACTCGGCAATACAGATTTTGATAACATTATTGATAAAATGCATCTATTAGTGACGTCATTATACGTTTAATTATGATAAGAATTGTAGGTTGATTACTTCTGACTCAAGATTTAAAATAACAGATTTCTTCCTCCATTCTTTTGATCTACTTTTATCAAGATTTCGTAATCCAAGCTAAGAAATAAAACAACTTTCTCGCGGTTATAGCAATACCAGGGCTAATAAGACCTCAAGCTAACTTGGTCCTATTCTGGTTTGTATGTTGAGTTGCTACAGAGACTGGGTTTGGACTACAAACTACCGCTCTGCAAATAGACCAACGACCTCCGATCATATCTGGAGCAGAGTCGGATGAAGGCCCCGTCCTCAAGAAATGACAGCTGAACGAACGGAGTAACGTGCTTTCCAAAACGTGAAAGAACTAAAAATATTCTTGTCTCTGCGATCCAAGTGATTCTTGTTATTGATCTACTTTAAATAAAATTTCGTAATCCAAGGATTACAGTTTTTGATAATGATTCTGATATGCTTGACTTCATTAGTAAAGATCAGACGATATGCAAAGGTATTGTGCTCACCGATAATGGCACCAGATAGAACCTTTGTGATTGGGAGTGAATTGTGTATTGTTCTTTTTATTTTATGTGCAATATTGTTACTCAAATGCGTATATAAATGAATGTTTAATATAAGTATATATTTCTTTATGAACAACTAGCTAGCTAGGAGATATATTATGTATTTAATGTATAGCCATGTTGTAGCCATGTACGAATCGAACCCATAACCCCCGGGTCTACTACAGGCAAACGCCTTAACCACTGGACCACGGAGACAGTTTCAATTTAACAGTATCAAAAGCAAATGCTAGAAATCTAAAATTTACTATTGTTACAAATTACCAGATTTTTTTTAATTAACACATCTAGCACAGAGGAAATGATACCTAGTTATAAATGACTGCTAGGATATTGATTTAGATTTCTCTTGTTCATAATGAAGATAAAAAAGTAAAGCATTCTTCAATACCTTGTGAACTAGTTTGTTCTGTCGGGTACCAACAGATAAACGGCGAACATATTGACGTAACGATAAATTTGAATTTATATGAATAACCTGATATAATCACGTTAAAAGATGATAATAAAACTACTCTTCTAAATATTCATAAGCCGACGAAACGTGAAAACTTGAAGTTTGATTGGTGTTTCGGGGATATAAAATCAAAGTTTGCAGAATAGAATCAAGTTATTATGCAATTCATCTGCGACATATACATATATAGGGACCAATCACACAGATTGAAATGAAATTAGGAAATACAAGCTAAACAAAGCTCATAAACATCAATGAGACCTCTCCAACCCGTCTGGCCAGCGAGGAGAGTGTAGGCCAAATCCTCTGTCTGCTCTGGCCAAGTATGGCTCCGGTAGTACGGAGAGGGTCATGTTTCTGCAGGAGGGCCTAAAAAGACCTGATGATGATGATGAAACAGATTGAGCTAGCTCCGCATAAGATGTGAACATATATGATACTAACTCAACCTTATTGTGCTCGTCCTTGTGTTGTTTATATCTTAAATTAGATCAATGTTGCAAAATATTTTTCGCCTTTATGCCTTTTTTTATCCTTAATAATTATCTTATAGTATGTTCACTTGTATTGAAGGACTCACGTTCTCTTACTTACCTAATGTAAATGCAATATTCAGCAAATGTCATGTAATGACTAAAAATCTGTGTTTTGCTCCTATAGCAAATGTATCACAGAGGTGTTACGAGATTGTTACCTTTTTGTATCACTGCGACATAATCATTTATTCCTTGAAAGATAGCATGGTTACAAAGGATGCCGGAGCCCTGTGCTAAGTTAAAAACTTGTGTTACAAGTGCTCCACTCTTTACACATGTTACAGAGATAAGCTATTTTGATTTGGTGTCTCTTTATAAATCGTGACAGTTCATTTATTTATAAGTCCTAGTTGTCTTTAAATACCTACCTATATGTTATATGTATGTAAGCGTCTCAGTTAATGCAAATAAAGTTTTTAACTATCTATCTATCAGTAAGGTGAACCGTAAAAAATAGAGACTTACGACAAAAATGCTAATTAGTTAAACTAACATTATTTTATGCAATATTGTATATTTTATGCAATATTGTAATACAATTAGTAGTACTACAATTTTACAAAACTGATAAAATATTTGTATTGTTTACTCATATTTATTATCTTATCATATGTCGAGAATTTGTGTCTCAAAATTTCGACATTACTTGGTAAAATCTCATCTTGATACGACATGACAAGAAATTGTGCGACTATGTCAATCAAGATTTTGTTATATCGCAAAGGTTATATTTTAGTAATTCTTTACTTTGTCTCTTAGTTGTATTCTACATCAAATAAGATCAAGTTTGTAACAGTAAAAAACTAGTTGGTTTTATAAAAAAAGAAATAATTGAGATAGAGACTCGTAATGGCTTGGGAAAAAATAAGTCCGGCCCAACTCGAGTAATTTATCTACAAAAACACGATTTTTATGAGGAATCTGACTGTATAAGAGAACGCATGAAACCTCTTTCATGCATCCTCTTTTGTAAAGCTTAAAAAACTTTTCCTTGCATGGACACTATTGCTCTTAATTATGTGGTTTGACATCTCAGTAAGAAATTGTAATTGAGTAACTTTGACAGAATCGAGAAAAAACACCATAAAACAAGTTTCCTGTGTGGGGTTTTAATTTTATTTAGGGAAAAGATATACACATTTTGGGAAAAAAATATTAGCCCCTAACATAAATGAGAAACAATAAATCCGTAGATTAGTAATAGGGTCCCGTTTTTAGCCTTTGGGTACGGAATTCGAGAACAAAACCATGAAAAATAACTTTGCTGTATAGATTTTATTGCTTCTGATATTGAAACTCCACCATTAAATAAATGGGACATATCACACAAATTGAGCTAGCCCCATAGTGAGTTGTGAACTTGCGTCGTAGGATACTAACTCGATACAATATTTTATAGATACTTATATACATAAATATCCACCAGGTCAGTATGAAAAAGATCGTCCATTGGAAGACTATAACTATCTTTAACTACGTAATAAATCATAAACATCTGATCTTTACCAGTAAACGGCTTGAACTATTCACTCGAGCTTTAAGTCAGGAAGTAAAGTCACGAATACTGCACATATATCACACGTTTTGACACTTGCTCTAGGTTTATAGCACGGTAAAAGTCGACACAATTCACGTCCACCCTATATTACAGTCGTAACTACGGTAGTCTTTATTATGACTTTAGCAAACGCCATGGATCTGACTCATGACACCAAACACAAGCAAATTTCAATCTTAGTTCTAAGTTATTCAGATTCACTTTTCCTTGCCAGAGATTTTGTGATAAGAGTCCGTTACGCAATTGCCACCGTGCGATGACCATGTTACCTAATATGTCGGGACAAAAACTTCATTGTTATGAACCGGATAATAGTTACTATCACTTGACAAGTGACAAGTGTTAAATGAGTACGAACCATCACTAATCGTAATACGATTTTGATAGATTACTCTTTAGAAAAAATAACTGTAACAGTTAGAAATTAATTCTGAGAAGTGTCGTTGACTTCAAGTTTCACTGGTTTTGTGTTACAGATTAAATTGATGGCGAGGTAAGTACTGATAGATTGAGTTTTAGTTCTAAAACTCTTTTGTTTTACAGGAAAATTTAAAGCTAAAGAAAGTAACAAAATAACAAGGAAATTATTTTAAGAAAAGCATATCGACCTGTTTTACATTCCTATACCGCCTACGTATAAAAGAAAACACTGCATTTTTTAGTAAAAAACATTTTTTAGCTACGAAATTCGTAATAAGAAGTAGTAAGTCCAGTGACCACGGTCGGTGTAACCCAGCTGAAATTTGTGAAGAAAAACGGGAACGGATACTTACTGCATTTAGTAAATATGCAACGCAAAAGTTTAGACGTTATAGAAGTAGTACATATAATAGTAAGTAGGGAACCATTGAAAGAACAACCTAAATTAGTCTGCAATATAAAAGGAAATGTAATTGACAAAGCTATTAGAGAAAATTGAGGAACAGTTCCAACGAACATCTTCAGAAGTTTAATATTAAAACCAAGGTTGGAGATAAGTGCATTTACCTAATACACAGACAAAAGACGACACTGACTGTAATGTTTAACCACTGCTATTACAGCTAGAGATAAGTATAGCGCATAATTACACTGTGTCGCAAAGGCAGTAAAACTGCACCTTAGTATACAACAGTTGAGATTTAATAAACTAATGCTCAATAAGCGAGGCGTTACGTACTACATACATAAATATTTCTATATCTCATATTTATTTTACTAAACCACCTATATTTTTATCTGTTTATTCTTCTTGAGGTTGACTGGGAGTAGGGTTACCATATATTAGGATTTGCCTTGAGATTTCAGGATTTCTGGACTCTTCTCAGAATTGTGGCCGAATTTTGCAAAACTACGGATTTTTAGAATTTTCAATAAAATGCAGTACATTTTAAACTAATCTTGCTAATACATAGAGAATATCATCAATACATAGAGAGTTAAAATCAGCACTTATTTATCGAATGACTTTTTTGAATTGGTAAGTTGCACAATAAACGTTCAAAAGAAAGTTCTCAAACTGCAAAAAAATCTTAGGATTTTTCAATGTAAATCAGGCCTTTTCTCCGGACTTTTCATTTTTTCATTCTTTTATAAAATAAGTGGCAAAATAAAGTGTGTGAATTACTTAGCAAAATCCATTCTTTTTGTCGTGATAACCTCTTATAAATCGATGACCGGCTGCACGCATGAAAAAGTGTCCTCGTGCAAGCGAGAGCGCGGAACAAGCTAGAGAGGCACGCACGATCATCCTAAGCGTTTGGCGTGTGACGCATCTATCGGAAGCGTTCAGCTGACGACGCATCTATCTCTTCCTCCATTATCACGTAAAATTATCGTCCGTAAACCGACTTTACAGACAACCATTTTTTATATAATTAGCGTAGATTTCTTAGAATCGCGCCCTTGGACAAAGGAAAGCGTGTGCAATACGCAATACCCAACAAAGGCTCGGCGCACGCTATGGGAAAACCGCTCTACCGCTTGTTGTAACGCGATAATAATAAAGTACACAGTACACTACCTTGTAGGACTCACAATGGATTAAAAGGCCGTGTAAACTGATAAAATTACCGATATATTCGTCTTATCGGTAGTTTAATATGTTTATTTAATATTCAATAATAATATCAACAAGATTAATATGTGAAGAAAGAAAAATGTAAATACATATTCTTTTTTGTGTATTTGTGTTTATTATACATATCAAAGGGGAAATATACTACATAGGTACAAAATATATCTTTCATGAATGATGGTCTGGGAGATGAAAATATGTACAATTTGCCAGCTTCTTCTCTTCCTGCGCAAACCGTAGAAGCTATCTCACCAACACGCTAAACGTGGCCTTTGGGTCTTATGCCTGGCTCTGTCTACCCCATATATGTATATGTAGTGTATCTTACGTAGCCATTTTCGTAATTGCGCCAACAATAAAGTACACAATATCCCTTTAACATTTTCAATGGATCAAAAGGCTGTGAATAATTAACTATAGATATTAACGAGATTCTAGTATCTTTATTCTAGAACTCTTTAAATACGAAATACCTACTATTAAAATATAAAAGACAAAAGAAGTCAGCTACTGGCCGAGATGTTTCATTTCAGCCTCATCCGGAAGCCATCCTCAGAGTAAATGTGAATCGAAACGCGCGCCGAAAGTCGTCCCGATACGCAATTATCACGTTAGTTTTAATTAAAAAAGAAATAATATCCATTTAAGGCGAGGCCTCAAATGTTTGGTACCTTCGCTCGGCAAAGGACTGATCAAGTGCGCGCAAGGGATAGCGCTTGGCGGTTTAGCCCGTGAATGATGAGATAGGAGATAGTCTCGAGTCGCTCAAAGAAAAAAACGTAAGCGCCAAATTCGTTATTTCTATTTTATATAAAATCAGACCGGTTAATTGTATTTTCATATTTACATTTTGATGAATTACTAATAACCTATCTTTTAGTCTAAAAATCATCATTTCATTCGTCGCATTTGAGCTACAATAACAAAAACACTGCGAACGAAGACCATTTTTCAAAAAATATTTCTATCGAGAAAATTTTATTAAAACGTGTTTTCATCTTCAATTTTTGGAGATGAAATAGTCAAAAATCATATTACTTAGATTTGAAACTCCTAATTTAAGTATTTTACGACATAAATAAGGTTCAGAACGACCTTATTTACAGTGGTATCACCTTAAACAAATCATGGATGTATGTATATCCATTCAACCATATATCATCCTTGAGAAAGTAAAATAATAACCAATTACTGAAATAATAACTTTTTCCAATAGCATATAACATAAAATAAGCGCTAGAAATAGAAAAGCAAATATAAATATTGTATGCCTGTTTTGCAAGGAAATTACAAAGGATGAAAGGAATTGTTATTACGATTGCAAAGTTTATTGACCGTTTAATTTTTCAATTAAAGAAACAGTACAGACACAAATAAAAATAAAATTCAACGATACTCGTACATACACTTGCGGTCAACACAACGCAGCATTGAACAAAGATGTAAACAATAAAATCCAATCACTTCCACGCCATTTCACCACACCCAAAGTTACCACAATGGAAGTACTGGCAGAACAACACGCACTTATAGCAGCTTGGTCACTCACACATATCACGGTTCTGCATTGGATATCTTCGTAAAACGACCCATTACTAAAGCTCTCAAAATAACTTATTGAATAGCATATATGGCTGACCTATCGCCTAAGTGCTTATAAGTAAGCAATTTAACAAGCATCACATACATTTATAAAAGCAGAAATGCTTTTGAAGATTGCATCGAAAGCGCGGTTTTAATATTATAAAGTACTTAGATAGAAATGCTAAGAATTCTAGCAAAAGGCGATGCTTTAAAATGGCTCGCGAAGTTTCCTACCACGTAATAATTAATAACGACAGGTCGCTTAGTAATACAATAATTATTTCTAATGAACAGAAATTATTACCCTTTATTTTTTTATGTGTATGAAATTATATTTTAATGATAATGTACATGTATTGAAATTACTATGTTTGTTTTTTTTTCGAATGTGTTAGTTTGAAAAAGCTTGAAAAATCTGACAACACTGTTGGCCAACACTGTTATCAGATTTTTCAAACTGCCTAATGCCATCTGACATAGCTTATCAATTGCCATCGCTGATGGATGACTTAACGTGTTTTCCGAATTATGTTAAAATAGCAAAGCTAAAGGTGTGATCATTTCTCAGTAAAATGTAGGTACCGCATACGTAGGTTATTGTCGGATAGTGTTACTGATGAAGTCTAGTTGACGTCTTAATTGTAACATGAGTTGATTTGGCTTAAGATTTTCTATTATCGTTGAGTTAGTATCCCATAACACAAGTCTCGAACTTACTTTGGGGCTAGCTCAATCTGTGTGATTTGTCCATATATATTTATTTATTTACTACTGAATGTACCGTTCAAGTAAATGAATTTTGTCACATTTTATGCCGTAATAAGATTTAATGTTATACAGATAAAATGCTTATTTCACAAATAGGACGTTTTGCTATAAAAGTTGTTACGCTTGCAGGTCATTTTGCGAACTCTAATATCCACAAATCACTTGTTAATATTTCTCTTTCCATCAGGAAAATGCTATCACGCGATGTTGACTATGATTAAAGTATATACAGGAAATAAGTTGTACCGATCGATGATCATAACCATTTCGTTACGCAAGGAGGATGTAGATTTGCATTCGTTGAAAAACTTGATGCTAAATCACATCGATGAGATGATTGGGACGTTTAGATTATAAGTTAAAATAAAACTACATTTAAATAAACTGGAATAGAACAGAAGTGAATTGATTTTAAAAATATCGATATAACATGAAAGCTGTTGCATTTTTGTGACAAGTTTTTATTATGAGCTATTCTGTAACGTGTCAAGACACATTAAAAGACAAGACAAAGGATTAAATGAGCGCACATATGATGAGTTTGTCTTCGCTAGTTTAGAAGTGCCTATGAGTCCTCCTTCAGGCTGTATCATCAGGCCAGGTATATATTCCCCTTATGCTTCGTCATCCTATTTACATAAGTCAACAAAATTTCAGCTCAATCGGCTATTCCTACAAAAATGAGTTGCAAGATTAGATCTGAAAAACATACATACAAGATACATGCATACATACAAGATAAAATAAATATATACGGACAGATCATACAGGTAGAGCAGCGCCAAAATAATTTCAACACTTGTGTTATGGAATACTATATTTTATAACAAATAATATGGACACCTGGATGGGCCAAGATCCAAGTCAATCAGAAAAAGGTCATTTTCGATCCTACATTGCAAGTCAATTAAAAGCTTATAATAAGATAAAGAGTTTTTAAAGATATTTTAATATTACGTATTGTTGAAACCAAGACATGGATTCCATTTGCAAAACATGGCCCCAAGAAATTTTACCAAAACGGTAACTTTTGCAAGAGTTTCTGTAAAAACTTATGAAAGTTACTATTGCAATACTTTCTGTATGTATTTTAATCGTATCGAAATGGCTAATAAGGAAAAAGCTTCAATAATTGAGGCCACAGAAGGCGTGTAACGAAATATTGTACTCACAACCGGGTTGCTAAATGCACAGTAGGTGAAATTGGACGGCCCTCGTGGCGTCAGCCTCCGATACGAAGGGCACCGGGTTCGATTCCTGGCGTGTTTGTATGTATTTCGTGGTTTTGGATACCCAATGACGTCAAACCGTTACGGAGGCAGCCGGCCAACCAAGCAAATTACGGAGCTTAGAAGTTAGAACTATTGTGTGCTAACTGTGATAAGTCTCACGGGGTCTAAATCTCATAAAGCCACTAGTTACATGAGCATTCTTAAGTTTACACTTATTGCTTCGATCAAATTTTACGACCCGTTTTGCGTGCGTTGACGTATTAGTATGTTCTGAAATGAATACTTAGAAACCTACGCAAGTGTTGTCCTACATACCGGGTGCATTACCGTAAACAAAACCAGGTATGCTGATGTACACGTGTTTCCTTGCATCGAAGCTGCAGGACCGACCGTAAAGAAGCAATCGGCTGTGACAACACGCACGCTGATAGGGTCACCACATATATAAGAACACGTTGATATGCATCAATGTCTAAGTTTTATTTTTTGTATTCACAATGCAATGGCGCAGCGATCCAAAGTGGATCTTAGCCTCCGACACTAGAAGGCGCTATTTCTTGCGGTCATGCGCCAGCCGTTGCCAATCGCAAACTCCGAGGCTTTGTAGGTCATTCTAATATACCTACTCTTATTAAGTTAAGAAATAAAATACGGTGAAAAACGTGGAAAAACCCTGCTCCTGCCCACGTGGAACGTAGGCACCTTAGGTCTATGTACAACTTATGGTGGAACCTACGATCGTCGACATTTCGTTTTTCTTTTACTTATCGCCCATACTATTATACGATTTTTTACAAAAGTAAAAACTTAATGCAAAGCATGGTGTACCCAGTTTTACCCTAGAGGTGAATGAAGTATACCTTATTGCACTAAATAAAAAGGATACAAAAACGTGTTGAGAAAAGATGAAGAGAAGCGGTGCTAGATTGAATGAGAGATGATACGATGGGGGAATTTTCTTGCATATATTCCATATCAGCCTTTTAATAAGTTTGTTTTTAAATCTGTTTTTTCAACCATTATTTCTAAGTATGTCGTAGATTGTGAGTTGATGTCATTTAGAGAAAATGCGCTGTGCAGTTTGTTGCCGCTTCTTCTGCACTCCGCCTTGGAAGCGGCGTAAACTTAGCTCTAAGTAAGTTATTGACGTCAACAATAATAACGTTGTAAATAATTAGGTGTAATGTAAGTCAACGTTCACCAAATGATATTTAAAATATCTTGCAATGAATAAAATATTTTGACTATTGACTGTTGATATTTAAAACATTTACTGAGTATCTATAAACGGGACGTTCTTATATTATAATGTACTAGCGACTCGGACCCCGGCTTCGCACGGGTGCAATGTATATATAAACCTTTACCTTAAATCACTCTTTCTATTAAAAAAACCGCATTAAAATCTGTTGCGTAGTTATAAAGATACATACATAGGGACAGACACAGCGGGAAGCAACTTTGTAGTGATTCCCGATTCGCGATCACAGTTGTTTCTGGCTTGACGTCAAGCTTTGTAAGTATTTTTAAACAAAACAATAACTATGACATGAGTACAGTGTAGCATATTTTAACCTCCTACTTTAATTATATAAAATGTTGCCAACCCTAGATATCGCACGTTCGCTAATAACAATCGAACATGCGAGAAATAAAATCAAAGTGTTCACTAACGGTCCCTACGCTCGTAAAATTGGCAATTAGAACTGAGAAATCGAAGATTGCTGTACTGGAAACAATGGTGCCTTGGTAGGAAAAATCACCATTTAAAATTGGTAATTCTAAAATCTAAGTGGCACACCTGCCAGGTAGTAGTCAAACGACCTAAGTTGATTACGATGACAGATGCACTCCTGCTTTAAAAATTCTTGGAGGTCTATGCTCAATAACAACTGTAGTAGATAGTTAATAGATTCAGGTGTTACTTTGCGGAAGTCAAAGCTACATTTACTTTGAGATAATTTACTTTGCGTGCTTCCGCCACCAGTTAGCAGCCTCAACGGATGCAGCAGTATCGACCAGAGTTGCATGCGTCAACTATTGGTGGCGGGTATGAAGGGACTAACAGTAGTGGGTGGGCGCTGGCCAGCAATAGTTTGCATGAACTAACTGGTGGCGGAAGCACGCAAAGTAAATTGTCTCAAAGTAAATGTAACTGTAGTAGAATTTTAGTATTAATATTTAAAAACCAATAAGAAAACTTAGTTAAAACTAAAATAACAAGATGAATGAAAATAAGTAGACTTAATAAAAACATTTTTAGAAATCATACAATCCCACTAGATGCTCGCCCCTGGGCATCATGCTTAAAAAGCTGGCAGCATTGCCGAGTTGAATGACAATGTTGATACGCTGAGCAAATATAATCAAAAAATATAAATATAAGTTGCTGATAAATAGTTTCACGGGTCACGGGAATTATTTCGTGTATTTAACTACACAATTTTTACCGTGTCTATCTATGCTTCGTTCGGTGAGTGAGAGAGCCGGAGGTCCATCCTCCCCTCCCTCCTCCCCATTTCCTTGTCCTCCCATAACTCCTTGAAAGGCCGGCAACGCTCCTGTCACACCCTCGTATTGCAGTTGTCCATTAGGTAACTCGCTTGCTCGTTTGCCGCCCTAAATTATAAAACTCTTTCATCCCGGAATATTTACTGTTCCCGAAGGATCTATACAAACGCGAGCGGCGCCATAGGCGAACGGTAGTTGACTGAGCGAGCGAAGCGAGCGAAGCGTCTCATTGACCGAGCGAGCGAAGCGTCTCAGTTTCCACTAGCCGAAAATTCTTTTGTCCGTCTGTCTGTCTGTCTGTCTGTCTGTTCTCGCCTACAGGTCGCATTTCTCAACCGATTCTCATGAAATTTTGTGAGCAGGTTCGGTAATTATATAGAATTTTTTGTCGAGCCATATTTTCGATATTTTATAAAATGGCGGAAATATGGGGGTCCGAAACTTAAAAATACTCATAGCACTGCTATTTGAAAAAAAAAAACAAAAATGTCAATAGACTTTTTTGTTATTCTTATTAAGACGCAACTTTTTTGTCTGAATAACTTTTTTATACGATAAACTTGAACGTGTTTATAGTCGAAATCGAATGTCGAAATGGTCTGAAATATTTCTGTATATTTTTTGTATAAGTGCATTCAGTATGATGTGGTAAATACAAATCTATGGTATGACAAGTATGAAAATGGTGCGTAGTAACTGTGACGTCGGTGATACAGAGAAAACATGTTTTTTTATATAAATATACCATGTGCAGATATATTTAAGAGCACTGGAGGGCATTTGCCCTCCAGTGCTCTTAAATATATCTCCAGTGCTCTATATACAGCGTGATTTTGAACCCCCTAGCTATATTGAAATCTGGGTATCAGAATCCCTAATGGAATACAGAATTGTAAGAAAAAAAGGTAAAAAACGAAAAAATAAATTTAACTTTTCATAGAAATTCGTCCAGCTGATCGGCGACTTTGTATGGGAAACCTAATTTTACTTTTCGTTTTTTGCCTTTTTTTCTTGCAGTTCTTTGTTCCATTATGGATTCTGATTCCCAGATTTCAATAAAGCTAGGGGGTTCAAAATCACGGTGTATATCCAGTGCTCTAAAATATATTGTAGATGTTGGTTGTAAGGGCTCGCGAGGTCTACTGTTCTCACAGAACCACTAGTAGTATAATAATCGGTCAACCGTTTTCTAGTGCATAGGGGCTGTTCCACCGTGTTGGCAAACATTAGCTAATGCCAACTAAAAATAAAACCACGTCAGTCGCAGATAAGGCCTGCATGCAGTATGAAGAAGCCATAAAACTCGCGTTATATAAAGCAAGAATTGCTTACGGAATTGAAAAAAAATCGGCCAAGTGCGAGTCGGACTCGCGCGAAAGGTTCCGTATCATTGAATGTATAATAACGGCAAAAAATCATGTCTGTTGTATGGGAGCCGCCTAAAATATAATTTTATTTTGATTTAATTATTTATTTTTAAAGTGAAAACCCGATATTCTGTGAACATTTCAAGCATCTTCCTGTTGCCGTTATCATATTGATATCGAGCAAAAACGAGCAAATTAAATCACGTTTGTTGTACGGGAGCCGGGCCCTGAAATATTTATTTTATTCTGTTTTTGGTATTTGTTGTTATAGCGGCAACAGAAATACATCATCTGTGAAAATGTCAACTGTCTAACTATCACGGTTTATGAGATACAGCCTGATGACAGACCGACGGACAGCCGTTTTTACCCTTTGGGTACGGAACCCTATTAACGGTAGTGAGAAGTCCTATAAACTTGCACTTAACATTCCTTATTGGCGATCGCTCTTATCTCATTCTGAAGGTTTAATAACTTATCTATACTATAATATTATAAAGCTGAAGAGTTTGTTTGTTTGTTTGTTTGAACGCGCTAATCTCAGGAACTACTGGTTCAAATCGGAAAATTATTTTTGTGTTGGATAGTCCATTTATTGAGGAAGGCTTTAGGCTATAAAACATCACGCTGCGACCAATAGGAGCGAAGCATCAATAAAAAATGGTTTGAAATCGGGGAAAAATTATTCATCTATACTAATTAATCATACAGATATTGCCGCGGACGAAGTCGCGGGCAACAGCTAGTATAATTATATTATGTGATTTGTGGAACGAGAACTTTAAAATTATGATCGTTGAGAGGAATAATGTTGGATTATCTCATGAGAATTTGAAAATGCAGAAAAGGTGTCATTCATTTATTACGAGACGATTTTTGCCAGTTTTTGACCCCCTGCCCCTTTATGTAAGATCAGGCCTGTTCTTATTGAGTTAAGAGTGTGCCGCGCGAACGAAGAACATGAGTTCTGTGCAAGCCATTAGGCTGCGCAAAACCATTAGGTGATTGTGTAAAAAATTTAGAAGTATTAACATTTTCATAAAAGAATTAAGAAATGGAGGGACCTGAGAGATGTAAATATATATATTTTCATATGAGAATTATTGTTTTAGACGTAAAATTTTTAAACTGTTCGAAGAAAAATGTTTTTAGGTATCATAACATACTCGTAAATGTACCTTTTTCAATTTTATATCTGTTATAAATTCCAACAAGGCGGTGATCTTGTGCAAGGATCGACCGAAACTATACAAATAATTTTGATGTATTTAATTAATCCATCGAATTGTACTAGTGATCTAAATAAAAATATGTCAATTTCCACAATTTCGTGTAGTATACAGTCTTAATTAACAAGTCTCGAACATTGGGTCTATATATTTATTATTTCCCCGGTTTTCGTTAATTGGCTCGATCGGTTTTTACAATTCCAAATTAGGTATTTTTCGTCAATCAATCCAGCATGGTATAAGTGTAAGTCGGCCAAAGTGAAATACCCTTTAAATAAAACCTGGTACCTTGTTAACATTCCTCATACAATGTTGCAGCATTGATGGATTTATTTATTCACGAATGAACGTGATTTCCTGAACAATTTGACAACCAGTTTGAACGACAGAAGATTAAAATGATGACTACATCTGCCTCATTTTCTGGTTAACTTAATTCCAGCTATTTCTCCTCCAAATAATCTCAACGACCATTTTTTCATCTTAACTAGCCAGCCGAGCGTATCGCAGCGCCGTTCAGTCTACGTGATAAATATTCGGTACATGAGTCGAGTCGGTGGTAGAGTAGATACTCCACTACTGTACTAATATGGTAAACTAACAATTTTGGTAAAGTTGTTCAATAAAGATTTATATACGCAAAATTGTATTTTGATAAGTAATATAGTTAATTAAGTTATTTTTATAGATTTATTAATTATTATTTATTATACATTTTAAATAAGAAGTATAGTTAAAAATGTAAATCGAAGGACTGAAAGCAGATACCGACTGACCGGTTATCCTCCGGATATCTGAAATGAATCTTCTATTATCACTTAGGGGTAAATCATAATAAAAAATCAACAAAGTTAAGACTTTCATATAAATTTACACCCATCACTGGGCTGAATATTAACAAACATGTGGCAAGATCTATTAACGGAACGCAGGTTTGGTTGATTTTATTTCGATACCGAGTTTTTTTGCCAATCTTTCTCTTGAACCATATGTATTTGGAATTTATGTTTATTTATTAAATTTTATAAACTTTCTATTTTATTTGCACAGCCTTCCAAAATTTTCTTTTCTCTGCACCACCTGTGAGTTGACTGGTAGATAAAGCA